>CP106732.1:112205245-113455245 GCA_025506655.1 Gossypium rotundifolium | reverse complement strand
TCCGCCTCATATTCCGCCATCGACTTGGTTCCTTGCACTAACCCCGTAAAGGCTTTCCTCGAGCATCAGATAATCGGTGCCCACATACTTCTTCCGATAGGCGGTTTTGAAATATTCCCAAGTCAAATCATCCGCCAGTAGCGCCATCTCGAATCGTCACCACCATCGACACGCCTCATCCTTTAGAAGCGTCATGACCCTTTCGCTTTTTTCTCCTCAATCAGTCAAGATCATCCATGATCCTTTCGGTTGACTCTAGCCAAGATTCTCGCTACACCGGTGCCACTCGACACACCGGAACATCTCAGCTCCGTTGGATCGAATTCGCCGGGAACAGACTCCGAGCTCCTAAATTTCCACCACCTCACCACCAATTCGAGTACTGCAACACCGCCATGCGCATCGCCTCCTCCCGTCCCGATCTCGCCTCCTCCGCTCCAAAAGTCGGAGGTGGTGGTGGCGGTGGTACATCTTTTCGAACCTTGCCCCGACCGACGGGTTCGACACGGTCATCCTACCCCTACCGCGGCCCACGACGCCCACGCCCTCTAGAACTCATTCTATCTCGCGCTTTTAATCGATTAAGAGAAATTTTATGTATTAGCGTTTGTTCCACTTCATTACCCGCCAAGAAATTTTATGAAGAAATTTTAATTAGAGATTCTTCCGCAAACAAGGTTTCGCCTCTTCTATCTTAGTTCACACAAGGAGGTTCTTGCATCCATTCCCTAATACTTTCCATACCTATTCGCTCTTTGGACATTTCGCCCATTTCTAACCTGGGGTATTTTCGCCATTTTCCCTGAGGGTATTTTCGTAATAAAAGAGATTTTAAAACTTTAGTAAAGTAGGTTGTTTTTGCAATTCCCAACACTGGAGGGTATCATTAAAAATTGATAAGGTTTGAAGTTATGGCATTATTTCGAAAACCAGGGGTATTTTGGTAATTTTGTCCTCCGGGGTAATTTTGTAATTTTTGTAAATCAAGGGTGTTTTAACCATTGTAAAACTCGAGGTCCCTTTTGAGAATTTTTCTTTCTTAAAACGGTGATGTTGCAAAAATTTTGTACTCAGGGGCGTTTTGGTAATTTTACACGTTGGGCGTTTTCGTAATTTTCCAAAACCAAAGTGTTTCATTGATGATTTCCAAAGTGAGTTGAATATTTGAGAAGTAGTTAAAATTTTGGACAAAATCATTGAGTTGATGTTATTATCCTTAGAATAAATAAAATCCCTTTTAATAGCTCATATTATCTTTTATAAAATAAGAGTTTAAATGGAGGAAGACTCTCCTATATATGTAGTCAACATAATGCCAAAAGAGGATTTTGTGACTCGAACCAAGGCTCTCCTTGCTCCCTTGGTGGCGCCACATGCAGCTCTCAGTGGCCTTCCTTTGCCACTTATTCTAAGCTTATTTCATGTCAAAGCTCCCTTATTTATTCTTATAACCCCTAACCACTAAGGCTATCCCCCTTTAAAGCAAATAATATATTTATTTCTACCATTTCGAGCCAACTCAAGGCCTTAATCAAACTCTATTATTCCATAAATAATATCTCAGCAGTTCATACATAAGAAAAATGATTAAATTCCAAATAACCCCATTTTTGGGATGTTACAGTAGCCTGCACTTAGTACTACACATGTGACCAAAACCATCACTTACACAAAGTGGCCTGCACTAAGTACCACACATGTGATCGAAGCTATCGGGTACGCATTGTAGCCTGCACTTAGTACTACACATGCGACCTATCCGTCTGGTACACGTAGTAGCCTACACTTAGTACTACACACGTGACCTAAAACCATCTCGTAGGTCTCTTGTACACATAGTGGCCTACACTTAGTACCACACATGTGACCTAGCTACATCATTCGTATCTTTTCTATTTCGAACGTTCAACCAGGAATTCTCATTTTTCAACATTTTACCAATTCATCCATAATCAATCACAATTCATATTTTACATCAAATAATTACTCCATATTCAACTACATCTCATATAATATAACAAAATATTAAAACATAAAAAATGATGTATTATTTACATACAAACTTACCTCAGTAGCACAATCAGTGAAAAGGACTTACTCGTCATATTTTTTGTTTTTCCCCCGTTATAAGTCCGAATCTCATTTTCCTTGATCTATAACAACACGGTTAACTCATTTATTCATCCTGGTACTCAAATTAGCCTAAATTCACATTTTGGCAAAATTTACATTTTTCTCCTAAACTTTGTCATATTTACACTTTTGCCTCTAGGCTCGTAAAATGATTTTTATTCAATTTCCTTGTATTTTAAGCCTAGCCAAACCATTTTTATAACTACAAAAGCCCAAAATTTTTACTAATTCACACTTTTATGACAAATTTCATAACTTTTACAAATTAGTCATTTTAGGCATTTTTACTGAAAATCACTTAGTAAAAGTTGTTTCTCTAACCATAAAACATGCATTTTCTACCATTAAATAGAAAAATACACACATATTCATCATGGGTCAAAACCCTAGGCATTAACCATGTTGGAACGCCAGCACCCCTATGGCACAGCGAAATAAAATTAATCCCGGCGATCCAAACCATGAATCCATGTGTGAGAAACGAATCGGGGTGAAATAAAGGTTTTGAAATTACGAAATTTCAATACGAGTAGAAAGGACGCCTCGGGAACAAGAGTTCGATCTCATGTCGAACCAAGCCGCAACCTTTACGATGTCGGCCTCTACGTAATCCACATGTTTGACTATGAGCGTAAATATCCAAAAGCTGTTTTTAGAGGTTTTATTTGCTTGACGGTACGCTAGACTTTTCCAAGCAAATTCTTAGGGTTTTCTTCACTTATTACCTTTTATAATCGGTATTTCATTTATGAATTATAAAATTAAATAAATATAATAATGTTTTAACCGAAAATAATAATTACATTAATTATACCCAAAAAGTTATAATTACATTAATTATAACATAGGTTTCGATAAACTATATTTATTTAAATTTATATACAAACCAAATTAATATATTAATTCACATTATGTGTACAACATCCTTGTACATATAATATATTCAATATTTGATTGCCCAATTAAATTAATTCTTTAATTAATTTAATTCATGTGACAATCAAACACAATACCAACTATGTTTCATTCCGTTCATTTCAACCATAGGTGTGACCACAGAGGTTCTTGTAACGTTAGTAGTAATACTAGAATGATTTTAATGTCACAAACAATGAGTGGCATCTAGCAATGCATTATTGCTATCTAAGTTATAAGAAGTCATGATTCGACATAACTTTTTGTGATTAACTTTTCATGCATTAATCCTTAAGTCATTTATCTCTGGAATAGATACAAGTCATGGAATAGTCACACTTGTATAGTCCATTCCATTTTCTTGATATCTTGAGTAGACTATGATATACAAATTAGTATGACATCTCATGTCAATTTATTTGTGCATGGCCATGCATTTCTAGTCTCACTCAATCAAGTGGCCTAAGATATTACACCCATTATGTGGGAGGGACTTATCCTATATTGATCAACAATATCCCTTTACATAGATTGTGGTATATCCAACATCACCTTGTAACATCCGAAATTAGGCCTAGTAGGATTGAGCCAATGGGCCTTAGGCGTAGTAGCGTTTAAAATTTTTGAAGAATAGGAGTTGGCTTAAGTGCAAGTTGGACCTTTTAGATAAGTGATTTTGAAGGTTAGGGGCTTCTATGAAGTCCGGGATCAAATATTAGCTTTGGGAAAATTTTTGTTTTAGGTGAAAAAAAACCTTGGAGGTTGGCGAGTAGGCCTTAAGAATAAAATGTGGAGGAAAATGACACAAGTGGTGTGTGTGGTGTAGTGGCAAAGTGACACCACAAGGAAGGAAGGAGGTCCAAGGTTCTAGTTGTAGCGTTTGCATTCCTTTTGATTTTTTTAAAATGAATTTAGACATTGGCCATAGGGTTATATTTAATTGCATGGTTTGAGGCACAAGGAGCTAGTTGGTAAAGTGGCTAGCAGATGGATTATGTTATAAGGAGCACAGGTTGAATCTCATGAGAAGCAAGGGAGTATTTATTTTATGAGTGGACGGTAAGAGTTTCAGTTGAATTTAAACTCTCTTGTGAAGGATCCCACATCGGAAAGATACAAGGAATGAAGGTGAAGAGCTAGCTATATAAAGAGCATGCCGGAGAAGGGTTAACATACCTTGGTGGGCGTTGGGCACAGGAGTGGTCGCAGCTGGCAGTTTAGCACCGTAGTCCTATCGGTGTGTAACTCTCTACTCTAGTTGTAGAGCGGCAAATGCCAAGTGCCGATCCACGAAATAGTAGTTACACGAGCGTGCGAAAGCGTGTGGGGCTTCAACGCGATAGTTGAGGCCATCAGAGTATTCTTGTGGGTTGGAAATTTGCTTGAGGCTGCGATGGTAAGTGGGCCCAATGGGCCCGTAAAGGCCCAATTGGAATAAATTGTATGATGATATAGTATATAGTGAACTAGACTAGGTGGAACTTATATACGTGGATAGATTTGTGTTAGGTGGGCCACACGAGCGTGTGGGCCCGAATGGGCCGAAATCGGGTTTTAGGCCCAACAGTCCGGTAAAGACCGAAAATGGTAGTTGAGTCGCTCAAGGCGACATTGCACCTTTAGAAAGGCCATTCCAGGTACAAAATTATGAAAATACCCTTGGTGGGTAAATTACGAAAATACCTTTGGTCGGTAGATTACGAAAATACCCTTGGTGGGCAAATTACGAAAATACCCTTAGTGGGTAAATTATGAAAATACCCTTAGTGGGTAAATTATGAAAATACCCTTAGTGGGTAAATTACGAAAATACCCTTGGTGGGTAAATTACGAAAATACCCTTGGTGGGTAAATTACGAAAATACCCTTGGTGGGTAAATTACGAAAATACCCTTGGTGGATTAAATTACGAAAATGCCCTTGGTAGGTAAAATTACGGTTATACCCTTAGAGGTTGATTAGCATGATTATGTTGTTTTATGTCTATCGATTATGATGGTAATTCATGTTATACTTATATTTGATATATGTCTAGCATACATGACATAACGCATACACGAATTATTATGTCATATTGCGGGTATGATGAGAGGAGGGGAAGATTGATATCGTGACTTGGTCACCAAAGTGATTTGGTATCACATTCGTGTCTTGGACACCGAGGTTTGGCACCTCATAGCGACTCGTCCCTATGGTTAATACCACCGTGGGTTGGCCCCACTTTTGAGATATGGGATTGTCGCCGGTGATTTGGTATCACACGTGGGTTGGCCCCACAGATGGATTATTCGTGACTTTGGTCACCGGTGATTTGGTATCACATTTATATCGTGACTTCGGTCACGGTGGTTTGGCACCACCAAAGGGTTTGGTACCACACGGGGTAGAAAAGGAGTTATGGATGGCTAGGTTGGGTGCATTATACATATATGTTGCTTTGTTATAATTTGTGTAAGTATGTGGTATTTACCCGGGAGAGGAATATGCTCGAGTCTTGGTGACTCACCTTCTCCCTATCTTTTCGGTGATTCGTGAGTTTGCGGATGAGGAGCCGGATGAACTCGAGGAGGCCATGCAATAAAATTTGGTTTTACATGAATTTCCAATTGGGTACTTTATTTTAATTTGATTTTCATATTTTTATGGATTTGTAATAAGGCTGCTTAATTATGTTTTGGATTATTTTTATGTTTTGAATATGTTTAAAATATGGCTTTTAAATTGCTTGGTTAATTTAATAATTGAGCCCAAAGTTTTCTAAACTAAAACTTCATAATGGTTTTAAAAATCTTACCATCGGGTAACATGAATAGTTCAATAGTAAAATTACAAGTTAAATGTTTTCAACAGATTAAGTGATTTCCAAAATTCAAGTTTCTATACTCAATTGCAAACGGATTTTCCAAAATGATATTTGAATTTTCTTAAAAGATATAAATGTTTTCTATCCTATGATTTATCAACTAAGTTTTAAAGTTTTATGTAATTTGAACTAAATTTCAATTTTAACTTATTTTCGACAAATAAAGAATTACAAAGAGTTTTCACAAAAATTTAATTGTTAATTGATTCTTTCAAAAATTATTTTCCTTAGTGACATACCGATTCGATTAGTGGCGTATTGACCGGGTTTGGGGTGTTACAAATTGATATCGAGCCTAGGTTTCAAAAACTTCGGTGTGGGTTATGGGGTTCAAAAAAAGTTTGTTTGAAAATACATGTTGTTTGGAAGTATGGCACCTTGAGTCTCGGCATCCAAACTGTAAGTTCCTTATTTTATGTTTGTTAAGACAATGTTATGACTGTATTTTTGGTATTTATTTTGTGTGTGCTGGTTTGGATATAGAAATTGTATGTATAAATATCGATTTGCTTTTGTGTTTAGTTAGCTAGTTATGAGAAAGAAGTTTCGAGATTTGGTTTATTAGTGTTATTAGATTAGAGTGCGCAGCGTAAGCGTAGTGTGGTAGGTTAGGACGTGTGACTGTTAGTTAGTTGGAAATTTTGAGGACGAAATTTCTTTAAGGAGGGTAGATTTGTAACATCCTGAAATTAGGCCTAGTAGGATTGAGCCAATGGGCCTTAGGCGTAGTAGCGTTTAAAATTTTTTGAAGAATAGGAGATCGGCTTAAGTGCAAGTTGGACCTTTTAGATAAGTGATTTTGGAAGGTTAGGGGGCTTCTATGAAGTCCCGGGATCAAATATTAGCTTTGGGAAAATTTTTGTTTTAGGTGAAAAAAAACCTTGGAGGTTGGCGAGTAGGCCTTAAGAATAAAATGTGGAGGAAAATGACACAAGTGGTGTGTGTGGTGTAGTGGCAAAGTGACACCACAAGGAAGGAAGGAGGTCCAAGGTTCTAGTTGTAGCGTTTGCATTCCTTTTGATTTTTTTAAAATGAATTTAGACATTGGCCATAGGGTTATATTTAATTGCGCATGGTTTGAGGCACAAGGAGCTAGTTGGTAAAGTGGCTAGCAAGATGGATTATGTTATAAGGGAGCACGGGTTCAAATCTCATGAGAAGCAAGGAGTATTTATTTTATGAGTGGATGGTAAGAGTTTGATTGAATTTAAACTCTCTTGTGAAGGGATCCCACATCGGAAAGAAACAAGGAATGAAGGTGAAGAGCTAGCTATATAAAGAGCATGCCAGAGAAGGGTTAACATACCTTGGTGGGCGTTGGGCACGGGAGTGGTCGCAGTAGCAGTTTAGCACCGAGTCCTATCGGTGTGTAACTCTCTCTACTCTAGTTGTAGCGGCAAAGAATTAGAAGTGCCATCCACTACAATAATAGTAACACGAAGCGCGAAGAAAGACGTGTGGGGCTTCAACGCGATAGTTGAGGCCATCAAGAGTATTATTGTGGGTTGAAATTTGCTTGAGAATGCGATGGGTCGAAGTGGGCCCAATGGGCCCGTGAGGCCCAATTGGAATAAATTGTATGATGATATAGTATATAGTGAACTAGACTAGGTGGAACTTATATCGTGGATAGATTTGTGTTAGGTGGGCCACACGGCGTGTGGGCGAATGGCCAAATCGAGTTTTAGGCCCAACAAATCCCAGAAAGACCGAAAATGGTAGTTGAGTCGCTCAAGGCGACACTGCACCTTTAGAAAGGCCATTCCAGGTACAAAATTACGAAAATACCCTTGGTGGGTAAATTACGAAAATACCTTTGGTCGGTAGATTACGAAAATACCCTTGGTGGGCAAATTACGAAAATACCCTTAGTGGGTAAATTATGAAAATACCCTTAGTGGGTAAATTATGAAAATACCCTTAGTGGGTAAATTACGAAAATACCCTTAGTGGGTAAATTACGAAAATACCCTTGGTGGGTAAATTACGAAAATACCCTTGGTGGATTAAATTACGAAAATGCCCTTGGTAGGTAAAATTACGGTTATACCCTTAGAGGTTGATTAGCATGATTTTGTTGTTTTATGTCTATCTGATTATGATGGTAATTCATGTTATACTTATATTTGATATATGTCTAGCATACATGACATAACGCATACACAATTATTATGTCATATTGCGGGTATGATGAGAGGAGGGAAGATTGATATCGTGACTTTGGTCACCGTGATTTGGTATCACATTCGTGTCTTGAACACCGGAGGTTTGGCACCTCATAGCGACTCGTCCTCGTGGTTAATACCACCGTGGGTTGGCCCCACTTTTGAGATATGGGATTGTCGCCAGTGATTTGGTATCACACGTGGGTTGGCCTCACAGATGGATTATTCGTGACTTTGGTCACCAAAGGATTTGGTATCACATTTATATCGTGACTTCGGTCACGGTGGTTTGGCACCACCGGTGGTTTGGTACCACACGGGGTAGAAAAGGAGTTATGGATGGCTAGGTTGGGTGCATTATACATATATGTTGCTTTGTTATAATTTGTGTAAGTATGTGGTATTTACGGGAGAGGAATATGCTCGAGTCTTGGTGACTCACCTTCTCCCTATCTTTTCAGGGTGATTCGTGAGTTTGCGGATGAGGAGCCGGATGAACTCGAGGAGGCCATGCAATAAAATTTGGTTTTACATGAATTTCCAATTGGGTACTTTATTTTAATTTGATTTTCATATTTTATGGATTTGTAATAAGGCCTGCTTAATTATGTTTTGGATTATTTTTATGTTTTGAATATGTTTAAAATATGGCTTTTAAATTGCTTGGTTAATTTAATAATTGAGCCCAAAGTTTTCTAAACTAAAACTCGCAATGGTTTTAAAAATCTTACCATCGGGTAACATGAATAGTTCAATAGTAAAATTACAAGTTAAATGTTTTCAACAGTTAAGTGATTTCCAAAATTCAAGTTTCTATACTCAATTGCAAACGGATTTTCCAAAATGATATTTCAATTTTCTTAAAAGATATAAATGTTTTCTATCCTATGATTTATCAACTAAGTTTTAAAGTTTTATGTAATTTCGAACTAAATTTCAATTTTAACTTATTTTCGACAAATAAAGAATTACAAAGAGTTTTCATAAAATTTAATTGTTAATTCGATTCTTTCAAAAATTATTTTCCTTAGTGACATACGATTCGATCGTGGCGTATTGACCGGTTTGGGGTGTTACAAGCCTTTATAGAACAACCGATTCTGATTGCACGCTTGATCGTATCAAAATATCGACTCACGATGTTGGGATAATGATTATCTCAAGTCTAAGGATCATATACATGTTAATCACTATGAGTAATGTTGTGACAATTACATAATAATCCAAGAAACATACTCATAGTGGATCAGTCCAATATGTTGTTCTCTAACACACATATTCATGCATTGATTTTGACACTCCATATCAATGACAACTCTTTATCATCAATCAACTACATGTTAGTCTTAATGCATTATTGTTGTCCTAGTCAACAACAATACTTGACTAAGGATATTTTAAGATTAATCATATTATTCTCAGGACATTATTATATAACAGTTTATTTGTACAAACAGAAGGAAAAACTGAAATAATAATGACAACGCTTTATATTAATAAACATGGTAAATCAAGTATGCTATTACAACCATCTCATGATTGATCTTTGGGCATACTCTTACAATCTCCCACTAACACTAAGACCAATCACTCATATATGTAATACCAAGTGACTTAGTGTGACGATCATGCTTCTGCTGTGTCAGAGGCTTGGTCAGGGGATCAGCAATGTTATCATCTGTAGGAACTCTGTATATCTCAACATCTCCTCGATCGATAATCTCTCGAATAAGATGATAGCCCCTAAGTATATGTTTGGATCGCTAGTGAGATCTGGGTTCTTTAGCTTGTGCAATATCTCCATTGTTATCACATCGGAGTTATATAGCATCTGATATGCTAGGCACAACCCCTAGTCCAGTAATGAACTTCTTGATCCAAATCGCTTCTTTTGTTGCCTCACTGGCTGCAATATACTCGGCCTCTGTTGTAAAATCGACTACTGTACTTTGCTTTGAACTCTTCCAGCTCACAGCACCACCATTAAGGCAAAACACAAATCCTGATTGCGATCGAGAATTGTATTGTCAGTTTGGAAGCTGGCATTAGTATAACCTTTTACACTTAACTCTTCCTCACCTCCATATATTAGGAACGTATCCTTAGTTCTTCTTAAGTACTTAAGGATATTCTTGACTGTGGTCCAGTGACCTTCACCTGGATCTACTTGGTACCTGCTCATCATACTTAAGGCATACGAGACATCTGGATGGGTACATAACATGGCATACATGACAGATCCAATAGTGGAAGCATATGGAATTTTACTCATGCGTTCTCTCTCTTGTGGAGTTGAAGGAGACATTTCCTTTGAGAGTGAAATACCATGTCTCATAGGTAGGAATCCTCTTTTAGATTCTTCCATACTGAACCTTTTCAGTACTTTATCTATGTATGTACTTTGGCTTAGACCCAATGGTCATCTTGATCTATCTCTGTAGATCTTGACTCCTAAGATGTAAGTAGCTTCGCCCAAGTCCTTCATAGAAAAATAACTTCCTAACCAAGTCTTAATAGACTGCAAGGTAGGTATGTCATTTCCTATGATAAGTATGTCATCCACATACAGTACCAAGAATGTGATAGTGCTCCCACTAACTTTCTTGTAAACACATGGTTCATCTTCATTTTTGATAAAACCAAACTCTTTGATTGCATCGTTAAAATGAAGATTCCAACTTTGAGAAGCTTGCTTTAATCCATAAATGGATCTTTGTAGCTTACAAATCTTTCTAGCATCCTTTGGATTGACAAAACCTTCAGGTTGTGTCATGTACACATCCTCTTCAAGTTTCCCATTAAGGAAAGTTATTTTGACTTCCATCTACCAGATTTCATAATAATGAAATGCAGCTATCACGAGCAAGATCCTGATGGATTTAAACATAGCTACAGGAGAAAAGGTTTTATCATAGTCAACACCATCAATTTGGCGAAAACCTTTAGCGACTAATCGCCCCTTGTATGTTTGTACATTACCATCCATGTCGGTTTTCTTTTTGAAATCCCACTTGCACCCTATAGGTTTAACCCCTTCGGGTGGGTAAATTAAAGTCCATACTTGATTTTCATACATGGAATCCATCTCAGATCTCATGGCCTCAAGCCATTTCTTAGAGTCTGGGCTCATCACCGCTTCTTGATAAGTCCTAGGCTCATCTTGATCTATAAGAAGAATGTCACCATGCGTTGTAATGAGAAATCCATATCTCTCAGGTCATGGCGTTCTCTTAAAGATCTTCACGGTGGTTGTGTTTCTACAATAGTTACTTGTTCCTCAATTTCTTGTGGAATTTGCTATTGTTCTATCTCTAGTTCAGTGGTATCTTGTGATTCTTGAATTTCTTCAAGTTTAATCTTTCTCCCACTTCCTTTTCTAGAAATAAATTCTCTCTCTAGGAAGACACCAGTCCGAGCAACAAACATTTTGTTCTCGGTGGGATTAAAGAAATAATAACCTTTGGTTTCTTTGGATACCCACAAAATACACCTTTCGATTTGGGTTCAAGCTTAGTAGGCGTCGATGTTTAACATAAGCTTCACAACCCAAAATTTTCATACTGAGACGTTTCCCAGTCCACATCTCATATGGTGTCTTTTGAACCAATTTAGATGGAACACGATTTAGTGTGAAAGCAGTTGTCTCAAGTGCATGTCCTCAAATGGAAGTCGGTAAATCAGCATGACTCATCATGGATTGAGCCATGTCTAATAGAGTTTGATTTCTTCTCTTAGAAACTCCATTCCATTGAGAAGTAGCGGGAGGAGTAAGTTGTGAGGCAATCCCACATTCCTTCAATAGATCATCAAACTCTGGGCTCAAATACTCTCCACCTCGATCAGATCGAAGTGACTTGATAGTTTTGCCTAGTTGATTTTGTACTTCATTTTTGAATTCCTTGAACTTTTCAAGGGACTCAGACTTATGGCGCATGAGATAAACATACCCATATCTACTGAAATCATCAGTGAAAGTAATGAAGTATTGAAATCCACCTCTGACCTGTGTATTTATTGGTCCACATACATTAGAATGTATTATGCCCAATTAATCACTAGCTCGTTCACTTTTACCAGTAAAAGGAGATTTAGTCATTTTTCCCAATAAGTAAGATTCACATACTTCAAATTGTTCAAAAACAAATGAATCTAAGAAACCATCTTTTTGGAGTATGGATATGCGTCTCTCACTTATGTGGCCCAAACGACAATGCCAAATATTAGTTTGATTTGAGTCATTTATTTTAGATCTTTTAGTATTTGTGTTGTAAATAGGATTCATTTGATCTAAAATATAGAGGCCATTAATCAATTGTGTCGAACCATAGAAAACGTTATTGAGATAAAAGGAACAACAATTATTCTTAATAATTATCTCAAAACCAATTTTGTCTAAACAAGAAACTGAAATAATGTTTTTAGTCAAACTAGGCACAAAATAACAATCCTTTAAAAATAAATCAAGTCCACTAGGCAAAGATAAAGTATATGTTCCCACAACTAATGCAGCAACCTTTGCTCCATTTCCAACTCGCAGGTCCACATCTCCTCTAGCCAACGTCCTACTCCTTTGTAGTCCTTGTACAGAAGTATAAATATGAGAACCACAACCAGTATCTAATACCCAAGAAGTAGTAGTTGATAAATTAATATCAATAACATAAATACGTGAAGTAGGCGTTCCACTTGTTTTGGCCTTCTTGACTTCCTCAAGATAGATAGGGCAGTTCTGCTTCCAATGTCCAGTCACACCACAATGAAAGTAGATTCCTTCCTTAGACACTCCACCTTTAGGTTTCATTGCAGCCTTTCCTTTGCCAGGCTTGGGCTTACCTTTGCCCTTGGGCTTTGTCTGAACTTTGGCCTTTCCCTTGCCCTTGTTGTTACGGACCATTGGTATGGGCTTGGGTCCAACCTTTTTCATGTTACCTTCAGCAGTTCGTAACATATTGAGCAACTGTGGCAGAGTCTTGTAAATTTCACTCATATTGAAATTAAGGACAAACTGGCTGTATCTATCTGGCAACGATTGCAGAATAACATCAGTGGCCAACTCTTGGCCCAATGGAAAACCAAGCTTAGATAGACTTTCAATAAAGCCAATCATCTTAAGGACATGAGGTCTTATTGGGCTTCCTTCGGCCAACTTACATTGGAATAGGGCTTTAGAGATATCAAACCTCTCTTGCCGTGATTGCACCTGATAAAGTTCTTTCAGGTGCTCGATCATATCATAAGTAACCATGTCCTTATGTTGCTTCTAAAGCTCAGGATTCATAATGGCAAGCATAAGACATCCAACATCTACCATGTCATCGAGATACTTCTTGTAAGCATCTCTATCAGTTCTCGAGGCATTGATAGGTGGTTCATTAGGAAGTGGTTGTTCAATAACATACAATTTCTGTTCTTATTTGAGGACAATCCTCAAGTTACGGAACCAGTCAAGAAAATTCAAACCATTCAATTTGTCCTTCTCAAGGACCGATTGCAATGAGAGTGTGCTAGTATTTGCAGCCATAATATATCTACAACAATTAAATATGCGTGTGAGTAAATTTACCAAGTTTATATCAATCATTAAAAAGACTTTATTAAATGATGATCCCACTATTTTATTTCAAAATTAATAACCCTCATATATTAATTTCAGAAAAACTTTCTTCAAAGTATTTCTAGTGGGTTAAGGATCCATATTTCACCTCCTCTTAAGTCAGCTTTGGCTTTACTCTCAAGACTATGGTTATTTAGGTAAGCAACCTTTGCTAATTACATCATTTGTAACCTCTAATATTTGGTGCCGTAATATTTGGTGAACAACTCTTGTTCTAATCATCTTATGATTTATCCAATTTAATCGCCTCTAGGTTTCTAATCCTATTAGAGTAACCTAGTTAAGTCATTAACCAATTTTTAACCAGCAAATATCACTTGTTTATTCTTTGCGTTTAACCAAGCTAAATACTAGTACTTCACTTTGGCATAACCTACATAGTATTGATCGAGGCTTTAACGAGGGCAAAATTGAAAGGCCATGTTGACTTAATAATTTAATAGACGGATTTTATTAAGGATGTTCCATCTCACCAATTATGGTCTACTTTAGTCCATTTAGTCTTTTAATTGATCTCATCAATTAATTGGGTTTATTATTAAATTTTAATATATAAAATTGGCATGCTTTAGACATCCATAGCATCTCATACATGAATAAATAAAGCAATAAATAAATGCAATAGTTATAGCCCATAAACTAAGGTGATTCAACCCAAGCCAATGGGAGAACCAAAAGGAAACCTAAAGGTGTAACCAGTTTCACAAACTATCAACCCACAATAGTTGTCCCAACTTCCTTCTCGTCTAGCCCACAGCAACTCTTGCAAATTACAATATGTAGAAACTATAACACCCTAATACGTGTCCGTTACCGGATTAGTTCCGTAACCTTATAAAAATATATTCCAACTATTAATTACTCACTTAGATCATAATCCGAATACACTATAAACAGGTATACATACTATGTCACCTCAAAGCACAAATATTGACTAAAGCATACTCCAAGTAATTTACTAACTCTTATAAAACTATTAACACATACAAACCTAAACACATTAGTTCTTAACTATATAACAATCATAGCATTTGGTTAAACACATATTTGATCACATATATATTTATCATACTAAAATTTAGAAAGAACCATAGCTTAATAGGTTCCATAATCAATAACTTACCAAACAATGTATATATATATCTTATCCATATTCGATAGTCTCAAGATCAATTCACTTAAAGAAATCCTATGTGTAACTAAGATATTCATCATCGATCATACCAATAGAAACATGTCCATTATTCACCCAATTCATCATCAAATAAATATATAGTGTATAAAGTTACTCATATTTCCAATTTCGTTTTAACTAATGTGCATCAATTTCCAATTCAACCTATTAAACCTCCACGTTCGCTCATATTCAAAAGATTTATCAAAGATTCATAACTAAACTTCTTGATATATATATATCATAATATATGCTTTCGAACTAGATTTAAAACATAACAAGAAACACATAAGTAAAGTTTAGCCTAAAGTAATAGCCGCTTCGTAAGGCTATACATATATACACAAGACCAAATGTCATTAGTCTAAACCTTAATCTAGCCTATACATGCCTTCGATTCAAAACTAAGATTTAATACCAAAAGGGGTGATAGTGTGGTTGACTGTTCCGACGATCCTCAAATGCCTGTAGCTTGATTTAAATCTATAAAATAGAACAAAATGCACACACGGAATAAGCTCACTAGCTTAGTAAGTCCTAAGCAAATACAATATAACTTCAATCATTTAAACGTTTTAACCTACAATTCGAAGCATTTAAAAGTACACATATCAACTTCCATATTTACCATTGCCAAATTTCATTATATCATTTAATCTATCAACTTTTATTTTTCCCACCAAAGTGCACCATTCATCAATTATACCAACTCATATGTATATACTTAAGTATACTTGTACAAACATTTCCATTCATTCGTACACTATCAAGTACTTGATCATCACATAGAATCACATCTATATATCTTCCAACCACCATTTTATCATACATTTATCACTTCATTTTTACTAGCTTATTATCATTATATACCACATATATGTAACAAAGCACTTACCTCAAAGCCGAATCAGTATGATTCATTTTCAAAAGCTTAGATTTTCTTGACTTATTTTATGCTTTGTTGTTATACAATCTGAGCTCGAAGTGTCAATACACCGGTATAGAACCTGCTAGGCATTAGCTCGAATCACATACACCGGCACTAGGCCTACTAGACTCAAGTCTAAAATTTAACACCGGCATTAAGCCTGCTAGGCAATAAGCCTGAATTATTTCATCGGCACGTGGCCTGCTAGGCTCGAAGCCCGAATAACTCACCGGCACAAGGCCTGCTAGGCTCAAAGCCCGAAATAATAATATAATCAATCCATCAATTTACATTTCTCAACACTATCATCAATAACGAATCATATCCACAAATCACATTCTCATATCACAACGAACATAGTAATTCATATTGCATTTACCAAAAACACATCCAATTCATTTTAAGGCCTTTACATTCGGCTAACAGATATATTCATACTTAGTTTTATCAATTAACTTCATTAAACATATTCATAATTAATTCTTTAATATAATTTAGCTTAAGGACTTACCTCGACTGTCGATGAACCACATAATCCGGCTATTTGATAACCTTTGTCTTTCCTCGATCCAAATCCATTTTTCTTTGTTCTTGATCTAAACACATTAAAATTTAGCTCATTCAAGTACATTTCATTTCAATTTAATCCCAAAACACATAAATGGGTAATTTACCACTTTACCCCTAATGTTTCACATTTTTACAATTTAGTCCTATTTGCATAAAACACAAAATACACAAAATTTCCCCATGCTACTCAAGAGCTGAATCTTCCTAGGGACCTTACAAGTCCATTTATTTCATTTATTTTGTAAATAAGTCCCTCTAAAAATTTATTTTTATAAATTAGCCCCAAATACTCAATTTCATCAAAACTTCTAATACAAAACATACTAATCTTTAACATATGTTTCATCTAAAATCATTTAACATCAAAAACCACATGAACACAATAATGGCTGAACATTAATCATGCTTAGATTTAAAAATTTTAACATGGGTCAACTATGGTTCGAAGCAATGATCTCAAAAACGTAAAAATTATCAAGAACCGAAATAAAACTAACCTTGAATTTGTGATTAAAGTTGCCGAAATTCAAAGGAAACCAAACCCCATTTCTTTTCTCAACATTCGGCCAAGCAAATAAAAGATGATAATGGCCATTTTTTTATGTTTTATTTAACATATATATGACATTTATTCATTTACCTTTATAACCTTATTATAAATAATTATACAATATAAAAATTAAGGTTAAACATGTCATATGTCACCCACTAACTTAAAAATGGGTTATTTACCCATTTAATGCTTCATATTAAAAAGCCATCCTCATTCTAGCACTTTACTCTATAGCATGCAACTTTTACACTTTACGCGATTAAGTCCTTTTCGCTAAATTAAACACTTAAACGATAAAAATTTTCTACGAAACTCTCACACATATTAATTCACACAAGATAAGCACAGAATATAATATTTAAATATATATCAAACTCAGATTCATGGTCCTAAAACTACCATTCTGATTAGGGCGAAATCGATATTATGTAAACTCGTTTTACATACGAGGAGTAAGATGAGAAGAGAAATACAAGAGAATAGTAGTAAGGCATGACATGCAGTTGTATTATATATATAAAATTACAACCTTTTATCAAATGGGTCATCGGGCTATAACTATGCATTTCAAACACCGTGCATGTCAAAAATAGCATACATAATTCAATGATTTTGCTAAGGTGAATTATAAAAATCCTTTCAACCTTTTTTGTGGTCTATTAAGTTTATAAATTTATTTTATTAACAAAACATACTGTAATAAGAAGATGGGGTCTAAGGCGGTCGGAGGAAGTGGGTCCCCAAAATATGAGAGGGGACGTCACAATAGGAGCTGGGTACAAACCATATACCCTAGTCAAATGAAACCTCACGATTTGATAACTTTTAACAATAGAATCGTGTTTTTAGGATTTTAATCCTTGAGGTTTGATATCGGAACAACCCTTGTTCCACTAGCCAGTTAACCCTTACTGGAAACTGTAAATACCACCGTCGCAATATTATAGATTTGTTAATAGTTAATAGTAATAACATAAAATCGAATAGGCCACAATACCATGATTAACATTTAATCAATTATCGAAAGGAATAGTTATCAGGTTATGCTTAAACGATTTAAACAATCAAAAACGTAGTAAAATTAAAGCATGCATCTCATACAATTGCATCACCCCAAGTATTTAAACCCGAGTCCAGTATCACACAAGTGGCTCGATACCCTTTGTTAGAATGCCAACACCCCATGGTGCAGCGAAATAAAATTAATCCCGATGATCCAAACCATGAATCCATGTGCAAGGAATGAATCGAGGTGAAATAAAGGTTTCAAAATTACCAAAATTTCAATCTGAGTAGACAGCGATGCCTCGGCAACAAGAGTTCTGATCTACTGTCGAACCAAGCCACAACCTTTATGATGTCGACCTCTACGTAATCCATCCGGTTTGACTATGAACAGCAGAAATCTCCAAAAACTATTTTTAGAGGTTTTATTTACTTGACGGCTGCTAGACTTTTCCAAGCAAATTCTTAGGGTTTTTCTTCACTTATTACCTTTTATAGTCCGTATTTCATTTATGAATTATAAACTTAAATAAATATAATAATATTTAACCAAAAATTATAATTACATTAATCATACACAAAAGTTATAATTACATTAATTATAACATAGATTTGATAAACTATATTTATTTAAATTTATATACAAACAAAATTCATATATTAATTCTCATTATGTGTACAACATCCTTGTACATATAATATATTCAATATTTGATTGCCCAATTAAATTAATTCTTTAATTAATTTAATTCATGTGACAATCAAACACAATACCATCTATGTTTCATTCCGTTCATTTCAACCATAGAGTGTGACCTCAGAGGTTCTTGTAATGTTAGCAGTAATACTAGAACGATTCTAATGTCACAAACAATGAGTGGCATCTAGCAATGCATCATTGCTACCTAAGTTACAAGAAGTCATGATTCGGCATAACTTTTTGTGATTAACTTTTCATGCATTAATCCTTAAGTCATTTATCTCTGGAATAGATACAAGTCATGGAATAGTCACACTTGTATAGTCCATTCCATGTTTCTTGATATCTTGAGTAGACTATGATATACAAATTAGTATGACATCTCATGCCAATTTATTTGAGCATGGCTATGCATTTCTAGTCTCACTTAATCAAGTGGCCTAAGATATTACTCTCATTATGTGTGAGGGACGTATCCTATATTGATCAACAATATCCCTCTACATAGATTGTGGTATATCCAACATCAGCCTTTATAGAACAACCAGTTACGGTGTATGTTTGACTGTATCAAAATATACGACTCAAGATGTTGGGATAATGATTATCTCAAGTCTAAGGATCATATACATATTAATCACTATGAGTAATGTTGTGACAATTACATAATAATCCAAGAAACATACTCATAGCGGGTTGGGTCTAATACGTTGTTCTCTAACACACATATTCATGCATTGATTTTGACACTCCATATCAATGACAACTCTTTATCATCAATCAACTACATGTTAGTCTTAATGCATTATTGTTGTCCTAGTCAACAATAATACTTGACTAAGGATATTTTAAGAATAATCATATTATTCTCGTGACATTATTATAAAATAGTTTATTTGTACACACAGAAGGAAAAAATGAAATAATAATGACAACGCTTTACATTAATAAACATGGTAAATCAAGTATGTTATTACAACCATCTCATGATTGATCTTTAGGCATACTCTTACAAACCATATCTCAAATTAGTGGTAGATATAGATAGATCTTGTTACGAGGATTTCAAAAACATAAAAATCATTAAAACATGGCAATAAAGGACTTACAATTGAGCTTGGAAGCTTGAAAAACCCTAGCCATGGTTTTCCCTTTTCAAATTCGACTATGGGGTTGAAGATGGACAAAAATTGGCATTTAATTTTGCTTTTAGTTCATTTTAATTACTAAATGACCAAAATGGCCCCAACTTAAAAATATTCTATTTCACCTATTTCATGTCCATTTTTGTCCAAAAAATTAACCAATGGTCTAATTATCATTTAGGGACCTCAAATTTAAAATTTCATAACAATTGGAGACCTCTAACATGTAGAACTCAACTTTTACACCTTTTACAATTTAGTCCTTTTGACTCAATTGAGTGCCCAAACGTCGACATTTTCGAACGAAATTTTCACGAATTCTGTTTTTGAAATCGTAAACCATAAAAATATAATAAAAATAAGATTTTCCATGTCAGATTTATGGCCCCAAAATCACTATTCTGACTAGGCCCAAAATCGGGCTATTACACCGAATCCTTGGACGATTGTGACAGCATGGTTCAAGCTAATAATCTTGAAATCAAGCATGGATGGCAGATTGAATTCTTAGACCTAGCCAACAAAACAACCCCAATTTTCAAACCATCTATTGAATAAGCTCCTACTCTGGAATTGAAACCACTACCTCCTTATCTTAAATATGTCTTTCTAGGTGACCACAATACTCTCCCAGTTATTGTCTCTGCAATACTGGATGTAACTTAAGAAGAGAAATTGTTCTATATTCTCAAGCAACATAAATGAGCTATAGCTTGGAGTATTACTGATATTCAAGGTATTGGTCTTTCTTATTGCATGCACAAGATCAAGTTGGAAGATAAAGGCAAGCAATCGATTGAACAGCAAAGAAGATTAAACGAGAAGATGAAAGAAGTTGTCAAGAAGGAAATCATAAAATGGCTTGATGTTGGAATTATTTACCCAATTTCTGATAGCAATTGGGTAAGTCTAGTGCAATGCATGCCTAAAAAGAGTGGCATCACTGTGGTTCACAACGATAAGGATGAATTAATTCTTACACGTATTCCCACAAAATGGCGAGTTTGTATGGATTATTACAAATTGAATGCAACCACAAAGAATGATCACTTCCGCTTCCTTTCATCGACCAAATGCTTGATTGACTTACTAGAAAAACCTATTATTGCTTTTTAGACGACTATTCTGAGTACAATCAAATTGCTATTACACTGGAGGATCAGGAGAAAACAACTATCACCTATCCCTTTGGTACTTTCGCTTTTTGATGTATGCCTTTTCGGCTTTGCAATGCACCAGCCACATTCAAAGGTGCATGATGGCAATATTCTCAGATATGATCGAAGAATATTTAGAGGTGTTTATTGATGCTTTCTCCATCATGGGAATGATTTTAATCATTGCACTGACAATTTGGTTAAAGAACTAAAGCGATGTGAGGACACACATCTTGTACTGCATTGGGAAAAAATGTCATTTTATGGCAACTAAAGGCATTGCGTCAGGACATCACATCTCTTGTCAAGGCATTCAAGTAGACAAAGCTAAAGTGAAAATTATTGAAAAATTACCTCCACCAACAAATGTGAAAGGTATTCACAGTTTTCTTTGACACGCGGGGTTTTACGGAAGGTTTATTAAATATTTTTCAAAAATTACAAAGCCCTTATGCTCATTGCTTGAATAGAATTGAAAATTCTTCTTTGAAGATGCATGTCTGGATGCCTTTATTTAGTTAAAAAAGAAGCTAGTGAATGCACCCATTTTCATTGCACCAGATTGGTATCAACCTTTTGAAGTTATGTGCAATTCAAGCGACATTGCTGTGGGTGCGGTTGTAACAGTCAAGTTTAGACCTTAGTTGGAATAGTGGTTTTAGGACCACAGATCTGAGTCAAAAAATATTTTAATATTATTTTCTGCCTATGGTATGTGATTAAGCATATGTGAAAGTTTCATGAATTAATTTGTCCATTTGTGTGCTTAATTAGAAGAAAGGACTAAATCGCATAAAATGTAAAAGTGTCATTATATTGTTAAGGTGCTTAATTGGTTTGTTCTTTTAATAGGAAGGCCTTAATATAGAATTAAGCCATTGTAATATGGCATGGACGGTAGTGGACATGTATTTTAAAGATTATATAATGTTTCATTAAGGGTAAAATGGGAAATAGATAATTAAGTTTAATTAAAATAAAACAAAAGCATGAAACTATGTCATATTATGTTCAACTAGCCAAAAAACACAAAGAAAAGAAAAGAAAAAGAAAAAGCTTGTTAGGTTTCGACACATGCAAAGCTTGATTTAGGTATGTATTTTACTCAGTTTTTGATAATTTCTACTTCTTTGTAATTGTTGCTTCGTGTTCTTTCAAACCTGTGCTTTAATTTTGTGCATTGATGATGATTTTAAAATCTTTAATTGATGAACACATGAGTTTTGTGATATTTGAATATGAATTATGAAAGATATGTGTGTGATTAACATAGTTTGTCTTTGGATTTTTGATGAATTTAAGTAATTTGTACTTAATTGAGAAAATAATATTTTAAGGGACTAAATTATGAAATAAATGAAACATATGGACTTGTATGAGTATGAGTAATATTCAGCCTAAGCATGGTGTATGCAAATTATGTGAATTTTGTGATTTTATGAAATAGGGACTAAAATGTTAGAATGTAAAAAATGAGGGCTAATTTGTAAACTACCCTAAATAAGTGTTTTTGGATTGAATTGAATGATTTGGTGAATAAATGAATTAAATTTGAATATGTATAGATCAAGAACCAAGGAAAACGGATTTAGATCGCAGAAAGTCGAAAGTGATCGAATAGTCAAATCTGTCTGTTTATCCGAATCCGAGGTAAGTCGATATACAAATATATGCATTAGAATTGGTTTATTTATGCATCTATGAAATTTGGATTGCGATGAATATGCTCGAGATGATTTGTACATGAAATCCGAGGAAGTATCGACAAGTTGACAGTGTCTAAAAAGTCTTGTAAGAACCTAGGAATAGGTAGGATTTTATATGTCATGACATATGTTTCTGATATGTGATATTGTGTAAGACCACATCTGGGATGTTGGCATCGATTTGAGATTTACGTGTAAGACCATATCTGGGACATTGGCATCATATTTGATTTGTGTAAGACCCTGTCTGGGACAGTGGCATCGATATTTGGTTGCATGTAAGACCACATGGGACGTTGACATTGTATGACTATTTTGAGCATTCCATGTATCCTATTTGATTTTGAATGGTTCAACGGGCAATTCAAAGAAATGAAAGACTATGTGAAACGAGAACTCAATTCAAGTATGTTTGAATCATACACTAAGTATGTGTATGAAAGGTAACTATATGTGGCTTGTGTACAAGTGAGAAATATGAAAAGATTCAAAGAGTTAGATGTGATATGTGTATGAATATGTTATGTTCTATTGAGAAACCTTTTGATATGAATTGTTGGTAAGATATGGCTAAACAAATGAGCCAAAGAAGAGTATGAATTTATAATTGGGAAACATTAATGATCTTGAATTGATATGGTTATGTGAATTATATGTTAAGTTTATTTGTATATGGCTTAGTAAGCTTTTGAAAGCTTACTCTGTGTGTGCTTGCTTTGTTTTATAGATCGTCAAAGCTACTAAGGGCTCGGGGATCATCGAGGATCGTCATCACACTACCCAATCTTACTTTGGTATTTTTGAATGTGTATATAGCTAAATATGGCATGTATAGGCTAGTTGTTTTGGAATATGTTTGAGATATATACATAGCCATGTGATATGGCTTGATAAATGGTTGTGTTATGAATGAGTAGCCATGTCTTATGATGCTTAGTTTTGGTATGGTTTGATGGCTAGTGAAATGGACAAAATAATGGTAAGCTCGTTGATGCAAAGTTGGTATATTGTTGAGATGTCATATTGTAGTGGTAAATTGTGGATGATTTATGCTTAGAAATGTTTGTGAATAAGTTGAGCTAAATGTCATATAAGTTGGTATGTTTGAAGAGTGCTTGAATGAGTTGAATAAGATGACCATTTGGTATTTTTTTGGTTGCCAATTGTGTTTGGTATGAGGCTTGTATGTGCTTGAAAGGATGACCCAAAGTGTGGGTGGCATTTTGGCCTTGCAAATGGCCAATAATTTCCACACGGTTGAGCACACTGGCGTGTGGCTCAACCGTGTCCCTCGTGGTTGCATTTCAAAACAAGTCAGACTCGACCACGGGCTGGACACACGGGCATGTGGCTGTGGTGCAAGTCAGTAGTGACCAAGGGTGAGGCACACGGGCGTGCCCAAAGTCGTGTGGACAAGTCAGTATGTATGCCATGTTTTGACACGGCTTAGACACACGGGCGTGTCTGAGGCCGTGAGAGGCACACGGCCTGCCCAAACGGGCATGTGACCTCTTTAACTTAGAAAAATTTCTAAATTTTCAAGAATTTCTATATGTGTTTGGTTTAGTCCCGACCCTTTTCTAAAGCATGATTAAGGTCTCGTAGACCTACTTAAGGGACACTTTAATGTGAATTGTCAAATTATGTTATGAAATGTCTATAAAAGTTTTTGATTGTTTGGTAATTCCTCTTAACCCTAATCTGGCGGTGGTTATAGGTTAGGGTGTTACATTTGATTGGTATCAGAGCTACGATTTAGTCGATTCTCGAACTAAAGTAGCGTATAAGAGTATAGCTATGCATGCCATATATATGAAATGTGATAGTGTGATGAATCCTGACGTGTAAAATGTGTTGTTCGTATAGTAATGGATCCCAAAGAGCTGTAGCTAATGATGTTGAAAGAAATGCACCTGCTCCTACTCAAGGGATAGCACCATCTGATTCAAGACCGACTACTAGTGGTCAAGAGGGAGAGGCTAAACAAGCTTTCTTCCAAATGATGAACGAGTGGTTCACTCAGTGCATAAGAACTAATCCGACTATTTTACAACCTCTGCCCCCGCCTAATCCTCCTCAGACTTCTGCTATACCTCTAGTTATGAATCTGAATCTATTGAATAAACTTTCGGTCGAAAAAATCTGTAAATATAGGGCTGAAGAGTTTAGGGCCACCAGTGATGGCGATATCAAGAAAGCTGAGTTTTGGCTAGAGAACACTATCCGAGTATTTGATGAAATGTCATTGACTCTTGAAGAATGTATAAAATGTTTTGTTTCTTTTCTACGAGAAGCAGCTTATCAATGGTGGAAGACCTTGATTTTCTTTGTTCCGAAAGAAATATATTAGTCAGAGATTTATTGGTCAGAAAAGAAAAGAATTCCTGGAATTGAAATAGGGTCGCATATCTATCACCGAGTTTGAACGAGAGTTTGTGAGACTAAGTCAATATGCTCAAGAATGTGTTTCAACTGAGGCAATAATGTGTAAACGGTTTGAAGACGGCCTAAATGAAGATATCCATTTGCTAGTTGGAATTCTGGAAATAAAAGAGTTTGTTGTACATGTTGATCGAGCGTGCAAAGCTGAGGCACTCGGGAAAGATAAAAGAAAAGCTGAGTCTGAAGCTAGAGATGCGAGAAAGAGATTTCTGAGTAAAACATTTCAGTCTGCATCAAAGAAATTCAAAGATGAACAAAGCCATTCAAACGTTAATGTGGGACATTCGAATAGAGATCGTGCTAGATCATAGTCAAATTCCAAAGCTCCAGCTACATCGATGGTTAGTGTGGGAAATGTCCAATCTGAACGACCTAAATGTAAGCATTGTGGTAAAAGACATCTAGGAAGTTGTAGGTTGAACGACCGAGCCTGTTTTAGATTTGGATCTTTAGACCATTTCATCCGAGACTCCCCGAGTCTGCTAGGTGTCACGAGCCATAAAAAAGAAAGATTTCTTCATGAAGTAGTAAAGTATCATTGGAACGAGTCATATTTATTTGAGGTATGCAATGACAACATCAATCGACGTTATGTTCTAGAAGAGGAGATGCTTTCAATCCTAAAGCATTGTCATGGTGCTCCTTATGGAGGTCATTTTAGTGGTATGATAACTGCGGCTAAAGTTCTCCAATCATGATTCTACTAGCCGACATTATTCAAAAACACCCACAATTTTATGAATCAATGCGATAGGTGTCAGTGCACCGGTTTTGTATCATGATGCAATGAAATGTTACAGCAGCCAATTATGGAGATTGAATTATTTGATGTTTGGGGTATGGATATCATGGGATCATTTCCAACCTCATTTGGAAATCTTTATATATTAGTAGTTGTTGACTATGTCTCGAAGTGGGTGGAAGTTGTTGCAGTCCCAAAGGATGTTGCAAAGACAGTGCTAAATTTTTTTCACAAGCATATACTCACCCACTTTGGCAAACCAAAGGCATTGATTAGTGATCAGGGTACACACTTTCATTGCAACAAAGTGGCAACTACACTAAAGAGATATGTAGTTAATCGTAGAATGGCTACTACTTATCATCAACTAATGGACAAGTCAAAGTATCGAATCGACAAATTAAGAACATTCTTGAGAAGGTTGTAAACCCTTCGACGAAAGATTGGCCTTTCCAATTGGATGACGCTTTATGGGCATTGGAAACAGCATACAAAACTCCATTAGGGATGTCGCCATATCAATTGGTTTTTGGGAAAGCATGTCACTTGCCAGTTGAACTGGAACACAAAGCAATGTGGGCAATGAAGCAACTGAACATGGACTATCAAGTGGCTGGAAAGAAAAGACTGTTGGATATTACTGAACTAGAGGAGATTAGAAGAAATGCTTATGAAAACGTTGCAATTTATAAGAGCAATATTATTTTGCAGTGACAATTCATCTCGAGTCACATGTTTTATTATTCAATTCTTGACTCAAATTGCACCCAGGTAAATTGCATTTACGTTGGTTTGGACCTTTGAAGTTGTTGACGTATTTCCTCATGGTGCAGTCACAATTCGAGATTTACGTGATGGACACTAGTTGAAAGTAAATGGACAGAGGTTGAAACACTATTTTGGCGACAATGATCAAAAGCAGGCAGAGACCATTAATTTGGTCGAAAAGTTTTAATTTTTAATTAGTACTCGTGATTTTAGTTTATTTTATTTATCTTTTGTTAAAGTTTGTTTTCCTTCCTCTTTTGTAGAATAAATTAGGTACCTTTGTCGACGCATTAGAATTTTGCTGTCAGTGCATTCCATAAGTTTGTACTACCATTTGTATCTCATCAAAATTCATGGAAATTTAGATCCCATCATTGGATCAAAAATCACTCAATCATTTGATTCTTCTGAGCGAGCACAATTTCTATTGGACACAACTCTTCCCGCCAGCCTTATATCTTTCCACAAAATAACACGCCTCTCCATTTTTCTCTTTCACTCACTATAAATCCTCTCCCACTATACTGATTGTCAGCATTCAAGCAATCATTTTTATTTCTTTTCTCTTCTCAAGATCATATCTTTTTAACTTTAAATTGTTTTCCCTCAACAAACGATGGAAAAAACAAGAGGCTTGGTCAAGAAAGACACCAAATCTATTGGAGAACACGCATCCTCTGCGGCTATAACCTATAAATCAGAATCCCCTAGGCTAGTATAGAAAAATTTGTAACACCCCCTAACCCAAAACTGTCGTCAAAACAGGGTTATGAGGCATTACTAGACATATTAGACAACTTATGAATTATTCACAAATAAAATAACATTCATAGTATAATTGAATAACTAAGTCCCTATAATGGACTTTCGAAGCCTAAAACATGTATTAAAAGTGGAACGAGACTTGTTTGAGTACTCTGAAAATTTTTTTGAATTTTTTTTAAAATTTTGATAGCATTTCTGCTTATTTTCACATAAAACCCCCTGCAATGTAAAACCGTAACCATCTTAAACATAAGCAATTCAATCAGTTCTTTTCACATACTTATTTTCTATTCTAAATACCTTCTAATCAAACTCAATCAATATAATATCAATTTAAATTTATCAATGTACTAATTAAATTAAAATAGATAAACTTCTTTCATTATAATTCTTAGACTTGTAATACAAATATTTTTAACCGTTTATGTTCAAAACATAATAACCTTTATACACATCCTATGTACATGCCACATTACCAAAAGAATATATACATCACCAAAAGTTTGTCAAGTCGATGTCGGCTTTGGATCTTTGGTTCAAGATTTGGCTTCTACAACTTGCATGACGAAACAAACGTCTACCGAGTATGCATATACTCAGTGGTATCACTATAATTCAATTTATAATTACATTAAATCATACATGATCGTGTCAAACAGTCGAGTTTTAATATTTATAAAAGAGTGATCGAACCTATAGACTGACTGCGACAACGATAGAGGCAAGTGCACCTATCGAACAATAGTATAGCTCAAGCAAGAATATCTTATCGAACCCAAGGGAACCTAAAAGTACTACTACTCACTTTCTTTCTATTATTTAGCCTAAAATATAGAGTGATTGGATTATTAAACTAACAAAATACTTAGAATAAATGCAAAGACAAAAGATTGAATTGGAGAAAGACTTTAGGAAAACTCAGTTGATAAAGACGATACCCTCAGGAAGAATCCACCTATGACTTCACTTATTATTTATTCCCCAAACCATATGATTTCTTTACTTAGCTTGATCCATGAGACTCCCTAAAGTATATTAAACCCTCTCTCGAGGCGAATAACGTCTAACCTTAGGTTAATTAGTAGAACTTTCGTTCTCTTATAATAAACCCCTAAGGAAGTAGTAAATCGATCAATTGATTCCCATATCTCTAGGCGCCCGATCAACTCCCTCAATTATGCTAGATCTACTCTTAGGTAGTGCCTATTCCTCTTCCACCTAAGCATATCAGATTGAATTAAGCAACATAATTAAGAATTAACCAAGTACTTATCATATAATTAGAAATCAAATAACAAAATCCATTATAGGTTTCATCCCCTTCAGGTATCTAAAGGGTTTAGTTCATAACTAAATACAAAAACATCTCAACAG
The DNA here is from genome assembly GCA_025506655.1 of Gossypium rotundifolium. Taxonomy (NCBI): domain Eukaryota; kingdom Viridiplantae; phylum Streptophyta; class Magnoliopsida; order Malvales; family Malvaceae; genus Gossypium; species Gossypium rotundifolium. The sequence continues at coordinate 113,426,526 of CP106732.1, read as the reverse complement.
TAAAGAATAAACAAAATATAAGAAATCCCTAAAACCCCATGAAGGAATTGAAGGAGAGATCTTCCATCTTGAATGGAGTTTTGGCTTCTTGAGATAGATCAACTGGCTATCTTCAAGTGATTCCCTAAAAAATGAAAGCTTCGGCCAAAAGCCTCTGCTAAAAAGCTCCTCTTTAATGTTTGCCTTGGGTTGTTTATATAGGCTTTGGGATGCTATACTTGACTCCTAAGTATCTCCTTCAAGTAAAATTACTATTAGGGTGTTGGAGTAGACTTAGGAGTATGTTTCTTTGGCTTCAAGCATCCAAATCCAAGTGAAATTGCTCTCTCCTGCGACAAGGGCACGACCATGACACACGCCCATGTAAATCGTGATTGGGCCGTGTCTCGATTCTGTCATTTTGGGCACAACCATGTGAGTCAGGATTCAGGCCATGCTTTAGGTCTGTCAATTTGGACACGACCATATAGATCACCAGGCACGTCTGTGTGGTCAATGGATGTTCACGGCCGTGTGTTACGTAGTTGAGGTCGTGCTCTAGGTAATTGGTGAGGCATGGTTGTGTGGGCTTTGGGCCAGGCCGTGTTGATTGCTTGCTAAAGCCCAATTACTCCGTTTTAAGCCCGTTTTGTGTTCTTTTTATCCTCGAGTGCTTTCCTGAGTATAAACATGAAAAGAAAGGATTAAAAGCATCTTTTTACATAAATTAAGGGCTAAATCATCCAAAAGCATACTAAATATGTGGTTAAAATATGTTACTTTTACGGTTTATCAAATACCCCCACACTTAAGCTTTTGCTTGTCCTCAAGCAAAATTCTCAACTTTACAATTAAAACAAACTTTCCATAATTCATAATTCCTATTGACAATGTCTCAACATAATTTATAGATAATTTATACATGGATAATTCAACTCAAAGAACCCTAAAGATTCAATTATGATAAGTCATACCTTTATAGCATGAAAACATAGGTATCTCCCATTATCCATGTGATTACCTTTAATTCAAACCCGACAAGGATTGACATCCCCACAAAAGATTCACTCAAATCACTCAAAGGTGTTTAAGGTTCAAGAATAAGCACTCTAAATTGAACCTGAAAAGTTTGTAATATCCTGATTTTGGTAGGTCTGTGCATTTGGTACGTTGCATGGGTAAGTTAGTAGGTTAAAGGCTTTGAGGTGTGTAGTGGCCTCAGGTTTGGGCTTAAATCTAGGTTAAATTGATTAAAAATAGTGTTAGTAGTAATTTAATTGAAATAATTAAGTTTAGTAGCCAGTTGGGCTTGTGGCCAAAAATGGGAGGTGCTTTAAGTGGGCATTAAGGTGGCATCACAAGGGGGGAGGAGTTAGGCCTAGTGTGGCCACTTGGGCCCAAGGTTGTTGGGTCAAGATTCGGCACTGAGAAGGGAAGGGGGTGGACGGCTCAAAGGCTACCATTTAGGAGGTTTATTTCTTTTATTTTAAGTGATAAAAGATGATAAAAGGAAGGAGAGAGTTGGTTTGAGGGTGGTCTCTTTTAAAGGTAAGATAAGGGATGTGATATTAGATGGATGAGATAAGGGATAAAGGCTATCAAGAGAGGGGGGAGTTGGCCGAACCTCCAACTCTAAGGTGTGTGTGATTGTGCCAAAATTATGATCCAAGTTATCATCTTTTTGCTTCCATTTTTTTTTTCCTTCTTTTCACATATCTAGCCGAAACTCTTCTTCTCCATTTGCCTTAGCTTTTGCCTTCTAGCCAAAACTCCCTATCTCTTTTCTCCTCTCTATTATTCTTCTAAAAACCAAATTCCCTTTTGATCATACCCTCTTCTTCCCACAACTGAATCTTCAAGGTGGTTTTATTTTCCCGAAGGTGCACCGTAAGCTGAATACTCCTTTTTAATCTGGTGAGTTTCGGGATTTTGTTTCTATACGATTTCACTCATTTTTTCATTAAGATCTAACCTGAATCATTTGTTTGATGCCTGTCGATTTCCCTTCTCTGCTTCTAGTAGCCGAATCTACCCCATTAAAAGTCTCGTGTGCCGATTTAGTGGAAAAGCCGAAGGTAAGTAGTGGTAGGTTCGACTGAATGGCCCTTTCTTGATTCTTTTCATTTGTTCGAATGTCATATGGGCTAGATTGGTTGTGATTTTTGATTTGTTTAATACTTGGGGAATAGCCGAATGTAGGTAGGTTGGTGGTGATGTTTTCTCAAGGACATTCGGGATTCGATTAATTAGGTAAAAGTTTGTTTTAAGTGTTATAATTGTTTGAGTAATTAGATCTCATCATTTAAATGGTTTAGTGATTAAGGGCTTATTATGGACTCGAATGACAGTCAAGTAGAAGTGGTTGGATCTGTAAACCCAAGCCAAAATACAAGAGACGATTAGTATCGGGAGTGCGAGATTGGCCTTTAGAGTGTGGGCCGACATCGAAAGTAGATCGTAGGCCGATAGTGGTAGTGTCGAGTGACAGTAGCATAGAAGCAGTAAAAGCGTAAGTACGAAAACCAGGTGTGTAACTCTTACACACTTTCTATGCTAAATATGTTAAATGTTGTGTGTTGTTAAAAGCTGGAGTGACGGTAATGGTTACTAAAATACCCTTGTGGGTAAAAGCGAGGATGTCGGGTAAGTTGTTATTATTTCTCATGTAATTGTAAACTATGAAAGCATGTTATTTTGTATACGTAATTTTGTATGTTAAGCATGATCATCGATATTGTTGGCATAAATATGTGTTATGGGTGATGAGAGTAGGGAAGTATGATCTATCAGACTGTCACCAGTGATTTGGTATCACACATTGGGTTGGCCCCATATTTTATAAAAATTGTGACTAAGTCTCAGTGGTTTGGCACCACCAGTGGTTTGGTACCATATATGTTATTTTGTAACCGGTTACGGTGTTTGGTACCACATATGTTATTTTGTAACCGGTTACGGTGGTTTGGCACCACAGTGGTTTGGTACCACAAGGGTAGATTTGGGAGACATGGATGGATATCTAGGTTGATGGGTTGCATGAAATGCATATTTGTATCTAAATCTGTGTAAGAGCATATTTTTGTTTGGGATGGGGACTTACACACTGAGTCTAGGTGACTCACTCCTTCCATTATATTTTGCAGATAATCTGTATACCGTGGATATGGAATCGGAGTGGACTCGAGGAGGCCATACACAACATTTGGTTTATTACAAAGTTTTCCATTCGGACTTGGTTGTTTTATTTAATTTTGGTTTTCAATACTGTAATATGGCCGCTTAAGTTTTATTTTTTGGATGTTTTATTTAATTGGTTCTTTAACTTTTGTTAAGCATATTTAAACATTATGAATTGGTTGTTTTCAAAACCTAATAAAATACCCATTTTTCTAAAGTGATCACTGACTAAGTAATAGATATGAAGTAACAATAAGGCAATTAAGTTTTTCTAAAACAAGTTCTAACGCGTTTTAGATGTCACAAGATTCAACTTCGATTTCTCTAAAATCTTAAATTGGTTTTCTTTCGAAAACAAGTTGACAAATCGATTTCCAAAACGTTTTCTTTCCCCTTGCACGTTAGATCTGGTTGTAGTGTTTGGACCGAGTTTGGGGTGTTACATTTTGGTATCAGAGCCCAGTTTAAGAGCTCGGTTATGGGCTTAGGGCCCAAACTATGTTTTAAAAGTTTGTGAAATGATTATTTTTTCGGAAAGCATGGTACTTGAGTCTCCGGTGCCGATCCACCCAGGTAAATACCCTAACATTTGATGTGATATTTATATGTATATGTTGGGCTTTGTGGGCTTTAGACGTAGTTAAACATGATGGTACTGATGGACTAAAGGGTTAGTTTACACCACTCTTTAAATACATAAGACTTAAGCATAATTAAACAAACCTGTGAGTAAGTCACCGAGTTAGGGTGTGGCAACAAGCATGCGCATGTCTAGGAGTGGATTCAGGGAGAGCTTGGTATTTAAGCAGTCCCAGTGACTCACCTCCTCTTCGCTCGAATCCTACCTGGTGCCCAGTGACTGTTCACCCTATCCATGAGGACTTGGTCACATGCGAAATCTGATAATCAAAGCCCAAAAGGGACTAGCCACACTGTTTTGTAAGAACCCTAGTTTTGAAATTACCAAATTACCCCTTGATTTGTAAAAACTACCTTAGATTTGGAAAATGACCAAAGTACACCTGGTTTACAAAATTACCAAAATACCCCTACTTCATAAAATTACCAAAATACCCTTATTTTGAAAAAAATCACCCAAAACTTTATTTTGGAAAATTATGAAAATACCCTTATAGGTTAAAATTATGAAAATACCCCTGGTAGTGGAATGACGAAAATACCCCTGCTCATGAAATGTGGTCTGTGGATGTTGTTTGTGTGATGAATGTACTTAGAACTAGGAGGTAAGCTTGAAACTAAAACTTTAGATAGATTCAAATTCGAAAGAACCACTTTTAAAACTATCTGTCATAAAATTATTCGTGGATAAACAGTGAACAGAGTTAATAATTCATAAAATTCTAACCAGATAAATGTGAACAAGAAGAATGAGTACAAGAGGTCATGGACGTCTGACGCATGGCCATGGTAGGGGTAGGATGGCCTTGTTTGAGCCGATGAAGGTGCAGCCATGGGTTCGCAAATGTGATCCGGATCTGCCGCGATGGAAGTGAGTTTCGAGGATCTAGGACGGTGGTAACGATGCATTATCTCAGGTAGTATTGCGAGTTTTGGAAAGAGTTGCTGGCGGCGCGTGGGTGCGTGGAGCCTAAAATCGTATGGTGGCGACTCGAGCTAATAGAGCGGAGGTGTTTAGGGGGTGTCCGGTGTAGCTCCCAATATTGCTGAGTATTGGTTAGAGGCAACAGAGCATATAATGGATGGCTTAGACTTCTCGACTGAGGAGAAGTTGAAGGGGATAGTGTCTCTTCTCTAGGATGAGTCGCATCAGTGGTGGCTCACGGTCAGAAATGGTGCGGTGGTCGGTGATATCACCTGGGATTATTTTAGGGCAGCCTAGCAGAGAAAGTATGTGGGGGCTGGTTATACTGATGCACAACATAGGGCGTTCCTAAATTTGGTGCAAGGGAATAAGTCGGTACCCTAATACGAGGCTAAATTTTTAAAGTTGAGTAGGTATGCTCGGGTATGGTGGCTATGAAACATGAGTGCTGTGTTAGGTTCGAGGACGGGCTAAGGGATGAGCTACGGGTGTTGATTGCACCTCAGCATGAAAGGCCAAAATAGCTGAGGAGGTGAAGCGGACTGAGTAACGGAATTAGGATAGGGGTAAGGATAAAAGGAGTTTTGGGCCATTAGGGTCTGGTAGAAGTGCTCAGAAAAGGGCTAGATTTGGTAGGCTGGATGAAGCTGCAAAACCTGCTACTGTTGCTCAATGGCCACCTCAGTGTGCTCGATGTGGGAAGTCTCATTCGAGAGACTGTTGGGCTAGTAATAGAGGATGTTTTGAGTATGGGTCGTTGGAGCTTTGGGTAAGGGGTGTCATGAAAGTTAGCCAGGACTCAAGTTGAGGGTCAAGGACGTGGTCAATTCAGGAGAGATGGCCAACATCCACAGAGGGGTCGAGGTGCAGGTAGGGGTGGAAATGGTAACAGACAGGGACCTGGAGCACCTGGCCGAGGTGCTGAAGGTGCTAATGCTAGACAGTGTGGGTTGGTCTACGCAGCCAAACGTCGAGAGGAAGGTGACGCATCGGACGTCATAACCGGTATGTTTATAATTTCTGGGCTGCCTTACATTGCTTTAATTGATATTGGTTCGACACACTCTTATGTTGCTAGTAGTATAGTAGGAACTCTGAACTTAGCCTATGAGATATCTGCTAGGAAGATGACAGTAGTTAACCCTCTAGGACACTCTGTGGTGGTAGACAAACTGTATAGGGATGTACCCCTAGAACTTCAAAGGGTCGTGTTTCAAGCGGGCTTGATGGAACTACCATTTGGGGAGTTTGATTTAATCTTAGGAATGGATTGGTTGGTTAAGTACCAGGCAAAACTAGGCTGTCTTGACTAAGCGCATGGTCTTTGGCAGTCGAGGTGTAGAGGTGGTAATGATAGGTGAGAGAAGGAATTACCTATCTAATGTGATGTCCCGTTGAAAGCGAGAAGATGGTAAGGAAAGGATGTGAGGCATTTGTAGTTTATGTTTGTGCTTTGGAAGGTAAGGGCAGGTTATAGGAAGTGTTCGAACAGTGAATGAGTTTATTGATGTCTTTTCGAAAGAGCTTCGGGTTTGCCCTCGGATCAAAAAGTGGAGTTTGGTATAGATCTTTTACCAGGAATAGTGTCAGTGTCTATTGCTCCGTATAGGATGGCGCCAAAGGAATTGGTGGAGTTGAAAGCACAGATTTAGGAGTTGCTGGATCGGGGTTTTATCCGGCCAAGTGTTTCACCTTGGGGAGCGCCTGTGCTTTTTGTGAAGAAAAAGGACGGGTCGATGCGGATGTGCATAGACTATCGTCAGTTGAATAAATTGATGATTAAGAACATGTATCCTTTGCCTAGGATAGATAACTTGTTCGACCAGCTTAAGGGAGCATCGGTCTTTTCCAAGATAGATTTGAGCCGGGGTATCACCAATTTAAGGTAAAAGAGGCAGATATCCATAAGACGGGGTTTCGTACTCAATACGGGCACTATGAATTTTTGATAATACCGTTCGGGTTGACAAATGCACTAGCAGCATTTATGGATATGATGAACTGAGTGTTTCAGTCGTATTTGGATCGGTTCGTCGTAGTATTTATAGATGATATTTTGGTGTACTCAAAATCGAAGGAGGAGCATAATGCGCATTTGCGAGTGGTGTTGCAGATTCTTAAGGAGAAGCAGTTATACGCCAAGTTTAGTAAGTGCGAGTTCTTGTTGAAGGAAGTTGCCTTTTTGGGTCATGTGGTGTCAGCAGAGGGGATTAGGGTAGACCCTCGGAAGATTGAGGCAGTTTTGGATTGAAAGCCACCGAAGTCTGTGGCAGAGATTCAGAGTTTTCTAGGTTTAGCAGGGTATTACCGAAGGTTTGTAGAAGAGTTTTCTCTGATTGCAGCACCATTGACCAAGTTGCTGAGGAAAGGGGTTTCGTTTGTGTGGACAGATAAGCAACAGGGAAGTTTTGAAAAATTGAAAAGGATTTTAACGGAAGCTCCAGTGTTAATTCAATCGAAAGTTGGGAGGGGGTTTATGGTTTATTGTGACGCGTCCCATACAGGATTGGGATGTGTGCTGATGCAAGAGGGGAATGTAGTAGCGTATGCTTCTCAGCAGTTAAGACCTCATGAAATAAACTACCTGACGCATGATCTGGAATTGGCTGCAGTGGTTTTTGCCCTAAAAATTTGGTGACATTACTTGTATGGAGAAAAGTCTGTTGTGTATACGGACAACAAGAGTTTGAAGTACCTTCTTATGCAGAAGGAGTTAAATTTGAGGCAGAGAAGGTGGATTGAGCTATTAAAGGACTATGACTGCTCGATTGAGTATCACCCGAGAAAGGCTAACGAGGTAGCGGATGCCTTGAGTCGTAGGGTGGTGGCAGAGTTAAGATCCATGTTTGCTCACCTTAGTCTATATGATGATGGAAGCCTGTTAGTGGAATTGTGAGTGAAGCCAACATGGATTAACGAGGTTAAGGAGAAACAATTGGTGGATGAAGTTTTGAGCACACGAAGGTTACAAGTGCAGAATGATGGATTGGAGGAGTATAGCCTGAGCAGCGATGGAGTGTTATGTTTTCAGGGAAAAGTGTGTATGCCTAAGGATGTGGAGTTAAGGCAGACGATTTTGCGGAGGCACATAGCAGTCCATATGCTATGCATCTGGGAGGTAGTAAGATGTACCGGGATTTGTGGGAGCAGTTTTGGTGGTTGGGCCTTAAGCGGGAGGTAACGGAGTTTGTAGGTAAGTGTCTGATATGTCAGTAAGTCAAGGCTAAACATCAGTTGTTGTCAGGTCTGTTGTAACCGATTAAGATTCCACAATGGAAGTGGGAAAGAATTACAATGGATTTTGTGAGTGGGCTACCCTTATGCCTACCAAGAAGGATTCAATTTGGGTGATTGTGGACCATCTGACGAAGTCTGCTCATTTCGTACCTATGCATATGGATCATTCTCTTCAGAAGTTACCAACACTTTATGTAGCAGAGATTGTAAGGTTGCACGGGGTGTCAGTGTCAATTACTTCAGACAGGCACTAGGCACAATTTCAGAATGACATTTCATCCCCAGTCAGATGGGCAATCGGAGAGGGTGATTCATGTTTTGGAGGACATGCTAAGGGGTTGTGTCTTGGATTTCAAAGGCAGCTGGGAAGAATTTTTATCGTTAGCGGAATTTGCATATAACAATAGTTATCAGGCAAGTATTCAGATGGCACCGTACGAAGCATTATATAGTCAGAAGTGTCATACCCCTACATGTTGGACAGAGTTGGGGGAGTGGCAGTTGTTGGGTCCGAAGTTGGTTGCTGAGACAGAAGATAAGGTGAAAGTGATTCGAGCTTGGTTGAAAGAAGCAGTGGATAGGCAAAAGTCTTATGCCGATCTTAAACGAAAGGATATAGAGTTTGTAGAAGGTGACAAGGTTTTCTTGAAGGTATCGCCGTGGAAGAAGGTTTTGAGGTTCGGTAGGAAAGGTAAGTTGAGCCCTAGGTTTATCAGGCCTTATCGGGTGTTGAAGCGAGCAAGACCAGTGGCTTACCAGCTCGAGTAGCCACCAGAATTGAGTCAAATCCACGATGTGTTTTATGTTTCTATGCTTAGACGCTATTGCTCGGATCCGTCGCATCTTGTGCCAGTGGAGGAGATTGAGGTGAGCCCAGACTTGTCTTTTGAGGAGGAACCTGTGAAGATCCTGGATTGGGATGTTAAGGTTTTACGTAGAAAATCAGTTCCTTTGGTGAAGGTATTATGGCGGAACCATGGATCGGAGGAAGCGACATGGGAGCCGGAGGATATTATACGACAACAATACCCTCAACTCTTTTGACTAGGTACATTTCGAGGTCGAAATTTATTTTAAGGGGGTAGAACTGTAATATCCTGATTTTGGTGGGTCTGTGCATTTGGTACGTTGCATGGGTAAGTTAGTAGGTTAAAGGCTTTGAGGTGTGTAGTGGCCTCAAGTTTGGGCTTAAATCTGGGTTAAATTGATTAAAAATAGTGTTAGTAGTAATTTAATTGAAATTATTAAGTTTAGTAGCCAGCTGGGCTTGTGGCCAAAAATGGGAGGTGCTTTAAGTGGGCATTAAGGTGGCGTCATAAGGGGGGAGGAGTTGGGCCTAGTGTGGCCGCTTGGGGCCCAAGGTTGTTGGGTCAAGATTCAGCGCTGAGAATGGAAGGGGGTGGACGACTCAAAGGCTACCATTTAGGAGGTTTATTTCTTTTATTTTAAGTGATAAAAGATGATAAAAGGAAGGAGAGAGTTGGTTTGAGGGTGGTCTCTTTTAAAGGTAAGATAAGGGATGTGATAGTCGATTGATGAGGTAAGGGATAAAGGCTATCAGGAGAGGGGGTATATTTGGCCGAAACTCTAACTCTAAGGTGTGTGTGTGATTGTGCTGAAATTATTAGCCAAGTTATCATCTTTTTGCTTCCATTTTTTTCCTTCTTTTCACATATCTATCCAAAACTCTTCTTCTCCATTTGCCTTAGCTTTTGTCTTCTAGCCGAAACTCCCTATCTCTTTTTTCCTCTCCATTATTCTTCTAAAAATCAAATTCCCTTTTGATCATACCCTCTTCTTCCCACAGCCGAATCTTCAAGGTGGTTTCATTTTCCTGAAGGTGCATCGTAAGCCGATTACTCCTCTTTAATCTGGTGAGTTTCAGGATTTTGTTTCTATGCGATTTCACTCTTTCTTTTCATTAAGATCTAACCCGAATCATTTCTTTGATGCCTGTCAATTTCCCCTCTCTGCTTTTAGTAGCCGAATCTGTCCCATTAAAAGTCTCCTGTGTCGATTTGGTGGAAAAGCCGAAGGTAGGTGATGGTAGGTTCGATCGAATGGCCCTTTCTTGATTCTTTTCATTTGGCCGAATGTCATATGGGCTAGATTGGTTGTGATTTTTGATTTGTTTAATACTTCAGGAATGTCCAAATGTAGGTAGGTTGGTGGTGGTGTTTTCTTAAAGACATTCGGGATTCGATTAATTAGGTAAGAGTTCGTTTTAAGTGTTATAATTTTTGAGTAATTAGATCTCATCATTTAAATGGTTTAGTGATTAAGGGATTGTTATGGACTCGAATAACAGTCAAGCAGAAGAGGTTGGATCTGTAAACCCAATGCAAAATACAAGAGACGATCAGTATCGAGAGTGCGAGATTGGCCTTTGGAGTGTGGGCCGACATTGAAAGTAGATCGTAGGCCGATAGTGGTAGTGTCGAGTGAAAGTAGCGTAGAAGCAGTAAAAGCGTTAGTACGAAAACCAGGTTTGTAACTCTTACAACTTTCTATGCTAAATATGTTAAATGTTGTGTGTTGTTAAAAACCGGAGTGACAGCAATGGTTACTAAAATACCATTGTGGGTAAAAGCGAGGATGTCGGGTAAGTTATTATTTTTTCTCTTGGTAATTGTGAACTATGAAAGCATGTTATTTTATATACATAATTTTGTATGTTAAGCATGATCATACTGATATTGTTGGCATAAATATGTGTTATGGGTGATGAGAGGAGGGGGAAGTATGATCTATCAGACTGTCACCATTGATTTGGTATCACACAGTGGGTTGGCCCCACATTTTATAAAAATTGTGACTAAGTCTCAGTGGTTTGGCACCACCAATGGTTTGGTACCACATATGTTATTTTTGTAACTTCGGTTACCAGTGGTTTGGTACCACATATGTTATTTTTGTAACTTCGGTCCCAAGTGGTTTGGCACTACCAATGGTTTGGTACCACAAGAGGTAGATTTGGGAGACATGGATGGATATCTAGGTTGAGGGGTTGCATGACATGCATATTTGTATCTGAATCTGTGTAAGAGCATATTTTCGTTTGGGATGGGGACTTACACACTGGGTCTAGGTGACTCACCCCTTCCGTTATATTTTGTAGAAAATCCGTAGACCATGGATATGGAGCCAGAGTGGACTCGAGGAGGCCATGCACAGCATTTGGTTTATTACAAAGTTTTCCATTCGGACTTGGTTGTTTTATTTAATTTTGGTTTTCACTACTGTAATATGGCCGCTTAAGTTTTATTTTTGGGATGTTTTATTTAATTGGCTCTTTAAATTTTGTTAAGCATATTTAAACGTTATGAATTGGTTGTTTTCAAAACCTAATAAAATACCCGTTTTCTAAAGTGATCACTGACTAAGTAATAGATATGAAGTAACAATAAGGCAATTAAGTTTTTCTAAAACAAGTTCTAACGCGTTTTAGATGTCACAAGATTCAACTTCGTTTTCTTTAAAATCTTACATTGGTTTTCTTTCGAAAACAAGTCGACAAATCAGTTTCCAAAATGTTTTCTTTCCCGTGGCACGTCAATCCGATTGTAGTGTTTGGACCGGGTTTGGGGTGTTACAAAGTTAATCCCATAGACTTGCCTAAAAATTAAATCTCCACCACTGTATATGAGATGATACACAAATCAAAAGGTCTTTAATCAGGGTTGTAACGGGGCTAGGGTTAAACGGTGTGGATACAGGCTGAATTAGAGGTTATAATCGAGATTGATTTGACTAATTGCCTAATCTAAAATAATGAACTAAATATGAATATTTACATCGAATGAAAACTAACAATATCTACTATTGATAATTTACTCTATAATAAGAGTATTTTTATCACTCAAATTTTGAAAATACTTTATCTGAGCTTTATCTTTAACAATTGGAGTTTTAAATGCTCTAAGCTCTTTTATTATACTACTAATATTGAATATACTTGGATTTTGTTTTGAGAACAAACTAAAATAAACATAATAGAAGGAACTTTGGTGATTGAAATAACCTAATTCTGCAATTGATCAAATCAATTCTCGATAGAGGGGTAGTCAAAGGAATGTTGATAACAAATACAAAGGGATTTTGGGTTAATATTAGTGGGTGAGTCAATAAAAAGGTTGTTAGGATTTAACGGGGTTCACTAAGGGTTAATTTGTAGGAAGGCTTTTTAGTGGAGTGAATAGGTTAACACCTAGGCGCCTTTATCATCTCTGTATATCAAATCAAAAGTGTGATCTCGACATGTATAAACGAGGCAAGTTCTAGAATAACAGTTCTCAGTTGTCACACTCATAATCAATTAAAGTGAGTACGAAAAAGGGTATATGCTCTATAAGGCTTAAAATCTCACAAAAAATTATGGGTGTTTTGACATCAATCCTTATAAATTTTGAACTTCAAGGTGATACTCAAATTAGGTTCAACAACCTATCAATTTTAATTTTTAGAAAGTAGACTTATCATGCTCGATTCTCTAGTATTCTTCAAATTTAATTATCAATGCACAATTAACTAAGACTTATTCTAAAACATATTGACAAAAATCATGAATCATTAGAAATTTCATCCTAATTAGTAATATGAGAAAATAGTTAAGATCAAGACTAATTTCAAGGTTTTGAGAATTATGCAAAAAGCTAGGCACTATTAATTACCCCCACACTTAAGATGTACATTGCCCTCAATGTACAAAGATAGATAATGATAATTAGATGCCAAATCAAAAAGAGAAGTGGGAAAAGTAATACTCCTTGAAATCTGGATGATCCCTGGCGTCTTTGGTGGCGGTGATGGTGTTTTCTATGGGCCTGGTGGAGTGGCTACCGAAAAGCAATTTGCTAGATAAAGAAATTGGGTAGCCTGTGAAGATATAGCCAAGAGATCTGGAGAAATAATAATGATAATATACTAATAATATATTTAAAGATTAAGGAAATAAAAAGAAGGAGACTAAGAAGAAAACTAAAATTGAAAGAAAAGACCAATAGACTAAGGAGTCCTTATTGTTGGATGGCTTTCGAAGTGGGTGTGACCTCGAAGGCCGTGGTGTGTGATTCCCTAGCAGCCTTTAGAACCTAAAACCAAGAAACTAATATGAAATAAATTAAATTAAGCAGAAAAGAAGTATAGATAAGGAAAATAAAGGAGACGAGAAAAGAAAAATAGAATTGAAAAGGTTTCGGTGGCATGTCAATTAAGTGAAGCTACCGGCATGAACTCATGTTGAGGTCTCTTCTGAGGAGACGATGCTTACATTTCTTCGGCATGATCTTTGTGTTGCTCAAGAGTCTTGGACCTTTTCTATGAATAGGAAGTAAAATTTGAAAGAAAAGAGAAAGAAGGAATAAGAAAGAAGATAGGAAAAAGAGGAAGGGCTGTGGGGATTTAAATAAGATTTCAAATCTGGCACGTTCCCAAGCCCGTGTACTGAGGGTGTGTACATTCACAAGGCCATATCGCACGACCGTGTTGTGGGGTGTGTTGTTCTTCCACACCCGTTTTGTTGGGTTGCACGCTTGGTTCCTAAAAGGCCATGATGTGAGCACGGATGGGTGCATGGGCATGGTCGCCCATGCTCAATAAGTCATTGTCTTATACGGTTATGAGGCAGTCGTGCTATTTTTGTCGATGGTCGTGATGTGGAGTGGTTGGATCCGTGATGTTGGGGGTGGTTGGGTGACTTGCGGCTCTACTACATCCTTTGTGGTGGTTACGGTGGTCCACACGGCCCACGAACGGCCGTGTGTAAGGCCGTGGCACTGAAACTGCATCTTTGTTTTAGATGTGGAGAGAGAAGAAAAAAAGAAAGAAAAGAAAAAAAATAATTTTGAAAGATAAAAAGTGTTAGTGCTCGATTGCCTCCCGAGAAGCGCTCGTTTATAGTCTTAAGCTAGACTGTCCTAAACCTTGAAGATTTTAGGGAGGTTTAAAGGTTTGAATATTTTCCCTCTTACTGACAGTTTTATTTTCGTGACAAAGTTTAGGTCGAGAAGAGTTTACCTTGAAATTGCCGAACATTGGATTGCTTACCTCGACTATTTCGTGTGGGAAAACATCGTGTATCTGAAGGATTATTTCTTCCTTTTCTTGATTACATTGAGCGATGTAAGGACCAAACTTTATCTAATGACACTTGATCTTCTATTTTAAAGTGATTTGATGTCCCTATGAGCTCTTCGGTGGTTCCTTAGGTTTTACGTGTAGTTCCGGCTTTTCTTTGGTGTGTATCTTCTGCTCTTCTAAATTGTTGACCGTACGATTTTGTGTTGGCTCAATTTTGATGCTTTGTGATGTTTCCTGCGATGAAGCTTGAATAATTTGATTATCTATTGAAACGACTTTCTTACCTTCATCTTCTGTTATTTTGGCTGAGTCGAGAGCTTGAAGATTGACTGATTCATCTCCTGCACGAAGTATGAGTTCTCCAATGGCATCATCAATTTTAGTCTTGGCAGTTGCAAGAAAAGGTCTTCCTAAAATTAAAGGGATTGAATTTTCCTCATCCTTGTCTAAAACAACAAAATCTACTGGGAAAATGAATTTATCGATTTTTACTAAAAATGTCTTCAATAATGGCCCTAGAAATTCTAACAATTTTATCAGCTAGTTGGATACTCATCCTAGTTTGTTTGGGCTTCCCTAGAACTAGTCGTTTAAACAGTGCATAAGGCATGACATTTATACTTGCCCCTAAATCAACTAACGCATTATCAATAGTTAAACTACCAATTAAACATGGAATCGTAAAACTCCCTGGATCTTTTAATTTGTGGGTAGTCAGTTTTGTAGCATTGCTGAGCATGTTGCGTTAAGTTCCACATGGTGCTCTTTATCTATTCTGCGTTTTTTTTATTAAGAGCTGTCTTAAAAATCTCCTTGAGTCGGGCATCTGAAAAAGAGCTTCAAGGAAAGGTTAGTTAATGTGTAATTTCTTTATAAGTTTTAGAAACTTATCGAATTGTTCCTCTGAATCATCTCTTTTCAATGCTTCGGGATAAGGTATTCGAGGTTGGTACTCTTTAATTACAGGTTTTTCTTGTGCTACCTCTATTTTAGCTATTTCTTCCTTGGTTTCTTGTACTGAGGTGGGCTTGTCTACCTTTGTATCCTTTTGAGATGTGATGGCTTGTATCTATTCTTTTGGGTTTATTTCTATGTTGCTTGGTAGACATCCCTGTTGACGTTCTGAAACAAGCTTTGTGAGATGTCCCACTGACCTAGTGATTTCCCCGACTTGTTCCTTGATTTCTTTGATCGATATTTCTTGGTTATCAAGTGTTGTATCAATTCTTTGGAGATGGGCACCTGTGTCTGCCATGAACTTTTTCAGCATCTTTTCAAGACTCGACTTCTTTTTCGGTGGATAAGGTTGATTTTGGTAATTTGGAGGAGGTTGCTGCCTTTGATTTCCTTGTCCTCCCTATGAAAAATTTAGGTGGTTCCTCCAACCTAGATTGTAAGTGTTACTATAAGGATTATTATTAGATTTGAAATTGTTACCTATATAGTTTGTGCGCTCATTTTCTACTCCGGTTGGTAAGGTGGGTACTCGAATTTGCCACATTCCACTAAACCGCATTGCATGTTGGATGTACTGTGAAGAACATAAATTATCAAGCTTTTTATTCATTAACTCCACATGTCGATAGCATTGTCCTTTGCATCTATGTTAAAAACTTTGGCTGATTTTGTCTATTTAGCCCTTGTAATTTGCCATTGATAGGTGTTCAACGACATCTCCTCAATAAAATCGTAAGCCTTCTGGGAGTTTTGTTGTTCAAAGTTCCACCGTGATGAATCAATCATTTGCCTAGTTGGAGAATTCACACCATTGTAGAAAGTTTGGACTTGAAGCCACAAAGGTAATCCGTGGTGTGGGCATCTCCTTAGGAGATCATTGTATCTTTCCCATGCATCATATAATGTTTCTGCATCATTACGCACAAAAGAAGATATGTCATTCCTAAATTTAGCCGTTTTGGTGGTGGAAAATATTTTAAAAGAAATTTTTCGATCATTTGATCCCATGTGGTGATTGACCCTCGTGGTAACGAAGTTCAACCAACGCTTTGCTTTGTTCCTTAATGAAAAGAAAATAGCAGAAGGCGTGTGGCATCACCGAAACGCCATTTATTTTGAAGGTATCACGAATTCTAAAAATTAGATATATGAGTGTTTGGATCCTCATCCGCAAACCATCAAATTGAACAAATTGTTGAATCATTTGTACTATGTTAGGCTTTAATTCAAAATTATTAGCGCTTATAGCGGGCCTAGCAATACTAGATTACGCTCTGTCAAATTAGGTTTAGCATAATCATACATAGTACGGAGCATTCTATTCTTGCACATTTGGTGGGTTGTTCTCGTCCATTCCTTCAGTAGGATTGGATTTTTCTTGTTCTTCTCTTTGATAGTCTAGGGCTCATCTAATTTCTCTGTGATTTCTGCGAGCGGTAGCTTCAATGTCACTTTCGTATTCTAATGGTCCTCTCGAATTTCTTCTAGTCATAAACTAGAGGTACCTACTATGAAAAGAAAGAAAGAAATTTAGAAAAAAAAATATATGTAAAAAAATAAGAGAAATTAAAAAAAAAGATAATGGCTAAAGTAATATAAATAGAGCTTTCTTAATATTTTAGGAGTCCCCGGCAATAGCGCCAAAAACTTGATCGTGTCAAACAGTCGAGTTTTAATATTTACAAAAGAGTGATTGAACCTGTAGACTGACTGCGACAACGATAGAGGCAAGTGCACCTATCGAACTGTAGTATAGCTCAAGCAAGAATATCTTATCGAACCCAAGGGAACCTAAAAGTACTACTACTCACTTTCTTTCTATTATTTAGCCTAAACTATGGAGTGATTGGATTATTAAACTAATGAAATACTTAGACTAAATGCAAAGACAAAAGATTGAATTGGAGAAAGACTTTAGGAAAACTCAATTCATAAAGACGATACCCACAAGAAGAATCCACCTATGACTTCACTTATTATTTATTCCCCAAACCATATGATTTCTTTACTTAGCTTGATCCGTGAGACTCCCTAACCTATATTAAACCCTCTCTTGAGGCGAATAATGTCTAACCTTAGGTTAATTAGCGAAACTCTCGTTCTCTTATAATAACCCCTAAGGAAGCAGTAAATCGATCAATGGATTCCCATATTAGGTTTCACCCAATTTGGCAAAATCTCGTAACCCTATCTCTAGGTGCTCGATCAACTCCACTCAATTATGCTAGATCTACTCTTAGGTAGGTCTATTCCTCCTCCACCTAAGGATTGAATTAAGCAACATAATTAAGAACAAACCAAGTACTTATCATACAATTTAGAAATCAAATAACAAAATCCATCATAGGTTTCACCCCTTGGTATCTCGGGGTTTAGTTCATAACTAAATCTGAAAACATCTCAAGAGTAAAGAATAAACAAAACATAAGAAATCCTAAAACCCCAGAAGGAATTGAAGGAGAGATCCTCCGTCTTGAATGGAGTTCCGACTTCTTGAGATGGATCAACTGGCTATCTTCAAGTGATTCCTAAAAATGAAAACTTGACCAAAAGCCTCTGCTAAAAGCTCCTCTTTAATGTACGCCATGGGTTGTTTATATAGGCTTTGGGATTCTATACTTGGCTCCTAAGTATCTCCTTCAAGAATAATTACTATTAGGGTGTTGGAGTAGACTTAGGAGTATTTTCTTTAGCTTCAAGCATCCAAATCCAAGTGAAATTGCTCTCTCTCATGGCGGGCACGGCCATGACACACGCTTTGTGTAAATCGTGGTTGGTAGTGTCTCGATTTTGTCATTTTGGGCACGGTTGTGTGAGTTAGGATTCAGGTTGTGCTTTAGGTTTATCGATTTGGGGCCGCCAAGTAGATCACCGAGCACGTCCGTGTGATCGATGGATGTTTGCGGTAGTGTGTTACGTAGTTGAGGCCGTGCTCAGGTAATTGGCGAAACGCGATCGTGTGGGCTTTGGGCGGTAGTGTTGATTACTTGCTAAAGCCCAATTACTCCATTTTAAGCTCGTTTTGCATTCTTTTTATCCTTGGTGCTTTCACGAATATAAACATGAAAAGAAAGCATTAAAAGCACCTTTTACATAAATCAAGGCTAAATCATCCAAAAGCATACTAAATATGGGGTTAAAATATGTTACTTTTACGGTTTATCAATACACATACTTTTACATTATAATTATCATAACTTAATAATAATTCAATCTTTTTATAGTATCATTTAATTATATATATACCATTCTTATTTCTTTATTTCAGTTCTCACCTTTCACATATGCTATGTCATTCAAATTTAGTTTTATCAGTAAATTTATTTCATTTGTCCCTATTAACTTGACTCAGACTCGACGGATACACGGATTCTAACCAACACACCAGTATGACACATTGTGCCTTAACGATACACAGTACCTAAACGATGTCGATGTGATGGCGATACTTGATACTTGATAATAATATTCAACACACAAAGTCTTTGAATCATAATGATAATGGTGACAGTATTCGACACAAAAAATGTCAAATCGATAATAGTAATAGTAGTCGGCACATAAGTGCCTGATCAGTAAGCCGGTAAAAATCCGTACTCTTCTGTATCCTATGGCATGTCAACTATATCCGACTAGCCCGACTAGTTAATAAGGTATTTAATTCACTTTTCAGTACAATTTCCATCTTAGTTCAATATCAATTATAATTTCCTTATTTCAACCAGTTTCACAGTATTGCAGTAATTCATTACTTCAGTAATTTCACAGTTCAATGCAGTACACAAAACAATATTTAGTATTCCATAATTCAGTTCAGTATCAGTCTCAATTTCAATACCCAATCATAAATTTATCATTTTACTAAACACTTACCTTAAAATACTTACCACACATAATTAGTAAATTAAACACATAATAATGATAAAATTTGAATTATAGTGATACAAATCAGAATTCTCTTCGGATTTAATCCTCGATGATCTTTTCTTTTCCTTTTTGGGTCGATGCTCCAGGCTCGATATTAGCTACAAACAATTAAAATAGTTTCACAATCATTAGCATAATACAATTTAATTCCTGAAACTTTTATCTAACTTTTACTTTAATTCCAATTTAATCCTAACTAAACCTATATATTTTTCTTTCTCAATTCATACCTTTTTGCTACTCAATTTCTTGCCAAACTCACATTTAACTATCTAATTTTTATCATATTTTCATAATTTTGAATTTATTTCAATTTAATCCCTAAAACTCAAAACTTATAGCTTAGTTTACAATTCAATACTTTATTCAATTCCAATAAAATTTCTATCAAATAAATCCCCAATTCCATCACTTCTTCAAAATAAACCTACTAAAAATCTATTAAATTTCAAAATTTCAACTTAAATTCAATAAAACTTTATTCTAAAGCTTCTAAAACATCAAAATTAAAAGAAAAGAGCTTAATTGACTTACCTATTAAAGCTTCAAACCTTAAAACCCTAGTTTTTCCATTTTACTTTTTTTCTCCTTTCCCTGCTCTGTTTGAATGCTTTCTGTTTCTTTTTATGTTTTGTTCCTTTATTTTTGTTTCTTTTATTACATGCTTTATTTATTAATATAATATAATATAATATAATATAATATAATATAATATAATATAATATAATATAATATAATATAATATAATATAATATAATCATTTAATAAATACCTATTTAATAAATAATTATAGTATTACAAGTGTATGTATTTTTATTAATACACTTGTATTAAATAGCCACCATACATTTGTCATGAATTTAATTTAATTATCATATAAATATCTTATAATATAATTATTTTAAATTAATTTAATATAATATATTACTAATATATATTTTACAATTAAAATATAAGTAAAAATCTTAGATTTTTATTTCATATCTCAGCCTCAACTTATGCTAAATGGCATATTTGCCATTTTGGTTCGTTTTACTTTCTATTAATCTATAATTCAACTTTTATCCCTTATTCAATTTGATCATTTTTCCTAATTACTGGTCGTGGTATGAGAGTTTTAATATTTATATAATGAATGATCGAGCCTAGAAACTAACTATCACCACGATTCAGGCAAGCGCACCTATCGAACAGTATTATAGGTTAGTGGCAAGACCAGAATGTTGAACCCAAGGGAACTAAAAGTACTAGTACTGACTTTCTTTTTATTATCTAGCCTAAAATAAAGAGGATTGATGTTTATCCAACTAATTCCTAAACTAAGGATTCTAAGACACAAAGAACGAATTGGGAAATTACTTTTGGGAAAATCAATTGATCAAGAAAATACCCGATGAAGAATCCACCTAGACTTCACTTGTTATTTAACTCTGAACCAGACGATTTATTCACTTGACCTGATCTGTAGCATTCCCTAAATTATATTAATACCTCTTTCGAGGCTACTAACGTCTAACTCTAGGTTGATTAATTGAAATCTTTTTCTAATTAAAACCCCTAGTGTTGCATTAACTCTATCTATGGACTCCCATATTAGGTTTGACCCTAATCCGGTAGATTTTCATCATCCTATCTTTAGGAGTGCGATCAACTCCGCTCAATTATGCTAGATCTACTCTTAGACATGTGCTTTTTCTCCTCTGAATAAGCACATCAATACTTGAATCAATATCCTGAAATATTAAAACAAGAATTAAGAACACATAATTAAGAACAAATCAAGTATTTATCATACAGTTTAGAAAACAATAACATGATCCGTTTTACGTTTCATCCCCCTCAAGTATTTAAGGGGTTTAGTTCATGTTCATAAAAGAATACATCTTAGAAGAAAGTAAATAACAAAACATAAAGAAAAACCCTAAAACCCCTGAAGGAATTAAAGGGAAGATCCTCAGTCTTGAGCATGATTCCAGCTTCTTGAGATGGATCAACTGGATTTCTTCGAGTAATTCCCTATATTCAGCCCTCTCTGCTTACGACAGAAGCCTTCTGTCGAACTCCCCTTTTAGGTTGCCTTCTATGGTGTTTATATAGTCTTTGGAATGTCTTTCTTCGCCTTTAAGTAACCTTTTCTGAGTAGAATTAAAAGGGTCACGGTAGGGACATGCCAGTGTGAATCGAGCCCAGGTCGTGTTGGAGTCTGCTAAAGTGGCACGGTCTTGTGGTGAACTCTAGGCCGTATTGATTTCTCACTTTGGCCCAATTTCTCCGTTTTTGGCCCATTTCTTGTTCTTTTCATCCTCTTATGCTCACCTAAGTATAAAACATGAAATTAAAGGATTAGGAGCATCGAATTCCATAATTCAATGGATGAATCATCCAAAAGTATGCCAAATGTGGGTTTAAAATATGTATATATTATGGTTTATCAAATACCCCCACACTTAGGCATTTGCTTGTCCTCAAGCAAAATCCTCAACTCACAATTAAAATTCATTCTTCTCGACTTATAACTCCTATCAATAATGTTTCGAAATAATCCATAGGTAATCATTCATGGAAAATTCAACTAAAAGAACATCAAAGTTTCAAACAATCCAAGTTGAGCACTTTATTCATGGAAAACATATGTATCCCCCTTATCTAAGTAATCACCTTTGATTCAAAATATCACAGATTTAACATCCTTACTAAGGGTTCACTCAAATCACTCGAAGTGTTTAAGGGACAATAAATTAAGCACTCAATACTCAACATGAAAAGTTAATCCCATATGCTTGCATGAAAATGAAGTCTCCACCACTATAAATTTAGATGATACATCGATCAAATGGTCTTTAAGAAGGGTTGTAACGTGGCTTGGTTAGGGGGTGGAGTTACAGGCTGAAAGAGAAGGTTAGAATCGAGATCAAATTGACAAATTACCTAACTAGAAAAATAAAGTAAAACTGAATAATTACAATAATAACACGAGCTTCTTCTAAAGATGTGAAATTTATTGTTTAAGCTCACAAAACATAGAACTAATGAAAAATATACTTTCAACTTTTTCTTTTTTTTTTTTAAAGAAAAAATCAAGTAATAATTACATACTGAAATATAGAACATAGTTAGACAACTAATCAAATCAAATCTTGACAAAAAGGTTAATACAATAAGGAAAATTCTTACTGAATCAAAAAGGGTAAATCAATGAATGGTTTGTTATAATCAAAGGGGTACACTAAGGGTTAATTATGAAGGTAGGCCTTTTGGGAATTAAGTGGGTTGAATACTAGGTGTCTTTATCCTCTCAGTATATCAAATCAATGATGTGGTCTTGACATGCATAATCGAGGCAAGTTCTAGAATAACAAATCAATATTGACTTACTCAAATCAGTAATAAAAGTGAGCACGAAAGAATGTATGCTCTAAAGGCTCAAAATCTCACAGGAATTATTGGCTTTTGACGTCAACCCTGTGAACTTTAAACTTCAAGATAATACCTAAACTTGGGGAAATAACCTAGAAAATTTTTAATTTTTCAAAAATGAACTTATCATGGTCGATTATGTAAAGCCTTAAAGTTTAAACAATCAACGCATAGCTGCCTATGTTTTAATTCAAGACACATCAATAAAAATCATAAATCAATTAGAATTTGTTCTAATAGTGATATGAGAAAGAAAAGACAAAATTCAAGAAATTAAGAATAATGCAAAAAGTTAGGAACTTTTCTGAATAAAATTCACCCCCCATACTTAAGATGTATATTGCCCTCAATGTAAAAAAATGTATAATAACAATATAGTTAGAAATAAGAGAGGGAGAGAAGTGAAACTTCCTGAATTTTGGATGGAGTCAAAGAGAAGAAATGGGGGAAATTTGGGTCGATTGGCAGAGGGTATTATGGTGGAGGTGGATACTAGGGTCATGGTGTGGTGATTCTCTAGTAGCCTTTTGAACTTAAATCAAAGAAAACAAAATATAATAATATAAAGTAAGGACAGGAAAGATAAAGGAAAAGAAATCAAAAATAAAAGAAAAAAAAAAATAGACTCAAAGGTCCTTGTCTTGTCGAGTAAATGAAGCAGTCGGCACAGACGTGGTGGTGGTGCACGGGCGTGGTGGTCTTACATAAGCTAAAGGCACATGGTGGTGCACCCTCTTTTACCATGAGCCACCACTGGTAAGCCTCGTCTCGAAGAAGAGACACAACCTCTTTCAACTTCTCCTCCACCGTGAAGTCTAGATCATCCATTATGCGCTCACTCGCTTCTAACCAATACTCAACTGTGTTAGGGGCTACGCCAGAAACACCCCTAAACATCTTCGCTCTGTTGGCTCGGAGTCGTTTAGACACAGATTTTTGAGCTCCTGAACCTGTGCCTGCCCCAACAACTCTCTCAATGACCCGCAACATCTCCTGAGATACCGCATCCTATCCGGCCGTCTAGTCTTGAAATTTTCCCTCCACAGCTGGCAGATCCGGCATCTTGTTTCCTGACCCGTGGCCAGACCTTACTGGCTCTAACACGGTCATCCTACCCCTACCATGACCACGCGGTGGATGTGCTCGAACCCTTGTACTCATTCTTCCGATTGGCTTTTATCTGATTAGAAATTTTATGAATTATTAATTCTTTCCACTGATTATCCATGAACAATCTTATGAAAAGTCATTTCGATAGTGGTTCTTTCGAATTCAGATTTATGTCTCTGAGTTTCGATCTTAAGTCTACTCCTCCTAGTTACGGGAACTACATACATTCAACAATCAACATCTGAGACAACATCCATGAACCCACATTCAACACATAGGGGTACTTTCGTCATTTCACTACCTAGGGGTATTTTCAAAATTTTATCCTACAGAGGTATTTTTGTAATTTTTTTCAAAATAGGGTATCTTGGTGATTTTTTCAAAATAAGGGTATTTTGATAATTTCGTGAAGCAGAGGTATTTTAGAAATATTACAATCTAGGGGTATTTTGGTAATTTTGCAAATTTTGATAATTTCCAAATCAAGGGCGTTTTGGTAATTTTTTTCAAATCAATGGTGTTTTGGGGCTTTTTTTACAAAACTAGGGGCATTGTAGTAATTTTGTGAAAATAAGGTGGCTGGTCCCTTTCGAGTTTTAGTTAGAAATGTTGATCCGTCAACAAGTCATCGTGGCTAAGGTGAACAAACACTACACACCAAGTAAGATTTCAACGAAGAGGAGGTGAGTCGCTAGGACCGCTTAAGTACCAAGCTCTCCCTGGATCCAATCCTAGGCATGCATATGCCTGTTGCCACACCCTAAACTTGTGACTTGTCCACGGACAGGTTTAATTAGATTAAGCCTTATGAGAGTTAAGAAGTTGTTTAAGCTAAGCCTAAAGTCCATCAAGTTCTAATTAAGATAATCTACGTCCCATAAAACCCATCAAGCCCACATACTTATATAACACACAATGAGTTCAAAATGCTTACCTGATGGACTTGGGCCAGAGACGCAGGTTCCATACCGAGAAAACCATCCTGTACTATTTATAAACATGCATGTTAAAACCCATCTTTAGAAAATATTTTGATCCCAAAACCCCAAAGTCGAGCTCTGAACCGGGCTTTGATACCAATTTGTAACACCCCAAACCTGGCCCAAACACCCCGACCGGATCTGGCATGTCACTAAGAAGATTTTATAAAACATGTCGCATTTTTTTTAAAAAGCATAGTTTAAACATTTATACGGGAAAAACTTAATAATTGATAATTTGTAAAAGAAATAAGTTTTAATTAATGCCTTAATGAATAAAAACAAAATTTTGCCTCTAAGTTTTATTATTTAAACACATGCCTTAATTTCAATTAATCATAAAATCTAAGTGTATGAAAACCCAAAAATCGAAAACATAAAACCAATACACAATAGCCAGTGGCCTTATTACAATAAAATATAAAACCAAAAAAATTGAAAGTATTAAGGGAAAATAATTAAAACAACGACCTTTATTGAGTCAAAATAAATCCATGCATGGCCACCTTGCGCTCCCTTCCAGCTTGGTCCGATGCACTAAGTGCTACCTGAAAAAAATGTTAACAATGGGGTGAGTCACAAGACTTAGTGTGCAATCCCTCTTGCACCATCAGACTGGGCCTTAGCCCCACAGAAAAAAATAACAGAATATCACATATCAGAATTAAGCAAAGCCCATTCCAATCCTAGATCCATCCGCTACACACCACCCTTACCTGCCAATCACACCAATGGAGATTTCTACAATCACCCTCACCGCTACACACCACCGATGGCAGTCATGCTGCAGTTAGCTGCTCATCATCAGATTTGTGACATAGTTACCAGAAAAGATCGTGGCGAAGCCACTACAACAGATCATGGTAGAGCCACTACAACAGAACACTTCTCCTTTCGTATACATCAATCACCCAACCCCGAGCAAACATAGAAAACGGCGTGCATGTATATCATATCAACTCAACATAATTATTTTACTTAAAGAAAATAACAAAATCACTAACTTGATGAGTCACCCTTTACCCTCCACAGGTTTTCAGCAGTCATGCTTGGATTTTGGCATTTAACAGAATATAAATAGATTTATATATACTAACAAACAACAGAGATGGTGTGAAAAATTACACACATGATTATGCCTAACACTATATTATTGAAATTGATGCTCTCCCTAGCCGGAATCGCGATTATCAGATCACTATTCTGCCGGTCTAAGACTTAGTACAAGAGATACAATTTGAGTATCACCTAACAAGGTTAACTGATAGATTGGAGATAAATCGGTTAATAAAACCGCTAAGATGAATCTTTTTACCCAAATCGATTAAATCCCGAAAGTAGTATGATTCGAGTGCTACCGATTTAAAAACCTAGGCGATTAGATCTCCTACAAATCTCGAAATGCCGCCCATGAAAGAAAACACGAGATTAGTCAACTATTTAGCCATTCGGCTATGGTCTCCAAAAGCCAAAAAAGATCGAAAGAATACACAAATCGACATTTACCTCTACAGAAGGTTTCGGCTACCCCTTGTAGAAAGATTTGGCAATCATAGAAGAAGATCGAAGTGTAGAAGATTAGAGATCTAGGAATTTCAGCTTTTAAGAAAATCCGAAAAAGATGATCAAGAGGGGGCTGATGCATTTTTAGCCTTTAGAATAGTGAATGAGGAGTTTCAATTTTGGCTTAAGAAAAGAAAATAAAAAGAGCCTTAGAGATTTTGGCTAGGAAGAAGTTTCAATAGAAGAAGAAAAAGAATGGAAAAGTTTTGGCAACAGAGAAAACTGAGAGAGAGAGCTTCAGAGAAAAAAAACTCACAAAGTTCAGCTTTGCCTAACTCTATCTAGCCATCCACCCCTTCACACACACAGTCCCACATTCGGCCACCTTTAGCCTCCTATATAGCTCCTCCTCCTTTCCTGTATCCTTATCAGAACACATATCCAGAAGAGACCTACATTACACCACTTCCTCTCTCCTTTATCAGCTTATTATCCACCTTTTTTTAGCACATTAAATCCCCTATTTTCTAGCTTTGATGCTGTCCCACCTAGCTCCTCTTTAAGTGCCAAAAATGGCCCAATTCCATGGGCTCCATATGGCTCAAACTTGGGCCTCCTCCATTGCCACTGATGCCACTTAACAGCTCCCCTTGCTGCGCCCCTTGTTATTGGGCCACAAGCCCATTTTGCTTATTTAAACTACAGATACCATCCTTAAAGCCTATAATGTCTAAACAGAATATTTTAATCGAAACCTCAACCCATTATTGAGCCCAATCCGAACCCCTATTTCTCAAACTAACACGTTAAACCTACAACACATAAAATGCACATGCCCACTAATTCAGGATGTTACAGTTCTACCCCCTTAAAGAAATTTCAGCTACAAAATTTACCTAATCAGAAGAGATGGGGATACTATTGTTGCATAACATCCTCTGGCTCCCATGTCACTTCTTCTGTGCCGTGGTTTTTCCACAACACCTTGACCAAAAGGATGGGCTTCCTTCTCAACACCTTTATGTCTCACTCCAAAATTTGCACTGGCTCCTCCTCAAAGGACAAATCTGGCCTTACTTCAATCTCTTCCACTGGCACAATGTGAGATGGATCAGAAAGGTAACATCTTAGCATCGAGACATGAAACACATCATGTATCTGCTCCAACCCTGGAGGCAACTCCAGTCGATATGCCACTGGTCCCACACGTTCTAGTACCCGATAAGGTTCAATAAACTGAGGACTTAGCTTCCCCTTCCGACCAAACCTCATTACCTTTTTCCACGGTGACACTTTAAAAAAAAACTTGATCACCCATCGCAAATTCCAACTCTTTCCATTTTAGATCCGCATAAGGTTTCTGCCGATCAGACACTTCTTTCAACCGAACCCGAATCAACTTAACTTTCTCTTCCATTTTGAAACCAGTTTGGACCCAACACCTTACGCTCTCCCAACTCTGTCCAACAAGTCGAGTCGACATCTTGGTAGTATAACTCCTCATAAAAGCGCCATCTGAATACTAGATTGATAGCATTTGTTGTTGTCTGTGAATTCTACCAGAGGTAAATACTCCTCCCAACTACCCCTGAAATCAATGATGCAACCTCTCAACATATCCTCCAAGATCTAGATTACCCTCTCAGACTGACCATCAGTCTGCGGATGGAAAGCGATCTTGAAGTCTAGCCTTGTTCCTATTGCCTGATGCAGAACCTTCTAAAATTGTGGCGTGAACCTAGGGTCTCTATCGATATGATTGACATAGGTACACCATGTAGTCTCTAGCGTCGACCACGTGCGACTTAGCCAACCTTTGCAGAGAATAATCAACACGAATCGGTATGAAGTGAGTAGACTTCATCAGTCGATCCATAATCACCCAAATTGAATCCTTCTTAGTGGGCGTAAGAGGTAACCCACTAACAAAATCCATCGTGATTCTTTCCCATTTCCACTACAGAATCTTCACCGGCTGCAGTAACCCTTAAGACAACTGGTGTTCCAACTTCACCTGCTGACACATCAAACATTTACCCACAAATTATGTTACCTCTCGCTTCAGACCTAGCCACCAGAATTACTCTCGCAAATCCTAATACATCTTAACCCCTCCAGGATGCATAGCGTATGGGCTACTATGCGCCTCCTGCAGAATCATCTACCTTAACTCAACATCCTTTGGCATACAAATTCTCTTACGAAAACATAGAACCCCCTCACCATTCAAACTATAGTCTCTTCTTCACCATTTTGTACTTGCCGGAGTTGAGCACTTAATACCTTGTCTAGAAGCTGCTTCTCTTTGATATGACTTGTCCACACTGGTCTCACTTGGAGTTCAGCTACCAAACTACCATCTTAATACAGGCTGAGACGAGTGAACATCGCCCTTAAATTTGATATCGCCTTCTAACTCAACGCATCCACCACCACGTTCGCCTTGCCTGGATGATATTCGATCGAGCAGTCATAGTCCTTCAAAAGTTCAATCCACCTACGTTGTCTTAGATTCAACTCCTTCTGGGTAAGGACATACTTTAGACTCTTATGATCGGTGTAAATAATGACTTCTCCCCATCTGGTAGTGTCTCGGATCTTGAGTGAACACTCTGCAGACCAATTCAAATCATGGGTAGGGTAATTCAATTCATGCAATCTTAAATGTCGGGATGCATATGCAACAACCTTCCCATCTTGCATCAGCACACATCCTAAACTCATGTGTGACGCGTCACAGTAGACGGTAAACTCTTTTCTAGCTTCTGGCTGAATTAACACCGGCGCTTCTGTAAAAATTTTCTTCAGTTTCTTAAAGCTCTCCTGCTATTTGTCGGTCCAACCAAATGGTACTCTCTTCCTCAACAACTTAGTTAGAGGTGCCGCAATTAATGAGAACCCCTCAACAAACCTTCTGTAGTACCCTGCCAATGCCAAGAAACTTTGAATCTCTGCCACAGACTTTAGCGGTTTCCAATCCAATCTGACTTCTATCTTACGAGGTCAACACTAATTCCCTCTGTAGAAACCACATGCCCTAAGAAAGTTACTTCCCTTAGCCAGAACTCACACTTACTGAACTTAGTGAACAATTGCTTCTCCCTTAGAACTTGCAACACCACACGAAGATGTGTATCATGCTCCTCTTCAGACTTGGAATAAACCAGGATATCGTCAATGAACACTATAACAAACTGATCAAGGTATGGTTGGAACACCCGATTCATCATATCCATAAATGCTGCTAGCGTGTTCGTTAACCTGAATGGCATCACCAAAAATTCATAATGACCATAGCGAGTTCGAAACACCATCTTATGAATGTCCTATTCCTTTACCTTTAACTAATGATAACTCGACCTTAAATCTATCTTAGAAAAAATTAAAGCTCCTTTGAGCTGATCAAATAAATCATCGATTCTCGACAGTGGGTACTTGTTCTTAATCGTTAAATTATTCAATTGATGGTAGTGTACACACATACACATGGGTCCGTTCTTTTTCTTCACAAATAGGACTGGCACTCCCCACGAGACACATTCGGTCCAATAAAACCTCAATCCAACAGTTCCTGGATCTAAGCTTTGAGCTCCACCAGCTCCTTCGGTGCCATTCTATAAGGAGCAATGGACACCGAGCCGTACCCAGGTGTAGCTCAATCCCAAACTCCACTTCGCGATCCGGAGGTAATCTTGGCAACACCTTAGGAAAGACATCTACGAAATCCTTTACTGTTCTTACCTCACCGACAGTTACCTCCTTAGCGTCCAAATCACTGATAAAAGCTAGAAATACATTACATCCTTTCCGAATCATCTTAACAGCCTTCAATGCAGATACTACATTGGACAAATAATCCCTTCTTTTCCCTAGCACAACCACCTTCCCGCCTTCCGGGGTACTCAACACCATGCGCTTAGTCTCACAATCTAGCTTAGCACCATGTTTAGCCTACCAATCCATTCCCAGGATAAGGTCAAACTCCTCAAATGGTAATTCCATTAGGTCTGCCAGAAGCACTACTCCTTGAGTTTCTAACGGTACACTCCTAAATAGTTTGTCCACTATCCTAGATTGTCCTAATGGGCTAACCATCGTCATCTTCCTAGCAGTTATTTTAGATTCTATACTTAAATTCTCAGATACCGAGCATGCAACATAAGAGTGGGTTGATCCAATATCAATCAAAGCAAGAAATGGATTATCAGCAATAAGAAACGTATCTGTTATGACGTCCGTGCATCACCATCCTCCCGTCGATGAGCTGCATAAACTAGACCCGACTGTCTTGCGTCTACATTACCTGCACCCTTACCAGGTGCTCCACGACCCCGAATAAACCTATTTCCTCCTCTGACTGAGCCACAATCCCTTGGTAATGGTTGACCACCCCTCCTAACCTGATCAGAACCACGTTCAGCAAGCTGTACCTGATCCACATGTGGATAGTCTTTTTCCATATAATCCATAGATCCACACCTGAAGCATCCACCAGTTTCCTTCTGCACTCCCCGAAATGTACCTTCCCACATGAGGAACATGATCGATTCTGACCCCTTGTAGTAGATGTCGGTACCCGAACTAACCCATCAAACCTAGGCCTTTTCTGAAAACTCCCAGATGATCCCGACGGCACAAAATTTATCTTGTTCCTACTCTGATCCTTATCCTTATTCTGCTTCTCAGTTCACTTCACCTCCTCAGATATTTTAGCTTTCTTGACCAGAACGATAAATTCCCTTTCTCGTTGCGGTGATACCAACACTCTCAACTCATCCCGTAATCTATCTTCAAACCGTACACCGGCTCATAGTCAGTCGCTATAATTCCTCGAGCATAACGGCTCAAATGTAGAAATTTTGCTTCATATTCAGACACAGATTTGCTTCCCTACACCAAGTTCAAAAATGCCTTCCTCTGTGCATCCACATAGCTGGCTCTAACGTACTTTCCCTAAAATGAATCCTTAAAGAAATCCCAATTAATTCGATCTATGGTAGTACCCTCTTTTAACGTGAGCCACCACTGGTAAGCCTCGTCTCGAAGAAGAGACACGACCCCTTTCAACTTCTCCTCCACCATGAAGTCTAGGTCATCCATTATGCGCTCACTCACTTCTAACTCAGCTGTGTTAAGGGCTTCGCCAGAAACACCCCTAAACATCTCCGCTCCGTTGGCTCGGAGTCATTTAGACACAGATTTTTGAGCTCTTGAACCCGTGCCTGCCCCAGCAACTCTCTTAAGGACCCTCAACATCGCTTGAGATACCGTACCCTCTTCGTCCGTCTGGTCTTGAAATTCTCCCTCCACAACTGGCAGATCTGGCATCTTGTTTCCTGACTCGTGGCCAGACCCTATTGGCTCTGACACGGTCATCCTAGCCCGACCACAACCACGCGATGGACGTCCTCGACCCCTTGTACTCATTCTTCTAATTGGCGTTTATCTGATTAGAAATTTTATGAATTATTAATTCTTTCTAATGATTGTCCACGAACAATCTTATGAAAAGTCATTTCGATAGTGATTCTTTCAATTGATTTATGTCTCTGTGTTCCGATCTCAAGTCTACTCCTCCTAGTTATGGGAACTACATACATTCAACAATCAACATACAGACAACATCCATGAACCCACATTCAACACATAGGGGTACTTTCGTCATTTCACTATCTAGGGATATTTTTGAAATTTTATCCTACAAGGGAATTTTCATAATTTTTTTCAAAATAGGGTATCTTGGTGATTTTTTTCAAAATAAGGGTATTTTGATAATTTTGTGAAGTAGGGGTATTTTGGAAATTTTGCAATCCGGGGGTATTTCGATAATTTTGCAAATTTTGATAATTTCCAAATCAAGGGCATTTTGGTAATTTTTTTTCAAATCAATGGCGTTTTGGGTGATTTTTTTACAAAACTAGGGGCATTGTAGTAATTTTGTGAAAATAAGGTGGTGGTGGTCTCTTTCGGTTTTAGTTAGAAACTTAGGCCCATCAACAAGTCCTCGTGGCTAAGGTGGCAAGTAGGATTCCAACGAAGAGGGATAGGATAAGTACCAAGCTCTCCTCGATATCAACCTTGTGACTTGTAGCAGTTTAATTAGATTAAGCCTTATGAGAGTTAAGAAGTTGTTTAAGCTAAGCCTAAAGTCCATCAAGTTCTAATTAAGATAATTCCCATAAAGCCCATTACATACCAAACCGAATCGATGGACTTAGTGCCATACCGAGAAAACCATCTATCTATAAGCATGCATGTTTCCAAAAACCATCTTTAGCAAATGTTTTGAGCCCAAAACCACAAAGTCGAGCTTTGAATCAGGCTCTGATACCGATTTGTAACATCTTAAACCCGGCCCAAACACCCGACCCGATCTGGCATGTCACTAAGAAGATTTTATAAAACATGTCGCATTTTTTTTTTTGAAAAGCATAGTTTAAACATTTATACGAGAAACACTTAATAATTTGATAATTTGTAAAAGACATAAGTTTTAATTAATGCCTTAATGAATAAAACCAAAATTTTGCCTGTGAGTTTTATTATTTAAACACATGCCTTAATTTCAATTAATCATAAAATCTAAGTGTATGAAAACTCGAAAACTGAAAACATAAAACCAATACACAATAGCCAGTGGCCTTATTACAATAAAATATAAAACCAAACAAATTGAAAGTATTAATGGAAAATAATTAAAACAATGTCCTTTATTGAGTCAAAATAAATCCATGCATGGCCACCTTGCGCTCCTTTCCAGCCCGGTCCGGTGCACTAAGTGCTACCTGAAAAAAATGTTAATAACGAGGTGAGTCACAAGACTAAGTGCAATCTCTCTTGCACCATCAGACTGGGCCTTAGCCCCACAGAACAAAATAACAGAATATCACATATTAGAATTAAGCAAAGCCCATCCCAATCCTAGATCTATCCGCTACACACCACCCTTACCTGCCAATCACACCAACAGGGATTTCTACAATCACCCTCATCACTACACACCATTGATGGCAGTCATGCTGCAGTTAGCTGCTCATTGTCAGATTTGTGACATAGTCACCAGAATAGATCGTGGCGGAGCCACTACAACAGATCTTGGTAGAGCCACTACAACAGAACACTTCCCCTTTTCTATACATCAATCGCCCAACCCCGAGCAAACATAGAAAATGGCGTGCATGTATATCATATCAACTCAACAGAATCATTTTACTTGAAGGAAATCACAGAAATCACTAATCTGATGAGTCGCCCATTACCCTCCACGGGTTTTTAACAGTCATGCCGGGATTTTGGCATTTAATAGAATATAAACTGATTTATATATCCTAATAGACAATAGAGATGGTGTGAGAAATTACACACATGATTACGCTTAATGCTATATTATTGAAATTGATGCTCTCCCTAGCCAGAGTCGTGATTATCAGATCACTATTCTACCGGTCAAAGACTTACTACAAGAGATACGATTTGAGTATCACCTAATAAGGTTAACTGACAGATTGTAGATAAATCGGTTAATAAAATGGCTAAGATGAATCTTCTTACCCAAATCGATTAAATCCGAAAGTAGTATGATTCGAGTGCTACCGATTTAAAAACCTAGGTGATTAGATCTCTTTCAAATCTTGGAATGCTGCCCATGAAAGAAAACACGGGATTAGTCAACTATTTAGCCATTCGACTATGGTCTCAAAAAGCCGAAAAAGATTAAAAGAATACACAAATCGACATTTACCTCTACAGAAGGTTTCAACTACCCCTTACAGAAAGATTCGACAATCACAGAAGAAGATCGAAGCGTAGAAGATTAGAGATCTAGGAATTTCAGCTTTTAAGAAAATCCCGAAAAAGATGAACAAGAGGGGGCTGATGCATTTTTAGATTTTTAGAAGAATTGAGTGAGGAGTTTTGATTTTGGCTTAGGAAAAGAAAACAAAAGAGCTTTAGAGATTTTGGCTAGGAAGAAGTTTCAACAGAAGAAGAAAAAGAATGGAAAGGTTTCAGAAATAGAGAAAAGAGAGAGAGAGAGATTTAGAAAAAAAACTCACAAAGTTCGGCTTTGCCTAACTCTATCTAGCCGTCCACCCCCTTTATACACACAGTCCCACATTCAGCCACCTCTAGCCTCCTAGATAGCTCCTCCTCCTTTCCCTTATCCTTATCAGAACACATATCCAGAAGAGACCTACATCACACCACTTTCTCCCTTCTTTAGCAGCTTATTATCCACCTTTTTTTTAACACATTAAATCCCCTATTTTTTAGCTTTGATGCCATCCCACCTAGCTCCTCTTTAAGTACTGAAAATGGCCCAATTCCATGGGCTCCATACATCTCACACTTGGGCCTCTTCCCTTGCCACTGACGCCACTTAACAGCTCCCCTTGCTGCGCCCCTTGTTACTGGGCCACAAGCCCATTTTGATTATTTAAACTACAGATACCATCCTAAAGCCCTATAGTGTTTAAACAAAATATTTTAACCAAAACCTTGGCTCATTCCTAAGCCCAATTTGAACCCTTAATTCTCAAACTAACACATTAAACCTACAACACACAAAATGCACAAGCGCACTAATTCAGGATGTTACAGTAGCCCATGTTTTGGGGAAAGTTTTCATCATTAGATCACACGATCTCTGCCACATCTATGTGCCTCAATGTGGTGTCCACAAGGCCATGGCCACGCCCGTGTGCAAGGCCGTGTGGTAAGGAGACCTGTATTTTATTAAATTGGTTAGTTTGTAGTTAGGTGTTAAAAATTGAAAATATGACTTTAGTGAAGTTAGTGCTCGAGTTGCCTCCTAAGAAGCGCTCGTTTAAATTCTTAAGCTAGACTTACATCTCATTCACATAATCATGGTGGTTTAAGAAGTTTAAATTCCTTTCTCATGCTATCAGTTCTACTATCAATACATAGTTCGAGTAAAGTAGTGTTTACCATAAAAGTGTCAAACTTAGGATTAGTTACCTCGACTTTTCCATATGGGTAGATATTAAGTACCTCAAAAGGGATTTCTTTGTTTGTATTAAGGTCTGAAGTGGTGATTTGAGGGTCTGTCTTATCCAACAATACTTGATCCCCTATCTTAAACTGGGTTCTCCTATCTTTAAGTTTGACATGGTTTTGCTTTGGTTCTACTTTGTGTGTTTTTGGTTTCTCCTTGAAATGTGTCTTCCACTCTTCTAGTTTATTGATCTGAAGTCTTTGTTCCTCATGAATTACTTCTTTGTTGGCATGAGTCTAGGATCTGACTTTGTTGTGTAGTTCCGTGGTGCCTCCTAAAAAGAAGGTTTAACTGAATGGTCATTAATAGAATTTATGTTCTCAACTTTACTACTTGATGTCCTAGCCGAGTCAAGAGCTTGAAGAGTGATCGTCTCGTCACCTACACGAAGTATAAGTTCTACTATACCACATCAATTTTATTTCTAGCAGTTGCTAAGAAGGGTCTCCCTAACATTAATGGTGCGTTATTGTCCTTATCCATGTCTAAAACAACAAAATCAACTGGGAATATAAATTTATCGATTTTAATAAGTACATCCTCAACAATTCCTTTAGGAAATCTAATGTTCTTATCTGCGAGTTGGATACTCATCTTAGTTTATTTAGGTTTCCCTAGTCCTAGTTGTTTAAACATTTTATAGGACATGACATTTATACTTGCCCATAAATTAGCTAAAGTATGTGTAACATCTAGACTACCAATTAAGCAAGGAATTGTAAAACTCCCTGGATCTTTTAACTTTTGAGGTAGTTTATTTTGTAAGATTGCTGAGCACACTGCACTTATCTCCACATATGAAGCCTTGCCTAACTTCCGTTTTTTTGTTAAGAGCTCTTTTAAAAATTTCCTTGAATTGGGAATCTGTTAAAGAGCTTCAAGAAATGGTAAGTTAATATGTAATTTTTTCAAGTGTTTAAGAAATTTACCAAATTGTTCATCTGTACGGTCTTTCTTTATCACATTGGGGTATGGCACACGAGGTTGGTACTATGTAATTATCGGTTTTGGTTTATCATGGCTTACTTTAACCTTACCTTTACTTACCACAAGCTCTTGCCTTGGCTCGATTTGATTCCACTAACCCTTCACTATTTTGAGCGGTAATGGCATGAAGTTGCTCCTTTGGGTTTGTATTAGTTTTGCTTGACAAGCTACCTTGTAGTCGTTCAAAGATCAGCTTAGCAAGTTGTCCTAATTGGTTCTCGATCCCTTGAATTGATGCTTGTTGATTTTTAAGTGTTGTTTCGGTGTTTTGGAAACAAGTTTTTGACACCGCGATGAATTTTGTTAGCATCTCTTCAAGGTTTGGCTTCTTCTCTTGTAGGTAGGGTTACTGTTGAAAGCCTAAGAGGGGTTGTTGTCTCTGATTTCCTTGGCCACCCCATGAAAATTTGGGATGGTTCCTCCAACATGGATTATAAGTGTTACTATAAGGGTTATTTTGAGGTCTAGAATTTTTACCCATATAGTTCATCTGCTCATTTTCTATGCCATGGTTGTAGGATGGATATTCTATATTGCTCATCCCTCTTCCATTTGTATCGCACTGCATAACTGGATGTACCTGCGAAGAACCACACAAATCATCAATTTTCTTACTTAAAAGTTCTACCTGATTTGATAGCACGGTTACTGCGTCGAGGTTGAAAACACTGGCGGCTTTTGTTGGTCTTGTCCTAGTAACTTGCCACTGATAGTTATTTAGTGACATCTCCTCTATAAGCTCATAAGCCACTTTAGGGGTTTTGTTATTCAAGGTTCCACCGGTAGCTGAATCAATTAACTGCATAGTTGAGGGTTTCTCATCATTGTAAAAGGTTTGAACCTGTAGCCACAAGGGTAACCCATGGTGAGGGAACCTTCTTACTAGATCATTGTATCTCTTCCATGCATCGTAAAGTGTCTCTAAATCCATCTGCACAAAAGAAGAGATATCATTCCTCAACTTAGCCATTTTAGCCTGTGAAAAATATTTTAATAAAAATTTTTCAGTCATTTGTTCCCATGTAGTGATTGATCCTTGTGGTAATGAGTTCAACCACTGTTTAGCTTTGTTCCTCAACAAAAAGGGAAACAAATCGAAAGTGAATGGCATCATCAAAAACAACATTAATCTTGAAAGTGTCATAAAACTCAAGAAAGTTTTCCAAGTGATTGTTTGGATCCTCATCCTGCAAACCATCAAACTGAACAAACTATTGAATCATCTATGTAGTGTTAGATTTCAATTCAAAATTATTTGCAACAATAGTAGGTCTAACAATACTTGATTCAGTTCCTATTAAATTAGGTTTAGCATAATCATGCATAGTATGAGGAGCAGGATTTTGATTCACTAGATTTGCAGCAGCCACAAGAGGTAGCGGATTATTATCAGCCATCTCTTCGGTAGTGTTGGTATCGTCCTCTTGATCTTCTTCTATATATTGTAGGCTTCGCCTTATTTCCCTACGATTTCTGTGAATGATACTTTCAATTTCACTATCAAAAACCAAGGGTCCTGATGGGTTCCATCTAGTCATAAACTAGAATTACCTGCCAAAAGCTAATAAAGAAAAATTAGCAAAGTTAATAAAATAAAACTAAATTGCAAATAAAAGTAAGAATGGCTAAAGTAATAAAAAATTAGTTTTCCTAATATTTCAGTTTCCAGCAATGGCACCAAAAACTTGGTCATGA
This sequence comes from Gossypium rotundifolium, assembly GCA_025506655.1. Lineage (NCBI taxonomy): Eukaryota > Viridiplantae > Streptophyta > Magnoliopsida > Malvales > Malvaceae > Gossypium > Gossypium rotundifolium. Next base: position 113,388,902 of record CP106732.1, on the reverse strand, counting down.
TCTAAGAGTTTTTATATTTATATAATGAATTATCGATCCTAGAAACTAACTATTACCATGATTAAGGCAAGCGCACTTATCGAACAGTAGTATAGGTTAATGGCAAGACCGTAATGTCAAACCAAGGGAACCAAAAGTACTAGTACTGACTTTCTTTTTATTATCTAGCCTAAAATAAAGAGGATTGATGTTTATCCAACTAATTCCTAAACTAAGGATGCTAAGACACAAAGAACAAATTGGGAAATTACTTTTGGGAAAATAAATTGATCAAGACAATACCCGAGGAAGAATCCACCTAGACTTCACTTGTTATTTAACTCTGAACCAGACGATTTATTCACTTGACCTGATCCGTAGGATTCCCTAATTTATATTAATACCTCTTTCGAGGCTACTAACATCTAACCCTAGGTTGATTAATTGAAATCTCTTTCTAATTAAAGCCCCTAGTGTTGTATTAACTCGATCTATAGACTTCCATATTAGATTTAACCCTAATCCGACAGATTTTCGTCATCCTATCTCTAGGAGTGCGATTAACTCCGCTCAATTATTCTAGATCTACTCTTAGACAGGGACTTTTTCTCCTCTGAATAAACATATAAATACTTAAATCAATATCATGAAATATTAAAACAAGAATTAAGAACACATAATTAAGAACAAATCAAGTATTTATCAAACAATTCAGAAAACAATAACAAGATCTGTTTTAGGTTTCATCCCCTCATGTATTTGAAGGGTTTAGTTCATGTTCATAAAATAATACATCTCAGAAGAAAGTAAATAACAAAACATAAAGAAAAACCCTAAAACCCATAAAGGAATTAAAGGTAAGATCCTTAGTCTTGAGCGTGATTCCAGCTTCTTGAGATGGATCAATTGGCTTTCCTCAAGTAATTCCTTATATTCAGCCCTCTCTGGCTCCGACAAAAGCCTTCTGTCGAACTCCCCTTTTAGGTTGCCTTCTAGGGTGTTTATACAGGCTTTGGATTGTCTTTATTCGCCTCTAAGTAACCTTTTCTACGTAGAAATAAAATGGGTCATGGCTGGGACACGTCCCGTGTGAATCAAGCCCAGGCCGTGTTCAAGTCTACTAAACTGGCACGGCCGTGTGGTGAACCCCAGGCCATGTTGATTTCTCACTTTGGCCCAATTTCTTCGTTTTTGGCCTGTTTCTATTTATTTTCATCCTTTTATGCTCACCTAAGTAGAAAACATGAAATTAAAGGATTAGGAGCATCGAATTCCACAACTCGAGGGATGAATCATCCAAAAGTATGTCAAATGTGGGATTAAAATATGTATATATTACGATTTATCAGTTACTTTAAATTAAGCTAAATTCACTAAATAAAAATATCATTAAACACACTATTAGACCCATAATTACTCCTAATAATTATTTACTAAATTGGTTTACTAAGACATAGGCCTGATAATACACTTTTCTTGTGCCCACGAATTTTGGGTCGTTACAAAATGAGCAAGTAATCTTTTTAAAAAAAGTGACAAAGGAACGATTTCATGACAACATGTTGAAGTGAAACTTCCATCCTGAACATGGCATTTCGCTTTCACCATAACAATACTTGGGTAAACAAGTCTACAAGACCATCTTGAAGTTAAAGTGGGAAACTTTTTGCACCCATCCTGGAAGTTACTCGCCTTCACTGGTACGTGAGTTTTATACTAATCTCTACGATCATGAGTTAGAGTTCATTTTCATTCGAGAAGGTTTAATACCCATGGGACGCTAGAAAAATCAATGAGTTGTACAACACCATGGTCGATGTAGATGAACATTCGAGTTCATTGATGACACCACAGATAAAAAACAAGACCTAATGGTAAGAGACTTATGTGTCGAGCGAGTAGTATGGATGAGTTCCCATCAAAAGAGTTTTACGATGCACCATCACTTCCTAACTCTACAAAGCATAATTTGGTTTCATTTTCTCAACTGTAGACTAAAGCACTCTACTCACAGCACCACAGTCACCCTCGACAGAATGTGTCTAATACATTCTATCGTCAAGGGTAGAAAAATTGATGTAGGCACAATAATTCACCAAAAAATTGCTGACTGCGCCGCAAGATAGACTGGGAGCTTGGTTTTCCCATCACTAGTGATGTTATCGTGCCAGCGAAGAGGAATCGTGCCCCATGTTGGTGAGGAAGTCTCGAAAAATAAGGGCCCAATCTATGAAGCTTTTGTAGAAAGAATGACTCGTGGCAAGGAGACACCGATACTAAAGGAGGTGGAAACCGGTAAGACAAGAAAGGGAAAAGCCAAAGCCGAAAGCAAAAGGAACAAACCTCAATGCAGAGACATCATTATGGCACAAACTAAAGGATGTCAAAATAATGGTAAATTCCATCAACAACCGTAGACCAAGCTTGTCACTACAGTAGAAGATATGGAGAAATCCAAGAATTTGTTTTATGCTTATACTAGAGCCTGGAACAGTTCTATTGTAGCCACATTAGGCTAACTGAGCCCATCCCCACTACTATAATTCCCAGTGTTTCCACCAATCATTCAAAATTATGACCACTCTTTCTTGGATGATGACTTAGAAGACCGAGATAGATCGGTGGCATCATTACCAATTGTGTAGGTATTGGATAATGAAAAGAAGAGAAATCTAGGGACATTGAATAGTGCTTGCAAAAGATTGATAGCTTATTCGAGGATGGTGTTTTTGCTGATTAAGAGGATATTGTTGTTGAGAAGAAAGTTGTTGTTGTAGAAGAGGAAGTTGTTGCTAAAGAAGAAGAAGTTGCTAAAAATGAGAAAGAAAAAGAAGTTTCTTTTGGAAAGAAAAAGAAGAAGAAAATTCTTTGTGCTATTGATCGAGAAACTGTTGAGTTATATAATTCTTTCGAAACTTAGTCTGAAAAATTCCCAAGTAACTCTTTCTCTCGGCACCACAGAAACTAAAGTATTCCACCACTGATACATTGTATCTCTTAATAATGCAATAGCACACTTTAAACACTCATCTAGCCTGCACAATAATCCATCAAATACTCGAAAAGTGTTTTCAAGCCAAAATTTAGCTTTCTTGGGATTATCATCAACGGTAGCTTTGAACTCTTCAGCCCTATACTTTTGTATTTTATAAACTGGTAGCTTATTCAGTCGTTGAAGTTCCACAAATTGAGAAGCTACGAGAACAGGTTGAGGATTAAGTGGGGGTGGAGGTTGTTGAGCAGCCGGATTCGTCCAGACAAATTGTGTGAACCATTCGTTCATCATTTGGAAAAAGGCCTCTTTAGTCTCTCCTCCATGACTACTCGATACATTTCTAGATTCAGAAGGTATTGTCCCTTGAGCGAGAGCTGGCGTATTACTCTCAACATCATCAGCTATAGCTCGATTGGGATCCATTTGCTATACGAAAACACAGTTTACATTGTCAAGAGTCATCACACAATCATAGGTTATATATGGCATGTATAGCTAGACTCTCACATATGCTACATTAGTCCTAGAATCGACTAAATTGTAGCTCTGATACTAATAAATGTAACATCCCTCACCCGTATTCAATGCTGAAATAGGGCTACGGAGTACTACCAAACTTATAAAACAAATAAACATACATTTCACATACAATTAACCAAATCATACACATTTAATTCATAACCAATAATTTTGTCCCTAATATGAGCCAATAAGGCCCTAAACATGCATTGGGAGTGGTTCGGGAATAAATCGATAATTTTGGAAACTCTTTAAACACTTAAAAATTGTTTGAAAATTAAGGGACACATGCCTGTGTGGCCCGACCGTCTGTCTCAAACGGCCAAAGACACGCCGTGTTACAGGCCATGTTGACATTCGAAATGGGAGCACATGGTCGTGTCCCAGCTCGTGTCTGACCCCTTGTAACTCTCTGACTTGGGTTACACGACCAACATACACGCCCATGTGCCCTACAAATGGCCATACACGCCCGTGTGCTAGACCTTGGCTAGGCTATGTCAAACCTATAGGGTATACTGACTTATGCCACATGGCCAAGTCACACGTCCGAGTGTGAGGCCGTGTGGAGCATACTGACTTGGTTTTAATTTCAACACTAGGGGACACATGATTGTATACATAATCATGTGTCACACATGGCTGAGACACATGCTCGTGTGGAAAAAAATAGGCTATTTACTAAGCCAATTTGCCACCCAAACTTTTGCACACCTACATCAAATTGAAAGACACCAATACATAGCATCAATAGGCATTTAACTACAACTCCAACCAAGCTCAATTCACTACTTCAATACCAACAATTTACATGTTCATATTACCATGTATTGCCAATTCTAATCATAACAATTCCAAATTCACAAAACATCTATATGCATTATTTCAACCAAACATTTTACCTTGCCTAAAATCACAAACTTACAATAACCATTTCCAACCATTAGCTACCTTAAATGCTAAACTACTACAAACCATTTGCAAGCAATTATGAACCACATCATAGACCATTTTCACATATATACATATAAATCCAAAACAATCAAATGAAGCCAACTCTCATGGCTATATATACAAACCAAAACATATACATTTACCAGCCAATTTATATGGCTAAAATCATTATCAACACATAATTTAAATAACCATAATCCTATACCAAAATACCAAATTTCAAAAGTACCAAATGATATTAGGATAGGGTGATGTAGTCTCCGACAATTTTAAAGTTTATACGGTTCATGTACATACCTGTACCATCTCATATCAATCTCATACTCAACCACATCTCTATTTACCCATTGAACCATTTGAAATACTATCAGATACTCAGGAAACTCGCACCAAAGTGCCACATATATAGTCGAAGCTATCTCAATCACATATCACATATATGCTCACTCTCGAGCTATCATCGGGCCTGCTCACACAGGCTGTGGGTCAAGACGTAGCTACACGGTGCTGCTCACACAAGCTGTCAAGTAACCATAACACATGCTAGTATACTTATCCACCGGTAGGACGTACAGGATCAGCACCCGGATTACATAATCACAAATGAAAAATACCCCAATGACATGTCACTAGTATCCAAATCTATTCCTAAGGTTCAACTGGGAATTTCAATGCCGAATCACCGTCAAATCATTGTCGAACATATTCGTAGTCTAGTATTCAAAGATTATGCAATAACAAAGCATTTAAAATATATTTACAATTGAATTTGTTACATAAGAACTTACCTCGGATGTAAAAATGACGAAACATGTCAAATAATCGAGAACTTTGTTTTTCCCTCGACTAGATCCAAGTTCGCTTTTCTTGATAAATGAGCTAGGAAGCTTGGACGAATGTAAAACCTAGCTATGGCTTTTCTTTCCTCCAAATTTCAGTTGAAGAAGATGATTAAAAGATGATACAATTAATTTTTTATTTAGTTTACCTTTATTTACCAAATTACAAAATTAACCTTGGTTATACAACATAAAAATAAATTAATACTTGTCCATAATTCTCCACTCAAGCTAATAATTGTAAAATTACCACATAAGGACTCTTACTTTAAGGTTCTTATGTATGTAACACCTTTAGCTAATAGAAAACAAGTTTCACACTTTTCGTGATTTTGTCCTTTTTGTCAAATTAAACACTAAAACGATAAAGTTTCTCAACAAAACTTTTACAAAATCATTCCATCATGCTGTAAACATATAAATAATAATAAAATAATTATTTTGAGTTTGGATTTGTGGTCCCAAAACTACTATTCCAATTTGACTAAAAATGGGCTATTACAACTCTCCCCCTTTTGGGATTTTCATCCCCGAAAATCTTACTAGTGAATAGGTTAGGGTGCTATTTTCTCATAGCTTTATTGGGCTCCCATGTAGCCTCTTCGACACCGTTCCATTTCCAAAATACTTTTACTAAAGATATGCTTTTATTTCTCAACTCTTTAACCTCTCGAGCTAAAATTTGAACCGGTTATTCGTTGTACATTATATCGGGTTGAATCTCAATATATGACGGAGAAATTATATGTGATGGATCTGATCCATATCGTCACAACATCGATACGTGAAATACATTATGGATCTTTTCTAATTCTGATGGAAAAGTTAGTCGATAAGCCACTGGACCTATTCTTTCAATGATTTCATACGGCCCGATAAATCGCGGACTCAGCTTGCCCATGCAACCAAAGCTAAGGATTTTTTTTCCACAAAGATACTTTCAGAAATATTTTATCACCTATCTAAAATTTAATATCTTTATGTTTCAAATTCGTGTATGATTTTTGTCGATCTAAAGCTGCTTTCAGACTGTCGCAAATTACTTTCACTTTTTCTTCAGTCTCTCAAATCAAATCAACCTTGTGAATCTTTTTCTCACTCAACTTGGTCCAATAAATAGAGTTTGGCATTTGCGACCATATAAAGCTTTGTACGGTGCCATCTTTATACTCGATTGAAAACTGTTGTTATACACAAATTCAACCAACGGTAAAAATCTTCCCCAGTTACCTTCGAACTCTAAAACACAACATTGAAGCATATCTTTGAGAATTTGTATTACTCTCTTAGACTAGCCATCAGTTTGCAGATGAAATGTTGTAGTAAAGTTCAACTTCATACCAAGAGCTTCTTACAACTTCTTCCAAAATCGTGATGTAAACCTCAGATCTTTATCCGAAATAATCAAAATTGGCACCCCGTTCAATCTAAAAATTTTAGATATCTACAATTCAGCCAATTTGTCAAGTGAATAGTTTGTACGTATCGAAATGAAATGTGTTGATTTCGTCAGTTGATCTACGAACACCTAGATAGCATCTTTCTTTTTGAAGATAGGTGCAATCCGATACGAAATCCATCGTAACTCTATCCCATTTCCATTCTGGTATCATCACAGGCTGTAATAATCCTAAAGGCACTTGATGTTTAGCTTTAACTTGTTGACAAATCAAACACCTCAATACAAACTCAGAAATGTCTAGTTTCATACCTTACCACCAATACAATTGTTTTAAGTCTTTGGTACTCCCCGGGTTAACAAATAAACAACCACTATGTGCTTCGTGCAAAATTTTCTGAATGAGCTTGGAATTATTTGGTACACAGATTCTACCTAGAACATTAAACAATCATTGGATCCAATCTGAAAGTCAGAGTCACTAGTCGACTCACATTGCACTCTTTTGGCTTGCAATTCATTATCATATTTCTGAGCTTCACAAATTTGTTGAAAAATATTAGTTTAGCTTTCAACTCTACTAGAATCGAACCATCATCAGATAGGGTTAACTGAGTTTTCATTGTTCTCAAAGAAAACATAGATTTTCTACTCAAAGTATCTGTGACTACATTTACTTTTAGTAGATGATAATCTATCACTAACTCGTAGTCTTTAAGCAACTCGAGCCATCTTCGTTGTCACAAATTTAAATCTTTCTGGGCCATTAAATACTTCAAGCTTTTGTGATAGGTGAAAATGTGGCATTTCTCACTATAACACCCCAAACCCGGCCCATACGTCATGACTGGATCTGGTATGCTATGAGTTGAACGTTGCAAACTTTGCCTTGAAGGGCTTTGAAAATCTCGATTTATTATAACCGATTAATCATTAATTGTGTAATTCTTGGATGAAACTTTAAGATTTGCGTGAATGTGTTTGAAAAGCCCATTTTCCTCTCACTTTATAATTAAAGTTTTGAAAACATAAGTTTATAAAAATGTGACATGATAATAATAAAAAAAATAACCTAAGTTATGGAGGCCTTATTACAAAATAAAAATATCCCAAAATTAAAACTTAAAAGATAACGAAAATAGTTTATGGAAATAATAGTCTTGAGGGCCCCTCGAGTTCGACTCGGCTCCCATGTCCACGATCTACTGCTCATCTGAAAAGGTGGGAAAAATAAAAAGGTGAGTCACTAAGACTCAGTGTGCAAACCCCAAAAACGTATAAAAGCCTTAGGCCCACAAACACATTATAGGCCTTAGGCCATAACAATGGCAACATAATATATTTTCATGCAACATGGCCCATCCCAAACCTAAGAGTCCATCCTCTACACACCCCCGTACCAACCATCACACCGTGGGGATTTCTACAATCAACCCTCCATCCACTACACACCATATCGACAGCTGTACTACCTGTCACAAAGACCAATCACTATGTGACCTATGTGGCAAAGACACTGATCGCTATGCGACCTTAATAATATATCGACAGCTGCACTACCTATCATAAAGACCGATCACCATGTGACTTATGTGGCAAATCCACCGATTGCCTCGCTGCCTGCTCCCCTTCATCATATCAATCCCATCCCATGCATACATACATGTAAGAATCAGAACATTAAACTATCTAGATAGATCACATACTTTCACATACTTGATACACATAGAAGTTTCTATGATTACGCACTGCATCCCTTGCTACCCTTTTTGGGTATTACATTCATTCATCTGACCTCTTTATCGGCTTTTAGCCCATAACATAATATAATCTGATTAACTAGTGTGATAGAGATCCACACACGATTATTGACAAGACGATCTTGTCTAAGTTGACACTATCAATAGTCGCCAGCTTCATTGCTAATAGTCTAAGGTTTTGTTCGAAGCTAGTCCACAAATGCCAATCCCGAACTACTGACACCGTTCACTTCTTAAACTTAGGGATTGGTTTAACAGATCCAATCCCTTCCTTCGCCTGATCGATATTTGATTCCATCAAAAGACCTTATCAGTTGCTACCATATGGTTAAAATCACAATTACGATAGCGAATCTAACAAAAATCTAAAGAGAATCCTTTACCTTGAAATCCCAAAAAGAGAGATATATGAGATTCAGAAACTAATGATTTCAGCTTTTAGATCTACGCTATCTTCTTCACTTCTCGAATGTCGCCCAACACGTAAAAAGATAGGAAGTATTAGTCTAATCGACAGCCTTAACAAACCAAGAGGCCATTCGGCCTTGGCCCTTAAAAATCGAAAAAGATCTTAAGGAATAACAAGAGTCAAGACTTACCTTAATATGGGGGTTTCGACTAACTCTTGAGAGAAGATTCTGGCTTTTTGCGAAAATCAAAAAGAGAAGATGATTCAAAGAAATCTATGGATATTTCGACTTTTAAAGAAGAAATCGACAAGAAGATTTTGGTTTTTACTAAAGAAGTCGGCAGAAAGAAAAAGAAAGGAAAAGAATGGACACTAGGGTATTCGGCTATAGCAGAAAAGAAGAAGAAGAGGAAGATGGAACTTTAGGAGTTTTCAGCTTTTTGAGAAAGGAAACAGCCAAGAGAAGAGAATGAGAATAAATGCCGAAATTAAGAAGTAACTTATTTCTTTACTCAAATTTTCGGCACACGCACTAACCAAAAGCCAGAATTGCCCTCTTTTGAAAACTAAAACTAATTAATTAACAAGGGAAACTTTAGTACCCCCTTTTAGCCTCATCAAAACTGATTTCCTCCTTCCTCTAGAGTTGGAAATTCGGCCACTACTGTGACCAGCAGATCAGATCCTAAATTTCCTCCCTTTATCTACCATATTATCTTCATTATCCACTCAAATAAATCCTCCTATATTTAAGCCTTGTTTCCGTCCAACTCTACCTAATTAATTACGAAACTTTAGCTAACTTTAATTAAAAGAATTGGGCTTCATGTAACTTGGATGTGGGCCTCCTCAGTTGATGCCACCTCCTTGCTCTCTAAGTGGCGCCACTTTGCCACTGGGCCACAAGCCCACTTTGTATTTAAAACATAGATAACATCTTTTAAGCCCTATCTTATCAGGCTTTCCACTAGAGTGTCTAATCAAAGAATTCAATTAAGGCCTCGGCCCAATTCTGAGCCCATTCTAGACCCCTAACACTCTCATTAAACATAACCACACATTAAACATTGGCCCATTAGTTCAGGATGTTACACTCACCGTAAAAATGATGTCGCCAAATCTTCAATGCAAATACAATAGCGGCCAACTCTTGCGTCGGATAATTGTTTTTATGCGACTTTAACTGTCTAGAGGCATAAAGCTATAACTTTTCTTCTTGCATCAAAACGCAACCCAAACCATTCAATGACGTGTTGCTATAAATCACAAATTCTTTACCTGACCCAGGTTGAACTAAAACTGGTGCCTCATTTAACAATGCTTTCAACTGATCAAAACTTTGTTGACATTTCTCTGACCACCCAAACTTCACATCTTTTTGTAGCAATCTGGTCATCGGTGTAGCAATCATCGAGAATCCTTTAACAAAGCATCGATAATAACCAACTAACCCCAGAAAACTTCTAACTTCGGATACATTTCTCGATGGTTTCCAGTCAACAATTGCAAAAATCTTGCTCGGGTCAACCCGTATGCCTTCAGCTGAAACAATATGTTCGAAAAATTTGACTTCTTGGATCCGAATTCACATTTACTGAATTTAGCATAGAGTTGCTTATCTCTCAAGGTTTGTAACTCAATTCTCAAATGCTCGACGTGCTCAGACTCATCTCGTGAATAGATTAGAGTGTCATGAATGAACACAATAATGAATCTATCTAAATAAGGTCTAAAAATCTAGTTCATAAAATCCATAAAGACTGTAGGAGCATTAGTCAATCCGAAAGGCATAACAAGAAATTCATATTGTCGTACCTTGTTATAAACACGCAGTTTTTGGCATATTTGAATCTTTAACTCACAACTGATAATAACCAGACCGTAGATCAATCTTTGAAAACACTGTTGCGCCTTTCAACTAATTAAATAAATCATCTATTCTTGGAAACGGATACTTATTCTTTATTGTAACCTTGTTAAGTTGTCTATAGTCAATACACATTCTCATTGACCTGTCTTTCTTCTTTACGAACAATACCGGCGCACCCCAGGGTGAAAAAATAGGTCGTGCAAAACCTATATTTGTTAATTCTTGCAACTGAGCTTTCAAGTCTTTCAACTATGTTGGAGCCATTCTATACGGAGCTATCAATATCGGTGAAGTTCCCGAGTACTAACTCAATAGCGAATTCAACCTCTCTTATTGGTGGCAACCTCTGTAATTCTTCAGGAAACACATCCGGATATTCACAGACAACTGGCATTGATTCAATCTTCAATTCAGATACTTTTTTATATAAAACATAAGCAAGATAAGCTTCACACCTTTTTCTCACACATTTATGAGCTGACATAGACGAAATCACTACAGGAAATTCACTCGATTCATCTTATTCAATTCAAATGATTTCATTTTTCTGACATTTCAATTCAATAGTCTTTCATCTACAATTCACTATAGCATCATGCAACGTCAACCAATACATAACCAGAATTACATTGAACTCATTAAATCGAAAAAGCATCAAATCGATCGAAAATAGTAACCTAGAGTCATTAAATGGCAGTTCTTGCAAACTTTATCAACTCTTATTTGTCTAAGGGGTTTTATACTTTAATCACAAACTCAGTAGACTCAATAGGAAAACTCTTATTAGACAGCAAATTCATAAAGAGAAAATGTATAGGTGATAACATCTAGTGATGACACATCTTCGAGTGCGTGAATAGCGTAAGCTCTAGTAGGTGCTCTGGCCTCATATCTCACCGTAGAATCTCTCGTAGCACCACGATTACCACTCGCATTTCCCGCATTTCTTGGTGGCCTCCCTCTAGTAGTTGTATTGCTTGATCTTGCATTCTAAGATTTATCTTTTTCATTTAACTTAAAACTGTATCAAATAAAGTGATCTTGTGAACAACATTTGAAACAAGTCAGGTTATTCATTCTACATTCACCAGGATGTCATCTCCCGTATTGCTGACATTCAGGTTTATAATTTCTCACACTACCAACACTTGATATCGATGTAGCTTAAGCTTTAGGACTTGAGTATTGTTTTTCACGATCTCTGTTTGAATATCCGATTGAAGCATTTGGACGAGTGTATGAATCTTTGGATTTCTTTGATGAATATTGGTACAACTTACTCATCAATCTTTGTCTCGAGTCTCTAGCCTCTGATTTCTTTGCTAAGCTCTTCGGCTTTGCAAGCTCTATCAACCAGGACAACAAATTCTTTCAATTCTAAAATTCCAACTAGAAGTTTAATATATTCGTTCAACCCGTCAACAAACCATTTACACATAATTTCTTCGATAGAAACATATTCACGAGCATATTTAGTCAACCGCACAAATTCTTTTTCGTACTCGATCACAGTCATACTGCCCTGTTTCAATTCTAGAAATTCTTTGTGCTTTTGATCAAGAGACTGCTGACTTATATATTTCTTCCGAAACTCAGTCTGAAATAATTCTCAAGTAATTCTTTCTCTCGGCACCATCAAAACTAAAGGATTCCACCAATGATACAATGTATCTCTTAATAATGAAATAGCACACTTTAAACACCCATCTGGCGTGTAAAACAATTCATCGAATACTTGAATAGAGTTTTCAAGCCAAATTTTAACTTTCTTTGGATCATCATCAATCGTAGCTCTGAACTCTTCGGCCCCGTATTTTTGTATTTTATCAACTAGCGGCTTATTCAGTCGTTAAAGTTTCACAACTTGAGGAGCTAAGGGAACATGTTGAGGATTAAGTGAGAGTGGAGGTTGTTAAGTAGCCGGATTCGTTTGGGCAAATTGTGTGAACCACTCGTTCATCATTTGGAAAAAGGCCTCTTTAGCCTCTCCTCCATGACTACTCGATAAATTTCTAGATTCAAGGCGCTGTCCCTTGAGCGGGATCTGGCAGATTACTCTCAACATCATCAGCTATAGCTCTATTGGGATCCATTTACTATACAAAAACACAGTTTAAATTGTCAAGAGTCATCACACAATCACAGGTTATATATTACATGCATAGCTAGACTCTCACATATGCTACGTTAGTCCTAGAATTGACTAAACTGTAGCTGTAAAACCCCTCACCCATATTGTAACAGCCGAATTTTGGGGCTAGTGAGAACAGTGGTTTTGAAACCACTAATTCAAGGTGAAGAAATTATTTGTAATATTATTTTATGTGTTATAGCATGATTATATGAGTGCATGAAAATTTTGGTGAAATAATTTTAGCGATTTATGCTTAATTTTGAAAAGGGACTAAATCGCATAAAGGAAAAATTTGTGTTCTACTAATTAGAAGTGTCATATAGCTAGAGAACCTTAAATTAGAGGTCCTTAATGTGCCAATAGGCCTTTAAGAGAGTGATGGTTAGTAATAGAGATAAGGAAATGAAATTGTCAAAGTTTAGGTGAGGTTTTGGTGACAAATTTGACTAGAAATAAAGTAAAATAAAGTAAAATAAAAAGAAAAAGATATCACCTTTTCATCTTCCTTCTATCCACCAAAAATATCAGAAAAATAAGGGATTTGGAAACTTGAAATTTTAGCAACTCTTCACCCTTCCAAGTAAGTGATTTTAATGGTCATTCTTAATAATTTTTGTACTTTTGGGACCCTTGTAGTATAAACTAACTAAAGGGGGACTATTTTGCAAAATGATTGATAGTTTAGAGATTTACCATAAGAGGATTTGTGATGTTTGCTGAGTATTTATGGAATAAAATGAATCTTGGTTGTTAAATAAACAACTTTTGTGAAAGGGGTTTTCATGAAAACACCTAAAAGGACCATTTTGTGAAGTTTATAAAATAGGTTGTAAATGTGTGAAATAATTGAAAATTGTGAGTTGCTATGAGAGTAATAAAGGTTCATCTAGGCTTGTTAAAGGATGAAATTTGATTAAAATCGTTTTACGAGCCTAGGGGCAAAATTATAATTATGTGAAAGTCTAGAGGCAAAATGGTAATTTTGCCCGGTATGAATTATAGATTTCTTGATTAATGTAGTGATTAAATAAGTGAAATTTGTCATTATAGATCAAGAAACACGAAGTGCGGACCTAAATCGAGGAAAGAACAAAGTGGTGGACTAAATTGAACAACTCTCTATATTTTGGTATCGAGGTAAGTTTGTGTGTAATAAATCAACATTATGTTATTATGTATTTAAATGCTTGATATTACATGAAATGTATATTCTTTTTATGAAATTGGTTAATGAGGTCTCGATGAAAAAAATGATGAAGTTTTACTATATCGAAGTCCCAGTTGAACCATAGGAATAGAAAGGATACCCTTGTCACGACATTAGATTAATAAGGTCCCGTATAAGACCTTATCTAGGATATGGCCTCGGCACTGAATTGAGATCCTATGTAAGACCATATCTGGGATATAGCATCAGCATCGAATAATGATTTTGTGTAAGACCACGTCTGGGACATGGCATCGACATACGATCTTGTGTAAGGCCATATATGGGATATGGCATCGATATCGACATGTGATCCCATGTAACACCATATCCGGGATATGGCATTGGCATCTTACTAAGTGTATGACAATTTTTGAGTATACTTCGATATTCCAAGTGGTTCAACGGGGTAAATAATTAAAGTTTATGTTAAAGATGGAAAAAGGGCTAAAGTTATGTGATGGAGTGATACAGGTACATATGTGATCGTCTGAATTGTCGATTTTTAAAATTTATAAAGAAAATGATCGAACCTGGAAACTAATTCTGACAAAGACTTAAGGCAAGTGCACCTATCGAACAGTAGTATAGTTTAGGCAAGACCGAATTGTCAAACCCAAGGGAATTAAAAGTACTAATACTCACTTTCTCTCTATTATTTAGCCTAAATATGAAGTGATTGATTGATTAAACTAAAAACTAAAAACTAAAAACTAAAAGTACTAATACTCACTTTCTTTCTACTAAGCTAAAGACACAAACACAAAAAGACCAAATTGAAGAAATAACTTTTGGAAGAACTTAGTTGATCACGTCGATACCCTAGAAGGAATCCACCTAGACTTCACTTGTTATCTAACACTAAACCAGATGATTTATTCACTTAGCTTGATTCGTAAGACTCCTTAATTTATATTAAACCCTCTCTCAAGGTGAATAATGTCTAACCCTAGGTTGATTAATTGAAATCTCTTTCTAATTAAAACCCCTAGAATCATATTAACTTGATCTATGAACTCCCACATTAGGTTTCACCCTAATCCAAAAAAAATCTTGTCACCTTATCTCTAGGCGCGCGATTAACTCCACTTAATTATGCTAGATCTACTCTTAAGCAGGGACTTTTGCTCCACCGCCTAAGCACATTCAACTTGAATCAATATTTCGAAAATATCAACACAAGAATTAAGCACACATAATTAAGACCAAACTAAGTATTTATCATATAGTTCAAAAAACAATAACAAGATTCATCTAGGTTTCATCCCCTTCAGGTATCTGAAGGGTTTAGTTCATCATGATAAAAGAAAACATTTCAAAAGAAAAGATAAAACAAAACATAAGAAATCCCTAAAACCCCCTGAAGGAATTGAATGAGAGATCCGCCGTCTTGAGTAGAATTTCGACTTCTTGAGATTGATCAACTGGCTATCTTCGAGTGATTCCCACAAATCTAGCCTTCTGGCTCAGTTCCTTGGCCTAGCTGGCTGCCTAACTAACCCACTCTTTTAGGTTATACTTAGGGTCTTTATATAGGCTCTTAGAATGCTTTGATTGGCCCCTAAGTATCCTAATTCAAGTATGGTTCCTACTTGGGTGTTTGAATAGGCTTTGGAATGTGTTTCTTTTCCTTCAAGTATCCAAATCCGAGTGAAATTCCTCTCTTCCACGACAGGGGCACGGCCATGGCACACGCCCGTGTGAATCGACTTCAGGCCGTGTTTGGGCATGGTGATGGAGGCATGGCCATGTAAATCATGGTTAGGCCATGTTCTAGTTAATTGACGAGGCACGATCATGTGGCTTGAAGTCCAGGCCGTGTCGATTTCCACTTTGGTCCAATTTGCCCGTTTTAAGCTCGTTTCTTGTTCTTTTCGTCCTTGGGTGATTTCCTGAGTATAAAACATAAAAAAAGGATTAAGAGCACCTTTTTACATAAATCAAAGAATAATTCATCCAAAAGTATGCTAAATATGGGATTAAAATATGTTACTTTTATGGTTTATCAATATGCAAAACTCACGAGAAATGAGTCTGGTATGTGATATGTGGTTGGTAAGAGTGAGCATGAGTAAGCCATGTCAATGTTGCTTGAGAATTTTGTGTTAATTCATAATGTAATATGTAGATGTTATTACAAGATTTTATGTTGTTATCTATTACATGCAAACTTACTAAGCTTTATGCTTCCTCCCTCTCTTTTCCCTTTTCTTGTAGTATCGCCAAGCTAGCTCAGGGATCGAAGGACGTCAGAGCACGATTCACACTATCAAGCTATTCTTTTGGGTATAGTAAAGCTTGATTATTTTAGGTATGTCATATATTGGAACTTGGTCATTTTGTTATATGTCATATTGGTTAGCCAATGTGTTGGCTATTAATGTTACTTATTTCATTTTGTAAATGGCCATTGGAATTGGCCTATACTAGTTAGGTTATATCTATTCAATGATGATGAAATTCATGAAGTGAAAGCTTGTGGAATTGAATGAGTAATGTGTGAAATATATGCATGATGAACGCAGTGTGAAATGAAGGTGTGGATGTCTTGATTGTGGATATTAAAGGTGCATTGTTGTTATGCTATGTGTTGCTAGAAATGGCATAAGTGTGGTTGCTCTTCAAGGTGGCAAATAGCATGGTAAATAGCCTTATATTTGTCCATATGAGTATACACACAGGCATATGTCTAGGCCGTGTATGACATACGGTCAGCCCCGTGGGTGTGTTGATAGGTTGTGTGTCACTGTATCCAAATTTAACAAAATAGAATGTCCAGTAGTAAACACATGGGTAGAGACACGGCCGTCTGTCTCAGCCGTGTAGAGGACACGGGCTCGGGACATGGTTGTGTGCCCAGACCATGTGAAGTCTGCACATTAATTGTGAGAACTAAATTTGCCACACGGCCTAGTGCACGTGTATGTGACTTGGCCGTGTGACCTTAAATGTTCGCCGATGTCATAAACAGAATGTCAAGGTTTTCACACACAAGTGAGGGACAGGGCCATAGACATGGGCGTGTGACAGGCCGTGTGAAAACCCCTGTAGGTTTGAAATGAAAAATCAAATCTGCACGAGCGAGGGACATGGGTGTGTGTGACCACACGACCTATCCACAAGGGCATGCTCCCTTCCACACGGGCGTGTGTCCCTGTTTTGAGCAAAATTTTTCTAAGTGTTCATAAGCTTCCGGTTTAGTCCTGAACCACTCTATATGTATGTTTCAGGTCTCGTAGGCCCATAATAGAGACGTTATGAACACGAATGAAAAGTTTTAAGTTGGAATGAAAATTTATGGCCCAATTTGTATGATTAAGTATGTTAAGTTCGGTAATGCCTCGTACCCAATTTTGGCGTCGAATATAGATAAGGGATGTTACACGTATTGAATGCCGAAATATGGCTACAGAGTATTATCGAACCTATAAAACAAATAAACATACATTTCACATACAATTAATCAAATCATACACATTTAATTCATAAACAATCATTTTGTCCTGAATATGAGGTTGGCTTTGTGGAAAGTGAACATTCGACCAAGTGAGGGAGTGCCATTTTTCCAAAGTTCATTCGGAGAGTGTTGTTCTTGGCATTTTCGGCTAGATCATTTTAGGGTTCTGTTCATTTGGCATTTTATTTCTTTGTCTCTTCTTTGTGCACTTTTCTCCCCTCTTTCTTTCTTCCAATTGTGTTTGGCCAAATCTCTCTTTTCCACCTCTTTTCACCTGTTCTTTCTACTTTCTTCTCACCTTTTCTCCCTTGTGTGTCACGATAGCTGAAACCTCTCTTCTTCTCCATTACTCTTCTGCTCTTTTCTCCATTAACCGAATATCCTCTTTTCTCCAATTAGAATCAGTTTCCCTCTTCTATTGCTAATAGCCGAACACCTTGTTGCTTGAAGCTTGGTGTTTTTTGGTCTGCCAAATCTACCTGGTCTATTTGGTTCTTTTGTGATCACAAGGTAATGTTTCTTTACTCTTTGTTTCTTTTTCTTCTTTTCTCTCTTACTAAAGCTAAAACTCTCATCTCTGCCTAGGCCGATTGTATTAAGGATCAAGCTTACCCTCTTCTCTGCTCATCAAACGTTTGGGTTTCAGAAAGTTTTTGGTAATAGCTGAAACCCCTTTTTAGACAACCACCATTTTAACTGTGGTACTTTGCTGATCTAGAATTCTTCATTGAAGCAAGTTTTTGCCAGTCAAAGAGGGGATCAAGAGGTGTGCCTAATGGAAGTGGACTCCTAGCCCCTACTCCCAAGTTTACGCGGCGTAGAGTGTCAGTGGTTTGAGACTTTTTGCCGGGTTGTGGAAGAGAGTCGACATCTGGTTTAGATAAGCAAATCATAGTTGCTCGCGATAGTGAGGGTAAGTGTTAGTAAATCGTATGGTTAGGTGTGGATTAAAGATCTTCCATTTCTATTGTGATAAGTTAATTGTGTGATATGTTTGGTATAGGTGACGACGATCGTGAGTGTATAGTTATCTACATGATCAGGTGTGTAATCTCACACCCTTCTGGATGAATGCTTGCAATGTTCTGTGAATCGACCGAAAGCCGAAAAGCTGGACAACCGGTAACTGTGACCACTCGAGCGTGCGAGCGTTCATAGTGGTAAACTGAAATCGCGAATAATGACGATAAGCCGTTGAGAGTGTCGCGAGCACTCTCGTGAAACTGAGGCTATAACGGGCCTAATCGAGCTGGAATAGGCCCAAGGGCCTAATGGGCTATTCGGCCCACATGGGTGAAATTGATGGAAAACTGTTAAAGGATAGGTGCGGTTGTAAAATCTAGAAATCTGAGACCAAAACTATGTGTTGTGGGCCACACGAGCGTGTGGGCCCGTTTGGGCCTAAAATAGATTTTAGACCTAATAGTTCCGTAGAGACCCAAAAAGGGTCTTGTGTCACTCGAAGCAATAGTAGGCCTTCTGAAAGGCCGTTAAATGCGAAATTACTAAAATACCCTTGAAGGATAAAATTACCGAAATTCCCTTGGTGGGTAAATTACTAAAATACCCTTGGCGGGTAAATTACTAAAATACCCTTGGCGGGTAAATTACTAAAACACCCTTGGCAGGTAAATTACTAAAATACCCTTGGTGGGTAAGTTACTGTTATACCCTTAGGGGTTAATTGGTACGATTGTTTGTATTTTGTTTAACTGTTCATTATGGTAATTTATTTCATACATTATTTTGATATGTGCTTTGCATACATGACATTTTGCATTGGTTTGGGATATTGATGATCGGAGGAAGTGTATTCTAGTGGCTATGCCACATTCTGTCTGGTGGCTATCCCACGTATATTCTGTTATTCTAGTGGCTCCGCCACAAATTCTGTGATTTACAACTTGTCTGCCATATTGGTGTGTAGGGCTGGGTGGGTTGACTTGGTCCCCATGTGTCCAGTAGGGCTAAATGCGGTGGTGTGTAGGGTTGGATTGGGTTGGGCTGCATACTTTGTTTGCATTATCATGTTTATAAGGCTAAGGCCTAGAATATTACTAAATAGAGCTTTGATCTAGTCTGCTTCCGTATGGGCTCGGGCCCAGTTAATGAACGATTAGGGGATTACACACTAAGTTCTTGTAACTCACCCCTTTTGCTTTAACCTTGCAGGTGATCCCCAGCATTAAGGATTTGAAGCTGCAGAAGACTCTGGAGTGGCCATACGTCGAAATATTTATCACAAACTTTAGTAAATTTCATTTTTTCTTCAATTTAAGATTATTTTAATTTGGTTTAATATTTTGAAATAAGGCCATTGGACTTAATTTTTCTTTTAAACTTTCATTTCAATTATATTCAAACAATAAATGATTGAACTCTGGGTTTTCTTAAAATGTAAATAACCATTTTCAAAATATCACGATTCCACAAATCATTGAATCTGATTCCTACCATAAACAAAGTTTTTATGAATAACAATAATAAAGTTTTTACAAGAAGCCCCTAAAAGCAAATCTAAATTTCACAAACAACAAAGCTCGGAGTTTTAAAAAGAATACGAAGTTTTTAACGAACACGTAGTTTATAAACAACCTTTTATGTGGCATGCCAGATTCGATTATAACGTCTAGGTTAGGTTTGGAGTGTTACATTTAATGGTATCAGAGCCCGAGTTGCAAAACTCAAATGTAGAATGGGTTCGAAAATGTTTTTTCCAAATTTGTTTGAAATATAATTTAGAAAATATATATTGAAAGTATGGCACACCGAGTCTCCGGCACCAAATCCGTAAGTTCACTTACTTTATCTGATGATATGATGAAAAGAATGTAGTTAGTGATAGTATACTGAGATTGTTAGCGTAACACCCCACACCCAAGACCAATACTAGGTCTGGATACGAGACATTAGTATGCTTGAACTCACTGAAACATGTACTTACGGGCTATAAAATTTCGTTCCGACTTAAAAACATCACTTTCTTAGTCAACACATATAACAAGGGCCTACGAGGCCTTTAACTCATATCAAAAAACTTTCGGAATTAAATCAAATAATTCATTTTTGAAGCAGGGTTCACACGCCCGTGTGACTTGGAACACACACGTGTACCCTTAAGCACACCCATGCCCTCAAACGATGGAGAGCTACTAACTATTTCCACATGGCTTAAACACGCCCATGTCTTCCAACCCTGGGAGGTTACTGGCTAATTTCACACGACCATGAATGCCCGTAGGCTTAGACCGTGTGCTAATCCTTGATATACTGACTAAATTAACACAGTCTAGGCACACACCCATGTCCAAACCGTGTGTCTTACACAGTATACACACACGGCCGTGGGATATGCCCGTGGCCTATTTTGATTAATAATACTAAGGTACAGGGTTCACATGGCCTTGACACACGCCCGTGTGTCCAACCGTGCCGGCACTTAAAGGCTATTTACCAAGCCATTTGCCACCCTGAAAAGAAGATCATACTTAAACTCAAATCCACAATGCAATAACAACTCATTTTTCATGAATAATACTACATGCTTCATTGATCTCAATAAACATACATACTTAGTCAAATACAAAAGAATAATGGCCTATACAATGGCCTTTCTTAAAGCATATACACAAAATGAATGCTTTCTATACATGCCATACTTAGTAAAATAACTTGGCTATACCAAAATAAGAGTTGATAGTGTGCTGCGAGCTCCGACTTTAATGATCCACTAGTTAGCTTCGCGGGACTGCATAATAAGAAATAATCATAACGTAAGCATATAGCTTAGTAAGTTTGTATGTACAACACATATCAATATACTTGCTTAACATAAGCCATTTAGCTTACAATGGTATCATAATTTCAGCTATAAAGCTTACTTGCTCATACGTGATTCTTACATATCTTATGATACTTAACATTCTCATACTTATAAGGTAAACATGGTACCTGTATCACTTGATCACATTGATCAGTATACTTTAATAATAATAATCATAATCTTTACTTCCTCATTCATAACATGAGTAATACTCAATTTCATCTTGATACTAACTTTGCTTTCTTAGCTTTCTTGATATCTTCTTTTTCACTTACTCGTTTGCCCGATAAATTTTTACAAATAACCGAGGATACTAAATCTCGACCCACATAACTTGATACCAAAGCCACATCTTCGGTATGGTCTTACATGGAATATCTCATCTTGGTTTCAAGGCCATGTCTTAACATGGACTTATATGAAGTCTTGCTCTTGATAACATACTCAATGCCAAGCTTGCCTTGGACTTACATAATAACTTGCTTGCTAACTTGATCAATGCCAAGATTGCCTTGGACTTACATGATATCTTGATCAATGCCAACCTTGCCTTGGACTTACATGATAACTTGCTTACTAACTTGATCAATGCCAAGCTTGCCTTGGACTTACATGATAACTTGATCAATACCAAGCTTGCCTTGGGCTTACATGATAACTCGCTTGCTAACTTGATCAATGCCAAGCTTGCCTTGGACTTACATGATAACTTGCTTGTTAACTTGATCAATGCCAAGCTTGCCTTGGACTTACATGATAACTTGATCAATGCCAAGCTTGCCTTGGACTTACATGATATCTTGATCAATGCCAAGCTTGCATTGGACTAACATGATATCTTGTGTGGTAGATCGAGTATCTTGGGAAATTCATCTTCAATTTGGGACTTGCTCATACTTATTATCATGATTTCTTGCTTGAACATAACATGATCATTTCATACAATTATTATACATTATACTAAGCAAATTAATGATAAAAATCATAAAGCTTAGAAATCATATAAACTTACCTCAATATACAAAATGTATGTAGATATGCAATTTAGTCCACAACTTTGTTCTTGCCTCGGTTTCGATCCAGGCTTCGTTTTTCTTGATCTATAATCATAAATAGATCATTTAATAATCATATTGACTAAATTAACACATAACTCATATTTTGGCAAAATTACTATTTTGCCCTTATACTGTCTAATATTTGCACTTTTACCCCAATTCTCGTAAATTGATTTTCATGCAACTTTCTTAAACTTCTTGCTTAGCTAAATCATTTTCTCTTCTATAACAATCATCAATTCTCACTATTTCTAGTAGGTATGACCAATTTTATAACTATTACAAAATGGTCCCTACTAACATTTTTCATGAAACTCATTAAGGAAAAGATGTTTGTCTAACAACAAACAATCTTAAACTTCCATAAAACATCATTTAACAAGCATATCATTCAATGGTAAATTTTTGGACATGCATCTTAGCTCATTTTATAGCTAAAATTAGCTAATTCATAATACAAGAACTTCAAAAATACAACGAATATTAAAAACGGGCTAAATGAACTTAATATGAGCTTGAAAAAAAATGAAGAACCCTACCTATGGTGTCTTCAAATTTTCGGCAGCACAAGGAAGAAGATGAGTGAATTTTTCTCATCTTTTTCCCTTTTAAAACACTTAATAGGTAAATGACCAAAATGCCCTTCCTCATAAAAACTCTATTTGATACCATCTCAAGGTCAATTTTGTCCAAAATTTTATGTTTGGGCAAATTTCTATTTAAGGGATCATACTTATTATTCTAAAGCTATTTCATGCAAAAAGCTTCTAGAAACTCATATATTGCAACTTTTGCAATTTAGTCCTTTTTGGACCAATTGACCTCAACTTAATAAAATTGCTTTACAAAACTTTCATACTAATGTGCAAACATGGCATAAACTTGAAAAACTCATAAATTCACCTCGGGTTCGTGGCCTCGCACCACTATCCCTAGTAGGCCCTAAATCGGGCTGGTACAATTCTCCCCCTCTTAGGGATTTTCGTCCTCGAAAAGCTTACCAGTAAAAAGGTTTGGATACTGGTTTCTTATACTCTCTTTTGTTCCCATGTAGATTCTTCAATTCCATGTCTTTGCCACAATACTTTTACTAAGGCAATACTCTTATTCCTTAGTTGCTTGACTTTCCGAGCCAAATCTTGATTGGTTCTTCACCATAAGTCATGTCGGGGCGAATCTCTATTTCTGATGGGGTAATTACATGTGAAGGGTCTGATCTGTAGCGTCGCAACATTGACACGTGAAACACATCATGTATCTTTTCTAATTCTGAGGGCAAAGCCAAACGGTAAGCTACTGGTCCAACTCTCTCAGTAATCTCGTAAGGTCCAATGAAATGTGGACTTAATTTACCTTTTCGGCCAAACCTGAGGACTTTTCTCCATGGTGACACTTTCAAGAAAACTTTATCCCCAACTTGATACTCTATCTCTTTTCTCTTTAAATCCGAATAGGATTTCTGTCTATCTGATGTAGCCTTTAAACATTCTCGAATTACTTTCACTTTTTCTTCAGCTTCTTTAACCAAATCAACCTCGTGAATTTGGTTCTCTTTAAGTTCAGTCCAAAACAAAGGAGTTCTGCACTTATGCCCATATAGGGCCTCATAAGGCGCCATCTTTAAGCTCGACTGAAAGCTATTATTATAGGCGAATTCTACCAATGGAAGAAACTTTTCCCAACTGCCTTGGAATTCCAAAACACAACATCTAAGCATGTCCTCGAGTACTTGAATTAACCTTTCTGACTGACCATTAGTCTGAGGGTGAAAAGCTATGCTAAAACTCAATTTTGTACCCAAAGCTTCTTGCAGCTTCTTCCAGAATCTAGATGTGAATCTCGGATCTCTATCCAATATGATCGATAAGGAAACTCCGTGAAGTCTTACTATTTCTGAAACATACAAGATTGCCAACTTGTCTAGTGAGTAATCCACTCGTACAGGTATAAAGGTGGCTGACTTCGTGAGTCTATCAACCACTACCCAAACAGCATATTTCTTGCTCGGAGACAACGGTAAACCCGTTACAAAATCCATGGTGATACGATCCCATTTCCACTCGAGAACCAAGATAGGCTGAAGCAAAACCAAAGGTACTTGGTGCTCAGCTTTAACTTGCTGACAAATCATGCACTTGGACACAAATTCTGAAATGTCTTTCTTCATTTTCGGCCACCAATACTGTCGCTTTAAATCATTATACATCTTGGTGCCACCCAGATGTACAGATAAACATCCATTATGTGTCTCGTGTAAAATTTTCTGAATAAGCTCCTCTTTTCTTGGCACACAAACTCTATCTCTAAACATTAAATATCCATCAGAATTAATTCGAAAGTTGGATTCAGCACCTGACTCGCACTGAGCTCGCTTAACTTGCAATTCACTATTTTCTTTCTGAGCCTCCAAGATCTCTTGAAGGAACATTGGTCTAGCTCTCAACTCAGCTAAAATAGGACCATCATCGGATAAAGATATTTTTGAATTCAATGCTCTCAAGGCAAATAGGGACTTTTCACTTAAATGTAACACCCCAAACCCGGCCCATGTGTCATGACCGGATCTGGTATGCTACGGGCTGAATCTTGAAAACTTTACTCTGAAGGGTTTTGGAAAAACTTAGTTTATTATAGCCGAATAATCAATTAAACTGAAATTTTGGAAATAACTTTAACATTCACGTTGATTGAGTTTGAAAAGCCCATTTATCATTTCATTTTATATTTAAGACTTTGAAAAAAACATAAGTTTGAAAAAAAACCAACATAATAAAAAAAATAAATCGAAACCTAAGTTATGGAGGCCTTATTCCAAAAATGTTCCCAAAAATTAAAACTTAAATGAAAACAAAACCAAAAATAGTCTATGTAGATAATAGTCTTAATGGCCCCTCGAGTCCGCCTCGGCTCTCATGTCCACGAACTACTGCTCATCTAAAAAGTAGGAAAAATAAAAGGGTGAGTCACAAAGACTCAGTGTGCAAATCTCGAAATCACATGAAAGCCTTGGGCCCACAAACACATTATGGCCTTTGGCCCATACACAATGGTAACAAAATATTTCATGCAACATATCCCATCCCAAACCTAAGAGTCCATCCTCTACACACCCCATACCAACCATCACACCGTGGGGATTTCTACAATCAACCCTCCATTCGCTACACACCATGTCGATAATGGTCGTCATCATAAAGACCGATCACCATGTGACCTATGTGACAAAGCCACCGATTGCTTATGCGAACCTCAGAAAATACATTATAGTATTTCGATAGCTATGCTGCCTGTCATAAAGACCGATCACTGTGTGACCTATGTAGCAAAGCCACCGATCGTCTCGCGACCTGCTCCCCTTCCATAAATCAATCAATCCTATCCCATGTATACATACATGCAAGAATCAAAACATTAAGCCATTTAAACCGATCACAGACTTTCATATACATCAATACACGTAGAGAAGTTTCTATGATTACGTACCTTGTATCCCTTGCCTACCCTTTTTGGGTATTATGTTGTTCATCTGACCTCTCTTTCCCGCT
Source organism: Gossypium rotundifolium (assembly GCA_025506655.1). Lineage (NCBI taxonomy): Eukaryota > Viridiplantae > Streptophyta > Magnoliopsida > Malvales > Malvaceae > Gossypium > Gossypium rotundifolium. Next base: position 113,362,954 of record CP106732.1, on the reverse strand, counting down.
TTTAGCCCATATCATACACATATATTACAACAATACTTATATGTTAAGGATCTACACACCTAGTTATGGTTAAGACAACACTCTCTATGTCGACACTATCAGAAGCCGCTACGACTGCTAACAGTCTAAGATTTTGTTCTGAAGCCGATCCACAACCCGGTGGCCAATCCCGCACTGCTGACACCACTCGCCTCTTAAACTTAGGGAATGGTTTAATAGATCCAATCCTCTCCTTTGCCTGATCCATATTTGATTCCATCAAGAGTCCTTGTCAGAACTACTATAACGACATAGGGTTGTTAAACCATATCATATGATTAAGATCTTAAGTACGATAACGAATCTAACGAAAATCTAATGAAAACCCCTTACCTTGAAATCCTAAAATAGATAGGGTACTTAGAGATTAACGGTTTCTAGCTTTTAAGATCTGGATGATTCGATCTACTCCGATTTCCCGAAGTGCTACCCAAAAGAACATGAGATTAGTGGAAAAGTCAAACTAAAGATGGCTTATCAACCAATTAGCCATTCACTATGGTCTCAAAAAATTGAATGAGAAGGGAAAAGAATAGAAGAAATAGACACTCACCTTAACACGTAGAATTCGCAACTCTAGGGAATTTTGGTTTTGAGAAGATCGAAAAAGGATGATCTCAAGAGATCTATGAAGATTTGACTTTGATGAAGAAATCAATGAGAAGAGAATAGGAGGTATTGACTATAGAGATGAGAAGAAAGTTCAGAGTTTTGGCCTTTGAATGAAAGTGAAGATTTAGAGATTTCGGCTTTTAAAGTAATCAAAAGAAAAGAAATTACAGAGAATAACTGAGAGTTTCGGCACAGAGAATGAGAAAAAGAATAAGGTTCAAATGCTAGAATTGAAGAGATACCACCCCTATTTATAGATAATTTTCAGCACTTACTTATCAAAAGTCAAAGTGCCCTTCCCGATAACTAACAATTAATCAAATAGTAGGGAAATTTGGCACCCTTTGCCATAAAGAAATGATTTCTTTCCCCTCTAGGAGATGGAATTTCACCAACATCGCACTCAAGCAAATAACTCCTATCTTTTCTTTTTTATCTTAATCTATTCATACCTTTTGAAGAGGCCTAAATAACACCACCTCTCCCTACTATTATCGGCACAATATCCATAATATCCAAACATATAAATCTTTCTATTTTAAAGCATCCTAGCCGCCACCACTCTCCTCTCCTTTGATGCCAAAAATAAATAAAAATAAGTAGCTAATGCCACTCAAACCTTGGATCCCCTTACTACTTTTCACGCCACTGTCCACTGGGCTACTAGCCCATTTTTGTGTTTTAATACGTGGATAATATCTTTTAAGCCTAGACCTATCTAGCTTTCCACTAAAGTGCCCAAACCGAAAATTTGATTAAGGCCTCAGCCCAAACTTGAGCCCAATCTGAACCCCTTAAACACTCTAATTATCACATTGAACGTAACATACATCAAATGCAAAGGCCCATTAATTCAGGATGTTATAGTTCTACCCTCCTTAAAGAAATTTCATCCTCAAAATTACCTGATCCGAATAGAAGCGGGTATTGTTGTTGCATCGCTTCCTTTAGTTCCCACATAGCCTCCTCAAAGTCGCGATTCTGCCATAGAACCTTAACCTATGAAACTTTCTTCCTTCGTAACACTTTGACATCATGATCCAAGATCTCTACTGGTTCTTTTTCAAAGGAAAGGTCAGGTCTCACCTCGATTTCTTCCACTGGGATGGATCTGAACGATATCGTCTCAACATAGAGACATGAAACACATTATGAATGTGTCTTAGCTCAGAAGGTAGCTATAGCTGATACGCTACTGTCCAACTCGTTTCAACACCCGATAAGGTTCGATAAATATGGGACTTAATTTACCCTTTCGTCCGAACCTTAGTACTTTCTTCCATGGCAATACCTTCAAGAACACCTTGTCATCCACTGCAAACTCTATGTCCTTACGCTTCAAGTCAAAGATAGGAATTTCGTTTCATCTCGATGCTTCCTTTAGTTGAGCTCGAATTAACTCAACCTTCTCTTCTATCTCTACAACCAACTCCGGATCCAAAATCCGACGTTCCACTAATTCTATCCAACAAGTAGGAGTATGACACCTCCGTCCATACAATGCTTCGTAAGGCGCCATCTAAATAGTAGACTGCTAACTATTGTTGTACACAAACTCTACCAATGGTAAAAACTCTTCCCAACTACCCCTAAAATCAATGGCACAACCCCTTAACATGTCCTCCAAAATCTGAATTACCCGCTCAGATTGTCCATTGGTCTGAGGATGGACCGTTGTACTAAAATCCAACTTCGTACCCAACGCTTGATGCAACACCTTCCAAAATCGTGATGTGAACCTAGGGCCCCTATCTGATAAGATCGATATCGGTACTCCATGCAACCTCACCACCTCCTATATGTACAGCTTAGCCAATTTCTATAAAGAGTAATCAATTTGTATCGGTAGGAAATAAGTAGACTTCGTCAAGCAATCAATAATCACCCAAACTGAATCTTTCTTAGTAGGCGTGAGAGGTAGCCCACTAACAAAGTCCATTGTGATCCTTTCCCACTTCCATTTTGGAATCTTTATCACTGCAACATCCCTGATGGTAACTGATGTTCTGCCTTTACCTGCTGACAGGTCAAACACTTCTCCACTAATTCGGTCACCTCTTGTTTTAAATCTGGCCACCAAAACTATTCTCGTAAATCCTGATACATCTTACTCCCTCCAGGGTGCATAACGTATAGACTACCATGCGCTTCTTGCAAAATCCTATGCCTTAATTTAGGATCTTTCGGCATGTAGACTCTCCCTTGAAAACATAATAGCCCTCCCTCATTCACACTAAATCCCGTTGATTCATCATTGGCTCCTACCGAAAACTTCTCCTTTAGAAATTCATCATCACGCTTCTCCTTAACTCGATCGACCCATGTGGGCTTTACTTGAAGTTCACCAATAAGCTCCTATCATCATACAAACTAAGGTGAGAAACATTGCTCTCAAGTCGTTGATTACCTTATGACTTAGAGCATCCGCCACCATATTAGCCTTGCCCGATGATACTCGATCGAGCAATCATAATCCTTTAACATGTTCGATCCACCTTCTCCGCCTTAGATTCAACTCATTCGGGTCAAAAGGTATTTTATACTTTTATGGTCGATATAAATGATGATTTCTCCCGCACAGATAGTGTCTCCAAATCTTCAAAGCAAAAAACCACCGCCGCTAACTCCAAGTCATGGGTGGGATAGTTTGCTTCGCTCGGCCTTAACTGTCGAGATGCATACACAACAACCTTTCCATCTTGCATCAACACGCATTCTAGTCTCGTGTGTGACGCATCACAGTAAATCACGAATTCCTTCCCAGCCTCAGGTTGAATTAACACCGGAGCCTCCATCAAAATCCTTTTCAACCTTTCGAAAACTTCTTTGCTGCTTGTCCGACCAAACAAATGGAACCCCTTTCCGTAATAACTTAGTTAATGGTGCCGCAATCGAGGAAAATCCTTCAACAAACCTTCGGTAATACCCGACTATACTAAGAAAACTCTAAATTTTTACTGCCGATCTAGGCGGCTCCCAATCCAACACCGCTTCAATTTTTCGAAGGTCCACCCTAATCCCCTCTGCTGACACAACGTGACCTAGAAAAGTAACTTCCTTTAGTCAGAACTTGCACTTGTTGAATTTGGCATAAAGCTGCTTCTCCTTCAGAATCTGCAGAACCACTCACAGATGTGAATCATGCTCCTCCTCTGACCTTGAGTAAACCATGATGTCATCAATAAAAACCACAACAAACCGATCCAAGTAGGGTTGGAACACACGATTCATCATATCCATAAATGCTGCTGGTGCGTTAGTCAACCCAAATGGCATCACCATGAAATCGTAATGACCATAGCGAGTTCTGAATGCCGTCTTATGAATATCCGCCTCCTTGACCTTAAGTTGATGATACCCTAACCTTAGATCTACCTTCGAAAAGACTGAGGCCCCATTCAACTGATCGAACAAGTCATCGATCCTAGGTAACGGGTACTTGTTCTTGATTGTTAGCTTATTCAGTTGGCGATAGTCAATGCACATACCCATTGAACCATCCTTCTTCTTAACAAATAACACCGGTGCTCCCTAAGGCAAAACACTTGGTCGAATAAACCCTCTATCCGACAACTCTTGGATTTGTGCTTTCAATTCCACCAACTCCTTTGGCGCCATTCTATATGGAGCAATAGATACCGATGCTATTCCCGGAAGAAGGTCAATTCCAACTCCACTTATCGATCAGGAGGTAATCTCGAAAGCTCTTCTGGGAAAACATCAGGAAATTCCTTCACCGTTCTAACGTCCTCAACAGTTAGGTCCTTGGCTTCTAAAGCCCGTACAAACATTAAAACTTCCTCGCATCCTTTCCTCACCATTCTTTTCGCTCTTAGGGCAGTCACTATGTTCGACAGACAATTCCCTCTTTCTCCTATCACCAACACTTCACCTCCCTTGGGTGTTCTTAACACCATACGCTTGGCTGCACAATCTAAATTAGCTTGGTACTTCACCAATCAGTCCATGCCTAATATTAAGTCGAACTCCCCGAACAGTAACTCTATCAGATCCGTCAGGAAAACTATTCTATGAACTTCTAAGGGTACCTCCTGATAAAGTTTTCGACTACCACAGATTATTTTAAAGGGCTAATTACTGTCATCACCCTAGGGGTAATTTCAGAATCTAAACTTAAAGTTCCAGGTACACTACTAGTAACATATGAATGTGTCGACCCAACGTCAATCAAAGTAGTGTAAGGTAATCCAAATATTAGAAACGTACAAATTATAACATCCAAGGCATCATCCGATGTGCATAGACCAACCCCAGCTGTCTCGCCTCAGTGTTTACTACCCCTCGGCCTAGTGCTCCACTGCCCCGACCGAAATCGTTACCACCTCTGGCTAGACCATGATCTCTATGCAGCTGCTAACCTCCTCTACCTGGCTAAGCATTTCCCTACCCTGCTAGTCCTACCTCATCCCGTGGCTGAGGATAGTCTCTTATCTGATGATTCCGTAGATCCACACCTAAAGCACTTCCCACTGCCTACCCAACACTCACCTACATGGAACTTACCACATCGAGCACACTTCAATGTTTGGCTAGCAGCAACGAATCTCTCAGCCCGTCTTAGTCCATCCGTTCTAGGTCTTTTTTGAGTATGCACGGTTGTCCCTGATGATCTAAAATTTCTCTTACCTCCACCCCTATCACTATCCCGGTTTAACTTTTCTGTGTGTTTCACCTCCTCAGCTATCTTAGCTTTCTCCACAAGTATAGTAAATTCCCGCTCTCATTGTGGAGCTATCAATACACGTAGATCGTCTTTTAGGCCATCCTCAAAATGAACACATCGCTCATGTTCTATGGCTACTATCCCTCGAGCATAGCGACTAAGGCGTAAGAATTCTGCTTCATAAGCCGCCACAGACCTACTTCCCTGAACCAGATTCAGGAATGCTCTGCGCTGCGATCCACATAGCTCATCCCAAAGTACTTACTTTGGAACGTCGTTTTGAAGTAATCCCAGGTGATACGGTCAGCCACGGTACCATCCTTAACTATAAGCCACCATTGATAAGCTTCATCCCGGAGAAGAGACACCACTCCCTTCAGCTTCTCCTCTTCCATGAAGTTCAAGATCATCCATTATATGCTCCATTGCTTCCAACCAATACTCTGTTGTGCTAGGAGCTACACCAAAATGCCCTTAAACACCTCTGCCCCATTGGCTCTAAGTTGCTCCGGCACAAACTTCCGGGCTCCTGTGCCCATGCTTGCCCTAACAACCCTCTCTAAAACCCTTAAACATTGCCTGAGATACAACATCATCTCCGGCCGTCTGATCTTGAAATTTTACCTCTATAGATGGTGGCACTGGTACCTCATTCCTTGACTCATGATCAAACCCTACGGGTTCTGACACAGCAATCCTGCCTCTACCTCAGCCATGCACACCACGTCCCCTAGTGCTCATTCTACAGTTCACGATTTATTTGATTAGAAATTTTATGAATTAATAATTCTTTCTTCCACTGATTAATAATGAACAGTTTTATGAAAAGTAGTTTTAATATAGTTCTTTCGAATTTGAATTCTATCTACAAAGTTCACTTCTCAAGTCTATATTTCCTAATTCTAGAATTCACATTCAATCAACATCAAATAGAGCACCACATACATGCATCAAACACACAAGGAAACATCCATGAACTCACACTCATCACCTATTGGTATTTTTGTCATTTCACTACCCAAAGGCATTTTCATAATTTTAACCTACATGGGTATTTTCAGAGTTTTCCAAAATAGGGTTCCTTGGTGATTTTGCAAAATAGGGGTATTTTGGTAATTTTGAAATTTGAGGGTATTTTGGTAATTTTGCAAACCAAGGGTATTTTGGGAAATTTTCACAAATTAAGGGTATTTAGGAAATTTTTTCAAACTTAGGGTATTCTGGGTAATTTACAAAATTAAGGGTATATAAGTAATTTTATAAAGACAAGGTGATAGTCCCTTTCGGGTTTTAGTTATAAATTTTGGCCCGTCAACAAGTCCCCGTGGCTAAGGTGAATAGTCACTACGCACCAGGTAGGATTCCAGTGAAGAGGAGGTGAGCCGCTAGGGCCGCTTGAATACCAAGCTCTTCCTGGATCCAATCCTAGACATGCGTATGCCTGTTACCACACCCTAACCCTGTGACTTGTTCACAGACATGTTTTATAAGAAATTAAGTCTTATGAGATTTGAAGAAGTGTTTATACTAAACCAAAAGTCCATCAAGCTCTAATTATACTAGCCTACATCCCTATGGAACCCAACAAGCCCAACATGTATATCACACAATGAGTTTAGGATACTTACCTGCGTGGATCGGGTGCCGGTAAACTCGAAGGCCATATCTCAACTGAAACTTTTCTCAAGTACATTTCAATTTTACAAACCATTACTGGACCCATTTTATAGCCCAGTTTTAAATGGTTCTGATACCAAAATGTAACACCCCAAACTCGACCCATGCATCATGATCGAATCTGGTATGCTACGGGTTGAATCTTGAAAACTTTTCTCTGAAGGGCTTTGGAAAAGCTTAGTTTGTTATAGCCGAATAATCAATTAAATGTGAAATTTTGGAAATAACTTTAACATTCACGTTGATTGAGTTTGAAAAGCCCATTTATCATTTCATTTTATATTTAAGATTTTGAAAAAAACATAAGTTTGAAAAAAAACAAACATAACAAAAAAAAAAATAAATCGAAACCTAAGTTATGGAGCCTTATTACAAAAATGTTCCCAAAAATTAAAACTTAAATGAAAACAAAACCGAAAATAGTCTATGTAGATAATAGTCTTAATGGCCCTCGAGTCCGCCTCGACTCTCATGTCCACGAACCATCGCTTCATCCGAAAAGTAGGAAAAATAAAAGGGTGAGTCACAAAGACTCAGTGTGCAAATCTCAAAATCACATGAAAGCCTTGGGCCCATAAACATATTATGGCCCTTGGCCCATACACAATGGTAACAAAGTATTTCATGGAATATGGCTCATCCCAAACCTAAGAGTCCATCCTCTACACACCCCCGTACCAACCATCACACTGTGGGGATTTCTACAATCAACCCCCCATCCGCTACACACCACGTCGACAGCTTTGCTACCTGTCATAAAGACCGATCACCATGTGACCTATGTGGCAAAGCCACAGATTGCTTATGCGAACCTCAGAAAATATATTATAGTATTTCGATAGCTATATTGCCTATCATAAAGACCGATCACTGGGTGACCTATGTAGCAAAGCCACCGATCGTCTTGCAACCTGCACCTCTTCCATAAATCAATCAATCCTATCCCATGCATACATACATGCAAGAATCAAAACATTAAGCCATTTAAACCGATCACAGACTTTCACATACATCGATACACATAGAGAAGTTTCTGTGATTAAGTACCTGGCATCCCTTGCCTACCTTTTTTGGGTATTACGACTATTCATACAGCCTCTCTTTCCGGCTTTTAGCCCATATCATACACATATATTACAACAATACTTATGTGTTAAGGATCTACACACCTGGTTACGGTTAAGACGACACTGTCTATGTCGACACTCTCAGAAGTCGCTACGACTGCTAACAGTCTAAGATTTTGTTCTGAAGCCAATCCATAACCCGGTGGCCAATCCCGTACTGTTGACACCGCTTGCCTCTTAAACTTAGAGAATGGTTTAATAGATCCAATCCTCTCCTTTGCCTGATCCATATTTGATTCCATCAAGAGTCCTTGTCAGAACTACTATAACAACATAGGGTTGTTAAACCATATCATATGATTAAGATCTTAAGTACGATAACGAATCTAACGGAAATCTAATAAAAACCCCTTATCTTAAAATCTCAAAATAGATAGGATACTTAGAGATTAACGGTTTTCGGCTTTTGAGATTTGGATGATTCGATCTATTCTGATTTCCCGAAGTGCCGCCCAAAAGAACATGAGATTAGTGGAAAAGTCAAACTAAAGATGGCCTATCAACCAACTAGCCATTCGGCTATGGTCTCAAAAAAAATCGAAAGAGAAGGGAAAAAGAATAGAAGAAATTGGCACTCACCTTAACACGGAGAATTCAGCAACTCTGAGAGAATTTCGGCTTTTGGGAAGATCAGAAAGGAAGAATGATCTCAAGAGATCTACGAAGATTCGACTTTGATGAAGAAATCAACAGATGAGAATAAGAGGTATTCGGCTATGGAGATGAGAAGAAAGTTCAGAGTTTCGGCCTTTGAATGAAAGTGAAGATTTAGAGATTTTGGCTTTTAAAGTAATCAAAAGAAAAGAAATTGTAGAGAATAACTGAGAGTTTTAGCACGGAGAATGAGAACAAGAATATGGTTCAAATGCCAAAATTGAAGAGATACCACCCCTATTCATAGAGAATTTTTAGCACTTACTTATCAAAACCCGAAAGTGCCCTTTCTGATAACTAACAATTAATCAAATAGTAGGGGAAATTTTGGCACCCCTTTGCCATAAAGAAACCGATTTCTTTCACCCTCTAAGAGATGGAATTTAGGCCAACACTGCATTCAGTAGATAACTCCTATCTTTTCTTCTTTATCTTAATCTATTCATACCTTTAGAAGAGGTCTAAATAATACCACCTCTCACTACTATTATCGTTACAATATCGACATTATCCAAACAGATAAATTTTCCTATTTTAAAGCATCCTAGCCGCCCCACTCTCCTCTCCTTTGACGCCAAAAACAATTAAAAATAAGTAGGTAATGCGACTCGAACCTTGGATCCCCTTATTGCTTTTTGCGCCACTGTCCACTGGGCCACTAGCCTATTTTTGTGTTTTAATACGCAGATAATATCTTTTAAGCCCGGACCTATCTAGCTTTCCACTAAATTGCCCAAACCGAAAATTTGATTAAGGCCTCAGCCCAACATGAGCCCAATCTGAACCTCTTAAACAGTCTAATTATCACATTGAACGTAACATACATCAAATGCAAAGGCCCATTAATTCAGGATGTTACATTAAAGCATCGGTGACCACATTCACCTTTCTAGGATGGTAATCACTGACCAACTCATAGTCCTTTATCAACTCTAACCATCTTCGTTGTCTTAAGTTCAACTCTTTCTACGACATCAAGTACTTCAAACTTTTGTGATCGATAAAAATTTGACATCGTTCACCATATAAATGGTGTCTCAAAATCTTCAAAGCAAAGACTATGGCAGCCAATTCAAGATCATGCGTCGGATAATTTTTCTCATGAGGCTTCAACTGTCTGGAGATATAAGCAATTACTTTGCCTTCTTGCATGAGTACACAGCCTAATCCATTTAAGGATGCATCACTATAAATTATGAATTCTTTCCCTGCCTCGGGTTGTACTAAAACTGAGGGTTCTATCAGTATTGCTTTCAACTTCTCAAAACTTTGTTGGCATTTTTTCGACCACTCAAACTTCACATTCTTCTGTAACAATTTAGTCATCGGGGTTGCAATCATAGAAAACCCCTTGACAAATCGTCTGTAGTAGCTGGCTAGGCCCAAAAAACTTCTAATCTCCGTGATGTTCTTCAGTGGTTTCTAGTCTATTATAGCTGAGATCTTACTTAGATCTACTCGGACTCCATCTCTTAAGCCAATATGTCCCAAGAATCCCACTTCTTTGAGCTAAAACTCACTTTTACTGAATTTGGCATACAACTGATTTTCTCAAAGAGTCTGTAAAACTATCCGTAGATGATCAACATGTTCATTCTCGTCTCAGGAACAAAACAGTATGTCATCAATAAAAATGACCACAAACTTGTCAAGGTATGGTCTGAAAATGCGGTTCATTAAGTCCTTGAATACCGCAGGAGCATTGGTCAACCCAAAGGGCATGACTAAAAATTCATAATGCCCATACCTCGTTCGAAAGGCAATCTTGGATACATCTGAATCTTTCACTCTCAGCTGGTAGTACCCTGATCTCAAGTCTAATTTGGAGAACACAGTTGCCCCTTTCAATTGATCAAACAAATCGTCAATCCTATGTAATGGGTACTTATTCTTTACTGTCACTTTATTAAGCTGATGGTAATCAATGCACAATCTCATGGTGCCATCTTTCTTTTTCACAAACAAAACCAGAGTGCCCCATGGTGAACAAGTTGAACTTGCAAAGCCTTTGTCTGTCAACTCTTGCAATCAGAATTTCAACTCTTTCAACTCTCATGGAGCCATTCTATAAGGAGTAATGGATATTGGTACGATTAGACGGAGTTAGCTCAATGCTAAACTCAACTTCTCTAACTAGTGGTAATCCTAGTAATTCTTCAGGAAAAACATCCACATACTCACATACTATCGACACTGATTCAATCTTTAACTCTGTCTCTTTATCATTCATTACAAAGGCCAAAAATGCCTCATACCCTTTTATTAGATATCTCTGTGCCATCATATGAGAAATTATTACCGACGATCTACCTTGCTCATCTAATTCTACATGAAGAGTATCCCCATTCTCACATCTCATCTCAATGTATTTCTTCGCACAATTTAAAATTACATTATGAGTAGTCAACCAGTCAATACCAAGAATGAGGTCGAATTCATCAAATGGTAACAACATAAGATTTGCTTTAAAGTAATGACCTCTAATCATTAATGGACAATCTTTACAAACTTTATCAACTAACATACTCTTGCGTAAAGGATTAGACACTTTAATCACAAATTATGTGGCATCTATAGGCACACCAAAACTAGGTAATAATTTCATGCAAATGTAAAAGTGTGTGGATCTGGGATCTATTAAAGCAATAACTTTGGTATTGTAAAGAGAAATGGTACCAATAATAACATCAGGGGAAGATGCCTCTTCGCGAGGATGAATGGCATAAGTCCTTGCAGGCGCTCTACCTTCGGGTCTCTCAACCTGCTCTCTGGGGTTACCTCTTCCACTTGCCCCACTTCCCGAGTTCCTCTGTGGTCTCCCTTTGACCATACTCCCTGATCTCGAGTTTTGAGTTCTCTCTTCTTTAGTCATCTCTAGACAATCTTTTATGAAATGGTCTTGGGAACCAAATCTAAAACATACATTTTCATGTGCTCGGCATTCTCCCAAACACTTCCATCTGAAGTCGTCTGTGCTTTACTTCCCAAATACTGCTTAATCTTGTCTTTTCTTGAAAATCTAGTGGAAGTAGCTGGTCCGAGTAGAGAAATCTCTTGACTTCTTGGATGACGATTGGAACGACTTGTTCCACTATCTCTTTATGGAATCGCAAGACTCTATTTCAAATTTATTCTTCTCTTTTACTAGTTCTTCGGCTTTACAAGCCCTTTCCACTAACACAACAAATTCTTTTAATTCGAGGATAACAACAACCAGCTTAATGTCCTCGTTTAAACCATCTTCAAACCTTTTACTTATAATGGCCTCAGTGGACACATATTCGTGAGCATACTTGCTGAATCATACGAACTCTCGCTCATAATCAGTTACTAACATCTTGCCTTGCTTCAGCTCTAGAAATTCTTTCCTCTTCTGGTCTACAAATCTTTGGTGATATACTTTTCTTGAACTCTTCTTGGAAGAATTCCCATGTGACCCTTTCCCCAGATTACCGACACAAGGGTGTTCCACCATTGGTAAGCAAAGTCTCTTAAGAGAGAGATTACACACTTCATGTATTCTTGAGGTGCATGATAACTTTTTAAATAATTCGATGGTATTTTCTAACTGTAATTCATTTCTTCTCGGATCATCATCTTTTCTAGTCCGAAATTCTTTCGCCCCATGTTTCGATCCTATCAATTGGAGGTTTATCTCCTTTACCACCTATACTACTTGAGGGCTCTTTGAGCAAAGTTATGGAACAAAGGGCTAGAGGGGTTGTCCATCCGGTTCGCATTTAACGAACTCCAGATACCTGCATTCATCATATGGAGGAAATCTTCTCTAGCCTCTTCTCTTCTATTTTGAATCACTGTAGTGGGTCTATTCTCATTCTCGTTTGGCACCGTCCCTTCTGCGAGAGCCAGTGCGTTACTTTCTACATCATCCGTAATAACTTCTTGGGATCCATTTACTATATGTATAAACATAATTTAAGTCGTCAGGAGTCGTCACACTATCATTATAAAAATATTCTTACGTATGGCATGTATAGCTAGACTCATGCTCGTGCTACGTTAGTCCTAGAACCGACTAAACCGAAGCTTTGATACCACTAAATGTAACACCCCGCACCCAAGACCAATACTAGGTCTGGATATGATACTTTACTATTCTTAAACTCACTGAAACATGTACTTACGGGCTATAAAATTTTGTTCCAACTTAAAAACTTCACTTTCTTAGTCAACACATATAACAAGGGCCTACGAGGCCTTTAACTCATGTCAGAAAACTTTCGGAATTAAATCAAATAACTCATTTTTTAAGCAGGGTTCACACGCCCGTGTACCCTTAAGCATGCTCATGCCCTCAAACCGTGGAGAGCTACTGACTATTTCCACATGGCTTAGACATGGCCATGTCTTCCAACCGTAGGAGGTTACTTGGTTAATTTCACACGGCCATGACACGCCCGTGGGCTTAGACCATGTGCTAATCCTTGATATACTGACTAAATTAACACGGTTTGGGCACACACCCATGTCCAAATTGTGTGTCTTACACGGCATACACACACGGTCGTGGGATTTGCCCGTGGCCTATTCTGATTAATGATACTAAGGTGTAGGGTTAACACGGCCTTGAGACACGCCCATGTGTCCAACCGTGCCAGCACTTAAACGCTATTTACCAAGCCATTTGCCACCCTGAAAAGAAGATCATACTTAAACTCAAATCAACAATAGAATAACAACTCATCTTTCATGAATAATACTACATGCTTCATTGATCTCAATAAACATACATACTTAGTCAGATACAAAAAGAATAATGAACTTGATGGCCTATACAATGGCCTTTCTTAAAGCATATACACAAAATGAATGCTTTCTATACATGTCATACTTAGTAAAATAACTTGGCTATACCAAGATAAGAGTTGATAATGTGCTACGAGCTCCGACTTTAATGATCCACTAGTTAGCTTGAGGGGACCGCATAGTAAGAAAGAATTATAACATAAGCATATAGCTTAGTAAGTTTGTATGTACAACACATATCAATATACTTTCTTAACATAAGCCATTTAGCTTACAATGGTATCATAATTTCAGCTATAAAGTTTGCTTGCTTATACTTGATTCTTACATGTCTTATGATACTTAACATTCTCATACTTGTAAGGTAAACATGGTACTGTATCACTTGATCACATTGATCAAGATACTTTAATAATAATAATCATAATCTTTACTTCCTCATTCATAACATGAATAATACTCAATTTCATCTTGATACTAACTTTGTTTCTTAGCTTTCTTGATATCTTTTTTTTTTTTTGACTTACTCGTTTGCCCAATGAATTTTTGCAAATAACCGAGGGTATTAAATATCGACCCACATAACTTGATGCCAAAGCCACATCTTCGGTATGGTCTTACATGGAATATCTCATCTTGCTTTCAAGGCCATGTCTTTGGCATAGACTTATATGAAGTCTTGCTCTTGATAACATACCCAATGCCAAGCTTGCCTTGGACTTACATAATAACTTACTTTCTAACTTGATCAATGCCAAGCTTGCCTTGGACTTACATGATATCTTGATCAGTGCCAAGCTTGCCTTGGACTTACATGATAACTTGCTTGCTAACTTGATCAATGCCTAACTTGCCTTGGGCTTACATGATAACTTGATCAATACCAAGTTTACCTTGGACTTACATGATATCTCGCTTGCTAACTTGATCAATGCCAAGCTTGCCTTGGACTTACATGATAACTCGCTTGCTAACTTGATCAATGCCAAGCTTGCCTTGGACTTACATGATAACTCGCTTGCTAACTTTATCAATGCCAAGCTTGCCTTGGACTTACATGATAACATGATCAATGCCAAGCTTGCCTTGGTCTTACATGATATCTTGATCAATGCCAAGCTTGCCTTGGACTTACATGATATCTTGTATGGTAGATCGAGTATCCTAGGAAATTCATCTTCAATCGGGACTTGCTCGTACTTATTATCGTGATTTCTTGCTTGAACATAACATGATCATTTCATACAATTATTGTACATTATACTAAGCAAATTAATGATAAAAATCATAAAACTTAGAAATCATACAAACTTACCTCAATATACAAAATGTATGTAGATATGCAATTTAGCAATTTAGTCCACAACTTTGTTCTTACCTCAGTTTTGATCCAGGCTTCATTTTTCTTGATCTATAATCATAAATAGATCATTTAATAATCATATTGACTAAATTAACACATAACTCATATTTTGGCAAAATTACTATTTTCTAATATTTGCAATTTTGCCCTAATTCTAGTAAACTGATTTTCATGCAACTTTCTTAAACTTCATGCTTAGCTGAATCATTTTCTCTTCCATAACAATCATCAATTCTCACTATTTCTAGTAGGTATGACCAATTTTATAACTATTACAAACTGGTCCCTACTACCATTTTTCATGAAACTCATTAAGGAAAAGATGTTTATCTAACATCAAACTCTCTTAAACTTCTATAAAACATCATTTAACAAGCATATCATTCAAGGGTAAATTTTTGAACATGCATCTTAGCTCATTTTATAGCTAAAATTAGCTAATTCATAATACGAGAACTTCAAAAATAAGAAAACTATTAAAAATGGGCTAAGATGATGTAACATCCTAAATTTTTGGGCTTATGCGTTTAATGGGTGAATATGTGGAATGAGTTAATTTAAGTGTTAGGGGTCCAAATTGGGCTCAGGCTTAGGCAGAGGCCTTGGTTAAAATTATCTGTTTGGGCATTATAGGGTTTAAAAGGTAGTATCTATATTTAAAATACCAAAGTGGGCTTGTGGCCCAATCTTAGGAGGTGACGCCACACACAAGGAGTAAGGGGCCCAAATTTAAGTTTCATGGAGCCCAATTCTTTTAATTTAAGTTAGCTAAATTTTGGGCATTAGGATTAGGTGGAGTGAATGGCAACAACGCTAAAATTTAGGGGTTTTAATGTTTAAAATATGTGGATAATAAGTAGATAGAGGCTATTATTTAGGAATTTATTTTATGTGGATAATAAACAGATAAAGGCTAAGATCTAGGGATTTTTATGATTAAAATATGTGGATAATTTGCTGATAAAGGAGGGAGGAGTTAGAGATAACTAAGTCTCTTTTAGATGAGCTAGTAGATTATGATAAAGAGAAAAGTTAGGAATTTATCTACAAAGAGAGTGATGGCCAAGAATCCATCACCGAGAGGAGTAAAGAAACCAACTACTACATGGCAAAGGGTTGCCAATTTCCTATAAATAGGGGCTAGCTCCTTGTTTCGACATTAAATCCTCTCCTTTTGTGCCGAAATTCCTTAGCTTCTTTTCTCCAAATTTCTTTCTCCAATTTCTAAAAGTGAAAACTCCATTATTCTCTTCTTTCTTCTAAAAGCCAAAAACTCTATTATTCTCTTCTTTCTCCTAAAAGCCGAAAACTCCATTATTCTCTTCTTTCTTCTAAAAGCTGAAAACTCCATTATTCTCTTCCTTCTTTAAAAAGCTGAAATCTCTATAGTTTTTATTTTATTCATCCTATTTGAGAAATTATTCTATACTTCCGACATTTAAATCCTCCATTGACGTTGTCGAATTCTCTCTCTAGTACTAGCCGAATCTCCTAAGTTAAGGTAAGAGTAGATTTTTGATTAGTTCTCATAATCTATTCCTGATTTTTGAAAAGGAAAAAAGCCGAAAGCTAATAGTTTAATGGTTTATGATGGGCGACAAGTCGGGATTTGAAGGAAGCCTAGCCGACTAGATCTAAAAGCCAAAATTCATAAGTCTCCAATTTTGGGATTTTTAAGGTAAGAAGATTTTCCTAGATTTCTATTAGATTTCATCATTATATACAAGATTTTAACTTTATAAGGAGGATTAATGATTAAATATTATTATAGTAACTCGATAAGGATTTATGATGGAATTAAATATGGATCGTGCAAAAGAAAGAATCCTAAGTTTAAGAAATGAGCAAGATTCATTGCTCGAGATTGGCCAATTGGTTGTAGACCGCTTCAACAACACCTTAGGCAGATAGCGGTTGTGTCGACTAAGGATAGCATCGATATAGAAAGCCTCGTTTATCGATAATCGGTGTGTAGATTCTTGACACATAAGATTTGTTATATTATATGTATGTTATGGGCTAAAAGCCTAAAAGGTGTGTAGATCTCTATCACATTAGTTAATCAATTATATGTATGTTATGGGCTAAAAGTAGAAAAATGAGGTCAGATGAATAGTCTTATTACCTGTAAAGGGTAGGCAAGGGATGCCAGTACGTAATCATAGAAACTTCTATGTGTATCAAAGTATGTAAAAATATGTGATCTGCTTAGATAGTTTAATGTTCGATTCTTGCATGTATGCATGGGATGGGATTGATTGATTTACGTAAGGGAAGCAAGTCGCGAGGCAATCGGTGGCTTTGCCACATAGGTCACATAATGATCGGTCTTTATGATAGGCAAAGACAAATTGTCGATATATTATTAAGGTCGCATATCGATCGGTGGTTTTGCCACATAGGTCACATAGTGATCGGTCTTTATAACAAAAGACAATTGTCGATATGGTGTCTAGCGGATGGAGGGTTGATTGTAGAAATCACGGTGTGATGGTTGGTACGGGTGTGTAGAGGATGGACTCATAGGTTTGGGATGGGCCATGTTGCATATTTTGTTACCCTTGTATACGGGCCAAGGCTCATAATGTGTTTGTGGGCCTCAAGCCTTTTATGTGTTCTCGGATTTGCACACTAGGTCTTGGTGACTCAACCTTTTATTTTTCCAACATTTCGTGTGAGCAGAGATCGTGAACATGGGAGCCGAGGAGGACTCGAGGGCCATCAAGTTTTATTTCTACAAATTATTTGGGATTTCTTTAAGTTTATTTTATTTTTATTTGGGATTTTTTAAGGCCCTAGTTTTTATTCAACTAAGAAGTTTCCAATGTTATGCAACTTATAAATTTTATGTCAAGGTTTATTTATACTTAATAATACTAATATAAGATTTTATTTTTAAAATGTCACTTATTTACTCTAATAATGCCTAATTAACTTACGACTTCCAAAACCAACAAGGCAAAAGTTTTCAATGTACAAGCCGTGACACACCGGATCCAAATAAACGCATGGACCGGGTTTGAGGTGTTACATTTGGTATCGAGCCCAGTTCAAAAATCGAGGCGTGAAATGGGTCTAGAAATGTTTTTAAAAAATTTTTTGGTTCGAGGACATGGCCTTGAGTCTACCAAAGACCCGATCCACCTGTAAGTATTCTAAGCTCTTCTTGTGTTATTTATGTGGGCTTAATAAGCTTTATGGGACGAGACTATCTAGGTTAGAACTTGATGGACTCTAGGCTTAGGCAAACAACTCTTTAATTCCATAAGACTTAACTTCACTAAAACAAAACACGTAAACGAGTCACAAGACTAAGGTGTGGCAACAGCATATGCATGTCTAGGAGTAGATCCTAAGAGCTTGGTATTTAAGCAGTCCAAGTGACTCACCTCCTCTTCACAGAATCTTACGGTGCATAGTGACTGCTCACTTTAGCCATGACAGGGTGTGGCAATAGGCATACGATGCCTAGGAGTGGATTCAGGAGAGCTTGGTATTTAAGCATCCTAGTGACTCACCTCCTATTCATGTGAATCATACCAGTGCGAGTGACTATTCACTCTAGCTATAAGGACTTGTTCATGTAATTTGAACCCATAATTAAAACCCGAAAGGGACCAACCACCCTATTTTGCAACCAAAACCCGTAAGTTTTGTACACTTCGTAAAAAAATACATTTGATTTGAAAATATTCGCAACTATGAAGAAAATTACCAAATTACCTTGTTATGCAAAATGACCAAAATAGCCTCGATTTGTAGAATTACCAAATTACCCTTATTTTGTAAAATTATCGAAATACCCTAAATCATAAAATTACCAAAATACCTCGGATCACAAAATTACCAAAATACCCTTAATTTCAAAATTACCAAAATACCCCAAATTTTAAAATTATCGAAATGCCCCAATTTCAAAATTATTAAAATACCTCAAATTTCAAAATTTCCAAATGCCCCAAATTCCAAAATTACCAAAATACCCTCGATTTCCAAAATTACCAAAATACCTCGAGAATGCAAAATTACCAAAATTCCCTTATTTTATAAAATCATCAAGGAACCTCATTTCAAAAAAATTTACAAAATGCCCTCAGAGGATAAAATTACGAAAATACCCTCGGTAGTGGAAAACAACAACAATGACAACCACAACACTTTTCTGTAATGAACGCGAGTTCATGAATGTTGATGATTGAATGAATGAACTTGAGACTATAGTGTGTGCATGAATTCGAAAGAACTACTTTTTAGAACTATTAATCATAAGACTGTTCACGATAAATCAATGGAAAGAAATAATGATTCATAAAATTTCTAATCAGATAAACGCGAATCAGTAGAATGAGTACAAGGGCACGAAGACGCTTCAGATGCGAATAATGGTGCGTACCCTACCATAGTATACTAAGTGTTTATTTTGGCTTTAGAATTAGAGTGCGCAATGAAAGCATGGTGGTGAGACTCAGGTAGAATGATTATTAGTTAGCTAGAAATTTCGAGGACGAGTTTTCTTTAAGGAGGGTAGAACTGTAACATCCTAAATTTTTGGGCCTATGCGTTTAATGGGTGAATATGTGGAATGAGTTAATTTAAGTGTTAGGGGTCCAAATTGGGCTCAGGCTTAGGTAGAGGGCTTGATTAAAATTATCTGTTTGGACATTATAGGGTCTAAAAGGTAGCAACTATGTTTAAAATACCAAAGTGGGCTTGTGGCCCAATCTTAGGAGGTGACGCCACACACAAGGAGTAAGGGGCCCAAATTTAAGTTTCATGGAGCCCAATTCTTTTAATTTAAGTTAGCTAAATTTTGGGCATTAGGATTAGGTGGAGTGGATGGAAACAAGGCTAAAATTTAAGGGTTTTAATGTTTAAAATATGTGGATAATAAGAGATAAAGGCTATTATTTAGGAATTTATTTTATGTGGATAATAAGCAGATAAAGGCTAAGATCTAGGGATTTTATGATTAAAATATGTGGATAATATGTTGATAAAGGAGGAGGAGTTAGAGATAATTAAGTATATTTTAGATGAGCTAGTAGATTAAGATAAAGGAGAAAAGTTAGAATTTATCTACAAAGAGAGTGATGGACAAGAATCCATCACTAAGAGAAGTAAAGAAACCACTACTACATGGCAAAGGGTTGCGAATTTCCTATAAATAGGGGCTAGCTCCTTGTTTCGACATTAAATCCTCTTCCTTTGTGCCAAATTCCTTAGCTTCTTTTCTCCAAATTTCTTTCTCCAATTTTCTAAAAGTTGAAAACTCTAGTATTATCTTCTTTCTTCTAAAAGCCAAAATTCCATTATTCTCTTCTTTCTCCTAAAAGCCAAAACTCCATTATTCTCTTCTTTCTTCTAAAAGTGAAAACTCAATTATTCTCTTCCTTCTCTAAAAGCCCAAATCTCTATAGTTTTTATTTTATTCATCCTATTTGGGAAATTGTTCTATACTTTTGGCATTTAAATCCTCCATTGACATTGTCAATTCTCTCTCTAGTACTAGCCTAATCTCCTAAGTTAAGGTAAGAGTAGATTTTGATTAGTTCTCATAATCTATTCTCGATTTTCAAAAGGCAAAAGTCAAAAGCTAATAGTTTAATGGTTTATGATGGTATGCAAGTCGATTTGAAGGAAGCCTAGTCGACTAGATCTAAAAGTCGAAATTTATAAGTCTCCAATTTTAAGATTTTTAAAGTAAGAAGATTTTCCTAGATTTCTAATAGATTTCATCATTATATACAAGATTTTAACTTTATAAGGAGGATTAACGATTAAATATTATTATAGTAACTCGATAAGGATTTATGATAGAATTTAAATATGGATCGTGCAAAAGAAAGAATCCCTAAGTTTAAGAAACGAGCAAGATTCTCTGCTCAAGATTGGCCAATTGGTTGTGGACCGGCTTTTGAACAACACCTTAGGTAGATAGCAGTTGTGTCGACTAAGGATAGCGTCGATATAGAAAGCCTTGTTTTATCGATAATCAGGTGTGTAGATTCTTGACACATAAGCTTTGTTATATTATATGTATGTTATGGGCTAAAAGCCAACAAATGTGTGTAGATCTCTATCACACTAGTTAATCTGAATTATATGTATGTTATGGGCTAAAAGTCGAAAATGAGGTTGTATGAAGCAGTCATATTACCGAGTAAAGGGTAGGCAAGGGATGCAGTGCGTAATCATAGAAACTTCTCTATGTGTATCAAAGTATGTAAAAATATGTGATCTGCTTAGATAGTTTAATGTTCTAATTCTTGCATGTATGCATGGGATGGGATTGATTGATTTACTAAGGAGAGCAGTCATGAGGTGATCGGTGGCTTTGCCACATAGGTCACATAGTGATCGGTCTTTATGGCAAAAGAGACAGTGTCGATATATTATTAAGGTCGATAGCGATCGGTGGCTTCACCACATAGGTAACATAGTGATCGGTCTTTATGACAAAAGACAAATTGTCGATATAGTGTGTAGCGGATGGAGGGTTGTTTGTAGAAATCCCATGTTGTGATGGTTGGTATGGGGTGTGTAGAGAATGGACTCATAGGTTTGGGATGGGCCATGTTGCATATTTTGTTACCCTTGTATACGGCCAAGGCTCATAATTTGTTTGTGGGCCTCAAGCCTTTTATGTGTTCTTGGATTTGCACATCGAGTCTTGGTGACTCAACCTTTATTTTTCCCAACATTTTAGGTAAGCGAGAGATCGTGAACATGGGAGCTGAGGCGACTTGAGGGCCATCAAGTTTTATTTCTATAAATTATTTTGGGATTTCTTTAAGTTTATTTTATTTTTATTTGGGATTTTTAAGGCCCTAGTTTTTATTCAACTAAGAAGTTTCCAATGTTATGTAACTTATAAATTTTATGTCAAGGTTTATTTATACTTAATAATACTAATATAAGATTTTATTTTAAAATGTCACTTATTTACTCTAATAATGTCTAATTAACTTACGACTTCCAAAACAAACAAGGCAAAAGTTTTCAATGTACAAGCCGTGACATGCCAGATCTAGTCGAAACTCATGGGCCGGGTTTGAGGTGTTACATTTTGGTATCAAAGCCCAATTCAAAACTCTCGGTGTGAAATGGGTCTAGAAATGTTTTTAGAATTTTTTTTTTGGTTCGAGGACATGGCCTTGAGTCACCGCACCGATCCACCCAAGTAAGTATTCAAAACTTTTGCTGTGTTATTTATGTGGGTTTAATGAGCTTTATGGGACGAGACTATCTAGGTTAGAACTTAATGGACTCTAGGCTTAGGCAAACAACTCTTCAATTCCATAAGACTTAACTTCACTAAAACAAAACCACGTGAACGAGTCACAAGACTAAGGTGTGGCAACAGCATATGCATGTCTAGGAGTAGATCCTAAGAGCTTGGTATTTAAGCGGCCCAAGTGACTCACCTCCTCTTCACAAGAATCTTACCAGTGCATAGTGACTGTTCATTTTAGCCATGACAGGGTGTGGCAATAGGCATACGCATGCCTAGAAGTAGATTCAGGGAGAGCTTGGTATTTAAGCAGTCCTAGTGACTCACCTCCTCTTCACATGAATCATACCTGGTGCGTAGTGACTGTTCACTCTAGCTATAAGGACTTGTTCATGGGCTGAACCCTTAATTAAAACCCGAAAGGGACCAACCACCCTATTTTGCAACCAAAACCCTTAAGTTTTGTACACTTCCAGAAAAAAATGCATTTGATTTGAAAATGTTCGCAACTATGAAAAAAATTACCAAATTACCCTTGTTATGCAAAATGACCAAAATAGCCCTGATTTGTAGAATTACCAAATTACCCTTATTTTGTAAAATTACTGAAATACCCCTAAATCACAAAATTACCAAACTACCCTCAGATCACAAAAATTACGCGACCGTGGAAGAGGCCAATGTGCTAGGGCTGGATCCTCAACATCAGGGCATACATCAAAATAAGAGGCGCCGACATCACTAGTGACTGAGATGGGGTCTCAAGACCGAGCTGGGGTTGATGTGCTGACTCAATTAGCTAGGGAGGAATCGGAGGAGGTTAAAGAAATTGGTGAAACACTTCGAGTTGGGTGCGTGGACTATAAGAAGAAAAGAGATCGGTGTTCTCTAGGGTCACAGTCTCATTCTGTCAAGCATGTGAAGGCCCATCCAAACTTTTCAGCTTGCGAATATTGCAGAAGGCGTCATCCGGGTGAATGTTGGAGGAGGTTAGGAGAATGCTTGAGATGCGAGTCTCAAAAGCATAAGGCTCAGAATTGTTCCATCACCATTAAGTCAGGTATGTTTTGGTTGGATGTGGTGTTTGAATATAGAAAATTTTATGTAAGTGTGATAAATATTTGTTTGCTTCTGTGGTTAGATATTTGGTTGTGTGAAGAGGTTTCAAGATTAGGTTAGAAGCGTATTAGTGTTATTGGAATTAGAGTGCGCAGCAGCAGCCTGGTAGGATAGCCGTGTTAAAATCACTGGTAGATAGCTGGAAATTTCAAGGACAAAATTTCTTTAAGGGGGTAGATTTTCAACACCCTGAAATTGGGCCTAGGAGAATTGGGACTATTGGGCCTTGAGCGTAGGAGCGTTTAAAATTTTTTGAGAATATGAGAATGGTATTATTGTAACTTGGTCCTATGATTTTGGAAGGTTACGGGGTTCTATAAAGTCTCGGGGTCAAGTAAGGCCATGGGAAAAATTTTGGACTTTGGCACTTTTGGGAAGAAGACTGCTGGAAGCAATGCTTATGGGAATTTGTAGGTGTCATGCTAACACAAATAGCCACATGGTGGAGTGGTGGTGGCATCAACGTGGTAGTAAGGTGGGATGGGGTTCGAATCCCACAAGTAGCTTATATGGGTTTTTATTTTATGCTATGGGAGGAGAAGAGGTTGAGTTGGACTAAAACTCTATAGGAGAGAGAGAGGACTTGGTCAAATGATTTGAATGGGTGATGGATAGTGTTTGGTGGAGCAAAAAGAGGAGAGAATCATGGGACTGGATGAGTGTAGCGACTTGGCCAAATGTGGGGATTTGTTTAGGGGGAATTGTGGCCAAAGAGGTTGGCTTTTTGGAAAGTGCACATTCGGCCAAGTGAGGGAGTGCCATTTTTTCAAAGTTCATTCGGAAAGTGTTGTGGTTTCCATTTTGGCTATATCATTTTGGGGTTCTTTTCATTTGGCATTTTATTTCTTTGTCTCCTCTTTGTGTACTTTTCTCCCCTCTTTCTTTCTTCCAATTGTGTTTGGCAGAATCTCTCTTTTCCACCTCTTTTCACCTGTTCTTTCTACTTTCTTCTCACCTTTTCTCTCTTGTGTGTCACAATAGCCGAAACATCTCTTCTTCTCCATTACTCTTCTGCTCTTTTCTCCAATAACCGCATCTCCTCTTTTCTCCAATTAGAATTTATTTCCCTCTTCTTTTCATAATAGTCGTACACCTTGTAGCCTGAATCTTGGTGTTCTTTGGTCTGCTGAATCTACCTGGTCTATTCGATTCTTATGTGATCACAAGGTAATGTTTCTTTTCCCTTCGTTTCTTTTTCTTCTTTTCTCTCTTACTAAAGCCAAAACCCTCATCTTTGTCTAGGCCAATTTTATTAAAGATCATACTTACCTGCTTCTCTGCTCATTAAACATTTGGGTATTGAGAAGTTTTTGGTAAGAGCAGAAACCCCTTGTTAGAAAATCGCCATTTTAACTATGGTACTTTGCTGATCGAGAATTCTTCATGGAGGCAAGTTTTTCCCAGTCAAAGGGGGGATCAAGAGGTGTGCCTAATGGAAATGGACTCGTAGCCCCTACTCCCAAGATTAAATGGCGTAGGGTGCCAATGGTTCGAGTCTTTTTGTTGGGTTGTGGAAGGGAGTCGACATCTGGTTTAGATAAGCAAATCGTAGTTGCTCGCGCTAGTGAGGGTAAGTGTTAGAAAATCGTATGGTTAGGTGTGGATTAAAGATCTTCCATTTCTATTGTGATAAGTTAATTGTGTGATATGTTTGGTATAGGTGACGACAATCATGAGTGTATAGTTCTCTACGTGATTAGGTGTGTAATCTCACACCCTTCTAGATGAATGCTTGCAATGTTTTGTGAATCGATCGAGAGCGAAAAGCCAAAAAATCGGTAACTATTATCACTCGAGCGTGCAAGTGTTTGTATTGGTACACCAAATGTAAATAATAATGGTAAGCCATTGAGAGTGTCACGAGCACTCTTGCAAAATTGAGGCTATAACAGCCTAATCGAGTCAAAACGAACCCAAAGGGCCTAATGGGCTATCCAGCCCACATGGGTGAAATTGATGGAAAACTGTTAAAGGATAGGTGCGGTTGCAAAATCTAGAAATCTGAGACCGAAACTATGTGTTGTGGTCCACACAAGCGTGTGGGCCCGTTTGGGCCTAAAATGAATTTTAGGGCCAATAGTTCCGTAGAGACCCAAAAATGGTCCTGTGTCCTTGCGAGGCGACAGTAGGCCTTCGAGAAGGCTATTAAATGCAAAATTATCGAAATACCCTCAAGGATAAAATTACCGAAATACCCTTGGTGGGTAAATTATTGAAATACCCTTGGCGGGTAAATTATTAAAATACCCTTGGCATGTAAATTACTAAAATACCCTTGACGGGTAAATTATTGAAATACCCTTGGTGGGTAAGTTACCGTTATACCCTTAGGGGTCAATTAGTACGATTGTGTGTATTCTGTTTAACTATTCATTATGGTAATTTATTTCATACATCATTTTGATGTGTGCTTTGCATACATGACATTTTGCATGGGTTTGGGATATTGATGATCGGAGGAAGTGTATTATGGTGGCTCTGCAACATTCTATCTGGTGGCTATGCCACATATATTCTATTATTCTAGTGGCTCCACCACAAATTCTGTGATTTGCAGCTTGTCTGCCATATTGGTGTGTAGGGCTGGGTGGGTTGACTTGGTCCCCACAGGTGTGTAGGGCTAGTACGGGTGGTGTGTAGGCTTGGATTGGGTTGGGCTGCATACTTTGTTTACATTATCATGTTTATAAGGCTAAGGCCTAGATTATTACCAAATAGGGCTTCAGCCAGTCTGCTTTCATATGGGCTCGGGCCCAGTTAATGACCGATTAGGGGATTACACACTAAGTTCTTGTAACTCACCACTTTTGCTTTAACCTTGTAGGTGATCCCCAGCGTTGAGGATTTGGAGTTGCGGAGGACTCTGGGGTGGCCATACATCGGAGTATTTCTCACGAACTTCAGTAAATTTTTATTTTGCTTCAATTTAAGATTATTTTAATTTGGTTTAATATTTTTTAATAAGGCCATTGGACTTAATTTTTCTTTTAAACTTTCATTTCAGTTATATTCAAACTATAAATGTAACACTCCATACCCGAGTTCAAGGCTAAGACTTGATACGAGACATTACCATGCTTGAACTCACTTAAACATGTACCTATGGGCTGTAAAATTTTGTTCCGAAATAGAAACTATTCTTTCTTAGACAAAATGTACCTTTCATGGGCCTATGAGGCCTTAAACACATATCCAAGAACTTTAGAAATTCAAACGGGAACTTTTAGTCGAATCAGGGGTCACACGCCCATGTGGCTTAGGACATGCCCGTGTACCCCTAAGACATGCCCGTGTCTTCCAACCATGGTTGACACTAACTAATTTCACACGGCCTTGACACGCCCGTGGACTTAGACCGTGTGCTATCTTATTCACACGGCCTGGGGCACACGCCCATGTTTGACCGTGTGTAACACACGGCCTAAACAAACGGCTTTGGGATTTACCCGTAGTCTATTTTGACTTAAGGTACTAAGGTGCAGGGGATGCACGGCCTAGACACACACCTGCGTGCCTATCCATGTGGGCACTTAGAGGCTATTTACCAAGCCAATTACCACCCTGAAATCAAGATCAATCTCATACTCAATTCAACAACTAAAATACTACATCTTTCATGAACAATACTATATTCTTCATTGATATCAATAAACATATATACTTAGTCAATTTTGGCCAATCACTTAGCCATATACAAAGTGATAATAGACTTGATGGCCCATACATTTTCCCTTTTTAAGACATATTCTAAAAACGAAATACTTTCTATACATGCCATACTTAATATAAATAGCTTGGCTATACCAAATAGCGACTGATAGTGTGCTTCGAGCTCCGATGACGATGATATACAAGATTAGCTTGGTGGAACTAAATGGAAAGAAAGAATTAAAGACGTAAGCATTTAGCTTAGTAAGTTTGCATATAATGCACAAAGCAACATACTTAGTTAACATAAACCATTTGGCATACACAATAGCATCATAAATTTCAGCTATTTAAGCTTACTTGCTCATACTAATTCTTATATATCTCATGACACTTACTAGTCTCATGCTCGTGAAGTAAACGAGGCACCTGTATCACTTAATCATATAGATTAACATACTCTATCATGGTAAGCATAATCTTAACTTCATCATTCATAACATGAATAATAATCTTAGTTAGCTTTAACTAGCATTCTTTAATGATAGCTTTACTTACTCAACTTTCTTGTTTTCTCATTTACTCTTTACTCATTTTGCCCGATGAAGTACCATGAATAACCGAGGATACAGAATCTCATCCCACATATAACTCGATGCCAAAGCCATATCCTCAATATTGTCATACTCCAAGTCTTCCTTGTGTGTTCCCTTGGAACTTACCATTTCCATGTCTTGACATGATCTTATTTGATATCTTTTCTCATGAACTGGTCAATGCCGAGCCTTGGCTTGGACTTACATGATAACTTGCTTGATTGCCAATGCCATGCCTTGGCTTTGTCTTATACGGACTTTCTTATCTCATGTGGTAGATCAAGTATCCTAAGTAATTCAACTTCAATAGGGACTTTCTCATGCTTCATCTCATTGATTTCATTATTTAACATAGTATTGAGCATTTCTATGGTAATAATGTACATTATACTAAGCAAATCAATGATAGTAATCATAAAGCTTAGAAATCATACAAACTTACCTCAATATACAAAATGTATGTAGATATGCAATTTAGTCCTCGACTTTGTTCTTACCTCGATTTCATTCCGGGCTTTGTTTTTCTTGATCTATAATAATAATTTAAATCATTTAATACTCATATTGACTAAATTGACTCTTAACTCATACTTTGGAAAAATTATTATTTTGCCCTTCAACTTTCTCATAATTACACTTTTGCCCCTAGGCTCATAAAGTGATTTTCATTAAACTTTCTAATACTTCATGCTCAACTGATTCATTGTCTCAACTATAGTAATAACCAATTCTTACTATTTCTACCATGTATGACAAATTTCACAACTATTAAAAACTAGTCCTTACTAGCATTTTTCATGAAATCCATTTAGGAAAAGATGTTTATCTAACATCAAACTCTCATATTCTCTCTTAAAACATCATTTCACAAACATGTCATACATGGGTAGATTTTTGAACATGCATCTTAGCTCATCTTATAGCTAAAAATAGCTAATTCATGTTACGAGGACTCCAAAATAATGAATAATATTAAAAACGGGGCTAAGATGAACGTACTAGCAAGCTTGAAAAAAATTGAAGATCCCTAGATATGGCTTTCTTCAATTTTCGGCACTTGGGGAAGAAGATGAGAATGACTTTTTTGTCATCTTTTCCCTTATTAATCATTTAATTGATTAAATGACCAAAATGCCATTCTCTTTAAAAATTTCACCATTTACTAACTCATGTCCATTTTTGTCCAAAAATTATAATTTGGGAAAATTTCTATCTAAGGACTTCCAATTAATATTCTAAAGCTATTTCATACAAAAGCTTCTAGAAACTCTTATTTTGAAACTTTTGCAATTTAGTCCTAATGGACCCTTTTAATGGAAATTTCCATCAAATTTTTACATAATGCTATCATAATATCATGCAAACATATCAATACCTTAAGAACTCATATTACTACTTCAAATTTGTGGTCTCACACCACTATTCTAACTAGGCCCTAAATTAGGCTGTTACAATAAATGATTAAACTCTGGGTTTTCTTAAAACATAAATAACCATTTTCAAAATATCACGATTTTGCAAATCACTGAATCTGATTCCTGCCATAAACAAAGTTTTTGTGAATAACAATAATAACATTTTTACAAGAAGCCCCTAAAAGCAAATCTAAATTTCACAAACAACAAAGCTCGAAGTTTCAAAAAGAATACGAAGTTTTTAACGAACACGCAGTTTATAAACAACCCTTTTATGTGGCATGCCAGATCCGATCATAACATCTAGGCGGGTTTGGGGTGTTACAAATTTTGAACCTTTTAGAGCATACATTCTTTTCGTGCTCACTTTATTATGAGTGTGTCAACATTGATTTGTTATTCTAGAACTTGCTTGGACTATACATGTCGAGACCACATCATTGATTTGATATACAAAAATGATAAAGGCACTTAGGATTTAACCCACTTACTCCACTAAAAGTCTACCCTTACAATTAACCCCTAGTGAACCCCATTGATCCTAACAACCTTATTTATTGATTCACCCACTAATATTAACCCAAAACCCATCTAGTATTTGTTATCACCATTTTTCTTGACTACCCTTCTATTGAGACTTGATTTGATCAGTTGCCTAATTATTGTATTTCAGTGGTTGAATTTTTCTTATATTATGTATTTATTGATTTGTTCTTAAAAAAAATTTGAAGTATATTCATTATTAGTTCGTGACTAAGTGAGCTTGTACATTTAATTTCAACATCATGAAGATGAAGCTCGTATTATTAGTTTCAAGTTTTTAATTGATGTAATTATTCAGGATTAGTTCATTTTTCTAGTTAGGTAAATTGTCAATTCAATCTCGATTCTAACCCTTTAATTTAGCCTTTATCCACACCTTTAACCAAGACCCATTACAACCCTTTAAAGACCTTTTGATCTATGTATCATTTCATTTTATAGTGGTGGAGATTTGATTTTCAAGCAAGCCTATGGGATTAACTTTTCATGTTTGACTACAAGTGCTTTATTTTGAACCTTAAACAAATTGAGTGATTTGAGTGAATCTTTATTGAGGATGTCAACTCTTGTCCATTTTCAATTAAAGGTAATTATTTAGATAAGGGAAAACACCTATATTTTTCATGCTAAAGACTATGACTTGATTGTTTGAATCTTTAGGACTCTTTGAGCTAATTTATCCATGTATAAATTATCTATGAATTATGATGAAACATTATCGATGAATATTCTGAATTGAAGAAGTTCGTTTTAATTGTGACTTGAGAATTTTGCTTGAGGACAAGCAAAAGCTTAAGTGTGGTGGTATTTGATAAACCATAATATACACATATTTTAATCCCACATTTAGCATACTTTTGGATGATTTATCCCTTTAATTATGGAAATAGGTGCTCCTAATCCTTTGTTTTCATGTTTTATACTTAGGAAAGCACCAGAGGATGAAAAGAACGAGAAACGGGCTGAAAAAGGAGAAAATGGGCTGAATTACAAAATCAACACGGCCTGGGCCCAAGACCACATGGTCGTGCCTCATTAACAGACCCAAACACGACCTGGCCTCGACTTACACGGGCGTGTGCCATGGGCGTGTCCATGACGTGACCTGTTTGAATTCTATTCGGATTAGGGTACTTGGAGGTAAAGAAAGCCATTTCAAAAGCCTATATAAACACCCTAGAGGCCAACCTTCAAGGGGGCGTTCAGCTAGGCCAAAGAGCCAAGCCAGAGGGGCCGAATTGTTGGATTTACTCGAAGAAAGCCAGTTGATTCATCTCAAGAAACCGAAATCATACTCAAGACTGAGGATCTCTCCTTCAATTCCTTCAAGGGGTTTTAGGGTTTTCTTTATGTTTTATTTTATATTTTCTTGTAAGATGTATTCTTTTATAATTATGAACTAAACCCTCAAATACCTGAGGGGGATGAAACCTAAAACGGATCTTATTATTATTTTCTGAGCTGTATGATAAATACTTGATTTGTTCTTAACTATGTGTCCTTAATTCTTGTTTTGATATTTTAGGATATTGATTCAAGCATTTATGCTCTTAGGTAGAGGAGGAATAGACCCTGTTTAAGAGTAGATCTAGCATAGTTAAGCGGAGTTGATCACAACCCTAGAGATAGGATGACGAAAATGTACCGAATTAGGGTCAAACCCAATATGGGAGTCCATAGATCGAGTTAATGCAATTCTAGGGGTTTTAATTAGAAAGAGATTTCAATTAATCAACCTAGGGTTAGACGTTAGTAGCCTCGAGAGAGGTATTAATATAAATTAGAAACCCTACGGATCAAGTCAAGTAAATAAATAAATGCGGTTCGAGTTAGATAACAAGTGAAGTCTAGGTGGATTCTTCCTCGGTATTGTCTCAATCAATTGGTTTTCCATAAGTATTTCCCCAATTCATTATTTTTGTCTTAGCATCTTTAGCTTAGTAGTTAGTTATTTTTAGGTTAAACAACAATTCCTTTAATTCTTAGGTTAAATAATAAAAAGAAAGTTAGTATTAGTACTTTTGATTCCTTTGGGTTCGACAATCCGGTCTTGCCACTAAACTATACTACTGTTCGATAGGTGCGCTTGCCTCAAGTCATTGTCACAGTTAGGTTTTAGGCTAGATCATTCATTATATAAATTTCTAAGACTATGATAGACGATCATCTGTCAACTCTTGCAACTGAGCTTTTAATTCTTTCAATTCAATCAGAGCCAGTCTATACGAAGCAATCGATATCGGTGAAGTCCCTAGCACTAAATCAATAGCAAATTCAACTTTAACTGGTTGCATTCCCCGTATTCTTCGAGGGTCTCCTTTTAGTGGCAGTGTTGCCCAATCTTACATTCTGAATCTTGTCTTTCTCAGCTATCTCAGGGCAGTCCCGAATAAAATGGTCTTGTGAGCCACACTTAAAGCAAGCCCTGTCACACCCCATACCCAAGCCCGAGGCTAGGACTGGATACGAGATATTACCATGCTTGAACTCATTAAAACATACACTTATGGGCTGTAAAATTTCGTTTCGACTTAAAAACTTCTCTATATTAGTCTAATCATACATTTCATAGTCCTACGAGGCCTTAAGCACATATGTAAAAACTTTCGAAACTTAATCGAAACCCTTTTTTAAAGCAGGGGTCACACGCCCATGTGGCTTGGGACACGCTCGAGCACCCCTTGACATGCCCATGTTTTCAACCGTGGGGAGCTACTAACTATTTTCACACGGCCTAAACATGCCCATGGGCTTAAACCGTGTGATAAACCTTGATATACTGACTTGATGCACACGGTATGGGCACATGCCCATGTTCAAACCGTGTATTCAACATGGCTCATACACACGGCCGTGGGGTTGTGCCATGGCCTATCCTGATTAATAATAATAAGGTGCAGGGTTCACATGGCCTAGACACACGCCCGTGTGTCTAACCGTGTGAGCACTTAGAGGCTATTTACCATTTCCCACCCTGAAATCAAAATCAAACCAATACATTTCAAAAACTAACAACATGCTTCATTGAATACATCAACATACATATAACCAATTTTGGCTAACCACTTAGCCATATAGAAAAGAATAATGGTTTGATAACCTATACAATGGCCCTTCTTAAAACATGTTCTCAAAATGAATGCTTCCTATACATGCCATACTTAGTAAAATAACTTGGCTATACCAAAATAAGGATTGATAGTATGCAACGAGCTCTGACTCCAACGATCCACAAGTTAGCTTGGCGGGACTACATAGAAAGAAAGGATTAAAGACGTAAGCATTTAGCTTAGTAAGTTTGCATGTAAAACACAAATTAATAAACTTGCTTAATATAAACCATTTGACATAACAATGGTATCATAATTTCAGCTTTAGAGCTTACTTACTCATATTGATTCTCACATGTCTCATGATACTTACTATCCTCATACTTGTAAGGTAAACATGGTTCCTATATCACTTGATCACATTGACCAACATACTTTAATTTAATAATCATGATCTCTAATTCATCATTCATAACATAAATAATACTCAATTTCAACTTGGTAATATCTTTGCTTCCTTAGCTTTCTTGTTATCTCATTTTAACTTTACTCATTTGCTCGATGAATTTTTGCGAATAATCGAGGATTCTAAATCTCATCCCACGTAACTTGATGCCAAAGCCATATCCTAGATATGGTTTTTCATGATATATCTCTTCTTGAATCAATGCCAAGATTACCTTGGACTTATATGATAACTTATTCAATGCCAAGCTTGGGTCCTTGGACTTACATGATGACTTATTCAATGCCAAGCTTGGGTCCTTGGACTTACATGATAACTTGTTCAATGTCAAGCTTGGGTCCTTGGACTTACATGATAACTTGTTCAATGCCAAGCTTGGGTCATTGGACTTACATGATAACTTGTTCATACTTAATCACATTGATTTCTTTATTTAACAAACATTAAGCATTACATGATAACAATGTACATTATACTAAGCAATTCGATGATAGAAATCATAAAGCTTAGAAATCATACAAACTTACCTCAATATACAAAATGTATATAGATATGTAATTTAGTCTTCGACTTTGTTCTTGCCTCGATTTCGATTCGGGCTTCGCTTTTCTTGATCTATAATCATAAATAGACCATTTAATAAGCATATTGACTAAATTGACTTATAACTCATTCTTTTGCAAAATTACTATTTTGCCCCTATACTTTCTTATATTTATACTTTTGCCCCTATGCTCGTAAAATGATTTTTATACAATTTTCTTAAACTACATGCTTAGCTGATTAATAGTCTCAACTATAGCAATCATCAATTCTCACAAAGTCACACATGTATGACCAAACTTAAGATTTTTACAATCAAGTCCCTACACGCATTTTCATGGAAAATCACTTAACAAAAGATGTTTCTACTACATCAAGCTTTCATAATCTTCCATAAAACATCAAAATACATGCATGTCATACATGACCACATTTTTTAACGTCCATTATAGCTCATCAAATAGATAAAAATAGCTTACTCATGCTACTAGGACTTCAAAAATACGAAGAATATCAAAAACCGAGCTTAGAAGCACTTACTAGCAAGCTTGGAAACTTAAAAGAGCCCTAACAATGGCTATTGGAATTTTCGGTAGCTTGGGGAAGAAGATGAGTGGATTTTTGTCATCTTTTCCCATTTTAATCATTTATTAGGCAAATGACCAAAATGCCCCTCTTTTTAAAAATTTCCATAAAACTATCTCATGACTAATTTTGTCCAAAAATTAAATTTTGGGAAAATTGCTATCTAGGGTTCATAATTATTATTCTAAAGCTATTTCATACAAAAAGCTTCTAGAAATTCGTATTTTGCAATTTTTGCAATTTAGTCCTTTTGGATCATTTAACCACAATTTAGAGAAATTGCTTAATGAAACCTTTATACTAGCATGCAAACATGACATAAACCTTAAAACTTATAATTTCATGTCAATTTCATGGTCTCGCACCATTATTCTGACTAGGCCCTAAATCGGGCTGTTACAAGCCCAGTGATTCATTCTACATTCACCGAGATGTCGCCTGCCACAGTGTTGACATTCAGGTCGATTGGATCTAACATTACCAGCACTCGCTATCGACGTAGTTTGGGCTTTAGAACTCAAATATTGTTTCCTACGATCTATGTTGGAATACCCAGCTGAAGCACTTGAACTAGCACACAAATCTCTCAATTTATTAGACTGAGATTGAAATGACTTACTCATTAGCCTCTTTCTCGAATCTCTAGTCTCAATTTTACCATTTTCTTCTCCTTGCTAAATTCTTCAGCTTTACAAGCCTGACAAATTCTCTAGTCTCAAGGACTCCACCTAACAATCGGATATCCTCATTCAACCCATCTTCGAACCTTTTGGACATGATAGCCTTTGTGGAAACACACTCCTGAGCGTACTTACTGAGCCTGAAAAACTCTTGTTCGTACTCAGTTACACACATTCCTCCCTGTTTCAGCTCTAAAAACTCCTTACGTTTCTAATCAATGAACCGTTACCTGATATATTTCTTCCTAAACTCGTGTTGGAAGAATTCCTAGTTAACCCTCTCTCTCGGTACTACTGACACAAGAGTTTTCCACCACCGGTATGCTGAGTCTCTCAGAAGCAACACAGCACATTTTAGACATTCATCCGGTGTGCAAGACAGTTTATCAAATACCCTGATAGAGTTTTCGAGCCAAAACTCGGCTATCTCAGGATCATCATCGACATTAGCTCTGAAATCTTCAGCCTCATGCTTTCAAATCTTATCAACTGGAGGCTTACTCAATCTTACAAATTCCATACCTTGTGGAGCTACGGGAACTGGCTGAGGAATAGGTGGGGGTAGAGGGGTTGAGCAGTTGAATTTGTTCGAATAAACTCCGTATACCACTCGTTCATCATGTGGAGGAAGACTTCCATAGCCCCTTCTCCTTGACCAATTGTTACTGGTCTACTTTCAGATGGCGCAACCCCTTGAGCGGGAGCTAACGCATTACTTTCTACGTCATCAGCTTCAGATCCATTTACTATATAAAAATACAATTTAAAGTTGTTAGAAGTCATCACACTATCACGGTTCATTTATGGCATGTATAGCTAGACTCTTACACACGCTATGTTAGTTCAAGAATCGACTAAACCGTAGATCTGATACCATTAAATGTAACACCCCTTACCCGTATTCAACACTAGAATAGGGTACGAGGGATTATCGAACTTACATTGTAAGTAAACATACAAATCGAGTTATAAATTTGCGCCCAAATTAAAACCATTCGTAATCAATCATAAAGTCCCTAATACGAGCCTGCGAGGTCCAAAACATGCTTTAGTAGTGATTCGGGACTAAATCAAGAACTCAGGGAATTTTTATAACACTTAGAAAATTATTGTTAACTGTAGGGCTCACATGCCTGTGCTTCAAACCGTGTTCGATTTAGGGAGCTCTTTGACTTGTGTCACACGGCCGTGCATATACGCCCATGTGTTAGGCCGTGTGCTTATTTAATTTAATTTGAATTAGGTGCAGGTTTCATACGGCCAAAACACATGCATGTGTTCTAGGCCGTGTAGAACACACGGCCAAGACACATGCCCTTGTCTTTGCCCATGTGCTATATTCTGGACATTCTATTTTTCAAAATTAAGGTGCAGGGGAGACACGACCAAACCACATGCCCATGGGACAGGTCGTGTGTTACACACGGCCTAGACGGACGCCCATGTGTCTATGCGTGTAGACAAAATAAAGGTTATTACCAAGCCATTTTTCCACCCTCACTTGCACATACCTACAGAACATTACATGGCACAAATCCAAGCATATAGATGCAATCAAGAACCACCACAACCAATGCAATAACCTGGCATTCACATGCCAACATCTAACATGCACATAACTTCATACAATTATCAACACAAACCATGCAAGTTTCCACATTCATGAATGGTATCATCATATAAATATACTCATAACCAACATTAGCCAACTAACATGGCCATATACAAAATGAAATCATTAACCATTATAAGCCAATACATTTGGCCACATCATAATGATGTAAATAACAAAATAACCAAGTCCCTATACATGCCATAAATCAAAATATTAACATTTCAATGATACCCAAAATAATGGTTGATAGTGTGAATGGATCTCCGATGATCTCCAATCGACTTAGCTTGGTGACTCTATAAGATAAGGGAAAAAGGGGAGTAAGCAATACTAGCTTAGTAAGTTCATATGCAAATAATAAACATCATTAATTATACATTTATCATATGCATAACATAACATGAATCAACATAAATGTCATTAAAAATTCATGAACATAACATACTCAATCATATTCTTACCAATAGTTCATCATAGATCGAATCTATTTCCTTTGAGTTTTTTGTATATACATGTACTAACTCGTAACATAATCACATACTTTCTCATCTTTGACATACCCATTGAACCACTTCGAATACTATCGAATACATGGAAAGATTTTCACATAAGTGCCACATATGTAGCCAATGCTACCACAAATCTCATCATACATATAGGCTCACTCTCGAGCTATCCACGGGCCTGCTCACACATGCTGTCAGTCGAGACGTATCTACGCAGTGCTTCTTACACAAGCTGTCAGGTATCTATAACATATGCCGGTATACCCAGCCATTGGTAGGATGTACGGGACCAGCACTTGGGTTACATAATCACATAATCACATAGGTTCCTAGTGACATGTCACTTGTATCCTAATTTATTCCTAAGGTTCAACCGAGATTTCTCTCTTGCTCGAACTTCGTCGAATATGCTCATAGAATTAATCATACAATCCATGCAATATCAAAACATTAAAATAAAAATATAAATTGCATTATTAACATACAAACTTACCTCGGTACAAAAATAGTGAAAATGGGCCTAATCGTCAAACACATAATTTTTCCCATGATCTAGGTCCGGAATTCATTTTTCTTGACCTATAATAGGAAATTTAACTCATTTAATACTCAAATTATTCAATCCAGTCCAAATATCACATTATGGCAAAAATTACATTTTTGCCCTTAACTTTTCAACATTTTACACTGTAGTCCCTAGGCTTGTAAAATGAAATATAGTCAATTTCTTCAAACCCCAAGCCTAGCCGAACCATTTTCATACTCATAACAGCCCACATTTCCCATTTAATCACACTTTTACTAATTTTACAACTTTTACAAATAGGTCCTTTTAGGCATTTTCATCAAAAATCACTTAGTAAAAGTTATTTATCTAACATCAAACATACATTTTCTACCATTAAAAATCAATATACAAAAAAAATTTAACATGGTTAAAATTTTAGACTTTGACATCTTTTCAAATTAGTCCTTGAAATAGCTAGATTAGGTTGCAAGGATCTCAAAAACATAAAAATCATTAAAAACGGGGCTAGAATGGACTAACAATCAAGCTTGGAAGATGAAAAAACCCTAGCTATGTCTTCCTTAGTGAATTTTGGCCATGGGAGAAGAAGATGGACAAGATTTTGGGTTTATTTTGCTTATTAATTCATTTAATTACCAAATTACCAAACTACCCTTTCTTTAAAACACCCAAATTTCACCTAAATCATGTTCATTTTTTCCACCAGCTTAACCAATGGTATAATTACCATCTAAGGATCTTTAATTTAAGATCTCATAGTAATTGGTCACCTTTAACATATAGCATTCAAGTTTTGCTCTTTTTGCAATTTAGCCCCTTTAAGTAAATTGAATGCCCAAACGTCAAAATTTTCGAACGAAATTTTCACAAAATCATTCTATAAAATTGTAGACCATAAAAATATAATAAAAATAAATTTTACTGCGCTAGATTTGTGGTCCCAAAACCACTGTTCTGACTAGACCCAAAATCAAGTTGTTACAATGGCGTTTGTTTGATGTTTTTTTTTGGTTTGTTTTTGCACTTTATTTTCCGTATATAATATTTAGTATTCACTACCTGGTTTTTTTGTTACTTATTCGTTAAATTCAATTTAGGTGTTTTATGACCCGAAGTAAATCAGATTTTTTTGTCGATATTGATTTAGAAATTGAAAGGACTGTTCAGATTATAGATTGAGAACAAAGAAATATGGCTCTACTAGGGAACAATGTAGCCATACCCTCGATGCAACAACAAAATGTTAATAAGCCATTGTTGTCGTAAGATGCTCGCATACAAAATTGGACTATACGAGATTTTGCAATACCTATTTTGGATGATTTACAACTAGGAGCTGTTAGGCCAGCAATAAAAGCTGGGAATTTTGAACTCAAGGAAGTAATGTTTCAAATGTTGAATTCTAATGGACAATATGTTGTACTACCACATGAAGATGCGAGAGAACATCTTAAATCCTTTTTATTGATCTCTACTTCCTTTAGTCAACATGGTGTTCCTGATGATGCCTTGAAGATGCAATTATTTCCTTATTCCTTATAAGGAAAATCACGTACTTTCAGTTTTTTAGGCTACCTACCGGAACAATTGCTTCTTGGGATGCACTAGAAACACAGTTTGTTTTGCAATTTAACCCGCCGACAATGAATGCTCGTCTTCAAAATGACATTACTGCTTATCGTCAGCTAGATGATGAAAATCTTCATACCATATGGGAACGTTATAAATCTTTACTTCAATGTTGTCCCTTGCATGACATTCAACCAAAAAAAATTGTGTTTTTTTATAATGGGCTGAATTTAGATACAAGGAATCTTGTAGAATCATCAGCCAGTCGATCTCTGCTGGATT
Organism: Gossypium rotundifolium; assembly: GCA_025506655.1. Taxonomy (NCBI): domain Eukaryota; kingdom Viridiplantae; phylum Streptophyta; class Magnoliopsida; order Malvales; family Malvaceae; genus Gossypium; species Gossypium rotundifolium. The sequence goes on along the minus strand of CP106732.1, from coordinate 113,323,654 downwards.
GTACTTATAATGTTGGTGTGAGAATTCTTTAGAGAATTGCTCAGAATTATTATCAATACCCTATTTCTAGAGCTGCACAAGCAAAAATCACTCCAAGAGTTATCGAATTGGATTCAATAACCGCACTAAGTGCTCAAGTTTCTTCTCTCACAAACATGGTTAAAAGTATGCAAAGGACTAGTGGATTTGCACCTATACAAATCGCTCAACAAGTTGACGTTCCTACTTTTTGTTGTGAGATTTGCAATGACAACCATAGCTATAAAGATTGCCTACAACATACAGAGAATGTCTGTTATATTAGTAACATCTGCAACAATTCTTATGGTAATTCTTGCAACAACTCTGCATGCGACCAACAGTTTTGGGGAATTCAGAATGGTGGACAAAATGCCTGTTATATTCGATAACTCCTGGAATAGTTTTTGCGTGTGCAGTTCGGTGATAGGGTATTGATAATCATTTTGAGCAATTATCTCAAGAATCCTCACGACATCATTATAAGTACAATCCAGTAGAGGTCCATTGGTTTATGCATCGACAAGATTCCATGTATGTGAATTCAACCCATTGTACAAAATCTTAATTTGTGTTTTTGGTTGAATATCGTGCATGGGACAACGTCAAAGTAAAGATTTATAAAGTTCCCATATGGTGTGAAGATTTTCATTATCTAGTTGATGATAAGAAATAATGTCATTTCGAAGACGAGCATTCATTGTCGACGGGTTAAATCGCAAAAGAAACTATATTGCTAGTTCATCCTAAGAAGTAATTGATCGGCAGTGTAGCCTAAAACACCAAGTACGTGCTCTTCCTTGTAGGAATAAGGTTTTACTTGAATTTAATTTTAGCGATAATATACACATCAATATATCTACAAACTTAGGGTCTAATCCGGATAAGTTTGTTAACCTCACACTACTATTTAAAACTTGAGTTATCGGTGATTGCTAAACATACAATACATACAATGTAGATATAGTTTGCAACACTAATCAACAAAGAAATTAAGATTTGTTCAACAAATTTCATAAATAATTATTGAATAAGCCTTTAACGGGTGCTGCTTTTGAGAAGTGAAAACCAAATAAGACGGACAAAAATACATTTACTGACATTTCAATTGTATAAAAGACCATACAGATGCATGAAAGAAAGTAGAAAATATTTACCTGAGAGAGGAGGTTTGGGCTTGACTTTCATGCGCTTATGAATCTCTTTGTGCAAGAGCATCAACCAAAGCTATTCTTCCCGACTTGCCTTGTAAAATCCCAAAATCGTAGTTCAAAATCCTCGAATTTGGGACTTCCCTTGTAAAATCCCAAAATCGCAGATTCCAAAATCCCAAAATATTCTAAAGCCCTCCAAAATCGCAGTTCCAAAGATGGTACATCAAAAAAAAAAAAGAGGTAGAATGAATTAAGAACATCTGCCCAAAATGGCGACGAAGAAAATCCCAATCTTCCTTGATGTTTTCCTCTTTCCTTTCGCATTTGGGGAAATTTTAGGAGAACGAGGAGAAACCAAGATAGAATGAGGAAGATCGGTGGGAGATTTGGGGAAAGGAAATTTTGGGGAGATTTTAGGTTTTAGGAAACAAATAGTGAAATTAGTTTTAGAAGAGAATTTTGTATGCGTTTTATTAAAAAGCAGCAGATAACTTTTTTTTTTGCTGCGTTTTTACTATAAGCCACTATAGTTCTATTTTCTGCGTTTTTTTAAAAGCATACTATTACATATTTTAATTTTTTTCATTTTAACCTATATTTTCTATTTTTTCTTCTAAATTTTGTGTATAATTTTAATAATTTTTTACTTTAATTATTTATAAATAATTGCATCTTCAAGGCATCATTAGGAATGCCTTGCTGACTAAAGGAAGCATAGATCAATAAAAAGGATTTAAGATGTTCTCTCGCATCTTCATGTGGCAGTCCAGCATATTGTCCATTAGAATTCAGTATTTGAAACATTACTAGCTTGAGTTCAAAATTCCCAGCTTGGATTGCTAGCCTAACAACTCCTAGTTGTAAATCATCCAATACAAATACTACAAAATATTGTATAGTCCTATTTTGTATGCGAGCATCTTGCGGAAACAATGGGTTATTTAACATTTTGCTGTTGTATGTATGGTTGCATTGTTCCTTAGTAGAGCCTTATTTCTTTGTTCTCGAAGTCTACTCTGAATAGTCCTTTAAATTTCTCGATTAAAATCGGCAAGAAAATCTAATTTGCTTTGGATTACAAAACACCTAAATTGAAGTTAAAGAATTAGCAAAAAAAAAAAAAATAGTTAGTGAATACTAAATATTATATAAGGAAAATAAAGTGTAAAAGAACACAAAAACAAAAATAAACATCAAACAAACACCATCCTCAGCAATGGGGCCAAAAACTTGGTCGGCTATTTAACGTCGCAATAATAATGAGCAAGTGTACACTGTCGATGCAAGTATAGTAGACAGATGTGAGTCTATTAGATATCGATCCCATAGGGAAGCTAGTCTTTGCCTATTAATGTCAGTGCAACAACGAGATGGGAATGAGATAAATTGTGAGAATAGTTGTCGATGCAACAACTATAACACCCCTTATCCGTATTCGACGCTAAAACGTGGTACGAGGCATTACCAAACTTAACATACTTCATCAAAAACATGGGCCATAAATTTTCATTCCAACTTAAAACTTTTAATTCAAAATCATAACGACCCTGTTATAGTTATACGAGACCCTAAACCTACATATAGAATGGTTCGGGACTGAACCGAAATGTTACGTGCTCTTAGAAAATTTTTGCTCAAACAGGGCCGCACACCCAGTGTCTATGACCCGTGTCCCTCACACGGCTATGACACGCCTGTGTCTTAGCCCGTGTGTGAAAACCTTGACATTCTATTTCTGACATCAGTAGACCTTTTGGGCTGCATAGCTAGGACACATGCCCGTGTGCTATCCCGTGTGACGAACTGAATTTTTTCCAAATTATGTCTAAACTTCACATGGTCTGGAACACGCCCATGTCCTGAGACTGTGGCCTTCACACGACTGAGACACATGACCGTGTCTACCCGTGTGCTTACTACCAAGCATTCTATTTTGATAATTTTGGATGCAGGGGAATACACGGCCTATTAACATGCCCACGAGGCTGACCATGTGTCACATACGACATAGGCACACGCCCGTGTGTCTATCCGTGTGGAAAAATACGAGGCTATCTACCAAGCCATTGCCACCCTGAAAAGCAACCACACTTATACAATTTCAAATAGCACATAACATAGCAATAATGTACTACTATTATTCACTATCAAGACATCCACACCTCAATTTTCACACTACTTTATCATGCATATCCTTCACACATTACTCATTCAATTGCACAAACTTGCACTTCATGAAATTCATCATTGAATAATAGATATAACTTAGCTAGTTTTGGCAAATTCCAATGGCCATTTACAAAATGAATAGAGTAACATTAATAGCCAACACATTGGCTAGCCAATATGACATATAATAAAATGACCAAGTTCCTATACATGCCATACCCAAAATGATCAAACTTTACTATACCAAAAGAATAGTTTGATAGTGTGAATCAAACTCTGACATCCTTCCATCCCCGAGGTAGCTTGGCGATACTACAAGAAAATGGAAAAGAGAGGGAGTAAGCGTAAAGCTCAGTAAGTTTGCATGTAATAGATAGCACCATAAAAGCTTATGATAATATCCACACATTTCATTATGAATTAACATAAAATTTTCAAGCAACATTAACATGGCTTACTCATTCTCTCATTTACCAACCACATATCACATATTGGACTCATTTCTCGTGAGTTTCGCATATGTACCTATATCACTCCATCACATAACTTTAGCACTATTTCCATCTTTAACATAATCTTAGCTCATTATCCTGTTGAACCACTTGGAATACTAAAGGGTACACAAGAATTGTCATACACGTTATACGATGTCAATGCCATATCCAAGATAAGGTCTTACATGGGATCACATTTTGATGTCAATGCCATATCCTATATATGGTCTTATACAAAATCGTATGTCGATGCCATGTCCCAGACATGGTCTTACACGATTTCATACTGAAGCCAGGTCCCAGACATGGTCTTACACGATTTCATACTGAAGCCAGGTCCCAGACGTGGTCTTACAAGAAATCACTATTTGATTTTCGATGCCATATCCCAGATATGGTCTTATACAGGATCTCAATTCAGTGTTGAGGCCATGTCCCATATGTGGACTTTTACGGGACCTTAATAATATCATGTCGTGACAATGGTATCCTTTCTATTCCTAAGGTTCAGCCAAGATTTCGCCATAGTACAACTTCATCATGCTTTTCATCGAGACCTCATTAACCAATTTCATGGGAAAAACATACATTCCACATAACATCAAGCATTTAAAAAGCAAAATAAAATTATGTTGATTTATTAGGCACAAACTTACCTCGGTACCAAAATATGTATAGTTGTTCAATTTAGTCTACCACATTGTTCTTTCCTCGATTTAGGTCCGGACTTCGTGTTTCTTGATCTATAATGACAAATTTCACTTATTTAACTATCATATTGACTAAAATAGTCTATGAATCATACTTTGGCAAAATTATAATTTTGCCCCTAAACTTTCACATATTTATGAAATGGTCTCTAGACTGGTATAAGGAAATGTACTCATTTACTTGGTTACCCAAGCCTAGCCGAACCTATCTTAAGCTTATAATAGCTCACACTTTCCTTCAAAATTGATTTTTACTACACATTTTATCACTTTTACAAATAGGTCCTTTTAATGAGTTTTCCATGAAAATCAATTAGAAAAAAATATGTTCATCACTTATTAAACTTTCATATTCCTCCATTAAACATCAAAATACATGCATGTCATGAATGGGTAAATTTTTGAACATGAACTCTAGCTCAAAATAGTGGTAAAAATAGCTAAATTAGCTACGAGGATTTCAAAAATATGAAGAACATCAAAAACGGGGCTAGGAGGTGCTTGCAATCAAGCTTGAAAGTGAAGCAAAACTCTAGCTATCACTTCCTGAAATTTTTGGCTATGGAGGATGAAGATGGACACCAATTTTGACTTCCTTTTTCCCCTTTTATTAACTTATTAACCTAATGACCAAAATGCCTTTAAGGCCCTTCCTTGAGATTTTTCCCTTCCATGTTCATTTTTGTCTATCATAAGATATAATGGTCTAATTGCTAAATAAGGATACATTGATCACTAAATTGAAACACCCAAGGCTGAGTGTTTAAAATTGAGCTCTGATACCAAATTGAAACACCCCAAACCCGCACACAAGCCCCGACCAAATCTGACATGTTCCTTAAGAAAAACTTAGCTTAATTTTGTTCCATCTTCTTATAAAATAAGTCAATTCAAAACCAGGTCAAAATTTTAACGAGTTGGAAACCAAGTTTCCATTTGATTTTGTATTTTATTAAAATCGTTTCTTTCATACTGAAAAGGGTTTGTCAGATTTTAGAGTTCCTTTGAAAAAAAATCATTAGTTTGATTGAATGATAAAACATTGATGTTACTTTGAGAAAAAAATTAATTACTTGTTCGTTGATTATCATATGGAAATAAAATTTAATACGCGAAATTAAGCAGTTAAGTAATGGCCTTATTACATATTAAAAACCAAAATAAATCCCGGAATAACGTACTAAAGAAAACGAAAAAGAGTTCAACCATAAGTAAACCCAACATTTGCTGAGCATGGCCACCACATAGTCCCTGCCGACCCGATCCACAGCACTATGCGTCACTTGCAAAATGTTAGCCCACGAAGGGTGAGTCAACAGACTCAATGTGCAACTACCAACACTAATCCCAACCGATTAAAGCCTTTACTACAAACGTTTTGGGAAAAGCCCATCTTCAATCATAATAGGCCATAAGCCCATATCATAGCATATTAAATCACATATATATATAATTAATGATGCAACTTGAACCCACCTAGATATCCAACCTCTACACACCACCGCATTCGCCAATCACACCAGTGGGGATTACTAAATTGACCCTCCATTCGCTACACACCCTCGAAGGCAGTCGCTGCAGTCAACTGCTCATCGCCCTTAATACGTGGCATAGCCACCGGATAATGTGACAACATCACCGAATCATAATATTGTGACATGAGTCACCGAATAATGTGGTAAAACCACCGGAACACTTCCCCTTTTCATTGTAACCCTCGTGCCCATGCAACATACATAATATTATAGGTATCATACTATATGTTTAATCCCAAGCCCATATCGAAATTCACATGCGTTCATACAAATAATTGTAAACACTATTAATAGAGTGTTAGATGTAATGTACCTGAACGGACTGTTCCATTGGATGGTACCCTTAGCCATGATTATTCATAACCTTATTAACATATATTTAATATTATTAATCTATCGGGAAAGGTGTGGGGTTACACACTTGAAAGCACGGAGAACGACACTCTCAATCTCACTGACACCCTCACTTGCAAGGATCACCACGATTTGCTTATCCCTTTTCGACGTGGCCCACAACCCGGTGGCGAATCACGTACGGCTGACACCGCCCGCTTCTTGAATCTAGGGGTAGGAACTGTGCTTCCAACCCCCTCCTTTGATTGGCTAGGACCCGACTCTATGAGATTAACTTAATCAAAAAAACCTGATTGAGTGAATGGATCTAAGAACATTCATCTAAATGAATAGAGGCTTACCTAGATCGGCAGAATACCAAAGTTTTCGGCTTTTGCTTCTGGAGTTGATTGTGTACCTACATAATACCATATGAGTAATCGACTAACACTGAGGGTATGGCCTTTGGCCGAATAGCATTATCTCCTTACCTTGCCTGTTTAAATCCCGAAAGCTTTTAGATAACCCCTAACATTGGATTCCAAGAAGATTTACGAATACAAAACCTTGCATAGATTCAGACATACACAAAAATACAGGATTAAGCCTCTGATTTCGACAGTCCATAACAATAAAGAGAGATTTAGACCAAAAGAGATCCTTTACCCCAATACTCACCCGATTTGGCTTACTGACAGCCCTTGGAGATCAACGCAATAGAAGAGAATGGAAGAAGAGTGTAGACAAAAATAAAAGAAGATAAAAAGAAACGATGGATGGGAGGTTCTGCCAAGGTACTATTCGGCCTTTGATGAAAAGCAAGAGAAGAAGAATTAGTGAAGAGACTCAAGAAGGTTCGACTATGGTCTCAGCAAATGGGAAAGGTTCTTTTAGCTTTTGAGGATGGAGGAATCGGTGTAAAGAAGAAGAGAAAGGGTTGGGGTTTGTGTGGTTTCAGCTATGGTGAGAGTGGAGGGTATGTTTCGGCTTTTAGAGGGTGAATGAAGAAGAAAAGGGATAGCTTGCTAAGATGAGAAAAAGTGTATGAATGGTTCTTCACTTTCGGCTTTTGATCAAGAGAGAAAAGAATGCAAGTTTTGGCAAGAAGCACAAATGAAAAGAAAACTTTGAAGAGAGAAAATGGCCACACATTCTCCTTATTTTGGAACCTAAAGCCCTAGCCAATCCACTTCCTCTTGGCGAAAATGCCACACCAAGACTCCTTCATTCGCCAACTCTTTTCCTTCTCTCAAATCCTTCTTTTCCTCCTATTTTCCTCTTCTCCTCTCACTCAAAAGAGTTTGAATAAGTCAAACTCTTATATCCCTTCTTAGCCAAAAATTCAAGTGCCTTGACCAAGTCAAATTCTCATCCATTTAGTGTCTAATTGTCGTCCAACTCCTCTCTTGCCTGTGCCAAAAAGGTGCTAAAATAATGCTCCAATTGCCGCCCCCATGATTCAACCCTTGATCTCTGCTCCCCTAATGACGCCACCTCTTTGTATGCTTGGTGGCGTCTCCTTGCCACCTTACCACTATGCCTGTTATGCTCCCATTCGCCAAAATTACCTATGTAACCTACCCATTCGGCTATCCTCCTTTCTAAGCATCAAAACACAAATTTTAACCAAAGATCCTAGCTTAACCTAGCCCCTTCCAGGACTCCCAAACACGCCCATACATTCAAGCAACGCATCATACACACATAAACATGAAATAAATGCAGAAGCCCTAAAAACTCGGATGTTACAGTTCTACCCCCTTAAAGAAATTTCGGCCTCGAAATTACCTGGCTAAAATAGGTGAGGGTATTGGTGTTGTATTACTTCATCCGGCTTTCACGAAGCTTCTTCCAATCCATGGTTTCACCATAACACCTTGACTAGAGGAACTGATTTCCTCGTAACACCTTCACATCCCGTTCTAAAATCTGAATCGGCTATTCCTCGTAGGACAAATTTGGTCTCAATTCCACTTCTTCAACTGGCACTACATGCGATGGATCCAATCGGTAGCGATGTAACATCAAAACGTGAAACACATCGTGCATCTGTTTTAATTCCAAAGGCAACTCCAACTAATACGCCACTGGTCCAACCCGCTTCAAAACCCGATAAGGCCCTATAAACCTGGGACTCAGCTTACCTTTACGACCAAATCTCATCACCTTCTTCTATGGTAAAACTTTCAGAAACACCTGATCTCTCACTACAAACTCTATCTCCTTCCGCTTGAGATCTGCATATGACTTTTATCTGTCAGATGCCTCCTTCAATCGTGCCTGAATTACCTTAACCTTTTCTTTCGATTCTAGCACAATCTCTGGACCCAAAACATGACGTTCCCCCAATTCTTTCCAACATGTAGGAGTGCGACACTTCCGTCCATACAGTGCTTCATACGGTGCCATCCGAATACTTGCTTGATAGCTATTGTTGTACACAAACTCCGCTAAAGGCAAGAACTCCTCCTAGCTTCCTCTGAAATCTATCACGCAACCCCTCAACATATCTTCTAACACTTGAATTACCCGTTTAGACTGGCCGTCCGACTGTGGATGAAATGCCGTACTGAAGTCCAACCTGGTGCCCAATGCCTGATACAGTGCTCTCGTAAATTGAGACGTAAACCTCGAATCCCTATCCGAGATAATCAACACCAGCACCCCGTACAGCCTCATAATTTCTGCCACATACAACTTTTCCAACCTCTGCAGAGCATAGTCAACCTGCACCGGTATGAAATGTGTAGACTTTGTCAACCGATCCACTATCACCCATACTGAATCTTTCTTAGTGGGCGTGAGGGAAGCCTACTAACGTAGTCCATAGTGATTCTTTCCCACTTCCATCGCAAAATCTTTATTGGTTGAAGCAACCCCAAACTTTAACTTGGTGTTCCCACTTTAACGTTTGGATCCGGGCCACCAAAGCGACAGATCCGCTAAGCTTACTTCTAGGATGCCCACATGCGATTCTCAAAATTTCTACCCCACTTCATCCTTCAAAGACACTGGCCACAAAAACGACTTCACCGGGCATAGTCCACCATTCTCCATTTCGCTTTAGCTTAGCACTTAGGTGATACTCTGTTTATTGAGCCGACTTAACCACGTCGGCTTCACTGCAACTCCGCTTAGCAAACTTCCATCGTCATAAAGACTAAGATTCAACAACTCCATCCACCTTTTCGACTTAGGGCATCCGCCTCAACATTCGATTTACGGGTGATACTCTAATGAATAGAGTTAACAAATATTGCCTCAAATTTCCTTCCGAGTTAACAAATCTTGTAGTCTTGTGGTAGATAGACCGACCTTTCTCCATACAAATAGTGCCTCCATACTTTTAGAGTGAATACTATCGTAACCAACTCCAGGTCATGCGTCGGATAGTTAACCTCATGTGGCCTTAATTGTCGAGAAGCATAAGCGACCACCTTCCCGTCTTACATTAGAACACATCCCAATCCTGTGTAAGAAGCATCATAATACACCACAAAGTCTTTCCCTGCTTCAGGCTAAATCAAAACTGGAGCCTCTGTCAATACTCTCTTAAGCTTATCAAAACTCTCCTGCTGCTTATCTGCCCACACGAAAGGTACCTCCTTTCTCAACAACTTTATCAAAGGTGTCAGTATCGACGAGAACCCTTCAACAAATCTCCGTAGTAGCTCGCTAACCCCAAGCTCGCGAACCTCTACCACAGATTTAGGTGGTTTTCAATCTAGCACCGCCTCAATTTTTCGAGGATCTACCCTTATCCCTTCCGCAGATACCACATGTCCCAAAAATGCAACTTCCTTTAACCATAATTCTCATTTGCTGAACTTGGCATATAACTTCTTTTCCCTTAGAACCTGCAGCACTACCCGGAGATGCTCATTATGCTCTTCCTTAGACTTAGAATATACTAGGATGTCGTCTATAAACACAACGACGAACTGATCCAAATAGGGTTGAAAAACTCAATTCATCATATCCATGAATGCGGCTGGGTGTTCGTCAATTTGAATGGCATTACTAAGAACTCATAATGTCCGTATCTAGTCTAGAAAGATGTCTTATGGATATCTGCTTCCTTCACCTTAAGCTGATGATATCCCGACCTTAGATCTATTTTTGAAAATATCGCAGCCCCCTTGAGCTGATCAAACAAGTCGTCTATCCTCGGCAACGGGTACTTGTTTTTGATCATCAGCTTATTCAACTGCCGGTAATCTATGCACATGCGCATAGTCCCATCCTTCTTTTTCACGAATAGGACCGATGCTCCCCATGGAGACACACTAGGTTGGATAAACCCACGATCGAGTAACTCTTGGATCTAGGCCTTGAGCTTTACCAACTCCTTTGGTGCCATTCTGTACGAAGCGATAGATACTGGCATTGTACCTGGCAACATGTCAATCCCAAACTCCACCTTACGATCTGGAGGCAACCTTGAAAGTTCTTTCGGAAAGACATCCACAAACTCTTTTACCGTCTCCGACCCCCTTCTGCTTGCTTCCTTAGCCTTCAGAGCATTGACAAGCATCAGAAAAGCCATACATCCCTCTCTTACCATCTTCTTTGCCTTAAGAGCAGACACTACATTAGACAGGTAATTTCTCCTCTCACCCATCACCACGATCTCATTATCATCGAAAATCCTCAATGACACGCGCTTAGTAGCACAGTCCACATTCGCACGGTACCTCACTAACCAGTCCATGCCTAAGATTAAGTCAAAATCCCCAAATGGCAGCTCCATTAAGTTAGCCGAAAACTGCGCCCTCTGAACTTCTAAAGGTACTTTCCTAAAGAGTTTGTCTACTACTGCTGATTTCCCTAAAGGACTAAGTACAGTCATCTTCCTAGGGCGTCTCAAGGTTCACATTCAAAGTTCCAGACACTTCACTAGCGATGTAAGAATAAGTCGACCTCATATCTATTAGAAGCGAAGAAAGGGTAATCCGAAATAAGGAATGTACCGTTATGATGTCAAGTCGCCACCATCCTCCCTCGATGAATCAGATACACTAGACCATTGTCACACCTCCATGTTACCAACACCTCTCGCCGGTGTCTCGCGACCTCTACCGAACCATTACCTCGCCAATCAAACCACGACCCCTCGGATCGCTTTGTCCACCTCTTCGGCCGATTAAAACCACGACCGGTTGGTGGCTCCTATCGCTTCCACAGACGGTCCCTAATCATGTGATCTTTAGACCCACACTTAAAACATCCCTTGTCTTCTTCCAACACTCCCGGGTGCATCCTTTCACATTGAGCACATGTACGATACCGACCTCCCATAGCAACCTGCTGACCTCGCGGGCCATCAACCCTAGGTCTTTTCTAAAAATTCTCGAATAACCCTGATGACCCACAACTTCTCTTACTCTTACCCTGACCTTTATCCCGATTCTGCCTCTCGGTACGCTTCACCTCCTCGGCTATTTTCACTTTTTCAACCACTATCGCGAAGTTTCTCTCTCACTATGGAGCTATTAACACCCTCAACTCATCTTGAAGCCCATCTTCAAATCGTACGCAATGCTCATAATCGGTCAACACGATTCCCCAGGCATATCGGCTCAAACGAAGGAATTCTGCTTCATACTCAGCTACGAATTTGCCCCCTTGTACCAGATTCAAGAACGCCTTCCTCTGAGCATCCACATAACTTGCTCCTACATACTTCCTTTGGAACATCGTATTGAAATACTCCCAATCAATCCGATCCACTTGGGTACCCTCTCTAACAGTGAGCCACCACTGGTACGCCTCATCTCGAAGTAGTGACACTGCCCCTTTCAGTTTTTCCTCAGCCGTGCAGTCCAGGTCGTCCATAATCCTTTCGATTGCTTCCAACCAATATTCAACAACATTTAGGGCCACCCTAGAGACCCCCCTGAACACCTAAGCTCCGTTTGCTCGCAGTCGCTAAGACACTGACTTCCGAGCCCCTCCACCTAGACTTACTCCAACAACTCTTTCCAACACTCGCAACATCGCCTGGGATATTGCGTCATCTCTTCAATTTGGTCCTGGAATTCTGCTTCTCCAACTAGTGGTAATGGTATTTCATTCCGGACCCATGTTCAGATCCTGCTGGTTCGGACACAGTGATTCTGCCTCTGTACGTCCGCGCGTATTTGCAACCACATCCCTAGTACTCATATCTACCGTCGTTTCTTATCTATTTTTACAAGTTTTATGCATTAGATTCTTTTCACTTCTTGTTTAAAGAGAAGTTTTATGCAAAGAGAGATTTAATAGTTGTTTTTCGTAGGAGTACACATATACATAGGGGTTCTTGTCTCTATAGTATGGATTCCTAATCCTACCATCTAGCGTATCATACATCAGCACATACAAATCAATGTGCCACCCAAAGAACTTACCTGGCGAACTTGGGCCGAGAACTCGGGTGCCATGCTTTCATATGAAAATTTTAAAAACCCATTTTTAGTTCAACTTTTGAAAACATTGTGGGCTTCAAAACCCAAGGCCGAGTGTTTAGAATTGGGCTCTGATACCAAATTAAAACACCTCAAACCCGGTCCACAAGCCCCAACCAGATCTGACATGTTCCTTAAGGAAAACTTAGCTTAATTTCATTTCATCTTCTTATAAAATAAGACAATTCAAAACCAGGTCAAAATTTTAACGAGTTGGAAACCAAGTTGCCATTCGAGTTTGTATTTTGTTAAAATCATTTCTTTCATACTCAAAAGGGTTTGTCAAATTTTAGAGTTCCTTTGAAAAAAACCGTTAGTTTGATTGAATGATAACACATTGATGTTGCTTTGAGAATAATATTTAATTACTTGTTTGTTGATTATCGTATAGAAATAAAATTTAATACGTGAAATTAAGTAGTTAAGTAATGGCCTTATTACATATTAAAAACCAAAATAAATCCCGGAATAACATACTAAAGAAAACGAAAAAGAGTTCAACCATAAGTAAACCCGAAATTTGCTGAGCATGGCCACCACATAGTCCCTGCCGACCCGGTCCATAGCACTATGCGTCACCTGCAAAATGTTAGCCCACGAAGGGTGAGTCAACAGACTCAATGTGCAACTACCAACACTGATCCCAATCGATTAAAGCCTTTACTACAAACGTTTTGGGTAAAGCCCATCTTCAATCATAATCAGCCATAAGCCCATATCATAGCATATTAAATCACATATATATATATATAATTAATGATGCAACTCGAACCCACCTAGATATCCAAACTCTACACACCACCCGTACCTGCCAATCACACCAGTGGGGATTACTAAATCGACCCTCTATTCGCTACACACCCTCAAAGGCAGTCGCTGCAATCAACTGCTCATCGCCCTTAATACGTGGCATAGCCACCGAATAATGTGACAACGTCACCGAATCATAATATTGTGACATGAGTCACCGAATAATGTGGTAAAACCACTGGAACACTTCCCCTTTTCATTGTAACCCTCGTACCCATGCAACATACATAATATTACAGGTATCATACTATATGTTTAATCCCAAGCCCATATTGAAATTTACATGCATTCATACAAATAATTGTAAACACTATTCACAAAATGTTAGATGTAATGTACCTGAACGGACTATTCCATTGGATGGTACCCTTAGCCATGATTATTCATAACCTTATTAACATATATTTAATATTATTAATCTATCGGGAAAGGTGTGGGGTTACACACCTGAAAACACAGAGAACGACACTCTCGATCTCACTGACACCCTCACTTGCAGGGATCACCATGATTTGCTTATCCCTTTTCGACACTGGCCCACAACCCGGTGGCCAATCACGTACGGCTGACACCGCCCGCTTCTTGAATCTAGGGGTAGGAACTGCACTTCCAACCCCCTCCTTTGATTGGCTAGGACCCAACTCCATGAGATTAACTTAATCAGAAAAACCCGATTGAGTGAATGGATCTAAGAACATTCATCTAAATGAGCAGAGGCTTACCTAGATTGATGAATACCAAAGTTTCGACTTTTGCTTCAGGTCGATTGTGTACCTACATAGTACCATATGAGTAATCGACTAACACTGAGGGTATTGCCTTTGGCCGAATAGCATTATCTCCTTACGTTGCCTGTTTAAATCTTGGAAGCTTTTAGATAACCCCTAACATTGGCTTCCAAGAAGAGTTACGAATCCAAAACCTTGCATAGATTCAGCCATACACAAAAATACATGATTAAGCCTCCGATTTCAAAGCAGACCAAAATAAGAAAAGAATAAAGAGATTTAGAACAATACTCACCCGATTTGGCTTCATCGATAGCCCTTGGAGATCAACATAATAGAAGAGAATGGAACAAGAGTGTAGACAAAAATAAAATAAGAGAAAAAAGAAACGATGGATGGAAGGTTCGGCCAAGGTACTATTCGGCCTTTGATGAAAAGAAAGAGAAGAAGAATTAGTGAAGAGACTCAAGGAGGTTTGGCTATGGTCTCAGCAAGTGGGAAAGGTTCTTTCGGCTTTTGAGGATAGAGGAATCGGTGCAAAGAATAAGAGAAAGGGTTGGGGTTTGTGTGGTTTTGGCTATGGTGAGAGTGGAGGGTATGTTTCGGCTTTTAGAGGGTGAATGAAGAAGAAAAGGGATAGCTTGCTAAGATGAGAAAAAGTGCACGAATGATTCTTCACTTTCAGCTTTTGATCAAGAGAGAAAAGAATGCAAGTTTTGGCAAGAAGCACAAATGAAAAGAAAACTTTCGAAGGAGAGAAAATGGCCACACATTCTCCTTATTTCGACACCTAAAGCCCCTAGCCAATCCACTTCCCTCTTGGCCGAAAATGCCACACCAAGACTCCTTCATTCGGCCAACTCTTTCCCTCCTCTCAAATCCCTTCTTTTCCTCCTATTTTCCTCTTCTCCTCTCATTCAAAAGAGTTTGAATGAGTCAAACTCTATCTCCTTCTTAGCCAAAATTCAAGTGCCTTGACCAAGTCAAATTCTCATCCATTTAGTGTCTAATTGCCATCCAACTCCTCTCTTTTGTGCCAAAAGGTGCTAAAATAATGCTCCAATTACACGCCCCATGATTGGAACCCTTGATCTCTGCTCCCTAATGACGCCACCTCCTTGTATGCTTGGTGGCATCTCTTTCCACCTTACCTTGTGCTTGTTATGCTCCCATTCGCCAAAATTACCTATGTAACCTACCCCGTCGGCTATCCTCCTTTCTAAGCTTTAAAACACAAACTTTAACCAAAGCTCTAGCTTAACCTAGCCCCTTCCGGGACTCCCAAACACACCCATACATTCAAGCAACGCATCATACACACATAAACATGAAATAAATGTAGAACCCCTAAAAACCCGGATGTTACACATTAAACTTTCATATTCCTCCATTAAACATCAAAATACATGCATGTCATACATGGGTAAATTTTTGAACATGAACTCTAACTCAAAATAGTGCTAAAAATAGCTAAATCAAGCTACGAGGATTTTAAAAATACGAAGAATATAAAAAAGGGGCTAGGAGGTACTTACAATCAAGCTTGAAAGTGAAGCAAAACCCTAGCTATGGCTTCTTGAAATTTTTGGCTATGGAGGATAAAGGTGGACACCAATTTTGACTTCTTTTTCCTTTTTTATTAACTTATTAACCTAATTAAAAAAAAATGCCCTTGAGGCCCTTCCTTGAGATTTTTCCCTTCCATGTCCATTTTTGTCTATCATAAGATATAATGGTCTAATTGCTAAATAACGACCTCTAATAAATTCTCTAATACTATCTCATACTTAAAACTTCTAGAATCTCATATTTTTCAATCTTTGCAATTTAGTCCTAACGGATAAATTGATCACTAAATTATAAAATTTCTTCATGAAATTTTTACAAAATCATGCAAACATGTCATAGACCTCATAAAATCCATAAAACACATATTTCTACTTCAGATTTGTGGTCTTGCAACACTATTCTAACTTGGCCCTAAATCGTGATGTTACAATAACTTGAAAACAATAAAATAAAATATGATAATAATAAATTGGGATCCCCAACATGAATCTTCAGTAGAATACTAAGTGCTCACAAGGTATAAAAAGATAGGTGATTATCGAAGCAATAAAGTTCAATGTATATTTTACTCAGCGTCACTCCTCTATTTAATCTGATACTTAAACATGCATACTAACCTTACCTTTTGATGATGGCAATACAATGCAATTAAGAACAAATGGACTAAATTCCTCTAATCCTTACTCAACTTTCATTGTAATGCTTGTTGGCTCAAACTGTCACTGCACTTTCCAATGCCAGTGATTGCAATAACACTTCCGTGTTAAAAAAATTCAAACCCCAAGATTAAATAATAAAATTAAGATTGAATAAGATAACATTTAATCAAGAATTCATGTGTACTTCCAGTCAATAGAAAATAGAGAATAATCACCAGCATCCATAAAGAAATAAGAAACAATTGAGTGGAGAATAGACAACTCGACTAAATCTTTCTATTCCCTCTTGTCTCGCACTTAGGTCTTCTCGTCAGAAGCTAGTCTGCATCTAGTTTTCATGTTGCCTCACCCGTGAGAGGCTTAAGCTGCCATGGCCGCAAGCTTCAAGCTTGGATGATGAAGATGAAGATTCGAAAAAAAAAAAGCTCTCTTTTTCTTCTCACGTCCACCTTTTATGTCCTTTTCTAACAGTTGAGGTATCATTTCCTCAAAATTATTTTGTCCTTGAATGTACAGGTTGGTTATACCAAGCTATACAGCTCACGCAATTTTAATTCTTATCTGGATAGTTGTCAAGTGTGACGAAAATTTTGGACGCAATCTGGAATTCACTTATGTAGCGACATTAATGCAAAAAGATAGCAAAATTAAGGATAAAATAGGTTTGGATTCACTGAGTTATAAAATGCAATTTACTAAACAAAAAATGCTAAAATGTATGCTAAAGATAACTAAATCAGAACAATTTAAGCAATAAGTAAAGGGAAAACCTATATTCTTTCTAGTACTACCAAAGGAACCCCATATTTTTTACGTCATAAAATTTTAGAGCTAAACCAAAAAAGATGAAATGACCTAACAAAAATCGCGACATTGACACACAAAAATGGGTAATTTCGTTCCTTAATTATTTTTTAGCACGTTAGGGAAAATGTACTAAATAAAGTGTAGGGGTGACATAGAAATTTTTATTTTTCATTGTTATTTAATTTTTAAATTTTAGTAAAATTTGTTTTTATGTTTTGTTTTTGCTTGAGCTTGAAAAAAAACAAGTGATTGGTTAAGAGTATGTACATAGGTTGTTTGCTTAAACTATAAATTTAGACTAAGAATAAATGATTTTATGTTGTTTGCATTTAGACTAGTTAGTTTAATTTGCTAAACTTTCAATAGGAAAAAGGAGTTAAATGTACCAAATGACATATGTATTTACAAGTAGGTATATATGTTTGTTGAATTCTAGTTTGTTTAGATTCGAATACTCAGTAATTAAATCCATGGTTATTGAAACAGTATAGTAGAATAAGTATAAAATCCTTACAAGTATGTGCCTTAAAAAAATTAATGTGTGAACAAAAGCATTGTGAGAGTTAAAAGTAAGCAGGTGTGATAAAAGTATAGAATATATAAAAGCCAAGACAGTGAGAGTGGTCACGGAGAATTACATTGAAAATATGAGAAATTAAAAGAATCTCACTCAAATTGGCGTAAATACTCGTGAATTGCTTGTACTTATAAATATTTATTAGAGTTCAAAGCATAGATAAAAGAAACTAAGTAATTAGAATCCAAACTACTTGTATTCTTTAACCGTAAATGCTATATCGTATATATCTTATGATGGAGCCATATGTTTAACTTACTTTGAACTGTTTGCTTTGTAATATATTGAACAAGCATGTTTGAATGTGAAAATTGTAAGTCGTTTACACATCTAGCTAGAATTATTTGTTTAGCAAACTTTCCTATTATCATTACTCCAATCCAATCTCGTGTACCAAGCATGCTCAAGTACTTTAGTTTAGTTGTATGTTTTATTTTTATCTTTTTTTTTTTTTGTTTCTTTTTTGTTTGCTTGAGGACAAGCAATGACTTAAGTGTGGGATATTTGACCTGCCACAAATTGTAGTGGCAATTTAAGTACCTTTCAGTACTTAATGAGTTTTTTAAGGCATTTATGTTTAATTATTGCATTTTCAATTTTATTAGCTTAAAGTTAATTTATTGCAATACAAGAATTTTTACGCAATAGTTTGAGTTCGTTGACCTATTGGGCCAATACTGACCTTATGTTAGTTTTATCGATTTAATTAAGTGTGTAAGACACCTATTTTTAGGCCCAAAAGCATTAGGAACGATAGTCGAGTCAATACACAAGCTTTATTATCGCAATACAATTGAATGAGCACAAGAATTTATATTCGAAGTTGTGTGTCGTGACACAAGTCTAACAGAGGGCAGAAATTAAGCAATGGTGATTTTGTCTTTACAATCTATATTTAGTGCAATTGAGGCTTGTAATTGACCTAATTAAGGCTGCTAAATTTGCTTATAAATAGGAAGCTTTTGCTCAACTAGAGGAAGCTTTTGCCAAGCCATTTTAAGGTTTTAGTTTAGTAGTTTAGGTTTTTAACTTGGTTTTATTCTATTTTCAAAATAGTTTTATTTATAGTTATTTGACTTGGATTCGATTTGAGTCCATGTCTTCGTAATTTAGTATTTTCATAATTTTACTTACATTTCTCTTGCAAATGACGATATCTCAATAAATGTTAAAGGACTTCGCAAATCTGAGCACATCTAGTTTATCAAACAAACCAATTTTAGTGAGATTAACGAGCTGATGTGTGAGTGATTAGTGGAAGAATGAGGGTTTCTCATACAAGTTAGTTGGTATAAATTTATGTGTGCTTAAACCCTATGATTGATGACCATAAGAAGTAATCGAGGTTAAACAAGGTTGGGAGATAAGTTTGTCGAGTAAATCGTGATTTATCCCAGTCAGGAAAGTGAGGTCGAGAGATTAGTGAGTACTATTCGAGTAATTAATTAGTAGAGGTTGAGAGGTAAAACCGGTTAGTTAATAACTAATTCAATAATAAAACCTAAATTCTGAAGTTAATTATAATAACTGAAATGAGTTAATCTTCTTCTTGCTATTCGAGAGTTTTTGTTTTCCAACTTCGTTTTTTTCATTTAATGACTTTAATCTTTAGTTTTAATTATAATAATATAATTTTTAGTGACTACTAACGTAACATCCGGGATTTAGGGGCACTGTATTTACTTTGTATCTATGTGCTTGGTATGCTTTGTATGGTGTTTGAGTGTGGTTGGGGTTCCCGAGAAGGCTCGGGTTTGAGTAAAAGCCTTGGTAAAATTTTAATTTTTGGTACTTTAAAGGGGGGAAACTGGTTGGGTCAGGCTTTAAGGGTTTTTGCTTGTGTTTGATTACACAAGAATTGGAGTAATAAAGTGGAAAGGAGACGCCACCTAGCATGCAGGGAGGTGGCGTCACAAGGGAAGCTGAGAGGGAGAGGGTTCGAATCTCTCAAGTAGCGCAAGGGAGCATTATTTTCTTTTCTTCTTTTTTTTTGGCTCAGGCAAGGGAGATACTTGGATGGTAATCAAACTCTGGAGGAGAGATGGAAGACTTGGTCAAGCAATTCAAATAAGAGGTGGAGAGCCATTTGGGGGAGTTTGAAATATTCAAACTAAATCGAATGAGTAGAGGAGAGGAGATTTAGGAGAAAATCAAGGAGGAAGGATGGGAAGTGGGGTGAGTAGTGTGTTAGCCAAAATTTTGAGTGCTGTATGGGGGTTTAGGCATTCGGCCTTGATGGACGGGTAGGTGCCGAAACTTTAGTATGCTTTTGGCAAAGTGGGTGTGTGTTAAGGGTTTCATTTCTTCGGTTTTGGTGTGCTCTTTTTTTTAACATACTTTCCTATTCTGTTTGCCAAAATTTCTGAAGCTACTACTTTGGCATTTCCTCTTTGGTTAACCAAAACTAGTTTGGCATTCTTTTCTTCTATTTTTCTCCTTATTTTCTCAATTACTTCATTGTTTCCCCAAGCTTTTAACCCTTGCCGAGTTTTCAAAAGTTCTTTTCTTTTTCTTTTTGTTTTGTTTTTTCTTTCTACTCAAGCCATAGCACCCATTGTTCTCTTTTCCCTTTTTTGTGCTCCATATTTCTTCTCTTTGTTTTCATAGAGGAAAACCCACCTCTCATTTCCTTCCTTGGGGTTATTTTGTTTGATAATCACTAAAGCCAAATTCTATACCTCATTTCTTTCTCTTCATCGAATCACCATTCGTGGTCATTCCTTCTCTTTGATTTCTTTTCCTACTTTAGCTGAACCTGCACCCTTCTGTCGACTTTCTTGATAGTCAATCATAGAACATCTAGGTGGTACACTCTTGTTCGGTAAGGGATCTTCTTCACTTTCGTTATCATTTTCACTTCTCTTTCTTTTTTTATGGCTAATCTAAGAGATTGACTCGTGTTCATGGGCGTTGGTCAGTGATAGAAGGACGTATCTTCATCATCTTTTCTTTGTGTGGCCTATTCCTAAGAGGGTGTTGGTAAGCGTTGGTAGTCGAATACGCTATAAGAGGTTTTTGTTTGTTTGGTTGGCCGAAAGGGTCACTCCTTAGATTCAATCCTTCTTGGAGAACCGATTCTTACATGGTATTTATATAGGTAACCGATCTCATAACCAAAGCCGAAAGCTATCAATATTTAGTCGATCTAGGTAAGGAAATATCTTCGGTTAAACGTATAATCATACCCTTATCTTATTCAATACTTTAACTCATTCTTCTGACCAAGATCTCTTCCATGGAATCAAATCCTAGCCAAACAAAGGAGGGGGTTGGAATCGCAATCCCTACCCCTAAGTTCAAGAAGCGAGCTATGTCAACCATTCGTGACTGGCCATCAGGTTGTGGGTAGGCTTCTGAGAGGGATAAATAGATCGCTGTGATCCCTATGAGTGAAGGTGTTAACAAGATCGATAGCATAGTTCTTCGTGTTTACAGTGTGTAATTTCCACACCTTCTTTGTATGTTATTAATTTGATTATGTATGTGGGTTGATAAGCTGAAAACGCAGTAATAGCCATTATATACCCTTAAAGGGTAAAGTTTGTAACACCAGGTACGTTCATTCTCTGAGTATATTGAATAATGATTGTCGAATATGATTATGTGTATACATGAACATCTTGAGTATGCCATGGGATAGTATATGAATGTTGCATTCATTGATCGCATGTTGCATGGGCATGTGGATATGATTATGTTAAAAGGGGAAGTGTTTCGGTGGCTTTGCCACATACT
Source organism: Gossypium rotundifolium (assembly GCA_025506655.1). Lineage (NCBI taxonomy): Eukaryota > Viridiplantae > Streptophyta > Magnoliopsida > Malvales > Malvaceae > Gossypium > Gossypium rotundifolium. Next base: position 113,301,910 of record CP106732.1, on the reverse strand, counting down.
CCGGTGGCATTTGTCACATTGTTAATTCGAGTGGCTCTGCCACATACTCCAGTGACTACATCATATTATGATTTTGGTGGCTAGGCTACATATTAAGGGTGATGAGCAGCTGGCAACAGCAACTGACATCGATGGTGTGTAGCGGATGGAGGGTCAATTGTAGAAATCCCCACCGGTGTGATTGGCAGAAACGGGTGGTGTGTAGTGGATGGAAATTTAAGTTGGGCTAGGTTATTCATCATTGTGCATTTGAAATCTGTTATGTTGTGTTATAGGGCTAAGGCCCAATATTTGATTTTGTAAGGTTTTCGCTAAAGTGGGTGTAAAAAGGGGCTAAGGCCCAGACGGTAAGTTGATGGGCTAAGCCTAGTAATGGTATAGAAAATTGCACACTGAGTCTATCGACTCACCCTTGTTGCTTAACATTTTGCAGGTATTAAATAGCGCAATGGATTGGCCGGAGAGGGCTACAAGGTGCCATGCACGGTTTTTTTTTTTAAATTAGAACTTTATTTTATATTCAAATTTTTGGGATTTTATATTGTAATAAGGCCACTATTAATCTGGTTTAAATATTTGATTTAAAGTTTTAGATGCTCTACACATTAGTTAATTAATATGATGTTTTCACCTAAACGTGAACAAAGTTTTTCATTCAACTTAACTAACGATTCTCTTCTATAAATGGATTTTCTTCAAGCAAATTCTCTAGCCTGATAAAGTGTAATAGCATGTGTTTTCAAAAGTCACCTAAGCACTAAGAATCGGCGATTTAAATTACAACCTAAACGAGCAGTGAGTTCTCATTTGAAACACTAGACTAAGGATAATAACTGGATGTTTTCTGAAGTTCACGATATTTTATAGAACTCCTTTCCAGTGACATACCAAATTTGTCGTGATGTTTGGACCGGGTTTGGGGTGTTACAATTTGGTATCAGAGCCAAGTTTTTAAAGCTCGACCTTGGGTTTTAGGTTCAAAATGTTTTCTAAAAGATGGTTTAAACAGAAAATATATATGTACATGTTCTTTGGAAGCATGGCACCTGAGTCTCCGGCCCAAGTCTGCAAGGTAAGTCTTCTGATTGTTAGGTGACTTGTATAAGGTGAATATACATATTGTGTATTGCTATGGATGTTAGAATTAAGAAACCATACTCTAAAGATAAAAACTTATAGATATATGCGTGTTTTACAGAAAACTACTTATAACTCTATCCGTATAAAACTACTCTCTAATCAACAAGTGAAAAGAAAACTAATGCATAAAATTTGTAAAAAAGATTAAAACGATATGATAGACATGAGTGCTAGAGGAAGCGGACTTATCACAAGAGGCCGTGGTAGGGGCCGAAATGTGGAGGCTGAGTTCTCGAAAGCTAGGAATGAGCCTGAAGTGGAAGCGCCAGCATCACCTGCGACAGACGCGGGAATGCAAGATAGAATTGGAGGGGATGATGCCCTATCTCAAGCAATGTTGCGTGTGTTGGAGAGAGTTGCTCGGGCAAGCACTGGGGCAGCATCTCGGAAGTCTAGTCATGAGTGACATCGAGCAAAAGGAGCTAAAATGTTTAGGGGTATCTCTGGAGTGGCCCCAAATGTTGCTGAGTATTGGCTAGAGGCAATTGAGAGGATTATGGATGACCTGGACTGCACGGCGGAGGAGAAATTGAAGAGGCAGTGTCACTTCTTTAGAATGAGGCATATCAATGGTGGCTTACCATTATAGAGGGTACTCCAGTAGATTGGATTAATGGGATTACTTTAAGATGGTATTTCAAGGGAAATACGTTGGGGCAAGCCATGTGGATGCTCAGAGGAAAGCATTCCTGAATTTGGTACAAGGGGGCAAATCTATAGCTGAGTATGAGGCAGAATTTTTGCGCTTGAGCCATTACGCAGGGGAATAGTGGCGACTGATTATGAGCGTTGCGTGCGATTTGAAGATGGGTTACAGGATGAGTTGAGGGCATTAATAGCTCTGCAGCGGGAGAGGGATTTTGTCGCATTGGTTAAAAATGCTAAAATAGCGGGAGAGACAGAATAGGGATAAAGATCGAGGTAAAAATAAGAGAAGTTTTGGATCGTCGGGGTCGTCGGGGGTTTTCAAAAGAGGCCTAGGTTGGATGGGCCTGCTCGAGTTCTGTCGCTTGTCGTCATGGGTCAGTTTTGTCCATGTCCTCAGTGTGGGAAAATGCATTCTGGGGAATGTTGGAAAAGAATTGGGGGATGTTTCAAATGTGGATCTAAGGATCATATGATTAGGAACTGTCCACAAGAGATGGACAAGGGCATCCAAAGAGTCGAGTTTTAATCGGTTTAGAAGAGGTGGCGACAAGAATCGCCGAGGGTTATGGTCCGATTGGTAGAGGAAATGATTTTGGTTGGGTCATAGGATACCAGGCAAGGGTGTCGGTAAAGCAAACACAAGGCAGCCAGGTCTAGTTTATGCTTCATCGGCGAGAGGATGGCGATGCACCGGATGTCATAATCGATACGTTTCTTATAGCTGATAAGCCATTTCTTGCTTTGATTGATATTGGTTCTACCCACTCTTATGTTGCATGTAGTGTATTTGAGACTTTAAGTATAGAATCTAAAATTGCTGCTAGAGAAACGACGATAGTTAGCCCGTTAGGACAATCAGTAGTGGTGAACAAGTTATTTAGAGATATGCCTCTAGAAACTCAAGGAGTAGTATTTTTGGCCAACTTGATGGAATTACCTTTTGGGAGTTTCATCTCATCTTAGGTATGGATTGGTTGGTAAAACATCGTGCTAAATTGGATTACGGAACTAAGTAGATGGTGTTGAGAACCCTAGAGGACAAAGAAATAGTTGTGATAGGAGAAAGAAGGAACTATTTGTCTAACGTGGTTTCTGCGTTAAGGGCTAATAAGATGGTTCGAAAGGGATGCAAGGCATTTATAGCTTCTATAAGTGTATTGGATGCAAAAGAAGTGACTGTTAATGAGTTTAGGATAGTTAAGGAATTCATGGATGTCTTTCCTAAGGAACTTTTGGGGTTACCTCTGGATTGTGAAGTGGAGTTTAGGATTGAACTACTTTTGGGTACGGCTCCAGTATCAATCACTCCTTATAAGATGGTGCCAAAGGAGCTGAAGGAACTCAAAGCTCAAATTCAAGAGCTATTCGATCGTGGTTTTATCCGACCTAGTGTGTCTCCATGGGGGCGTCGGTGCTATTTGTGAAGAAGAAGGATGGGACCATGCATATGTGCATTGACTACCGCCAGTTAAATAAGTTGACGATTAAGAACAAGTACCCGCTATCGAGGATTGACAATTTGTTTGATCAACATAAATGAGCTTTGGTCTTTTCGATAATAGATTTGAGGTCAGAATACCATCAGCTTAAGGTTAAGGAAACGGATATTCATAAGACGGTGTTTCATACTTGCTATGGTCACTATGAGTTCCTAGTGATGCCATTTGGGTTGACGAATGCACTAGATGCATTCATGGATATGATGAACCGGGTTTTCCAACCCTATCTGGATCGATTCGTCGTAGTGTTTATAGATGACATTCAGGTGTATTCCAAGTCAGAAGAGGAGCATGATGTGCACCTTCGAGTGGTCTTGCAGATTTTGAGGGAAAAATAGTTGTTTGCCAAATTTAGCAAGTGTGAGTTCTAGTTGAAGGAGGTTACTTTTCTAAGTCATGTGGTATCTGCAAAAAGGATTAGGGTTGACCCCCGAAAGATAGAAGCAGTGTTAGATTAGAAACCACCTAAGTCTGTGGCGGAGATTCGAAGTTTTTTTAGTCTGGCAGGGTATTACCGAAGGTTCATTGAAGGGTTTTCATTAATTGTTGCACCTTTAACCAAGTTGTTGAGGAAAGGGGTACCTTTTGTTTGGGCTAACAAGCAACAAGAAAGTTTTGAGAAGTTGAAGAGGATTTTGATAGAGGCTCCGGTGTTGATTCAGCCTGAGGCTGGTAAAGAGTTCATGGTTTATTGTGACGCTTCTCACACGGGGTTAGGATATGTGTTTATACAGCAGGGGAAGGTGATTGTGTATGCATCTTGGTAGTTAAGACCACATGAGAGTAACTATCCCAGCATGACTTGGAATTGGCTGCGGTGGTGTTCGCTCTGAAAATGTAGAGACATTACCTGTATGAGGAGAAGTCCATCATCTACACCGACCACAAGAGTTTGAAATACCTCCTTACTCAGAAGGAGTTGAATTTGAGGCAACGAAGGTGGATTGAATTACTGAAGGATTACGATTGCTCGATTGAATACCATCTGGGAAAAGCTAACGTGGAGGCAGATGCGTTAAGTCGGAAGGCAATATCAGATTTAAGGGCGATGTTTGCCCATCTCAGCCTATATGATGACGGAAGTCTATTAGCTGAGCTTCAAGTGAAACTGACGTGGGTGAATCAGATTATAGAAAAGTAGCTATCGGGTGATCTCTTGAGTGCTCGACTTCTACAAGTACAGAATGGTGGGGTAGAAGATTATAGTGTGAATGGTGATGGGGTTCTGTGTTTTCGTGAGAAGGTTTGCATGCCAAAGGATGGAGTTGAGGCAAATGATTCTTTAGCAAGCGCATAGTAGCCCTTACGCTATACATCATGGAGGGAGTAAGATGTATCGGGATCTATGTGAACAGTTCTGGTGGCCGGATTGAAGCAGAAAGTTACAAAGTTTGTAGGAAAGTGTTTAACATGTCAGCAGGTAAAAGCAGAGCATCAACTGCCATCAGGGTTATTGCAGCCGGTGAAGATTCCACAATAGAAATGGGAGAGGATCACTACGAATTTTGTTAGTGGGCTACCTCTTATGCCTACTAAGAAGGATTCGGTATGGGTGATTGTGGATCAATTGACGAAGTTCGCCCATTTCCTACCGGTTCATGTCGACTACTCTCTGTAGAAGTTGGCTAAGCAGTATATGGCAGAGATTGTGATGCTGCATGGGGTACTAGTATCGATCATATCGGATAGAGACCCTAGGTTTACGTCACGTTTCTGAAAGGCACTGCATCAAGCACTGGGTATAATATTAGACTTCAAGATGAGATTTCATCCACGATGATGGATGTCCGAGAGAGTAATTCAGATTTTGGAAGATATGTTGAGAGGGTGTGTCATAGACTTCAGGGTGAGTTGGGAAGAATTTCTACCTTTGGCAAAATTCGCATACAACAACAGCTACCAATCGAGTATTCGGATGGCACCCTATGAAGCATTATATGGGCGGAGGTGTCGTACACCTACCTGTTGGACAGAATTGGGTGAGCGCCAGATTTTGGGTCCAGAATTGGTTATAGAGATGGAGGAGAAGGTTAAGTTAATTAGGGCTAGATTAAAGGAGGCATCGATAGGCAGAAATCATATACCAATTTGAAGCGAAAGGAGATAGATTTTGCAGTAGGTGATCAGGTTTTCTTGAAAGTCTCACTGTGGAAGAAGGTGATGAGGTTTGGTCGGAAGGGCAAGTTTAGTCCCAGGTTTATCGGGCCTTATCGAGTTTTGAAACGTGTGGGACCAGTGGCGTATCAACTAGAGTTACCTTCAGAATTGAAACAGATTCATGATGTGTTCCATGTTTTAATGCTGAGGTGCTACCATTCAGATTCATCTCATGTTGTGCCAATAGAGGAAATTGAGGTGAGACTAGATTTGTCCTTTGAAGAAGAACAGGTGCAAATCATAGCTCGAGACGTCAAGGTCCTGAGAAGGAAATCTATTCCATTGGTTAAAGTTTTTAGGCGAAATCACGGTTTAGAGGAGGCCACGTGCGAGCTAGAGGAGGTTATGCATCAGCAACACCCTCATCTCTTTTAACCAGGTAATTTGAGGCCAAAATTTCTTTAAGGGGGTAGAACTGTAACATCCAGATTTAGGGGCACTACATTTACTTTGTATCTGTGTGCTTGGTATGCTTTGTATGTTGTTTAAGTGTGGTTGGGGTCCCCAGGAAGGCTCGGGTTGAGTAAAAGCCTTGGTAAAATTTTAAGTTTTGGTACTTTAAATGGGGGAAACTGGTTGGGTTAGGCTTCAAGGGTTTTTGTTTTTGTTTGATTACACAAGAATTGGAGTAGTAAAGTGGAAAAGAGACGCCACCTAGCAAGCAGAGAGGTAGAGTCACAAGGGAATCTGAGAGGAGAGGGTTCGAATCTCTCAAGTAGCGCAAGAGAGCATTATTTTCTTCTTTTTTTGGCTCAGGCAAGGGAGGTACTCGGATGGTAATCAAACTCTAGAGGAGAGAGGGAAGACTTGGTCAAGCAATTCAAATAAGAGGTGGAGAGCCATTTGGGGGAGTTTGAAATATTCAAACAAAATCGAATGAGTGGAGGAGAGGAGATTTAGGAGAAAATCAAGGAGGAAGCATGGGAAGTGGGGTGAGTAGTGTGTTAGCTAAAATTTTGAGTGGTGTAGGGGGTTTAGGCATTCGGCCTTGATGGAGGGGTAGGTTTCGAAACTTTAGTATGCTTTTGGAAAAGTGGGTGTGTCTTGAGGGTTTCATTTCTTCGATTTTGGTGTGCTCTTTTTTTAGCACATTTTCGTACTTTGTTTGCTAAAATTTCTGAAGCTACTACTTGGTCATTTCCTCTTTGGTTAATCGAAACTAGTTGGGCATTCTTTTCTTCAATTTTTCTTTTATTTTCTCAATTACTTCATTGTCTCCCTATGCTTTCAACCCTTGTCGAGTTCTCATAAGTTCTTTTCTTTTTCTTTTTTTTTTTTTTTTTTCCACTCAAGCCGTAGCACCCATTGTTCTCTTATCCCTTTTTCGTGCTCCATATTTCTTCTGTTTGTTTTCATATCTGAAAACCCACCTCTCATTTCCTTCCTTGGGGTTGTTTTGTTTGATAATCACTAAAGCCAAATTCCATACCTCCTTTCTTTCTCTTGATCGAATCACCATTCATGGTCATTCCTTCTCTTTGATTTCTTTTCCTGCTTTAGCTTAATCTGCACGCTTCTGTCGACTTTCCTGATAGCCGATCATAGAATGTCTAGGCGGTACACTCTTGTTCGGTAAGGGATCTTTTTCGCTTCCATTATCGTTTTCACTTCTATTTCTTTTTGTTATGGCTAATTGAAGAGATTGACTCGTGTTCATGGGCATTGGTCAGTGATAGAAGGACATATCTTCATCATCTTTTCTTTGTGTGGCCTATTCCTAAGAGGGTGTTGGTAAGTGTTGGTAGCCGAATAGGCTATAAGAGGTTTCTGTTTGTTTGGTTGGCTGAAAGGGTCACTTCTTAGATTCAATCCTTCTTGGAGAATCGATTCTTACATGTTATTTATATAGGTACTCAACCGATCTCATAACCAAAGCCGGAAGCTATCAGTATTCTATCGATCTAGATAAGGAAATCTCTTCGATTAAATGTATAATCATACCCTTATCTTATTCAGTGCTTTAACTCCGTCTTCTAACCAAGATCTATTCCATGGAATCAAATCCTAGCCAAACAAAGGAGGGGGTTGAACTCGCAATCTCTACCCCTAAGTTCAAGAAGTGAGCTGTGTCAGCCATTCGTGACTGGCCACCGGTTATGGGCCGGCTTCTGAGAGGGATAAACAAATCGTTGTGATCCCTGCGAGTGAAGGTGTTAACGAGATCGATAGCATAGTTCTTCGTGTTTACAGGTGTGTAATTTCCACACCTTCTTTGTATGTTATTGATTTGATTATATATGTGGGTTGATAAGCTGAAAACGCAGTAATAGCCATTATATACCCTTAAAGGGTAAAGTTCGTGACACCAGGTACATTCATTCTCTGAGTATGCTGAATAATGATTGTCGAATATGATTATGTGTATACATGAACATCTTGAGTATTCCATGGGATAGTATATGATATGTTGCATTCATTGATCGCATGTTGCATGGGCATGGGGATATGATTATGTTAAAAGAGGCAGTGTTTTGGCTAGCTGTAGCAACTGCCATCGATGGTGTGTAGTGGATGGAGGGTCGATTGTAGAAATCCCCACTGGTGTGATTAAGGTGAGCGGTGGTGTGTAGTAGATGGAAATTTAGGTTAATGGGTTATGCATCATTGTGCATTTGAAATCATTATGTTTGTGTTATAGGGCTAAGGCCTAAGATTTGATTTGGTAAGGGTTTCACCAAAGTGGGTGTAAAAAGGGGCTAAGGCCCAGATGGTAAGTTGATGGGCTAGGCCCAGAAATGGTATAGAAAATTGCACACTGAGTCTTTCGACTCACCCTTGTTGCTTAACCTTTTGCTAGTATTAAATAGCGCAATGGACAGGACCAGAGAGGGCTACGAGGTGCCATGCACGGTTTCTTTTTTTTTTTTAAATTAGAACTTTATTTTATATTCAAATTTTCGGGATTTTATGTTGTTATAAAGCCACTATTAATCTGGTTCAAATATTGGTTCAAATATTCGATTTAAATTTTTAGACGCTCTACACATTAGTTAATTAATATGATGTTTTCACCTAAAAGCTAGCAAAGTTTTTCATTCAACTTAACTAATGATTCTCTTCTATAAATGGATTTTCTTCCGGAAAATTCTCTAGCCTGATGAGGTGTAATAGCATGTGTTTTCAAAAGTCACCTAAGCACTAAGAATCGGCGATTTAAATTACAACCTAAACGAACAGTGTGTTCTCATTTGAAACACTAAACTAAGGATAATAACTGGATGTTTTTTGAAGTTCACGATATTTTATAAAACTCCTTTCCAGAGACATGTCAGATCTGGTCGTGATGTTTGGACCGGGTTTGGGGTGTTACAACTACTTAGGCCTAATATTGTAGAAGACATATTTTGATTTAAATCAACCTCCCTTTGGTATGATCCTCGAAATGCTTACTGGTATTCCGTTGTAACACAAAACTATATTACAGTTTAACCTGTTCACTTACAGATATCGCATTTCATTGGATATATTATTTGCATGTTTTTTACTCTAAACGTTCACATGTTTGGAGGTGGTCAGATGGCCGACTATATGCAACAACAATAAGACCCAAAAATTCTCATTCACAAGTTTATGATATGAAGTAAAATGAAATGCTTTCATTTTGGGTCAAACTTTAAATTCAACCAAATTCTTATATCGAAAGATGCTCAACAAGGACCTTCTTGAACTCGCCAAGTGAAAAAAAATTCATCATCAACATTATTCCTCGATTTTCCAAATAACTATTTATGAATGTGCCCAAAAATCGAATGCCCAAAAATTTGAGTGTGGCATGAAAAATTGTCAATTCTTGGTAAATGGGTAGAGGGTGAAACCTTATCTTGGGGGCATAATAACTATGTTTAAAGAGGTTTAATACTTGGATTGTAGCACCTAAATAGTTGAAATGAATAACCAATTTTTTTTAAAAAGATGACGACACCAAGGGATTATGCTAGGATATAGCCAATGTTTAATACTAAGAATGTCATTATAATATTATTTTTGTGTGTTATTTTCTTTTTTGGGAATAGGACTTCCATCCAGAGGTTACACAACATTTTTTAGCATTAATGAGGAGATGCATGACCTTGACTTGACCTCAAACATGCTCACAGTTACCAGGGAAGTCCTTAAACCTCCTTTTTTTTTATTTAGGAAATACATTGGGGACAATGTGTAATTTAAATGTGGAGAGGTGTACATAGAATTTTTTTTTTTTTGTTATTAATTGCATGTTTCTTTCGTTCGTTTATGTTTTGTACGTGGTGCTTGAACATAGTGTAAATGATGATGGGTTGATGTGACAAGATATTTGTTGCAAATACGTTAGTGAAATAAATAGTAATGTAAAATATTTATTTAAATCACAAGATTGAACCAAAAGAATACATATAAATATATATATATATATAAATCTAAAAAATAGAAATTGGAAATAAAACTGGATTGAAATTGTATACTCGTAGGTAGGTAGAAAACTGACTAGTAGTTGATGCTTGTTTTCAAAGTTTCCTTAAGACAGTTTTGGCTGCTCATTTGGTGTTGGAGAAATGTTGGTCGACTATCTTCCAGGATACAACAACCAGTTCAGTATGGTTGCAGTGATCAACTAACTATAGTCTAGCTTTCTTCTATCATCGAAAACAAGTTTGAAATATGCAGGGAAAAAATGTCAAAATTTTTGTAAAAATAGAGAAAAATTCAGTGTATATTTTCTCTTTCAAATTATTTCGATTTTAAATAAAATATTCAAAATGAAAGAACTTTTGGAAAATTTGACTAATGGAGCCATAAACGTCTGAATTAAAGGATCCATTAAACTCAATTTAATATTTGTCCTTTTAATTCCAAACAGAATTTGAAGAGAGAAGCTTTGCTGATAAAAAACAAAATTACGTATTGCGCTAAAATATTCGCAGGCCTAGAAGGGCCTAACCGGTTCGAACATTTCGCATCGCCTACATCATTTGGGTACGCCTCCAACCCCGGTGGGTTTGGATTTACACCCCCATGTGTGAAGGAGAGCATTAGCTTAGTCATTCAATAACCACCAAGTTGGTTCATATATATAAATATAATTCACACTTAATACTTAACCAATGTGGAACTAAGCTTTCCATTTTCCACAACATAATTCACAAGTGGCTTACTTTGAGCATCAATTTCTTATCATCACTCAACCATTTTGAGCATATGATATATCATTCTCAAGGGTAGAATATAAAACCATAATTTTATTATTCAAATCTCCACCTTTACCAATCGAGAAAATGCCTTAAAGCTTCCAAAAATCTATTTTTTCCAACAATCCCCTACATGAATGAAATTGATATTTTTAACAAAAAACATTGACTCGATGTTGTGATAGAATCTACAATCGATAGTTGCATAGCATAGGTAGGCATTAACCCTTGAACCTTCCCTTGCAAAAGTATATTTACTTTACTAGCTGACCAATAGACATGATGTCCTTGAACTATTCTGTTATTTTTGTAAATGATGACATACCTCACACAACAACCTCCCTAGCAAGGTTTTAGTTCTAATGGGTATGTTTATATGGCCATGAACATCTCCTAGTTCTACAAGAGTTTGAAAGAACTATGCCCCAGTAGTCTCCTCGAAGTAGCCCCACTTCACTTTCACATAGGTGATTTATGTTGCTCGGGTCACCAAAACACACAATGGTCATTAAAAGCATTACTTAACCTATCCCACTTTTAATCACTATTTATATCATAGGAACGAGCTTGGGATAAGAACCCCATAGTGACCTCACAAGGTCTATGAAAGTAGGTTGTCCCTTTGAACCTAGATCTTGGGATCTTAAGTCAACTAGGTTGGGTTTTCCTTCACATAGTGCCTTTAATTCTCATGGGCTTTAGTCTCATTCCTTTCGATTTTTTATCAACATGATCTTGATTTAAGCCTTTAGTTAACGGATTTGTAATGTTATCTTTTGATTGTACAAAACCAATAGAGATAACTCCATTTGAGATTAGTTTTCTAACGGTAATTGTGACGATGACGCACATGTATCAACTTACCATTATACATTATGTTCTATGCTCTACCAATTGTTGCTTGGTTATCACAATATATACATATTATGGGCATAGGCTCTAGCCAGTCAGGAATATCCTCCAAGAAGTTTTGAAGCTATTCATCCTCTTCTCCGGATTTGTCTAAAGCTACAAACTCAAATTCCATTGTGGATCTAGTTATAATCATTTGTCTTGAGGATTTCCATGACACAGCTTATCCTCCCAATGTAAAAACATATCCACTTGTGCCTTTGGTATCTTGAATATCAGATATCGAACTGGAATTGGAGAATCCTTCTAAAATAACATGATCTCTAGAATAATGTAGTCTGTAGTCTCGAGTATATTTGAGATATCTCAATACTCTTACAATTGCTTTCCAGTTGGTTTTCTCTAGATTGCTTATGAATCTACTTAAACTGCTCACAGTAGAAGCAATATTTGCTCTAGTACAGCTCATCAAGTACATTAGACTACCTATGACACTTGCATATTCCACTTGGTCAATACTTTCACCTTTTTTTTGGATAGATGTTGGCTCGTATCTATTGGAGTTCTAGCTATGCCAGAATCATCCTTGCTAAATTTCCCAAGAATCTTGTCCACATAGTGTAATTGAGTCAATATGAGACCTTCAGATGATCTCTTGATTTGGATGCCCAAAATCACATCAGCTAGTCCCATATCTTTCATGTCAAATCTTGAATTAACATGTCTTTTTTACATTTTACCATTTCATTGTTACTTCCAACAATGAGTATGTCATCAAGTTATAAGCATGGAATTATAAATTCAATTTCGGTAGTTTTAACATACACACATTTGTCACACTCATTAATCTTAAAGTCATTTTTCATCATGACATTATCAAACTTATCATGCCATTTCTTTGGCCTTGCTTAAGTCCATACAAAGACTTCACAAATCTACAAACTTTCCTTTCTTTTCATGGAACTACATGACCCTTAGGTTTTTTCATGTAAATATCTTTATCAAGGTCTCTATTTAGAAAAGCTGTTTTAACATCAACTTGATGTACTTATAGATATTGCAAGGTAGAAATATCAAGTATCATCCTTAAAGAAGTTATCCTAGATATTAGAGAAAAAGTATCAAAGTAGTCAAGGCCTTCCTTTTGTATATAACCTTTTATAACCAATCTAGCCTTGTACTTATCAATTGTTCCATCTGCTTTTATTTTTCGTTTGAAAATCCACTTAGAATTTAATGGTTTAATTCCTAGAGGAAGATCCACTAATTCCCATGTATGATTTTGCATGATGGATTCAATTTCACTTTTAATAGCATATTTCCATAAGGTACTTTCGAATGACCGTATAACATCATTATACATTTGAGGTTTGACCTCTAGCATAAAAGTTAGAAAATTTGATCCAAAAGATTTTTCCACCCTTTCTTGTTTACTCCTTGGCTCTATCTCAATTTCAACCTCTTGTTGAACGTCTTAACTACTTTCATCTATAGTCTCTGAAATTCATTTCGTTGAACTTGAATCAACTTCCCTAGTTTTACAAGGGAAGATATTTTCAAAGAATGAGACATTCTTTGATTCCAAGAAAGTATTCTTGTGAATATAAAGATTCTTTGATTCATAAAAAAGAAACCGATATGCATTGCTATGATCTGTATAGCCAATGAAAATACAATCCACCATTTTAGGACCTATTTTCATTTACTTTGGTAATGGAGTCATTACATTTGCAAACACCCTCATACTTTCAAGTAGTTGTAAGAAGGTTTTCCACCTTTCCATAACTCATATGGTGTCTTGTGCTTTATCTTACAAGGAACCTTATTTAAAAGGTAATTAGCTAATATCATCACTTCCCCATACATGTTCTGTGATAACCCAGAGCTTCCTAGCAATGCATTCATCATTTCCTTTAGAGTTTGATTTTTTGCTCGGCTACTCCATTTGATTGAGGAGTGTATGGTGGTGTCACTTCCTAAATAATACCATGTTGTGCATAGTATTCACCAAATGGTTAAACATATTCACCACCACGATCACTTCTCACCATCTTAATCTTTTTATTAAGTTGGGTTTCAACTTCCTATTCATAGAGAAGAAATTTCTCTATAGCTTCATCTTTGCTCTTAAGCAAATATACGTAGCGATATTTTTTGCTGTCATTAATGAAGGTAATAAAATATTTATTCCCTCCTCTAGTTTGAACAAACTTTAAATCACAAACATCACTATATATTAGATCAAGTGGTTCTGTACTTATTTCAATAATTTGAAATGAAGACCTTGCTAATTTTGCCTCAGCACAAGTTTCATATTTGTGATTATAATTAATGTGAAATGAAGGAATATGCTCTAAATTAATTAACCTACGTAAAGTATCATAATTAACATGTCCGAACCTACAATGCCATAAATTAAATTACTCAAGCATATAAATAAAAGAAGAAGATACATTCTTATTTATTGTCTTTGCTTCTATAGAGATTGCATTAAGTTTCCACATGTCATTTAATACATATCCCTTCCCACAAACATTCCCCCTTTAGACAAAATTAGCTTCTGGGATTCAAACACCATCCAAAAGCTGTGTACACTTAGGAGTGTCCCAGAAACAAGGTTCTTGCATATGTCAGGCACATGCAACACATTTTGAAGCTTTAGTTCTATACTAAAAGTCATCTTCAAGACTACAACACCCTTCCTCTTGATCTTAAAATTCGTGGCATTGCCCATATAGAGCTTCTCCCCTTTGTCACAAGGCACCAACTTAGAAAATGAGTCTTTGTCATAGCAGATATAACGTGTGGCACCAATATCAAGCCATCATCCTCTTGGATTTGAGTTAACCACTTTAGAAATCACAACACATAAGTCCATATCAGACACTTCCTTGGAAATTTCTTCCAAAGCATTGGCCTTGTTAGCTTTGACTTTTTTTTGGAAACCTACAGTCAGATGACTTGTACCCCATCTTGTTTCAATTGAAGCATTTCCCTTGAAATTTTTTCTTCTTGGAAACACCACCTTTTGGTCCAAGTTTAAACCCATTTTAAGGTTGTTTTCCCTTCTTGAAGTCCTTCTTGACTTCTACCACGTTTGTCTTAGCACCATTGACATCTTCTACTTTGTTGTGTTTTTTTAGTACCTCTAGTGTCTTCTTCAATCCGAAGTTTGACAATCAGGTATTTCAATAACATTTCCTTTCTTTTATGCTTTAGGTAATTCTTAAAGTCATTCCAAGTAGGGTGTAGTTTCTCAATAATGGCTGCCACCTGGAAGGATTCACTTATGACCATCCATTTAGCAAGAATTTCATGAATGATCAGTTGAAGTTTCTGCACTTGATTCACAACTAGTTTAGAATCAACCATTACAAAATTTAAGAATTTGCCAACTAAAAACTTTTTAGCTCCAACATATTCAGTTTTGTATTTATGTTCCAATGACATCCATAATTCCTTAGCCTTTTTCTTGACATTGCATACTTTGTTGAGTGCATCTGACAACCCATTCAGGATGTAATTTTAGCATAGGAAATCAGAATACTCCCAAGCTTAAATAGTAATGAAGGTGGTAACATCGTCTACCTCACCCTCTTTAACAGTAGGAGGTTCATCCTTAAAAATTTTGGCCAACTTCAACATGGTCAAGTAGAACAATATATTCTGTTGCAATGACTTGAAATTCTATCCAGAGAAATTCACAGCCTTCTCATTGTGGCTTACAGCCACGGCAACATTGAAGTTTGATTCAAAGCTTGAGTTGGAACCAATGCTCTAGATCGCGAATTTGGTGATTTGGTAGGAGTTTCTATTTTTTGTTAAGATTTCATTAAAAAACCATAATTAGTAATAATAATAAATAGAAAATTTAATTTCCACTCATTGTGGCTTACAGCCACGGCAACATTGAAGTTTGATTCAAAGCTTGAGTTGGAACCAATGCTCCAAATCTCGAATTTGGTGAATTGGTAGGAGTTTCCATTTTTTGTTAAGATTTCATAAAAAAACCATAATTAGTAATAATAATAAACAGAAAATTTAATTTCCAGTTTAAACTACCCTTCGATTCTATTAAACAGTAGAATTTAGTTAGGAGCTAAAAATTCTGAAATAAAATCAATAACCAATTTTTGGTAACAGAATTGTTACTCTCAAACGATTACTATTAACAAAAAAAATAGAATAAATTCTGTTGAATGGTAAGAATAGAATCCTGAAACATAATTTTTCAATTGATTTTTGTTTGGAAACAGAAAATCGAACAAATTATGTTGAACGGTAGGAATAAAATCCTGAAACAGAATTGTTTAATTGATTTATGTTTGGAAAAAGAAAAACAAACAAATTTTGTTGCACGGCAAGGCGTACTACCTTTTCAAGGATACCTTTGATTTCATGGTTCACTCTCTCAACTTGCCCATTAGACTAGGGGTGATAGGAAGTAGCAATCTTGTGCTTCACATCATATTTGTCAAGCAACCACTTAAGCAATTTGTTCACAAAGTGAGAACCTTCATCACTAATAATAGCTCTTGGTGTCCCAAATCGTGTAAACACATGCTTATGTAGGAATGGCATGACTACCTTAGCATCATTTGTAAGGTATGCTTCAGCTTCAACACACTTGAATACATAGTCCACAGCAACTATGGTGTATTTGTTCCCATAGAAGAAGGAAACAGGCCTAAGAAGTCAATGCCCCATACATCGAACAATTAAATCTCCAAAATGTTTTTCAAGGGCATCTCATTCCTCCTTGATATATTTTCGATCCTTTGGCATTTATCACAGTTCTTCACATAAGCATAAGCATTTTTAAATAGTGTAGGCCAAAGGAACCCTACTTGCAAAATCTTAGCTGCAATACATGAACCACTAAAATGTCCCCCACTTGGAAATGAATGGCAATGATACAAGATCTCAACAATCTCACTTTTAGCTACACACTTTCGGATTATATTATCTTCACGCTCAAATAAGTGTTCATCTAGGAATTTCTTGTTGATAGGCACACATGATCGAGTTACCTCGTCTTGTTCCAACCTCGACAGATGATTAGCTATTTGATTTTGACACCTTTTCTGTCTTGGATCTCAAGGTCAAATTCTTGGAGTAAAAGTATCCAATAAATTAGCCTCGGTTTTGCATCTTTCTTCGTGAGCAAGTATTTAACGGTCGCATGTTCAGTAAATACTGTAACTTTGGTACCTATAAGATATGAGCAAAATTTTTCAAAAGAAAAAACTATAGCAAAGAGTTCCTTTGTTGTTACCGTATAATTGAATTGGGCTCCCATCAAAGTTCTACTTGCATAGTAAATAGGGTGAAACACTTTGTTTCTTCTTTAACCCATCACAGCTCCAATAGCATAATCACTTGCATCGCACATCAACTCAAAAGGTAAGCTCCAATCAGGTGTAACGATTATTGGGGCTGAGATTAACCTTTTTTAGATCTTCAAAAGCTTTTAAACATGCTTTTTTGAAATCAAAAATTGTATCTTTCTCTAACAACAAACACAACGGTTTAGAAAATTTTGAGAAATCTTTGATAAACCTTCGGTAAAAAATGGCATGGCCTAAGAAACTTCTAAATCCTTTCACATTAATTGGGGCCAGTAATCTTTCAATTACACCTACCTTTGCTTTATCGACTTCAACTCCTCCCTTTGAGATTTTATGCCTTAAGACAATCCCTTCCTTAACCATAAAATGGTATTTTTCCCAATTAAGTACAAGATTCATCTCTTCGCATCTCTTCAATACCTTAGTCAAATTACTCAAACAAATATCATTAGTGTTACCGAAAATAGAAAAATCATCCATGAAAACCTCAACAAAATTTTCAACTATATCAGTGAATATTGCCATCATGCATCGTTGAAATGTTGCAGGTGCATTGCATAAACCAAAAGGCATTCGCCTAAAAGCAAACGTACCATATAGACAAGTAAAGGTTATTTTATGTTAGTCCTCCGAGTTACAACTATTTGGTTATATCTCGAATAGCCATCTAAAAAATAATAAAATTTATTACCTTCTATCGATCTAACATTTGATCCATAAAAGGCAATGGAAAATGGTCCTTTCGAGTGGTTTTATTCAACTTTCTATAATCAATATAAATTTTCCAACCAGTAATAGTTTTAGTTGGAATCAACTCGTTACGCTCATTTTCAACAATCGTGATTCCACCTTTCTTCGACACACACTCCATCGGACTTACCCATAAACTATCTAAAATAGGATAGATCATTCCTGCATCTAACCATTTGATCACTTCCTTTCTCACAACTTCTTTCATAACATGATTAAGCCTCCTTTGCCCATCAATTCGAGCTCTTTCACCTTCTTCTAAAATAATTTTATGCATGTAAAAAGAAGGACTTATACCTCGAATATCAGCTATGGTCCAACCAATTGATTTCTTAAATTTCCTTAGAACAGTAATTAGTTGCTCCTCTTGATCTCTCTTCAGTTCTGCTGAAATAATCATAGGCAAAGTGGAACAGTCACCTTTAACATATTTCAAATAGGAAGGAAGTACCTTTAGTTTGAGTTTAGGTGGTTCTTCAATTGAAAACTTGGGTTGGACAAATTCTCTGACTTCTAACTCCAACGGTTCAAACTGTGTGGATTGAATAAAATTTCTTTGATTGGCTTCCATCAAAGCCATGTTTTCTTCACCTTCTTCATCCTCCAAAGGGTCAAGCTCTAAGGCTTTCTCCAATGGATCTTCTTCAAAATTACTTTCCATAGAAACTAAGGTTTCTATCTCTTCCATTATTGAACACTCTTCTGTCAGATCGGGAAATTTCATCACTTTAAGAATGTTAAAGGTTACCTGATCATCTTAAACTCGCATGGTGAGTTCACCTTTCTGGACATCAATTTACATTCTTCTCGTGGCTAAGAAAGGTCTCCCAAGGATGATCGATTGTTCCTTGTCTGCTTCAAAATCTAAGATAATGAAATCAGTAGGAAAAATAAATTTATCGACTCTTACCAAAATATCCTCAATCTTTTCCTCGGGATATACAAAAGATCGATTCATTAGCTGAAGCATCACATTGTAGGTCTTACTTCACCTATCCCTAGAATCTTGAAAATAGTCTTATGCATCAAGTTGATACTCGTTCCTAAATCACACAAAGGTTTACCATAGTAAGATTCACCAATGTTATAGGGTATAGTAAAGCTTCCTAGGTCCTTCAATTTCAATGGCAGTTTATTCTACAAGAACGCACTGCACCCCTTTGTCAAGGCAACAGTCTCATAATCACTCAATTGTTTCTTCTTAGACAGTATATCTTTCATAAACTTCACATAATTCAGCATTTGTTCTAAAGCCTCCACCAATGAAATATTGATGTGTAACTACTTCAGAACATCCAAAAACTTCTTGAATTGCACCTCATGTTCTGCTTGTGTTGCTACAATCTTTGTGGATATGGAGGTGATGGAACTTTCAGTTGAATCAGATAACTCTTCTAAGTAGGTAAATTTGCATCCGAAGAAGATGTTAAAGTATCTGAATTCACTAAGTTAGGATTTACCTTATCAGTCTTTACAGATTTTGACTCTTTTGGTGTAGGAATTTCAACAGTTGGTTGATTCTTTTCAACGGGCTTATCTTCGACATCAATCAATCGGGGTTCCAAAATTTGACCACTTTGCAATGCCACTGCCTTGATATGTTCTTTACCTAAATTTCTTGTATTCTTGGTATTGCTCAGCAAGGTTCCTTGCGGTCTATTACGAAGCTCCATAGCTAACTGGCCAATTTGGTTTTTAAAATTTTTCAGTGTTACTGCTTGGCTTTGGATCAAAGTGTCATTCTTTGCCATGTATGCTTTCAACAAGTTCTCCAAATTATTTGATACCTCAGCTTGAGGTGGTCTTGGAGCTTACTAATTAAACCTTGAGATTGGTTGGGTCTATGCTGCAATAGGTTGTTGTTTGGTCCATTTTCTTGGTTGCTTCAAGAAAAATTAGGATGATTATGCCATGAAGGATTGTAGAAGTTAGACTGGGGTCCTTGTCCACTCCTATTTTGATGTTGGTTCCCCACGTAGTATTGATTTGGGATTTGATGGACAGTTCTCAAAAGAATGATCCTCCCCACAGTATACACAGGAAACTACTTCAAACAGACTTGGTGGCTAACTGCAAACTTATTAGCACTATTAGCGGTAAACTATTTTATCATAGAGGAAATAGATGATACATGAGCTGATAACGAACTAAGGGCGCCAACTTCATGAACTCAGGCTACATGTATTCCTAAAGTTTTTCAATTTGTTGGCCATTGATAGTTATTACTCGCGATCCTCTCGATGATCTCGTAAGCCTCATTATAGGACTTAGAAAAAATTGCACCATTCGCAAAAGCATCTACCATCAATCTTGTATGTGCATTGTGACCATTATAGAATGTCTCCAACTGGATACAATGAGGAATCCCATGATGAGTGTAACACCCTGAATTTTGGGCCTAGAAGAGATGGGTTGCGTGTGTCAGAAAAAATTGGATTTTATTGTGCAAAAAAATTTATTATTATTGCATGTTTAGTTTAATATTTAAGTGAATTAAGAATGGTCGGTAGTGGCATGGAGTTGGATTCTAAGGGGAGTGTTCAGAAGAGAAAAGTTAGGAAGGGATTGAGGAGCTTATCATGGAGAAAAATTAAGAGATGAGATATGTGGAAGAGGTTGAGCCGAATTGGGAATTTGGAGATAGGAAATTCAGCTATAGGCTATAAATAGGTGTCAAATTTGTGGTTCTAGGCTAATGCCAAATTTTTTCTTTTTATTTTGCCGAAAACTACTTTTCTCTCCAAATACCTAAAATTCAAAATCCCTTATTCTTCCTCTTCTATTTTGCGCCAATTTCTTCCCTTCCTTCTCATCAAACTCTTTTTTTTCCTTTGCTTCTAGTCTATTTCTTTTGTGCTAAATATTCTTGGTCCCTAAAGTCTAGTATTCCTTTTTTTGAATCCCTTGTATGCCACCCCTTTTCTTCCACAATTTGATCAAAGCAATCTTTTTTTTCCAGTTACTTAACCTAATATTCATCCTCTCCCTCTTTCAAATCTTTTATTCTCCTCTAGTTGGCTAAATCATCTGGGACTAGCTATTGCATTCATTTGGCCGATTGACTAAGAATTTACGATGAGCAATGGAGGATCGAGTAAAGTGTCAGTAAAGATGCCGACTAAGTGTGAGCAAGCGACCACTACTCCCAAGTTTAAGAGACTTAAGTTATCGGCGGTTTAAGGCTTTTTGCCTGGATGCAGAAAGGGTACTACAACGGACCTTGAATTAAATAGGCAAATCGCATTCGATCAAGGCAAGTATAGGTTGTCCTTCGGTGAGTGGTTGTAGTGGATTTAGTTTAATTTACTAAGTAAGTGACTAATGGAGTGTAATGTTTGAATATAGGTTCTGACGATTATGAGTACTTAGTACTCTAGGTGGTAAGGTGTGTACTTCTACCCTATGGTTCGATAGATTAATATAAAGCCGAAGGTTTGTACATACACTACACACACATAGATCGGCATATCCCAAAATGTCGAAAAGCCAAAAGTTTGGTTACGGTAGTCTTGCAAGTGCGCGAACCCTCGTAAGAGGGTATTTGATACGATACCAGAGACCCCATGAGTGATCTCATGGACTTGGGTCACGTTTTGGCCAACTGGCCAGAATGGGCCAAATGGGCCTGACGGGCCCATAAGCCTAAATAAGCGAATGTTGATAACTTGGTAATATGTGATGAGCTAATTAAGTTTATTGAATGATTTGGAATGGATTCAGGCCTAATAGGCCATATAAGTGTGATTGAGCCTAATGGACCGTAAAAATGTGATTGGGTCTAATGGGCTATATGAGTGTGTGAAAGCCTGTAGACTTGCTAGGGTTTTATAATAGACTTTTAGGCCTAGTTCTAATAAATCCTTAAACAACATAAAACTTAATTAATGTATCAAATTCATCTGTGGACAAGTCATAAGGTTAGAGTGTGGCAATGGGCATATGCATGTCTAGGATTGGATCTAGGGAGAGCTTGGTATTTAAGTGGTCTTAATGACCCACCTCCTCTTCTCCAAAATCCTACCTAGTGTATAGTGTCTGTTCACTTTAGCCAACGAGGACATGTTGACGGGCCAAAAGTTCATAATTTAAAACCCATGCTATTAAGAAATTACCAAATACCCCTATACATTAAAGGTATGATTTATTTTACATGTATGAAATGTTGCATTCATATGATATTCTGTTTAGGTTGC
The DNA here is from genome assembly GCA_025506655.1 of Gossypium rotundifolium. Lineage (NCBI taxonomy): Eukaryota > Viridiplantae > Streptophyta > Magnoliopsida > Malvales > Malvaceae > Gossypium > Gossypium rotundifolium. The sequence continues at coordinate 113,280,158 of CP106732.1, read as the reverse complement.
ATATGGGTGGGAATTATGGTACGGAGGAAGAATTTAAGGATCGCATGGTTGCTTGACGACTGTGGATCCACCGTTAGCTTTTTAAGCCCAATATATAATTAGCAGCTTTGCTGCAACGTTAGATAGTACCGCAATCGGGCTACCATTGTTGTGTAACAAATGGGTGGGTCGATTTAGAAATCCCACAGGTGTATAAGGTTGGAAGGAAATGTTGTGTAGAAGATGGACTATTAGGGAGGGTTTGCACAGCATTGCATATTATTGTGATATTAATGTGATATGGGCTTCGGCCCAAAGGCCACCGCTACTAAGTTGGGCTCAGGCCCAAAATGACCGATGATTACTTTATACTCATTGAGGGTTGTACACACTGAGTTCTTCAAAACTTACCCCCTCCTTTTTCAACTTTTTAGGTGACCCTCAGTAGGCGGTTCGACGGATGGTGGGACTTAGAGGTGGCCAGCTAGCAAGATATTATTATCTGAATTTTCTTTAAAATTCCTAGTATTTTGAAATTAATTTGGTTTGGATTATAATAAGGCCTTTTCTCTGGTTATTATTATTTTGTAGGATTATTATATTATTATGTTTTATATTTTGGAGGCGTAATAATCGCTTATTATTGTAAGATATGGTTGTTTTCAATTATTACGCTTTCGCAACTCCATTATTAAATACCAAGTTTTATAAAATGTTTGTTTTTAAATAAAACTTCCGTAACTAAAAAGGGGTTTGTACTCAACATTTTACTTAATGAAGGGTTTTCAATGAAAATAAGGTTTTCGCTAAAACACTTCAATGTGACACGATGGACTCGGGCCTAACTTCTAGGTTGGGTTTAGGGTGTTACAATGAGGACACTTATGAAATAACTCCTTGAATCGCTCCTAAGCCTCCTACAAAGACTCATCATCCAATTGTTGGAAAGTTGTGATCTCGTTCCTCAACTTAGCATTTTTACTAGGCAGGAAATACTTAACCAAAAATCACTCTGCTAATCCTAGCCATGTAGATATGGAACTTGGTGGCAATGAATTGAACCATGCTCGTGCTTGATTTCACGACGAGTACGGAAACAACTTCAACCTTAGTGCATCTTCAGTCACACCTGCTATCTTGAATGAATCACTCACCTCCATAAATAATCGAAGGTGGAGATATGGATCTTCCGTGGGCTTACCACTGAATTGGCCCACCGTTTGGAGCATTTGAAACATCACTGGTTTCAATTCAAATTGAGTTGCCTCAATATCTAGCCTTCTAATTCCTGGATTTAACTTACTCAAAAGTGACATAGCATATTGTCTGATGCATCGATCCCTATCATCGAAAATGAGGATGGATTTCGTACACGATCGCCTTTCATTACCTTGGTCTTGATTCTGATTTCCATGGTCCATCTTGACTTGTCTTTGAGTTGTTTCTTCACGTCTTCTTTGTTTGAAAGTTTGCTCAATTTTGAGGTCTATAAAGAGTAAATCGATAATCCGACCTATGCTCATAAACACCTCAAAAGAAAATAAAAAAATTGAAAAGAATAAGTTAGTAATGTTAAAAATAAAACAAATTGGAAGTAAATAATTTCACAGAAAAAATGATTATGACAATAGTTAACAATCCCCAGCAATGACACCAAAAACTTGTAAAGCGTAGGTTTGTGCAAATGTACACAGTCGTTATCAAGTAATAAGTAAGTATCGAGTTATCGTCTCCACAGGGATTGTATTTGTGCTAAGTCACTTAATTTGTAAAATTATATTAACAATTCGGCAAATAAAAACACAATATGATTGAGAAGTGATGAATAAAATTAAATATATTAAACTAAATGCAATGATCCCTAATGCAAGTTATCCTTGTAGCATCCTAAAATTTGGGGTTCTGCATTTTGCACGATTACATGCGTTTGGCTAGCTATGCTTGTTATTTGGGTGTGTTTGTGGGTCATGGGAAGGCTCGGGGTCAAGCCTGGGCCCTGGTGAAATTTTGGTTTTAGGGCACTTTGGTAGGGTGAGCTAGTGGAGGCAAGACTTAAGTTTAATAGTTGGTGTTGTGTTAACTAAAGAAATCAGGGTGGCCTAGTGGAGTTGGCATCACTTGTGAAGCAAGGGAAGTGAGGTTCGAATATCACATGAAACATTATGGAGCTTTATTTTTGTGCTCCAAATGGGGAAAAGGTAGCATTCGGTGGGACTCCACCAAGGAGGAGTTGAATGGGTCAAATGAGTTTGAATGGATAGAGGAGAGGAGTTTGAGGAGTTTGAAGTGGTCAACCATTTCAAATGATGGATGGAGAGTGAGTGGAGGAGAGAATCAACAATTTGGTGCGTGCAAGGAGTTGGTCGAAATTGGGAAGTGTGTGGGAGGAGTAAATCCGATCAAAAGAAGAAAAAGAGAGAAGAGTTTTTTTGGAGTATTTTCAATTTTGGTTGGGTGGGTGTGCCAAATTTTGGAGCATTTTTCTTTCTTAGCATATGTGCATTTGAGAGTATTCTTTTCTTTTTGTGTCAATCGGGTTTCAACTTTTAGTTTCATTTTCTCTTTGCCGAAACTTCTATCTGCCTATTGACTTCTACTCTTTTCTTTTCAAAAGTTTCGGCTATCTTTCTCTTTTGGGTGTTGCCGAATTTCCTTGTAGTTGCTTTCTTTTCTTTCAACTCCTTTCCCAACTCTTCTTTCTTCTTGCCGAAACTCTCTTAAGCTTTCTCTCATCTATTTTGCCTTTTCGTACATTATTTCCCCTACTTAGTCACCAAATCACTCTTGACCGAACCATTCTTTCACACCCTTCCAACTTTCTTTCTTTTCATTCACCTTAGTCGTTTGCATAACCTCTCTTCTACATTCTTTGTGGTAGGCGTTCAGTGAAGTTAAGTCTCTCTTGTTTGTTTCCTGCTCCACGTTCCATCTTTGGTTACTATCTTGTACTGCCAAACCTTCCTCTCCTACTTGGTTTTCTTCGAATAATAGGTAACACTTTCTTTTCCCTTCATCATCTCTACTTTCTCTGCTTTTTCTCTTAAGCCAAAATACTCAAGGGTCACCTTTGACTATTAGGTCGAACCTCTACTTCTCTCACGACTCATCTTTGATTCGAGGATGAATCAGTTGTTGTGCGGTTCATCATTTATCAAGGTAGGGAGTCATCTCTTGATTTCTTTGCAATTATTTCCTTTTTGTTTTACTCTGCCATAACCAAACCTCCTTGTTAGACAACTACCATTTTCACTATGGTTGATCGAGTTTTTTCATGGAGGCTAGTGATAACAAGTGTAAGGGGGTAGCGAGAAGCGAGCCTAAGGGAGTGGATTAGTAGTCTCTGCTTCCAAGTTCAAACGACGTAGGGTATTAGCCGTTCGGGATTTCCCACCAAGTTGTGGAAGGAGGCGACATCGGATCTGATTAGACAGATCATAGTTGTTCGTGATAGTGAGGGTGACGACGATTTGGAGTGTATAGTTCTTCGCGTAATCAGGAGTGTAAATCCACCCTCTTATTCATTTGTTGTGTACTAATCTGTTAGTTGGCTAGAAGTCGAAATACCTTATTGAGTAAGCTATGAGATTCCCTAGCGGTTGAATTTAGAAATGGGCCAGGTGAGTAAATTATGATTATACCCTGTTAGAAAGATTTAGCATGACGATGTATTTTGTCTATCTATTATATTGGTATGTTCATGCATGCACTAAATTACTATGTCATGATATATTGCATGGGGTGGGGATATCATATTGATCGGGGAAGTGTATTTCAGTGATCTGTCACATTATTTTGGTGGCACTATCACAATTTTGGCGATGAGCAGCGTGACTGCCATCGAGGTGTGTAGCGGATGAGGGTTGATTGTAGAAATCCCCACTGGTGTGTTTTGGCTGGAATGGGTGGTGTGTAGCGGATGGATAACTAGGTTGGGTCGGGTTGCATCGCATGCACTTATCTGTTTTACCATGTTAAAACATGCCAAACTGGGATTACTACCAGTGGTATCAGAGCTTGATTACAAAACTCGGCTATGAAATGGGTTCAAAATGTTTTCCAAAATGGGTTTGAAGTATGGTTTAGAGAAATGTATGTCTTTTTAAAAGTATGGCGCCGAGTCTCCAGCACCAAATCCGTAAGTCTTCTGACTTTATTTGATATTATAAAATGATTTTAGAAGGAATTATTATAATTAGTGTTGTATGACTGCTAGCTAGGGGTGAGTGTTCGATTGAATCGAATCAAATCGAATGAAAAAATTTCAAGTTAATCGAGTTGACGAATCATATTTTATCATCCTAATTTGATTTGAAATTTTCTCGAATCGAGTCAAGTGAGATGGAATTCAAATCGAATCGAATCAAATATATTTGTTCGAGTTAAATTTAAAAAATAATTTTGGATCCTTGTAACCATTGTCACATATCATAATAAAAGTTGTCCACCTTAACCAAAATTTTTATTAACTTTCACACCAAATAATTTATTTATTAATCTTTTATATCTGGGTTAGCTTCTTTGCTTGTTTAGTTCTTTCAATTATCTTGATTCTTGTCACTATGTATTTTGGAATTAAAATATATTAAATGTAAAAATGTGATTTTTTAATAAAAGTTATTTTAAAGATAAAATGTGAAATTGGTACCAATATAAAATTTTAAACTAATATTTTATGGAATAATTAATAATTCAATTTTAATATAAATATTAAATATGACTAAACAATTCAATAATATAAATAATATAAAATGTGAAATTTAATTTAATAATATAAATAGTAGATATAAATAAAATTATTACTATTTATGTTTAGTGATTTTTTGGATAATTTTGATTTTTATTTGAGAGTAAAGGGTGAGAAGTAAAAGTTAAGGAGGAAAATAAAAGTTTTGGAGAATAAAAGTTTGAGGGAAATAAATAGGGAGTAAAATTTTGAAGGAAAATATTAAAAAAATTGGAGGGGATGGGTTTGGGGTAGATGGGAGGTGAGATGGGAATGGAGTAAAAGTTTTAGGGAAAAGTGGGAGGAGTAAAATTTTGGGGAAAATAAAAGTTTTAAGGGTTTTGGGAGTAAAATTTTGAGAAAAGTAAATGGGAGAGTAAAATTTTGGTGGGAAATGGATTTTGAGTAGATTGGGGGTTAGGATTAGAGGGAGTAAAAGTTTTGGGGGAAGTGGGAAGGAGTAAAAGTTTTGAGGAAAAGTAAAAGGTTTGGGAGTTTGGGGTAAAAATGTAAAATATTATAGTTTGATATTCAAATTATTCGAATTATTTGAGTTATTCGAATTCGAAAACTCAACTCGATTCGAACTCGAAATTTGAAAAAAAATATCGAGTTGACTCGAATAACTCGATTCGTTTAACTCAAAATTTGAATTTTTTTTGATTTTTTCGAGTCGAATCGAGTTTTTCTCACCCCTACTGCTAGCTATAGGAGTTAAGACTATAGAGACTGAGACATTAGGAAATTTGATCTGTGAAAACAGCTATTACACTCACTTTGCATAAAACATTGTTAATAAACATTGGAATTATACACTAATTCATAAAATTTCTAATCAGATTAAGTCAATTTAGCTAACATTAGCACTAGAGGACGTGGACGCGATGGACATGGCCGAGGTAGAGGCCGAGGTATTGGGGTTGGATCTGAGGCATCTAGGAACATGCCTGAAATGGAAGCACCTGCATCACCAATGACCGAGGCGGGGTTCTATGTCAAGCTGGAGGGGACGATGTTTTGTCCCAAGCTATGCTGCGAGTCTTGGAATGGGTTGCTGGGGTAAACACTAGATCAGTAGCCCGAAAATATATCCTTGAGTGACTTTGAGCAAATGGGGTTGAGATATTTAGGGGCATTTCTAGTGTGGCCCCAAACGTAGCTGAATATTGGCTGGAGGCAGTTGAGCAAGTTATGGATGACCTGGACTGCATGCAGGGAAAAACTAAAAGAGTACAGTGTCCCTCCTTCGAGATGAGGCATACTAATGGTGGCTCATGGTAAGGGAGGGTACACTGGCAGACCGTATCACCTGGGACTTCTTTAAGACAGCGTTCCAGGGAAAGTATGTTTGGGCGAGTTATGTGGACGCACAGAGAAAAGCATTTCTAAACCTGGTCTAGGGGAATAAGTCCGTGGCTGAATGTGAAGCGAAGTTATTGCGCCTAAGCCATTACGCTCGGGGTATCATTGTAACTAATTATGAACGTTGTGTTCAGTTCGAGGATGGTCTGCAGGATAAGCTACGAGTACTGATAGCTCCACAGCACGAGAAAGAGATTTTGCTATTGTAACAGCCTGATTTTGGGGCTAGTCAGAATAGTGGTCTCGAGACCACTAATCTGAGGTCGAGGAAAATTATTTTATTATTATTTTATGTGTTATGGTATTGATATATGGCTATATGAGAATTTTGGTGCTTTAATTTTAGCAATAGCATGCTTAATTGTGAAAAAGGGCTAAATCGCATAAGATGTGAAAGTTCTATTTAATAAGGTAGGGGCACCTAATAGCTATAGAATATAATTTGGATGATTTTAAAGTGCAAATAGGCCATTTATCTAGTGTTGGTCGGCCATAGGAATGAAGGGGGACAATAGCATTAAATGTTGGTCAAATTTGATGGAGATTAGGTGATAATAAAATAAAAAAATAAAATAAAAAGATGAGATATCATCTTTTACTATTCATGCATCTTCTTCACCAAAATTTGAAAAGAGAATAGGGGCTTTTGAAGTTCAAAATTTCAGCTACAATTCATCCTTGCTAGTAAGTCAATTTAATGGTTATTTTTTGATAATTTTTGTACTTTAGGAGTCCCCAAAGCTTAAGCTAGTTATTGAGGGGACTAGTTTGTGATATGGTTGAAAGTCTAAGGACTTTCCATGGGAGTGTTAATGTTGCTAGCTGAGTTTTATGGAAGAAAATGAATGTTAGGGAGATGAGAAACAACTTTTGTGAAAGGTATTAGCATGAAAACACCTAGATAGGACTTAAATGCAAAGAATGAAATTGTGTCATAAATGCATGAACTGGTGAGGATGGTGAGTAGTTGTAAGAGAAATAAATGTTTAGCTATGCTTATTTATTGAGAAAATGTGTTGAAAATGAATTACGAGCCTAGGGACAAAATCGTAATTTTGTCAATACATAAGGGCAAAATGGTCATTTTTGCTCTAGTGTAGAATTTGATGTATTATGATCATAGAATGATCTAAACAAATGAATTTTGTTGTTATAGATCAAGAAGAGGGCGGAGTTAACCTTGACCGTAGGAAAGGCAAGGTGATGGAGTAAATCGCTAGTTAACACGTTTTGCACTGAGGTAAGTTTATGTGTAACAATGCGTATTTTTGTGAACATTATATTGCTAATTAGAGTATGGCATGATTGAGAACATATGTGGTACTAGTAGCTTGAAAATGGTAGTCATTGAATAATTATCATATGAATGATGAAATAATCATGTGAATGTGTAGTAACTAATCTTTTGGTGGGCTGTGTGCGATACCACCGTAACTAATATTTTGGTGGCTATGTGAGATACCACCGTAACTAATTTTTTGGTGGGCTGTGTGCAATACCACTATAACTAATCTTTTGGTGGGCTATGTGCGATACCACCCTAATAAAGACTGATGGTGGGCTAAGTGTCAAACCACCAAGTAATTTGACTATGAGTAATGGATTTAGATGTAGTGATGTGTTATATTGTGTGACCTTGTGATGCTAAGTGCAAGGAAACCATTAATGAATGTATGCATTGTGCTCGTGATGTGGTTGGAATATGTGAATGGGGGAAATGAGTAAGCATGATCATTAATGTAGATTATTTCTTGGTTAGTATATATTGTTATGAAATTGTTTAATGCATGTTAAAATGCTTATATTGTTTACACGCAAACTTACTAAGCTTAAAGCTTACTCTCTTTTCTTTCCCTTATTTTATAGAGCTTAAGAGCCGATCTAAGATATGTCAAAAACCAGGAGACCGCCCATACTATCAGCTTATATCGATATATTTAGTCTTAATAAACTTGTAAATGGCATGTATAGGGGCTAGACTAGTTAAATTATTTTGTTATTTTGGCCAAAGGTGTATTGGCTCTTGTTAAAAAATTTATTTTGTAAATTGCCAAGATTGATGGCTCATCTTACTTTTTATGAAATTATAAAATACCTATGGGAGTTCATATTGAAATCATGAATTGTTTATTAGTATGATGAATGGAATTATGTGGCATGATTTAGGTGAGTGTAAAGAACTTGGCAAATAGTCTCGTTCTTGTCCACATGGGTATGCACACGAGCGTGTGTCTAGACCATGTGTGACACATGGTCAGCCCACTAGCGTGCAACCTGGCCGTATGTCCCTTGCATGTTAGCATTTTAAGTCAGGATAGACCACAGACTAACCACACGAGCGTGTCCAGGCCGTGTGAAATTAGTCAGTGTCGACCATGGGTGGAAGACATGGGCATGTCTTGAGGGTACAGGCGTGCCTTATTCCACATGGGCGTGTGCCCTAGCCGTGGGACTTTGGCAGAATGATGGGGTTTTAGGCACGGTTTGGGTACATGGGCGTGTGAGACTACACACAGGCGTGTGTGTCTTCTAACACGGGCGTGTACTCCTTGTTTAGTTGAGAAAGAAATTTTATAGATCGTAAGAGTTTTTGATATAGTCTCGAGAGCCCTCATAGTTACGAGTGAGGTCTAATAACTCGAAAATGAAGTTGTTGTTGTAGAGACACAAGTAGAGTAGTCGCGTTGAGCCTAAGTGGCGATCAAATAGTTTTGTACAATAACACCTCGTGCTCGATTTCGGCTGGGATTACGAGTAAGGGGTGTTACAGTTATACTGGTTGAGAAGGCAAAAATTTCGAGGAGGTGAAACGTTCTGAAAGGCAGAACCGGGATAAAGACAAGAGTAAGAATAAGAGATTTTTTAGACGTCAAGGTCTACTGGGGGTTTCTAAAAGAGGCCTAGGTTAGAGGGGCCAGCTCGAGCTATTATGCTAGCTGTTGTAGATCAATTGCGACCTTGTGCACAGTGTGGGAGAATGCATCCGGGAGAGTGTTGGAGAAAAATGGGAGGATGTTTTAAATGTGGATCTAGGGATCATTTGATAAAGAATTGTCCACAAGAGCTTACTAGGGTACAGAGGATAGGTCAGGGATTTGCACAGTCTAGGAAAGGTGGTCAGCAGCCACCAAGAGTCATGGTCCAGCCAGAAGGGGAAATGGGTATAGATGAGGTCGTGGAGCACCGGGCAGAGGTGCTGGTAATACAGATGCAAGACAGCCTGGATTGGTTTATGCGGCTAGACGTCGAGAGGATGGCGACGCACCAAATGTCATAACCGGTACTTTTCTTATATCTGATAAACTATTTACTGCTTTGATAGATATTAGATCTACCCATTCTTATGCTAACTATGCTATATTTGGGACTTTGGGTATAAAATCTGAGATTGTTGCAAGATAAATGTTTGTGATTAGCCCACTAGGACAATCGGTGGTAGTGAATAAGCTATTTAGGGATGTGCCTTTAGAGGTTCAGAGAGTGGTGTTTTCGGTAGATTTAATGGAACTACCATTCGGTGAGTTTGATCTGATATTAGGCATGGACTGGCTAGTTAAGCACCGTGTGAACTTGGATTGCGTTGCTAAGCGTATGGTTTTGAAAACTCCTGAGGATGAGGAGGTGATGGTGATAGGAGAAAGAGGAGATTATCTGTCTCATGTGATTTTGGTGCTTAAGGCGAGAAGATGGTGCTTAAGGGGTGCAAGGTGTTTTTGGCTTTTGTCAACGCATCTGATGCTAAGGAGTTAGCAATTGAGAATGTTAGAACTATGAAGGAGTTCTCGGATGTATTTCCAAAAGAACTTTCGGGATTGCCCTCGAATCGCGAAGTTGAATTTGGCATTGAGCTACTTCCAGGAATGGCTCCAATGTCCATCGCTCCGTTTAGGATGGCGCCGAAGGAGTTGGTAGAACTTAAAGCTCAGATCCAAGAGCTATTGGACCATGGATTTATCCGACCAAGTGTATCACCATAGGGAGTGCCAGTATTGTTCATCAAGAAAAAGGATAGGTCAATGCTAATGTGCATTGACTATATGCAATTGAACAAGTTGACTATTAAGAACAAATACCCACCACCAAGAATTGACGATTTGTTCAATCAGCTGCGAGGAGCTTCAGTTTTCTCGAAGATAGATTTAAGATCTAGGTACCATCAGCTAAAAGTCAAGGAGGCAAATATTCAAAGACTGCATTCCAGACTCGGTATGGGCATTATGAGTTTCTGGTGATGCTGTTCGGGTTAACAAATGCACTAGCTATTTTTATGGATATGATGAACCAAGCCTTCCAACCCTATCTGGACCGATTCATGGTGGTATTCATAGATGATATCTTGGTGTACTCAAGGACTGAGGAGGAGCATGATTCGCATCTTTGGATTATTCTGCAGATACTGAGAGAAAAGCAACTATATGCCAAATTTAGTAAGTGCAAGTTTTGGCTGAAAGAAGTGACGTTCTTGGGTTATGTTGTGTCTGCGAAAGGGATTAGAGTCGATCCCCAAAAGGTTGAAGCCGTGTTGGATTGGAAGCAACCGAAGTCAGTGTCTGAAATTTGAAGTTTTTTGAGTTTGGCTTGGTACTACAGAAGATTCGTTGAAGGGTTTTCATTGATTGGTGCACCTTTAACCAAGATGTTACGAAAAGGAGTACCGTTTGTTTGGGACAATAACTAGCAAGAAAGCTTTGAGAAGCTAAATAAGATTTTGACTGAGGCACCAGTGTTGATTCAACTTGAGGCTGGGAAGGAATTTGTCACCTACTGTGATGCATCGCACACAGGTTTGGGATGTGTGCTAATGCAAGAAGGGAAGGTGGTAGCATATGCATCTCGTTAACAAAGCCCGCATGAGATAAACTATCCCACCCATGACCTAGAGCTAGCTGCGGTGGTGTTCGCCCTAAAGATATGAAGGCACTATTTGTACAGAGGAAAAGGTTAAGCTTATTTGGGACTAGTTAAAAGAAGCTTCGATAAAAGAAGCTTCGTGGGGATCGGTTTTCTTAAATGTGGAAAATCGTTTAGATGGAAGGGCAATGTGGATCTATTAATCAAGTAAATTTTGAGGCCAAAATTTCTTTGGAAGAAATTGAGGTGAAACTTGATATCAAAAAGAACCGGTGTGGATTTTGGATCAAGGGTCAAATTATTGAGAAGGAAAGTTCCATCAGAGGAAGCCACGTGGGAGCCGAAGAGGCAATGTGACAAAGAATACCTCACCTCTTTTAATCAAAAATTTGGGGTTCTTCATTTTGAACTATTCCATGCTTTTGGCTAGCTATGCTTGTTATTTTGGTGTGTTTGGCGATCCTGGGAAGGCTCGGGGTCAATCCTGGGTCCTGGTGAAATTTTGGTTTTAGGGCACTATGTTAGGGTGAGCTAGTCGAGGCAGGAGTTAAGTTTAATAGTTGGTGTTGTGTTAACAAAAGAAAGAAGGGTAGCCTACTGGAGTTGGCGTCACTTGTGATCTCACATGCAGCATTATGGAGTTTTATTTTTGTGATCAATGTGGGGAAGAGGTGGCATTCGGCTGGGACTCTACCAAGGAGGAGTTGAATGGGTCAAATGGGTTTGAATGGATGGAGGGGAGGAGTTGAATGGGTCAAATGGGTTTGAATGGATGGAGGAGAGGAGTTTGGGGAGTTTGAAGTGGTCAACCATTTCAAATGATGGATGGAGAGTGAGTGGAGGAGAGAATCAAGGGATTTGGTGTGTGGAAGGAGTTGGCCAAATTTGGGAAGTGGGGGAGTAAATTCGGTCAAAAGAAGAAAAAGAGAGAAGAGTCTTTTGGAGCACTTTTGGTTTTGGTTGGGTGGGTGTGCCAACTTTTGGAGCATTTTTGTTTCTTAGCATATGTACATTTGAGAGCATTCTTTTCTTTTTGTGTTAATCGGGTTTCAACTTTTAGTTTCATTTTCTCTTTGCCGAAACTTGTATTTGCCTATTGACTTCTACTATTTTCTTTTCAAACATTTTCGGCTATCTTTCTCTATTGGGTGTTGCCGAATTTCCCTTGTAGTTGCTTTCTTTTCTTTCAACTCCTTTTCCAACTCTTCTTTCTTCTTATTGAAACTCTCTTAAGCTTTCTCTCATCTATTTTGCCTTTTCGTACATTATTTCCCCTACTTAGTCACTAAATCACTCTTGACCTAACCATTCTTTCACACCCTTCCAACTTTCTTTGTTTCCTTCACCTTAGCCGTTTGCATAACCTCTCTTCTACATTCTTTGTGGTAGGCATTCCGTGAAGTTAAGTCTCTTGTCCGTTTCCTGCTCCACGTTCCATCTTTGGTTACTATCTTCTACCGCCGAACCTTCCTCTCCTACTTGGTTTCTTCCGAATAATAGGTGACACTTTCTTTTCCCTTTATCATCTCTACTTCCTCTGCTTTTCTCTCTTAAGCCAAAATACTTAAAGGTAACCTTTAACTGTTAGGCCGAACCTCTACTTCTCTTGTGACTCATCTTTGATTCGAGGATGAATTAGTTGTTGTTCTTTGCTATTATTTCCTTTTCGTTTTACTCTGCCATAACCAAACCTCCTTGTTAGACAACTGCCATTTTCACTCTGGTACCTTACTGATCGAGTTTTCTTCATGGAGGCTAGTGATAACAAGTGTAAGGGGGTAGCGAGAAGGGAGCCTAAGGGGAGTGGATTCATAGTCTCTACTCCCAAGTTCAAACGGTGTAGGGTATCAGCCATTCGAGATTTTCCACCAGGTTGTGAAAGAGGCGACATCGGATCTGATTAGACAGATCGTAGTTGTTCGTGATAGTGAGGGTAACAACGATTAGGAATGTATAGTTCTTCGCGTAATCAGGTGTGTAAATCAACCCTCTTATTCGTTTGCTGTGTATTAATCTATTAGTTAGCTAGAAGCTGAAATACCTTATTGAGTAAGCTATGAGATTCCCTGGCAGGTGAGTTTAGAAATGGGCCAGGTGAGTAAATTATGATTATACCCTGTTAGGTAGATTTAGCATGACAATGTATTTTGTCTATCTTTTATATTGGTATGTTCATGCATGCACTAAATTACTATGTCATGATATATTGCACGGGGTGGGGATATTAAATTGATGGGGAAGTGTATTTCGGTGACTCTGTCACATTATTTCGGTGGCACTGCTACAATTTTAGTGATGAGTAGCGTGACTGCCATCGAGGTGTGTAGCAGATGAGGGTTGATTGTAGAAATCCCTACTGGTGTGTTTTGGCTGGAACGGGTGGTGTGTAGCGGATGGATAACTAGGTTGGGTCGGGTTGCACCACATGCACTTATCTATTTTACCATGTTAAAAGGGCTCAGGCCCAGTTCGTTTCCGTACGGGCTTCGCCTAGTTTGATTTTGTAAGGGCTAAGGCCCAATTTGTATCTGCATGGGCTCGGGCCCAATTAGTGTTTGTATGGGGATTACCCACTGAGTTCTCGTAACTCACCCCTCTGCTTAATTTTGCAAGTAATCCATAGCTTTAGTTTTAATTTCTTTTAATTTCATTTTAATTTATTGATTATGTTCTGTAATAAGGCCTCTGGGATTTTATTTGGTTTTAACTCCTAATTTGGATTACTACTCATTATCTTTGAATGCTCAACTTGGTATTTTCAAAAACATTAATAACGGATTTTCCAAAAATGTTAATAAACGATTACAAATTAAAAAGTGATAAAACTTTGGGTTTTCTTAAACGGCAAAAACAATTTTCAAAATATCACATATCCACAATTTATTCAAAATCGATTCTCTGGACAAAGGTAGTTTTCAAAATTAAGTACACTTTCTCTAGATTGGTCTCTGAATAAGTCAGGCTTTTACATCAAACATCTAAACTCGAAGTTTAAAAAGAATATGAAGTTTTATCGAACGCGCAGTTTAAACAACCCTTCTATGTGACATGCCAAATCCAGTCGTAACGTCTAGGCTGGGTTTGGGGTGTTACAATCCTAAATCTGCAAACTATATGAATGAAATAGATTTTAGCAAAATTAAACACAATTTGCAACAATTATAACATAAATAAACTAGGACAATTACTTTAATTAAACTCAATTTATTATCAACATGCTTAATAATATTCGGAGAAACATTCCATGGCAACTTCGATCTTTCATGCGTTTGGAAACCACATTAGGTCCTTTTGGAATCCTTTACTTAGTAAATACGAATTTTAATAATCCTTATTTACTAAGGGTTTCTTAGCATTCATGTGAGGTAACAGGGACGTGTTAGGTTTGAAACAGTTTAATCACACAAATCTAAAAACTATGCAGATAACAGAGCTTGGTCAGATTTATTATGCAACCTGCAATTTAATCGGGTCAGGATCTAAATTGAGCATGCACATTTCAATTATGTGTCCACTAGCCGTTGTCTAGTCAAGATCGCTCAGCTAATTTGGGTGCATTTCAATCATGTATGAACAAAATACAAACTTGATTTTAATTGAAAACATGATCAATTGAGGCACAAACATTATAAGCATGAATCAAATAAATATTATTTAATCAAAGCAATCATCCTAGCTTAAATAAAATTAAGCTAACATTGTTGTAAACAAGAGCAAAGAACACATAGCAAACTTTTTCAGATTAAATTGAAAAAGGAAAGATTAAACCCAAATCAAAGAGGCTGTCACCCAATACTATGATTGACTAGGCTTCTTCACTCCTTCACTTTGCTCCTTTGTTGATGGCTCTCCAAGGTGGCTGACCAAGGGCTCTTTAAGAGGCTTAATTGCTAAAATCTCTATGAAGAGATGATGCTAGGCATGGGGAATGGAAAATGCTAAAAAGAATTGAGAGAGAAGAGAATGATGAGGGATGAGGGATGCGGGATGATGAATGAATGATTGAGGGGGCTTATTTATAGGTGAGGAGGGGGGATAGTTTGCAAAAAATAGGAGGTTCCATCTCTTCAAGCATCTTCAAAGGGTGGCCAGCCATGAATTGAGGAAATTCAGTTATTTTTTCTTGATTTTTGCTCAATATAAGTGCCACAACAACTCAGGATTGAGAGTTTGTCAAGTGCAAATCTTCAGGCAAATCTCTAATGTCTTTAACATTGCAAGGACCTTGTGCAATTAAACCAAAAAGTGGTTTATGTGGACAGCCAAGTGTAGCCGAAAATTTGGGTTGACTTAGTCTCCAATTTGGATGGTTTTGTAATCCAACAAAGCTATCAGACCTGTCCAAAATAAATCGATAAATTAGAGGACTAAAGAATAAAATTTATCCAATTTAAATAATTAATCATAACCCAAATTATTAATGAAATATCTAAAATGAATATTTAAATATAATTTTATATTTTATTATTTAATTTAATCATGCATGACCCACTTCATGTCTTAAAAATATAATATGCTCAATTTAATATAAAATAAGCCATTTTATGCATGAAAACTATATAATAAAGCATAAAATCACATTTTAATAATTTCTATGTCCTAATTTTATATTTTCACATATTTCATTAATTTTTAAACAATTACTTAGTTTTAACAACAAATTTAAGTGAAAAGGTGATAAATTATATAGGAAAAATCCTCTATATTTTTTCGTTTATAGCTACACGATGCTGCTCCACAAGCTGTCGAGTATGTACAACAAATGCCGGAACTCATCCACCGATAGGACATTCAAGACCAGCACCTGAAACATGTAAACCCTAATGACATGTCATTTGTATCCTACGAATTCCTAATGTTCAAAAAGGCTCGGTAGTTGACGTAACATCATTGGATATGCAACAATTATTTATATGGTAGTCCACAACACATATATTTCAAAAATAAGCATATAAACATTATGCAATTACACAAACTTACATCGACGATACAATGTAAATACAGAGTCAACTAGTCTGAAACTTTTTCTTTTCCACGATCTAAATTTGTATGAGGTTTATCTTGATCTAAATGAATAAATTCAATTCATTCAATAATCATTCTAGTCAATTCAATCCAAATTAATATTTTTGCAAAATTACGCTTTACCCCTAATGTTTTGATTTCTTTACAATTTAGTCCTTAAGCTCGTAAAATGAAATTCATGCAATTTCATCACTAACTCATGCTAGTTGAATTTCATATAGGTCCCTATCAACTCATACAATTCATTATTTCACAAATTACACCATGAATATTTCACACTTTCTAATTTAACCCCTAATTGACATTTTCAACAAAATTCACTTTACAAAAGTTGTTTATCTAACAAAAAAGGTTCATTTTCTTCCATTAAACACCATAAAAACATGTATTCAATCATGGAAAACCCTATTCCTTTAAAATCTTTGCAAATTAGTCCCTGGGCTAGCTAGAATAAGCTACAACAACTCTAAAAGCATAGAAATCATTAAAAACGGGATGAAAAATCATATCATGCAAGCTATTAGAGATGGTCGAATGTTAAAGCTTCTTCAATGGCTTTTATTAAGCCTAATTTTGGTTGAAGATGTACATAGAAAGATGATGACATTTTTTTTAATTATTTTACTAACATGTATTTATTAATTTACTAAAATAACCTTATAATTAACCTTTAAAATTTCATTTTTAATGGCCATAATTGTCCACTCAAAATATAAATGGTTTATTTACAACATAAACCCTATAAAAATATAATTTCATAGCTATTAAATTTCTTTAGCTTATAGAACTAAAGTTTTGCCACTTTTACAAATTAGTCCTTTTACCTAATTAAGCATCCAAGCGGTAAAATTTCTTAACTAAATTTTATATGATAATACTAGCATGTTGTAGACATTAAAATAATAATAAAATAAATATTTTCATGTTGGATTTATGGTCCCTAAACCACTATTCTAATTTCACTAAAAATGGGTTGTTACATTAAACCAGAACAATCTAGATATATATATATATATAAATCTGAAAAATAGAACTTGGAAATAAAATTGGATCGAAATTGTGTACTCGTAGGTAGGTAGAAAATCAACTGGTAGTTGAGGCCTATTTTCACAGTTTTCTTAAGATAGATCCGATCGCTCCTTTGGTGCTGGATAAACGTTGGTCGACTGCCTCCTAGGAAACAACAACGAGATGAGCATGGCTGTAGTGATCAACGAAATGTAACTTAGCTTTCTTTTATCACCTAAAACAGGTTCAAAATATGCAGGGAAAAAATCTCGAAATTTTTGCAGGAAAAATAGAGAAAATTTAGCTTATTTTTTCTCATATAAATTATTTAAGTTTTAAATAAAATATTCAAGATGAAAGAAATTTTGTAAATTTTTGACTAATGGAGCCATTAAAAACCCAAACTAATGTTTGAATTAAAGAAGCCATTAAACTCAATTTAATATTTGTCCTTTTAATTCCAAACAGAATTTGAAGAGATAAGCTCTGCTGAGGAAAAGTAAAATTATGTGTTAAGCTTAAAAAAATATCCACAAGCCTAGAAGGGCCCGACTGGTCCGGACATTTCGCGTCGTCCATGTCGTGCAAGTGCGCCCCTAACCTGTTGGGTTTGGGTTTGCACCCCCTGCACGCGAGGGAAAGCATTAGCTTAGTCATTCAATAACCACCAAGTTGGTTCATATATATAAACATATTTCACACTTGATAACTAACCAATGTGGAATTAAGTTTTCCATTTTCCTCAACATGATTCACAAGTGGCTTATTTTGAGCATCAATTTCTCATTCATTACTCAACCATTTTGAGCTTATGATATACCATTATAAAGGTCTCATGGGGTAGAATATAAAACCATAATTTTATGATTCAAATCTCCACCTTTACCAATCAAGAATATGCCTCAAAGCTTCCAAATATCTATTTTTTTCCAACAATATTTTATGATTAATTCTTTGACTTATGCAAATTTTCAATGATGATTGATAAATGCTATTCTTTATGACTTCATATTACTTAGTTCAATTAGTTACATTGTGTAATAGAGTAGAGTAATCACCATATATTGAAAATTTTAAAGTTAGACCATGTGATAAATAAGTATGTAGATAGATGTATAAATACATATATTGAATTTGATATTTTCAAGGAATTACAATTAGAAGCATGTTTTAGTTTTATATTTGTTGAGATGTTTAAAAATGAATAGCCAAAGAGCCTTAAATGAAAAACATGTATGCTATATACCCCTTATTCATTTAATTTGAGACTTTATTAATCCATTCTTGATGAACCTCTATTCTTTGAAACCTTGTGCCTAAATTGAGTATGAATCTCAAACCTTCTCAATCGTATATTTGATTTGCACAATAAAATAGACATCAGGCCACGAATATTGAGGGTTAGGTAAAAACATAGTGGTGGTTCCAAATAAATGGATTCAATTGAATAGTGCAAAGATGATTCGATATAGTCTTTGGAAAAAATTTGATTCGAAAATGGATTTCTTGTACAACAAGAATTAAAAATTCTGAAAATTGAGCCCATTTATGATATTTATAGCAATAAACCATAAACTGAACTCACACCTGTGTTTCTGACAAGATGGATCCATGTCGTTCTTGGCTTTCAACCGAACGACTTTCTCTGCTATTCTCGTACCACAAACTGCTTCAAGTGTGGGCTAGAATGGTTCGAATCATAAACTAAACCAAAAATTGTTTTCTTTCTTTTAGTGTGAAAAAAAAACTCTTCTCATTAGAAACTAAAAATTGTTATTCTAGAAAATATATTTAAAACTTCGAGAATAAACTCTTACTATTTTTGGTAGAGTAACAATATCTTAAAGCTGTTTATTTTGCCATACCTATGTTATCTATTTATAGAGAAGAAGTAAAACCCTTGTTGAATTGTAGAAATTTATTTCAACTAGAATAACAAACTCCTAGTCTAATTAGAAGTATAGGGGGTGGCAACCCAAGTTAATAATACTAGGGTTTGTCATCCCTCCCTTTAACATGGGGGCTTTTGGGCCTCTCCCATATCGGGTTCATTTACAAGTACTTCTTGGACTTTTAACTCAGTATTTTATTATTCAATCCAACCCAATATTTTTTTATATATTTCTCAAAATAAACATCTCAATTTGTTTTCAATTAAAAAATATTCTCAACCCAATTTGAATCTCATTAAAATCATGACGACTTTAACGTAAAAGAATATATGAGAAAATATATTTAATATTTCAACATTCAACGGTTTACTATGAATAAATGATTTATTTCCATATTTGAACTTCATTTAATTCAAAAAATATAAATTCATTTCTAGGTCTTTTTCATTTTCATTTTGGAGAAAACCACATTCATTTCCAAATGTTTTTCATTTCTCCATTTTCACCATTTATATCCATTTCTATTCATTTGATTCAACATGCAATTCATTTATGGTTTCAACGAGATAGCAGGGGGACCGGTTCGACATATGTGATTAGGGCTCAAATGATTTATAATTAAGTTCAAGCTTCTCACCTATTAATTATTATTTAGTCACGAAGTCATTCTACTATAGCATCGTGACTGAGCTCTCCCTATTAGCATGCCATTATGAAAGCAACTCGATCAGTGCTCGTCTAATGACCTTGTCATAGGTGTATTACCCTCATAGAATATCCTTAATCTCTTTGGGATAAATTCATTATCCCAATATGATGTTATTTTATCTCATAGTAACCATTACATCATCCATCATGAAAAGTCAATTACTATCAAATGGTAATTAAGTCATTCATCACAAAGACGAACAACACGTCGCTACTTTTACTTTTCATCAATCATGTAATGCCAATGAAAGGATATAATTTGCCCATGTCTCGAGCTATGAAATACATTGGTTTAAATGATGTTACATACTACAGAAGTCGTATACCCAACGCATCAACTTTCAGTTCCTTATCCATTTGAACTCAGGCTTTTACTTACATCAAAGTATATGAGTCATGCATACATAGTCCGTCATCCACTAAGGATTAAGGTATGCCACACTTTTAATCTCACAAGTGAATAAATCCATAAGCGAACTTAGGATCTCTTCTTCTTAGGTCTAGTCTAATGTACTATCAGTCCAGCTATTCACATTCATTCATCACAAAGACAAACACCCCATGGCCACGCATACTTTTTATCAACCATGTAATTCCAATGAAAGGATATCATTTACCCATGTCTCAGGCAATGAATTCCATTATTTTGAATGACGTTACATATTGTAGAAGTCGTATACCCAATGCACAACCTTCAATTCCTTATCAATTTGAACTCAGGCTTTTACTTACATCAATGTATACGAGTCATTCATACATAACCCGTCATCCACTCAGTATTAAGGTATGCCACACTTTGAATGTCCCAAGTGAATAAATCTATAAACGGATTTATGATATCTTCTTCTTAGATCCAGACTAATTTACTGTCATTCTAGCCAGCCACATTCATTCATCACAAAGATGAACAACCCATAGCAATTTTACTTTTTATCAACTATGTAATGCCAATGAAAGGATATTATTTACTTATGTCTTAGGCAATAAATTCCACTATTTTGAATGACACTACATATTGCAGAAGTCGTATACCCAATGCACCAGCCTTCAACACCTTATCTATTTGAACATAGGATTTTACTTACATCAATGTATACGAGTCATGCATACATAGTCTGTTATCCACTCAGGGCTAAGGTATGTCATCCTTTAAATGT
Organism: Gossypium rotundifolium; assembly: GCA_025506655.1. Taxonomy (NCBI): domain Eukaryota; kingdom Viridiplantae; phylum Streptophyta; class Magnoliopsida; order Malvales; family Malvaceae; genus Gossypium; species Gossypium rotundifolium. The sequence continues at coordinate 113,259,453 of CP106732.1, read as the reverse complement.
CACAAGTGAATAAATCCTAAAATGGATTCATGATCTCTTCTTCTTAGGTCCAGTCTGATGTGTTGCCTATCCAGTTAGTAACATTCATTCATATCAAAGAAGAACGACCCATGGCCACTTTTACTTTTTATCAACCCTGTAATGCCAATGAAAGGATATCATTTACCCATGTCTCGGGTAATAAATTCCACTATTGTGAATGATGCTACATATTACAAAATTTGTATACTTAATGCACCAGCCTTCAATTTCTTATCTATTTGAACTCAGCATTTTACTTACATCAGTGTATACGAGTCATACATATATAGTCAGTCATCCACTTAGGATTAAGGTATGCCAAACTTTGAATGTCACAAGTGAATAAACTTATAAATGGATTCAGGATTTCTTCTTCTTGGGTCCAATCTGATCTACTGTCAGTCTAGTCAGTCACATTTATGTCTCTATCTTCTGGGAGTCATCCACTCCGATGCTAAAGACAAGGCATCTCCCCAATTGGACTTGATAGATGACTTATTATTCTTTCAATTTTTTATTAGATTAATGACATGTTTAGGTTCGTCTACTAATATAAGTTATCTTTCTATTTTACGATTCAACCACGTAATCCCGCTTATTATTAATTTAAACATTAGACAACCCGTGTGTAACACCCCATACCCAAGCCCGAGGCTAGGACTGGATACGAGACATTACCATGCTTGAACTCATTAAAACAACACTTATGGGCTGTAAAATTTCGTTCCTACTTAAAAACTTCTCTATATTAGTCTAATTATACATTTCATGGGCCTACGAGGCCTTAAGCACATATCTAAAAACTTTTGGAACTTAATCGAAACCTTTGTTTAAAGTAGGGGTCACACACCCATGTGGCTTGAGACACGCCCGTGTACCCCTTGACATGCCCATGTTTTCAACCGTGGGAAGCTATTAACTATTTTCACACGGCCTGAACACGTCCATGGGCTTAAACCATGTGATAAACCTTGATATACTGACTTGATCCACACGGTATGGGCACACGCCCATGTTCAAACCATGTATTCTACACGACTCATACACACGGCCGTGGGGTTGTACCGTGGCCTATCCTGATTAATCATAATAAGGTGCTGGGTTCACACAGCCTAGACACACGCCCATGTGTCTAACCGTGTGAACACTTAAAGGCTATTTACCAAGCCATTTGCCACCCTAAAATCAAAATCAAACCAATACATTTCAAAAACTATACAACATGCTTCATTGAATATAGCAACATACATATAACCAATTTTGGCTAACCACTTACCCACATACAAAAGAATAATGGTTTGATAACCTATACAATGGTCCTTCTTAAAACATGTTCTCAAACTGAATGTTTCCTATACATGCCATACTTAGTAAACTAACTTGGCTATACCAAAATAAGGATTGATAGTGTGCTACGAGCTCCGACTCCAACGATCCACAAGTTAGCTTGGAGGGACTACATAGAAAGAAAGGATTAAAGACATAAGCATTTAGCTTAGTAAATTTGCATGTAAAACCCAGATTAATAAACTTGTTTAATATAAACCATTTGACATAACAATGGTACCATAATTTTAGCTTTAGAGCTTACTTACTCGTACTGATTCTCACATGTCTCATGATACTTACTATCCTCATACTTGTAAGGTAAACATGGTGCTCAGATCACTTGATCACATTAATCAACATACTTTAATTTAATAATCATGATCTCTAATTCATCATTCATAACATAAATAATACTCAATTTCAACTTGATAATATCTTTTCTTACTTAGCTTTCTTGTTATCTCATTTTAACTTTACTCATTTGCTCGATGAATTTCTGCGAATAACCGAGGATACTAAATCCCATCCCACATAACTTGATGCCAAAGCCATATCCTAGATACGGTCTTACATGATATATCTCTTCTTGAATCAATGCCAAGCTCGGGTCCTTGGACTTACATGATAACTTGTTCAATGCCAAGCTTGGGTCCTTGGACTTACATGATAACTTGTTCAATGCCAAGCTTGGTCCTTGGACTTACATGATAACTTGTTCAATGCCAATCTTGGGTCCTTGGACTTACATGATAACTTGTTCAATGCCAAGATTGGGTCCTTGGACTTACATGATAACTTGTTCAATGGACTTACATGATAACTTGTTCAATGTCAATCTTAGGTCCTTGGACTTACATGATAACTTGTTCAAACTTAATCACATTGATTTCTGTATTTAAAAAAAATTAAGCATTCCATGATAACAATGTACATTATACTAAGCAATTCAATGATAGAAATCATAAAGCTTAGAAATCATACAAACTTACCTCAATATACAAAACGTATGTAGATATGTAATTTAGTCCTCGACTTTATTCTTGCCTCGATTTTGATCCGGGCTTCATTTTTCTTGATCTATAATCATAAATAGACCATTTAATTAATAAAACTCATAACTCATTCTTTGGCAAAATTATATTTTGCCCTAAACTTTCTTAGATTGCACTTTTGCCCCTAGGCTCGTAAAATGATTTTTATACAACTTTCTTAAACTACATGCTTAGCTGATTAATAGTCTCAACTATAGCAATGATCAATTCTCACAAAATCACACATGTATGACCAAACTTAAGATTTTCACAATCAAGTCCCTACATGCATTTTCATGGAAAATCACTTAACAAAAGATGTTTCCACTACTTCAAGCTTTCATAATCTTCCATAAAACATCAAAATACATGCATGTCATACATAACCACATTTTTGAACATCCATTATAGCTCATCAAATAGCTAAAAATAGGCTACTCATGCTATAAGGAATTCAAAAATATGAAGAATATCAAAAACCAGGCTTAGGAGCACTTACTAGCAAGCTTGGAAAATTGAAAGAGCCCTAACAATGGATATTGGAATTTTTGGCAGCTTAGGGAAGAATATGAATGGATTTTTGTCATCTTTTTCCCATTTTAATCATTTATTAGGCAAATGACCAAAATGCCCCTCTTTTTAAAAATTTCCATAAATCTATCTCATGATTAATTTTGTCCAAAAATTAAATTTTGGGCAAATTGCTATCTAGGGGTTCATAATTATTATTCTAAAGCAATTTCATACAAAAAGCTTCTAGAAATTCATATTTTGCAACTTTTTCAATTTAGTCCTTTTGGACCATTCAACCACAATTTAGCAAAATTGCTTCATGAAACCTTCATACTAGCATGCAAACATGACATAAACCTTAAAACTCATAATTTCATCTCGGTTTCGTGGTCTCGCACCACTATCTAACTAGGCCCTAAATCGAGCTGTTACACCGTGAGCCTATATTTTCTTCTATTTTGCATTGCATGCAAAAGGCACATGAAGACATTATACAAAGTTTATTAATGTAATCCATGAATTTTTTCGTTAACCAATCTATTGGAAAATTATAAGTGAAAATAGACTAGGGCACCAGATCCAAAAATAGTGTGTATAGAATCTCGCTAAAATGTACTTAAAATGTAAAATATTGAGTGAACAAAAACAATGTAAGGGTTAAAAGCAAAGCAAGTGGATAAAAGAACAACAAAAGTTTAAACAATTATGTGTGAAAAGAGTGAAATTTTTAGTATATTCTCAAATCAAAAATCAATTCCTAAGATTAAAATAAATATTTCACTTATATATTGCGTAATTATTCACTAGCTGGTTGTACTCACTAATATCAACCTATATCTTCCACATATTTGGAGAGAAAAAGGAGGCGAGAGAAGGATAAATAAGGAGGTGAGCTTAATGATTAATTTTTTTGGGGGGGGAACAGGGGATAATGTCATATTATATACTATTCTTAGTGCTCTAACCGTTTTGAATTATTATTTTCTCTGAATCCATATTGTCCCAAACCTCATAACGTAACAAGCCAAAAAAATCCTACATGACCTTAACATCTCTATTTATAAAGCCATAACTTGCAACACTTAACGAGAATGATTGAGTTCAATTCCTTCTTGTGTTTATACATCATATCTACATAGCTTATTTTGATGGAATAATATGAAATATGATACTTTTCTATGATTGCATCTATGTCTGTTCATTATGTAACTTTGAACTAGTTTGATTTACTCTTGAAGTTGTGAATTTATGATTAATCATTCTCATGTTGTATATTATAAGAATTGATTGGATTTTACATATTTGTTAATTGATTATCATGTCTCACCATTATTCAAGGGTCGCTTAGTTGCATGCACTAGTATATTAGGTGTTTGCTTGAGGACAAGTAAAGACTTAAGTGTGGCAGAGTTTGATATGTCATAGTTTTTCTCAAGCAAATTACGAGTCTTTTTAATGCTTTTTTTTTAGCTTTTAGAGTTAATGATATCTTAAGTTTTACTTCTTTTGAGACCTAAATCGCCAAAACCATGCAATTGGGAGTCTAATGGTTGCTTTGAGTTTGTGTAAGGAGATGACTAACACCAAACCTCAAGGAGAACATCAACTATTGTGGGTGATGCAACACTTAACCCTTCATCACTTCAAAAAAGCAAACTTCAATGATGCATGTGTGTCACAACACGCATTGTCTGTGTTGCAACACACACATTGTGCTGACGCATAGTAGCCCTATGTTTAGCATAGCCAAAATCTAAGCTACTAGGATGACATCAACAACCATATTTTGGTAGATTCTCGGAGATTTTATTTCTTACTTGCTCCTAAAATATCGAGGCATATTGGGCATAAAGTACACAATTTTTGGCCTATAAATAAGAGACTTTTATACACAAATTAGGGCATCAATCTATCAATCCATCAACCCATCATCAAACACAAATTTTAGTTTTCTTTTCTTTTCATGTTCAACTAGTCGAACTTTTCTATTCCATTGTGAAGACAATCGTGAGCGGAGATTGCTTTGGCACCATACTTCAAATATATTCATAAGCTTTCTCCTATCTCTTATTTTTTCGAATCATTTATTTATCTTTTGATTAATCATTGTATAAATATTGAAATATATTATTGTGCTTATTTTATATCTCACATGATTCAATTAATAAACTAATTTATTTGTTAAGTGATTAGTTATTTGAAGTTAGTTGTTTATTCAGGAGTACTTAGTATATTAGAGAGTGATGGCCTTAATAGAATATTGAGACAGGTGAGATAGGAAGGGTATTCTGTCGTGTATAACTTATAACACCCCACACCCAGCCTAAACGTTATGACTGAATCTAGCATGCCACATCAAGTGTTGTTTGAAAACCTTGTGAATGTTGGAAAACTCATCTTCAAATCAAAACTTTCTAACGTCCAAAAATCCAGTTTTTCGTTGCTTGTCATCAAAAGAAGTTTTACTCGAATTAATACCCTTTTCAAAAATGCATGTATTATTTTTCTTTTAAAAACCTTGTCTGTTACAAAATTTGGTTTAAATAGTTGCGAAAACATGGTATTTTAAAAACAGTTGTTATTGTTTTAAAAACCCGTGTTTAATAAATTTTCAGTAATTAAAGAAATCCCAAATAAAAGTTAAAACAATTCTAATGGCCTTATTACAAAAATTATTAATCCCAAAAAAAATTAAAGTAAAGTAAACAAAATAAAATAACTAAATTAACCCCTTGTACATACAGGACGCGTGTAGCCACTTCCGAGTCCCTCACGGGTCCAAATCCTCTAAGGCTGGGGATTACCTACATAGTAAAAGAGAAAGGGTGAGTTACGAGAACTTAGTGTGTAATCCCCATATTGACCACACAGTTTGGGCCCAAGCCCATACAATATCAATTTGGGCCTAAGCCTTATTTAGTAATGGTTGGTCGAAGCCCTATTCATTAACAGTTTGGGTGAAGCCCCATGATATGCAGAATAAACATGTACCCAACCCAGTCCAACCAACACACCACCCTACCAACCAACACACCTGTGGGGATGAAGTCAACCCACCCAACCAGCACACCAATAATGCAGACTAGCTACTAATAACAGTATACGTGGCTGAGCCACTAAATCAATATAACATGGCAAAAGCTACTAAATCAGTATAACGTGGCAGAGCCACTAGTACAGTGCTACCTCCAAAACCATAACCCAACCCATGCAATATGCCATGTCATAATTAAATCATGTAAACAATGCATCATCATAGACATTAATCAACTAGTTACTACTCATACATCGATGATCCTACCACTAAGGGTAAGATGATCATTTGGGGGTAAAATAGTAATTTAGCCCTCGGGGTATTTCGATAATTTTCCCATCAAGGGTATTTTAGTAATTCACCTACTAAGGGTATTTTGGTAAATTACCCACTAAGGGTATTTCAGTAATTTTACCCTTACAACGGCCTTTCCAAGGCCTAATGTTGCCTTGAGTGACTCGGTTTCCATTTCCGATCAATACAGTGCTATTGGGCCTAAAACCCAATTTCGGCCTATATGGGCCCACATGCTCGTGTGGCCCATTCTGTTTGTTTTTAGTCTCAGTTCTGCAGACTTCACAGTCGCATCAATGAACCGACACTTTTCATCATTTTCGCTCATATGGGCCCGTTAACCCGTTGGGCCCATTTAGCCCACTTCGGCTCAACAAGACCCATTATGGCCTCAGTTCCACGAAAGCATTCGTGACACTCCCAATGGTCTATCGCCATCACTAGTCGCTCGGTTTATCCCTATGAGTGCTCACACACTCGAGTGATCTCAGTTGCCGATATTTCGACTCTTGGCCGATTCACAGATCATAGCAATAGCAGATTAAACAGATGTGTGATATTACACACCTTGATTACGAGTGTGATTTGAAAACTTCCAAGGCACCTATGAAACAATTGATTAATAGTTAGTCTCTACTTCAGGTAAATCAACATACTGATGTATTTAACTAAACAAGCCTTTCTTACCACATGATCCGATCTCCTCTGGGCAACAGTAATCGGCCCTATTCCGAGGCTAAAAAAACTAGTTCCTAGCATTAATCGATAATAAGAACACATTAGAATCGCTATTCCAAGGTAACTAAAGAAGCAGCCTTTCGACCCCCAAAGAGCCCAATCTAGCATAAGAGAAAAGAAAATAATAGCCCTCCTTTCGGTTATAGACACACTTACCAACCAACGAATGACAACAATCGACAGTTGTCCCACAACAAGATTCAACCCCAACCACCAAGATCAAAAGAATTCAGAATGAAGAGGTAAGTAGATTTGGCTTACAAACCGACACTTTAAGAAGAAAAGTATTCGATCTAGGAGAAATTAAAAAGGTAAAAGTGTGGTTACGGGCTTAGGGTAAAGAAGAGAAACAAATGATAGGAAGAAGAGAGATGAGGAGAAAGGAGGAAGATGATGAAAGTAAGGCTTATTAATTTGGCACTAACCAGGAAAATGAAGGAGGAAAAGGATGAGAAAATGAAATGCAAACAATGTGTATTCAGCAGAGGTCAGAGGAAAGAAAGAAGCAACAAAAGAAAATGAGAAGAAATGGCCTGAAATATCACAAAGTACCAAAACGCAAACACCTCCCTAAGAAAAATTCAAATCAAAATTGGGCACTTCCCTTAACACAAACCAAATATGCACATTCCAAAAGATCTCCCTTGATCGAAATTGCCTAACACCACTTCCCCACATTCGACCAACACTTGCACACTTCTCTATCCTTTGATTCGCTCCACTCTTTCCTCCTAATTTTACTCTCCTTCATTCATTTGAAATATTTGACCAAGTCTCCAACTCCCTTTGAAGAGTTCGATCTGAACTCTGCTTCCTCCCCTCTCAAGTCATAATATAAAAGCTTCCATTTACAACTTGTGGGGTTCTAACCCCACTCTCCAAGCCTTCCCAAAGATACCACTGCCACTGAGCTACCAGTTCATCTTGTGCTATATAATCACACACAATTATACTTGAGCCTCTCCGCCAACAGCCCTCTCCATTTTAAGGTCAAAAACCAAAATTTTTCCAAGGCTCAAACTCGAACCCAGGCCTCTATAGGGCCCTCCAAACACACTCAAATAGCTAGCCAAATAAGCACAACATGAATTTAAGAAAAATTACAAACCCCTAACTTTTGGGAAGTTGCAACTCTAGTTCCTTGAAGAAATTTCGACCTTGAAATTTACTTGATCAAAAGAGATGAGGGTATTGCTATTGCATCGCCTCCTCATGCTCCCACGTGGCTTCCTCTGAATCATGATTACACCATAGTGCCTTGACTAATGGGACAGATTTCCTTCTCAGCACCTTAACATTATGATCTACTATCTGCACCGGTTCTATCTCAAAAGTCAGATCAAGTCTTACCTCAATCTCCTCCACCAGCACTATATGAGAAGGATCAGAATGGTAGCACCCCAGCATAGAAACATGGAATACACTATGTATAGGATTTAACTCAGGAGGCAGCTCCAGCTGATAGGCGATCGGTCCTACACGCTTTAATATCCAGTAAGGCCGGATATATCTGGGGCTCAACTTGTGCTTCCGTCCAAAACTCAAAATCTTATTCCAAGGTGAGACCTTGAAAAATCATAACCCCCCACAGAGTACTCAATCTCTTTACGCTTTAAGTTAGCATACAACTTCTATCTATCAGATGCTTCCTTTAACTGACCCCGAATTAATTTTACTTTCTCCTTAGTTTCAAAAATTAACTCTGGACCCAACAGTCGCCGCTCACCCAATTCTATCCAACAAGTAGGGGTACGACACCTACAACCATATAACGCCTCATATGGTCCCATCTGAATACTGGATTGGTAGCTATTGTTATAAGCAAATTTCGCTAATGGCAGATAGTCTTCCCAACTGCTCTTGAAATCGATCACATAGCTTCTCAACATGTCCTCCAAAATCTATATCACCCTCTCCGACTGACCATCAGTCTGCGGATGAAATGTTGTACTAAAATTTAACCTTGTACCTAGAGCTTCGTGTAACACTATCCAAAATCGAGATGTGAATCTAGGGTTTCTGTCCGAAATGATAGACAGTGGCACCCTATGTAACCTTACAATTTTGACACATATAACTTTGCCAACTTCTGCAATAAGTAATCAGTGTGAACCGGTATGAAGTGGGCAGATTTAGTCAGCCGATCAACAATTACCCACACCGAATATTTTTTAGTAGGCGTCAGGGATAGCCCATTAACAAAATCCATGGTTATCCTCTCCCACTTCCAGAGTGGAATCTTAACAGGTTGCAGCAGTCTCGAAGGCAGTTGATGCTCAGCCTTCACTTGCTGGCATGTCAAACATTTACTTACAAAATCAGTAACCTCACGCTTAAGTCCTGGCCACTAGTACAGTTCACGTAGATCCTGGTATAATTTGTTTCCACTAGGATGCATAGCGTATGGGCTACTATGCACCTCCCACAGAATCGACTGCCTTAATTCAGAGTCATTCGGTACACAAACTCTTCTACGGAAGCATAATACTCATTCACTATTCAGCCCAAAATCGTCAGTCTCTCCCTTCTTCACCTATTGAAACCGAGGAACCAACGACTTATCTAACATCTGTTTCCCTTTAATCTGACCAATCCAAGTCGGTTTCACCTGAAGTTCTGCTAACAAACTACCATCCTCAAATAGGATGAGATGAGTAAACATTGCTCTTAGATCAGATACCACCTTATGACTCAGTGCGTCTGCTACCACGTTGGCTTTTCTAGGATGGTACTCAATCGAGCAATCATAATCCTTAAGCAACTCTATCCATCTTCATTGCCTAAGGTTCAACTTCTTCTGAGTAAGGAGACACCTGAGACTCTTGTGGTCGGTATAGATGATCGACTTCTCCCCGTACAAATAATGTCTCCAAATTTTTAGTGCCACAGTATCTAATTCCAGATCATGAGTAGGATAATTCACATCGTGCGACCTAAGCTGACGAGATGCATAAGCCACCACCTTACCCTCTTGCATCAGCACACAACCCAATCCCATGTGCGACGCATCAAAGTAGACAATAAACTCCTTTCCAGCCTCTGGCTGAATTAATACCGGAGTTTCAGTTAGGATTTTTTTAGTTTCTCAAAACTCTCCTACTGTTTATCAGCCCAAACAAATGGTACTCCTTTACGTAGTAACTTAGTTAGAGATGCAGCAATCAGTGAGAACCCTTCAACGAACCGTCTATAATATCCAGCCATGACCCAAAAACTTCGAGCCTCAGATACCAACTTTGGTGGCTTTCAATCTAATATGGCCTAAACTTTTCGATGATCAACCCTAACCCCCTCGGCAGACATGACATGCTCTAGAAATGTTACCTCTCGTAACCAAAACTCGCACTTGCTAAATTTGGCATAAAGCTACTTCTCTCTCAATATTTATAGAACAATCTAGAGATTTGAATCATGCTCCACCTCAGTTCTTGAATACACCAAAATATTATCTATAAACACCACCACGAACCAATCTAAGTAGGGTTGGAAAACCCGATTCATCATATCCATAAAAGTAGCTGGTGAATTCGTTAATCCAAATGGCATAACCAGAAACTCGTAGTGTCCATAAAGGGTTCGAAATGCAGTCTTGTATACATCTGCCTCCTTGACCCTTAGCTGATGATACCCCGATCTAAGATCTATCTTGGAGAAAACCACGGCTCCTCATAGCTAATCAAAAAATTTGACTATTCTCGAAAAAGGGTACTTGTTCTTAATCGTCAGTTTATTCAATTGACGATAATCAATACATATGCGCATTGAACCATCCTTCTTCTTTACAAACAGTACTGGTGCTCCCCACAGTGACATACTCGGTCGGATGAATCCTCGATCCAGTAGCTCCTAAATCTTAGCCTTTAATTCTACCAGCTTCTCTGACGCCATCCTATAAGGGGCAATGGACATCGAGCCATCCCTGGTAGGAGCTGAATGCCGAATTCGACTTTACAATTTGGTGGCAACCCTAAAAGCTCTTCAGGGAATACGTCCAGAAACTCTTTACAGTTCTGACATTCTCAACCGACAGTCCCTTAACATCAAATACACTTACATATGCTAGGAATGCTTCACACCCCTTGCGAACTAATTTTTCAACCGTTAATATGAAGATCACATTAGATAAATAATCTCTTCGCTCCTCTATCACAATCACTTCCTCATTTTCTGACGACTTCAAAACCATATGCTTAGCAGCGCAATCCAAATTTGCACGATGTTTCAATAACCAGTCCATGCCCAAAATGAGATCGAACTCGTCAAAAAGTAGCTCCATTACATCCGCCGGAAAGACAAACCCTTGGACCTCTAAAGGCACATATCTAAATAGTTTATTCACTCTAACCGACTATCCCAGTGGTTTAATCACAAACAGTTCCCTATCAGCAAGTTCAAACTGTATACCCAATGTTCCCCACACAGTACATGCAACATACGAGTCTGTAGACCCAATGTCAATTAAAGCTATAAATGGTACATCATGAATGAGGAACGTACCAATTATGATGTCAAGTGCGTTGCCATCCTCTCGACGCCGAGTAGCATAAATCAACCCTAGCTATCTCGCCTCTGTATTACCAGCACCTCTTCTCGATGCTCCTCGACCTCGTCCAAACCCATTTCCCCCTCTGGCTTGACCACGGCCCCTCGATGGCTGCTGACCACCTCTACTTGGCTGCACATAACCCTGACTTGCACCTTGTATCTGAACAGGCCTCTGAGTACAGACCCTAACCTGATGATCCTTAGAGCCACATTTGAAACACGCCCCAGTTCTTTTCCAGCACTCTCCCAAATGAGATCTCCCACAATCAGCGCAAGGTTGCGGTCTGACTGCAACATTAAGAACCCCAGCTTGGGCTGGCCCATCAAACCTAGGACTCTTCTTAGGCCCACTAGAAGAACTTGAAAGCCTAAAATTCCTCTTACTTTTGCCCCTATCCTGCTCACGATTCTGACGCTCTGAGCATTTCACATCCTCGACAATCTTAGCCTTCTTAACCAAGGCAGCAAAATCTTTTCCCTCTACGGGCTATCAATACCCGTAACTCATCCCGAGACCATCCTCAAATTGTACGCAGTGCTCATAATCAGCCGCTATGATGCCCCGAGCATACCAACTCAATCACAGGAACTCTGCCTCATACTCGCTACAAACTTATTCCCCTGAACCAGATTTAGAAATTCCTTTCTTCGGGCATCCAAATAACTTACCCCGACATATTTTCCTTAGAAGGCCGCCTTTAAAAATCCAATGCTCCCGGTCGGCGCAGTAAAGACACTGCTCCTTTCAGCTTTTGCTCCATTGTGCAGTCTAGGTCATCCATGATTCACTCAACTGCCTCCAACCAATATTCTGCCACATTCAGGGATACACCAGAGATGTCCCTGAAGATTTCTGTCCCGTTAGATCGAAGTCACTCAGAAATTTATCATCGGGCCACTGACCCAGTACTCGCTCCAACAACCCTTTCCAAAACTCGTAGCATTGTTTGGGATAGGGTACCATCCCTCCGGCTCGATTATGAGACCCTATTTCAGTCACTGGTGATGTCGACACTTTATTTCAAGCATATGTCCTGATACTAAGGACCTAGCCCTAGCACCTCGGCCTCTACCACGGCCACTTGTACCCCTTCCGTGACCTCTTACGCTCATATCCATGTAGCGTTTTTTTGATTAAAAAGTTTTATGAATCAGCTTATAATTCATGTAATTATTAACAGATATCTTATGAAAAGTAGTAATTAGGGTTGTTCTCGCATATTGCATTTACTACAATTTCAGTCTCCTATAGTCTCAATTTCCACAACTAAGGAGTTTTAGTATACTACTACTATCCCTAGTATTTCTATAATACAGTCATATCAGCTTATAACAAAGTATAAAGTCAAGAAAATTATAGAATTGGTTGAAGACTCGGTATGCCACACGTTCAGCAGTATCATTACTTTTCTAAACCAGAGTTTAAACAGATTTGAAAAATTTCAAGACCCATTCCACAGTCGAGTTTTGCAACCGGACTTTGAAACCACTAAATGTAACACCCCACACCCTGCCTAAACGTTATGACTGGATCTAGCATGCCATATGAAAACCTTATGAACGTTGGAAAACTCATCTTCAAATCAAAACTTTCTAACATCCAAAAATCTCATTTTTCGTTGCTTGTTATCAAAACAAGTTTTACTCGAATTAATACCCTTTTCAAAAATGCATGTATTATTTTGCTTTTAAAAACCTTGTCTGTTGTAAAATTTTGGTTTAAACAGTTGCGAAAACGTGATATTTTAAAAATAGTTGTTATTGTTTTAAAAACCAATGTTTAATAAATTTTCAATAATTAAAGAAATCCCAAATAAAAGTTAAAACAATTCCAATGACCTTATTACAAAAATTATTAATCCCCCAAAAAAATTAAAGTAAAGTAAAGTAAAATAAAATAACTAAATTAACCCCTTGTACATACAGAAACGCGTGTTGCCACCTCCGAGTCCCTCACATCTCCAAATCCTCAAAGGCTGGGGATTACCTGCATAGTAAAAGAGAAAGGGTGAGTTACGAGAACTCAGTGTGTAATCTCCTTATTGACCACACAGTTTAGGCCCAAGCCCATACAGGATCAATTTGGGCCTAAGCCCTATTTAGTAACGGTATGGGCTGAAACCCTATTCAGTAATAGTCTGGGCCAAAGCCTTATTCAGTAATAATCTAGGCCGAAGCTCTATAATATGCAGAACAAACATGTACCCAACCCAGTCCAACCAACACACCACCCATACCAACCAACACACCTGTGGGCACGACTAGTCTACCTTTCAAAAGGTGTTGAGGATCTCCTTCTCTTCTCGATCCTTCTTTCATTGGACTAGTCTTCCAGGAAACAAAGGTGGTACTGCAAATGATTTTTGTGGTATTAACTCCATTAGAGCCTTTGTGTCAAGTTTCTTCTTATCTCGACCAACGTCGTGGGCACGACTCATGCCAGTACGAATTCCAAAACCTTTTCACTCATCAACGTCATAGCACTTACATTGTGTCAAGGATTAGGCTCAGTTTGGGATGGTGGCTTACCTTGGGACTCCAAATAGCTAATCATAAGCGCAAGCTTGCTCACTTGCTTATCTAACTCCTACAAATGCATTTTAGCTTTTAACTGAAACTTCTCAGTACTATTTGCTAGCCTTTCCACTATGGCTTCCAAAGATAACTTTGGGGGCGATAATTGTTGATTTTGAGGTGGCTTTTGTTGGTACGGTTGATTGAACCGAGGATTCGACCCATAATTTAGATTCGGGTGATCTTTCCACCCCACATTATACGAGTTCGAGCAGAAGTCATGTAACATCCAAAAATTGGGGTTATTTGTGATTGAATTAAATTGCTTGTGATTGGATTGCCGTGGTGTTATTCGTGGTATAATAGGACTTCATTATGAATCTTGAGTAGGCTAGAGTAGTAGGAAAATTCCATTTGTAAGCTTCAAAGATAGGGAGCCTTAGTAAGTAGAGGTTACAAGTTAAATGAGGGAATATTAGACACTAAAAAGGCCTTGGAAAAGTGGCAAAAGGGAGGCCACTTAGGAGCTGGAATTGACGCTACAAGAGGAGCAAGGGGAGCCTAGGTTTGAGTTGCAGAATTCTCCTTTTTGCTCTTTATTTTGGACGGCAAGAGAGAGAGAGAGAAATGCTCAATTTTAATTTCAGGATAATAAGGATTTAATTGGATTTTATGTGAATAATCTAAAAAGGGTGGCAAAGAGAAAAAGAAGGAATTTGACTTATTCAAATTCTTTTGAATATTTTCAAATGATTGGCGGGGAGGAAATTATGAATTTGACTAATTCAAACTAGTTTGAATTAGTGGTCGAGAAACTTTGTAGGTTGTAGCCGAATTTTGGAGTCTTCAAGGGAGTGCCGAATGTTCTTAGGCATTTTGGTGCATTTTCGGTCACTTTAGTCTAGTGCACCTAGTCAATTTTCAAGGTGAGTTCTCTCATTTTCTTCCTTGAAACCAAAAACCCCAAACAACATATACCCTTGCCGATTTACGCTTTGGTCTTTTAGTCAAAATATTGCTATTGTTTTCTTTTAATCTCTCCTAAGCATCCTCTCTTCTTTTGGTTTCATTTTGGTTGGTGGCGAATGTCAACCTTCTCCTCCCATTTCTTTTGTTTTCTTCCATCATTGTGCAGTAGAATTTTCCCTTTTACTTCTAATCTCCCATTGCCGATTTTTCCTTTCTTCTTTAACCACATTCCAAGTGCTTCTACTCTAAAACTCTAGCCAATTCTTTTCTCCCTTTTTGATTGGTGTTGGCTGAATCTCAAGCAAAGGTGATCTCTTCTATCTTTTTCTCCAATCGGTTTTAGAGGAAGGTATGTGCTCAAGGCTGAATGCCTATTTCTTCTTCTCTCTATTCTCTGTCGACTTTTACAAGGGTAAGAGCCGATTTCGGCATTAGATTGCAAGTGTGAATCACCTGATTTAGGAATCGATTTGTTGTAGGGCCTTCGAGGTTTTGGAAATAATCTAGTGAAGCCGTCATCTTTTAATTGGTTGGTAAGTGGTGGTAAGGATTTGTTAATAGTCTAATCTTTTTAGTATTGTAAGCCGAAGGCTATTAATGTGGATGACTGCTGATTGTAGGGAAGCAAAAACACATAGTGTGTGGTGGCTGATTAGCAAAGGGCGTTTTAGGTAAGGTTTCAGGTTCAAGTGTAACCCTATGGAATTATTTTGGGTTTGGCCGAATGGTCTATAACACTAACCTTATGTTTGGCCGAATATAGGAGCAAGGATACCTAGTGTGGCCGATTGACTCTTCAGGGATTTAGGACTATCATTGGTAACAGGTGTATACATACACACTTTATAACTAATAACTATGCTAAATATATTGTGTATGCTAAACTGGATTGGTGTAGATTTGGATTTAATACCATAAAGGTATAAGCAAGGATTCAGGTAAGTCCTTATTGTTATGAGCTTTCTTTATGATGCTTTTGGAAAGCATGACATATTTGGTATATGTGGCATATAGATATGTGACTGATGATAAATTCAGTGTATGTTGTTAAATAAACATGTTGGCATGATTTCTGTTAAATGCATATCATTGATTGATGTGGGTTAAACGAGTGGAAGGGGAAGTGATATCCATGTCTACGGATACCAGTGGTTTGGTACCACATTTCGTGACTACGGTCACCAGAGGTTTGGCTCCTCATAGCGTCTTGTCGGTGGCTTAGCACCACGATGGGTTGGCCCCACGTTGATATTATGGGATCGTCGCGGTGATTTGGTATCACACGTGGGTTGGCCCCACAACTTGTTATATGTGACTTGGTCACGGTGGTTTAGCACCACCGGTAGTTTGGTACCACACGGGTAGAGAAAGGTGTTTTGGATGGCTAGGTTGGGTGCATGTTAAACTTAGTGCATGTTAACTTAGTTATAATTTGTGTATGATGTTGCATTAAACCGGGGGAAGGGTTACACATTGAGTCTTGGTGACTCACCTTTTCCTTTAACTTTTTCAGGTGACTCGTAGATCGCGGATGAGGAGCCGGATGGACTCGAGGTGGCCATGTAGTAAAAATGTGGATTAAATGAATTTTGAGCTATTTTTATTTTATTGTTGGTTTTATTTGTTCGAGTTGTAATAAGGCCTCCTAAGATTTTACTTTGATTATTTTACATGTTTTGGATAATTTGTTTAAACTACTTAGTGACTTTAAATGGGTACACACGTTTTCTTAAATTCAAACATAAATGTTTTATTGTGCCATCGGGTACATTTGATATCGGTAACAACCTGACTTAATAGATCTTTAACAAAACTCAGTGTGGTTTTCTTCATACACCTCAATGGTTTTAAAACAAGATGGTATCCTTTACTTCAAATTAAATCGGATAAAGGGATTTTTCAAAATGTTTTCTCTGTAACATACCAAATTCGGTCGTAATGTTTGGGCCGAGTTTGAGGTGTTACAAAATTGGTATCAGAGCCCAGTTCAAAGCTCGGCTGTGGGGGCCCAAGGCCCAAAATGTTTTTGGTAGGCCTTTTTGAAATATTTTTGGTTTTAAACAGCATGGCACCGAGTCTCCGGCACCAATCCGCCCAGGTAAGTACTTCTGACTTCTTTGTGAATTATTATTTGTAGAAGGGTAGGTATGGAACGTAGATAGTATGATAAGTGCTTTAAACTTTAGGACTAGTTTACCCCAACAAAAGACATAAGACTTTAAATGCCTAAGTAAACAAACCTACGACCAAGTCGTCGAGTTAGGGTGTGGTAACCCCTGTGTGCATGTCTAGGATTGGATCCGGAAGAGCACAGTATTTAAGCGGTCCTCGTGACTCACCTCCTCTTCACAGAATCCTACAGTGCGTAGCTTCGGTTTACCCTAACCAAGAGGACTCGGTCATAGGCTAAACATACTGAGTAAAACCCGAAAGGGATTAGCCATGTTTTATGAAAACTCTAAGTTTTAAAAATCATTACAATACTCCTTTAAATAGTAACAAAAATTTATTTCTGGAAAATTTTCAAAATATTTTCAATTTACCAAAATTACCAAAATGCCCCTAGTGGCAAAATTACGAAAATGCCTTGGTTTCTAAAATTACCGTACTACCACGATTTCAATAAAATTCTCTTACTTTGCAAAAGTATCCAAAATTTGTATTTCAAAATAATACCTCGACTTTGGAAATTTACAAAATTACCCCGATTGACAAAATTACCAAAATACCCTCGATTCTAAAATTATTGCACCTTTAATTTGACAAATTTTGAAATACCCTCCGCTTTGGAAATTTCAAATTTCAAAGCGCCCTAATTTATTAAAGTTTTAAAATTTCTCTAGTTATTACGAAAATACCCTCAGAGGAAAATGGCGAAAATACCCTTGGGATAGAAACGGACAGAAATGGCCGAAAGAGTGAGTGTGTATGAAAGGTATTAGGGAATGGATGTGCTTTCCTGTGTGAACTAGGATAGAGGACTTAAAACTTTGATTGATCGAAAGAATCTCTATTAAACTCTCTTCATAAAATTTCTTCGCGGATAACCAAGTGAAACAAGTACTAATCCATAAAAATTTCTTAATCAGATTAAAGCGTAATAGTTAGAATGAGCTCTAGAGGACGTGACAATCGTGGACGCAGTAGGGGCAGGATGACCATGTCAGAACCCGTTAGGTCGGGTCAGGGATCTGAGAATGAGGTACCACCGCCACCACCACCCCCAACTTTTGGAGCTGAGGAGCAGGATCAGACGAGAGGTGAGGCAGTATCGCAAGCTGTGTTGCGAGTCCTTGAGATGGTGGCTAGGGTAAGTGGAGGTATGGGAGGTCAAAAATCTGTACCCGAGCGACTTCGATCCAACGGGGCTGAGGTATTTCGGGGTGTATCGAGAGTGGCACCCAGTGCGACGGAATATTGGTTAGAATCGACTGAGAGGATCATGGATGATCTCTATCTGACAAGTGAGGAGAAGCTGAAAGGAGTGGTGTCGCTTCTAAAGGATGAGTCATATCAGTGGTGGCTCACGGTTCAGGATGGTGCCACGGCAGATGACCTTACTTGGGAGTATTTCAAAGCTACTTATCAGAAGAAGTATGGGGCACCAGCTACATTGATGTGCAAAGGAAAGCTTTACTGGGGTTGGTACAAGGAAATAAGTCTGAATCAGAGTATGAAGCAGAATTCTTGAGGCTGAGCCGCTATGCTCGAGGAATTGTGTCAATAGAGCATAATCGTTGTGTCCACTTTGAAGACAGACTTAGGGATGACTTAAGGTTGCTGATTGCTCCACAGCAGGAGCGTGAGTTTTCTGTCTTAGTGGAAAAGGCTAAAGTAGCCGAAGGGGTCAAGGAGTCCGTGAGACAGAACTACGATAGGAACAAGCAAAAAAGAGGATTTGGGTCATCTGGATCGGGTAATAATGCACATAAGAAGGCTAGGCAGAGTGGGCCGAATCAGGCAGGAAGGCCCATGGCTACTAATCAGAGACCATTCAACAAGAATCGGCGTGGGAAATCACATTAGGGAGGATGTTGGACTGGTGAAAGAGGATGCTTTGAATATGGATCGTTGGATCACCGTGTAAGAGATTGTCCTCGGAAGTTAGCTAAGAACCAGTCAGAGGGTCAGAACCGTGCTCAGGCTAGAAATGTAGGACCACCACAGAGGGGTCGTGGTAATGGTAGAGGAGGCAATGGTTCTAGTCGAGGTCGCAGAATTTTGGGCAGAGGTGCAAGCAACACAGAGGCAAAGGCGACTTGGTTTAGTCTATCGACAAAGGCGCCGAGAGGAGGGTGACCACCCGGACGTCATAACGATACGCTTTCTAATTTTGGTCTTCCATATATTGTATTAATTGATGTGGGTTCGACGTATTCATACGTTGCTAGTAGCGTGGTAGAGACTATGAATCTAGACTTTGAGACTGCTTCTAGGAAGATGATGTAATTAGCCCTCTAGGTCACTCTGT
Source organism: Gossypium rotundifolium (assembly GCA_025506655.1). Taxonomy (NCBI): domain Eukaryota; kingdom Viridiplantae; phylum Streptophyta; class Magnoliopsida; order Malvales; family Malvaceae; genus Gossypium; species Gossypium rotundifolium. The sequence goes on along the minus strand of CP106732.1, from coordinate 113,239,994 downwards.
AGTTGTAAACAAGCTATATAGGGATGTACCCTAGAACTCCAAGGGTAGTGTTTGTGGTCGATCCGATGGAAGCGCCATTTGGGGAGTTTGATCGATTCTTGGAATGGACCTGGTTGGTTAAGTATCGCAAGGTTGGATTATACCGCTAAGCGCATGGTTCTAAAGATGGATGAGGGTGATGAAGTGGTTATGATAGGTAAATGAAGGGATTATCTATCCAATGTGGTGTCTGCGTTGAAGGCGGGGAAGATGGTCAGGAAGGGCTGTGAAGCATATGTGGTTCATATATGTGCCTTGGAGGCTAAGGAGTCGTGATTGAGAAGGTTGAGCGGTAGGGAATTCACGATGTGTTTCGGAAGAACTTTCGGGTTTGCCACCGATCGAGAAGTTGAGTTTGGTATAGACTTATTACCCAGAACGCGCTTGTGTCTATAGCACCCTACCGAATGGCACTAAAGGAATTGGTGGAGCTGAAGGCTCACATTCAGGAACTCTTGGACCGAGGGTTTATCCGACCAAGTATATCTCCGTGGGGAGCACCTGTGCTGTTTGTCAAGAAAAAGGATGGTTCAATGCAGATGTGTATCGACTATCGCCAACTGAACAAGTTAACGATCAAGAACAAGTATCCGTTGCCCCGGATTGATGACTTGTTTGACCAACTGAAGGGTGCATCGGTGTTCTCGAAGATAGATCTTAGGTCGGGTTATCATCAACTTAAAGTGAAGGAGGTTGATGTTCACAAGACGGCATTCTGTACTCGGTATGGGCATTACGAGTTTTTGGTAATGCCATTTGGGTTGACCAACGCACCGGCAGCATTCATGGACTTAATGAACAGGGTGTTTCAACAGTACTTGGATCAATTTTTTGTGGTATTTATAGATGACATATTGGTTTATTCAAAGACGGAGGAGGAGCATGACATGCATTTACGTATAGTTCTACAAGTACTGAGGGAGAAGCAGTTATATGCCAAATTCAGTAAGTGCAAATTTTGGCTTAGGGAGGTGGCTTTCTTAGGTCACGTGGTGTCAGCGAAAGGGATTAGAGTGGACCCTCGCAAGGTTAAAGCGGTGTTGGATTGGAAACCGCCTAGGTCAGTGGCAGAAATTCAAAGTTTTACGGGTCTAGCAGGTACTATCAAGATTTGTGGAAGGATTCTCTTTAATCGCAGCACCGTTGACTAAGTTATTAAGGAAAGGAGTTCCATTTGTATGGTCGGAGAAGAACAGGAAAGCTTTGACAAGCTAAGGAAGATTTTGACTAAGCTCCGATTCTATCTGACCTCGAGCGGGGAAGTTGTTTACTGGTTTATTGTGATGCATTCCATCTTTGGTTTGGGATGTGTGTTGATGCAGGAAGGAAGGTAGTGGCCTATGTATCCCGTCAGCTAAGACCGCATGAGGTTAACTATCTGACTCACGACTTGGAATTAGCGGCAGTAGTCTTCGCTTTGAAAATATGGAGGCATTACTTGTATGGGGAAAAGTCGATAGTCTACATGGATCACAAAAGTCTGAGGTATCTTTTGACTCAGAAGGATTTGAATTTAAGGCAGCACCGATGGATTGAACTGTTAAAGGACTACGACTGTTCAATTGAATACCATCCGGGCAAGGCTAACATGGTAGCTGACGCTTTGAGTCAGAGAGTTGTGACAGACTTAAGGGCAATGTTTGCTTACCTCAGTCTATACGACGATGGAAGTCTTTTGGCAAAGCTGCAAGTTAAGCCAACTTGGATCGAGGAGATTAAGGAAAAACAGTTAGTAGATGAAAGTTTGAATGTGCGGAGATTGCAAGTTCAAGATGGTGGTTTGGAAGGGTATAGTTTGTCTGGTGATGGAGTATTATGTTTTCAAGGGCGAGCTTGTATGCCGAAGGATGTTGAATTGAGGCAAAGAATTCTTCAAGATGCACATAGCAGCCCATACGCTATGCATCCTGGAGGTAGCAAGATGTATGGAGATTTGCGAAACAGATTACGGTGGCTGTAAGTGAAGCGAGGTGGCGAATTTATGGGAAGGTGTCGACGTGTCGTGAGTTAAGGTTGAACACTAGTTGCCATCAGGGTTACTTCAACCAGTGAAGATCCCTCAGTGAAAATGGGAGAGGATCACTATGGATTTTGTCGATGGGCTACCCTCACGCCCGAAGAAGACGGGACGATTTGGGTGATTGTGGACCGTCGACTAAATTAGCTCACTTCATACCGGTAAGGGTGGATTACTCACTTGAAGCTAGCTAAAAGTTGTATGTGTCGAAATAGTAAGGTTGCATGGTGTGCCAATGTCGATCATCTCGAGATAGGGATCCCGATTTACGTCAAGGTTCGGAATGTGTTGCATCGAGCTTTGGGTACGATTGGATTTGAGATGACTTTCCATCCACAATCGACGGCAAATGAAAGGTCATCTGATTTTAGAAGATATGCTAAGAGGTTGTGTTCGGATTTCGGTGGTAGTTGGGAAGAGTACCTACTGCTAGCAGATTTCGCTTATAACAATAGTTATCAAGCGAGTATCCAGATGGCACCATATGAAGCATTGTATGGACGAAAATGCTATACTCTACGTGTTGGGCGGAGTTGGGTGAACGACAAGTTTTGGGTCGTAATTGGTATGTAAACCGAAGATAAAGTTAAGGTGATTCGGGCTCGTCTTAAGGAAGCGTCCGATAGGCGTAAGTCTTATCCGATCTTAAGCTCAAGGAGATGGAATATGCGATGAGGAGATAAAGTTTTTACGAAGGTGTCGCCTTGGAAAAAGGTATTAAGATTTAGGCGAAAAGGAAGCTAAGCCCAAGGTTCATCGAGCCATATCTGACGATGAAGTGAGTGGGACGGTGGCTTATCACTCGAGCTCATTTGGCGAGTTGAGTTAGATTCATGACGTCTTCCATGTATCAATGCTTAGGCGATATCGGTCGGATCCATCACATGTTGTGCCAGTGGCAGAGATTGAGGTAAACTTGGATTTATCTTTCGAGGAAGAACCAGTTCAGATCTTAGATCGAGATGTCAAAGTTCTACGTAGGAAGTCAATACCTTTGGTAAAAGTGCTATGGCGAAACTATGGTACGGAGGAAGCTACGTGAGAACCCGAGGATGTGATGCGACAGTAATACCCCCACCTCTTCTGATCAGGTAATTTCGAGGCCGAAATTATTTTAAGGGGGTAGAACTGTAACATCCTAAAATTGGGGTTATTTGTGATTGAATTAAATTGCTTGTGATTGGATTGCTGTGGTGTTATTCGTGGTATAATAGGACTTAATTATGAATCTTGAGTAGGCTTGAGTAGTAGGAAAATTCCATTTGTAAGCTTTAAAGATAGGGAGCCTTAGTAAGTAGGGGTTACAAGTTAAATGAGGGAATATTAGACACTAAAAAGGCCTTGGAAAAGTGGCAAAAGGGAGGCCACTTAGGAGCTGGAATTGACGCCACAAGAGGAGCAAGGGGAGCCTAGGTTCGAGTTGCAAAATTCTCCTTTTTGCTCTTTATTTTGGACGGCAAGAGAGAGAGAGAGAAATGCTCAATTTTAATTTTAGGATAATAAGGATTTAATTGGATTTTATGTGAATAATCTAAAAGCGGTGGCAAAGAGAAAAGAAGGAATTTGACTTATTCAAATTCTTTGAATATTTTCAAATGATTGTGGGGAGGAAATTATGAATTTGACTAATTCAAACTAGTTTGAATTAGTGGTCAGGAGCTTTTGTAGGTTGTAGCCGAATTTTAGAGTCTTCAAGGGGGGAGTGCCGAATGTTCTTAGGCATTTTTGGTGCATTTTCGGTCAGCTTTAGTCTAGTGCACCTAGCCAAATTTTCAAGGTGAGTTCTCTCATTTTCTTCCTTGAAACCAAAAACCCCCCAAACAACATATACCCTTGCCAATTTCTGCTTTGGTCTTTTAGTCAAAATATTGCTATTGTTTTCTTTTAATCTCTCCTAAGCATCCTCTCTTCTTTTTGGTTTCATTTTGGTTGGTGGCCGAATATCAACCTTCTCCCTCCCATTTCTTTTTGTTTTCTTCCATCATTGTGCAAGCCGAATTTTCCCCTTTTACTTCTAATCTCCCATTGTCGATTTTTCCTTTCTTCTTTAACCACATTTCAAGTGCTTCTACTCTCTAAAACTCTAGCCGAATTCTTTTCTCCCTTTTTGATTGGTGTTGGCCAAATCTCAAGCAAAGGTGCTCTCTTCTATCTTTTTCTCCAATCGATTTTAGAGGAAGGTATGTGCTCAAGGCCGAAGGCCTATTTCTTCTTCTCTCTATTCTCGTCGACTTTTACAAGGGTAAGAGCGATTTGGCATTAGATTGCAAGTGTGAATCACCTGATTTAGGAATCGGTTTGTTGTAGGGCCTTCGAGGTTTTGGAAACAATCTAGTGAAGCCGTCATCTTTTAATTGGTTGGTAAGTGGTGGTAAGGATTTGTTAATAGTCTAATCTTTTTTAGTATTGTGTCGAAGGCTATTAATATGGATATTCGCCGATTGTAGGGAAGCGAAACACATAGTGTGTGGTGGTGATAATCAAAGGGCATTTTAGGTAAGGTTTGGGTTCAAGTGTAACCACGTGGAATTATTTTGGGTTTGGCGAATGGTCTATAACACTAACCTTATGTTTGGCCAATATAGAGCAAGGATACCTAGTGTGGCGATTGACTCTTCGAGGATTTAGGACTATCATTGGTAACAGTGTGTACATACACACTTTATAACTAATAATCGTGCTAAATACATTGTGTATGCTAAACCTGGATTGGTGTAGATTTGGATTTAATACCATAAAGGTATAAGCAAGGATTGAGGTAAGTCCTTGTTGTTATGAGCTTTCTTTATGATGCTTTTGGGAAGCATGACATATTTGGTATATGTGGCATATAGATATGTCGCGATGATAAATTCGGTGTATGTTGTTAAACAAACATGTTGGCATGATTTACATTAAATGCATATTATTGATTGATGTGGGTTAAACAAGTGGAGGGGGAAGTGATATCCGTGTTCACGGACACCGTGGTTTGGTACCACATTTCGTGACTACGGTCACAGAGGTTTGGCACCTCATAGCGTCTTGTCCGGTGGCTTAACACCACGGTGGGTTGGCCCCAGATTGATATTATGGGATCGTCGCCATGATTTGGTATCACACGTGGGTTGGCCCCACAACTTGTTATATGTGACTTGGTCACGGTGGTTTAGCACCACCGGTGGTTTGGCACCACAATATTGATGGATACCGTGACTTTGAGTCACCAGTGGTTTGGCACCACCAGTGGTTTGGTACCACACGGGGTAGAGAAAGGTGTTTTGGATGGCTAGGTTGGGTGCATGTTAAACTTAGTGCATGTTAACTTAGTTATAATTTGTGTATGATGTTGCATTAAACCGGAAAGGTTACACATTGAGTCTTGGTGACTCACCTTCTCCTTTAACTTTTTCGGTGACTCGTAGATCGCGGATGAGGATCCGGATGGACTCGAGGTGGCCATGCAGTGAAAATGTGGATTAAATGAATTTTGAGCTATTTTTATTTTATTGTCGATTTTATTTGTTCAAGTTGTAATAAGGCCTCCTAAGATTTTACTTGTATTATTTTACATGTTTTGGATAATTTGTTTAAACTACTTAGTGACTTTAAATGGGTACACACGTTTTCTTAAATTCAAACGTAAATGTTTTATTGTGCCATCGAGTACATTTGATATCGGTAACAACCTAACTTAATAGATATTTAACAAAACTCAGTGTGGTTTTCTTCATACACCTCAATGGTTTTAAAACAAGACGGTATCCTTTACTTTAAATTAAATCGGATAAAGGGATTTTTCAAAATGTTTTCTCTGTAACATACCAAATTCGGTCGTAATGTTTGGGTCGGGTTTGGGGTGTTACAAGTCATATCACCTTTGGGGCGGTCCTGAAAAGTTCCCGACGATGTTTGCCTATTCTGTCGAGTCCTCATGTAAAATCGGACATGAGTCCGTCAGATGGTCTTGCTTAGCGCAAATTCGCACAACCGTGCTGAGCCCATTTTATCTGTAAGCAAAGTTTGAACAATGTTAGTTAGCTTATCAATTTTATCTTCTAAGGATAAAAACTTAACCCATGAAACTATCTCAAGGGTTCTGTGGCCGGTCAAAATTGTTGAGAGTTGCAGTCTTGGTTGAAATCAACTCTCTCACTCTTTTAGGCGTCATATTAATGAGTGCCCCTCCACTTGCAGCATTTATCATTTTCATTTCCATCGGGAGCAATCTCTCATAGAAATACTACAAGAGTGATTGTTTAGTCAATCCATGTTGTTGGCAACTTGCACACAACTTTTTGTATCACTCATAGTAATCATAGAGTGATTCAGTCTCTTTCTGACAGATTCCCACAATGTCTCTCCTTAGTTCGGCTACTCAAGCTGCAAGGAAGAACCTGTCAAGAAACAAATGAGACATGTTAGACCATGTGCTGACAGATCTCGAGGGCAAATAAAATAGCCACTCTCTAGCAGAGTCAGCTAATGAGAAAGGAAAAGCACGAAGTTTGATTTGGTCTTCGATTACTCCCTAAGGCTTCATCCTTGTGCACACCATATGGAATTCTTTAAGCTGGGTGTACGGATTTTCATTCTGTAATCCATGAAAAGTGGGTAGTAAATGAATCAAACCTGACTTTACTCAAACGGCATTCCTCTTACCGGATAGGTTATACATAAAGGTTTCTATTTATCCGGTACCACAACGAGCTGGCATATCGTCTGTTCAGCCATCTCGTTTGGTTCGTCGAAGAGAAAATTTCTTCTATGTATGATATGGTTTCGAATCCGAGATTTGGTCGTTTACCATGTCGTATGGCTTCTCTTCGCAGTTGTCGGGCCAATTTCTCAATTTTTGTTCAAACTCTAGAGTTCTCGATTCTGATCTGGTCATAAGTTAAACAAAAAAAATTAGAAAAATATCTCCAATCCCCGGAAACAGCGCCAAAATTTGATGGGCATCGAAACCACCAAAAATAATTCTTACAAAAATAACTCTAAATTGTAGTAAAGAGTGGTAGTAGGGTCGAGTCCACAGGGATTGGATGTTGTAATCAACTACCGTGTTTACTTATGAACAGAATGTTTGTTGCATCAAAAGTTGTGGCAAGAGTCGTGCCCACGACTCCAAACGTACCTACAACAAAAATACACAAGTAATCGGAGGGTTTCGAGAATGTTTAGAAAGTAAATAATCTATCAGCGTAAATAAACAATTAAATAATATTAGAAATAAATTTAGTTCGAGAAATAAATTCAAAATTGTGCAAACAGAAATAATAAGCCTTAGCCTTAGACTCGGTAAATTATGAATCAAGAATCGATCCTCGAAAATAAATCTTCTCCTCCAATGATAAGTTGGTTATAGCAATTAAAAACGTCCTAACCACCACTTCTTCCTCTCGTAGCTGGTCTCGGTACGACCTACAGACCAACCCTTATCGATTATCTAATCGAGATACACGAGTTTTGATTCAAGATTCCGGTAGCCTTGCATTCTGAAGAACCCAACTCGAATTAACGGCCTCAACCGTGTGGGTCGTTTAAACCCTATCACTTCTTCCTTTATTTTTTCTCGGAGATCCTAATACAGCACAGCCGACTCGTTTCTCCAACTGTCAACAAACACGAATCCAACCTAACGTGCACTTTTTGAATTGAAATTAAGTTAACTCTAAGTGATGAGTTGTCAATCCCGATACTTAGGAAAAATATGAATAACAGGTGGAAGGATTTTTAGCACGAACATGTATCTCACGATTCTCGATCGAAAAAGACATCGGCCTAAAGTTAAGAAGAAATTTAATGAAGCATGAAATTATTCATGCTTTGTAAACTTTGGAAAGTGGTTTGATGATTATGGTGAAGAAAAAACACCCTTACCCGTATCCGAAGCCTGGTCAGGGTACGAGGCGTTACCTATCTTAAACACATGCAAAAATACATTTCCAAGTCATAAATGTTTGTTCAAATTCAAAATTTTTCAAACTTTCTCTTAGCGTCCTTAATATAGGCCTACAAGGCCCAAAACAAATTTTAGAAACATTTCGGGATCAAATCAAGTTCTTTAGAAAACTTGGGAAAATGATACTAAAAAAAATAAGGGCACATGCCCGTGGGGCAAGGGACACGCCCATGTGGGCAGACCGTGTGGTTACACACGCCCATGTCCCTAGTCGTATGGATTTATTTCTCAATTCGAACCTATAAGAGTTTTTCCACGGCTTGGCACATGCCCGTGTCCATGGCCCATGACCCGTGTCCCTCACACGACCAGGACACGCCCGTGTCTCGGCCCTTGTGCAAAAACCTTGACATTCTATTTCTGACGTCATCAACCCAAGAAGGTTACACGGCCAAGGAACACGCCCATGTTCTTAGGCCATGTGGTGAATTAAATTCCTAAATTCAAGTGCAAACTTGGCATGGCTTGGGCAACATGCCCATGTCCTATGGCCGTGTCTTCCACACGATTGAGACACACGGCCGTGCCTCAGCCCATGTGGTTACTACTGGGCATTCTATTTAGCCAACTTAGGGTGCAAGGGGCACACGGCTAAACTACATGCCCGTGGGGCAGACCGTGTGTCACACACGCCCGTGTGTCTACCCGTGTAGACAAAAACAAGGCTATTTACCAACCCCTTTTTGTCACCCTTACTTGCACCAACAAAAACCATATCAAATAACCAACTCATTCATGTATTAATATACCAAATACTCAACCATGCAATTTTCACATTCATGAAAACATTATCATTTTCATATATCAATAATAAGTAATAGTCATCATCCGTGGCCTTATACAAGATGAGTTAATCTTCAAGACAAGCCAACACATTTGGCCAAAACAATATGACACTTGACAAAGACCAAGTCCCTATACATGCCATAATCAAAATGTTAAATCTAACTATACCAAATGTTCAGATTGATAGTGTGATCGATGCCTCTGATGACTATTGATCCCCGAGCTAACTTGGCAGCACTATAAGAAAATGGAAAGGAAAGGGAATAAGCATAAAGCTTAGTAAGTCACATGTAAATAACTAACAACAATTACCAAGCATTACAATACTCATAGCATACCATAAACTTGCACCAAATTCTCAAATAATTAAAGGCATAACTTACTCATTTTCATACTTACTAATTATATAATATAAACCGAGCTCATTTCTCATGAATTTCATGTAGGTATCTGTATCACTTACAATATAATCGTAACTTTTCTCACTTTTGCCACAAACTTTAAATTTCCTGTTGAACCAGTTGGAATACCAAAGGATACTCGATAAGCCTCACACAAGAGGGTAAAATGCTGATGCCATGTCCCAAACATGGTCTAACACTAGCTCACATATCGAGGCCGATGCCATGTCCCAAACATGGTCTTACACTAGCTCTCGTCCCAATGCCGATGCCATGTCCCAGACATGGTCTTACACTGGCATACATATCGAGGCCAATGCCATGTCCCAAACATGGTCTTATAGTAGCTTTCATCTCAATGCCGATGCCATGTCCCAGACATGATCTTACACTAGCTCTCGTATTGTGGCCGACACCATATCCCAAACATGGTCTTAAACTAGCACACATATCATCGCCGATGCCATGTCCCAGACATGGTCTTACGCTGGCTTTCGTATTGTGGCCGATGCCATGTCCTAAACATGGTCTTATACTAGCACACATATCATCACCGATGCCATGTCCCAAACATGGTCTTACATTGGCTTTCATAATGTGGCCGATGCCATGTCCTAGACATGGTCTTAAACTAGCACACATATGATCCAAATGTCATGGCATGGATATCCATTCCATTCCCAAGGTTCAACCAGGAGTTTTGTCTACATCAATTTTCATCATGCATATTCACAACCATAATCAAACATTTTATGCAATTATCAATTGTTTAATTCATCATAACAATAGAGTTGTATTATTTACGTACAACTTACCTCGGTTTACAAAAAGTAGGCGACCAGATTGAATTAGTCTACTAGCTTAGTTTTCCCGATCTAGGTCTGGACTCCATTTTTCATGATCTATAATGAAAAATTCACTTATTTAATCACTACATAATTCAAAACATTTCATAATTCAAAATGGTAATTTTGCCCTTAGACTTTCGTAAAATTATGATTTTTCCCTAGGCTCATAAAATGATTTTAATCAAATTTCCTTCTTTAGCAAGCCTAGCCAAACCTTTATTACTCTTATAGCAACTCACAATTTTAATTATTTCACACATTTACTACCTATTTTACAACATTTACAAAAAGGTCATTTTAGGTGTTTTCATGAAAAATCCTTTCACAAAAGTTGTTTATTTAACAACCAAGATTCATTTTCTTCCATAAAATTTTAGAAATCAACATAAATTCTCACATGGTAAAATGCTAGACTCTCAACCATAGTGCAATACTCCCCTCATTAGCTAGATTAAGCTACAAGGGTTCTAAAAACACAAAAATCATCAAAAATTACCATCAAGATGACTTACTTGCAAGGAATAAATGTTGCTAAAATTTTAAAGCTTCCATGGCCCTTTCCTTAAGTGAAAAATAGATGGAGAAGAAGAGAGAATGAAAAAGATGAAAACTTTCTCTTATTTTATTTTATTACAACAATTTAGTCACCTAATTCCACCAACATTGACCAATTTTCATTTCTTTGTCTCCTATGGCTGGCCAACACTATCCTAAGGGCCTAATTGCACATTAAGGACCTCCAATTTAATGTTCTATAGCTATTTGACACCTTTAGCTTGTAGAACAAAACTTTCACACTTTATGCGATTTAGTCCTTTTTCAAAATTAAGCATACAATCACTAAAATTAATTCACCAAAATTTTCATGCATTCATACAAATTTTTTTGGTCTTGTAAGATCTTGACTTTTTGGCACGTCTTTTCTGCAAGTAGCTTCATTCTATCCCACTGTATCTTCAAGGGCATAGGAACTAGCGCTTCGATCTGCTCCAATGTAATTTCAGGGAGAAGAGATTTGTAGCTTAGATCTTCTCCACTGGAACTTTGAAGGATGAGAATTTAGAGAGAAGAGATTCGTAGCTTCGATCTTCCTACTAAAACTTCTCAAAAATGAAAGTTGATCCTCAATACACTTAGTGAGGAGGGATTTGTAGCTTCGACCTGCTCCACTAGGACTTCGAGGTGATAAGAATCTAGAGAGAAGAGATTTGTAGTTTCGATCTTCTCACTAAAACTTCTCGAAATAAAGGTTGATCCTCAATACACTCAGGGAGGAGGGATTTGTAGCTTCGACCTACTCCACTGGGACTTCGAGGTGATAAGAATTCAGAGAGAAGAGATTTGTAACTTCAATCTTTCTGCTAAAACTTCGGAAATATAGGTTGATCCTCAATACACTTAGGGAGGAGGGATTTGTAACTTCGACCTGCTCCACTGGGACTTTGAGGTGATAAGAATCTAGGGAGAAGCGATTTGTAATTTCGATCTTCTTACTGAAACTTCTCGAAAATAGGTTGATCCTCAATACTCTCAGGGAGGAGGGATTTGTAACTTCGACCTACTCCACTAAGACTTCGAGGTGATAAGACTTGTATGGCTTTGATTTGCTCTTGCAACTTCAGGATTGCCAGATCTGTTGTCTTCGATCCGCTTCGCTCAGGAAGGCAAAATCTGATGTCTTCGATTTGCTCTTGTAACTTCAGGATTGCTAAATCTAATATCTTCAATCTGCTCCACTACAAACTCAAGGGGACAAGATCTGCTCATTCACCAATGTTGTGACACCATCCTCTGGGGGACCTGTCCTATAAAATCAATTTTATGTGTTTATGCTTATGCAAAATGGTTAGGATGCAATGATCAGAAATAATCTAATGCTCCCAACTAGATGACATTTGTATGAATGCAGAATGTCATGAGAATGATCCTTTTTCAAATGTTTAAGGACATCCTCAGTCGTATCAGGTTGTTCTCGTTTGGCTGGCAATTTAACCCTAAAACTCAAAGGAACCACTGCTTTGCTCAACTAATTTTCCCCCATTCTGACTTCAATGTCTATTACCTCATACCTCAAAGGCATAAGATTTGTATTATTACACCACCACTTGTTGTGTCTCCAATATATAGGGCTTAAAATAATATGTTACACCATTCTCTAAGTGTTTAGTCTGAACACAGAATTTCATCTTTGAGAACAATCTCCTTATTATTGTTTGTTTGTTAAAGCTCACCTCTACCGTGGTATTTTAAAAATAGAGAGATCATCACTATATAGATGCCCTCTTCCTTAATATTATTAACCTTTTGAATCTGGCAAGTTCTACACAATAGTCCTGATTTAGACTCCTGTATTATTTAGAAACCTCCAGCGTAATATACGAAACTTCTTTTATGAAAGTATTACTAGTTCATCCATCATCATTTCAATGTGACATGCTTTCATGAAGGTAATAACAATTGGTGAGAATGCAATTGGTGTGAAGTAAAGTTTAAGACAAGTCACCGAAAAGGCTTAATCACAAATTCTCGTCTTGAAAAGAATAAAGTATTCAAAGATAGCATATTTAATAAAAAAACGCCTACTATAGGTTCCCTAGATATCCAGTCCGAGCTTCTCCGTCCGAGCATTTGGAAAACTATTTTGAGTTTGACATGTGTTTAGGAGATCTTGAGTACTTTGTCGGTGCACCAATACGTAACATACCCTTTCTTTGTTAATTCAAATATAGCTGGATCACCATATGTCATAATTTGAGCCGCCCTTTTCGGGTTTTCAACTCAAGCCACCTTTGGTCTCAAAGCGCCCTTTGCGGGTTTTCGCCTTGGCCTCTCCGTTTTTTTTTTTTTTGAAAGTCTCAAAGCGCCCTTTGTGGGTTTTCACTTTGGCCTCCTTCCCTCTTCAAGAAAAGTATTTCTTGATTGAATCTGAATTTACAGGATTGGGCATGTTTTTCCCATCCATTTCGATGAGGATCAGTGCTCCTCCGGAAAAAGCCTTTTTCACCACATAAGGTCCTTCCCAATTTGGCATCCATTTCCCTCTGTAATCCTTTTGTGTAGGGAGGATCTTTTCAAAACTAGGTCTCCCTCGTGGAATTCTCTTGGACGAACCTTTTTTTCATAAGCTCGCATCATTCTCTTTTGGTACATCTGACCATGACGAATAGCCTTTAGTCTTTTTTCTTCAATCAAGTTCAACTGATCGTATCTAGACTGGATCCAATCTGCTTCATCTAACTTTAATTCTAATAAGACCCGAAGGGACGGAATTTCAACTTCGATGGGTAACACTGCTTCCATTCCGTAAACTAATGAGAAAGGAGTTGCCCCAGTAGATGTAACACCCCTAACCTATATCCGTCACCAGATTAGGGTTATGAGGCATTACCGAACTAGACTTAGATCTTCGCAGGCATTTATTGTAATTCATACCTTTATCAAATCCAAAAAAAAAAACACACATTTAATTTCTAATATCCAACTAATAGTTAATACCTAAATTCAAATTGAACCTAAATAATCAATCAACTCGGATCTCACATGAATTCATTTGCATACATATAATAGAATTTAAGATGCCTATACGGTATATACATCGCATATCTATATGGTCTTATAATATAATTATGAATATAAAGAACGAGATCAAAAGATGCCAAATTAGTTTACTATGTAATCAAAACATCATACATATACCAACTTACCATATATATATACCACTTTATTTTATTACGAGGTTATCAAATAGTCTATAATCATTTTCAGCATTTTAGCATAAGTAACAAATATATACACACTAAATTCAAATGACCAAATAAATTAATCAAAATTCATACAATTAACAAATACATAACTACCTATTGGTTACCTTCATTATATCTAACCCAATTTAACAAACTTGAATACAAAACATAAACATAACAAACATATCATCCTTATATTCCATGACAAATTTCATATTAACAATATATAATTATTTTAGCCTATGGTATCATTATTCACAAAACCAAATTTTTACCTATTATAAACACCAAGACCATGGCCGAATATAATGTAAATAAATCCTTACCACTTTTGCATCACAAAGACATAACCATATGCATCATTTAGTCATTAAAAAGAAAAACCATGTATAACCTCATCAAAACACAAAATAAAAGCCATATTCGTATGGCTATAATACATATATTATTCAAGTTTCCATCTCAAACAAGGATATTACTCATCCTATACATGCCTTTATCCAAAATAAACCAAGCTAAAGGTGTACTAAAAAGATAATAGTGTGGTTGACTTTGCTGACGATTTCCCGAGCCCGTAGCTTGACCAAAATCTATAAACAGAATATTAAACATAAACGGAGTAAGCTTCCTAGCTTAGTAAGTCCTAAGCAAATACAAAATAATATTCATTCATTTAAACTTTTAATCATTAAATCCATGGTAAGATTATAAACATTATATTAAGTAACTTAGTCATAGCCGAATATCATTAATACCCTTAATCTAAGTTTTGACATTTCTCTACCATGAATGTATAAACCATTAAATCGCGTATTGATCATAAGTATCTATAAATTCCAAGTCGAATGAAAAATATCCTGCATATCAATCACATTTCATATTTTTGAACATATATGCAAACACATACAAATTCACTTTCCATTAACAATTCCACTTATAACCAATTCATCAAAATAATGTACACATTAAGCTCAATTACACATAATCAAAATTCTTATCGAATTATCAACTTGATTTCATAATACTTAACTCAATTGATATCATACTTTCTCACTTCATTCCTTACTACACTAGTAGAATAGCACTTACCCGAGCTAATGGCACATTGCATTAATTATATGCCTCACCTCGTTTAATTCTCGAATTCTCTGTTTATAGCATATCACCGGCATTAAGCCTGCTAGGCATTTAAGCCTGAATTACACACTGGCACGAAGCCTGCTAGGCATAAAGCCCGATAAAAATCACCGGCACATGGCCTGCTAGGCATTAAGCCCGAAATAGATCACCAACACAAGGCTTGCTAGGCTCGAAGCCCGAAATAATCATCGGCACAATGCCTGCTAGGCTCGAAGCCCGAATATCAACACATTTAACATTTCAATACACATTACTTAATACTGAAATCACAAACATCTCATATACTTCATACTACTTTCACTTATCAGACCGAACCTACTTATTCACATTGCATTAAACAAAATAAATTCACTTCAATAACATACACTCATATTCGCCATATCCTGTATTTATGCTTTAAATTTCCAAAATTCATCATTTACTAAGTTCATAATTGATTCCTTGACATTTATTTGCTTAAGGACTTACCTCGACCATCGACGAACCGCGTAGACCGGCTATTCGACAACCTTCGTCTTTCCCCGATCCAAATCCGTTTTCTTTGTTCTTGATGTAAAAACATTAAAATTCAGCTCATTCAAGTACATTTCATCTCAATTTAGTCCCAAAACACATAAATGGGCAAATTGCCATTTTACCCCTACTGTTTCACATTTTTGCAATTTGGTCCTATTTGCACAAAACACAAAATACACACAATTTCACTATAACACTTAAGGGCCGAATGTTCATAGGGACTATTCTAGTCCATTTCTTTCATTTATTTTTCATTTTAACCTCCTCAAAAATTCATTTTTGCAATTTAGCCCAAATACTCAAATTTACCAAAAATCCAAAGACAAAACATATTAATCTAACATATATCTTTCATAATTCATCAACTATCATCATAAAAATCATAAACTCATCAATGGAACATTTCAAAATATTCACCAAAATCAAAAATTCAAGCATGGGTCTTAAAGCATTCGAAG
Organism: Gossypium rotundifolium; assembly: GCA_025506655.1. Lineage (NCBI taxonomy): Eukaryota > Viridiplantae > Streptophyta > Magnoliopsida > Malvales > Malvaceae > Gossypium > Gossypium rotundifolium. Next base: position 113,224,102 of record CP106732.1, on the reverse strand, counting down.
CAACGATCACAAAAACGTAAAAATTATCGAAAACCAAAATCAAACTAACCTTGAATTTTAGCTCACAAGTGCCGAATTTTGAAGCTTGAAAAACCTATCTTTCTCTTTAATACATTCGGCTTTCATGCATAGAAAAGATGATATGTTTTCTTTTCTTTTGTTTATTAACATATATTATGACTTTTAATTAATTACTTATTTAACCTTATAACATAAAATTTTATAACATATAACTTAAGGTTAATCTTGTCGTATACCACTCACTAACTTAAAAATGGGCTAATTACCTTTTTAATGCCCCAAATTATAAAGCCATCATCATTTAAGCACTTTCCACTATAGTATGCAACTTTTACACTTTACGCGATTAAGTCCTTTTTGTCAAATTAAGCATACAAACGATTAAATTTTTCTACGAAACTTTCACACACATCAATTCACATATAATAAGCACAGAATATATTATCTAAATATATTTCAGACTTGGATTCGTGGTCCCGAAACCACTATTCCGATTAGGGTCATATTTGGACTATTACAACTCTCCCCCCTTAGAGATTTTCGGTCCTGAAAATCTTACCGTTAAGCAAAGTCGGATATTGTTGCTTTATTGAATCCTCAGGCTCCCACGTAGCCTCTTCAACTCCGTGTCGATTCCATAGTACTTTCACTAATGGAATTTTCTTGCTTCTCAACTCTTTCATTTCCCGAGCTAAAATACGGATCGATTCCTCCTCGTACGTCATATCGAATTGATTTCAATTTCGACGAGCGATCACATGTGATGGATCGATCTATATTTACAAAGCATCAAACGTGAAATATGTTGTGTATCTTTTCTAATTAGGGGCAACTTCAATCTATAAGCAACAGGCCCAATACGTTCAATGATCTCATACGGTCCAATGAATCTTGGACTCAGTTTGCCTTTTGACCAAATCGGAGTACTTTTTTCCACGGAGAAACTTTCAAAAATACTTGATCTCCGACTTGAAACTCAACATCTTTACGTTTTAAGTTAGCATAGGACTTTTGACAATCCGAGGTAGCTTTTAAAGTATTTCTGATCATAGCCAATTTCTGTTCAGTCTCTTTAATCAAATCAACCCCGTGTATCTTGTTTTCACTGAGTTCAGTCCAATACAACGGTGTATGACATTTACGACCATAAAGAGCCTTTTGTGGTGCCATTTTGATACTAGATTGATAACTGTTATTATAAGCAAATTCAATCAAAGGTAAGTATCTTTCCCACGTACCTTCAAACTCAAGAACGTAACATCTCGACATGTCCTCAAGTATCTATATAGTTAGTTCAGACTAACCGTCTGTCTGCGGATGAAAGGCTGTACTAAAGTGGAGTTTAGTACCTAAAGCATCTTGCAACTTCTTCCAAAACCATGATGTAAATCTTGGGTCTCTGTCTGAAACAATATAACTCGGCACACCATGTAATCTCAATCTGTGATACATACAATTCAGCAAGTTTATCGAGTGAATAGTCTGTACGAACTGGCACAAAATGAGTTGATTTAGTCAGTCTATCTACTATCACCCAGACTGCATCTTTCTTGCTCGGTGTCGTAGGCAAACCGGATACAAAATCCATAGTAATTCTATCCCATCTCCATTCAGGTATCATGATCGACTGAAGTAACCCAGAAGGCACTTGATGCTCGGCTTTTACTTGCTGACAAATTAAACACTTTAAAACATATTCAGATATATCTTGTTTCATGCCAGGCCACTAATAGAACTATTTCAAATCACTATACATCTTCGTGTTACCCGGATGTATCGACATTCGACTATTATGAGCCTCGTTCAAAATCATCTGAATCAAATCCACATTCCGCCTTTGAAGTTTAAACAAACACATATTGAAACTCGACCTTTGAAGTTTAAACAATCATTTTGCTAAATAAACAACGGTCTAGCCTTCAACTCAGCTATAATCGAACCATCACCAGTCATAACCATATGTGCATTCAACGTACGAAGAGCAAACAATGATTTTCGACTTAAGGCATCTGCAACAACATTAGTTTTTTTTTTTTTCCGGATGGTAGTCAAACCAAGTCATAATCTTTCAACAATTCTAACCATCTACATTGTTTCAAGTTCAGGTCTTTTTGGGTCATCAAATACTTCACACTTTTGTGGTCCGAATAAACATGACATTTCTCACCGAATAAGTAATGACGCCAAATTTTCAATGCGAAAACGATGGCTGCTAATTCCAGATCGTGAGTAAGATAATTTCTTTTATGAGGCTTCAACTGTCTCGAAGCATAGGCTACTACCTTGCCTTTCTGCATTAAAACACAACCCAAACCATTCAAAGAAGCATCACTATACACAACAAATTCTTTACGATTCAAATTTGAATTAACACTGGAGCTTCGGTCAAAAGGGCTTTCAATTGATCAAAACTTTTCTGACACTTTTCCGTCCACTTGAACTTAACATATTTCTGAAGTAGCTTTGTCAAAGGTGTAGCTATCATAGAAAAACCGTTCAAAAATCGTCTGTAATATCCCTCAAGTCCCAGAAAGCTTCGAATCTCAGAAATATTCTTTGGTGGCTTTCAATCAAGTATAGCTGATATTTTGTTCGAATCAACCCAAATACCTGACGTTGAAACAATATGTCCCAAAAATCTGACCTCATTTATCCAGAATTCACACTTACTAAACTTTGCATACGATTGCTGATCTCGCAAATTTTGTAGCACTGATCTCAAATGCTCGGCATGTTCGATTTCGTCTTTGGAGTAGATCAGTATATCATCAATAAACACTACTGCAAATCGATCCAAATACTGTCTGAAAACCCGATTCATCAAATCCATGAAAATAGCAGGTGCATTAGTAAGTCCAAAAGGCATGACCAGAAACTCAAAATGTTCGTATCTCGTTCGGAATGCAGTCTTTGACACATCTAAATCTCTGACTTGCAACTGATAATAACCTGATCTTAGATCTATCTTTGAGAACACTGAAGCCCCTTTCAACTGGTCAAACAAGTCATCAATTCGAGGCAATGGGTATTTATTCTTTATTGTCACTTTATTTAATTGCCTATAATCAATACACATTCCCATAGTCCCATCTTTCTTTTTCCCAAATAGAACTGGTGCACCCCAAGAGAGAAGCTCGGTCGTGCAAAGCCCCTATCTGTCAACTCTTGCAACTATGCTTTCAACTCTTTCAACTCGGTAGGTGCCATCCGATATGGAGTTATCAAAATCGGAGTCTTTCTGGTACTAATTCAATGCCAAACTCAATCTCTCGTACTGGTGGTAAACCTGGTAATTCTTCGGGAAACACATCTGAGTATTCACACACAACTGGTATGGATTCAATCTACTTTTCGGACACTTTATTATCCAACACATAAGCTAGGTAAGCTTCACATCCCTTTCTCACATACTTTTGGGCTAGCATCGAGGATATTACTATAGGCAACCCATTCAGATCATTAGATTCGACCCGAATGATCTCACCATTCTGACATCTCAAATTAATAATCTTTCTTTTGCAATTCATCACTGCATCATGCAAAGTTAACTAATCCATTCCCAAAATTATGTCGAACTCGTCAAAAGGCAACAACATTAAATCAGCTGGAAAGCAGGAATCCCGAATCATCAACGGGCAACCTTTACACACTTTATCAACAAGTACATAGTAACCCAAGGGGTTGGACACACGGATCACAGACTTAGTAGACTCAACAGGTAGAGTCTTACTAGATACTAGAGTTTCACATACATATGAATAAGTGGAACCAGGATCAATCAATGCAATCACAGTAGTATCATAAAAAGTGAAAGTACTAGTGATAACATCTGGGGAAGAAGCATCCTCTCTGGTACGAATAGCATATGCTCTAGCTGGTGCACGAGCCTCCGATCTAATTGCAGTGTCTTTAGTTCCTTTCTGGCTGCCACTAATATTTCTTGAATGCCTAAGTGGTCTACCTCGCACTGACATATTGCTCGATCTGATATTTTGGGCCGTATTTTGCTCGGCTAACATCGGGCACTCTCTAATAAAATGATCTGACGATCCATATTTAAAACAGGACCGATCACTGAATTGACAACTCCCGGAATGCCATTTACCATAATGCTTGCATTCAGTTCGATTCTGCTGAGCATTGCCAACACTGGCTATCAAAGTAGCTCGAGAACCTACTAAAGGTCGATCTCGTCTAGACATGTCTGAAGTAGCTTTGTGTTGGCCAAAGTCATCTCTGAACTTTTTAGTTACAGATTGGAAAGTCTTACTCAATGATCTTTTACGAGTGTCTCTAGCTTCCATTTCAGCCCTTCTTTTCTCTTTCCCAAGCTCTTCAGCTTTGCAAGCCCGCTCGATAAGTACTACGAACTCTTTGATTTCAAGAATGCCAACAAGCAACTTTATGTCTTCATTCAGACCGTCTTCAAATCTCTTACACATTATGGCTTCAGTGGATACACACTCTCGGGCATATCGGCTCAATCGGATAAATTTTCGCTCATATTCAGTCACAGTCATGCGATCCTACTTCAGTTCCAAAAATTCTTTCCGTTTCTGATCGAGGAACCTCTGACTAATATATTTCTTACGGAACTCGATCTGGAAGAAATCCCAAGTCACTTTTTCTTTTGGGACCACCGATACTAGTGTATTCCACCAGTGATATGCAGTGTCCCGAAGTAAAGATATAGTGCACTTCAGACATTCATCTGAGGTACAGGATAGCTCATCAAGTACCCAAATAGTGTTATCAAGCCACATCTCAGCCCGTTCTGCATCATCATCATCATTTTCTTTGAATTCTTCGGCCCCATATTTTCTGATTTTATCAACAGGAGGACTACTAGATCTCATTGGATCTATCATCGGAGGTGTTGTAGGTATCGGAGTTGGATTATTCGGGGGTGGAGGTTGTTGTACAGCCGAGTTAGTCTAAATAAACTGGGTAAATCACTCGTTCATCATCTGGTAGAAGGCTTGTTTAGCCCCCCCTCGTGGCTACCAGCGGTTGGGAGTCTCTTGGCGCTAATCCACGTCTTGTGATCAAGCGCTACATTCTCTACATTATCTACTACGACTCTGTCGGGATCAAGATCTATTTACTATATAAAACAGAGTTTGAAATGTTAGAAGTCACCACACTATCGTATATATAATAAAGGCATGTATAGCTAGACTTGAAACACCCCAAACCCGGCCCACAAGCTCTGACCGGATCTGGCATGCTTCTAGGAAAAACCATTCGAATCTTATTTGAACTTTGCTAAAATTTTTCGTGTTTTTAAAAACAGTTGATTTGGGTTCAAGTTGAAAACATAGAAACTTTTCAAAGATTTCGTTTAAGAAAAGTTCGTGGTTATATTTCAAAACCATGACTTACCGGTAAAAGTCGAGTCTTTAAAGTTTGTTAATTAAATTGAAAATAATTTGTATTTTAGATGTCAAAACATTTTTCATTAAGAAAATTTGCTTACTTTAATTTGATAAGTATCATGCCATAATAACATAATTTAAGTGCATGCATGAAGCAGTTCATACTATAGCCTTATTACATCAAAAATAAACCCAAAATAAAATTTAAAGTACTTAAATAAAATAAATTGTCCCACTAATAAAATTAAATCTTTGAGCATGGTCACCACTAAGCTCCTGCCAGGCAGGTCCATTCTTGGCGTCACACGAAAAATATTCCCACAGCAGGTGAGTCAAGCAGACTCAATGTGTACAACCGACACTAAGTCTCAATTAAATTCGGGCATGTCAAATCATACATAATAACATATATAATTAATGATGCAAACCCGAACCCAAGCCTAGATAACCATCCGCTACACATCACCGTACTAACCATCACACCGTGGGGACTACTAAGTCAACCCTCCTTCCGCTACACACCATCGAAGGTAGTCACTGCAGTCGACGTGCTCATCGCCCTTATAAAATTCGTGGCATAGCCACCAGATAAATATTCGTGACATAAGTCACCACATTCGAGATATTGTGACATAAGTCACCACATTCGGATATTGTGACATAAGTCACCACATTAGAATATTGGGGTATAAAACCACCAATTCACTTCCCTTTACATATCACCCATATGCCCCATGTCAAACATATCATGCAATATCATGTTTTATTTCACATTCTTATCACTATTGACATATGTGCCATAACGAATCTTATCATACTCAGAGTAGGAGTGGGTAAACGTACCTGAGTACTTTGTACCACTGCATGGTACTCTTAGCCACATCATAACATATTCTTGTAACATATTAATTAAAACATAACCGTCAATTAATTAAAGCTTAGGGTGGGGTACACACATGATTTACTTAGAGCTTAATTGAAATCTCAAAAATCCCGATCTAATGCTTTAGATCTTAGTTCCTAAATTCGGCCATTGTTAGACATATTAGCAAAACTTATTCGGCTATATGATCAAATCCCGAAGGAAACGTAACTGAAATCTTACCTTGCTTGCCGATTTGAGTACTTCTCAAATCTTGAAATTTTGTGATATCCCCTCCTAGCAATCGGCCACACACTAGATCACCTAAATGATTAGTTTTTGACCTTTGAATAAGTAAGAAATAGATCCTGAATTCTTGAATATGGCCTTGGCGATTGGTATCTTTACTTACCTTTGAGAATCTAAAATCCAAAGCGCACTTGCTTCACGAAATTATCGAGATCCCTACTAAACCATCGTTAGAATCGGCTTCAACTTAAACTCATGAGAAGTGGCTTATGGTAGAATACTACACAGGCTTACCTTGAGATATTGAATCCAAGACCTCCCTTGATGCTCCTGAATGCTGGCTATACACAAAACACAAGAGAACACATTACTATGGCCTTAAAGATCATTCGGCCAACCTTAGTCCAAAGCCTAATCACTTGATTTTGGCTCACAATTGGAAGAGAACCGATTGCTAGGATAGAAAATACTTACCAATACTCAAGCACCCTCAGATAAACGGCTTCTAGATCCCAAAGAGAAGGATTTTGGCACTTTAATGGTGAAGAGAGAAAATGCAAGAGTGGGGAGATTCGGCTATGTGGACTTAGATAAGAATCGACAAGTTTTGGCTTTTGAAACTATGGAGAAATCGGCTATCAAAGAGTAGAACCAACTCCAAGTTTTGGCTTTTGTCAATAATGAGAGAAAGATTGGTCCTGGGGAGGATGATGATTCGAATGAACAGAAAAAGAAAGAAAAGATTGAGGCTATCAGGTTCGGCCAAGAAGCAAAATAGAGAAAGAAAGAGAATATAGATGTTCATTAAAAGAAAATTCGGCACTCACACCCTTGCTACACCTCAAAGTCGAAATAATACAAGCCCCTAGAGTCCTCTATTAACCACTACATCCTCTCTTATCAAATCCTTATTTCACTCCCCCTTAGCCAAATCTTGAAGTGTCCTGTGCAGTCCACTTCCTCTTCTCCGAGTCCATGTGCCGTCCCTTCCTTTCTTCCTTGTAACAAAATAAAATCTTTTATTTGCTTTCCTTGTGACTCGAACATAGGTCCATTTACACCTGTTGGTGGCGTCACTTACAGAGGCCCTAAGTGGCACCTTGCAACCACTTTAACAAGCCCAATTTCATGTCAAATTTCCCTTACAAATTTTCTTAAGGCCTCCCTGCTTAGCTTCCTCTTTTAGATTTAAAATCTAATATTTTCTAAGGCACTCTCTTATTTTCTAAAGTTCACAAAATTCATATAACACATTCTTAACACACAAAGGCATGCTATTTCATATTATTAGGCAAAAATGCATAAGCCATAATTCGGGATATTACAAGACTCTCACGTGCTACGGTAGTCCTAGAATCTACTAAATCGTAAGCTCTGATACCAATCAAATGTAACACCCCTAACCCGTATTCGTCGCTGGATTAGGGTTATGAGGCATTACTGAACTAGACTTAGATCATCGCAGGCATTTATTGTACTTCATACCTTTATCAAATCCAAAAAAAAAAACACACATTTAATTTCCAATATCCAACTAATAGTTAATACCTAAATTGAGATCGAACCTAAATAATCAATTAACTCGAATCTCACATGAATTCATTTGCATACATATAATAGAATTTAAGATGCCTATCGGGATATACATCGCATATCTATATGGTCTTCTAATATAATTATGAATATAAAGAACAGATTAGAAGATGCCAAATTAGATTTACTATGTAATCAAAACATCATACATATACCAACTTACCATATATATATATATATATATACCACTTTATTTTATTACCAGATTATCAAATAGTCTATAGTCATTTTCACATTTTAGCATAAGTAACAAATATAAACACACTATATTGAATGACCAAATAAATTAATCAAAATTCATACAATTAACCAATACATAACTACCTATTCGGTTACATTCATTATATCTAACCCAATTTAACAAACTTGAATACAAAACATAAACATAACAAACATATCATCCTTATATTCCATGACAAATTTCATATTAACAAGATATTATCATTTTAGCCTTTGGTATCATTATTCACAAAACCAAATTTTTTACCTATTATAAACACCAAGACCATGGCCGAATATAATGTAAATAAATCCTTACCACTTTTGCATCACAAAGACATAACCATATGTATCATTTAGTCATTAAAAAGAAAAACCATGTATAACCTCATCAAAACACAAAATAAAAGCCATATTCGTATGGCTATAATACATATATTATCAAAGTTTCCATCTCAAACAAGGATATTACTCATCCTATACATGCCTTTATCCAAAATAAACCAAGCTAAAGGTGTACCAAAAAGATAATAGTGTGGTTGACTTTGCTGACGATTTCCCAAGCCCGTAGCTTGACCAAAATCTATAAACAGAATATTAAACATAAACAGAGTAAGCTTACTAGCTTAGTAAGCCCTACGCAAATACAAAATAATATTCATTCATTTAAACTTTTAATCATTAAATTCATGGCAAGATTATAAACATTATATTAAGTAACTTAGTCATAGCCGAATATCATTAATACCCTTAATCTAAGTTTTGACATTTCTCTACCACGAATGTATACACCATTAAATCACATATTGATCATAAGTATCTATAAATTCCAAGTCAAATGAAAAATATCCTGCATATCAATCACATTTCATATTTTTGTACATATATGCAAACACATACAAATTCACCTTCCATTAACAATTCCACTTATAACCAATTCATCAAAATAATGTATACATTAAGCTCAATTACACATAATGAAAATTCTTATCGAATTATCAACTTGATTTCATAATACTTAACTCAATTGATATCATACTTTCTCACTTCATTCCTTACTACACTAGTAGAATAGCACTTACCCGAGCTAATGGCACATTGCATTAATTATATGCCTAACCTCATTTAATTCTCGAATTCTCTGTTTATAGCATATCACCGGCATTAAGCCTGCTAGGCATTTAAGCCTGAATTACACACCAGCACGAAGCCTACTAGGCATAAATCTCGATACAAATCATTGGCACATGGCTTGCTAGGCATTAAGCCCGAAATAGATCACCGACATAAGGCCTGCTAGGCTTGAAGCCCGAAATAATCACTGGTACAAGGCCTGCTAGGCTCGAAGCCTGAATATCAACACATTTAACATTTCAATACACATTACTTAATACTGAAATCACAAACATCTCATATACTTCATACTACTTTCACTTATCAAACCAAACCTACTTATTCACATTGCATTAAACAAAATAAATTCACTTCAATAACATACACTCATATTCAGCCATATCCTGTATTTATGCTTTAAATTTCCAAAATTCATCATTTACTAAGTTCATAATTAATTCCTTGACATTTATTTGTAAGGACTACCTCGATCGTTAATGGACCGCGTGAGCCAATTTATTCGATAACCTTCGTCTTTCCTCGATCCAAATCTGTTTTCTTTGTTCTTGATGTAAAAACATTAAAATCCAGCTCATTCAAGTACATTTCATCTCAATTTAGCCCCAAAACACATAAATGGGCAAATTACCATTTTACCCCTACTATTTCACATTTTTGCAATTTGGTCCTATTTGCACAAAACACAAAATACACAAAATTTCACTATAACACTTAAGGGCCGAATGTTCATAGAGACTATTCTAGTCCATTTATTTTATTTATTTTGCATTTTAGCCCCCTCAAAAATTCATTTTTGCAATTTAGCCCAAATACTCAAATTTACCAAAAATCCGAAGATAAAACATATTAATCTAACATATATCTTTCATAATTCATCAACTATCATCTTAAAACTCATAAAATCATCAATGGCACATTTCAAAATATTCACCAAAATCAAAATTTCAAGCATGGGTCTTAAAGTATTCAAAGCAACGATCACAAAAATGTAAAAATTATCGAAAATCGAAATCAAATTAACCTTGAATTTTAGCTCACAAGTGCCAAATTTTGAAGCTTGAAAAACCTATATTTCTCTTTAATACATTCGGCTTTCATGCATAGAAAAGATGATATGTTTTCTTTTCTTTTGTTTATTAACATATATTATGACTTTTAATTAATTATTTATTTAACCTTATAACATAAAATTTTATAACATATAACTTAAGGTTAATCTTGTCATATACCACCCACTAACTTAAAAATGGGCTAATTACCTTTTTAATGCCCCATATTATAAAGCCGTCATCATTTAAGCACTTTCCACCATAGTATGCAACTTTTACACTTTACTCGATTAAGTCCTTTTTGTCAAATTAAGCATACAAACGATTAAATTTTTCTACGAAACTTTCACACACATCAATTCACATATAATAAGCATAGAATGTATTATCTAAATATATTTTAGACTCGAATTCGTGGTCTTGAAACCACCGTTCTGATTAGGGTCATATTTGGACTGTTACAGTAGAGGTCCTAACTGATGTTCGATAAGCATAGAGAGCGAATAGTAGCTTCTCATGCCAATCCTTATAAGTTTCAGCCATTTTCCTACAATCTTCTTAATTTTTTATTATTTGCTTCATTTGCACCATTCATTTTCTAGGCGTCGATGGCGAATTGTGGTGTCTGATCTTAAATTGAATGCAAACCTCCTCGATCGTATTATTGTTCAAGTTTAGCGCATTGTATGATATAATCCTCTCGAGCATTCCATATCGACATATGATTTCTTTTTTTAGGAATCTGCTACCTGTGGACTTGGTAACACTAGCATATGAAGCCGCTTCCACCCATTTAGTGAAATAGTCAATAACTACGAAAATGAAACGATGTCCATTTAAAGCCTTTGGGGAAATCGGCCCGATGACATCCATGCCCCACGTGGAGAAAGGCCATGAGGAAGTCATGACATGCAATGGTGAAGGAGAAACGTGAATTTTGTCCTCATATATCTAGCATTTGTGACATCTCTTGGCATATTTAATGCAGTCACCTTCCATGTTTAACCAATAGTATCCAAATATCATAATCTGTCTGGCCATTGTAAAGCCATTAGTATGAGTCCCATAGACGCCCTCATATACTTCTTCCGAATTTTCTTAGCTTCAATAGCATCCACACACCTCAAAAGTACTTGATCCTTTCCTCTTTTGTACAGGACCTCCCCGTCCAGGACATAATCATAGGCTAGCCTTCTCAATGTCATCTTGTCATTTTCTATTGCTTGGTCAGGGTATTCATGGCTCTTCACATATCGTAGAATGCTATGATACTAAGGATGCTCATCTCTCCTCTCCTCTTCGTCTATATTACAGCAGTGGGCCAGAGCCTCACAAATACTAATTTGGATGGGCCTCATACTCTCATGCTCATTTACTCTGATCATAGAAGCTAACGTGGCCAAGGCATCAGCCATATGGTTTTCATCACGCGGAAGGTAAAAGAATGTGATATCCTCAAACTCTTCAATCAACTCCAGAATTAACTTTCGATAGTTGATCAATTTGGGATCCCTCGTTTCCCTTTCTCCTTTGAGCTGATATATCACCAATGCAAAATCCCATATACCTCTAGTACTCTGACTTTATAATCTATGGCCGCTCAAATTCCCATAATACAAGCTTCATATTCTACCATGTTATTTGTGCACTCAAAGTCTAATTTACAAGAGAACGGGTAATGATCTCCATTTGGGGATATTAGGACTGCTCCAATTCCATTACCAACGGCATTTGACGCTCCATCGAAGTTCAACTTCCAAGGATAATATTCTAGAGTACCTCCCTCCATAGTTGCTACAAACATAAGATCCTCATTGGGAAAATTGAAGTTCAAAGGTTCGTAATCGTCTAGCGCTCTGCTGACTAGAAAGTCTGCTATTGCACTTCCTTTCACAGCCTTCTGGCACATAGACTATGTCGAATTCAGAGAGCAAAATTTTCCATCGAGCCATTCTCCCATTCAAGGCGGTTGACTCCATCATATATTTAAGAGGATCTAGCTTCGAGATTAACCAGGTCTATGGTACAACATGTACTGCCTCAACCTTCGAGTTGTCCAGATCAAGGCACAACACAATTTTTCAATTGGCGAATATCTCATCTCACACTCAGTGAATTTCTTACTGAGGTAATATATTGCCTTTTCTCTTCTCCCTAAGTCATCATGCTAACCCAGCACACACCCCATAGAGTGATCAAACACTGCTAAATACAGGATTAGAGGCTTATCTAGACAAGTGGTGATAAAACTAGAGGATTGGACAAGTACTATTTGACCCTATCGAAAGCGTTCTGGCATTCATCATCCTACACACCTGGATTATGTTTCTTGTGAAAACTTAATATGGGATCGCACTTTTCGGTTAACTATGAAATAAATCGAGCAATGTAATTTAACCTCCCAAAGAAACCTCGAACTTCTTTTTGAATGGGTGGTGGAGGCAATTCTTGTATGGCTCTGACCTTATCTGAGTCAATCTCGATTCCCTTTCATTGACTATAAAGCCCAGCAATTTACCCGATCTAGCTCTGAAAATACATTTTATTGGATTGAGTTTCAGTTGAAATTTTCTTAATCTCAGGAATAATTTCCTCAAAACTCGGATGTGTTCTTCTTCTGTTCTAGACTTTGCAATTATGTCGTCCACATAAACCTCAATTTCTTTACACATCATATCATGGAATAGAGTCACCATAGCTCTTTCGTATGTAGCTCATTTTTCAACCCAAATGGCATCACTTTGTAACAAAACGTACCCTATAGTGTTATGAAGGTAGTCTTTCCTATATCTTGAAGATGCATTTTTATCTGATTGTATCCCGAGAATCCGTTCATAAATGAAAACAACGAGTATCAATATGAGGTAAAGGAAAATTATCCTTTAGGCTAGCCTTAACATTCGTGCCTTTCCATCTTTCTTTGGGATGAGCACTATGTTGGCTACCCATTCTGAGTATTTGACCTCTTGCAGAAATCTAGCATCAAACTATTTTCTGACTTCCTCTTTTATTTTTAGCACAATATCCGGTCTCATCCTTCGAAGCCTCTGCTGAATTGGCTTGCAATCCTCTTTTATGGGTAGATGGTGTACTACAATGTCAGTGCTTAGACCAGGCATATCCTTATATTACCATGCGAAGACGTCTTTAAATTCTTGTAGCAACTTGACAATATCCTGTTTTATTTATTTGGCCATACCCGTTCCAATTTTTACTACTTTCTCTTCCTCTAATGTCACAGTCTCTACTGTTTCCTTATGAGGTAGGAGTTGTTTCTCCTCCTGTTCTACCATTCTTAACAAGTCAGGAGATAAGTCACTGTCTATATCATCTTCAAAATCCTGCAATCTTTCTGAACACATGTCTTGTTCAAAAGGAGATTCTGAGTCCCTGGCGTCGCTCATGTCATTGATATTCGGGGACCTATTGTAGTTCAAAAGAAGATGGAAGGAATGAATGAATTTATGAATGGTTATTTGTATGTATAATAATTATGAAAGAATGATTTAAAGGAATCACAAAATAAAGAAAAGAATGGAAGAATGTTTGCTTCAAATGATATCAAAAATGTACTTCATTAATATAATAATGTTTGAACATGTGCCTATTTCACAAAAGAAATCTTATTGCTTCTAGGATTAAAGCAATAAGTGCGTTATGAACATTACCCTGAATAAGCTTTAAATCCTACAAGCATTTCCTCTGCAGTCCAATTGTCTAAAGTGCTTCCCGGTTCATAAGGTTGAATATCTGATATGGTCTCTTCCTCAACTACCTCCTCGAATATGGCATTAATGCAGACATCGCCCAACATTGCTACAATGTCCTCTCCCTTTGGCGCCTTCAGCTCAGCATGAATCACCCCTCCCGACACAAAAGTCTTGGATATGTGTGGAATTATCATGGGTTCCCACTTGATTTCCTCGCCCCTCAAATGGGCACGCCTTCTTTCTTGCCTTTTTTCTAATTCTTTCTTCTTTTATCTTGCATCTGGCCTAAATCCTAGACAAAAGCAATCTTATTTTTCTCTCAATGTCAGGGCCACAACTCTTCCCTGAAGATACTTTCCAAGTCCTCTTCCCGGTAAAGCTCCTTTCCCTATGGTCATTTTTAATCCCATTCTTGTGGCCTTGGAGATTCTTGGTATCAGGATTCTGTTTCCTTCCATGGCAAAAGTTGTATTCACGAACACGAGAGACCGGAAAGAACATTCGATTGTCTTGCCATTTATCTCTAAGTACGGCATCTCACTAGTCACAGTTGTGATAATGTCCTCCTCAGCTTTTATCATTATTAGCCGACCATCTGCCACCAACTTCACTTTCTGATGTAATGATGAGGGCACTGCCCCTGACGAATGTATCCATGGCATCACTAATAGGCAATTATAGGAAGGCTTGATGTCCATTACCAGAAAATCTACTTCGTAAGTAGTCAGACCAATCAATAATGGTATCGCGATTCTTCCCAACACTTTTCTTTGCGTGCCATCAAATGCCTTCACTATGCTTTAATATTCTTTCATATGCGAGCTGTCAATCGGTAATCTGTTTAGAGTGGACAAGGGTAATACGTTCAATGCCGACCCATTGTCTATTAGGACTTCTGGTAGCGTATACCCTTTGAATCTAGTGGTAATATGCAAAATCTTAGTGGATCTCCTTCCACCTGGTGGTATCTCGTCGTCATTGAAATGGATGAAGTTATCGGCACTTATGTTACCTACCAACCAATCCAATTTATCAACCGAGATATCATTAGCGACATAGGTCTCATTTAAAACTTTCATTAATGCATTCCTATGTACTTTTGAATTCTCAAGCAAAGCTAACACAGATATGTGCGCTAGTTGCTTATGCAGTTGCTCTACCACACAATATTCATTGTGTTTTAGAAACTTTTGAAACTCCTTGGCTTCTTCCTTTTTCACTGGTTCCTTGATGGTTGATTCTGACTCTACTAATTTTTCTTCCTCTAGCTCTACCACTAGAGCTTTCCCTTTTGCCAAATCATAGCATCTCCCACTACTAGTATGAAATCCTGCATCCAACTCCTCTTTTGAAGCACTAGCCAATTTCTCATTCCCTGGGATTGTCACACTACAATCATAGTTCCAGGGAACCCTCTGGCCATCCTCATAAGCAAAGGCTACTGGTCTTTGTATTATTATTTTCGATGCTGCCTGTATTTCAGCTCCACTATTTTTGGGTATCGCGGGTCTCTGTATTATCACTTTCGATGCTGCCTATATTCCAACTCCATTGTTCTTGGTGCCGAAATAATGATCAGAGGGAATTTGATTTTTGAGCTTCTCATTATCGACTCTGAGGTGCATATGCTCTTCTCTTCTGCACCTTCTTC
This sequence comes from Gossypium rotundifolium, assembly GCA_025506655.1. Lineage (NCBI taxonomy): Eukaryota > Viridiplantae > Streptophyta > Magnoliopsida > Malvales > Malvaceae > Gossypium > Gossypium rotundifolium. Next base: position 113,208,239 of record CP106732.1, on the reverse strand, counting down.
ATAAAACTCAATTTCTTTACTATTCATCAAATTTTGTACCATAGTCCTGAACTCCTCACAGTTCTAAATCTCGTACCTCGATTCTTGATGGTACTCACAATAATTTATCAACTTTCCCTAACTCTTTTCCACAATAATTAGCCCCTGTCTGATCATTTCTTTCCAGACCAATCCTAAAGGAGTCTTAACCTCCACAACACTCATTTTAATCCTTCTCTCTGAACCCTCGTTGACTGCATTGACCCCATTATGATCGGGTAATAGATTTTTTGCCTTTGGCAAGTTTGCTAACTCTATAACCCCCATATTGACAAGCCTTTCTACTAACTTCTTAAAGGCTAGGCAATTCTCTATTGAATGCCCCGTGATCCCCGCATGATACTTATATTCCACATTCGAGTCATACCACTTGGAGTACGAGGACTACATTGGCGTTAGATAGTGAGGAGACACAATATGCACGTCGAATAGGTTTTTATACATTGTCTTGTATGTTATCGGGATTGGTGTAAATTAGGGTTTCTCATTCTTCTAGTTTTGCGGTGCCAGATTCCTTTTGGATAAACCCTGATGCCCCGAAGCCACTGCCTTTGGCTAATTAATGGTGACCGATTTGAATACCTTATGATTGCATTATTCACTTTGCTTTCTTTCTTTCTTGTGGTCGTTCTTTTGTTACTTTCCCCGCCTCAATCTTTCCACTTTTTATAGCGTTCTCGATCATCTCTCCAGTCATTACGATGTTCGAGAAACTCTTGGTTATGCTTCCTAGCATGTGTGTGATAAATGGGGCCTTTAGTGTATTGATAAATAGCATCGTAGTCTCTTTCTCCAGAAATGGTGGCTGGACTTGAATGGCAACCTCCCTCTACCTCTGTGCGTACTGCCAAAAGCTCTCGTTTGGCTTCTTTTCCATATTTTGCAAAGCAATTCTCTCTGGGGTCATATCAGTTGTATGACTGTACTGCCTCATAAATGCATGTGCTAGATCCCTCCAAGAACCTAATTCGGTACGGCTCAACTAATTATACCATTTAGCTGCTGCTCTGACCAAGTTATCCTGGAAGTAATGTATCAATAGTTGATCATTGATAATATACCCGGTCATTCTTCGACAAAACATAGTTATGAAAGCTTCGGGGCAAGTAATCCCTTTATATTTTTCAAACTCAGGCATCTTGAATTTGTGGGGAAGTATTAGACCTGGCACCAAACTTAGATCTTTAGCGTCAACTCTGCATTGCCTATCAATGTCTTCCATAGCCCGAATTTGTCTTCTAACCATTTGCAATGCTCTTCTAACTGTCTTGGAAATTTAGACTTTTCCTTTTCCTCTTTCGATGCCTCGTCAAGGTTGGGAATAACGGCATGGATTGGATGGTCTACTAAATTAGATCCTAATCTAGCCTGGAATTTTGGCGGTATTGAGACACCCTCTTGAAAATGTTGAGGTTTAATTACGACGGGTGTCCTTCGTGGCTGTGCTTCATGATGTGTCGGGGTAAAACCAGGGGATATAATTGTTCCTCACCATCCTCCGCATTGTTAACTATGGGGGCTTTCCCCTTATCTGTCAATAACTGAGTCAATTGGGACATCATAGTTCTTTGTGATTCTATCATCTGATCCATCATATCACTCTGGATCTTGGAAAGCTGCTATTGCATTTGAAGTTGAAGTTTTTCAAGCATCTCCCTTTGGAGTTGTTGAGTTTCTCTATTCTCTGATCCATATTTTTCATTTTCTTTCTTGTGCCGTAGGGATGTGTCTCTAGTAAAGTTTTACTAGTTTTCAGGTGGCTAAAATAATTTTTTTACCCTAACTAGAATCTTTTAATGACTTTTAATGCATATGAATAAAATAAAGAGAAATACGAATGCTTGAAATGTAAGAGAAGTCGACTCTGATTCAATTCCATTTAGGAAACTTATTTGAAAACAAAGCTCTTTACATAAAATAGATTACAAATACGGTCTTGGTCTAACACCTAAGGTTTTAGTTTTTGTAAGTAGAGAGTCTAATTCTTGTCCACGATCTGGCCATGTCTCAAATTGTATGCTCAATACATCAGCTTGTAAGGCCAAAGTCTGAAAATATTCGGCTATCTCTCGCATCTGGGTTATGGCCTCTCCCATGAGATAATCCCTGTTTTCAATCTGATTTCAGACATTATGAAGCTCTTCCTTCCATTGCTCTTCATTTTCCTCCAAGGACCTAATGTAGTATTTGACAGTTTTGCAGCGCCATTTCTAACTCTTCAATTTTCTTCTTCATTTCTTCTATTTAGGTCAAACTTGCTCTTAATTTTTCATCAAGTTGCGGCTTTGATGATGATGAAGGTATCTCTCGAGTTCGCGACTCTAACCCTTAACTTGTTTTGTTCATCTTGGCCTTCTAAGAGGCTCTTTTCCATAAGTTCATTTCATGCTTATACCTCCCTAAACTTCTCTTCCCATTGGTTGGCTTTAAACTTTTCACCTTGAATTTCCTGGCATCATTGATTGGGAGTTTTTCCTAAACCGAGCGATCCTCATTGATAACCACATCTTTTTATAATCAGTCTTTAAGCTGGTGAGATCCTCTTCAACCCGCTCTTTTCCTTTTCTAAATTTCTTTGCCTCTGCCTTTTGAACGTCAGCATCCAACCCTAAATGCATCTTCTCTTCCTCTAATTGCTCTATTCTCTTTTCCAGCTCTCAATTCCTTTTTTCAAAATCTTATTTTATTATCTCCAATTCGGATAGGACAACTCGTAGACAATCCTCTATCGATCGAGCATCCTCTAAACTTGGTCCAGGTATATTATCATTGACTATTTTGCTTAGCCACACTTTATACTCAGAAGTCACCATTTCACCCACAGTCACTCTCTTCATCCGATGTGTTTGCTTCTAAGCATTCGTAACTTCCCTAATCTTCTTCTTATAACTCTCTCCCGTGTAAGAGAATTCACTTCAAACCAACCCATACGTTGCTGGCATAAACTGCTTAGACTTGTATTGTCTTGTTGCCAGCAGAGGGGTATATCCGATGGCTCCCTAAATCCTAGGTAAAGGTACCCAATTAAAGTTCCCACATCTGTAAAGTATTTCTTTAGGAACCATCCACGAAGCTCTCCACTCAATGTCTTCTTCCTGAAGATTCTAAAAAATCGTCATCCATCCTTCTTCTGCTATATCTTCTCGTCTTGACATGGCTACTTCCTCCTTTAACGGTGAATATCCCTTACAAAAAGGTCGATAAGAGACTTTATCCATCTTCCAGAAATGACCATAAAACCATACCATCAATAACTGTGCACATCCAATAAACATTTCCTCTCCTGCTCTTTGGCACGCTTTTAATGATCGAAAAGTCTCTGCAAGAATTACTGGGAAAGGTGTAACTTGATTATCTAATCGTTCAAATAGATCCACAATTGCTTCATCTATTTGTCTTAGGGCTTTGGGGAAAATGACTAATCCATAAAGGCTTAAGGCAAAAATGTCAACTTTTCTCCTCACATTAAGGTGCATCAAAATTAGATCTCTTAAATTTACCCAAGGAATACATCTCCCTTCGCCTTTCTGCTGAATTCTAGCTGAGATCCACTATTCACTCATCCCCATAATTTTTATCAATTTCTTCGCAAAAGGAGGGACATAAGCAGGCCTAATATAAACTTTATCCACTTGTATCCCTAGGCTACGAAGTAAAGTAGTATACTCCTCAATGGTTGGCACCAAATCCACATTCCCCAAAGTGAAACAACTATATGCAGAGTTCCAAAACTGAACCATAGCCCGAAACAGGTGTTTGTCTATTTTAACATCCAGTAAGTAAGAGATATCACCATAACTGTGGTAGAATATCTTTTAGTCTCATATTCCCAATGAGTCCAAATATCTTGCAACTCTTGAAGCTCATTTTGCGTCACGCTAATGCGGGTGAAGTCCCACAGCTCGACGTGTAACCTTCAACCAAGCTATCTCATTTTTCCAACTGCAACTTTTCTAACCATGCTCGCACAGTCGTATTGTCCTCTACTTTATCAAGAAAGTCATTTTCCATAGCAAACTTCCTATCTTAGCAATCGAACAGAAATTGACTCCTCTTTAATATGGAATGCCATACAAAAACTAGATTAAAACACAACGAGTCAGTATCGCATAACAGAAATTAAAATAAGCAAAATATCATTAAACACCTTATCTGAGCAACCACTAAAAAATTGACATAGTTCTACCCTAGATGGGCTCTTAGGATTTATTATATGTGGTTTGGTTCTAAAGGAAGGGTACCCGAACCAGCAGATCCCTCAATCCTCACCCAGTGTATAGGCTCATATAGATCGAGTTCGATTCGGGGGAATACATTTCCCTATGGCCATGCGGAGATGAAAATCTCACGAAACACATAGGTATAGATGTATCCTGGAAGCGGTCCACTAGCCCGTGCGGAGGTGAAAACCTCACAAAAGCTTAGTTTCTCACTCCCACTTAAAGGTGTGACCACAACGGTCATGCAATGCAATGCCAAAGTATTATGAGAGTCAACATTATAACATTATAACACAAACAAATGCTTTAAAAGAAATATTTTTTTTCAAAACAAATTTTCAAGTTTTCAATCGAAAGGACAAAAATTAATCAATTTATGGCCTGACTCTCGAAGTCCCCAATGGAGTCGCCAAGCTATCGAAACCATTGTTTTATTCGGGTTTGGAAAAAATGGGAATTGACTTTAAGAATAGAGAGTCACCACTGATCCTTTTTAGGTGTGATCAGGTCACCTATAAAAATATTTTGGTCTGTGAATTTGAGAAAACATGTTCGGGAATCAGTTACGTGCAATGAAGGGTTAGCACCCTTACAACGCCTAAAGTTGGTACCAAATTGATTAACGTTGTCCTAATGCCAAAAACTTAAAAATATTGAGGGTGAAAAATTTTGGAAGAAAATTAATTAAATCATAATTGAATCTCAAGATTAACTCGTTTCAAAGGGATAAAAATATCATACCCAGCACGTTAGGATATAACACATTTATACTCTGACACCGAGGTTATCTTTGATCTTCAAAACATGTAAAAAAAGGGTATTTGGTTATTTAGTTGAACGAAAGATTGACACCCAACACGTTAGGATGTAATTTTCCATTCTTCTAAACTCACAAATATTGCCTTTTTTTTCATTAAACCGAAATTGAATCTCAAGATTGGCTCATTTCAAAGGGATAAAAGTGTCATACCCGACACGTTAGGATATAACACATCTACTTTGGCACCGAGATCATCTTTGATCTTAAAAAAATGATTAAAAGGGTATTTGGTTATTTAGTTGAATGAATAATCGACACCCAACACGTTAGGGTGTAATTTTCCATTCTTCTAAACACACAAACATTGCCATATTTTTTGAATACGCGATCCTAAAATTAGTTCAACGCATGCTTTTAACGAAAGAGAACATTTAGAAAGAATTTGGGTACATTTGAATTTGCAATAGATAATAATAATGATGATAAAATAAGAATTTTATTAAGATAATAAAACATCAAAACAATAATAGAAACACTAACATCGATTAGAATTAAAAAACAATATTATGCCTATTATCCCTAATAACATTCTAAAATACCATACATCGTGATAACAATATTGATTTAATGGTAAATGAGATAATAGAAGGGACCATATTAAAAAACATTCAAACAATCAAGGGTTAAACAGCCAATATTCCAATAAGTAGAATGCAGTATGTAAACTGGACTAAATTAGAAGCATGCATGAATTACAGAGGCTAATTCAACAATAAAAGTAACTCCTAACAGGATTAATTAAGAACTGTATAGGAATAGGAGGGACTAAACGCGTAAATCTTCCATTAATTGCAGAAGCACGCGGATCCTTTGTATTCCGAATCGGGTGGATCGGGGCGCCCACACGACGTCGTTTCAAAGCTATCGAGTTAAACATGAAATGTCGTTGTTTTATTAATGGCCACCCTTCCCTTTAAAAGCTACCTTAAATCCTCTGTTAACCCCTTTTTTTATGAAACCCTAGCCCCCCTTTTTGGTTTTGTTTTCAGTCGCAAAAAAAAAAAAACCTTTCCGTTTTCCACTAAATTGCCATCGTGACCGGCGAGGAGTAATGCACGGCTGAAAAACCCTCCTATGTCCACCGCCAAATCGCTATTATAACCAGCGAAAAGTGGTGCCCGAGTGCGTCGATACACTCCGGAGACAACGATCTTAAATCCTCGCTCATTAACCCACACCTAACTCCGATTGCGACGGAGTAGATGAAGATTGAGCGTTCGGCCCAGGTAAACTCGCCCCCCTCTTTTATTTATTGCATATTAAAGAAAGAAAAAAGGAATACAGAAATCGGTTCAAGAACAATAGAAAAGGTAGAATAAAAAACAACCTTTTGTTTGAATTTCTGCTATTGCTTTGTATTACTCTGTTATGTGTGCGTAAAAAATACAGGTTTTGGCTCGACCCTTTTTATAGCCGACCTCCAAAAATCCAAAAATACAAGTTTTTTCTATTTTAATCTATATCTATTCTGTATTTGTTGATGTTTCTGTTGTTCTTTTGCTTTTTGCTTGCAGGTACAGATGTGGCCGATATGTGGGGGGTCGTACGACACTGCTACGTTGGAGGCAGTACGGAGGCACGCGGGTGAAGGTTTGCGCATGGGTGGAGCGCGTGGAGAGAGCTGGGGTATGAACGGTCGCGCTCGTGAAGGCACGCACGAGGGCAGCTGAAGCGTCATTAGAACGTTCTGGAATCCCAGCGTTAAACGTGTTGGACAATTTGGGCCTATTCTAAAATTGGGTTTTAGCGGGTTTGTAAATGGGTTAAGGGTTAGGTTTGAGATTGGGCTGGTTGGGTTGTTGTTTTGGGCTTGTAATAAAAGGATTATTTATTGGACTTTTGATAAATTATTTTATTTATTTTTTGTGATATTTTTTGATATTTTTGTTTGGTTTTAATATGGGCCAGGCAAATTTTGGGCCTTACACATATAATCATGCTATAACACATAAACTAATTATTAAAATAATTTTTTCCGACCTCGGATTAGTGGTTCCGAAATCACTGTTCTGACTAGCCCCAAAATCGGGCTGTTACAGGAACATAAAAGACTTGGAAAGAAATTAGCCCAATTTTGTAAAAGCAAGAAAAAATGCAAATGGTAGTAGCATATGCTCACACCAATTTGAAAGACAAAAGAGAATAATTCAATTCTAAATTGAAGTAGGAATGTAGAATTAAGTGATGCCTTTCCAAAGGACAATAAGCCCTATTTTATATATATATAGAATTTGCTATTTTTGGCCATAACTAATTTAACATAAAATCAAAATAAAATAAAAATAAAATAAGATTTTTTTTCTATTTTTGGTTTTTACAAAGTCAAAAATTTTGATGAGTCCTTAGCTTTTCTCCACATTTTTTATTTGGCCTAATTTTTATTGATTGTGTTTCAATTTGGTTCTTTTCTACTCGTTTTTGTCTCTTAGCGTCCCAATCGCATCTCTAACAAGATTAAAACATAAAAGTACTAATTTAGCAGGGATCAATTCAAAAATAAACCGAATTAAACACAAAATAACATGCAAATTAATATGTTATCAAAAATTATATATACCATATACGTATAATAATGATTTAAGACATTAGTTTTATCAAATAAGATATTGAATTACAAAATATATAAAATTATTTAAACTTAAATATAATATCAATTATAATATTTATAACAAAATCATAAAATATAAATATATTTTAATTGATATATACAACCAACTTCGTGCATCAATTAATTGATATCCAACTATTAGGATAAATGTATGGGCATGTATGTATCAATTAAATGTGTTTTTCTTTCTTTCTTTCTTTTTTTTTTTGGATTTTATAAATTTATAGACGTGAGATGTCTCTATTTTAAAAGTTAAAAGTTTTGGTTAGGAATTGATAGAATTTATAAATGTGAAGAGTTAAATTTATTGAATTATTTAAAACTAGAATCTAATTGATGAAATATATAAGTATTGAAGACTAAATGTGTTATTATATCAATTAAAAAAGACTTTTATTATCAATTTAACAGTGAGTGACCAAAACAAGAACGTGAACATAATTGGGTGACCATTTATATAGTTATCCTTTCATAAAATAATAAATTAGTAAACGATCAAATTACATTTTAACCCTCTAAAAATAATAAAATTTTAATTTAACCTTTTAAAATTATATATAAAACAAATACAATGACTTAATCTTGATTTTGTTTTCCAGTTGATATCTTTGCACTTTTTATTTTGCATTTTCTTGTATATATTTTTGGGAATGGGTCAATTGATTAGAATTTAGAACGTCGTATTTAATTGATATGTCTAGTTTGTTTATTCAGATTCTAAGAGATCATCGATAGGTTAAATTTTCCAGCTTTCCCTTGACAAATGCTAAATCACGTTTATCATGTAATTGTGCCGTCCACTCCTTCCTTTGCTTTCTTTTTTCTGTTCAAATTATTCCTTTGCTATTTGAGTGAAAAAAGAAATAGAATATTAATTAAATACAGCATCATTTTCAGGGTAGAAGCTTATTTGAAATTACGTCATCACGATGTAACAAATAAAACGAATAGCCAACAACATTTAAATTAAACAAACCAAAAATAGACGCCACCTGTCCTCACACAAAAGTGCTGACTTTTTTTAAAAACTCAAAAGAATTAATTAATTAATTTCGAAAATAATTCAAGGAAAAAAAAGTTATCGTTGTTGTTGCTGGTATGTATTTTAAAAAAAATTTGGATGCTATCACTATGCCAAAAGTACTAATATGTACTTTTTGAAATATTCATAAAAAATTAGTGCATTCACAGTGAAGAAAAAAAATTAATGAATGTTATCGATGTACTAGATGACACCGGTGAAAATCATAAAAAAATATATCTTTTTAATGGGTGTTGCTAATATGTCAAGCAACACTAATAATATTTTGGCATATTTAAAAATATTATTATATATGTTAAAATTGAGTTATTCTTTATAATAACATTTATATTGATGTATAGAAACAACATTTGTGTCAAATACAATACTTAATAAATATTTTGTTTAATTTAGATGTATTTTAAAAAATTAACTTATCCAATATCTTTAAAAATATGTTTCCATGGTTGTTGATGGGAATCAAAATTTTGTTCTAAACAACTCAGGATCGGCGGTTAGCTTTGGGCTAGCCGACCGGAATCAATGAAAAGCATATGTTGGAATGTTCGTGGATTGGGGAGCCCACGAGCAGTGCGTAGACTGCTGAGTTTAATTAAGCAATATAATCCCCGCATGGTTTTCTTAATGGAGACCAAACTGGATCAGAAACGAATGGAAAGGGTCAGAAATAGAGGTGGTTTTACTAATAGGATTGATGTTGCAGCAGAAGGAGCTAGAGGTGGGCTGTGTTTGGCGTGGAAAGACAGCATTGAGGTCACATTGAAAAGCTACTCTAAATGGCATATTGATGTAATGGTGAAGGAGGACAGTAGGCAAGAAGACTGGCGGTTTACAGGGTTCTATGGCTCACCATATTTGAAAAACCAGAATTTGGTGTGGAATTTGCTAAAAAGATTAAGTAGTGATTGCATTTGTCCGTGGTTGGTTGCGGGTGATTTCAACGAGATTATGTATTCATTTGAAAAAAAAGGGTGGGTTGCCAAGGGATCAGAATAGAATGGAAATGTTCGGGGATACATTAGAAGAGTGTCATCTAATGGATGTTGGTTATTCAGGAGCATGGTTTACATGGGAAAGGGGCAATCTTCCAAAAACTAATATAAGAGAAAGATTGGACAGGGGGTTGCAAATGAGGAATAGTTTACTTTGTTTCCTATGGGAAGGGTCCAGCATCTTCCATATTCATTTTCAGATCATTGTCTTTTGCTGGTCGACACAGATAGTAATAAATTTTTTTTAAGGGATCAAAGATTTCATTTTGAAGCCTAGTGGACTATGGAAGATTCATTTGAGGGAGTCCTAAAAGATATTTGGGAGTCTTCACAAGATACGCTTGTAGATAAGCTAAAAACAGTGCAGATCCATTTGAAGAACTGGGCAAAGGAGCTGAAAGGTAATAAAGTGGAACAGAAGGAAAGATTGACCAAAGAGCTAGAAGCGTTGATGATGGATGACAGGAATGATGAGACGCTGGCAAAAATTATTGATAAGAAAATTCATCTTAATATGGAGATTGATAAAGAAGAAATCTATTGGGAGCAAAGAGTGAGAACAAATTGGCTTCAATTTAGAGACAAGAATACGTCTTATTTTCACAAATGTGCTTCTACCCAAAGACGGGCAAATTTTATAAACAAACTTTTGTTGGATGATGGTAGGGAGATTACGAACAACTCTAGCCTAAAAGAAGAAGCTACGAGGTACTTTGAAAATTTATTTACTTCGAAGGGGGCCGCAGATCCATGGAAGGTTTTGGAAGGTATTAATAAGAGTATTTTCCACGAGATCAACGAGGGACTCCAGTCCCCCTTTTAAGGAAGAAGAAGTTCGAATGGCACTGAAAGGGATGGGATCGACTAAGGCACCAGGGCCAGATGGCTTTCCAGCTTTATTTTTCCAAAAATATTGGCATATTGTGGGGAAAGAGGTCTTGGAGTTTTGTCTAAAAATTTTGAATTGAGGGGAAGGGCTTGAATCGAAGAATACAATGGACATTGTGCTTATTCCTAAAGTTTATAAACCCACAACTCTGGTGGAATTCAGGCCCATTAGTCTTTGTTCAGTTTTATACAAATTAGTAGCAAAAACAATTGCTAACAGATTGCAAGATGTTATGGGATAGTGTATTGATAAGGCTCAGAGTGCTTTTATACCAGGCATATTAATTTTGGATAATGTACTTCTAGCTTATGAATTACTACATACTTTCCGACTTAAGCATACCGGGAAAAAAGGGCTTATGGCTGTAAAGTTGGATATGAGCAAAGCATATGATAGGGTGGAGTGGGATTTCATAAAGGATGTGATGATAAAGATGGTATTTGAAAGGAACTGGGTGGCATTGATAATGAAGTGCATTTCTACAGTCTCTTATACAGTTATTTTTAATGGAAGTAGAGGAAGAACTTTCCAACCATCTAGGGGACTCAGAAAAGGTGACCCACTAAGTCCTTTTCTTTTTCTTATTTGTAGTGAAGGCCTCTTATCTCTGATGAGAGTAGCAAAAAATAATGGGCTAGTTAAGGGAGCTAGGGCTAGTAGATGAGGGCCAACGATATTCCACTTATTATTTGCAGATGACTGTATGTTGTTCGGAGAAGCAACTGAAAAAGGAGCCAGGATTTTGAAGGAAATAATTCAGGAATATGAACGGTGCTCAGGACATTGTGTTAATTTTGGCAAATCAACAATTTTTTACAGTTCGAATACAAATGATGAGTCAAGAGCAGCAATTTTAGCACTGTTAGGGTGAGAGGTTCTTCAAGCTCGGAAAGATATTTGGGCATTCCGAATATGGTGGGTAGACGTAAAAAAGAGGCTTTCAAGAATTTAGTTGACAGAATTGTGATGAAGATAGATGGATGGAGCACCAGGCTACTGTCTCAAGGAGGAAAGGAGATATTTATTAAAGCAATTCTTCAGGCAATTCCTACTTTTGCCATGTCAGTCTTTCTTTTTCCTAAACTGTAATATGAAATGATAGAAAACAAATTAGCTAGATTTTGGAGACAGAAAGGTGCTAGGAGATGTGGAATTCATTGGTGCCAGTAGAAGTTGTTATGCAGGAGCAAAGATGAAGGTGGTCTGGGTTTCAGAAATATGGCTCAGTTTAATGTCTCTCTTTTAGCAAAACAGGGGTGGAGGTTGCTGAATTATCCAGATTCATTGGTCGTACAAGTTTTTAAAGTGAAGTACTTTCCAGAAAGTAGTTTTCTTAATTTGCGTTTAAGGCACTCATGTTCTTATGTATGGGGAAGTATTTGGGCAGCTAAGGGAGTATTAGAGAAAGGGTTGATTTGGAAAGTTGGTACGGGGGTGAAAATTTCAATTACCAAAGATGCATGGATACCAAATTATGTTAATATCAGATTAAGGTCTAGCATTGAAAGTTTGCATTTGGATAAAGTAGCAGATCTAATCGACAGTAATAAAAGAGAGTGGAACAGGGATCTAATAGTGAATACCTTTCCGGAAGATGTGGCAGACTTGATCCTCCTAATTCCCCTGTCATCTGAATCTCACGATGATTTTTTGGCTTGGAGGGGGGAATCATCTGGCGAGTTTTTGTTAAGAAGTTCCTATAAACTATTACAAAGCCTTGACCCTACAGCTTATGCTATACAAAACTTCTACAAAGACTTTTACAGAAAATAATGGTAGATTGAAATTCCTACAAAAATTAAAATTTTCATCTAGAAAATTCCTGGAACTATCAAACAAACAGGGTGAATATGGTTTGTCGAAGACTCGCAATGTAACACCCCTTACCCATAATCCCCGCCGGAATCGGGCACGAGACGTTACTGAACAACTTACCTGATCGCCACTTAGGCTCAACGTGACTACTCTTCTCAAATCGCTTCAACTACTTCACACTCAACCTATGAGATCTCAATCATACCTACGAGAACTCTCGGGAACATATCGAAAATCTTACGACCCATAAAATTTTTTTCATCTAAACAGGGAGTACATACCGTGCTAGATGACACACACGCCTGTGTGTAGTCACACATGCCCTTGTGCTCACACCGTGCCCAAAAACCCCAACATTCTGCCAAAACCCACATGGCTAGGGCACACCCATGTGAAATGGGGGCACGCGTGTACTCTTACAACATGCTCTTGTCTTCCACCCATGGGGAGTTACTAACTAATTTAACACGACCTGGACACACCCATGTCTCCTAACCGTGTGTCTTACACGGGTCATGCACACGACCGTGGATTTGCCTGTGGCCTATTCTAATTAGTAATAATAAGGTGCAGGGTTAGCATGGCCAAGACACATGCCCATGTATCTACCCGTGTGGCACATGAAGGCTATTTGCCAAGCTTCTAGCATCCCTATATCTTACTCTACATGGGTTTATTCAACAAACTAACAAACCTCTCTTAATCCACATGCACTCACATTGATAACTTTGAAATTTCATAAATGATAAAATATGTCATCATTCTTGGCAATTTACAAAATTAATGTCTTAGCAAGAGCCAATACACCTTTGGTCAAAATAACAAAATAATCTAACTAGTCTAGTCCTATACATGCCATATACAAAATCACTAATCTAATTATACCAAAGTAAGTAGATAGTGTGGGCGGTCTTCTATTTATCAGCGTATCCCGACTCGGCTCTTAAGCCCTATAAGACAAGGGAAAGAGAGAGGAGTAACTTTAAAGCTTAGTAATTTCACATGTAAACAATATAACACTCTAAAATGAATAAATCATTTTTATAGCATTATTTGCTAAGCAAGAAATCAATATACATTCAGGATTAGGCTTACTCATTTCCTCCATTTACACATCCCAACCACATCACAAGCATAATGCATACATTCAATAACGGTTTCCCTGCACTGAGCATCACAAGGTCACTTAATGTAACATCACCATATCAAAATACATTACCCATAATCACATTACCCGGTGGTTTCGCAATTAGCCCACCATCAGTCTTCATTAGGGTGGTATCGCACATAGCCCACCAAGAAGGATAATTATGGTAGTATCGCACACAGCCCACCAGAAAAGTTAACAGACGATGGTATCGCACACAGCCCATCGTAATTAAACAACAAGGTGGTATCGCACTTAGCCCATCATCAAAATTTGATATAACACACCTACCTATCTATTTCATCGTTCATACAAGAATTATTCATTAACTACCACTTTCTATCTACTTGAATTATACATGTTCTCAATTATGCTATGCACTGATTAACAACAATAATGTGAATGTAAAATGCATCATTTACACATAAACTTACCTCGATGCAAAACGTGTTAGCCAGCTTTACTCGATCACCTTGCCTTTCCCACGGTCAAGGTTGATTCCGCGCTCTTCTTGATCTATAACAATGAAATTCGTTCATTTAGGACATTCTATGATTAATATACATCAAATTCTACACTTGGGAAAAATGACCATTTTGCCCTTGTATATTGGAAAATTACGATTTTGCTCTTAGGCTCGTAAATTATTTTTCATCACATTTTCCCATTAAACAAGCCTAGATGAACATTTATTCCTCTTTCAATAACCCACAAATCTAACTATTTCATGCATTTATTACCAATTTACAACATTTACAACTTAGTCCCATTTAGGTGTTTTCATGACAACACCTTTCACAAAAGTTATCTCTAACCTCCCCATCATTCATTTTCTTCCATAAAAACTCAGCTAACAACATAAACTCTCTTATGGAAAGTCTCTAAACTTTTAACCATTTCACAAGTTAGTCCCCTCATTAGTTAGCTTAGGCTTTGGGGACTCCAAAAGTACAAAAATCATCAACTAAAACCACCTAAATCACTTACTTGAATGAGAATTGAGTGGCTGAAAGTTTGAACCTCCAAGAACTCTATCCTCTCTTGAATTTTTTGTGGAAAGAGATGAGTGAATAGTGAAAGATGATAAAATCTTTTGCTTCTCTTATTTTATTCATTTTATCACTTAATTTCCACCAACTTTGACTAGTATTTAATGCTCTTGTCCCCCTTAACATGTATGGCCAGCCAACACATATAATAGGGTCTAATTTCACTTTAAAATCCTCCAATTTACAATCTATATCTATTAGGTACCCTCACCTTATAAAATAGAACTTTCGCACTTAATGCAATTTAGTCCTTTTTCACAATTAAGTACTCTATTGCTAAAATTAAAGCACCAAAATTTCTATATAGCCATATATTAACGCCATAACACATAAAATAATACTAAACCTCAAATTAGTGGTCCCGAGGCCACTATTCTGACTAGCCCAAAAATTGGGCTGTTACAAGTCTCCCCCCTTTTTGGGATTTTCGCCCTCGAAAATCTTACCGATAAAGAGGTTTGGATATTGCTCTCTCATAACTTCTTCAGGTTCCCATGTAGCTTCTTCTACATCGTGTTTTTGCCACAACACTTTTACTAAGGCTATGTCCTTATTCCTTAATTGTTTCACTTCTCGAGCCAATATTTTAATCGACTCTTCCTCATATGTCATATCCGGTCGTATCTCAATTTCCATAGGAGAAACCACATGCGAGGGATCAGAACGATAACGCCTTAGCATTGATACATGGAACACATTGTGAATTTTTTCTAACTCTATCGGTAAAGCCAACCGATATGCCACTGGCCCAATCCTTTCGGTAATTTCGTACGGCCCTATGAATCTCGGACTCAATTTACCCTTTCGACCAAATCTCAATATTTTCTTCCACGACGACACTTTCAAAAATACTTTGTCACCTATTTGAAACTCAATTTATTTTCTTTTCAAGTCCGCATACGACTTTTATCGGTCTGAAGTAGCTTTCAAACTATCCCGAATCACTTTCACTTTTTCCTCAGTTTCTTTAACTAAATCAATCCCATGGATTTGCTTCTCACCCAACTCGATCCAATACAAAGGAGTCCGACACTTACGACCATATAAGGCCTCATATGGTGCCATCCATATGCTCGATTAATAACTATTATTGTAAGTGAATTCGACCAAAGGTAGGTATCTTTCCCAACTACCTTCGAATTCTAACACACAGCATCGGAGCATATCTTCAAGAACTTGGATTACGCTCTCAGACTGACTATCAGTTTGAGGATGAAAAGCAGTACTAAAATTCAACCTTATACCTAAGGCCTCTTGTAACTTCTTCCAAAACTTCGAAGTAAACCTCGGGTCTCTATCCGAGATAATGGATATAGGCACTCTATGTAATCTTACTACCTCTGTAATATACAACTCGGCTAACTTCTCTAGTGAATAATCAATACGTACCGGTATAAAGTGAGCCAACTTGGTTAACCTATCAACGATAACCCATACAACATCTTTCATTTTTGGAGTCGAAGGTAACCCCGTCACGAAGTCCATGGTGATCTGATCCCACTTCCACTCAGGAAGCATCACTGATAGAAGTAATCCCGACAGCACCTGATGCTTGGCTTTCACTTGTTGACAAATCAGACATCTTGTTACATACTCCGAGATGTCTCTTTTCATTCCTGGCCACTAATAGAATTTCTTCAGATCATTGTACATTTTTGTACTGCCTGGGTGTACTGACAAATGACTATTATGTGCTTCTTGTAAAATTTCTCGGATTAACTCATCATATTTAGGTACACAAATTCTATCATGGAACATTAAACAACCATTCGAACTTACCCGAAATTCAAAATCAGCTCCTGATTCACACTTAGCTCTTTTAACTAACATCTCATTATCATTCCTTTGAGCTTCACATATTTGTTGGACAATGACAAACTCGTGCTCATAGTTCTCAAAGCATACAAAGATTTTTTACTTAAAGCATCTGCAACTATATTTACTTTCCCCGGGTGGTAATCGATCACTAGCTCGTAGTCTTTCAATAATTCAAGCCATCGTCGTTGTCGTAAATTTAACTCCTTTTGATTCATCAAGTACCTTAAAATCTTATGATTCATAAAAATTCGACACTTCTCACCATATAAATAATGTCACCAAATCTTTAACACGAAAACGATTGCGGCCAACTCTAGGTCATGAGTCGGATAATTCTTCTAATGTGGTTTTAGCTATCTCGAGGCATAAGCGACCACTTTACCCTCTTGCATCAACACACAGCCGAGACCATTTAAGGGCGTCACATCAGAGACCACAAACTCCTTTCCTAACTCAGTCTGTACCAAAACCGGTGTTTCTGTCAACAACATTTTCAATCTCTCAAAACTCTGTTGGCATTTTTCAGTCTATTCAAACTTAACATCATTGTGCAATAATTTTGTCATCGGAGTAGCAATCATAAAAAATCCCTCCACGAACCGCCTATAGTACCCTGCCAAACCCAGAAAGCTTCTGACTTTGACACGTTCCTCGGCGGTTTCCACTCCACAATAGCCGAGATCTTTCCCAGATCAACTTTAATGCCTTCCCCTGGCACAACATGTCCTAAGAATCCGACCTCTCGAAGCCAAAACTCGCTCTTGTTAAATTTAGCATATAATTGCTTATCTTTCAAGGTCTGCAAGAAATTCTCAAATGCTTTGCATGATCACACCCATCTCGGGAGTAGACTAATATGTCATCGATAAAAACAACTATAAATTTGTCCAAATACGGTCAGAAGATACGATTCATTAAGTCCATAAAAATCGCAGGAGCATTCGTTAAACCGAACAGCATGACCTGAAACTCATAATGGCCATACCGCGTCCTAAATGCTATTTTTGGCACGTCTTGTTCCTTAATTCTCAGCTGATAAAATCCAGATCTCAAATCAATCTTGGAGAACACCATAGCTCCCTTCAGTTGATCAAATAGATCATCTATCCTCGGTAAAAGATACCTATTTTTCACCATCACCTTGTTGAGCTGTTTGTAGTCTATACACAATCTCATCGATCTATCTTTCCTTTTTAAAATAATACCGGAGCACCCCATGGCGAAAAGCTTGGTCTTGCAAAACCTTATCCGTCAACTCTTGCAACTGGACCTTCAGTTCTTTCAACTCCAACGGTGCCATCCTATACGGAGTGATGGAAATAGGTACAGATCCCAGAACTAACTCAATTCTAAACTCAACCTCTCTGAATGAAAGTAGTCCACGTAACTCTTCTAGGAATACATCCGGATACTCATATACAACCGGCACGATTTCAACCTTTGCCTCAGACTCTTGACTGTTCAGTACAAAGGCAAGATACGAATCACATCCTTTTTTCAAATATTTCTCAGCTACCATGGAAGAAATCATCACCGATAGGTTATCTGACTCACCTGATTCAACCCGAATAACATCTCTATTTTCACACTTCAATTCAATAAATTTACTACCACAATTCACTAAAATGCTATGGGCAGCCAACCAATCCATACCAAGAATCAAGTCAAACTCATCAAACGGTAGCAACATAAAGTTTGCCGGAAAATAATGACCCCTAACTGTCAAAGGACAGTTCCTACACACCTTATCAACTAACACCTATTTTCCTAGGGGGTTTGATGCTTTTATCACAAATTCAGTAGATCAATAGTCATATTCAAACTAATTGCCAATCCCATACAAATATAAGAATGGGTCGACCCCGGGTCAATCAAAGCAATAACAAAGGTGTCATAGAGAGAAAATGTACCCGTTATTACGTCCGGCGATGATGCCTCTTCTTGAGCGCGAATAGCATAGGTTCTTGCTGGCACCCGACCCTCTAACCTCACAGCAGTGTCTCGTGATACCCCTCTACCACTAGTCCCACCTCCTGGGTTCTTTTGTGGCCTACCTCTAAAAGATGTACTGCTTGCTCTTACCTTCTGCTTCTTTTCCTTATCATCTCTTTCAAGACAATTTCGAATGAAATGGTTGGGGATCCACACTTGTAGCAATTTTGATTATTTCCCCAACACTCCCAAAGTGATGTCTGCCACAACTTAGGCACTCTGGTTTGGACTTTGGATTGCCCACACTTACCATTGAGGTGGCCTGAACTCTCGAACCCGAATACATTTTACCTCGATCTCTCTACAAATACCCAACTGACGTAGTCATCCGAGGGTTCCCTTCTCTAGACCTCTTCGATTGAGATTGGTATGACTTGCTCATCGGCCTCTTTCTCGCATCACGAGCCTCACTCAGGGCTTTCCTCTTTTCTTACTCAATTCTTCGGCCTTACTAGCCCGATCCACCAGTATCATAAATTCTTTTAGCTCTAAGATCCCAATTAAAAGTTTGATGTCTTCATTCAACCCATCTTCAAACCTCTTGCATAAGGTAGCTTCTGTGGATACACATTCTTGTGCGTACTTACTGAGCCGAACAAATTTGCATTCATATTCCACCACATTCATTTTTCTTTGCTTTAACTCAAGGAATTCCTTCCGCTTCTGGTCTATAAACTTTTGACTTATATACTTCTTTTGGAACTCTTCCAAGAAAAAGTCTCACGCTACCCTCTCTTTAGGAACTACTGATGTCAATGTTTTCCACCAATAGTATGACGAGTCCCTCAGCAAAGATACAGCACATTTCAAACTCTCATCGAGTGTACAGGAGAGTTTATCAAAAACCCTCATTGAGTTCTCAAGCTAGAACTCCGCCCGCTCAGGGTTATCATCTTTGTTAGCTCAAAAATCTTCAGCCCTTTGCTTCTGAATTTTATCTATCGGGGCTTATTTGTCCTCACTATTTCTACACCTTGGGGAGCCACAGGAACTGGCTGAGGTATAGGAGGAGGTGGAGGAATCGGTGTACCAATTGCTCAATATTTGAAGAAAGGCTTCTCGAGCCTCTTCTCCTTGACCCCTAGTCTCGGGTTCACTTTACAGATCGCGGTCCCTTACGCAGAGTCAGCGCGCATTACTCAAGGCTGCATCGCAGACCAATTGATCTAATCCATATACTACATAAAACAAATTTTTAAAATTATCAGAAGCCACCACACTATCATTATACACTTATGGCATGTATAGCTCGAATCTCACACACGCTACGGTAGTCCTAGAACCGACTAAATTATCGCTCTGATACCACAAAATGTAACACTCTTTACCCGTAATCCCCGCCAGAATCGAGCACGAAACATTACCGAACAACTTACCTGATCGCCACTTAGGCTCAACATGACTATTCTTCTCGAATCGCTTCAACTACTTCACACTCAACCTATGAGATCTCAATCGTACCTACGAGAACACTCGGGATCATATCAGAAATCTTATGGTCCATAAAATTTTTTTCATCTAAACAGGGAGTACACTCGTGCTAGATGACACACACCGTGTGTAGTCACACACGCCCATGTGCTCACACCGTGCCCAAAAACCCTAACATTCTTCCAAAACTCACACGGCTAGGGCACGCCCATGTGAAATAGGGTACGGCCGTGTACCATTACAACATGCCCGTGTCTTTCACCGTGGGGAGTTACTGACTAATTTAGCACGGCCTGGACACACCCGTGTCTCCTAACCGTGTGTCTTACACGGTTCATGCACATGGTAGTGGGATTTGCCCGTGGCCTATTCTAATTAGTAATAATAAGGTGCAGGGTTAGCACGGCCTAGACACACGCCCTTGTATCTACCCGTGTGGCACATGAAGGCTATTTGTCAAGTTTCTAGCATCCCTATATCTTACTCTACATGGGTTTATTCAACAAACTAACAAACCTCTCTTAATTTACATGCACTCACATTGATAACTTTGAAATTTCATAAATGATAAAATATGCCATCATTCTTGGCAATTTATAAAATTAATGTCTTAGCAAAAACCAATACACCTTTGGTCAAAATAACAAAATAATCTAACTAGTCTAGTCCTATACATGCCATATACAAAATCACTAATCTAATTATACCGAAGTAAGCAGATAGTGTGGGCGGTCTTCTAGTTATCGACGTATCCCGGCTCGACTCTTAAGCCCTATAAGACAAGAGAAAGAGAGAGGAGTAAGCTTAAAGCTTAGTAAGTTCACATGTAAACAATCTAACACTCTAAAATGAATAAAACATTTTTATAGCATTATTTGCTAAGCAAGAAATCAATATACATTCAGGATTAGGCTTACTCATTTCTTCCATTTACACATCTCAATCACATCACAAGATAATGTATTCATTCAATAACGGTTTCCCTGCATTGAGCATCACAAGGTCACTTAATGTAACACATCACCATATCAAAATACATTACCCGTAATCACATTACCCGGTGGTTTCGCACTTAGCCCACCATTAGTCTTCATTAGGGTGGTATTGTACATAGCCCACCAAGAAGGATAATTACGGTAGTATCATACACAGCCCACTAGAAAAGTTAACAGATGATGGTATCCTACACAGCCCATCGTAATTAAACAACAAGGTGGTATCGCACTTAGCCCACCATCAAAATTTGATATAACACACCTACCTATCTATTCCATCGTTCATACAAGAATTATTCATTAACTACCACTTTCTATCTACTTGAATTATACATGTTCTCAATTATGCTATGCACTTATTAAAAACAATAATGTACATGTAAAATACGTCGTTTACACGTAAACTTACCTCGATGCAAAACGTGTTAGCTAGTGATTTACTCGATCACCTTGCCTTTCCCACGGTCAAGGTTGATTCCGCGCTCTTCTTGATCTATAACAATGAAATTCATTCATTTAGGACATTCTATGATTAATCAAAAATGACCATTATGCCCTTGTATATTGGAAAAATTACGATTTTGCCTTTAGGCTCGCAAATCATTTTTCATCACATTTTCCATTTAACAAGCCTAGCTGAACATTTATTTCTCTTTCAACAACCCACAAAACTAACTATTTCATGCATTTATTACCAATTTACAACATTTACAACTTAGTCCCATTTAGGTGTTTTCATGACAACACCTTTCACAAAAGTTATCTCTAACCTCCCCATCATTCATTTTCTTCCATAAAAACTCAGCTAACAACATAAGCTCTCTCATGGAAAGTCTCTAAACTTTTAACCATTTCACAGATTAGTCCCCTCATTAGTTAGCTTAGGCTTTGGGGACTTCAAAAGTACAAAAATCATCAACTAAAACCACCTAAATCACTTACTTGAATAAGGATTGAGTGGCTGAAAGTTTGAACCTCCAAGAACTCTATCCTCTCTTGAATTTTCGGTGGAAAGAGATGAGTGAATAGTGAAAGATGATAACATCTTTTGCTTCTCTTATTTTATTCATTTTATCACTTAATTTCCACCAACTTTGACTAGTATTTAATGATCTTGTCCCTTTAACTTGTATGGCCGGCCAACACATATAATAGGGCCTAATTTCACTATAAAATCCTCCAATTTACAATTTATAGCTATTAGGTACCCCCACCTTATAAAATAGAACTTTCGCACTTAATGCAATTTAGTCCTTTTTCACAATTAAGTACCTATTGCTAAAATTAAAGCACCAAAATTTCCATATAGCCATATATTAATGCCATAACACATAAAATAATACTAAAATAATTTCCTCAACCTCGGATTAATGGTCTCGAGACCACTATTTCGACTAGCCATAAAATCGGGCTGTTACATGCAAGCAGTTGTATTTGCCCTCGGTGTGGTGGTGGAGACGAGACAATAAATCACCTTCTTCGAGAGTGCCCTATATCAATGGAGATGTGGAGAGCATTAACTACTCTTGATCTGTCAACAGGTACAAGTAATGAATTTGGTGTGGGCTTACCATGGTTTTAACATCCCTTACTTTGGAGAAGGGTAGGACCTTTTGTGTTGCATTATGGGCCGTATGGGGGGACCGAACTCCCATGTTCATGAAAAAATAAGCAAGTTAGGTCAAAAAATTACAAGATTTGTTCTGAGTTATCTAAAAGAATTAGATGGAGTTAGAAAAGAAACTCAAAAAAACTACTATCATAGATATTAAATGGAGGCGCCCACCAGATCAGGAGATCCAAGTAAACTTCGATGGAGCCTTTGATGAGAGAAGCAATATATCGGCATCTGGGGTGGTTGTGCGGAACAGTAGTGGAAGAATCCTTATCTCAAGCACAAAAGTTCATAGAGGATTACATGCGGTTTTCTCTTTGAAGCGAGAGTATGTCGCCATGCAACTCAGATCGCTCTCGACATAAATGTAGAAGAGATCACCATAGAAGGAGACGCTTTATCAGTGATAAAGAAATGCAAGAATACGACTCAAGATAAATCTTAAATAGGCCCATTTATACATGATATTCATAGAATGAAACTTAGAGGCAGAAATCTTAAGTTTGATTATATTCCTAGATCTACAAATAATCTAGCGCATCTACTTGCTAAGGAAACCTTGAGAAGAAAGGATGAACTTTACCTGATTAATGGCGTCCCAGATTACGCAGCGGAGCAGGCAAGAAATGAAGGTGAATGGGAGCCAAATTGAAAGGATAAAGGGAGAAATGAAATGGTGAAGGGTTTGTTCAAAGCATCAAGCAGAAGCTATCAGAAGCAATAATAACCCATTGGAAATATAAATCGCAAATAAATTGAAATTGACAGAAACGACAGGTCTGACAGGCGATGAGTTATCTCATTGGGCATGTAAGTCGGTAGGTTTGAATTAAAGCTCTCTTGATTGTTCTTTATTTTTTTTAATTTTCGGGCCATTCTTTTATGGGCCTGTGTTTTTCTGTTTTTGTTTTATTAATAAATAAGCCAAATTTGATTTTATGATTTAAAAAAAATGTTTCTAAAACACTTGCTAATAGAATATGTGGAAAGATTTTTTTTTTTTAAATGCAAATATTTATAATCCTCACATTAGTTCTTTTCCATTATTGAAAGAAACAAAGATATTGTTAGATAGTATTAATAAATTATAATCCCGGGTTAAGCTATCATTTGTTTATATATATTTTCTTCCTACTAGGTCTTGATAAATTTTTAGAAAAATATTTCCTCTATTTTCAGATTGTCCAAACACATTAAGAAGAAGGGAAGAAAAAGTTAAAGCTGATAGCGATGCAAACATTTTTGCTATGGGGTCAAGTTATAAATTATATTAATGCAATCGTTGTTTTCTTGTTGTAGTTTTAATAGGGCAAACGACAATAGTAAGATAAAGGGAAAGAAATTTAAGATTAAATTATTTAAATAAATAAATAAAAATTGGAAATGGAGAATTTTTCATGTTTTCACACCAAATTATAGATATGTCTCTATTAATTCAAAAGTTTAGTTTGGCTGTTAATGTTAGTTTCTCCTTTCTCTCTTTCACGATAATAATAATAATAATAAAAAAGATTCCTTCTCTTCCATATTGAAACTCATTTTTCGCATATTTCATTACCCATTCTTAGTTTCCTTTTTTCTATAGGTAGGTGTCTTCAATTACATTTTATATAATTAGAAAAACAAAACACAAATAATCGAATCATATTAAAGATATGTTGAGTATGGTTTTAATGATTTGGGATTATAATTGAATTGTCAGAATTAATTAATTAAACCTCAAATCATTAAAACAAACTCAAATATCTTGAAATCTGGATCATCTGTGATATGGTAATAAAGAAACACACAAACATGGTTTTAAAATGAAAACCCATCTTGTTCTTCAATCCTGTTGCATGATGTAAGCTTGTTTCTCTTCCCCATAGGGACCTTCATCTCAGGTTCCTAAATTTGCACGTGAGCTTTGACTCATTAATTGCCCTTCATTTATGCATGTGCATGTTTTAACCTTTCTATTATTGCACCATTACAACTACTACACGTCTTGAATTTTAGGTCCTTCTTCCGTTCCAATTTGTACTGCTACGCTGTAATGTTGAAGCAAACTGTGATTACTCATTGGACCCCTAAGTTAAAAAAACTGGTTTCTCCTTAAATGAAATGAAATTATTACAATCCAATCCAGCATGAGAATTTAAGTCGAAATTGTTCAAATGATACCCAGGTTTTGCTTTCTTTAGGTCTACTTTCAAATATTGGAATTCACGTCTAAGTACAAAATTGTGATTAATAGAAAACATGCCAACTTATGGGCTCATGCCTCGTTGAAAAGGAAAGCCAATCGACCAAACTGTCAGTTCCATAATGTCGTGTTTTGAACAACGGAAATTCATTTACATCCATTTTCAGATGTAAAATGTGTTTCCCACATGAGGAATTCTGGATATTTAATGTCAATCAGTATCAAAGTTGCCTCTCACTCTTTAACTAATACGTACTATTCAATATAAGACTTTAATTACAAGGGAATAAAACAACACAATTTCTGTATGAAATACAAGGGTAAGTCGATTATAAATCAAAGGGTGGAGTATTAGGGTTGAGCAAGAAAAATAAAAATAAAAAGCTTAATATTAATCTGAATATGTTTTAATAATTTATAAAATGTAAGTTTAAAATCTTAGTTATTCAAAACTCAACTAAATTCTGTTTTTTTAATTTAAATTTATTTTAATTTATTGATATAAAAATAAATATTTTTGTAAAAGGCTTTAAAATAATATTCAAATGACATAAAATAAACCTTATTTTGTCAAAATCCAAAACTAGAAATTAATATAAAAAATTGAGAACTGAACCAAATTATGATCCACAATTCAAAAAATTCAAAAAGCTTGATTGAACCCAACCATTATCACCCTTATAGAACACATTTTACGATTAGTTGTTTACCTTTTTAAAGAATACCCATAATGAAGAAATTAACCACAATTACTGCTAGTGGTGGAATCCTGTTTTTAAAAGAAAAAAACCTTAAAATAAGTCAAATTTAGAGAATATTAGAATAACAAATTCCTTTTTTTTTCTTTTTTCAAAATACTAGATATAACAAAAGTTCTACATTTCCCATTATTTAGTTTGGGTTTTAAATCATAATTATAATAATAAAAAGAGGTTAATTGTACCAAATATCCTTAAATTTTAAAATACTCTAATTACATTTTCAAATTATCAATGTTATGTCAATAATGTCCTTTTGTTTAAAATCGTTAATTTAATTGTTAAATGAGAGATCGATTTTATGTGACATAATTTAAAATGAAAATTATAAAGAAGAATGAATATTGTAAAAATCTTGGTTTTGATGTTTTAGAGCTTTTACAAAACTATCATTCATTCATTTTTTTTTAATTTTAAAAGTTATGCAGAACATTTTACTTTTCTTTATGAAATAAACTATATCACATAAGATTTTATTTGACATTTAATAGTTAATGGTTTCAATAATAGAAAGATATTATTGATATAATATCGATAATTTATAGATATAATTAAAATATTTTAAAATTTAAAGACTAAATTAAAATGAGAATTATAGGTTGAGGATGTATAGGATAATTAATTCAATATATAACATAAATTTAATCTCAGAAACAGGAAAAGCTAGTCTTTTTTAATAAAAGGAAAATCATAAACAACAATAATATAAAGATATAAAATATAGTACAAACTATAAATAAGCTGTTATAAACTAATATATAAATACCGCATCTGCAAAGTAAAATAAAAAATAATTTTAACTTTAAACTTCAAAATTTTAGATATAATTTGATTTTGATGTACAACACCGTCCTCAAAACATTAAACCAGGCAAAAGGAGACCTTTGTGATACATAAATTTTATGCGACAAATAGAATATGTAAAGGAAAAGTACAAGGAGAAAAAGTCCAGTCAGATCCCGGAAAACAGAGCCTCCAAATGAACAGTGAAAACTGGAAAAAAAAAAAAAAAGGTGAGATGGGGGGCATTAAACAATATTTTCACACCAGCCAGAACTCCAATACACCATATGGTCCTAGGAAGCGCGTACTAAGGTACGGTGCACTTAGTGCGCGTGTGAGAGTGTATATATAGATGCACACTTGTTGATTCCTCCTATCACAGAATAATTTCCATCCAAAATCACATCTGCAAACACTCCTCTTTAGACTTAAAGACTCCCAGTCATTAGTTTATCAAGGTAAGCTTTCCAACTCTACAACTTAAATGAGATTCTTTTTGAGCTCTTCAGTCTCCATTGATGGAGCTGATGGGGTTATTTCTTTAATTAAAAGCAACTTACTAATTGATTTGATTTGTTTTTGCAGGTTTCAGGGCGGCCTCAACATGGAAATTGCTTCAGCCAAATGGTTATCTGAACTGGTAAAGACTGTTCCCCCAACCATCTAAAAACACATAAGAAGGGATAAGCATTTCTCATATAATCAGCTTTTTGATGGGTTTGAATATTTACAGGAAATGGAGGATCCCACGTTTTTCCCACAATATCCAACGATGAACCCTATTGACTTTTCGTTTGATGATTTCAATTTCGAATCTTTTCTCCCGAGAGCTACACATCCTACACAAACATCGACCATTCCCATGGTTTACATATTGAAGCTTCTCATAGCGTCGGTGTCGACGACTTTAGAAGGCCAATGAAACAACTCAAGACCAGCAGCAGCACTTGGAAGTCTTCTTGCATCACTGATAATATCCCACCTAAGGCTGCTTCTTCCTCTTCTTCCCATATAATTTCTTTTGACAACTCGAATTCGTCACCGCCAGATATATCTCAACAATATTGTGGTCTAGACCGTGATTTGAAACGGAAAAATGAGGTGGGTTCAGATGGAAATTACACGGGAACCTTTCCATCTTTGATTTCTCAAGTTGCCTACGAGGACCAATATTGTTCACCTAAATTTGAGCAGGTTTCAAAGAGGGTTGGTTCATCGACTAGGGCTCCACTCTATGCTCAAGATCATGTAATTGCTGAAAGAAAACGTCGTGAAAAGCTCAGCCAAAGGTTCATCTCTCTTTCAGCACTTATTCCTGGCCTGAAAAAGGTACCATACAAGTTCATAATTCATAAAATACTAATATTTCATGCAATAATTTTGGCTTATGCTGATCTAGTATACGTATGTGTATGCAGAATGACAAGGCTTCTGTTCTTGGGGACGCTATCAAATACTTGAAGCAACTTCAGGAGCGAATGGGTACACTTGAGAATCAAGTGGCTACGAAAACAATGGAATCGGTGATCATTGTGAGGAAAACCCAAATTTATTCAGATGATGAAACATCGTCTTGTGGTGAGAACTTTGAAAACCAATCTAACAATCGATTCCCCGAGATCGAAGCAAGAGTTTCGGAAAAAGATGTGCTCATTAGAATCCACTGCGAAAAAACAAAGGGTGCATACCAAGTATCATAAACGAAGTCGAAAAGCTTCATCTCTGTGTGCTTAATACCAACGTCTTGCCCTTTGGGCAAGCTACCCTTGACATAACCATTGTTGCTCAGGTAATTTTCCAATCCAACCTTTCCAGAAATTCTAGCCCGGAAAGGAACCTTTCCAATTTAATTAAAGCGATTAAAACCCTTGACTAAAGCCTTATTAATATTGCAGATGGAAGCTGATTTTTCAATGACAGTGAAGGATCTTGTGAAAAGTCTGCGACTGGCTTTGCTCAACTTTATGTGATGAAACACTTTCAACAAGAAAATTACTGGGAATCATTGTTAATTCTCTATAGAGGGTTTTTTTTTTTTCTTTTTTATCAGTGATGATTTTCTATATAGTTTGTTAGTGTTCTTTTTCCCTAGTTATTCCTTGAGAGCGAAACAACAGCCTGTAAACAATTCTCTCAAATAACAGTGACCACCAGCCATTAGAAGCAGCTAGGAGGATGAACCAATTTTGCAGCAAATTAAGAAGTGTTTGTGTTTTTTTGCGTGGTCTCGTCTTGTTGGCCACGTTTAATTCCCTCCCCAAGTGCTGTATTTTGGTTCTCTTTAAGTTTATCTAAGCCTATAGGCAAAAGTTGTTTTTGAGAGGTCTTGAGAACGATGCATGGCCTCTTATTTTCCTTTTTTTTTTTTCTCCACTTCTCAATTGAATTTGGAGATTTACAGGCAGTTTTTCTTTCTCAGGGTTGGTGAAGTTTTTACTTTCTAGGGACCTTATAAGATAATGTTCCGTTTTTAATATTCGGTTTTATGCGTAAAGTCTCTCTCCTTTGTAACTTCACCGTTTGCTTGATGGACTGAATGACCAAAGTTATTGTTTCCTTCTCTTTTTGTTTATTCTTTATATTTTTACCAGTGTAGATATAATTTATAACCATAGCATTAAATAAACTTCATAGTTACTAATAATATATAATAAAATTATTTTAAGAATATAAAAATTTAATTATTTTACTTCCGTGGCATTCAAGCTTTGCTTCATTTCTTTTCATTTACCAATACTTAATGTGCTGTTTCTGTTCATTTTCTTGTCTATTTATTATAACATGTTTTTCTATACACACAAAATTCAATTATAACTTATTAATATATAAAAATAATTTCCATTTAGTTAATTTTTAAACGAAAGAATCATAAAATATTAAATATATAATGTGATACATGAAAGATTTTTAAGCGTGTGGAAATTCACATAGCGACAAAGCTAAAAAAATTTTTAGGAGTTAAAATTAAATTATAATTTTAAAATAGTAAAAATATAATTTTATAATTTTAATAGTCTATTTATTTATTATATTTAAGAGATTAAATTAATTTTTATTATTTTTAAGGGGAGTTAACGTATAATTTTACCTTTGTTAATTTAAAATTTTAAAAATTTTAAAGAACTTAAATGAAAAATTTTCATTTTAGAGAACCGAGGCCTGCCAGCTCCTAAATTTGCCCCAATACATTTCATTTCCATTAGAGGTTTTGGCTTTAAATATTATATATAAGATATATAAGATATATAACCTTATTCATTGAGTTGAAGTAAATTTAATAAGTTGAGCTACAATACATGTAATTAAAACAAACCCTAACATTAAATCATGCTGATATCAATTAACAAATTCACATAATTTTTATTTAATAAAACAAACTATGGCTCTATTTGATTAGAGTGTATAAATTCTTCCAAGCGAGAATGCTTCCAATCTTAATTTGTGATATCATAAATGCAACCTTGAATGCTTTGGAATTCATCCCGTAACGAAAGTTTGAACAAAAATTTACAATTTAATTCGTAATTTTTAGATTTACTTTTCGTAATCAGATCAATCGAAAAAATTAAGTTTTATAGTTTGTCCAAATATTTCTTGCCAAGGGAGCATTCATCATCTTGTCTAGATTTATTTTAGTCTAGGTTGAATATATTCTTATCATCAATTTGAATGTATTAATTGTAATTGTAATTGTGATAATACTTATATGTGTAACTTCTTAAAATATATATATACACATACATATGTACACCCAAAATGTATTCTTATCTAGATCTTCATGTATTCTTATTATCGATTTGATCATATTATGTAATGTTTATTCAAATTCTAGTTATTTGGATATATATATATATATATATATATATATATTTTAAAATCTAAACATATATATACCCCATATAAATCAACCACTTAGTTGAAGTAATTAGGCATAAAGCATACAATAAAAATATAAAAGTCCCTTTAAGAAAAAATATACACTTTCACATTTCCAAAACATTGGGAGGGTTTTGTTAATAAAAAGGTTTGGATTTAGAGTATAGGAATGACATAAGTGCTGATCATAGCAAAACATTTATTACTAATACTATATTTAAAAATGAGTGTTATCTCTAATGATATCAATAATATTTCAAAACCAAGCATCCTGCTGCCATTTTGTCAATAGTGGGGCTATACTCAAAACTTGTCTCCCCTTTTTCTTATGTACTTCTTTTAAACTAACAAAAAGATTCATTCAGATTTCTTGATTGGGACTGTAATTAAAATATATTTATATAATTCAACTACACAAAGCTAGGTTTTGGCCTTTTTCTTTGCTCTCTTTGCCGCCAAATCAGATCTTGTGTATATATGGATGCTATTTTCCTTTTAAACTCAACAATATATCATAGAAAGATAAATGGGTGAAATTTTGGTGGGTGGCAGTGCACATGTTTTCTATTGGATGCGGAACCTTTTAACCAATGGGGTTTATTATTGTGCTAAAAATTTTATTATCTTACTATTTAAGACTAATCTTGTTTAGATCAAAGATAGTATTTAAAAAAGCCTCGAATTTGGTTTGAATATATGGGAAAGAAATTTACTATCATCTCGTCCGATTACTAGTTGGTAAATTTTATTATTTTATTTCGAGATAAATATCAAAACCACACATGAGCTTTGATCGAATGAGTAATTTGATCTTGTCTAATCATACATATAAACATTTTTTGCGAATCAATTGCACATGTTTAAAGAATTAAATATATCAATTTATATATATATTAGATCAACATAATTATTTGTGTATATAATATTTATGCATAAAATGACTATATTGATAAAGATATTAGCGTTTTCTGAAAATTAAATTAAATTAAAATTATATATAAATTTATACAAAATATATACCCTTTTTATATAAAATAATACTTAGCAAAACTTTTTCAAGAAACATGTACGGTTGTACCTTTATTTGCTTTTTTACCCTATATTTTATCTTATTAGGTTTGGTACAACTTTTTTAATTGTGAATGGAGCTGTTGGCCCCAACTAAAAATTTTGAAATTATCTGTACTCAACGTCATTTCCCGTTTCATCATTTTAGAAAATAACATTGATAAATGATCGGAATATATTAAATTTTAAAAAAATTTATGAAAAAAGGTTAAAAAATAATTATTTATCGAAAAGTGCTATTTTTCTCGAAAGCGCGTTAACTTCAGCGCATTTTTAGGAGATGCAGCAAGAAAATACGTCCACGAGAGAGCATTTTCTACCACATCAGCAAAAAAATACTTTCTTGAGGGCACACTTTACTGATGTGGCAAAAACACTCCTCCAAGGATGCGTTTTAGCCCGTGTTTTTTTTAAAAATTATTCTCGATTTTTTTAAAAATTTACGAGAATAAGCCTTTATAAAGGCTCAAAGTGACAACACCATTTTTTTTAAAGTGTCATCAATTAATAAGAAATATAACTTACAAAGGAAATCTTTATATAGACCCAAAATCTCATTTCTCTTATTTTCTTGAGCAATGTGAGATATGAGATATATGTATATATAGACTCATGAATAGTTTTGCAGCTTGTTCCTAAACAATGTGAGATTCCTTCCTCTTTTAACTAATAACATGAGATAAAATGATACACTATATTTAATTTTTTTTACTTAGAGTTTAAATTTTTTACAAAAGTAAATATTTGTTACATTATAAATAAAACTTTTAAACTCTATAAGTAAAAAATATAAAATATAAAATGAGCATGGTAAAATATTAAAAATAAATATTTAAAAATTACTAAGAGTTGAGTGATCATTTTGTAAGTTTTATAATTCGATAGCTAAAAATATAGTTAAGTGACTACTAATGTAATTTAATCTAGATATAACATATGAAAAATAATTATTATATTTTATGTATATTATATATTTCTATAAAAAACTAATTTAACATAATTATTTACTATGTTTAAATAGATTATCTATCTAATCAAAATATATCTGAAATAAATTTATCGGCATTCATTAGGTTATAAAAATTAAATTAAATTAGAATTAAAAATTAATTAGTATAGTAAAATATTAAAATAAATAAATATATAAAAAGATATATCAATTTTTAAAATTACAAAAAAAATACTATTTGAGTACCAAATACTTACCATTTATTTATTAATCAAACATTCATAAAATAAAATAAAATAAATAATAAAAATTAAAAGTATAACTTCTAAATTTAAATAATGAAAATTATTTTAAAAATTAGAATTGCATTGATATTAACTTCAAACATTTAAAATTGAATAGAATATTATTGTATGTACAATTTATTCTCTCTTTTTAATAGTTCTTTTATATATGTTAACAATTCTAAAATGCAACAAGATTAAAGATCTCAAAAGATAATTTTATAATATAAGAAAATGTTAACAAAATATAAATAAAAAAGAAATTGTTTTGTAAAAAAATATCAAATATAATGTAGCCTTTTATCTCATGTTGTTAGTTAAAAGAGGAAGGAATTCCACATTGTTTAGGAACAAGCTGCAAAATTATTCATGAATCTATATATACACATATCTCATATCACATTACTCAAGAAAATAAGGGAAATGAGATTTTGGGTCTATATAAAGATTTTCTTTGTAAGTTATATTTATTTATTAATTGATGACACCTTAAAAAAAATGGTGTTGTCACTTTGAGCCTTTATAAAGGTTTATTCTCGTAAATTTTTAAAAAATTAGAGAATAGTTTTTTTTTTTTAAAAAAACACGGGCTAAAACGCGTTCTTGGGGGAGCGTTTTTGCCACATCAGCAAAGCGCGCCCTCAAAGAAGCGTTTTTTGCTGATGTGGCAGAAAACGCTCCCTCGTGAATGCATTTTCCTACTACATCCCCTGAAAACGCACTGATATGGACACGTTTTCGGGAGAAATGATCCTTTCCGATAAATAATTATTTTTTAGTCTTTTTCATAAATTTAAAAAAAGTATATTCTCGTCATTTGTCCAAATAACAATACTATATTTTAGAATAAAATTTAAAATAAAAAAGATTGGAGTCCTGAGAGATGAATTAACCCCACCACCTGCCTGAGGAATTTAAATTTTAAAAAAGAAAAGGTTACTTATATACGTATTCATTCATCTCCAAAAGTCCTTGATTTGAAGCATAAAATAAGGTTCAACGATGTGCCTTAGGCATCCAAAATAAATAAAAATGGGAATCGAAAGTACTAATAAATTCCTTCTAATTTGATAAAAGACCAATTCAAAAGTCATACAAAAAATGGGAAAGGAAAGTACTAATGATATTCCACCATGCTAATTGAGTAAGCACCATAAATTTGACTTAATTCCAAACTTTTGACAATGTAGTAACATCTAAACAATCTTTAATCCATGCAAAAATGATTGTAATAATTATCGAAAATGCGCCGTTTAAAGTTTCGAGAATTAAAAAGAGCGTTGATTTCAACGTCACAACGTTTTTCATGTCTTTCACAATAATTTTTTATTATTATTAGAAAATCCTATTCAAACCCCCTTTTTTTCATACATTTTTAGATCGAAAGTCAATAGAAATAATTATTACAACAATGTGGGT
This sequence comes from Gossypium rotundifolium, assembly GCA_025506655.1. Classification (NCBI taxonomy): domain Eukaryota; kingdom Viridiplantae; phylum Streptophyta; class Magnoliopsida; order Malvales; family Malvaceae; genus Gossypium; species Gossypium rotundifolium. Next base: position 113,174,445 of record CP106732.1, on the reverse strand, counting down.
GTTGAAATTATTTTTATTAAATTTGGAAATTGGTGTGACACTTAAGTAAAGTCACTATCGATCTTTTATTCGAGATATAATCGGATCATCTTGAGATGAATTATTTTAATAAAATATTTTGATTTATTAAAATAATAATTTTGATCTATGAAATTCAAGAAAATAGGTTCGGGAGTCGGTTACGTATGAGGAAAGATTAACACCCTCGCAAAGCCCAAAATTAATACCAAATTGATTAATTAATGTCCTAATGTTGAAAACTTGAAATGATTTTAAAATACAATTCTATTTTTAAAAAATTTAAAATAACTCGAATTGATCTTGAGATTCTTTTGTTCCAAAAGAATAAAATATCATATCCAAAGACGTTAGGATACGCATTTCAAACCCTCGATGTCAATATCATCTCATGATTTCCAAAGTTCATGCATTTAAAAAATTTAAAAGGATACTCGAGGATTTGGTCATACGAAAAATCGAAACCTAACACGTTAGGGCACAATTTCTCGAATTTCCAAACACAAGACGTTGCCTTGTTTTAAAGTTGAGAAAACGCGAATGAATTCTTGAAAGGATATTCGGTTATTTAGTCAAACAAAAAAATCGAAACCCAGCACGTTAGGACACGATCTCTCGAATTTTCAAACACGAAATATTACCTTATTTTAAAAAAATTTCAAATACACAATTTTAGAATTGGCTCGAAACGCATTTTATTTGGTACATTTGTAATAAAAATAGAACATTTAATAAAAACTCGAATACATTGGAGTTTGCAACATAAAACAATAACAAGTAGCATAAGTATTGTATTAAGCATAAAATAACATACAAACCCAACATTATGCAAATGGAAATAATTTAACGGAAAAATATATAATAACGATAATTGCAAGGTTTAAAAGACACATATTAACAATCAATGATCAATAAACTACAAGATATAATAATTTTACAAAATTTACAATGGCAAATTAACATAAAACAAAATTTTGGATGCTAACAAATGGATTTAAAATAAAGAAAGTGGAGTTCAAAATTTACAATTTATGAAATTATTTAAAATAGAATAATTTGTAAATAAACTTGTGAAATGTGCATAAAAAAATTTAATAGGTAACATATTTTATAAAAATAGTATATAAGAGTGTTTGAAACAGGTAAAACATAATTTAAAATAAAATCTTTAAAAGAAAATTTATATATTCATATATAGATTTAAAATAAAGTATATATATATATATATATATATATATATAAGAGAAAATACATAAAATGATATGAAACTAATAATATATACAAAATGAGATAATTTTAATATAAATTATGTATGTATATGTATAAAATAATAGTATGTAAGAGTATTTTGGTTCAAAGTTGTGCAAATTATCAAAACAAAGAAATAGGAAATTTTGAAATCAAACATTTATATGATAAATAAATAAAATATACCTAATTGAATTAAGAATAAAACTACTAGGCTATTTTATAAATAAATGGAACAATTTAAACAAGATTAAGGACCAAATTACAATGAGCCCAAATAATCAATGACCGAACCAACAAATATTTCCAATGCTCAAAACACAGCGTTCAAGTTGGACCAAATTGAAAACGTGCTTGAATTATCGAGATTAATTAAAAAAACAAATAAGAAGTAGCTAGGGTCTAATCAAATAACAACGCAGAGAAGGTGGACTAATCGTGCAAATTATCCATCATCGTGAAAAAACGTGCGGGTCCTGTGGGCACTGAATCGGATCGGGTAGGGCGGCCTCATACGGCGTCGTTTTTGGGCCACTTAATCAGGCTTCAAACGACGCTATTTCACAAGTTTTAACAGGCTAATAAAAGCTTAAAAACAATCTAAAAATCAGCCTTCTGTTCCCCTCTTCTCTTTTGAAATCAAAACCCTAGCCCCCTTTCGCTCTTGCTCTCAGTCGCAACTTGGAGCCTCTTCGCTTAACCACTAAAACGCCACCATAAATGGTGGGTAATGGTACACGAAGGCCTGAGGTAATCAACCAACGTCTTCGTTTAGCCCCGATCGCGACGGAGAAGACGAGGACTGAATCTTACAAAGGGAATCCCTTTTTAATTTTCGCATGTAAAAAAAGAAAAGAAAAGAAAAGCTATAAAACTGGATTCGAAAAGAATAAGAAAAATGAAGTTGAAAAGAAACCCTTTTTTTTTTCTCTGTTTTTGGTTTTTTATTACTCTATATTCTCTGTGCGTAATTTTTTTGTAACCCCGTTACAATGTTTCTTCCAACTTTTATAGCCGAATGTAGAAAATAAAAATAAAAAATAAAAATACAATAGTTTTTTCTTTTTGTTTTTCTTATTGTTGTTGTTTTTCTTGTCCTCTTCGTAGGTACGGCGCCCCAGCTGTGGTGGTGTGCGGAGGCTTGAACGCTGCGGACGTGGCGACACGCGCGTGGTGCGCGTGTGAGGAACGAGGTAGCCCAATCGTCTGGCTGGGGTTGTAGCGCTAGGAGATTCTAGAAACCCCTAGGGTTTCTGGAAAGGCTGAAAATTTTGGCCATTCGGGCCTACTTTGTAAATTGGGTTTTCTGCCAATAGTTTGGGCTTGGGCAGATTTGGGCTAATTTGAGTTTTGGGCTAGGTTATCATTAATTTGTAATGGACTGATGGACTTTATTAATTTTGTGATTTTTATTATTTGACTTGGTTTATTATATTTTTGTTGTTTCTTTTTAATTTAGTTTAATGGAAACTAGGCACGGGCAAATTTGGGTTCTTACAACTGCCCCTCTTTGCTCATTGCCGTGTAACGGGAATGAAGCAAAGACTTTAAAAGGGCCAATTTTGCCCGGTCTTGTCGAATATTGACTTCATTCGGTGCTTTTCTTCTTCGAGTAGCTCCATTCCATCCCACTGCATCTTCAGGGGCCCAGGCACTAGTGCTTCGATCCAAGTCAAGGAAATTAGACTTGTAGCCTCAATCTGCTCCACCGTAACTTCGAGGAGATAAGATTTGCTATCTTCAGTCTACCCCACTGCAAACTCAGGGATGCCAGACTAGTATCTTTGATCCGCTTCGCTCAAGAAGGCAAGATATGATATCTTTGATCTGCTTTTGCAACTTCAGGAATGCTAGATTTGCTATTTTTAGTCTGCTTCACTGCAAACTCAGGGATGCCATACTAGTATCTTCGATCTGCTTCACTCAAGAAGGCAAGATCTACTATCTTCGATCTGCTCCTGCAACTTCAGGAATGCCAGATCTACTATTTTTAGTCTGTTCCATTGCAGACTCAGGGATGCCAGACTGGTATCTTTGATCTGTTTCGCTCAAGAAGGCAAGATCTGCTATCTTCGATCTCTTCCTGCAACTTCAGGAATGCCAGATCTACTATTTTTTTAGTCTGCTCCACTGCAAACTCAAGGATGCCAGACTGGTATCTTCGATTCGCTTCGCTCAAGAAGGCAAGATCTGCTATCTTCGATCTGCTCCTGCAACTTCAGGAATGCCAGATTGGTATCTTTGATTTGCTCCTTCAACTTCAGAATGCCAGGTATGCTATTTTTAGTCTGCTCCACCGCAAACTCAAGGATGCCAAACTGGTATCTTCAATCTGCTTCGCTCAGAAGGCAAGATCTACTATCTTCGATTTGCTCTTGTGACTTCAGGAATGCCAGATTTGTATCTTCGATCCGTTTCGCGCAAGAAGGCAAGATCTGCTATCTTCGATCTGCTCCTGCAACTTCAGGAATGCCAGATCTGCTATTTTTTAGTCTGCTCCACTACAAACCAGGATGTTAGACTAGTATCTTCGATCCGCTTCGCTCAAGAAGGCAAGATCTACTATCTTCGATCTGCTCCTACAACTTCAGGAATGCCAAATATGTATCTTCGATCCGCTTCGCTCAAGAAGGCAAGATCTGATATCTTTGATCTACTCCTACAACTTAGAAATGCCAGATTGGTATCTTCGATCTGCTTCGCTCAAGAAGGCAAGATCTACTATCTTCGATCTGCTCCTGCAACTTTAGGATTGTCCGATCTGCTATTTTTAGTCTGCTCCACTACAAACTCAGGGATGCCATACTGGTATCTTCGATCCGCTTCGCTCAAGAAGGTAAGATCTACTATCTTTGATCTACTCCTGTAACTTCAGGAATGCCAGATCTGTGAATTCACTGATGTTGCGACACCGTCCTCTAAGGACCTATCCTATAAATCGGTTTTATGTATTTATGCTTATGCAAAATGGTTAGGATGCTATGATCAAAATGAATCAAATGCTCCTAAATAAATGATATTATGGATGACATTTGCATGAATGCAAAATGTCATGAGAATGATCCGTTGTTAAATGTATAATGATTAGAATGCAATGATCGAATGAATCAAATGCTCCTAACTAAATGTGTTTTGCATGAATGCAGAATTTCATTAGAATGATCCATTTTTAAACGCTTAGGGTTATCATCGCTCCTTGTTTATCTTGGCTTTATCACTAACGTATTATGATGTCATCTTGTTCAGCTGGTATTCTTGACAGGAAACCCGAGAAAATAATTATATCTTGCTCAACAGATTTTCCCCATTGTAACTTCAGGGTTCATCTCATTGTGGCTTAGGGGTATAGGATTTGAATCTTTTCCCATCCATCCCTCTGCAACTTCCAAATGTAGGATTTGTTTCTTCTTCAATCCAACCCATTGCTATTCAAGGGTACAGGACTTGTATCATTTTCCATCCATACCACCGCAACTCAGAGGTAGAGGACTGTAACTTGTTCAATCAATTGATCACTCCTCAGGTGACCTAACCAAATGTGTATGCATGATATTTGCATGGATGTAGAATATCATTTTTTTTCTTGCGAATGATTCCCCTTTTACACATGGGTTAACATTGCCCATTTCTAGTCAAGATTGTATCACCGACGCAATATCTTTTCATTTTGTTCAACTACCATTTTTGAAAAAATTCTAAAGAGATAGTCTCAGTTTAGACTCTTCCTTAAACTTGGTGAGTTTTAAACAAAATTCTTGTTTCAGGTTCTTGTATTATTCAAAAGCTTACAGAGTAATATGCGAAACTCCTTTTATGAAAGCATTATTAGTCCACTAATCGTTATTTCAATGCAAAATGCTTGAAAGAGATTATAACAATGGACAAGAAGGAAATTAATTAGGAGCATAGCTCGAAACAAATAAGCTAAGCAAAGATAGCAATCGCAATCAAGAAGGAAATTTATTGTGAACATATTTTGAAAAGAATAATATAATCACAAATAGCAAATTTAAAATGGGTAAAATAGAAACTAGGTGCCCTAGATATCGCAGCCTGAGCTTTTCTGTTCCAACTTCTTGAGGACCATTTTAAGATCAATATGTGTTTAGGGGATCTGTAGTACTTTGTCGATGCCCCAAGACGTAACATTCTTCTTCATTGTTAATTCAAGCATAGCAAGACTACTGTATTCCTTACTTTTGATCAAAATTTGAGCTACCCTTTTCGGGTTTTCTACTCAAATCCTTTTTGGTCTCAAGGCGCCCTTTGCGGGTTTTTGCCTTGGCCTCTCCTTTTCTTTTTTCTTTTTGATTGAAATTTTTTTTGGTCTCAAAGTTCCCCTTTGCGGGTTTTCACCTTGGCCTCTCCTTTTAGATAGAAATCTGAATTCACCGGCTTGAACATGCCTTTGCCATCCATCTTGGACAAAGTTAATGATCTTTCAGAACAAGCCTTCTTCACCACATAAGGTTTTTCCAAATTTGGCATTTACCTCTGAAGTCCTTTTGGATGAGAAGAATCTTTCTTAATGCCAGGTCCCCATCCTGAAATTCTCTTGAGTGAACCTTTTTTCATAAGCCCTTATTATCCCTTTTTGGTACATTCGACCATGATGAATACTTTCAATCAAGCTTACTGGAGACATTTTGCTTCATCCAATTTAATCAAAGCTTGGAGAAAAAAAATCTTAACTTCCAACAATTGTTTCCCTTTCATATCCCAATGAGAAAGATGTTGCCCCTGTGAAGGTCCTGGACAACATTCAAGAAACATAGAGGGTAAATGGTAACTTCTCTATGCCAACCTTTACAAATCTCAGTCCCTTTTTTTTAATTTGAATGGTTTTTGGCTGCCTTTGCTACTGAGACGTGGCACCTAATCTTTGAATAGACCGCAAACTTTTGACATTCTACGGTTAAATGTGATCTTTTTACTTTTTTTGTTGGTATTCTTTCTTTCTTTTTCTCTTTTTAGTTCTAATAGCTATCGACTTTGTAATATTGGCATATGAAGCGACTTTCATCCTCTTAGTGAAGTAATTGAAAACAACAAAGATGAATTGGTGTTGGCTAGATACTTTTGATGAGATCGGCTTTGTAATATTTATGCCCCACATATAGAAAAGATGGAGGAGGCATACAAGTCTTGTCTTCCTCAATTTGGCATTTACGGCGTAACTGATGCAATTTCCTTTTCTTGGTAAATCAACAGCTCGAATCTCCTGATTAGCCTGGCCATCATAGAGCCATTAACATGGGCTCTTTAAACACCAACCCTAACAGTATACCCACGTTTCAGTAGCTTGGCGCGCCTTGATATGATCGTGCAAAAACGTCTCGAATTCTTGAAAATAGCTTAATGATGTCTCGTATTATTTCTATGGTGAATTAGGCTTTGATCTTTACCTCTTTTCTAAGCTCGCAACGTCTACTGACCCTTTACAAGGTAAAGTCTATTCTCATCTTGCTCTACCATCCTTAACAAATTAAAAGATGGGCTACAATCTCTATCATCTTCAAAGTCCTTAGATCCCTTAGACCCATATCTCATTAAAAAAAAAAGGGTCAGTAATCGCTCATGTCATTAATATCTGGGTACCTAGGTACGAAGGTAATCCAAAGAATAAATAATTCTAAGGATGATTATTTGTATGGTATGGTTATGATTGAAAGAATATTCTAAAACAAAAGAATGTATAATATGAAATGGAAAGAATGAAAAAAATATTTGCTTAAAAAGATGCATTTTATTGAATAAAATTCTAGACACAAGCCTATTTCACAAAAGAAATCATATTGCTTCTAGGCTTAAAGCAACAAGTGCGTTTCTTACATTACTCTTAGTAAGCTCTAAATACTACAGGAATTTCTTCGCAGTCCAATTGTCCAAGACGCTCCCAGGTACGTAAAGGCAGAAGCTTGGAAAAGCCTATTCCTTGATTCCTTCTTTGAATATGTCGTTAATGTTTAGAGTCTCCAATGTTCCCACGGGACTTTGATCTCTTCAATTTGTTATCGATCAGGCCTTGCGCTACGGCCTTGAGCTCGATGCATTCTTGGATCTCCTGCCCCTATCTATTATAGAACTTACAATATTTACCCCTTTAACAAAGAGATTAGGTAACGAATTTTCTGTACCAGAGGTATCATCGAATTTAACAATGCCCATTTTGATGAATCTTTCGACTAATTTCTTGAAAGCGGTGCGGTTTTCCATCGAGTGCCCCATAATTCCTGCATGGTATTCGCATTGGGCGTTCACATCGTACCATTTAGGGTATGGAGGTTGTATTGGTTCCACGTAAAAAGGGGATACAACAAGTACTTCAAACAAAATTTGGTACAACTCTATATACGTGATTAGGATGGGTACGAACTGCAATTTTTTTTGAGTTCGGTCTTGGATCGGGTTCTTGCCTTGGGGAGACCTGACGGCTGGTAATTACAGTTCTTGGCTTGCCCACTGTGATCAGCTCCAGTGACTCTTGTTATACCTACTCGTACTATTCACTTCTTTTCCTTCTTATTCGGGGCCTTTAAAGTCCACTCTCCCTTTTCCTTTATTTTTACCAGAATAAACGGTTTGGCTCGATCATCCTCCAAGTTAAAACCTGAGCCCATCGGGAAATTCAACAATGCCGAGGTATCAATCTGACATTAGGGTTTGATAATGATAGGTGCCCCTTGCGAAGGCATGTCTGGTTGAGTTGGGATACTTATCGGGGAATAAATGATGTCTTCATCATCATCCACACTGCTGACCACTAGACCACTCCTTTTTTAAGCTCTCCAACTAGTAATTGGGTTAACTGGTGCATCATATTCATTTGATCTTGCATATCCCGTTGAATTTTGGCCAACTACTCTTGCATCAGTATTTGCCTTTGCTCTAATCTCTCCAACCTTTGTTCCATGTTTTCCAGGTTAACTTAAATAATTTTACCTAATTAGGGACTTTATGTGAAAATGTAATGCACAAAATGTAATGCAAATGATGTAATGCAAATGCATGAAATGCAAATGAATGCAAGAAGAAAGAGAGACGTTGATTCTAAATTCCATTCCATTAGAAGAAATTTTCTAGAAAACAAATATCTTTACATAAAATGGATCATATATGCAGCTTCGTCCTCATAGTCCAGGTGAAGACATCGATCTTCTCCTTCATATCCAGCGTTACGGTCGAATCTTTCAAATCCTCCCAAAAGATGTCTCTCTTATTTCCACTCGGCTTGATCTGGGTCATGGTTCGCTGCTCACTTATCCCCTACGATGTTAATTAGCTTCTTTAAGAAAGCTGAGGCATGACAGCTCCTGCAAATTTTTTTGTCAATTTGAATCCTTCGGGCAAGGTTTTGCATTCCTCTGCGGACTATCAACCTTCTTCCGTTGTGTTTACTTAGACCATGTCCAAATAACTGTATTATAATCCACTTTATCAAGAAGTTCGTTTCCTTATGACAAACTCCTCTATTTAGCAATCGAATATTAATCAACATCTTCTTTCTATGATGATGTAATACAATGCATCAAAATAAAAGAAAACACGTTAGTACAAGAGAAATAAACAACACAGAACACTTGTCCAGGTGACCACTAGGGTTTGGTGTGGCTCTATCTACAGCAGGCTCCTAGGTATCTCTATATGTGGTTTGGTTCTAAAGTTGAGCACCCGAACCACTAGATTCCTTGATCCTTACCCATTATAGGCTCATACAGACCGAGTTAGGTTTAGGGGAATACATTTTCCTATGGCTACACGGAGATGAAAATCTCACAAAGACATAGGTACGAATGTATCCCGAAAGCGATTCACCATCCTACACGGAGGTGAAAACCTCACGAAAGAGTAGCTTCTCTGTAACATCTTAAAATTCAGAATTTTATGTTTTGAAGTATATCTTGCGTTATGCTAGTTAAAAATGTTAATTTTGTTTGTTTAGGGGTCCTAAGAAGGCTTTGGGTTGAATTGGGCCTTAGTAAAAAAAAAATTGTTTCAGCAATTTAAGAAGAAAAGGTAAGTGGCATCAATGCTTAAAGAAATAAGTATGTTTGTTGCTAGCATAAGTGAGCATATGGCAAGGAGGTTGTGGCGTCACATGGAGGGCTTTAAGGGAAGAGTTCGAGTCCCACCTAGTGCAAAAAATTTTGATTAAATTTTTGTGCTTCCCTTCCTAGTGTTGGCCATGGTCTTAAATAAGGTAAGGAAGACTTTTTATTTATGGAAAGATGGCTAAAGATTATGGTAAAAAGGAAAACAAGGGAAAATGAAGGAAAGAATCAAAAGAAAAAGGTAAGAGAAGGGAACATGTTAGCCTATTATGTGGATGATGTTTTGGAATTGGGTCAACACTCATCTTTTGGCAAAAATGATACACAGTTTTGGTTAGGGGAATAGGGAGAGCCGAAATTCCTATTGCATTTTGGCAAATATTGTGCATGAAAAGTTTTGTTTCTTCTTAACATTTTGGAATTTTCTTTTTCCAACTTCTTTTCCTTTTTTTGGCCGAATCACTATAGCCTTTTGTTCTTTTCTCCTTTCTTTTGTTTTGCCAAAACACTCAATCCAATTTGGTTCATTTTCTTTTGGTAATAGCCAAACCCTATACCCCTTTGTCCATCACTTCTTTTCTTCTTCACCATCTCCTCAACCATTTTCCCTTTCTCTTTAATCGACTCAACTTTGTTTGGCCGAATCTTCTTTATTCTTTTCTTATCAATAGTCAAATTTCTATCATCTTATTTTCTCCATCTTACGAGTTGAGCATCTCTTCTTTGATCAAATCAGTAAGTGGCTCTATTCTATCCTTGCATTTTCTTTTCTTCATGCCGGATATACACCTTCTCTTTGGAAACATTCCTCTCTTCTACTCCCTCATTTCGTGATCATCTCCTATTTTGTAGTATTCTTGTGGGGTTGGCTGAATCTTTTATTTTGTCGATTCATCCATAGTCGTGAGCCCAATCGATGGAAATCAAATTTATCATCGTAAGGTAAGAAGTTTCTTTATGGATTATTTCGATCTCGCTCATTGTTTGATTAGTTTGCTAAATGGAATAATGGTTGTGACTAATCTTTTATTATAGGGATTATGTCGATCATTTTATTCTCTTGTTGATCTTACAAAAATAGTGGTAAGCCAAACCTTTTTCCTTAGACAATCGATTTATATCATCATAATATCGTTTTGATTAAGACTTTTTCCAATGGGGGCAAGTGGTACCAATTCGAAAGGAAAAGTGATTGGAGAACTCAAAAGAGTGGATTTGCGATTCATACTCCTAAGTTCAAGCGTAGAGTGGTATAGGCGATTCGAGATTTCCCACCGGGTTGAGGACCATCATCCGGTGAGAATAGACAAATCATGGTCGTATACGATTCTAAGGGTAAGAACTTTATTAGATCGTTAGATTTAATTATTTGGATTAAGAAAAACCTCGCTTGTTGGTTAATCAAGTGTAATGGTGTTTTAGGTGTCGAAGATCAATAAGGTTTAGTCCTTAAAGTAATTAGGTGTGTAATCTCACACCGGAATCCCGTAGATTCATGATTCGATATCTTGATGGAAAATAGATCGTTATTATTTACAAGGTTTAAATTGTAATATGGCAAAATTTGAGTAACTTGTGTAAATTACAATATTTCTAAAGATCTAACAAAATTGGTATTTATTTGCAAAAATTACAAAAATACCCTTATGGGCTGAATTACGAAAATGCCCTTATGGGCTGAATTACAAAAATGCCCCTATGGGCTGAATTGCTTAATGGGTCGATTCACCAAAATTGTTCATTAAATTGATAATTGTTACTTATGTGGATATATTTTTATCATGTTGCATCTGTACATATTGCATGAGGTGGGATAATGAATGAAGAGCAGTGTAGCCTGGTGGCATTGCCACAATATAAATATATGATTACATAATTCTGATTCCGGTAGTTCAGCCGCAAATATTCCGTGATTAGCAGCTTGACTGCAAATTTGGTGTGAGTGTCGGGGTGGGTTGACTTGATCCCCACAGGTGTGATTGGTCGGTCGGGGGTGTGATTGGATGGATGGGTTGGGTTGCATTCATATTATATAATTATTGTTATGTAAATGGGCTTAGGCCAAAAATGATACAAAATGAGTTCAGGCCCAGTGAATGACGGTAAGGGGATTATACACTGAGTTCTTGTTACTCACTATTTTCCTTAACCCTTGCAGGTAATGCTCAGTGATGTGGACTTGGGCCTTGGATGACTCGATGGAGGCCATACTTCAGAAATGGTGTTTTTTTTAACTTCAAATTTCTATTTACGTTTACTTTATTACTTTTACTATTTTGGGTTTTTAAGTTGTAATAAGGCCTCTGGAATATTTTATTTTTGTTTATGTTTGACGTATTTATTATTTTGCTTGAATTATTTTTAAATGAGGATTTTCTAAAAGCATAACCTACGGTTTTGCAAAATTGATTAATAAATGGATTTTATAACAAACTTTTACAAATGATTTAACCCGGACTTTCTTTCAAATTATCAATGACATTTTCAAAAGTCACGGTTTTAAAGTTCATTATTTTGATTTTTGATTATCAAACAACCTCTCAATAATAGTTGTAATTTTATCAAATATTTACATCCAAACTTGTTTTCTTAACCATAACCAAATAACACTTATTTTAGTACAAACCAAAAGGACTTTATACGTTTTCCTCATGTGACATGTTAGATCCGGTTGTAACGCATGGGTCAGGTTTTGGGTGTTACATTTTATGGTATTAGAGCCCTTTGCAAAACTCGACTGTGGTTTGGGTTCAAAAGCGTTTTCCAAAGCTATTTGAATTTTAAATTATAAATGCATGTTTTAAAGGAAGTATGGCATCATGGGTATCCGGCGCCAAGTCAAGTAAGTTTATGTTTTCATTTTATTAATATTGTGGTATGACTGTAGAAATACTCTAGAACTTTTAGTTTTAGGAGCTGAAACTATAGAGATGGAGACTATAGGATACGTTTTGCGAAAACGACTTTACTTCAATGATGGAGACTTGGGCCGTGGATATCTTGGTGGAGGCCATATTTCAAAACGGTTAAATTTGGAATTTTGGATTTCTTTTAATACTTTTAATTATTTGGCTATTTGAATTGAGGTTGTAATAAGGCCTCTAGATTAATTTTTGGTTTTCTTTATTGTTTGATGAATTTATAAACCGCTTAAAGTATTTTAATTGAGATTTTAATTTCTAAAACTTAAATAATCATTTTATTCAAAATGAATATACAAAAAGGATTTCATAAAATTTTTCATATTTTAACTCAAAAATTACTCTTAAGATTTTCATCAAATCTTTTGAAAAATATCTTTAATTTCTTTTAAAATTTTCTCAAGTCGTTAACGATATTTTCAAAATTTTGATTTATAAGATTTTACATCTCAAATTGTCGATTTATCAATCAAATCTAATTTTAATACTTTGTCTAAATTTTTAACTGTTTTACTTGATTTTTGAAAGACTTAATGGTTTTTCACATGTGACATGTCAGACCTGGCCTTAATGCATGCCCCGAGTTTGGGGTGTTACATTTTATGGTATCAGAGTCCAGTTTCAAAACTCGGCTGTGGTTTGGGTTCAAAAAAAATTTTTAAAAGCTGCTTTAAATTTTTGGCATACGTTTTAAAGGAAGTATGACACCACAGGTATCCGGCACCAAGTCAAGTAAGTACATGTTATTAATGAATGATTATGGTTATTCTGATATGACTATAGGAACACTCTAGAACTTTTAGTTTTAGATGTTGAAACTATAGATATTGAGACTATAGGATGCGTTTACGAAAACGACTTTACTTCTTATACCACATAAAATATTGTTTAATAAATATCGAAATAGTATACTGATTCATAAGACTTTTAATCAGATTAAATCGAATTACCAAATATGAGCGTTAGAGGACGTGGATCGCGGTAGACGAGGCCGTCGTAGAGGCCGAGGTGCTAGGGTTACGTCTAAAGCGTCGGGACACATGCCGGAAATGGACGCACCTGCGTCACCCGGAATTGAAACTGAATCACATGACCGCATGAAGGAGGACATTGCCTTGTCCCAAGCAATATTATGAGTCTTAGAAAGGGTTACTGGGGCTAGTATTGGGCCAGCAGCTCGTAGATCAATTTCGAAATGACTTAGATCAAGTGGTGTCGAGGTTTTTAGGGGTGTCTCGGGTGTAGCCCCAAATGCAACAGAGTATTGGCTCGAGGTAGTGGAACGGATCATAGATGATTTGGAGTGCACCACCGAGCAAAAACTGAAAGGAGCTGTGTCCTTGTTGAGAGACAAGGGGTATCAATGGTGGCTTACTGTTTGGGAGGGCACTCAGGCCGATCGCGTTACTTGGGATTTCTTCAAAACTTCATTTCAAGGAAAGTATGTTGGGGCTAGCTATGTGGATGCCCGAAGGAAGGAATTCCTTAATCTGGTTCAAGGGAGTAAGGCTGTGGCAGCTTATAAAGTGAAATTTCTGCGTCTTAGATGTTATGCCCGAGGTATTGTGCCAACTAACTATGAACGCTGCATGCGTTTCGAGGATGGGTTGAGTGATGAATTACAGGTACTGATAGCCCCACAATAAGAAAGGAATTTTTCCACACTGGTGGAGAAAGTGAAGATAGCTAAAGAGGCTAAGCACTCGGAGCGGCGAAACCAAGAAAAAGATAGAGGTAAGAGCAAGAGGGACTTTAAGTGCTCGGGTCCTGCTAGAAGGTTTCAGAAGAGGCCCAAGAATGACGAGCTAGCTCAAACTAGAGCACCTGCTGCTACCAATTAGATACAATTATGTGCTAATTATGGAAGACGACACCCGGGTGAATGTTGGAAGAGAACCGGTGGTTGTTTCAAATATGGTTCTAAGGACTATCAGCTTAAAAATTATCCTTGATGGACCGCTCTGAATCAGGAAGCTCGTAACTATGATGCACAGCGAGCAAAAGGCACTCAGCAGCCACCGAGAGGCCGTGGGCCAGGTCGAGGTAGTAATGGCGGAAGACGAAGTTAGGGTGCACCTGGTAGAGAAAATGGCTTCAGGGGTAACACGGAGGTAAGGCAGCCAGGGTTGGTTTATGCGGTCAGACGCCGAGAGGATGGCGATGCACCTGATGTGATAACTGGTACGTTCTTCGTCTCTGATGTACCTGTTACTGCTTTAATAGATATCAGATCTACCCATTCGTATGTTGCTAGTACTATATCTGGAAATCTTAACATTAGATTTGAGATTTCTGCTAGAGAGATGATGGTAATTAGTCATTTGGGATAATCTGTAATAGTAAATAAATTGTTTAGAGATGTACTCTTAGAAGTTCAAGAAGAAACATTTTTGGCGAATTTGATGGAACTGCCTTTCGGTGAGTTCGACCTTATTTTGGGCATGGACTGGTTGGTGAAACACCGTGCGAACTTGGATTATGCTGCAAAGCGGATGACGATAAGAACTTCGGAAGATAAAGAAGTGGTAATGATAGATGAAAGGAGAAATTATCTATCGAATGTGGTATCTGCTTTAAAGGCAGAAAAGTTAGTGCGAAAAGGGTGTGGAGCATTCCTAGCCTTCATCAGTGCGTTGGATGCCAAGGAATTGTCGGTGGAAGGTGTTAGAATGGTAAAAGAATTACCTCCGGACCGAGAGGTAGAGTTTGGCATTGAGCTATTGCCAGGAATAACTCCGGTGTCCATTACTCCTTATAGAATGATGCCTAAGGAGTTAGCAGAGCTTAAAGCTCAAATTTAGGAGTTGTTGGATTGGGGATTCATTCGGCCGAGTGTGTCACCGTGGGAAGCACCGGTCTTGTTCGTCAAGAAGAAGGATGGGTCGATGCGTATATGCATCGATTATAGGCAGTTGAATTAGTTGATGATCAAGAATAAGTATCCGTTGCTGAGAATCGATGACCTATTCGACCAACTGTGAGGACCTTCAGTTTTCTCAAAGATAGATTTAAGATCGGGTTATCACCAACTTAAGGTTAAAGAGGCGGATATTCATAAGACGACGTTTCAAACTCGTTATGGACACTATGAGTTCTTGGTAATGTCGTTTGGGTTAACCAATGCACCAGCTGCATTTATGGACATGATGAACTAGGTATTTCAACCCTATTTAGACCGGTTTGTGGTAGTGTTCATAGATGACATCTTGGTATACTCAAAGAATGAAGAAGAGCATGATTCACATCTGCGAATAGTATTGTAAATATTGCGGGAAAAACAACTTTATGCCAAATTCAGTAAGTATGAATTTTGGCTAAAGGAAGTGACCTTCTTAAAACATGTTGTGTCGGCCAAAGGAATTAGAGTTGATCCCCGAAAAGTAGAGGCTGTGTTGGATTGGAAACCACCGAAGTCAGTGGCTAAAATTTAGAGTTTCTTAGGGTTTGCTGGTTATTATCGGTGTTTCGTTGAGGGGTTTTCGTTGATTGTTGCACCCCTAACTAAATTGTTGCATAAGGGAGTACCATTTGTGTGGTCAGATCAGTAGCAAGAGAGCTTTGAGAAATTGAAAAAGATTTCGATGAAAGCACCGAAGATGGTTCAACTTTGAAATTTGGAAAAGAGTTTATTATTTACTGCGATACATCACACACGGGCTTAGGATGTGTGTTGATGCAAGGTGGGAAAGTGGTGGCTTATGTATCTCATCAATTAAGGCCGCATGAAGTGAATTATCATACTCACAATTTGGAGTTGGCTGCAGTGGTGTTTGCTTTGAAGATTTGGAGGCACTACCTGTACGGTGAGAAGTCGACCATTTATACAGATCATAAGAGTCTAAAGTACCTCCTTACCCAAACGGAGTTGAACTTAAGACAGCGAAGATGGATAGAGTTGTTGAAGGATTATGACTTCTCAATCGAGTATCATCCCGAAAAGGCTAACGTGGTGGCAAATGCGTTGAGTCGTAAGGTGATATCAAATTTGAGAGCGATGTTCGCTCATCTCAGTCTGTATGAATATGGTAGTCTTCTAGCCGAACTTCAAGTGAAGCCTATGTGGTTAGGTCAGATTAAGGAAAAATAATTATCAGATGAAAACTTGGGTTTCTTACTTCAGCAAGTGGAAAGTGGTGTGAAAGGGGATTTTGGAATGAATAATGATGGAGTATTGTGTTTCCGCGGAAGAATTTATATGCCCAAAGATTCAGAATTGAGGCAAATGATTTTGCGAGAGGCGCATAGTAGCCCATATGCTATGTACCCTAGGGGAAATAAAATGTATCGAGACCTCTGTGAGCAGTATTGGTGGCCAGGGTTGAAGCGGGAGGTTACTGAATTTGTGAGTAGGTGCTTAACATGTCAGCAAGGGAAAGCAGAACATCAATGCCGTCGGGATTGCTACAACCGATAAAGATTCCATTATGGAAATAGGAACGGATAACAATGGACTTTGTTAGTGGGTTACCCTTATCGCCTACTAAGAAAATTTTGTTTGGGTAATAGTGGATCGGTTGACGAAGACTGCCCATTTTCTACCTATTCATACGGATTACTCATTGCAGAAGTTGGCCAAGTTGTACGTAGCAGAGATTGTGAGGTTACATGGGGTACTAGTGTCTATTATTTTGGACAGGGACCTTAGGTTTACATCACGATTTTGGAAAGTTTTACATGAAGCTTTGGGAACCAAGTTGAATTTCAGTACGACATTTCATCCCTAGGCAGATGGTCAGTCGGAGAGAGTAATCCGGACTCTGGAAGACATGTTAAGGGGTTGCGTGTTTAACTTCAGGGGTAGTTGGGAAGATTTCCTACCATTGGTAGAGTTTGCTTATAATAATAGCTATCAATCTAGCATCCAGATAGCACCCTACGAGGTGTCATATGGTCGTAGGTGTCGTACTCCTACTTGTTGGACCGAATTGGGGGAGCGATAGTTATTGGGTCTTGAGCTGATATCAGAGACGGAAGAAAAAGTAAAGGTAATTCGGACATGGTTAAAGAAAGCTTCGGATAGACAAAAATCTTATGCAGATCTGAGGCGTAAGGATATTGAATTTGCGGTGGGAGATCAAGTCTTTCTACAGGTCTCACCTTGGAAGAAGATCTTCAGATTTGGAAGCAAGGGCAAGTTGAGCCCTAGGTTTATCGGACCGTACCGTATGTTGAAACGTGTTAGGCCAGTAGCTTATCAACTTGAGTTACCTCCGGAGTTGAGTCAGATACATACTGTATTTCATGTCTCAATGTTAAGGCGTTACCGATCGGATCCGTCTCATATAGTATCGATAGAGGAAATTGAGATAAGACCTGATTTGTCATTCGAGGAGGAACCAGTACAAATTCTAGATCAGGACGTTAAGGTACTGAAAAGGAAGACTGTGCCGTTAGTCAAGATTCTATGGCATAATCACGAAGCAGAGGAAGCTACGTGGGAGCCTGAGGACATGATTCAACAACAATATCCTCACCTCTTTTAATCAGGTAAATTTCGAGGACAAAATTTTCTTTAAGAGGGTAGAATTGTAACATCCTAGAATTTGAATTTTATGTGTTGCATTATTTTGGTGCTAAGCTAGTTAGATTATTAATTGTGTATGTTTAGGAAGTCCTGATAAGGCTTGGGATTTATTTGGACCTAGTAAAAACTTTTGGCATTTAGCACTTTAAGGAGATAAAGTTAGTGACCTTAAAGCTTATGGAAATAAATGAGTAAATAGCTAGCATAAATGAGCTATTAGTAAAGGGGTTATGGCACCACATGTATTACCTTGAGGGAAGAAGTTCGAATCCCTTTGTGTGCATTTTTTACTTTTATTTTTGCATTCTTTCTTTAAAGTGTCGGCCAAAGAGTATTTATGGTAAGGTGGACTTCTTTATTTTTGGTAAGGTGGCTAAAGGAAATAAGGCAAGGTTGAGGTTGGGGAAAGGAATCAAAAGAAATAGGTAAGTAAGGGGGACAAGAGGCTTATTTCGTAGATAGTGTTTTGGAAAGTTCGGGTGGCCAAACTTTTATCCTAGGGGGGATGAATGTGGACGGTTTGGGGCTAGGGTAATAGCCGAAATTGTGCTTGATGTTTTGGTGAGATTAAAGTGTTAGTTTTGGTCAAAATACAATATCATCAATTGTGTTTTTCCTCTCAAAACTCCTATTCTCCTAGCCAAATTTGGTCATTGGCAATTGGTAAAATTTTGGTTGTTTTGGCCAATTCCCTATTGGCAACTTTGGTATCATTTCTCTTTTCTCTCCAAACTCTTTTTCTCCTCCTTGTCGAATCTACAAAACCTTGAGGAGGCATATTCCATTTCTTCTTTATTCTTGTCGATTGTATACAAACTTTGAGACCATTTCTTTGTTCACTCATCATTATTGAAAACCGAAACTAATCCATCATTCCTCTTCTTCTTTTCTTTTCGCAAAATCCTTCAAGCATCACTTCCACTCTAATATTATTCACCATAGCCGAATATTGAGTCCACTATTTCTCTATAGCCGAACCTTCCATCCTTTCATTGATTTTTCTTTTTCATCCGAGTTGTTACCTACCTCTTGAACGATCGGTAAGTTTTCTTTTCAATTCTTTTTTACTTTCTTCCTTCTATTGCCGAATCTATATGTTGGTTTGGGAAGGTCTTTTGACCGAAATCATCACTTATTTTCTCTCTTAAACAAGATCCCTTTCTTCTTCGTAGAGATATAGTGGAAGGCCGAACCTTTATTCTTCCGAAGTCATCGCGTTACCGCTAGGATTCGGTTCTAAAATCTTTAAGGTAAGAGTTCTTCATAGATTTCATAATTATTCTTTATTCGTTAAGATGATTATTAGTATGGAAATGATTAATATATTATAGGGATTTATTCGTTGATCACTCAGGATTTCGTGGTAAGCCGATTTTTACCATTTTGATAACTCCATCTTTTATCGTAATATCTATCTACATAAGATCTAACGAATGGAGGCTTGTAGTAACGATTCGAAAGGAAAGCTGAGTGGATATCTCAAAAGAGCGGATTAACGATCCCTACTCCTAAATTCAAGCGAAGGGCTGTATCGGCGATTTGAGACTTTCCTTCGGGTTGTGGACCCTTATTCGGTGAGAATCAAGTATTCAAGGTCATTCGCTATTTTGAGGCATCAATGATTCGGGATTTTCCACCAGGTTGTGAACAGTTAATCGAGAAAATCGACAAATCGTAGTTGTTCGCGATCCCGAGGGTAAAATCTTAGATCGTTTGTTTTAAAGTAGATTTATTAAATTCGCGTATGTTGACTAATCGAGCGTGATAAAATTTTAGGTGTCGACGATCGAGAGAGTGTAGTGCTTACCGTAATCAGGTGTGTAATCTCACGCCATATTCTGTGGGTTAGAGATTAATGCCATATTGATAGTAAACCGTTCGATTAAAATCGTATTAATGTGAAACCGAGAAAAATGGTTTAGACCTCATTATTTGATAAAATTGATAAAATCGATATATTTTGCTATGTGGGCCAAATCGATATATTTGCTAAATGGGCCGATCTGAAAATATGCGAAATGGGCCAAGATAATATTCTACTTAATGGGCCAAGTTAATAAATTGTTATACTAGGCCATAAAATTTGTAAGAAATATCTTAATACATTGTTGTGAATTGTTATGCATTATATACATGATTTGCATGGGATGGGATAATGATGAAGAGAAGTTCTGGTAGCTCTGCTACATAAATCTAGTGGCTCTGCCACAAATCTGAAAAAATGGCAATGCCATGTAAATTCTGTTAATCTGGTGGCTAGTCCACAAATTTGATATAAATGGCTTAATGCCTACGTTTGGTGTGTTGGCGGGGTGGGTTGACTAAAAGATCACCCACAGGTGTGTTGGTTGGTACGGGTGGTGTGTAGCGGATGGAAACTAGGTTTGGTTTGGGAATTGCATATCATATACATATTATATATATGATACATTTATATTATTGTAAACGGGCTATGGCCCAAATAATTGCTTAATGGGATTTGGCCTAGTGGACAATGGTAAGTGGGTTACACATTGAGTTTTAGTAACTCACCACATTTTACTTACCCCTTTCAGGTAATGATCAATTATGGAGACTTGGGCCGTGGATATCTTGGTGGAGGCCATGCTTCAAAACGGTTAAATTTGGAATTTTAGATTTCTTTTAATACTTTTAATTATTTGGCTATTTGAATTAAGGTTGTAATAAGGCCTCTGGATTAATTTTTGGTTTTGTTTATTGTTTGATGAATTTATAAACTATTTAAAGTATTTTAATTGAGATTTTAATTTCTAAAACTTAAATAATCATTTTATTCAAAAATGAATATACAAACAGGATTTCATAAAATTTTTCATATTTTTAACTCGAAAAATTACTGTTAAGATTTTCATCAATTCTTTGCGAAAATATCTTTAATTACTTTTAAAATTTTCTCGAACTGTTAACGATATTTTCAAAATTTCAATTTATAAGGTTTTGCATCTCAAATTGTCGGTTTATCAATCAAATCTAATGTTAATACTTCGTCTAAATTTTGTAATCTGTTTTACTTGATTTTTGAAAGACTTAATGGTTTTTCACATGTGACATGTCTGATCTGACCTTAATGCATGGGCCAGTTTGGGGTGTTACAGATGGTATATAAGCGGCTCAGGTCGAATGGGGCTGAAGTTTTTAAAGGTATTTTGGGTGTAGCCCCTAGTGTAGCGGAGTACTGGCTTGAGGCGGTGGAGCGGATTATGGACGACATGGATTGCACCGTTGAGCAGAAGCTGAAAGGAATTGTGTCATTACTGAGAGACGAGGTGTATCAGTGGTGGCTCATAGTTCGGGAAGGCACTCAGCCTGATCGTATTACCTAGGAATTCTTTAAGACAGCATTCCAAGGAAAGTATGTCGAGGCTAGCTATGTGGATGCCCGAAGGAAGGAATTCCTGAATCTGATTCAAGGATGTAGATCCATGGCAGCTTACGAGGCGGAGTTCCTGCGCCTGAGTCAGTATGCCCGGGGTATATTGCCGACTGATCATGAATGTTGTGTGTGTTTTGAGGACGGATTGCGTAATGAGTTACGGGTACTGATAGCCCCAAAGAAGGAGAGGAATTTTGCTACCCTAGTGGAAAAAGCTAAGATAGCTGAGGAAGTTAAACTCTCGGAATGGCAAAATCGAGATAAGGATAGGGTAAAACAAGAGAGACTCTAGGCATTCAGGTCTTACGAGAAGTTTTCAAAAAAGGCCTAGGAATGAGGGGCCAGTTCGAGTGGGTGCTTTAGCTACTACTAATCAGATTCATCCATGTGTGGATTGTGGAAAACATCATTCGATTGAATGTTGGAAAGAACTAGTGGTTATTTTAGATTTGGATCCAAGGACCATCGGTTGAAGGATTGCCCTCGAGAGCCTGCTCAGACTCAAGCAGTACGTAACAGATTTGCATAGCCAGCTGGAGGCGCCAAAGAAAGCCGAGAGGCCATGGGCCAGGTCGAGGTGGTAATGGCATAGGACGAGGTCAGAGTGCACTGGGTAGAGGTACCAGTAATAGGGGTAACGTGGAGGAAAGACAGACAGGTTTGGTTTATGCGGTCAGACGTCGAGAGGATGGTGATGCACCTGACATCATAACCGGTACGTTCTTCATATCTGATGTACCTGTTACCACTTTGATAGATATTGGATCCACCTATTTGTATGTTACATGTGCTGTGTCTGGAACTCTGAATATTAGATCTGAGATTACTGCTGGGGAAACAATTGTAATTAGCCCTTTAGGACAGTCGGTGGTATTAAATAAGTTGTTTAGGGATGTACCCTTAGAATTCTAGGGGGAAGTATTTTGGATGATCGATGAAACTGCCATTCGGCGAGTTCGATCTTATCTTGGGCATGGACTGGTTGGTTAAACACCATGCAAATTTGGACTGTGCTACAAAGTAGATGGTATTAAGAACTTCGGAGGATAAGGAAGTAATGATGATAGGTGAAAGAAGAAACTATTTGTCTAATGTGGTATCTGATTTAAAGGTAGAAAAGTTGGTACAAAATGAGTGTAGAGCATTTTAGTCTTTATCAGTGTTTTGGATGCCAAAAAGTTGTTGGTTGAGAGTGTTACGATGAAAGAGTTTTCAGACATCTTTCCCTAGGAGCTTCCAAGATTACCTCCGGATTGGGAAGTGGAATTTGGCATTCAGCTATTGCTAGGAACGACTCCAGTGTCTATTGCTCCGTATAGAATGGCGTCGAAAGAGCTAGTAAACTTAAAGCTCAAATTCAAGAATTGTTGGATTGTTGATTTATTTGACCACGTGTATCACCGTAGGGAGCATCGGTCTTGTTCGTTAAGAAAAAGGCGGGTCGATGCTTATGTGCATCGATTATAGATAGTTGAATAAGTTGACAATCAAGAATAAGTATCCGTTACCGAGGATCGATGATCTGTTCGATCAGTTGCGAGGAGCTTCAGTTTTCTCGAAGGTAGACTTAAGATCGGGGTATCACCAGTTAAAAGTGAAGGAGGCGGATATTCATAAGACTGCGTTTCGAACTCGTTATGGACATTACGAGTTCTTAGTGATGCCGTTTGGGTTGACCAATGCACCAGCTGCATTTATGGACATCATGAACCGGGTCTTCTAACCCTATCTAGACCGATTTGTGGTGGTGTTCATAGATGACATCTTGGTGTACTCAAAGACTGAAGAAGAGCATGATTCGCATCTACGAGTTGTATTGCAGATATTAAGAGAGAAGTAATTGTATGCCAAATTCAGTAAGTGTGAATTTTTCCTGAAGGAAGTGACTTTTTTGGGGCATGTTGTGTCTGCCGAGGGAATTAGAGTGGATCCCCGGATGGTCGAGGCTATATTGGATTGGAAGCCACCGAAGTCAGTGGCTGAAATTTGGAGTTTTCTAGGTTTGGCTGCTTATTACAGGCATTTTGTTGAGGGGTTTTCGTTGATTGCTGCACCCCTAACTAAGCTATTGTTTAAGGGAGTACCGTTTGTGTGGTCAGATAAGCAGCAAGATAGCTTTGAGAAATTGAAGAAGATTTTGACAGAAGCGCTAGTATTGATTCAACCTGAGGCTGGTAAGGAATTTATTGTCTATTGTGATGCTTCACATACGGGCTTGGGATGTGTGTTAATGCAAGGGGGAAAAGTAGTGGCTTATGCATCTCATCAATTAAGGCCGCATAAGATGAATTATCCCACTCATGATTTGGAGTTAAATGCAATGGTATTTGCTCTAAAGATTTGAAGACACTATCTGTACAGGGAGAAGTCAATTATCTATACGGATCATAAGAGTCTAAAGTGCCTCCTTACCTAGAAAGAGTTGAACTTAAGACAACGAAGGTGGATAGAACTGTTGAAAGATTATGACTTCTCAATCGAGTATCATTCAGGAAAGGCTAACGTGGTGGCAGATGCATTAAGTCATAAGGTGATATCGAATTTGAGAGCGGTTCGCTCATCTCAGCCTTTGTGAAGATGGTAGCCTGTTAGTCGAACTTCAGGTGAAGCCTGCATGGGTAAATCAAATTAAGGAAAAATAGTTGTTAGTTGAAGTGTTGGGTTCCCGACTTCGGCAAGTGGAAGGTGGTGAGATAGGGGATTTTGGATTGAATAGTGATGGAGTATTGTGTTTCGCGGAAGAGTTTGTATGCCCAAGGATTCAGAATTGAGGCAAATGATTCTGCATGAGGCGCATAGTAGCCCATATGCTATGCATCCCGGGGAAATAAGATGTACCGAGACCTCCGTGATTGGTGGCCTGGGTTGAAATGGGAGGTTATTGATTTTGTGAGCAAGTGCTTGACATGTCAGCAAGTGAAGGCGGAACATCAACTACCTTCTGGGTTGCTGCAACCGGTGAAATGGAAATGGGAAAGGATAACGATAGAATTTGTTAGGGGGTTACCTTTAACGCCTACTAAGAATGATTCCGTATGGGTGATAGTGGATCGATTAACGAAGACTGCTCATTTCTTACCTATTCGTACGGATTATTCATTGCAGAAGTTGGCCAAGTTGTATATAGTAGAAGTAGTGAGGTTACATGGGGTACCAGTGTCTATTATATCGGACAGGGATCCTAGGTTCACATCATGATTCTAGAAGGCTCTACATGAAGCTTTGGGTACAAGGCTAAATTTCAGCACGGCATTTCATCCACAGACAGATGGTCAGTCGGAAAGAGTAATCCAGATTCTAGAAGACATGTTAAGGGGCTGTGTGATCGACTTCAGGGGTAGTTGGGAAGATTTTCTACCATTAGCAGAGTTTGCATACAACAACAGCTATCAGTTCAGTATACAGATGGCACCCTACGAAGCATTGTATGGCCTTAGGTGTCGTACTCCTACTTGTTGGACTGAGCTAGGAGAGCGATAGTTGTTGGGTCCTGAATTGATCTCGGAGACAGAGGAAAAGTTAAAGTAATTCGGGCTCGGTTAAAGGAAGCTTCAAATAGGTAGAAATCATACACGAATTTAAAGTGTAAGGATATAGAGTTATCTATGGGAGATCAGGTCTTTTTGAAGGTCTCACCTTGGAAGAAGATCTTAAGATTTGGGCGGAAAGGCAAGTTAAGCCCTAGGTTCATCGGACCATACCGTGTACTAAAGCATGTTGGGCTAGTGGCTTATCAGCTAGAGCTACCCCTGGAGTTAAGTCAGATACATAGCGTATTTCATGTCTCGATGTTAAGGCGTAATCCTCGGATCCATCTCATATCGTACCAGTGGAAGAAGTTGAGATAAGACTTGACTTGTCTTTTGAAGAGGAGCCAATACAGATTTTAGATCGGGATATTAATGTGCTAAGAAGGAAGTCGGTTCCGCTAGTCAAAGTTTTATGGTGTAATCATGGCACAAAGGAAGCTACATGGGAGACAGAGAATGCGATTCGGCAACAATATCCTCATCTATTTTAATTAGGTAAATTTTGAGGCCGAAATTTCTTTAAAGAGGTAGAATTGTAACATCCTGAAATTCAAAATTTTATGTTTTGAAGTATATCTTGCGTTAGGCTAGTTAAAAATGTTAATTTTGTTTGTTTAGGGGTCCTAAGAAGGCTTTAGGTTGAATTGGGCCTTAGTAAAAAAAACTTTTGTTTAAGCAATTTAAGGAGAGAAGTAAGTGGCATCAATACTTAAGGAAATAAGTATGTTTGTTGCTAGCATAAGTAAGCATGTGGCAAGGAGATTGTGGTGTCACATGAATGGCTTTAAGGGAGGAGTTCGAGTCCCACCTAGTGCAAAAAATTTTGATTAAATTTTTGTGCTTCCCTTCCTAGTGTCAGCCATGGTCTTAAATAAGGTAATGAAGACTTTTTATTTATGGAAAGATGGCTAAGGATTATGGTAAGGAGGAAAACAAGGGAAAATGAAGGGAAGAATCAAAAGAAAAAGGTAAGAGAATGGAACATGTTGGCCTATTATGTGGAGGATGTTTTGGAAAGAATATTTGGCTCAACACACATCTTTTGGTAAAAATGATAGACAGTTTTGGTTAGGGGAATAGGGAGAGCCGAGATTCCTATTGCATTCTGGCAAATATTGTGCATGAAAAGTTTTGTTTCTTCTTAACATTTTGGCATTTTATTTTTCCAACTTCTTTTCCTTTTTTTTGGCCGAATCACTATAGCCTTTTGTTCTTTTCTCCTTTCTTTTGTTTTGCCAAAACACTCAATCCAATTTGGTTCATTTTCTTTTGGTAATAGCCGAACCTCTATACCCATTTGTCCATCACTTCTTTTCTTCTTCACCATCTCCTCAACCATTTTCCCTTTCTCTATAATCGACACAACTTTGTTTTGCCGAATCTTCTTTATTCTTTTCTCATCAATAGCTTAATTTCTATCATCTTCTCTTCTCCATCTTGCGTTTTGAGTATCTCTTCTTTGATCAAATCGGTAAGTGGCTCTATTCTATCCTTGCATTTTCTTTTCTTCATGCCGATTATGCACCTTCTCTTTGGAATGTCCTCTAAACCGAAACATTCCTTTCTTCTACTCCCTCATTTTGTGATCAACTCCTATTTTGTAGTATTCTTGTGGGGTTGGCTGAATCTTTTATTTTGTCGATTCATCCATAGTCGTAAGCCAATCGGTGGAAATCAGATTTATCATCGTAAGGTAAGAAGTTTCTTTATGGATTATTTCAATCTCGCTCATTGTTTGATTAGTTTGCTAAACAGAATAATGGTTGTGACTAATCGATTATTATAGGGATTATATCGATTATTTTTATTCTCTTGTTGATCCTACGAAAATAGTGGTAAGCCGAACCTTTTTCCTTAGACAATCGATTTATATCATCGTAATATTGTTTTGATTAAGACTTTTTCCAATGGAGGCAAGTGGTACCGATTCGAAAGGAAAAGCGATTGGAGAACTCAAAAGGAGTGGATTTGCGATTCCTACTCCTAAGTTCAAGCGTAGAGCGGTATCAGCGATTCGAGATTTCTCACCGGGTTGTGGACCATCATCCGGTGAGAATAGACAAATCGTGGTCGTACACGATTCTAAGGGTAAAAACTTTATTAGATCGTTAGATTTAATTATTTGGATTAAGGAAAACCTCGTTTGTTGCTTAATCGAGTGTAATGGTGTTTTAGGTGCCAAAGATCAAGAAGGTTTAGTCCTTACAGTAATCAGGTGTGTAATCTCACACCGGAATCCCATAGATTCATGATTCAATATCTTGATGGAAAATAGATCGTTATTATTTACAAGGCTTAAATCGTAATATGGCAAAAATTGAGTAACTTGTGTAAATTACAATATTTCTAAAGATCTGACAAAATCGGTATTTATTTGCAAAAATTATGAAAATGCCCTTATGGGCCAAATTACAAAAATGCCCTTATGGGTCGAATTACGAAAATGCCCCTATTGACCGAATTGCTATAATGGGCTGATTCACCGAAATTGTTCATTAAATTGATAATTGTTACTTATGTGGATATATTTTTATCTTGTTGCTTCTGTACATATTACATGGGGTGGGATAATCAATGAAGAGCAGTGTAGCTTGGTGGCATTGCCACAATATAAATATATGATTACATAATTTTGATTCCGGTGGTTCAGCCACAAATATTTCGTGATTAGCAGCTTGACGGCAAATTTGGTGTGAGCGGCGGGGTGGGTTGACTTGATCCCCACAGGTTTGATTGGCCGATCGGGGTGTGATTGGATGGATGGGTTGGGTTGCATTCATATCATATAATTATTGTTATGTAAATGGGCTTAGGCCAAAAATGATACAAAATGGATTCAGGCCTTGTGAATGACGGTAAGGGGATTATACACTGAGTTCTTGTTACTCACTCTTTTCCTTAACCCTTGCAGGTAATGCTCAGTGATGTGGACTTGGGCTTTGGATGACTCGATGGAGGCCATACTTCAGAAATGGTGTTTTTTTTAACTTCAAATTTCTGTTTACGTTTACTTTATTACTTTTACTATTTTGGGTTTTTAAGTTGTAATAAGGCCTCTGGAATATTTTATTTTTTTTTATGTTTGACGTATTTATTATTTTTCATGAATTATTTTTAAATGAGGATTTTCTAAAAGCATAACCTACGGTTTTGCAAAATTGATTAATAAATGGATTTTATAACAAACTTTTACAAATGATTTAACTCGGACTTTCTTTCAAATTATCAACGATATTTTCAAAAGTCACAGTTTTAAAGTTCATTATTTTGATTTTTGATTCATCAAACAACCTCTCAAGAATAGTTGTAATTTTATCAAATATTTACATCAAAACTTGTTTTCTTAGCCATAACCAAATAACACTTATTTTAGTTCAAACCAAAAGGATTTTATACGTTTTCCTCATGTGACATGTCAGATCCGATCGTAACGCATGGGCGGGTTTGGGGTGTTACATTCTCATTCCCACTTAAAAGGGTGTGACCCAACGGTCATGCAACATGATGCAAAAGTATTCTACAAGACTCGAACCATAACAATCAAATAAGATGATGCAAGCGAATGCAATAAAAGGATCGTAATTTTTCAAATCAAATTTTCAATTTTCAACAAAAGGACAGAAATTAATCAATTTTACGGCTTGACCCTCTTTTTGCGTCCCCAACGGAGTCGCCAAGCTGTCGAAACCATTTTTATTAGGTTTGAAAAACGAAAGTGGAGTCTCCACCGATCCTTTATTCGAGGTATGATCGGATCACCTTGAGATGAATTATTTTAATAAAACATTTTGATTTATTAAAACAATAATTTTGGTCTACAAAATCCAAGAAAATAGGTTCGGGAGTCGGTTACGTACGAGGAAGGATTATTGGATACTGAGATTCTTTTGTTCCAAAAGAATAAAATACCATATCTTGCACGTTAGGATACGCCATTTCAAACCCTCGATGCCAAGATCATCTCATGATTTCCAAAGTTCATGCATTTAAAAAAATTTAAAAGGATACTCGAGGATTTGGTTATACGAAAAATCGAAACTCCAGCATGTTAGGCACGATTTCTCAGATTTCCAAACACAAGACGTTGCCTTGTTTTAAAGTTGAGAAAACACGAATGAAAGCTTGAAAGGATATTCGATTATTTGGTCAAACGAAAAAATCGAAACCCAGCACGTTAGGGCACGATCCCTCTGATTTCCAAACATGAAATATTACCTTATTTTAAATAATTTTCAAATACACAATTTTAAAAATGTCTCGAAACACATTTTATTTGGTACATTTGTAATAAAAATAGAACATTTAATAAAAGCTCGAATACATTATAGTTTGCAACATAAAACAATAACAAGTAGCATAAGTATTGCATTAAGCATGAAATAACATACATACCCAACATTATACAAATGGAAATAATTTAACATAAAAATAAACAATAACGATAATTGCAAGGTTTAAAAGACACATATTAACAATCGAGATCAATAAACTACAAGATATAATAATTTTACAAAATTTACAATGGCAAATTAACATAAAACAAAATTTTGGATGCTAACAAATGAATTTAAAATAAAGAAAGTGGAGTTCGAAATCTACAATTTATGAAATTATTTAAAATAGAATAATTTGTAAATAAACTTGTGAAATGTGCATAAAAAATTTTAATACGTAACGTATTATATAAAAATAGTATATAAGAGTGCTTGAAACAGGTAAAACATAATTCAAAGTAAAATCTTTAAAAGAAAAATTATATATTCATATATAGATTTAAAAATAAAGTGTATATATATATATATATATATATATTTAAGAGAAAATACATAAAATGATATGAAACTAATAATATATACAAAAATGAGATAATTTTAATATAAATTATGTATGTATATGTATAAAATAATAGTATGTAAGAGTATTTTAGTTCAAAGTTGTGCAAATTATCAAAACAAAGAAATAGGAAATTTTGAAATCAAACATTTATATGATAAATAAATAAAATATACCTAATTGAATTAAGAATAAAACTACCAGGCTATTTTATAACTAAATGGAACAATTTATACAAGATTAAGGACCAAATTACAATGCGCACAAATAATTAATGACCAAACCAGCAAATATTTCCAATGCTCAAAACACAATGTTCAAGTTGGACTAGATTGAAAACGTGCTTGAATTATTGAGATTAATTTAAAAAAATAAGAAGTAGCTAGGGTATAATCAAATAACAACGTAGAGAAGGGGGACTAATAGCACAAATTATCCATCATCGCAAAAACGCGCGGATCCTGTGGACACTGAATCGGATCGGGTCGGGTGGCCTCATATGACGTCGTTTTTAGGCCACTTAA
Source organism: Gossypium rotundifolium (assembly GCA_025506655.1). Taxonomy (NCBI): domain Eukaryota; kingdom Viridiplantae; phylum Streptophyta; class Magnoliopsida; order Malvales; family Malvaceae; genus Gossypium; species Gossypium rotundifolium. Next base: position 113,144,402 of record CP106732.1, on the reverse strand, counting down.
TCAGGCTTCAAATGACGCCGTTTCACACGGTTTTAACAGCTAATAAAAGCTTAAAAACAATCCAAAATCAACCTTCTGTTCCCCTCTTCTCTTTTGAAATCAAAACCCTAGCCCCCTTTCGCTCTTGCTCTCAGTCGCAACTTGGAGCCTCTTCGCTTAACCACTAAAACACCACCATAAACGGTGGGTAATGGTACACGAAGGCCTGATTTAATCAACCAATGTCTTCGTCTAGCCCCGATCACGACGGAGAAGACGAGGACTGAATCTTACAAAGGTAATCCCTTTTTCATTTTCGCATGTAAAAAAAGAAAAGAAAAGAAATGCTATAGAACTGGATTCGAAAAGAATAAGAAAAATGAAGTCGAAAAGAAACTTTTTTTTTCTCTGTTTCTGGTTTTTCATTGCTCTATATTCTCTGTGTGCGTAATTTTTTGTAACCCCGTTACAATGTTTCTTCCAACTTTTATAGCCGAATATCGAAAATAAAAATGAAAAATGAAAATACAGTAGTTTTTTCTTTTTGTTTTTCTTGCTGTTGTTGTTTTTCTTGTCCTCTTCGCAGGTACGGCGCCCTAGTTGTGGCGGTGCACGAAGGCTTGAACGTGCGGATGTGGTGGCACGCGCATGGTGCACGTGTAAGGAACGAGGTAGCCCAATCGATTTGCTGGGTTGCGGAGTTAGGAGATTCCAGAAACCCCTAGGGTTTTGGAAAGGCTGGAAATTTTGGGCCATTCTAGCCTGCTTTGTAAATTGGGTTGTCTGCCAATAGTTTGGGCTAGGGCAGATTTGGGCTAATTCGAGTTTTGGGCTAGTGGGGTCAATTCGGGTTTTGGGCTAGGTTATCATTAATTTGTAATGGACTGATGGACTTTATTAATTTTGTGATTTTTATTATTGGACTTGGTTTATTATATTTTTGTTGTTTTTTAATTTAGTTTAATGGACACTAGGCCGGGCAAATTTGGGTTCTTACAGTTGGCATCGATAATGTTAATAGGGTTCTAGAAATTGTGAGTTGGAGTGAATTTACGTATTAATTTTATGAGTTTTGGAAGGTGAATCTACAAAGTTTTTAGGAGTGTTGAGTTAAATTATAAAATTTTTAGAGGTGGAAATATAATTTTATTATGTATTAATTTATGATTTTATATATTTTTAAAAGATTAAATATATTTTTTTTATTTTATTTTTATTTTTAGGTTAAAAGTGTAATTTATCATACATAATTTCATAATTATAAGTGCCCTAAATTTCCATTTCATTGAAAAAAGCACTTAAATTAAAATTTTCAACAACAAAAAATTTGAATTGAATAAGTATGTAGATAGCTACTTATGACATAGTCTTAAAAAGATTAAGTTGATTTTATTTTAAAAATATACTTAAAACAATTTATCTTTTTAATTTTTTTAACACAATATTGGGGCGAGGAATGGGGGTAACTGTTGCGTGTGAAATGATATGCAATTTGTGCAAGTATACACGTTAAATCAAGTAATAAAATGATGAGTGAGTATCGTTCCCATAAGGATTAGATTGAGGAACAAAAGTGGTCAAGTTATTATAATAAAATGAAATTAATACTATGGTAAAGCTATGGTAAGTATGAAGTGGCAATTAAAGGAATAGTTATGTACGCTATATGTGGAATTAATGAATACTTCGAAATGCTATGGCAAAACGAGAGTAGAAATACAATGGCAATTACGAAAATGATTATATGAATAATATGCAATTGAACAAATAAACAACTAAGGATTTGATGAAAAGATACTAAGGCAAAAGATAAGGGATATACAATGTTGATATGTAACGTTGGAATTACAAAGAATCTACCTTTACTGTCAAAAATACCTCGGAAAAATCGTAATCAATCTACTACTCAGAAGAGTTTTAAAGTGGTCCGCTTCTTTCGAGAGCAAAAACCTCAAGTTACCTTGCCCGTGTCTATAGGCCTTTAATACGGTACCCTACATTGTTTCCTTTTGTATGAACGCTGCTATATGTCTAAAGTCTACTACAAGTATCTGTCAAGTACTTGCTCATTTCATTTAATTTCGATCCAACTAATCCAACCTTTTCAAAATTAAATTAGTTTATGGGCATGCTGCACAATCGTCTATGTCTAGGGATTGCATGCATACAATTTAGAAATAAAAAACAATTGAATGAAATAGTAAATTAATTCAGATCCATGCTTCAACCATTAAAGAAAATAAATGTTTCATCATGTAATCCCAACCCTATGAGATTTAGCTCATGGGTTGGCAAATAAAATTCAAAACCAAAATATCATTCAATATCATTTTCATTGTCGTAACCATTTTTTTGAAAACGGGGATCGACTAGGGTTTTGAAAACGAAAATAAAACGGGAGTCGCCATCAATCTTTGTTAGGTGTGATCGAATCACTTTTATTTTAATAAAACATTTCGGTTTACTAAAATGGTATTTTTGGCCTACAAAATTCGAGAAAACGGGTTCGGGAGTCGGTTACGTGTGAGGAAGGATTAGCACCCTCGTCACGCCCACAATTGGTACCAAATTGATTAATTAGTGTCTTAATGTCGAAAGTTGAAAACTGAGAATGAATTTAAAATACGATCCTTTTTGTTTGTGTTGATTTTAAAACACTTGAATGAGTTGGAATAATCATTAAAGACCATCTCATCTCGAGGCGATGAAATGCCACATCCAATAAGTTAGGACACGGTAACCCGAATCCTTGAGAATAAGCCTGCCTTTTATTTAAAAGCACGTGTATTTTAATTTTAAAAGAATACTCGGTTATTTAGTCGAAACCCAGTAAGTTAGGGCACGATCTCTAGAATTTTTGAATACGAAAAATTGTTATTTTTAGAAGTTCTTATCTCGAGGTAACAAAATGTCACATCCAATAAGTTAGGGCACAACACTTTGAACTCTCGAGAATAAGCTTTTTATTCTAAACTTGTATTTTTTATAAAAGGATATTCCGTTATTTAAGCTAAACGAGAAAGATGAAACCCAGTAAGTTAGGGCACGATTTTCTTGAATTTCCAAAATGCAAAATATTACCTTATTTTGAAAATTTTCGGTTTTTTTGAATAATAGCAAGTGCAACATGTAGAGGCATACATTTATTTTGTTTGGAGTAAAATACGACGATCTAAGTTGGATAGATGTGTTGGGGTTTAATTCACAATGCGATGACATAATAATATGGTAATGAGCATGGGACAAGTATACATGAACACAATATAATACGAGTGAATGACAATAATACAAAAGATATGAAATAAACGAATTTTAAAAGAAATACACGATGGTAATAATCAAGCAATATACATTATTTAAATATTAACATCAATAATCAAAGAACAAAGAAATAAATAATATAAAAGATAGATAATACATAAAACAATTTAAGATAAGTAACAAAACAATTTTAAGTAAATAATACATAATAAAAAGTTTAAAATAAATAATGTATAAGCAATGTAAAATAATATAAAAGGTTTAAAATAAATAATATATATAAAGAAATTTAAGATACCTAATATAATAAATAAAAGCAGTTTTAAATAAATAATATATAAAATATTAAAGTTAATAAATAAAAATCAAATTAAAAGGGTTAAAATCCAATGATTGGGACTAAATTAAAATAAAAAGAAATTAAAGGTAAAAACTATAAATAGATAAACAAGTAAGGACCTAAAATGAAAAGGCGCTAAAGGCGCGAGGACTAAATGGGAAATTATCCCTGTCCTTCAGAATGCGCAGCATCAATAAGGACTAAATCGAAATCAAAATAAAATTTTTGGGCAAATTTAAAAGAAACGAAAAAACTAGATTGCACAAAATAATAATACAGATGGACCAAAATGGAAATAAAACCCTAAAGCTAAAAACTTGCGGATCCTGAGGCTTGCGGGTTGGCACAAAATGGCGCCGTTTCGGCGCTAATGGCCCTTACCCGAAACGACGTCGTTTAATAGTCATATAAATACTATTTTTAAGCCCCAAAAAATTCATTTGTTCTGCTGTTCTAAAAAAAACTTCTCTTTTTTTTTCTGAAATGGCCTTAGGTCAATCCCGCTTTTCGGTCATCAATCGCCATGCCTGACAATGGCTACATTGTATGCACGGTGGTTGAAAATCGCTGAACCCCATTTTTTGTCTCTTTTTTTCGTATAAAACGATTCTAAAGCCCAAAAAAGAAAAAAAGAAACAAAATAAAGGAGAAAGAAATCTCGAGCAGAGGAGACCCTTTGGCACCCCAATCGTCATTGTGTGGCCTTGGTCGAATCCAAGTGGATCCAATGACCTTGTGAGTCGACGGTGACTACCGACGCAACAAAGAGGTAAAAAACTCCTTTTGCTTTTTTATTTATTTAAAATACGATTAAAAATAAAATAAATGAATAACCTTCATTTTTTTTTTGAATCTCTATTTTTATTTCGATGTTAAGTAAAAAGGGGAAGAAAAAAATTATAGGGGATTTGTTTCTGTTTTTATAACCGAATTAAAGATCGATTTTCGTCCGTTTTCTTTTTTTTTTTTTGTTATTCTGTTGTTTTCTTCTTTGTCTTGTTGTGTTGGTTTCGTGTTCTTGTAGGTGTCAGATGCGCGTGGTGGAGCAGATGGAGGCGTGACAGGCAGTGGCAGAGGGCAGACCTAGGTGTGGCGCACCTAGGGTTTCTTTGTTCTTGTTGTTTTGTGTTTTTTTTTTTTTTGTGGTTTGGGCTAGGGTTAGGATTGATTTGAGCTGAATTGGGTTTGATTGGTTGGGTTTTGGGTTGTTTGGGTTTTGGTGTTTGGGTTATTTTGTAATTGGGTTTAAGGGTAGATTGGGTTGAATTGTTTCGCTTTTTGTAACGAGAATGGAGCAAAGACCAGTCAAAATTGGGTTATCTGTTGCCCTGAAATTTGCTCATTGAGCCCAATGGGTGAGCGTAACGAGAATGGAGCAAAGACTTAAAAAGTTGGACCAATAAGTTTTGAAGGGTCTTCCTGAGTCTAGTTTTAGGTGAAAAACCTTGGAGGTTGGTGAATCTCATGAGAAGTAAGGATTATTTATTTTATGGATTGGACGGAAGAGTTTCATTGAATTTAAACTCTCGACGGAGGGATCCCACATCGGAAAGATACAAAGAAGGAAGGTGAAGAGCTAGCTATATAAAGAGCATTCCAAGAGGAGAGTTAAGATACCTTGGTGGGCGTTGGGCACAGGAGTGGTCGCAACGCAGTTTAACACCTGCACTCTATTAGGTGTGTAACTCTCTTTACTCTAGTTGTAGAGCGGCAAATTAGAAGTGCTTGGCCACGACAATAGTAGTTACACGAGCGCAAGCGCGACGTGTGGGGCTTCGACGTGATAGTTGAGGCCATCAAGAGTATTCTTGTGGGTTGAAATTGCTTGGGCATGATGCATCAAGTGGGCCCAATGGGCTTGTGGGCTCAATTGGAATAAATTGTATGATGATATAGTATATAGTGAACTAGACTAGGTGGAACCTATATACGTGGCTAGATTTGTGTTAGGTGGGCGACACGAGCGTGTGGGCCTGAATGGGCCGAATCGAGTTTTAGGCCCAATAGTCTAGTGACGACCGGAAATAGTAGCCGAGTCGCTCAGGGTAACATTAGACCTTCGGGAGGGCCATTGCAGATCCGAAATTATGAAAATACCCTTGGTGGGTAAATTACGAAAATACCCCTGGTGGGTAAATTACGAAAATACCCTTGGTGGGTAAATTACAAAAATACCCTTAGTGTGTAAATTACGAAAATACCCTTGGTAGGTAAATTACAAAAATACCCTTGGTAGGTAAATTACAAAAATACCCTTGGTGGGTAAATTATGAAAATACCCTTGGTAGGTAAAATTACTGTTATACCCTTAGAGGTTGGTTAGCTTGATTATGTTGTATATTATTATTCTGATTATGATGGTAATTAGTTTCATCGTTATCTTTGATATATAATTTCCATACATGTCATCGCATACATGAATTATTATGGTGATGAACATTGCATGAAAATGGGTATGATGAGAGGAGGGGGAAGGATGATTTAGACTGTCACCAGTGGTTTTGACCACACAGTGGGTTGGCCCCGCTTTCCTTATTATTTGTGACTAGTCTCGATGGTTTTGACCACCGTGGTTTTGACCACACGGATATTATTTGTGACTACGGTCACCATGGTTTTGACCACATGGATTATTGTGACTCGTCCTAGTGGTTTGGTACCACGATTGGGTTGGCCCCACATGTTGATTACGGATTGTCATCGGTGGTTTTGACCACACGGTGGGTTGGCCCCACCATATGATTTGTAACTACGGTCACCAAAGTGGTTTTGACCACACTTATATGATTTGTGACTACGGTCACCAATGGTTTTGACCACCGGTGGTTTTGACCACAGGGGTAGAACAGGAGTTCGGTTGGTTAGGTTGGGTTTGCATGATTTGCATATTGACATATCAAATGTGTAAGTGCCTTGTTATTATCTGGATGGGGATTTACACACTGAGTCTCTGTGACTAGCAAAATTCACCAAGTCAACCATGGTTTTGAAAGTTCTTTTTGAATGTAGCCTCAAAGGTTTTGACAACCAAGTTTGAAAAAATCAACTGTGTTTTTCAAAAATAGGATTTGTCATTTCAATTCGCTCCATTGCAACTTCGTGACTACTCCACTATAACTTTTCTTCTTCGTAGCCTCGGAGAAGAGATTTGTAACTTTGATCTACTCCACTGATGTTTCAACGAGACAAGAATTCAGGGAGAAGAGATTTGTAGCTTTGATCTTCTCTATTGGAACTACAAGGATATAAGAATTTAGAGAGAAGAGATTTGTAGTTTCGATCTTCTCTACTAAAAATTTAAGGGAATGAAGATTTCAGGGAGAAGGGATTTATAATTTTGACCTATTCCGTTGGAACTTAAAGGAAATAAAAATTCAGAGAGAAGAGATTTGTAACCTCAATCTTTTCTGCTAAAATTTCAAAGAAATAAGGATTGATCCTCATTTGTAAACTCAGGGAGAAAGGATTTGTAGCCTCAACCTACTCCACTGGAACTTCGAGGAGATAAGAATTAAAAGAGAAGAGATTCGTAACCTCAATCTTCTCTGCTGAAACTTCAAAGAAATAAGGATTGATCCTCCATGTAAACTCAAGGAGAAGGGATTTGTAGTCTCAATCTACTCCATTGGAACTTTGAGAAGATAAGAATTCAGAGAGAAGAGATTCGTAACCTCAATCTTCTCTGCTAAAACCTCAAAGAAATTAGGATTAATCCTCCATGTAAACTCAGGGAGAAGGGATTTGTAGCCTCAACCTACTCCACTGAAACTTCGAGGAGATAAGAATTTAGAGAGAAGAGATTCGTAACCTTAATCTTCTCTACTGACTTCAAAGAAATAAGGATTGATCCTCCATGTAAACTCAGGGAGAAGGGATTTGTAGCCTCAACATACTCCATTGGAACTTCGAGGGGATAAGAATTCAGGGAGAAGAGATTCGTAGCCTCAATCTTCTCTGCTGAAACTTTAAAGAAATAAGGATTGATCCTCAATGTAAATTCAGGGAGAAGGGATTTATAGCCTCAACCTAATCCACTAGAACTTTGAGGAGATAAGAATTCAGGGAAAAGAGATTTGTAACCTCGATCTTCTCTGTTGAAACTTCAAAGAAATAAGGATTGATCCTCAATGTAAACTCAGGGAGAAGGGATTTGTAGCCTCAACCGACTCCACTGGAACTTTGAGGATATAAGAATTTAGGGAGAAGAGATTCGTAACTTCAATCTTCTCTGCTAAAACTTCAAAGAAATTGTAACACCCCAAACTCGGCCTAGACATTACGACTGAATCTGGCATGTCACATGGAAGGGTTGTTTAAAGAATCTACACTTTCATTAAAAATTTCAAGTTTTGTTGATTGTGAAAAATTCAATTTGTTTTATAGTTCTCTTTGCAAAAACATTTTCATTGCTATCTCCGATGATCTTGTTTATAATTAATCAAACTCGATGAGTTTCAGAAAAATGACATTTAAATTGTTGTAGACATGCAATATTTTGAAAAGAGTTATCCACGTTAAAAAAATCCAGAATTTTATTGATTATAGTTTGTAAACCGTTTATTAAGATTATAGAAAAACTTTTATTAATGTTTTAGAAAATCCCAAATTGAGCATTCAAAATTAATAAGCAGTAACTGAATTAAAAGTTAAAAACAAAACAAAATACCAAGAGGCCTTATTACAAAACAAAAACCCAAATTTAAATAAAATCTATACTACCGCAAAATGGAATTTACTAAGCTACGATGTATGGCAACCATAGAGCCCACCTCGGCTCCAAGTTCTTAAAGCTAGGGGTTACCTGCAAAATTAAAGTAGAGGGATGAGTTACGAGAACTCAGTGTATAATTCCCCATTTGGACAAAACTGGACCCAAGCCAACAGAAGCAAATTGGGCCTTAGCCCATACAGAAGTACAATGGCTCGAAGCCTATACAGAAACAAACTGAGCCTTAGCCCTGTTAGCGAGATAACACAGATAATACATGCAATGCAACCTAGCCCAGCCTAATGTTTCATCCGCTACACACCACCCGTATCCAACCTAACACACCTATGGGGATTTCTACAATCAACCCTCCATCCACTACACACATCGATGGCAGTCACGCTACTCATCGCCAAATTTGTGGCAGAGCCACCAGACTATCGAAATATATGTGGCTTAGCCACCAAACCAAAATGTGACAGAGTCACCGAAATATGTGGCAGAGCCACCAAATACACTTCCCCAATCATCAAAATCATCCCAATCCCATGCAACATACTATGGCATAATATTTAATGCATGCATGAACGTACCGATATAGCAGTTAAACAATTTTCATAGTCATGCCAAATCTAACCGAAAGGGTGTAATCGTAAATTTACTCACCTAGCTATTTCCAAACTTACTCGTTAGGTATATCTCGTGAACTTACCCATTAAGGGTATTTTAGCATTTAACAATTGCATCGAATAATACATTACGAAACAAATAAAGGTTTGAGTTTACACATCTGTTGGAGAGAAACATAGCAACCCACGAGCGTAGAACCTTAAAAGAATCGGCTTATACTTCTTAAGCCGTTTGGTCACGAATCGACCTTACTTCCCCGCGATTAATCTGGATCACAACCAAAGTTAAGCACCACTACCCAAGTCCATGCCTCACCTAGGATCTGGATTGAAACCTAACACCCCACCACCAGAAGGTAACATTCGGATTAGAAGTATGAAGGGTACTACCATTACCAAAATTGACTACCTAAAAGTTTTTATGAAAGACAACCTACCAAGGATGATAGAACTGCAGAGTGCCCCAACAACTTCCCGCTATTAACAATGTACTCGAAAATAACTATGCTAGCAGATGAAAGGTGTCTGGCCTAACTAACGAGAGTCTACCACGAAGCACAGAAAAGAAACAAGGTCACAACATGATGGAGTAATCAGTTACGAAAGAGAAACCAAATTCAGTTGTGATTAAAAGATGAGTGTTCATCTTTTATGAAAAGAGAGAGAATATGTAACATCCTAAATTTATGGGCCTATGCATTTAGTGTGGGGATATGTTTAATATGGTGAAAGGGGTTTAAATTTGGACTTAGAATTAGGCAAAGGCCCATATTAAATTATTTTAAGGTGGCATCATTAACAATTAAAAAGGAACAAGTTTTGGGTCGCAAGGAGCCCATGTTTTTAGGCCAATTTTGGCACTTTAAATGAAAATAGGGTGACACCACATACAAGGAATTAAGGGCCCAAAATTTAAGTTTAATAAAGCCCAAATCTTTTAATTTAAGTCAGTTAAATTTAGGCATTAAGATTTGATGAGGTGGACGGCTACAAGGCTCAAAAATAGGAAGATTTAGATGGATTTTATAATTGATAAAATAGTAGATAAAAATGAGAAAAGTTAGGAGCTTATCTATAAGGGAGGTGATGCCGAAAATCCACTGCCTAGAGAAGTGTAAAATTCGGCTACTGCATGGCAAAGAGGATGCCGAATTTCCCCTCTCATTTAGCTTGAATTTAAGGGCGTTTTCAGTTTTTAGTAGTAGGTGCCAAAATATCTATAAATAGGGGGGATAGCTCCTTGATTTTGACATTGAAAACCCTAATTTCTTCTCCCATTGTGCCGAAATTCCTTAGCCTCTCCTTCTCCAATTTCTTTTCTCCAATTTCTTCAAAAGCCGAAACTCTTCTCCACTTTTTCCTCCTTGTGCCAATTTCTCTAAAAAGCCAAAGCATCCATAGTCTTCTCTTTTATTCATCTTATTTGAGAATTAGTTCTATACTTCTGGCATTTAAATCTTCCATTGGCATTGTCGAATCCTCTTTCTAGTGCTAGCTTAATCTCTAATGCTAAGGTAAGTGTCAATTTTGATTAGTTCTCATGATCTATTCCCATTTTTGAAAGGCAAAAGTAAAGCTAATAATTTAATGGTTTTATGATGGGTGACAATTCGGGATTTGAAGGAAGCTTGGTCAATTAGATCTAAAAGCCGAAAATAGCTAGTCTCCACTTTCAAGATTTTTAAGGTAAGAAGATTTCCCTAATTTCTATTAGATTTGATCATTATATGTAAGATCTTAAGGTTATAATGAGAATTAACGATTAAATATTGTGATAGTAGTTCTGATAAGGACTTGTGATGGTATTAAATATGGATCAGGCAAAGGAGAAAATACCTAAGTTTAAGAAAAGAGCAAGATTCGCCATTCGAGATTGGCCACTTGGTTGTGGATGGTTTCAACAACACCTTAGGCAGATAGCGAAGAGTGTCGACTAAGGATAGCGTCGACATAGGAAGCATCTTCTTATCGGAATCGTGTGTAGATCTCTAACACACTAATAAACCTGTATGTATGACTATATATATGTTATGAGCTTAAAAGCGAATGAGGTCAGATAGACAATGAATGGAACCCAAAAGGGTTAGGCAATGATGCTGTACGTAAACATAGAACTCCCTATGTGTATCCTATGTGTATCATGGGTGGGAATATGATATTGAAAAGTATATATGTAACACCTGAATTAGGGGTTATGATGAAATAAATAATTGACTTTATTTTGATTTGTGTATGCATGGGGTAAAGGAGGGAAGGGAATATGATATTGAAAGTTGGAAGTGTTCCATGCGTGTTGGAGGTGAAGGGGGTGGGTCACACATGAAAGTCAATTGGAAGAGTTGGTCTGGACGCTAAGGGGAGGTCTGCTAGAAGTCACCGGTTCGAGCCAAGATAGCAAATAGCTTAGTTTTATTTTCTTTTTCTTTTGTCAAGTGCATGGGTGGAAATTGGCGCAAGTTGGACTCTTAAAAGTGATAAGGTGGAGTTAAATTTTGCTCTAAATTCAATTGGAGGTAGAGGTGTTAGTGGTTTATTTTTATTCAATTTTGTTTGAGGTGATTAAGGATAACAATAGATAATTTTAATTTAAATAAAAGCTGGAATTTATCACCTAAAAGGAGGAATTGGCCAGCATTGGGACTCCTTGGGGGTTGTTCAAAATTGATTTTGTACAAGAAGAAGTGCCCAAAATCCCAAAGAACTTTTCTTCTTTCTCTCTGCCGAATTTCCCTAGGCAATAGCTCAAAATTTTCCAAAGATCTTTTTCTTCGACTTAGCCGAAAACCACCATTAATTTTCCTTACATCTTTTCTTCTCTTTTCCTTCCTCCATTAGTCGAATCCCTACTACTTTGTCGCCAAATTCCTTATACCATTGCCCATAATTATTCAAAATTCCAAAGATCTGCTTTTGTTTTCCTTAGTCAATCTACTCCTCCCTATTTCCCGTAGTTTTGGCCTAACATCAAAGAAAAGGGTGCTCTCTTCTTCCAATCGGTTTGAGAGGAAGGGCCTTCGAGGATTTGGAAACGATCTAGTGAGCCGTCATCTTTAATTGGTTGGTAAGTGGTGGTAAAGATTTATTAATAGTTATTTAGTTAAGTGATTGAAAAGTCAAGGCTATTAACATGTGATTGCCGATTATAAGGAAGCGTAAACACTTGGTGTGGTGGCTTGTATTCAAGGGACGTGTAGGTAAGGTCTCGGATTTCAAATGATAACCCCTTGAGATTATTTTGGTTTGGCCGAATGGCCTTGGTACTAAATTTAGGTAATGGCCGAATATAGGGCAAGGGAATCTTGTGTGGCCGATTGGTTTCTTCGGGATTTAGAGCTATCGTTAGCATCAGGTGTGTACATACCCACTTTATAATTAATAACTGTGCTAAATACATTGTGTGTGCTAATCTGAAATGATGTAGATTTGGATCTAATACCATAATGGTATAAGCAAGGATTCAGGTAAGTCCTTGTCATTATGAGTTCTTTATGATGCTTTTGGGAAGCATGACATATTTGGTATATGTCATTTAAATATATGGTTAATGATAAATCCAGTGTATGTTGCTAAATAAGCATGTTGGCATGATTTCTGTTAAATATCATGGATTGATGTGGGATATATGAGTGGAGGGGGAAGTGATATTCGTGTCGACGGACACCAGTGGTTTGGTACCACATTTCGTGACTATGGTCACCAAAGGTTTGGCACCTCCAGAGGTTTGGCACCTCATAGCGCCTCGTCCCAAAGTGGCTTAGCACCACAATGGGTTGGCCCCACGGATTATATTATGGGATCGACGACGTTGATTTGGTATCACACGGGTTGGCCCCACCGGTGGTTTGGCACCACAATTATTGATGAATATCGTGAATTTAAGTCACCGTGGTTTGGTACCACACGGGTAATGAAAGATGTTTGATGGCTAGGTTGGGTGCATAATTTAGTGCATGTTAATTTGTTATAAATTGTGTATGTTGTGGCACTAAACCGGAAAAGGGTTACATCGAGTCTTGGTGACTCACCTTTTCCTTTAATATTTTTCAGGTGACTCGTAGATCGCGGATGAGGAGCCGGATGGACTCGAGGTGGCCATGCAGTGGAAATTTGAGTTTACTTTGAATTATTTTTATTTTATTTTAGTTTTATTTATTTAAGTTATAATAAGGCCCCTAAGATTATTTTTATTATTTGTCATGTTTGGATGAATTATTTAAAGTGTTTAATGATTTTACAATGATCACACAAGTTTTCTTAAATTGAACGAAAATGTTTTTTCGTGCCATCTGCACATCTCAAATCCAGAATAATCAACCCAATATATTTTTAAACGAACTAAGTATTGTTTTCTTTATACATCTCAACTGTTTTTTTTAGATAAAAGAATATCTTTTACCTTAAAATAAATCGGTAAAACAAGGGTTTCCAAAATGTTTTCTCTGTAACATACCAAATTCGGTCATAACGTTTGGGCCGGGTTTGGGGTGTTACAAAATTGGTATCAGAGCCCGGTTCAAAACTCAGCTGTGGGGGGCCCAAGGCCCAAAATGTTTGGTTTTGCGAAGTAGGCCTTATTATGATGTTTTTAGAAGCTGTTGGCTTGAACAGCATGGCACCGAGTCTCCGGCACCTATCCGCCCAGGTAAGTACTTCTATCAACTTTTGTGAATTCTTTTGATGAAGGGTAGAAGAGTAAAATGGGAACGTAGACTATTAGAGTAGAACTGTTGAACCCTAGGGTTATCATACCCCAACAAACATGCATAAGATTTAATAATTACCTAAACAAACCCTGTGAGTTGTCACTGAGCAAAAGATGTGGCAATCGTTATATGCATGTCTAGGATTGGATTCAGTGGGGGCCTGGTATTTAAGCAGTCCTCGTGACTCACCTCCTACTCACTCGAATCCTACCTGGTGCATAGTAACGGTTCATCCTAGCTGAGACGACGTACTCACAGGCTGAACATGATAACTAAAACCCGAAAGGGACTAGCCGTTTTGTTTTGAAGAAATTGAAGCCTTGTTTTGAAAAAAAAGAAGAAGAATGTAAATGACCAAAATACCCCTGGTTTGTAAATTACCAAAATACCCTCCGTATGAAATTTTTTTTTCAAATAGAAATTTTCAAAATATCCTTCTTTTATGAAAATACTTAGAACCCAATTTTTGGAAGTTGTTTTGAGAAAATGCCCTGAATGTGAAAAATTACTAAAATACCCTTAGGGGGTAAAATTACGAAAATGCCCTTGATCTATGATATTCCCAAAATACCCACAGTTTTAATCAAAATTTTCATTTCATAAAAAGTGCTTAAAGATTTTGGAAAATTACAAAATTGCACCTCACCAGCAAAATTAACAAAATGACCTTGGTTTTCAAAATTGTTGCAACACCATCAAAATGGAAGATAAATTCTTAAAATAACTCCCAAAGTTTTACAAATTTTTGAAACATCCCCGATTTATCAATTTTACAAATTCACCTCGATTTGTGGAAAATTACCAAATGCCCTCGAGTTTCAAAATCACCGAAAGACCTCAATTTCAAAAATTTTCCAAAATACCCTGAAATTAAGAGTTTTAAAATAATTTTGACAAAATCATCCGAGAACTCAGATTTTGAAAAATTACAAAAATACCCTATAGGACAAATTACGAAAATACCCCGGGTAGTGGAAAACGATCACCATGAAAACTACAATGTCTCTTTGGATGAATGAATGGAAAACGTGTGCATGTATGATACTGAAAGAACCACTCCTAAAACTTCTATCATAAAATTTTTTCTGATAACCAAGTGAAATACTAATACATAAAACTTCTTAATCGATTAAATCGCGACGTTAGAAATAAGTTCTAAAGGACGTGAACTTAGAGATTGTGCCTAGGAAGTAAGATAGTTTTATTAAGATCAGAGTGCGCAGCATAAGCGTAGTACGATGAGCTAAGATGTACGACTATTCGTTAGTAAGTAATTTCGAGGACGAAATTATTTTTAAGGGGGGTAGAACTGTAACACCCTGAATTAGGGGTTATTTATAATTTAAATAAATTACAAATGTGTGCTTAAAGAAATAAATAATATGACTTTATTTGGCATGATTTAGGGTCTAGAATTTAACCCGAGCTAGGCCTGACTTAGGGTTAAAAATTTCTTTTTAAGTGCTTAAAGGAGGGAAGCTAGGTAAGATAAGGGTTAAGAAAATTTTAAAAGGAACTTGACACAAGAATCTAGTTGGCTAAGTGGTTCCATGCGTGTTGGAGGCGAAGGGGAGCGCAGTCACAAGTTCGAGTGGGGGAGGAGCATTCTGCGTTTATTTTTTTAAGAAGTGATGGGCTTAAGTAGGAAGGCCTTAAAATTAATTGGTGAAGGTTGATGGCATGAAAGTCCGTGTAGTAGGAGTTGCTTGGGGCGCCACTTAAGAGTTAGAAGGGTGTCTCGGGTTTGAGGGACGCAGGGAGCATTTTTGGGCTTTTTGGGTTAGAAGAAAAAGGGCCAAGAAGAAGGTCTTATAAATAAATGAAAGGGGTAATTGACATGAAAGTCAATTGGGAGAGTTGGTCTGGGCGCTTAAGGGGGAGGCTGCTACTAGAAGTCACTGGTTCGAGCCAAAGATAGCAGTTAGCTTTAGTTTTATTTTCTTTTTCTTTTGCTACTGGCGTGCATGGGTGGAAATTGGCTGCAAGTTGGACTCTTAAAAGTGATAAGGTGGAGCTAAATTTTGCTCTAAATTGATTGGAGGTAGAGGTGTTAGTGGCTTATTTTTATTCAATTTTGTTTGAGGTGATTAAGGATAACAATAGATAATTTTAATTTAAATAAAAGTGGAATTTATCGCCTAAAAGGGAGGAATTGGCCAAGATTAGGACTCCTTGGGGGTTGTTCAAAATTGATTTTGTACAGCAAGAAGTGCCCAAAATCCCAAAGAACTTTTCTTCTTTCTCGTCTGCTTAATTTCCCTTAGGCAATTGCTCAAAATTTTCAGCATCTTTTTCTTCTACTTAGCCGGAAACTACCATTAATTTTCCCTACATCTTTTCTTCTCTTTTTCCTTCCTCCATTAGCCGAATCCCTACTACTCTGCTACCGAAATTCCCTTATACCATTGCCCATAATTATTCAAAATTCCAGCATCTCTTTTGTTTTCCTTAGTCGAATCTACTCCCTCTCTATTTGCTATAGTTTTGGCTGAACATCAAAGAAAAAGGGTGCTCTCTTCTTCTCCAATCGGTTTGAGAGGAAGGGCCTTCGAGGATTTGGAAACGATCTAGTGAGCCGTCATATTTTAATTGGTTGGTAAGTGGTGGTAAAGATTTATTAATAGCTATTTAGTTAAGTGATTGAAAAGTCGAAGGCTATTAACATGTGATTGCCGATTATAGGGAAGCAGAAACACTTGGTGTGGTGGCTTGTATTCAAGGGACGTGTAGGTAAGGTCTCGGGTTTCAAATGATAACCCCTTGAGATTATTTTGGTTTGGCCGAATGGCCTTGGTACTAACTTTAGGTAATGGCCGAATATAGGGCAAGGGAATCTTGTGTGGCCGATTGGTTTCTTCGGGATTTAGAGCTATCGTTAGCATCAGGTGTGTGCATACCCACTTTATAATTAATAATTGTGCTAAATACATTGTGTGTGCTAATCTGGAATGATGTAGATTTGGATCTAATACCATAATGGTATAAGCAAGGATTCAGGTAAGTCCTTGTCATTATGAGTTCTTTATGATGCTTTTGGGAAGCATGACATATTTGGTATATGTGATTTAAATATATGGTTAATGATAAATCCAAATGTATGTTGCTAAATAAGCATGTTGGCATGATTTCATTAAATATCATGGATTGATGTGGGATATATGAGTGGAGGGGAAGTGATATTCGTGTCGACGGACACGGTGGTTTGGTACCACATTTCGTGACTATGGTCACCAAAGGTTTGGCACCTCAGAGGTTTGGCACCTCATAGCGCCTCGTCCCAAAGTGGCTTAGCACCATAGTGGGTTGGCCCCACGGATTATATTATGGGATCGACGCCATGATTTGGTATCACACGTGGGTTGGCCCTACCAAAGTGGTTTGGCACCATAATTATTGATGAATATCGTGACTTTAAGTCACCAAAGTGGTTTGGCACCAAGAAGGGTTTGGTACCACACGGTAGAGAAAGGTGTTTGGATGGCTAGGTTGGGTGCATAATTTAGTGCATGTTAATTTTTATAAATTGTGTATGTTGTAGCACTAAACCGGAAAAGGGTTACACATCGAGTCTTGGTGACTCACCTTTTCCTTTAATATTTTTCAGTGACTCGAGATCATGGATGAGGAGCCGGATGGACTCGAGGTGGCCATGCAAAGGAAATTTGAGTTTCATGATAGGTCACTTGGTGATCGGTGGTGGAAATCCCACATATACAAATGTTAGGTCACATAGTGATCGGTGGCTATGCCACATTTAATGATTCCTAATTAATGGAATAGGCAGTGCGGCTGTCATTTTGGTGTGTAGCGGATGGAGGGTTGATTGTAGAAATCCCCAAGGTGTGATGGTTGGTACGGGTTGGTGTGTAGAGGATGGAAACCTAGAATGGGTTGGGTTATTCATTATTTATCATTTACCATGTGATTATGATTGTTACCTTCATGTATGGGCCAGGGCCCATAATGTGTTTGTGGGCTCGGGTCGTTGTGTGTTTTGAGATTTATACACTGAGTCTTGGTGACTCACGCTTTCCTTTCTCTACTCTTCCAGATGAGCAGTAGATCGTGGACATGGGAGCCGAGACGGACTCGAGGGGCCATCAAGTTTTATTTCTACAAATTATTTTTGGGATTTCTTTAAATTTTATTTTATTTTATTTGGGAATATTTATGTAATAAGGCCCAAGTAGTTTTCAATGTTATGCAACTTATGAATTCATGACAAGGTTTATTTATACGTAATAATAATACAAAGAGATTTATTTCCAAAAAGTCACTTCTTTATTTAAATTTTAAATAATTAACTTGTGTTTTGAAAATCCAATAAAGTGTTATGTGTTCAATAACACACCAGATCTGGTCGAAACGCATGGGCCGGGTTTGGGGTGTTACAGAAGAAGAACATATGTGTCAAACAAAATATAAAAGAACCCATTACCTTGTGCTTACCAACAATCGAATAAACAAAATGCATTCGATTCACTTGGGACCAAAGGGACTATTCGGCTTAAGGAGAGAAATAGAAGAAAGACAGTGAAGGAGCAGCAAAGTTTCGGCTATGATGAGAATAAAAAAGAAGACAGTTGGACAAAACGGATGAAGGGAAAAAGAAATGCACGAGTGGTCACTCTATAGATTCGGCTAATACTAAAGAAACAAGAAGAGATGAAGAAATGAAGAAAAGCCACACCAATGACTTAGGTTTTGGCAAAGGAAGATGAGACTAAAATTGAAATTTGATTGACAAAAAAAAAAGAATGCTCTCAATTGCACAAATGCTAAGAAAAATGCTCAAAAATTCGGCACACACACCTTACCCTAAAATTGAATACTCTCCCCAAAAGCCCTTTACTTGACTGAATTTATTCCCCCAAACACTCCCCACTTTCGGCCAACTATCACCACACTCCCACTCCTTTGATCCTTGATGTACTCCCTCCCTCACTCTCCATCATCCATTCAAAATATTTGACTAAGTCTCCCCTCTCTCCTAAAGAGTTTGAACTTCACTCAGCTTCCTCCCTTCCTGAGCACAAAAATATAACTCATTTTGTAATAGGTGGGATTCAAACCCCACTTCACCCAGCTTCCACCTTAATGCCACAACCAACATGCCACACACCTCCCTTGTGTTACCAAAACACAAACAATTATACTTAAATCCTGCTTCCATTAGCTCTCCCCCCAAGTTTCCAAAAAGAAAAATTTTACCAAAGCTTTGGCTTGAACCCGAACCTCCCTAGGACCCCCAAACACACCCAAACAACAAGCTAAATGAGCTAAACGCATGCAATAATACAAAAAAGCCAGACCTCTATTTTTAGGATGTTACAGAAATAAGGATTGATCCTCAATGTAAACTCAAGGAGAAGGGTTTGTAGCCTCAACCTACTCTACTGAAACTTCGAGGATATAAGAATTGTGGCTTTCGATCTATTTTGCTACTGCTTAGTGAGATAAGATCTGCTCCACTACTACTTAGGAAAACAAGATCTGTAATCTTCAGCCTACTCCACTGTTGCTCAGGGAGATAGAATTGGTCATCCTTGATCTGCTCCACTACTGTTATCTCGAGGGAGTAAAATCTAAAATCTTCAGTCTGCTTTCTTGTTATCTTAGGAAGATAAGACTACAATCTTCGATCTGCCCCACTACTATCTCTAGGGGTCAAAATCTTAAATCTTTGATATTGCTACATGGTTCTCTGGGCAACCTGTCCCATAGAATTAGTTTTATGTGCTTATGCTTATGCAAATGATTAGGATACTATGATCGGAATGACTCAAATGCTCCTGACTACATATGTTATGAATGATATGAATGCATAAATGTCATGAAAATGACTCCTTTTCAAATGTTTAAGTGTCATTGTTATTCATCAAGGCTTTATCCCTGACATATTAGGTTGCCTTCTTGCTCGGCTGGTATTTTGACACAAACCCGTAGAAATGATCATACTTCACTCAACCGGTTTGCCCTACTATAACTTCAAAGTTTGCCATGGTACCTCTGGGACCTAGGGTTTGTACCATCTTCAAACCATCTTACCGTTATTCAGGGGAATGAAACTTTTCCCATCCATCCCACCGCCATTCAGAGGTATAGGATTTGTATTCTCTTCAATCAATCCCACCGCCATTCAAGGGTAGAGAACTTGTTTCATTTTCAATCCATACCACTGCAATTCAGGGGTAGAAGACTTGTATCATTTTTAATCCATCCCACCACAACTTAGGGGTAGAGGATCGTAACTTGTTCAATCAACTAATCACTCCTTGAGAAATTCGCCCAGATGTGTATTCATGATATTCGTATGGACGAAGAATATCATTCTTCTTGAGAATGATTCTCCTCTCACGCTTGAGTTGATATTGTTCACTTTCGTCAAGATTGTATTATTGACGTAATATCTTGTCATTTTGTTCAATCACCATTTTTGACAAAATCCGAAGAGATAACCTTAATTTGGACTCAAATATTTCCAATCCTTAAGCTTGGTGAATTCTAAACAATAATCTTGTTTCAGGTTCTTGTATTATTTAGAAGTTCTTAGAGTAATATGCGAAACTCCTTTTGTGAAAGTGTCATTAATCCACTAATCGTTATTCTAATGTAAAATGCTTGAAAAAGATCGTAACAATAGAAAAGAAGGAAATTAATTAGGAGCATAGCTCGAAATGAATAATTAATCAAGATATCAAATTTTGAAAAAATAAAAAATGAGAATGAATTAATCAAGATAACAAATAAATTTATTGGGAGTGTATCTTGAAAAGAATAAAGTAATCAAAGATAGCAAATTCAGTTTGGGTAAGATGAAAACTAGGTGCCCCAGATATCGTAGCATGAGCTTCTCTGTTCAAACTTTTTGAGGACCATTTTAAGCTCAATATGTGTTTAGGGGATCTAGAGTACTCTATTGATGCCTCAAGACGTAACAACTCTCCTTCTTGTTAATTCGGAGAAAGCGAGACTACCGTGATACCCCATTTTTATTAAAACTTGAATCGCCCTTGTTGGGTTTTCAACTCAAACCCCATTTGGTCTCAAAATGCCCTTTTGGGTTTTCTCCCTGGCCTCTCTTTTTATTTTTTAATTTTTTTTTGGGTCTCAAGGCACCCTTTGCATGTTTTCACCTTGGCCTCTCCCCTAGATCTTCAATATCCATCTTGGTCAGTACCAATGCTCCTCCAAAACAGGCCTTCTTTACTACATAAGGTCCTTTCCAGTTTGGCGTCCTCTTTCCTTAAAAGTTCCTTTTACATGGAAAAATTTTCTTCAAAGCCCTATCATGAAATTTTCTAGGGAAAACCTTTTTGTTATAATCGCACATCATCTGACTGTGACAGATAGCTTTTAACATCTTCAAATTCAACTGATCATATTGGGATTAAATCCATTCTACCTCTTCCAACTTTAGTTCTGACAAGACTCGAAAAAAGAATGTCGACTTCGATAGACAAAACGTTTTTATTCCACAAACTAAGGCTTTTATTCCACAAACTAAGGCATTGCCCCAACGAAGGTCTTGGCCAATATTTGATAAGCATAGAGGGTAAATGTAACTTTTTTATGCCAATCTTTACAAGTCTAGGTCATCTTTCTAATGATCCTTTTTTTTTTTGTTTTTTTCGATATTCTTTCTTTCTTTTTCCCTCTTTTGTTCTGATGACTATTGACTTTGTAATATTGGCCTACGAAGCTACTTCCACCCTTTTAGCGAAATAATTAATGCCTACTAGCAGCTTCCGACAAGATTGTCTCAACAAACTCCATGCCCCACTTAGATAAGGTCTACGAAGAAATGAAGGAGGCACATGAATCTTGTCTTCATAATTTTGACATTTACGGCATAACTGATGCAATCCCTTTCTATGATGGACCAGCAGAATCTGAATCTCATGATTAGCTTAGCTATCATAAAATCATTAGCATGTGATCTTCAAATACCCTTATGGACCTCTTCTTGGATTTCCTTAGCCTTAACAGCATACCCACGTCTTAGTAGCCTAGGCATATCACGTGAAAACATCATTGAATTAGAAATAACTCTAGGATGTCTCGCTTTGTCTTTACGGTGAACTAGGATTCCATCTTCATCTCCTTCATTAGCTCGTAGTGTCCGCTGACACTTCGTAATGTAGGATCTACCATTCTTAACAAATTACGAAATAAGTTGCAATCTCTATCATCTTCAAAGTCCTTAGATCCCTCTAGACACATATCTCACTAAAAAGAGAGTCAGTAACAGCGTTGCTCATGTCATTGATATCTGGGGACCCATTGTGGGTATGAAGGTAAATTATAGAGAATAAATGATTCTAAGAATGATTATTTGTATGGTATGGTCATGAATAAAAAATGAAAGAATATTTGAATAGAAATCCAAAGTACAAAAGAATCTATAAATAGAAAGAATGGAAAAATATTTGCTCAAAAAGATACATTTTATTGAAATAGAGATTCTAGATGCAAGCCTATTTCACAAAAGGACTCTTATTGTCTCTAGGCTTAAAGCAACAAGCATGTTCCAAATATTACTCTGAGTAAGCTTTAAAAATACATGAATCTCTTCCGCAATCCTATTGTTTAAAAAACTCCTAAACATGCAAGGACTTGGAAACTTTGATTCCTCGGTTCACTCTTCAGATACGTCATTAATGTTTAAATTCCCCAGTATCAAGTTTTGCACTAGAGCCCTGAACTTGATGTACTCTTGATCTTATGGCCCCATTCATCATGGTACTCACAATATTTATCCCTTTAACAATATGGTTGGGTAATGAATTTTTTGCACCAGAGGGATCATCGAATTTTATAACTCATATTTTGATGAATCTTTCAACCAGCTTTTTGAAAGCAAGGCAATTTTCTATTGAATGTCCTGTAATCCCGGCATGGTACTCATATTGAGCATTTGAGTCATACCATTTGGGGTATAGGGGTCATATTGGTTTCAGGTAAAAAGAGGCTACAACATATGCGTCAAACAACATTTGGTACATCTCCCTATACGAGATTGGGATGGGCACGAACCGAGGTTTTTCTGAGTTTGATTTTGGATTGAATTCTTCTCTTGGGGAGACCAGATGACTAGTAACTGCCTTCTTTGACTGGTTTACTATAAACGACTTCAAATGGCCCTTGTTATACCCACTTGTATTATTCACATCCTTGTCCTTCCTCTTCGGGGCCTTTGAAGCCCATTCTCCCTTTTTCTTTGCTTTTGCTAGGCCAAGAACAACAGGATTGACTCGATCATCACCAGGACCCATCGAAAAGTTTAGCAGCATCGAGGTATCAGTCTGATATTAGGATCCAATAATGACAGGTACCCCTTGTAGATGTACATCTGGTTGGGTCTGAACACTTATTGGCGTGCAACCGGAGGGATAAACGAAGTCTTCCTTATCATCCTCACTATTGACTACCGGGCCTTTCTTCTTTTCAAGCCCCTCAGCTGATAATTTGGTTAATTGGCCTATCATATTCCTTTGGAATTCTAACATTTGATTCCACATATCCTGTTGAATTCTAAACAATTGCTCTTGCATCTGTATTTGTATTTGCTCTATTCTCTCCAACATTTGTTCCATGTTTTCTAGGTTAACTGAAATAATTTTACCTAATTAGGATCCTTTTGTGAAAATCTAATGCAAATAATACAATGCAAATAATGTAATGCAAATGATGTGATGTAATGCAAATGCATGAAATGAATGCAAAAGAAAGGAAGACGTTGATTCTGAATTCAATTCCATTAGAACAACTTTTCTAGAAAACAAATTTCTTTACATAAAACGGATTACATATGCGGCCTTGCCCTCATACTCCCAGTGAAGACATTGATCTTCTCCTTCATATCAAGATGCTATGGTCGAATCTTGCTAATTTTCCCAAAGATGTCTCTATCGTCTCCTTTTTAGTTGGATCCGTGTCGCAACCCATTGCTCACTTATCCCCGCAATGTTCATTAACTCCTTTTAAAAGAGTTGAGATGTGACGGCTCTTGAATAATCCTTGTTGGCTTGAATCCTCGGGCAATGAAACAAAGTCTTGTTTTTCGCTACGGACTATCAGTCTTCTTTCATTGTGTTTACTTGGACCCTATTCGGATGGCCGTACTATATTCCATTATATCAAGAAGTTCATTTTCCTATGACAAGCTCTTCTATTTGATAATCGAATATGAATCAACACCTCCTTTCTAAGATGATGCGATACAATGCAATACAATGCAATGTAATCATAAACAAAACAAAACACATTGGCATAAGAAAAATAAACAACAAAATAGATTACCTAAATGGGTGACCACTAGGGTTTGGCGTGATTCTACCTAAGGCGGACTCTTAAAGCTCACTATATGTGGTTCGGTTCTAAAGTAAGAGTACCTGAACCAACAGATTCCTCGATCTTTACCCATTATAGGTTCTATAGACCGAGTTCAGTACAGGGGAATACATTTTTCTATGGCCATGCGGAGATGAAAATCTAACAAAGACATAGGTACGGATGTATCCCGGAAGTAGTCCACTAGCCCATGCGAAGGTGAAAACCTCACGAAGGCATAACTTCTCACTCCCACTTAAAAGGGGTAAGATCGATCTATGCGATGCAACATGCGAAGATAAATCAACAGGCTTAACTCATTATGATAAATACCACAAAACATGACAGATGCAACAAAAAAAACGTGAATTCAAATCAGATTTTCAAATCTCGACAAAAGACAGAAATTAATCAATTTATGGCCTGACTCTCTTATTGACATCCTCAGCGGAGTCGCCAAGCTGTCGTAACCATTTTTTGAAAACGGGGATCAACTAGGGTTTTGAAAACGAAAATAAAATAGAGTCACCATCAATATTTGTTAGGTGTGATCGAATCACCTTTGTTTTAATAAAACATTTCGGTTTACTAAAATGGTATTTTTGGCCTACGAAATTTGAGAAAACTGGTTCGAGAGTTGGTTACATGCGAGGAAGGATTAGCACCCTCGTCACGCCCAAAATTGGTACCAAATTGATTAAATAGTGTCTTAATGTCGAAAGTTGCAAACTGAGAACGAATTTAAAATACGATCCTTTTTATTAGTGTTGATTTTAAAACACTTGAATGAGTTGGAATAATCATTAAAGACCATCTCATCTCGAGGCGATGAAATGCCACATCCAGTAAGTTAGGACACGACACCCCAAATCCTTGAGAATAAGCCCACCTTTTATTTAAAAGAACGTGTATTTTAATTTTAAAAGAATACTCAGTTATTTAGATTAAATGAGAAAAATCGAAACCCAGTAAGTTAGGGCACAATCTCTCAAATTTCAAAATATGAAAAATTGTCATTTTTAAAAGTTCTTATCTCGAGGTAACAAAATGTCACATCCAATATGTTAGGGCACAACACTTTGAACTCTCGAGAATAAGCTTTTTATTTTAAACTTGTATTTTTTGTTTTAAAAGGATATTCCATTATTTAGGTTAAACGAGAAAAATTGAAACCCAATAAGTTAGGGCGCGATTTTCTCGAATTTCCAAAACGCAAAATATTACCTTATTTTCAAAATTTTCGTTTTTTTTAATAATAGTGAGTGCAACATGTAAAGGCATACATTTATTTTGTTTGGAGTAAAATGTGACGATCTAAGTTGGATAGATGTGTTGGGGTTTAATTCACAATGCGATGACATAATAATATGGTAATGAGCATGGGACAAGTATACATGAACACAATATAATACGAGTGAATGACAATAATACAAAAGATATGAAATAAACGAATTTTAAAAGAAATACACAATGGTAATAATCAAGCAATATACATTATTTAAATATTAACATTAATAATCAAAGGACAAAGAAATAAATAATATAAAAGATAGATAATACATAAAACAATTTAAGATAAGTAACAAAACAATTTTAAGTAAATAATACGTAATAAAAAGTTTAAAGTAAATAATGTATAAGCAATGTAAAATAATATAAAAGGTTTAAAATAAATAATATATATAAAGAAATTTAAGATACCTAATATAATAAATAAAATAGTTTTAAATAAATAATATATAAAATATTAAAGTCAATAAATAAAATCAAATTAAAAGGGTTAAAATCCAACTGATTAGGGACTAAATTAAAATAAAAAAGAAATTAAAGGTAAAAACTATAAATAGATAAAAAATAAGGATCCAAAATGAAAAGGCGCTAAAGGCACAAGGACTAAATGGGAAATTATCCCTGTCCTTCAAAATGCGCAGCATAAATAAGGACTAAATTGAATCAAAATAAAATTTCTATGGCAAATTTAAAAGAAACGAAAAAACTAGATTGTACAAAATAATAATGCGAAAGGACCAGAAAGGAAATAAATCCCTAAAGCCAAAAACACGCAAATCCTGAGGCCTGCGGGTCGGCACAAAATCGTGCCATTTCGGCGCTAATGGCCCTTACCCGAAACGACGTCGTTTAACAGTCATATAAATACTATTTTTAAGCCCCAAAAAATTCATTTGTTCTGCTGTTCTAAAAAAACTTCTCTTTCATTTTTTTCTCTGAAATGGCCTTAGGCCAGTCCTCGATTTCGGTCATCAATCGCCATGCCGGCCACTAGCGATTGCGCCATGTACGGTGGCCAAAAATCGCCTGAACCCCCTTTTTTGTCTCCTTTTTTCGTATAAAATGATTCTAAAGCCCAAAAAAGAAAAAAGAAACAAAATAAAGGAGAAAGAAATCCCGAGCAAAGGATACCCTTCAGCTCCCCACCGTTCGCCGTTACGGCCTTTGACCGAATCCAAGCGGATCAAGCGGCCTTGTGAGTCAACGGTGACTTCCCAACACAACAGTAGGTAAAAAAATCCTTTTTTACTTTTTTATTTATTTAAAATAGGCGTAAAAAATAAAAATAAATGAACAAGCTTCAATTTTTTGTTTTCGAATCTCTGTTCTTATTTCTGATGTTCGTAAAAAAGGGAAGAAGAAAATTATAGGGGATTTGTTTTGATTTTTATAATCGAATTAAAGATCCATTTTCATCCGTTTTCATTTTGTTTTTTTAGTTATTCTGTTGTTTTCTTCTTTGTCTTGTTGTGTTGGTTTCGTGTTCTTGCAGGTGTCAGACGCGCGTGGTGGAGCAGGTAGAGACGTGACAGGCGGTGGCAGAGGGCAGACCTAGGTGCGGCACACCTTGGGTTTCTTTTTTCTTGCTGTTTTTTTTTTTTTTTTGGTGGTTTGGGCTAGGGTTAGGATTGATTTGGGCTGAATTGGGTTTAATTGGTTTGGTTTTGGGTTGTTTGGGTTTTGGTGTTTGGGTTATTTTGTAATTGGGTTTAGGGGTAGATTGGGCTAAATTGTTTGGTTTCTGACGGGCCCGAGTCAAAATTGGGTTATACATTCATCATTCAATTCATGGAGGAACAAAGTAAGAAATAACAAAAGAACGAAAAGAAGACAACTTTCATGTGTTCAGTTCACACTCCAGCAACATAGTGTCTTACAATGGCTGAGAGGGACTGCCTTTGTCTTCCTCTTTCCGTCTCTACTCAACCGCTACCTTCTAGTTTCACCTATGGATCTCCACCCTTGTTCGTCCCTCTTTGGGTTTCCTCCTTTGTCCGGTATAGGCTTTTTCCTTAGCGTAAATCCAACAACCTAAGATTATCTTTTCCTCTTTTTAAATTCTTTTTTCAACAACCCAAGATCATCTTCTTTTTAAATTCTTTTTTTTCTAGGAAAAAAATCAATAACCTAGGATTATTTTCTCCTCTTTTTTAAGCATATTTTTTTGGTACAAGTACCATTGGGCTAAAACTAGTATGCTTTGAGTGTTGACTCAGCTTCCTTGAATTACCATGGCATTCGTGCTAACAAAATGTCCAACCTTTTGCCCCGACAAACTTTCATTCGTTTATTTCTTGTTCCTCAACCTGCACCTGCCAAACCACGAAACACAACCCTTCCACATGCAATTAAAAGTAACAAATAATAATATTTAAGCACTGTCCAAGCTTCTTATGCAATGTTCTAAAAATGCTAAAATAATATCTTAAAATTCAATTAAGTTCACTTATGTACAGACAATTGACCCAATCTAAAGGCATGAATTATAACTCTTTTCAAGAGTTATTACACTCCCAAACCTAAGTTATTGCTTGTCCTCAAGAAAGATATGTATGAATGCATGAACGTAAGAATTGTCATAGCAACATAATCACCTTTGCATTGTAAGACCCTTAAGAGAGCATTTTGTCCTTCAGTTCTCAACAATCTTCTATGTTTAAAAATTTGATCAAGTTTCATAAGATTATTTAGCAAAGGCAATGTAGAAAATATTGCCCTAAAAGAAAGAAAAATCGTAACTATTCATGCAATTTTCACTATAGCAAGTATCTCCTAATTTACTTGGTTCATCTTTTAACTAACTCAATTTTCCTTATTTTTTTTTCAATCTAGCCTTATACATACTCAAATACATACATATCCATTTATTATGCCTATTTGTTTATTTATTTATTTACTAGGGATTTAGCTCGCCACATTTATTATGTTGAATACTCAATCATGTCGAATACTCAATCATGTCACAATTTGAATACTCACTCATGTAGCTAAGGCTTTTAACTAAAAAGATGGATGGAGCAAACAACTACTTCCTTAGCTACTCAGCTCGTTACTACAGTGGAGTGCCCCTAATTTTCTTTATTACATACTCCTACTCAAACCATCTTTCTAGTCAACAGCACGATGGAGCAAACAAAGTGGTGCTAACTTACTCAACAATTCTAAGCATTGGAGCATTGATGGCATTTTTTTAAAGAATTTTCTTAGACATTGCCACTTTATTCATTATTGAGTATTGCCATGTTACCAAATATAGCTTCAAGAGTCTCTAAGTTTATCAAAAAAAAAATACTATGGATCAATTATAATCGAAATTAGACATCCCGATTTTAGGGATCAATTTACAAGCAAACTATCCTAAGCTAAAATCACCTAATTCACTGTCACAACTTTCTAAGTTTATCGAAGAATTAAGCTCTTCATCAAACATTATAGAAAAAAAACACACTCATCACAATCTAAACAATTTCTGACAATCATGCATTCCATGGCAAAACGAATGACAAATGAACAAAAAGTTAAAACATGATCAATTAACTATTTAATGCAATACTAAATGCTCAACACACTCCCAAACCTAAGGGATGCATTGTCCTAAATGTATGTATAGATATGAATCATGAATACAAGAACATATATATGTACATAATGAGATGTAATAAAGAGAGAAAAACTTCCCAAGCTTGAACTGAATAGTGATACTTTAATTGCAGCGAGTGGTCTTTTGTGCACTCATCTTATAACACATCGGCCTTTTAAGTAGATTGAGTAGTACATCCTCCTCTTTATTATCAAATCTAGTGAGTTCATCAATAATCCGATCGATCTCACAATCCTATTCAGTCATCGATTCAGTAGAAAGAGGTGGAACAGCCTCAGTACTGTCCACTGGTGGTGCAACTTAGGGATTTGCTTCTTCTTTGTCCTCACGGTCAATCTCAATGCTGACAGACTCTGTTTTCTCTGGTTCTTCCTCCAGTACTTTAGGTGCATTCTCTTCATTGGTAAGATTCGTCTCAACAGGCTCTGCGTCACTGACCCCTTCCCCTCTTGTAGTTTATTAAATAAAGGAAATGAAATTACTAAAATAAATTTAAATCGACAAAATGAAATAAAATGAAAAGAATTTTCAAGATGTTGAAGTTAAACATCTCAAAAATCAATGGACTGTTTGTCTTGCTTTACATGAGCACCCCAATAGTGCTTCAAGCATTGCCCATTAACTTTAAATATGTCCCATGTTTTCATGTCTTTGACATCAACAGTTTCATGCGGATATACATGAGCTACCAAGCATTGTTCATCAGAATTGAAAGGTTTATTTTGCTCCAACAAAGTGCATAAGGGTTTCCGCTCAAATGAATCTTCATCAGTATCAGAATTGCTGTGGCAAAATCTCATGATCTCTTCCTCCACTATTGTTTCTATCTAGTCAATGACATGGCATTCTTCAATCTCATCAGCACAATTCAAAGCATCAAAAACATTAAAAGTAACATGTTTATCATTTACCCTCATGGTTAGTTCACCTTTCTGTACGTCAATTAGAGTTCTGCCTATAATAAGAAAAGGTCTTCTAAGAATAATTGACACATTTTGATCAGCTTCAAATTCTAAAATAAAGAAATCCGCACGAAAGATAAATTTATCTACCATTACCAATACATCTTCAATTTTACCTTCCAGATAGGCATAGGATCGATAGCTAGTTACAACGTAATCGTAGTAGGTCTTGCTTTCCCAATTCCTAGCTTCTTGAAAATAAACATGGGCATTAGATTTATACTCGCTCCTAAATCACATAACGTCTTACCAATATAATGATTTCCAATTGAATAGGGGATAGTGAAACTCCTTGGATCTTTTAACTTTGGAGGTAATTTATTTGTCAACATAGAGCAATAGTCTCAAATTCTCCCAATCTGTGCTTTTTTAACAATATATGTTTCATAAATTTCACATAATTAGGCATTTGCTCCAAGCTTCTACTAACGGTATGTTGATGTGGAGTTGCTTCAAAACATCTAAAAACTTTTTAAACTGTATATCCTACTTAGATTGTGAAATCGCTAGGAAAAGGTAAAGATGGTCATTCTTCAGGTTGCTGATATTGTTTTGTTGTGGCATTTCTGTTGGCAACTTGATCTGATTTTGTCACAACATTTCTCTATATACCCTTTTCAGGTGTTGTCTATCATTCAGTAGGTTTTGAGATCCTTTCCTGATTGTTGGTCGATTTGTCTTCTTCTATTGTGGCATCTTGAACAACTTTATCCAACTGAGCCCTACTTCTAAAAGTGATGGACATGTTCTGCTTCTTCCCTTGGGTTCTCGAAATTTTAGTATCACTTGGCAATGCTCCTTGTGGCCTTGAATTTAAAGCGTTCGCTATTTGCCCCACTTGATTTTCAAGAGCTCGGATAGAAGCAGCTTGACTTTGAATCACAACATCATTTTTGGCCATATACTCCTTCAATAAAGATTCAATAGAATTAGAAGATGATACTTGACATTGCTGAACATTTTGCCTCGGCATAGGATCATTATAACCAACGGTTCATTTTGGATATTTTGTCATGCAACACTGTGTGAACTCCCCGCAACTTGAGTATTCCAACTAAAATTCGGATGCTACTTCCACCTTGAATTGTAAGTGTTGGAAAATTGGGCTATTATTTCTGTTAAAATTACCCATGTAGTATATTGGTGTCAGGTTTGATAGGCATTCATCAAACACATGATCTTCGCCACAATAAATGAATGACAGCTCGATTGATTTCATCTTATGGATAGTAATTGAATTTTTTATTGTTTTAATCATATTAGCTAAAAAAGATACATGGGCCGTCAACGAAAAATTACATCAAGCTCTATGGTACCAGCAACTCTCTTACCTGTCCCAACTCTCGTGGTCTAATATTGATAATCGTTGTTGGCAATCTTTTCTAAAATCTCATATGCTTCATTATAAGTTTTATCCAACAAAGTACCATTGGCAGATGCATCAACTACCATCCTTGTATGCACATTCATTCCATTATAAAATATCTCCATTTGAGTCTAGTGCTGGAATCCATGAATCGGACATTTCCGAATTAAATCTTTAAATTATTCCCAAGCTTCATATAATGTTTCATCTTCTAACTGCCGAAAAGACGTAATGTTGTTTCTAAGTTTGGCATTCATAGTTAGGAGATTATACTGTAGCAAAAATCTATGGCAAAGATCATTCCATGATGCCACTATTCTCGATGGCAAAGTATTCAGCTAGGTTCTCGCACGATCTCTTAAAGAATATGGGAATAGCTTAAGCATCAAGGTGTCTTCAGGAATACCTTGCTATTTGAATAAATCACATACTTCTAGAAAGA
This sequence comes from Gossypium rotundifolium, assembly GCA_025506655.1. Classification (NCBI taxonomy): domain Eukaryota; kingdom Viridiplantae; phylum Streptophyta; class Magnoliopsida; order Malvales; family Malvaceae; genus Gossypium; species Gossypium rotundifolium. The sequence goes on along the minus strand of CP106732.1, from coordinate 113,112,789 downwards.
GTCTTAAATGTAATCATAGGTTCTATTTGAATAAATCACATACTTCTAGAAAGAGTCTTAAATGTAATCGCAGGTCTTCAGTGGGGAGTGTAACACCCCTTTCCCGTATCCGACGTCGGAAACTGGGTATGAGGCATTTTCGTACTTAACTCGCTCAAACATACAACATTGAGTCATAAAATTTCATTTCAATTCAAAATTTCTCATTCGAGATCATAACATACCTATCATAGGTCCATAAGACCCTAATCATACATACGAAATGGTTCGGGACTAAATCGAAAACTTTGAACACTTAGAAAATTTTTACATGAAATAGGGCCACACACTGTGTGAGGAGGAACACGCCCGTGTGGGTAGGCCGTGTGGTCACACACGCCCATGTTCCTAGCCTGTGTGGATTTTATTTTTCATTTCGAACCTACAGGGGTTTTCACACGGCTGGACACACGTCCGTGTCCATAACCCATGTCCCTCACACGGCCTAGACACGCCCGTGTCCTAAACCGTGTGTAAAATCTTGACATTCTGTTTCTGACGTCATCATCTCAATAAGGTCACACGGCCAAGGCACACGCCCGTGTCCTTTGACCGTGTGGTGAATTAAATTCCTAAATTCAAGTTCAGACTTCACACGGCCTAGGAACACGCCCATGTTTTATGGCCGTGTCTCAGCCTGTGTGTTTACTTCTGGGTATTCTGACTTGCCAACCTAGCATGCAGGGGGACACATGGCCTATCAACACGCCCATGGGCTAACCATGTGGACAATTGTAAGGCTATCTACAAAGCCAATTTCCACCCTACAAAGCAACCACACTTATATCATTTCAATGCAACATACATCATGACCATAAGACACTTCTAATACCCAAAATCAAGACATCCACACATAGGTTTACACTACATTCATCATGCGTATACTTTACTCATTACTCATCCCATTACATAAGCATGAACTTCATGAATTTCATCATCATTTAATATATAAACTTGTCAAGTATTGGCCAATTTCCAATGACCATTTACAAAATGAATTTAATGACATTAATAGCCACACATTGGCTAACAAATATGACATAACACAAAATAACCACAAAATAACCAAGTTCCTATACATGCCATACCCAAAATTAATCAAACTTTTCTATACCAAAGAGAAGTTGATAGTGTGATTCCGAACTCTGACCTCATATGATCCCCAAGTTAGCTTAGCGATACTACAAGGAAAAGGGAAATGAGAGGGGTAAGCATGAAGCTTAGTAAGTTTGCATGAAATAGATAGCAACATAAAGGTTCATGATAACATCAATTCATCACATTTAATAATTCACAAGTTCCCAAGCTCATCAGCATAACTTACTCATGCTTACTCTTACCAAATCACATACCATATTTTGCAATTATTACTCGTAAGTTACTCATGGGTACCTGTATCACTTCATCACGTAACTTTAGTACTTTTACTCTCTTGAATATTGAATCAGCTCATTTGCATCTTAAATGTAAAATTAGTTCTTTACCCATTGAACTAATTGGAATATTGAAGGATACTCAATCTCATCATACTTGTAACACGATGCCAATGCCATATCCCAGATATGGTCTTACATGGGATCACATCTCAATGCCTATGTCATATCCCAGATATGGTCTTACACGGGATCTCATATCTCGATGTCGATGTCATATCCTAGATATGGTCTTATACGAGATCGTATATCGATGTCGATGCCATGTCCCAGACATAGTCTTACACGAGATCTCCTTTTGGTGTCGATGCCATGTCCCAGACATGGTCTTATACGGGACCTTATTTATCTCATGTTGTGATAATGGTATCCTTACTATTCCTAATGTTCAACTGGGGCTTCTACTCAACATAATAGCATTATACTTTCATCGAAGCATTGTTAATCAATTTCATAGAAATACTAAACATTTCTCATGATATCAAGTAAATAAGAATATAATAGCATTATGTAGCTTTGATTTCACACAAACTTACCTCGGTACAAAAATATATGTGAAATTTTCAATTTAGTCCACGACTTTGTCCTTGCCTCGATTTCGGTCCGAGCTTCGTGTTTCTTGATCTATAATAATAATTGAATCATACTTTGGGAAAATTACGATTTTGCCCCTAATCTTTTACAAATTTACGATTTTTCCCTAGGCTCGTAAATTGATTCTAATCAAATTTCCTCCTTTAAAAAGCCTAGATGAAAATTTATTACTCTTATAAAAACTCACAATATCAATTATTTCATACATTTACCACCTATTTACAACCTTTACAAAAAGGTCCTTTTATGTGTTTTCATGGAAACACCTTTCACAAAAGTTGTTTATTTAACAACTAAGACTCATTTTCTTCCATAAAATTTTAGAAATCAACACTAATTCTCTCATGAAAAAACCTTTGGTTTTCAACCATTTTGTAAAATAGTCCCTTCATTAGCTAGCTAAAGCTAAAAGGGTCTTAAAAGTACAAAAACTATCAAAGAATGACCATTAAAATACTTACTTGCAAGGAGAAAGCTTGGCTGAAATTTTTGAGTTCTCAAACCCCTTATTTTGCTAAAAATTTTGGTGGAGGAGATGGAGAGGAAAGATGATATCTTTTCTTTTCTTTATTTTATTTTATTACATCAATTTAATCCACCTAATCCAACAACTTTGACCAATTTTGACATTGTTTGTCCCCTATGGCCGGCCACCCCTATTTCTAAGGGTCTATTTGCACATTAAGGACCTTCAATTAAGGTTCTATAGCTATTTAACACCTCTAGCTTGTACAATAAAACTTTCGCACTTTATGCGATTTAGTTATTTTTCGCAATTAAGCATGCAATCGTTAAAATTAATGCACCAAAATTTTCATGCACTCATATAATCATACTATAACACATAATATAATATTAAAAATAATTTCTCCAACCTCAGATTAGTGGTTTTGAAATCGTTATTCCAACTAGCCCCTAAATCGGGCTGTTGCAGGGAGTCCTCTGAACTATCCTACAGTTTGTAACATATGGAACATTACCGATTTCATCTCGAATTGTTGAGCTTGTATATTTGGTCTAACTATCCCTAAATTCAAATCATCCAGCATTGGGATGACATGCTCTCTAATTGCCTATCTCGATCATCCACTACACATCCAATGGAAGGATTTTCATTGCGATCATTTGGATTACCATTATGATCATTCCTGTTTCCAACCATTTTTCTCAATTCTTTTCTCTTTCTTTGCAATGTTCTATCAATCTTCGGATTAAAAAAGTATTTTGTGTTAACAGGAATGCCTCTTCTCATGCACTAATGGCAAACCTATAAAAAGAAAATACACTAAGTTAAATAAAACTACCAAGTAAAATAACCAAACCAAATTTCACCAAATTGCCGATCCCCGATAACGGCGCCAAAACCTTATCGCGTGATGAAATGATATGCGATTTGTGCAAGTATACACGTCGAATTAAGAAATAAAGTGACAAGTGAGTATCACTCCCACTCACAAAAGTGGTCAAATTATTATAATAAAATGCAATTTATGCTATTGTAAAGCTATGGTAATATGCAGTGGCAATTAAAGGAATAGTGATTTACACAATATGTGGAATTAATGAATACTTGCAAATGTTATTGCAAAATGATAGTAGAAATACAATGGCAATTACAAAAATCATTCTATGAATAATATGTAACTGAACGAATAAACAACTAAAGATGCGATGGCAAAAATACTATGGTAAAGGATAAGGGATATACGATGTTGATATGGAAGGTGGAATTACTAAGAATCAACCCTTATTGTTAGAAATACCTTGGCAAAATCGTAATCAATCTACTACTCAAAAGAGTTTTAAAGTGGTTTGCTTCTTTCGAGAGCAAAAACCTAAAGTTACCTTGCCCGTGTCTATAGGCCTTTAATACGGTACCCTGCACTGTTTCCTTTTGTATGAACGCTGCTCTATGTCTAAAGTCTACTACAAGTATCTATCGAGTACTTGCTCACATCATTCAATTTCAGTCCAACTAATCCAACCTTTTCAGAATTGAATTAGTTTATGGGCATGTTGCACAATTGTCTATGTCTAGGGATTGCACGCATAAAATTTAGAAATAAAAACAATTGAATGAAACAGTAAATTAATTCAGATCTATGCTTCAAACTAAAGAAAATAAATGTTTCATCATGTAATCCCAACCCTATGAGATTTAACTCACGGGTTGGCAAATAAAATTATCGTTCAACATCATTTTCATCATTCAATTCACGGATGAACAAAGTAAGAAATAACATAAGAACAAAGGGCGGACAGCTTTTGCGTGTCCAGTTAACACTCCAGCAACACAGTTGTAATACCCTTAAACCGCATCCGTCGTCAGATTAGGGTTACAAAGCATTACCATACAAATCCAAATAATTAATATCAAAACATATCAATAATTTCATTTAATAATAATTACTTAAAACTCATTATAAACTTAGTAAATATGTACATTTGGGCCTTAAATCGGGCCTTGGATGCCCTAAAATCAATTTAGAAATTATCCAAGACTAAATCGAAACAAAATAGAAAATTTGGGAAAAATTTGAAAATTTTGAAAATAGGGGTCACACGGCCGCGTGACAATCGAACAAAAGGACACATGGTCGTGTCCCAACCTGTATCTTAAACTCTGTAACTCACACACAGCCGTGTCGCAGGCTGTGTGCTTGACCATGTAAATCTTTGACTTGTCACACGGCCGTGTTGCAAGCCGTGTGCTAGGGCATGTAACTCACTGATTTGATACACACAGACGTGTCTTAGGCCGTGTGAAATTTACACCAAAAATAACAAGTGACACACGGCCCTGTAGCCAGGTCATGTGACAACCCATGTCCTAGGCCGTATGCTCCATAATTTAACTCTAAAACAAGTCATTTCAAGACCAAAACATACCTAATCAACCATTTCATTTGTGCACACATTCAAAAGACTTAAATACCTTTCAAACACATAAAAACATACCAATTCAATCAACATATTTCACCTAACCAATATGCCATTCAAAGGCACCACATTTATACCAAAACATCATTAATCAAAACAAAGCAACATAGCCACATTTCAAGCACAAAACCTAGTTCTTTTAACTACCAAATAACATCAATTATAACCATTCACATATCATCATAAACATACCAAAAGGACCATTTATTACAAGTACTTAAAAGTGGTCATAATGACTTAAACTTGTCAAGACACTAAAAGTCCATCAAACACAACATAAATTCTAATATATATACCAAATTGACCATTAATACATTCAATGACTACCATTATAAAAAGGTTCTATACATGTCATTTATAACCTTGGCCAAAATAACTCAAAAACTATCGAAATGTTTGCTGGATAGTGTAATAGATCTCCGACAAATTTCCAACCGGTCGAACTTCCGATAATCTATGAAACAAAGTAAGCAACTAGTGCTTAGTAAGCTTGTATAAACTCAAACCTAACTTACCATTCTTTAGTACAATTTATAAAATAAGCATAGCATCATTACCAATGCCATAGGATTTGTAAAATCCTAGACAAACACCATCAAACTCACAAGTTAGTAAGTTCATGCATGATACATATAAGTTCAACCATATCATAAGTAGATTTTCATGTACACATCATTTATCACATTAACCTTTTCATAAGATCATAAACCAACATCCAATTTTATACATACCATGACATTATCTTTTACTTACCCGTTGAACCATCTAGAATTACATTGGATATTCGAGAATACTCATACATAGTGTGTCTTTCCATATAACCGTAACCTTTTCGTTTCAATAGTGCTCACATGAGCTATGAAATGGGCCTGCTCACACAAGTTGTGGGTCGGAATGTTAGGTATACGATATTGCTCACATGAGCTGTGGAGAATCCATAACAAATGTAGGACCTCAGCCATCGGTAGGACATTCAAGACTAGCACGCGAGACATAAAATCCCTAATGACATGTCATTCGTATCCTAAGAATTCTTAAGGTTCAAATGGGATTACTGTCCGTCAATTACTCAAAGCATCGATTTATATGCATTTTCAAGTCAATTTATAACAAACACAATATAATCACTAATAAATCAAACTGTCATTAATAAGATTATAATTTATACGAACTTACCTCGACAACTATGCTTGCAATAACCGAATTACAGTCTAGTCTAAAGCTTTAGCTTTTCCCCGATTTAAGTCCGATTATTTTTTATCTTGATCTAAATAGATAATTTCATTCAATTAAGTACTTCAAACAATTTCAAGAATTCAATTCAATCAAGAATTCACATTATCATGAAACTATAAAAATACCCCTCTTATTTTAACTTTTTCACAATTTAGTCCCTAAGCTCGTAACTTGAAATTTAACCATTTTAACCTAAACCCATGTCAATCGATTCTACTAGGGATCTTGAACAACCCATAATTACCAAAATCTTGAACAACCCATAATTACCAAAATTTCATATTAAAAAACCCATGGATTTTTACACGTTCAACAATTTAATCCCTAATCCCAAATTCATCAAAACCACTTAACAAAACAAGTTTGTTTAACAACTAAGATTGATGATCTATTAACTAACATCAAAACACATTCAAACTCAACTATGGAAAGCCCCTCAACCTTTAAACCCTCGGGCTAGCTAGATTAAGCAAAAACGAGCTCAAAAACATAAAAATCACTAAAATCGGGACTCAAATACATACCATGCATGAAGAAACTCAAAACCGAAGTTTCTCCCCCTTTCAATGGCTAATTTTGGTTAAAACAAGAAAAAAAAAGAATATGATAGCTTTGTTTTGGTTTATTTCATTATTTTTGTTTATTTACTCATTTACCCTTATATTATAACTTAAAAACTAATATAAACATGTTCATATTTGTCCACCATCAACATATATGGAATAACTACCATCTAAGTCCATTAAGTCATCTTATTAAAGCTTTTTAATCCACTTAACTAATAGAACTCAATTTTTGCACCTTTTGTAATTTAATCCTTTTACCTAATTAACTACTTAAACCTCAAAAATTCAAAACAAAAATTTAATATTATCTTAAATTAACGCTATAAACATTAAATAAACATTAAAATAATAACTCACTTGTAGGAGACGTGGTCTTGAAACCATTGTTTCTGACACCACTGAAATTAGGTTGTTACAATAGTGTCCTATGATGGCTGACTTCGTCTTCCTCTTTCTGTCTCTACTCAATCGCTACCCTCTAGTTTCACCTATGGATCTCCACCCTTATTTGTCCTTATTTGGGTTTCCTCCTTTGGCTTTTTATAGACTTTTTCCTTATGGTAAATCCAACAACCCAAGATTACCTTCTCCTCTTTTAAATTCTTTTTACAACAACCCAAGATTACCTTCTCCTCTTTTTAAATTCTTTTTCCAACAACCCAAGATTATTTTCTCCTCTTTTTAAATTCTTTTTTCAACAACCTAAGATTATCTTCTTTTTAATTTCTTTTTTTCTAGGATAAAAACCTTTTGTCTCGGCAAACCTACACTCCCTTATTTCTCATTGCTCAACCTGCACCTGCCAAACCCGAAACACAACCCTTCAACATGCAAATAAAAGTAACAAATAATAATATTTAAGCACTGTCCAAGCTTCTTATGCAATGTTCTAAAAATGCTAAAATAGTGTCTTAAAATGCAACTAAGTTCACTTAAGTATAGACAATTGACTCAATCTAAAAGCATGAATTGTAACTCTTGAAAAGAGTTATCAGTAACACTTTGAACTTAAACCAAACGAATATTTGACAAGAGCTTTAACCACGGATTCGTTCAAGTCAAGACTTTTTACTTTTGTTTTTTTTCAATGAAATATTCAAATTATTATATGTAATTTTATTTAAATTATCTAAAATAATATAAAATATTATATTATTAAGATTAAAACTATGAAATTTTAATTTTAAAATATTAAAATTTTTATTATCAAACAACATAGTCATATTTAGTACTTTATTTTTATTAAATATCACAAACAGCTTTATAATGTAAATTCAACATATATAATCTTATGTAGTAAAAATTCTATATTTAATTTTTTTTAGTTTATCAATATTTTGGGAGTGTAGTAAAGGTGTTCATGGGGCGGGTCGGGCCAAGTTCGGGTCGGGCTTAACTAAAAATTTAGGCCCATTCATCGGGTTCGGGCGAATTTGGGCCTAAAATTTTGTCCAAGCCCGACCCATATAAAATGTTAAAACTCGGGTTCTACTTTTATTTGCCCTACCGTATAAATTTTTATATTATTTTATATAATTTTAAATATATATAATACATAAAAATACTAAAAAATCAAAATAAATATTTCCTAACAAATTGAAAATAAATTTTAAAAAATATGTAAACTTAAATAACACTAAGATAGATGTAACTTAACAAACAAATACATATAAAATAATAATAAAATTAACAAATACATTTAAAATAATAACAAAATTAACAATAAAATAAGTTTTATACAATATTCAATCAATAACAATAAAATAGTAGCAATATAATAGTAATATGATAGCAAAATAGGGAGAAAACAACAAGAAAATAACATTCAAAATAAATAAAAAAGTAAATTTTTTTATCATTTAATGAATTTGGTAGTCTTCAAGCCAAAAATACATTACCGAGGCCCTACTATTTTTTAAAATAGACTTTATTTTTTATCCAAGCCTATTTTTCGAGTTTATATTTTTGTCCAAACCTTCCAAAATTTTTATTGGGCCTCTCTCAAACCTCTTTTAGTTTAAGGATGTAATAATTTAAGAATTTTATAGGAAAAAGTTTGAAGTTTATAAGGAATAAAATTTCAATTTTATCGCTGTATTTGTTTGGCCATTAACACCTCTAGGGTGTAGTTTAAGGATGTAATAATTTAAGAATTTTATAGGGAAAAAGTTTAAAGTTTATAAGGAATAAAAATTTCAATTTTTATCGCTGTATTTGTTTGTTCTATGTATAGAACGACTCAGGTATAGTTTTCGTTTGGCTGTATCTAAGGGTCAGTGGCATCCAATTAGATTATTCAGAGTTGGGCCAAATTTATTGCATCTATTCTTTATTGATGATCTGGTAATTTTTAACAAAGCTGATTTGGGTCATGCACAGCTCCTTGAAGGAGATTTTGGATAATTTCTGTGTTCTCTCTGTTCACTGTGACGAGGCGGTGGGAAGCGGAATTAGTAGTTTGCTTGGTTTCCAGAAATTGATAATCTCGACTCATATCTGGGCATTCCTCTTTTTCATGAAAAGGTCACCAATAGTACTTTTAGATTTGTGGTGGATAATGCTCGAAGCAAGTTGTACAACTGGGATGCCAAGAAGTTATCCTTAGCTAGGAGAGATACTTTAGCCCAATATGTGTTTTTATCCTTTCATAATTATTGCATACAGACTTTAATGATTCCTAAAGGAGTCTGTGATGAGATTGAGCGCTTGGTCAAACAGTTTATCTGGGGTTGGTCGAGTGGAAACAAAAAACTAGCATTAGTTGGGATTCAGTCTGTCAGCCTCATTCTTCTGGAAGACTTGGGTTTCGTCGTTTGGAGGTCCAAAACAAGTCTCTTTTTTCTTTGAAATTGGGGTTTAGTTTGGTACTGTCATATAGCATTTTGGGAAGTTCGAATTCGTTCCGTTGGAGGGTTTTATCCAAGGTTTGGCCTTTGCTTAAAGATGATCTAGTATAGTCTGTGGGAGATGGAAGGTTGATTCGTTGCTGGAAAGATCATTAGATTGCGAGTGTAGGACCATTGATGCGGCTAATTCCTTCGCATGCTAACTTGGATCCTGATTATATGCTTGACGAGATGGTAACGGTGGACGGGTTGTGGAATCTTGATTTATTTCGGGTGTGGCTATCTGAAGACATTGTTCTGTGCATAGTCAGTATCCCAACACCCCATTCTTTAGCGGGACCGGATAGGATTGCTTGGAGTCGTCAACCTACTAAATCTTTTTCTGTTAAAAGTGTGTATCACATGATTCAGGAGAATTTTAAGTGAACTATAGACGAGTCTTGGAAGACGGTATGGAAATTTCAAGGGCCACAAAGAGTTCGCTTCTTTATGTGGCTTGCTTTAAAGCAACGATTGCTTACAAACATGAAACGTGTTGGGAGAAGAATCTTACCCAGTTTGCGATCATGCCTCTGGAGACCTTTATGTTTTTAGAGATTGCTCAGCAGCGAAAGAGGTATGGCTGAGTTTAGTGCCTGAAAATAAGAGTAATAGTTTTTTCTCCGATTCCAACTTTGCAGACTAGTTAGTTTCAACTTTTCCTTACATTTAAGGATGCTTTCTGAGGAAGTTCTTTGGTCCTACTTATTTGGTTTAATTGCATGTCGTCTTTGAAAGAATAGAAATTTATTCATTTTTCAGGGTTTGTCTTGGGATGCTTTAGAGATAATTAAAGTTTCATTATGTTAGGCTCAACAATTTTTGAATGTACATACGACTATGATGTTTAGTAGATACTTTGGAGCTTAGGTTCAATCTTTGTCAGGTATTTGTGTTTTTTACATCCTAACGGGGTAGTGAATGTGAGCACAAGATTCGCATCCACTAGTGTAGTGCAAGATCATTTTGGAGACTGGATTATCGGGTTTAATCATAATTTAGGTGTTTGTTCGGTCTTTGATGCTGAACTTTGGAGTATCAAGAGTGATTTACTCTTGTTACAAGAAAAGGGGTATGTTAAAACTTTAATTCAAACTAATTGCTTGGAGATGGTCAGTGATATTCAAGATAGCTATTTGGAGGCATCAAACTCAGCCTTGATTCAACGAATTAAACAAATGTTACAATACAAAGAACATTAAATAATTAGGCATGTCCCTAAAGAAAAAAATCAAGTTTCTGATCGTTTAGCTAAAACGTCTTCTGTTGAGATTGATGGTATGCAAAGTATAACAAGTATGTCTAAGGAGTTGATTGACTTTCTTGAGCAAGACAAAGCTACTAGTGCTTTTTGTTCATTTAGTTTGATAAAAAAATTTCAATTTGTTAAATACATTTAATTTTCTAACACTATCTTATTCAATGGACCACTCCACTTTACTTCTGGTCACAATCTTTATTTCATTGAATAAATATAAAATGAACACTTAACATTTAACATTACAAACAAGTTCTTGGCAGCAATTTTGTCCTTCATTTTGTAACTTAGATTTCAACTGAAGAAATTGATTGAACGTGTTTTTTTTTTTTTAATGAAACATTACTGTTACAAAAACAACCTACAATCCGCATCTTGGGTTTTATAAACCTTCAAATTACCACAATGGGGAAACAAAGAATTCAGCTACCAATTCCTCCTAAGCCAACTCTGATGCACTGATTCATGTATATATATCAACACTGGAGAGAAAAGAATGCAAAAACAAAACAATGGAAAGAAAGACTAAGGTACAACATACAAGAAAACTATACAAAAATGGAGGGGCAGCCTTAAGTTTTAAAGCTTTGGTTAGTAAATGTATGAATGCAGGAAAGGCTTGGGTGGTTAGAGGGGTTGGAATTTTGGACCGAATGATCCAGTCTGTGTGTACTAAAGGATTGTTCGGATGGGATAAATCCCAAAAAACCATTGGCTGTCCTACCGTGACCGACTATTGGTCCTTTGACCATGTCTTGGCTGCTGCTACTGATTGCACCATGAGGAGCCTTGCTGTATAAATTTTGCCTCATAATGTCCTGTTTAACACAAAATAAGCTAAGAACAAAAGCATGAAAATGGCATAAAAGAACTGACATTGAAGTTCTATGACTTTATGCTGACGAGTACAACAACATGATCTAATTGAAGAGAAGATACAGCTATTAGTGCTCTAAATATTTACTTCACGTAATGTAGTCTTAAGCTTGATAGAAAGGATGAGGAATGTAAGGAAAGTAGTGCAAACTGTCAATGACCAATGACTGAACCCTACCTTTTGCCCCTGTCTAAAATCTGCACCGAGAGCTGGAGTTGGTAGATAGATTTCATTGCATGATGAAACAGGAGTTATCTCTTGGTATGATTTCCGCAAATCTCGGGGAAGCTTATCAGGGTTGCCAAACCCAGAAATTGGATGACCACCACTGACCCAGTTATCACTACTCCTGAACCTGACACATGGCGGAGAGTTATCATGAGCTAGTAAGTAGTAAAAACTATGGTGCTTTTCCCGGCAAAATGTAGGAGACAGGTCCCAGCGGTCTTGAGAAAATGACTTTGAAGCAACACGTTGATGATTCTGGCAGATGCAAGATGATCTACGCCATTGGTTTATAGAAAGACCATAACTGAATGGAGCATACCCTCCAGATGACAAATTGGGTGATTTCCCTCTGTTTGAAAGCCCCGGATAGCGTGTCACTGTCCAATCTTCAATCGTTATTCCCTGTTTGGCAGCAAGGTCAAATATCTGTTTCTCATCAAGTCCCAACCCCATGATCAAGTTCCAAAGATTTCTTTGTGCCTCTCTTTGGTTGTGGATTATCTGTTCTCTCATTGCCATTTCAAACTGAAGCTCGGTATTAGCCATCCCCTGCTTAAATGCAAAGAAACGATGAGACTGATGGCATAAGTAATTATTTCACTATCTTCAGTTGTTACAAGGTGTTCACCTTTGCATAAAGTAGCAATTAGCAGTTCTACACAGATATCGTCATTCAATGATAATAGATAGATACCAAAAGTAGAAAATACCACAGTCCACTCACCAGGAGTCTGTATTGACTGAGTATGCGCAAGTAAGTTTTATTGCCATTGTTACTGATTGCTTCCTCAATCATACCTTGGAGTTGGCAACGATGCTTTTCATTTTCTTCAATTTCCTATTGGATGATTAATCATTTGACATATTAAAAGCAGCAAGAGATTGTAATCATATAAGACACTGTAGCAAAGTTTACCTTTCGGTAATTAATACCAGCCTCATCATTGTCACGGATGTTATCAAGAATATCTTGCCTCCTCACTCTCAGAGCTTCAGAAACTATACCATCCTTTTCAGAAACCTATGAACACAGATAAAAAAATTGAATACCAGAAAATGATACAAGTAAATCCTTTCACCAACTCACACTTGCATACCACACATCTATGTAAAGGGGAAAAAAGAAACTAAGAAACAGAAAGCTTGTCATATGTTATTGTTACTTTGACTTGGTATTCTTAAGGCAGGTGAAGACATTGGGTCAGTAGGTGGGTTGATGTTGGATGGGTTGGCAGTACTAATAACTCATAACATTTTGTAGTTCAATTCTATCTTGGTACCATAACTCAAAAGGATTTTGTGGAGAAAGGGAAAACTGTCATTTTCTAATGATAGAGAAACATCGAGGAAACATGTAAGTCTAACCAGTTGTTTTGCAATAGTATCATCAAGATGCTGAAGTTCAGTGCGGTTTCGAAGATTGGTTTCCTCAAGTTCAAATAGTGCCTTCTGTAAGTTTATACGTTCCTGAACATTTTCACTGATTTCTTGGCTCAAGACATTTAAGCAAGACAGTTCATCATCAGCAGTCGTTTCTGTTGGTTTGACACTCAACTGTGATTCCTTGTCTGCTAGTTCTTTTTTCAATCGGCAAACTTCAATCTACACAACCAACAGGGTATCAACACCAAATAAGATTGCAATGATAACCAACTCAATGAAAATTCATCAAAAAGCTTACCTGAAGACTGTCAATCATTCGTTGATAATCAGATACATGTGTATCGATTGTGCCAATATTTTTCTGGAAAAAATAAAAGACAGTGAGGCATTTGATAATACAGCATAATAAAAGAACTTACTGCTCTTAACATGAGGGGAAAGAAAAATAAAATAGAGCAAGAAAACTTAAATAATTATACGTCATCCATCATAGGAAGGAGTTACAAGCATTAATAAAGGAGTAAGATGAAGAATTGACCAAAATTTGTTCTTAAAAGGAGTAACGTAATATCTTCCCAAAAGTTACATTTTGCCTTACCTGGATGTGTGTCTTTATTTCCTTTGCCCTGTCTGCATATTTCAGGGTATTCACAGTGTGATGATACTGACTATCTGCAGGAGATATTGTAGCAACCATCACTGTCTGAGAGTTACCACTCAAACCACCTTTAAGTATCCTTGTCAGTTTACTGCAAAATTACCAATAGCTGCATCGGTAAAGAGTCAGACTACTATGCTACAATAGCTACTAAAATATACCTATTGCGGTATGGAACATAGACAAGACCCTTCTTTTGTTGTTTCCCTAGAGCATTGATGCAGTTCGCTAAAGCAAGAAGTGAACGATTAATGTTAGCACCATCCCTCAGCTTTTGGCCCGTACTGTTTGTTTCAGAAGCTCGTTCACTGCCAGCAAGGTCAACAAGTGCAAGTTTTCCTCGCATGACTTGATTTTTATATTTGTTTCTCTGTTTTCTTCTTACAGTAATCTCCAATACTGCATGTGATCTGGTTGGATGGATACAACTTTATATGAGATAACAACACATTGAGAGATAATACATTCAAAAGTGAGAACAAATATGAAAGTAACGTTAGAGAAAACCTGACATAAAGAGTAATCCATTGTAACAAAAGTAAGGTTCAACTTAATGCTTTCTCACCTTGAAGATGTAGCATTAGCCTCTGTGCTTTCTGTTTTTCTTCGACTATTCCCCAAATTTAAAAGTTCAAGGATCTTATCAGCTGAATGAACCTGATGATGGAGAAATCAACAACGGCCACTGAACATCAAGGTCATAGCACTCACCCACAAACTAGAACCTTGATTGATAAAAGAATGTAAAGTAGGAACACCAATAATTTATATAGAAAAAAATCCCAAATATATGAGTTTCATCCACCAAAGGAATACAAAAGAAATTCTATGTAACAACAATGTCGTGGAATTCTCATCTGAGAGAAATTATAAGGAGAGATTATAAGGATTTTATTTCTTATTTTTGGTATGCTGTTATAAAGAGAATCTAGTATTAACAATAAGGTTAAAATTTGATCCAAGTCCCTGTAGTCTTTGTAGATTTGGGATTTAATCCCCTTGCTTTTATTTTCAAGAATTCAATCCCTCTACTTTTTGGTTACATGGCTACCACCAATGAACTTAATAGAATAATTTTAATAGTGTTAACAATTGGACCTAAATTTTTAAATCAGAGAAGTAGAGGGACTAAATTCCAAAAAATAAAAGTAAAGAGACTAAATTCCAAATCTAGGAAGAGTACAAGGACATGAAGAATATTTTAACCTAACCATAAAACTGCATATGGTCCTAGGTTGTCGGATGCTAGGTGAAAAAAGAGACAATCTCTTTCTCTTATGAGTTAAAAAGTTACAAAATGGAGGTAGCTAACACCCAGCTTTAAATACTTAGTACAAGCCCATATTTTCAGTGAAGCATAAAAAGGTACCCTTAATATGAACTCCAAACAGAAAGAAAAGTCATTTAATATTGTTAGGCATTCTAAAATGCCACAAATTCAAACCAAACTTCGAAAAGCCATATTGGATCACTACCACAATGGAGAAATGATTACATACCGTCTGAAACAGAAGATAATGATTCACCTCTCACAGGAAATTCGCAACCTCTTGCCACTAAAGTAAATAATGATTAACAATATTTGACACTACAACATGATTGCTGCTTCTTTTGATTGGTTATATACATTATATTGGATTTTCCGTTGATTATATTTATAGTAAAAAAAACAGGTTATACTTTAATTTAAGAACAAAATAGATTTCTTTCCATCAATAAAAACAAAAGGATAAAAATATCAAGTATATAGTTATATAATTTCTAGCTGAAGTATAAAAAGCTAGAACAGTGTCTAAGTAAAATTTCTTCAGAGAGAGGGGAAAAAAAGATCCTCCACATTTACTGTAAAGGCAAGTCCAACTTTAGTAAATAATGAGTCACTCCAACGTACGGACAGAAATTAATGTTTTGCATGAAAAATACCCCACAGATTTAATTTATTCAGCTCAGTGGCTTAAAATTGATAGATAAAGGGCTGAACCTTAATGCATCTTAGCCCAGCAACAACTATTCCATGCTCAGGATCCTCTCTAAGTTCCAAAGAACCTGATGATTTTTCGAGTAAATCATATATAACCTAAAAACATTAGAAATTGAAAATTCAATAACATATATAACAAAATGTAGTTAGACATACTATAGGAACTAGAAAGGAAATAAGTTCCTTAGGAAAAATGTATTCCATACCTCATTGTAGACTTCAAGATAGGAACAAGTAACTTCAAATTCGTCAGAGCTCTTATCCCTTCTAATAAGATCAAAAATTGTGTGCAAACTCAGAACCATGAGTCCAGGATCATGCTGTGTCCCAACCATTGTGTAAGTTTTACCACTGCAAATGTAAAACATAGTCAACCTTTTATAAGTGAAAGACTGAGATGAAGATGCAAAGATTTCAAGAGATAAGTTTTAGAAATTGTGTAAACATATTTTAGAAAATGATTTCGGTTGATGGGGCAAAATGATAGCCCAAAGAGGGGATTAGACCCACGCCAAGCCTGGGTTCCCTAGACCATATCATCAAAAGAAACATCAAGGGAAAAACTTTATATAATCTGTGAAATTTATGCCGGTTATGATTGGTCAATTATGAGAATATAACAATGCCAATACATGTTTCCGTTACCTTCCAGTTGAACCATAGGCAAATACAGTTGCATTAAGACCTTGTACAACTCCCGAGATTATAGTAGATATACATTTCTGGTAGGTATCCTGGATATAAAAAGCCAAGTCATATAAACAAAACCAAAAAGTGATTACTTAGAATGCCTTCTTTTTAACTACCGAAAGTAAGCGGAGCATTCAAACTGTATTTTGTTCAGCATGGTTCACTGAATACCTCAATAATGTCAATATCAAACCAACCAAACTCCAATTAAATCATATCATCACCATTATTCTTTGTTATAGACTTTAGAGGAGTCCAATGCAGAGGAAAGTAAACATAAAAAGAAAGGACCATAGGAGCCCTGGATATACTTATAGATCAATTAGAAATAAAACGAGCACACAATGGGGCGTTGCAGTCACAGCCAATAGAAACTACCATAAAGTTATGGTCATCAAAATAAATGGTCAACAAAATCATAATCATCTTCTCACTTTCTGTTTCAATTTCCCTTTACTGGGAACTGCTTCTTGGCTAAAATAGTGCTCCATTTGGGAACAAAAGCTAGGGAGGAAGAATTTGGGTTCGACAGTCACAAAAATTATGAAAATACTTTACAAAGACTAAATTAAATAACTTGATGTGTTTGAGTCATAATCATGAAAAAGCATTTTTTTTTTTTATCTCTAACACTAAATTGAAATCTAAAATTCACATTTCAAATTGCAACTTATTGTTTCCAAATCCATTAACAAAAAATACAAGGCTTCTAAGTATAAACTTTCCAAAAAGAATGGACGTACCAAATTTGTGGACTGAGGACCAAAAGCGTGATCGAAACAATACTTTTTCTCTTTGGTTCGATTTTGAATGCGATCCAAATAATCCTTTGATAAGTCAGGATCTAACACTACCACTTCCTTAAATGTCACAAATTTCTCATTTTCAGATTTTCAAATCAAAACTTAGAAAAAGAAAAAGAAGAAAAATTTGAGCACTTACCTTGTTGTTTTTTACTCTAACAATGTCGCGACCGCACTCCCTCTGACTTAACGGTCTACATTTTACCGCAACCTGTAAAAATAAAAGAATAGCACGAAGATGATGATGAAATGAAAGATGCGAAAATTTTAACAAAATGAAGAGTGAGTTTCAGAGTGAACAAGAGAAAACTAACCGTTAAAGTCGTAGTTTGCTTCTTAGCTGGAGCTCTAATCGTCGGCATATTTTAACCACATCGATTTCAACCTAAATTTCGTGGCTGAAAACCTTTCAACTTCAGTGGAAATTCACAATGAGTCTGGAAGAAGCGCCGATTTTGTGTTTAAAAAAAAAAAAAAAGAATGGTAACCCACTCGGAGAAAATTTGAATGTATGTCATCACATTATATCATAAAAAAACAGGAGTCGCCATTTTCTAAAAGATAAATTAAATAAAATAATTACGCAGGAATTAGCGGGAGACTCGTTTGAGGGAAAGATTCAATGCGTTGGCGGTGTAAATAAAGATGATGCAGCGAAGAAAGTAAAATACTATTTATTGCCCTGTGATGGAGGTAATAAATCAATATAAGAGGAGACACACATTTTTAAAACTCAGACAAGAGATGACGTTAAACAAAAAGTACGATGCTGTCTAAAACTAAAACCACACAATTAACGCCAGGTTGTTGGGTTTTGGGGAAATTTCACGAGATTTTTCACTCTTTTTTTTTTTAAACATTTGAAGAAAAAATAAATATGTTTTTAACTTTTTATAGATTTAAGACAATGTACCTTAGAACATGCACACGTGTTTTTTTTATATTTGTTGTATTTTTTATTATAGAATAAAAATTAGAATTTGATTTTAATATTTAAATAATATGTAGAGTTTGTTTAAAAAACACATTCGAATGTAATGCCTTGGCAATTTGGGTTGGATATAGACATCCAAAGTTGGAGAAAATCCCTACCAACCACCAAACTCGAACTTGGACGTCCCTACAGACCCTTTAGATCGCTTGAATCTAGCAAACTCAAATTTTCTTTGTTTAAAATGAATAAAATCCTACCACATTTCAATTACTCTATCAACACTTTCATTCACTTTAATTTCATCTTTCAACTCTAAACCCTCCAAGGAAGAAGAGAAAGGTAGAAGAAAAGACAGAAATAAGGAAAAAAAACCTATAAAACTTTGGAATAGATTCCAAACCTTTAAATAGAGGTATAAAATGGCAGAAACAATCACCTTTTCATATCTTTGCAATATGGTCTACACTGCCATTGACAATAAGTCCAGAAACATGAGCATCAACTGTGTCGGAACCATTTTTTTGTTTGGAAAACGGGCCGACTTTAAAAAGAAAAACGGAGTCGCCACCAATCCTTTTTTGAAGTGTGATTGGGCCACTTATAAAACATTTTGGTCTACGAATTTTAAGAAAAATGGGCTCGGGAGTCGGTTACGCACGAGGAAGGATTAGCACCCTCGCAACGCCCAAAATTGGTACCGTATTGATTGATGAATGTCCTTAATATCGAAAATTAAATAATATTTTAAAGTATGGAAAAAATATTTGGATGACTCGTATTGGATATCAAAACTCTCTCGTTTCGAAAAGCTAAAATATCACGTCCAGCACGATAGGACACGATGCTTCAAACTCTCGATACCAAGATCATTTTATGATTTCCAGAATACATGTAGTACAATTTGAAAAGGGGTATTTCACTACTTGGCTAAACTAAAAACCGAAACCCAGCACGATTGGGTACGATTCCTTGGATTTCCAATAATGAAATAATGCCCTTATTCAAGAAATACGAGAAGGGAAAAATAAATTTTGTGAAGGATATCTAGTTGTTTAGATGAACAGAAAATCGAGACCCAGCACGATTGGGCACGAATTTCTTGAACCTCCAAACACGAAACATTGCCTTATTTTCAAAAATATGATCAAGATCTTCAAAGGACATTTAGTGATCGGACGAGCGAAAAGTCGAAGCCCAAAGACGATTGGGCACGATTTTCGAACTTCAAACACACAAAATTACCTTTATGAAACATGGTCAAAAATCTTTAAAGGATATTTAGTGATCTAGATGAACGAAAAATCGAAACCCAGCACGATTGGGTACGATTTCTCGGACTTCTAAATCTGAAATATTACCTTCATCAAAGCCCATTTTATAAATTTTAAAAAACAAAGGCAAAAATCTTGAAATATGGACACGATGATAATAATGGGGAGAAAATATATGCAAAAAAGCGAACAAACGATAATATTACGGTGAAGAAAATATGTGATAAATAAGACACTAATACTAATAATACTACTAATGCAACTAATAAACATAGTAAAATAAATAAATACAACATTACAATATCAATACGATAATAAGATAGTAACAACAATAAATAAAAAAATCAATGAGAAAATAATAATAATATCGAATAATAGCATAAAAACAACAATAAAAGTGATATTAATGATAACTATAATAATAATTAAAGTAATACTAAAAACCGTAAAACAAATAATATATAATTAAAAGAATCAAAGCAAGCGAGAATATATAATAATAATAATAATAATAATAATAATAATAACAAAGGAAAATAAGAAAATAATAGTTATTAATAAAATAAAAAATATTTGATAACAATGTTTTAATGGATATAATTAGAATATAAAAAATTAAAGTAAAACAATAATATATATATATATATATATTGATGATAAAAAAAAATTAATTTGATGATAAAATAACCAAATAACTAAAAAGGACTAAATTGGGCTAAAAACCGAACATTTGGGGTCAATTTTGAAAACAAATAGTAAAGGAGTATATTGTAACGTGCGCACCACTTAGAGGGACCGAAATTGAAAATAATCCCACCCTTTAAAGCGCAGCACTCAACTGAGGGCTTAATTGAAATCAAAAGAAACTTTTGGGGTCAAATCGGAAGGAAAAAACACGATTTTAAAACTAGTAAAAAGCGGAGGGGCTAAACGTGCAATTAGCCCCTCCGAGACAAAACACGCGGATCCTATCCCTGGTGCGGGTCGGGTCATGGTCGAGGACCAAACGCAGCGTCGTTTGGCCTCGACCCACTTTCCAAAACGGCGTCGTTTATAAACACTATAAAAGCCTATTTTTTTTGAAATTCCTCATTCTCTCCTCTCTTTGAAAAAAAATAGAACAGGAGAGGGGTCCTAGGCGATTTCCGGCGAGTCCACCGGCGAGTCTCCGGCCACCTCCGCTGTTGTCGCAAGCCACCGTGAGCTGATGGTAGAATCTGAAAAAAAAGGTCGTTTTTATTTTTTTAAAAATCCTATATGTTTTTTTTTGTGAAAAACCCAAAACAGATTGGAAAAAAGAAAAAATAAAAAAATAAAATAAAAATAAAAATAAAAATAAAACCGAAGAGGGGAAAAAAATGAAACCTTTGGTTTTTTTTTGTATTTGACTCTCTGGTTACAAATGTGTTTTTTTTTTCTCTTATTTCCTCTAAAAAAAAAACCCTAATCTCCTTTACAGATTGTTTTTTTTTGCCTTTTATAACCTATTGTTTACAACTGCTTTTCTCGCGTCGTTGCCTTTCTGTTTGTAGTGGGCGTCGTGGAGGAGTGCACTGCGGAAAGGAATCGTCGGCATATGGCGTGGCTTTCTTTGGCGAGGCGTCGGCTTGAGAAGTCTTTGGTGAGCACGCAGCGTGTGAGGGACGGGGAGGCCAAGAGGCGTCTTGGCGCTAGTCCCACCTAGGGTTTCGTAGTTTTTTATTTTGGGTTTTGTGTTTTATTGGGCCTGTTTATTGGGCTCAAGTTTCTTTAAAATTGGGCCTTACAATTTGCCTACACGAGTTGATCATACTTTGGTGATATATGACAAAGCAGAATCTCCGTATACCTCTAGCACCTTAATTTTGTGGTCTATGGTGCTCGGATCCCCATGATACACGTCAGATACGCCATGTTATTTGTGCAATCAAGTCCAACTTGCAAGTGAATGGATAGTGTTCTCCATTTGGGATACTAGATCGCCCCAATTCCATTACCAACGGCATTTGATGCTCGTCAAAATTCATCTTCCAGGGACGATCTTTTAAGATATCTTCTTCAATTGTAGCTACAAACATCGGATCTTCATTAGGAAAATCGAAATTAAGGGCTCATAATCATCTAGCGCCTCATTGCTAAGAAATCGCTATTGCACTCCCTTCACCGCCTTACGGTTTACGTAGATAATGTCGAACTCGAGAGAGCAAAATTTGCCATCGGGCCATTCTTCCATTCGGGCCATCGACTCCATCATGTATTTGAGAGGGTCCAATTTGAGATTAACCAAGTCGTGTGGTACAACATGTCTTGCCTCAACCTCCAAGTTGTCCGGACCAATGCACAACACAATTTTTCGATTGGCGAGTATCTCATTTCACACTCGGTAAATTTCTTCTTGAGGTAATAAATCGCCTTTCTTTCCTCCCCTGTCTCATCGTGTTGGCCTAGCACACATCCCATTGAGTTATCGAACAACATCGGATACAAAATCAAGGGTCTATCAGGTGGAGGCATTAACACCGGGTGTTGGACAAATATTGTTTAATCTTGTCAAACGCCTCGGCATTCATCATCCCAAATGCAGATTGTGCTTAAGAAGGCGGAATATTGGATCACATTTCTCGGTCGGTTGTGAAATAAACCGAGCGATGTAATTCAATCTCCTAGAAAACCTCGGACTTCCTTACGAGTCGCGGTGGAGGCAATTTTATGCGGCCTTGACTTTATCCGGATCTACCTCGATTCCTTTTACATCGACCACGAAACCCAATAGCTTCCCCGACCGAGCCCCGAAAGTACATTTGGTGGATTGAGCTTGGTGAAATTTCTTGATCTTAAAGCGACTTCCTCAACACTTGCACATGCTCTCCTTGAATTCGAGACTTTGCGATCATGTCGTCGGCGTAGACCTCAATCTCCTTATGCATCATGTCATGAAACAAGGTTACCATAGCCCTTTGGTATGTTGCTCCGCATTCTTTAACCCAAATGGCATCACTTGGTAACAAAAGGTTCCCTATAAGGTTATGAAGGTAGTCTTTACCATGTCTTGAGGATACATCTTTATTTGATTGTATCCAGAAACCGTCCATGAAGGAGAAAATGAAAATCCCGCCGTGTTATCCACCAAAGTGTCAATGTGAGGTAGCGGAAGTTGTCTTTCGGGTGGCCTTATTTAGGTCCACTGTAATCGACACACATCTGGACTTTTCCGTCTTTTTGGGGACAGAACCACATTGGCTACCCATTCGAGTAATTTACTACTCGTAAGAACCCAAACATCAAATTGCTTCTTGACTTCTTCCTTATCTTTCTTTGTGACATCGGTCTCATCCTTGAAGCTTCATTGGGTGGCTTGCATTCTCTTTTTATGGGGATACGGTGTCTGCAATATCGATACTCAACCACGGCATGTCTTGATACGACCACGCGAAGACATCCTTGAACTCCAATGAAGTCTAATGAGGTCTGCCTTGTTTCATGGGTTATCGCAGTACCGATTTTCACTTCTTTCCCATCCTCTATAAGTATGCTTTCAATTGTCTCTTCATGAGGTAGAATCGGCTTCTCCTCCGCTCTACCATCCTTAACAAATCCAGAGATAAATCATAATCTTCATTATACGCAAAGTCCCGAGATCCCTCAGGCACGTGTCTTGCTCATAAAGGAATTACGAGTTCATAGCGAGTGTCACTCATGACGTCGATATCTGGGGACCTATGGTAGGTATAAAAGAATATTCAATGAAAATGGATTTAAGGGCGACTTATTTATGCGTTATGATTATGAATGGAGTAAAAGCAGTAGAAGAATTATTGCACGAAATGGAAAGAAAATGCACTTCTTATTGAAAATAATGATGCGTGAACATGCCTATTTCACAAAAATTCTTATTGTTCCTAGGCTTGAAACAATAAGTGTGTTTTGGACATTACTGCTTTTATTCCTAAAACTACGTGAATTTCTTCCATGATCAGTTGTCCGAACACTTCCAGCTTGTAAGGCGAATACGCCAAGTTCCTTCTCCTCGAACTTTCTTGAACACGGCGTTGATGTTCAAACTTCGCATCATGTCTTGGTTGTCTCCTCATTCATGACCTCTGTCTCGAATGAATAATCCCTCGACACGAATGAATTAGATATATGGGAAAGGTCATTGAACCCCACTCAATCTGGCACCATTCAATCGTGCCCTACGTCTTTCACGCTTCCTCTCTAACTCCTCTTTCTCTCATCGGTATCCGGTCTATACCCTAGACCAAAGCGATCCTGCTTTTCAACCAACCTTGGCACTCTGACTGGACCTTGGAGATATTTTCCAAGTCCCCTCCCAGGCATTGCACCTTTCCCCATTGTTAACTGTAGGCCCATCTTCGTTGCTTCAGAGAGTTTGGGCACCGGGATCTTGCTTCCCTCATTTATAAAAGTCGCGTTTACAAATTCTAACGACCTGAAGGAGCACTCTATGGCCTCCGCATCATTCTCTATATACGGTGCATCACTAGTAACGGACGCGATGATATCTTCCTCTGCATTTATAGTTATCAACCGGCCCTCTGTTACTAATTTAAACACGGTGTAATGACGATGGTGCAGCTCATTGAGTGGATCCACGGCCTCCCAATAAGCAATTGTAAGAGGGCTTGATGCTCATCACAAGGAAATCTACCTCGACGATTTGGCCCAATTAGGAGGGTATCTCAATCCTCCCCATTACCTCTCTCTC
Source organism: Gossypium rotundifolium (assembly GCA_025506655.1). Taxonomy (NCBI): domain Eukaryota; kingdom Viridiplantae; phylum Streptophyta; class Magnoliopsida; order Malvales; family Malvaceae; genus Gossypium; species Gossypium rotundifolium. The sequence continues at coordinate 113,088,308 of CP106732.1, read as the reverse complement.
GGTGCCATCAAATGCTCTCACTATATTTTGGCACGTTTTCATGTGAGAGTGTCTACAGTAACTTTATCCGGTGTAAGCGAGGGCAAAACATTCGATCTTAGAGCCATTGTCAATTAATACCCCGGCGGTGTATACCCTTTGCATCGGGTAGTCTTTGTGTAAGGCCTTGGTAGATCCCCGCTTACGCCGGTATTTCATCATCATTGAGCGAGATAAAATTATCTGCGCTCATGTTATTTACAAAGACGGTCCGACTTATTCTTGAAATATCATCAACAACATAAATCGGTTCAATGCTTTCATTAACGCACTGATGGTGCCCTTCCGAGTTTAGCGATAAAGTCAATACCGATGTGCGTGTTGGTCATTTGTGTAACTGTTCCACCACTTTGTCACTCGTGCTTCGTGAACTTCAAGAACTCCCCACCTCATCCTCTCATTCATTGGTTTATTAACGGTGATCCTTTCTTCTCTCTCCCTTCTCGTCATAGAAGACTCGGAGGAGTAGAAGCAGATCTGCCGCTTCAATCCGCTCCACTCCGCTCAATGGAGATAGGATTTGTCTTTTGATCTACTCTACTCACCTTTCAAGAGAGATAAGATCTGTTGTCTTCAATCCGCCCACTCACCTTTCGGTGGAGATAGGATCTACTATCTTTAACTGCTCCACTCTCGATCGGTGGAGATAAGGCTTCTTCGATCCGCTCTACTCCTTTCCAGAGAGATAAGATCTGTAATCTTCGACTGCTCCACTCACCTTTCGGTGGAGATAAGGTCATATCTTTAGCTTTGTTACCCTACCGCTTAGGAATTAAGGCTCGTTGTTTTTGATCATTCCCTCACCTCGCCGGTGGGATAAGATCATTGTCTTCAATCCGCTCCCTCTGCTTTCGGTGGAGATAGGATCTACTATCTTAGCTTTGCTCCACTCGATCGGTGGAGATAAGGCTTCTTCGATCTGCTCTACTCCGCTTCGGTAGAGATAAGATCTGTAATCTTCGACTGTTCCACTCTGCTTTCGGTGGAGATAAGGTGCATATCTTTAACTGTTACCCTCTTGCTTAGGGAATTAAGGCTCGTTGTTTTGATCTGTTCCTCTCGCTTTCGGTGGGATAAGATCTGCTATTTTGGCTTGCTACCCTACGCTTAGGGAATTGAAGCTCAATATTTTCGACCTGTTCCACTCCTGCTCAGTGGGATGAGGTGCAGTAATCTTCGACCGATTACCCTCTTGCTTAGGGAATTAAGGCTCGTCGTTTTTGATCTGTTCCACTCCTGTTCAGTGGGATAAGATCTGCTATTTTTGGCTTGCTACCCTACTGCTTAGGGAATTGAAGCTCAATATTTTCGACTGTTCCCTCTGCTTTCGATGGGATGATGAGGTGCGTAATCTTGACTGTTACCCTACCGCTAGGGAATTAAGGCTCGTCGTTTTTGATCTGTTCCACTCCTGCTCAGTGGGATAAGATCTGCTATTTTTGGCTTGCTACCCTACCGCTTAGGGAATTGAAGCTCAATATTTTCGACCTGTTCCACTCCTTTCGGTGGGATGAGGTCGTAATCTTCGACCCGTTACCCTACTTGCTTAGGAATTAAGGCTCGTCGTTTTGATCTGCTCCTCTCTTTCGGTGGGATAAGATCCGCTATTTTTGGCTTGCTACCCTCTTGCTTAGGGAATTGAAGCTCAATATTTTCGACTGTTCCACTCTGCTTTCGGTGGGATGAGGTCCAAGTTTTCGACCAGTTACCCTACTGCTAGGGAATTAAGGCTCGTCATTCACGATCTGTTTCACTCCTGCTCAGTGGGATAAGATCTGCTTCTTTTAATCTGCTCTACTCCTACTCAGTAGAGATAAGATATGTGCTCTTCTGTAACTCCCATTAATTTTGCTACATTGTCCTCTGGGGAACCTACCTGTAGAAGTGATTTCATGGGGTCTATGCATATGTCAAATGATTAGGATGTCATGAAAGATGCTCCTATCCATATGTATCATGAATGTTATGAATGGATGCAAAATGTCATGAGAATGATCCATTTTTAACATTTGGGTTGCTATTGCTTGCTGCTTATTAAAGTGACCCCTGACGTATGTCTCCTCTCATCTGATTGATACTTTTAACAACTAATCAGAAGATGTAAATCACCGCTAGTCCCTTATCTCAAGTCTCGAGCCCTTTAAGCTGGTTAGTTCTAAATAATTGTCTGTTTTGGATTCTTGTATTATTTAGAGACTTTTTAGTAATGTCATAAAACTTCTTTTGTGAAAGCATTATTAGTTCAATAATCATTATTTCAATGAAAAATGCTTGGAAAAGATCATAATAATAATAGACCCGAAAGAAATTAATTAGGAGCATGGCTCGAAACAAATAGCAAATGCACTCAAGGAGGAAATTTATTGGCAGTGTATTTTGGAATGAGCAAATTAAAAATGGGTAAGATGGCAATTAGGTGCCCCAGATATCGCCGACTGAGCTTCTATGTTCAAACTTCTTGAGGACCATTTAAGCTCAATATGTGTTTAAGGGATTCAGAGTACTTTGTCGATGCCCCAAGATGTAACATACTTTCTCATTGTCAATTCAAGCGTGGCAAAACTATTGTATGCCCCATCATGATTTGATTACAACTTGAGCCGCCCTTTTCGGGTTTTCGACTCAAAGCCCCTTTGGTCTCAAAGTGCCCTTTGCGGGTTTTCACCTTGGCCTCTCCGTTTTTTTTTTTTTTTTTTTTTTGGATTCAAGATGCCCTTTGTGGGTTTTCATCTTGGCCCACTTTCAAGCGAAGTACTTCTTGACTGAGTCTGCATTAATTGGATTTGGCAGACTTTTGCCGTCCATCTCGACTAGCATCAAAGCTCGTCCCGAAAAGGCCTTCTTTACAACATAAGGTCCTTCCCAATTAGGCATCCACTTTCCCCCGAAGTCCTTTTGCATATGGAGGATCTGTTTCAATACCAAGTCTCCTTCATGGAATACTCTGGGCGAACTTTCTTATTGTAAGCTTCGCATCCGCTTTTGGTACTGATTGACCATGGTGAATGGCTTTTAGCCACTTCCTCGATCGATTCGATCGGTCATACAGAGATTGAACTCATTACTTCGTCCAACGGTAGTCTCTTTCTCCGACACGGTTCGAGATTGTTGAAGTTGTTCTTTCCTCATTTGGTTATCCGCCTCTAATAGTTGGATCCGGAGCTCACTGTTTTGCGACATTGTTTGAGTTCCACCACCTTGCCCTTCAATTCTTCAATCTGCTCAGGGCTTGATTCCAACTTTCTTAGTAGAGTTGTGACTTTGACTCAATGCCTTCTCCAATTCGCTACTCGAGCCCTTAGCATCTTATTTTCGCTTTGGCTCTCCCCGCCGTCTTTTCGGGGCATCCTTTGTGCTTGAACCCCCGAAATCTCTTCTTCCTTGGTCAACCTTGGTCTTCTCCTCCGAAGCTCTTGGCGCCATTGCTCGAGGTTTTACCCACCCAGTGATCCTCATCGATAGATGCAACTTCTTATAATCGGTCTTGAGCTATCCAAATCTTCTTGACCTTCCTTTTCCTTTTCTCGACTTCCGACCTCGATTTACGGATATCAACATCTAACATCGGTCCATTTCTCCCTTCCGGTTGCTCTATCCTTTTCCCTAACTCGAATTTTACTTTCAAAGTCTTGCTTTATGATCTCCAACTCGGAAGGGACTACTTGCAGGTATTCTTCTATCGATCGAGCAGCATCTTGTGTCGGCATGGGGATATTGTCGTTCACTCTCTTGCCCCGCCATGTGCTATATTCAAGGGTCACCATTGGATTTATCGCAACTCTTTTCATTCGGTGAATCTGTTTCACACATCGAAACTTCTCGAACTCTTTTCTTATAATTATTCCCACTATCGAGAATTGAATTGAGCTAACCCATGCGTTATCGGTATGAAGCGCCTCGATTGGTATTGCCTTAGCACGAGCAAAGGGCATACCCAACAGACTCCCGGATCCTAACAGAGAACCCAATCATAACTCCCACACCGGTGAGGATTTCATCGAGGAGCAAACCAAGGAGCTTTCCATTCCACATCTTTTTCACGAAAATTCGAAGAAGCGCGATCCAGTTCTCTTCGATATGTCATCCCTCCTAGCGCGGCGATAACTCCTTTAATGGGGAATAATTGCAAAAAGACCCGACAAGGATTTCTATCTACCTTCCGAAATGGCTATGGAACCACCCCAAAGGTTATGCGCATCCATGAATCTTCCTCACCGCTTCTTGACGAGCTCAAAGATCTAAATGTTTGGCGAGAATTGCTGATGCCGGCGTAACCCCTTTGTCAAGGCGGTCGAACAAATCAATAATCGCCTCGTCTACATGCCTCAAAGCCTTGGGAAAATCACCAAACCATAGATACCTAAGGCAAAAATGTCGACTTTCCTCTTCATATCCGGTGTGTGCGTCATCAGTCCCTCAAGCTTACCCAAGGATGCATTTCCTTCACCCTTCTCTTTGAATTCGTGCCATGACCCCTTGTTCGCTCATCCCGGTGATGCTCATGACTTCTTTACAAAAGAAGGTGCATTAGCGACCACAAGTAAATTTTGTCGACTGAGCCCTTTGATTCATGAAGCAAAGTCGTATATTCCTCCACGGTGAGGCACCAAGTCTACTTCCCCAAATGTAAAAGCGACTATAAGCGGGATTCAATATTGAGTCATAGCCCAAACAAGTGTTTGTCCACTCGATGTCGAGTAAGTAAGGTAGATCACCATAATTAGTGTAGAACAGGTTGCCTAGTTGCTTCGTCCCCAACCAGCCCATATATCTCTTAGTTCTTGTAGCTCATTTTGTGTCACATCGACACGAGTGAAGTCTAATAATTCTGATGTGTAGCCTTCAGTTAGGCTAAAGCTGTAAGGCCCAATTTTAAAAGAAACTCGGAGCCCAATAAACAGGGCCCAATAAAACACAAAACCCAAAATAAAAAAACTACAGAAACCCTAGGGTGGGACTAGCGCCGCACGCCTCTTGGCCTCCCGCGTCCCTCACACGCTGCTGCGTCGTTCAAGACACTTCTCAAGCCGACGTCTCGCCAGCAAAGCCACGCCATATGCCGCACGATTCCTTTCGCGATGCACTCCTCCACAGCGCCCACTACAAATGTAAAGGCAACGACGCGAGAAAAGCGATTGTAAACAATAGGTTATAAAAGGCAAAAAACAATCAGTAAGGGGGAGATTTAGGGTTTTTTTAGAAATAAGAGAAAAAAAACACATTTGTAACAGAGAGTCAAATACAAAAAAAAAAAGCCAAAGGTTTCATTTTTCCCTCTTGGTTTTATTTTTATTTTTTATTTTTATTTTATTTATTTTATTTTTTTCTTTTTTCCGAAATCTATTTTGGGTTTTTCACAAAAAAAACATATAGGATTTTTAAAAAAAAATAAAAAAACGCACCTTTTTTTTCAGATTCTACCACCGTGGCGGTGGCATGGCAACGGCAGCGGAGGTGGTGGGAGACTCACGGTGGACTCGCCGAAAATCGCCTAAGACCCCTCTCTGTTCTATTTTTTCAAAGAGAGAGAGAATGAGAATTTCAAAAAAATAGGCTTTTATAGTGTTTATAAACGACTTGTTTTGGAAAGGGGTCGAGGCCAAACGACGCGTCGTTTGGTCCTCGACCCGCGACCGACCCACACCAGGATAGGATCCGCGTGTTTTTGTCTCGGAGGGCTAATTGCATGTTTAGCCCTCCGCTTTTACTAGTTTTAAAATCGTTTTTTTCCTTCCGATTTGACCCCAAAAGTTTCTTTTGATTTCAATTAAGCCTCGGTTGAGTCTTTGCGCTTTAAAGGTGGGATTATTTTCAATTTGGTCCCTCTAAGTAGTGCTTGACGTTACAATATACTCCTTTACTATTTGTTTTCAAAATTGACCCAAATGTTGGTTTTAGCCCAATTTAGTCCTTTTTAGTTATTTGGTTATTTTATCATCAAATTAATTTTTTTATCATCAATATATATATATTATTGTTTTACTTTAATTTTTATATTCTAATTATATCCATTAAAACATTGTTATCAAATATTTTTTATTTTATTAATAACTATTATTTTCTTATTTTCCTTTTGTTATTATTATTATTATTATTATTATATATTCTCGTTTGCTTTGATTCTTTTAATTATATATTATTTGTTTTTACGGTTTTTTAGTATTACTTTAATTATTATTATAGTTATCATTAATATCACTTTTATTGTTGTTTTTTATGCTATTATTCGATATTATTATTATTTTCTCATTGATTTTTTTATTTATTGTTGTTACTATCTTATTATCGTATTGATATTGTAATGTTGTATTTATTTATTTTACTATGTTTATTAGTTGCATTAGTAGTATTATTAGTATTAGTCATCTTATTTATCACATATTTTCTTCTTAGTAATATTATCGTTTGTTCGTTTTTTGCATGTCTTTGTTCCCATTATTATCATCGTGTCCATATTTCAAGATTTTTGCCTTTGTTTTTTAAAATTTATAAAATGGGCTTTGATGAAGGTAATATTCGTATTTAGAAGTCAGAAATCGTACCCAATCGTCTTGGGTTTCGATTTTTCGTTCATCTAGATCACTAAATATCCTTTAAAGATTTTTGACCATGTTTCATAAAGGTAATTTTGTGTGTTTGGAAGTTCGTAAAATCGTGCCCAATCGTCTTTGGGCTTCGACTTTTCGTTCGTCCGGATCACTAAATGTCCTTTGAAGATCTTGATCATATTTTTGAAAATAAGGCAATGTTTCGTGTTTGGAGGTTCAAGAAATTAGGTGCCCAATCGTCTTTGGGTCTCGATTTTACATTCATCTAAACAACTAGATATCCTTCACAAAATTTATTTTTCCTTCTCGTATTTCTTGAATAAGGGCAATATTTCATTATTGGAAATCAAGGAATCGTACCCAATCGTCTTTGGGTTTGGTTTTAGTTTAGCCAAGTAGTGAAATACCCTTTTCAAATTGTACTACATGTATTCGAAATCATAAAATGATCTTGGTATCGAGTTTGAAGCATCGTGTCCTATCGTCTTTGGGACGTGATATTTTAGCTTTTGAAATGAGAGAGTTTTGATATCAATACGAGTCATCCAAATATTTTTCCATACTTTAAAATATTATTTAATTTTCGATATTAAGGACATTCATCAATCAATACGGTACCAATTTTGGGCGTTATGAGGTGTTAATCCTTCCTCGTATGTAATCAACTCCGAGCCCATTTTTCTTAAAATTAAGTAGACCAAAATGTTTTATAAGTGGCCCAATCACACTTCAAAAAGGATTGGTGGCGACTCAGTTTTCTTTTTAAAGTCGGCCCGTTTTCCAAACAAAAAATGGTTAAACGACTTGGCGACTCCATGGGGACGTTAAGAGAGTCCAGTAAAATTGGTTGATTAGTGTCCTTTTATCAAAAATTTTTCCGTGTTCAATTGCATGAGTGCGTATCGCGTCATATATACGCTTTGGTTTGTGAGACATGGAATATTTTTGGCATTCATATTGCATGACCGCTGTGGTCACGTCCTTTAAGTGGGAGCGAGAAACTATGCCTTCGTGAGGTTTTCACCTCCGCATGGGCTAGGGGACCGCTTCCGGGATACATCCGTACTTATGGTTCCGTGAGGTTTTCACCTCCGCATGGCCATAGGGAAATGTATTCCCCTGAACCGAACTCGATCTATATGAGCCTATAATGGGTGAGGATTGAGGAATCTACTGGTTCAGGTACCCTTTTCTTTCTTTAGTACCGAACCACATATAGTGAACCTTAAGAGCCCACCCTAGGTAGAGCCATGCTAAACCTTAGTAGCTACCGATGTAGTGGTTAGACATTTTTGTTTACTTGCTTTGGTTACTTTTATATGGTACTAACTTGTTTTATTTTGGTCATATTTGCATGTCATCTCATACTTAAAAGGCGTCGATTCTTGTTTAATTACTAAGTTAGAATACTTGTTATGGGGACAGATTCCTTGATAAAGTAGAGGATAATGCGGCCATGCGTATATGGTCGAGAAGACACTGACTTGAGAAGGAGGATAGCCTAGCTGAATGCTACACATCAGAATTATTAGACTTCACTCGTGTCGATGTGACACAAAATGAGCTACAAGAACTAAGAGATATATGGGCTGGTTGGGACGAAGCAACTAGGCAAGCTGTTCTACACTAATTATGGTGATCTACCTTACTTACTCGACATCGAGTGGACAAACACTTGTTTGGGCTATGACTCAATATTGGAATCCATTTATATTTGTTTTACATTTGGGGAAGTAGACTTGGTGCCTCTACCGTGGAGGAATATCTGACTTTGCTTGATCAAAGGGCTCGGTCGACAAAATTTACTTTGGTCGCTAATACACCTTCTTTTGTAAAGAAGTGATGAGCATCACTGGGATGAGCGAACGATGGGTCATGGCACGAATTCAGCGAGAAGGGTGAAGGAAATGCATCCTTAGGTAAGCTTGAGGGACGATGGCGACACACGGATATGAAGAGGAAAGTCGACATTTTGCCTTAGGTATCTATGGTTTGGTGATTTTCCCAAGGCTTTGAGGCATGTAGACGAGGCGATTATTGATTTGTTCGACCGTCTTGACAAAGGGGTTATCTTGGTACCAGCAATTCTCGCCAAACATTTAGATCTTTGAGCTCGTCGTAGAAGAAGCGGTGAGGAAGATTCATGGGATCGCGCTATTCTTTGGGGTGGTTCCGTAGCCATTTCGGAAGGTAGATAGAAATCCTTGTCGGGTCTTTTTGTGAATTATTCCCCATTAAAGGAGTTGGCGCCGCCTAGGAGGGATGACATATCGAAGAGAAGCTGGATCGCACTTCTTGAATTTTCGGAAAAAGATGTGGAATGGAAAGCTCCTTGGTTTGCTCCGATGAAATCCTCTACCGGTGTGGGAGTTATGATTGGGTTCCTCTGTTAGGGATCGGGAGGTGTTGGGTATGCCCTTTGCTCGTGCTAAGGCAATACCAATCGAGGCGCGTTCATACTGATAACGCATGGGTTAGCTCAATTCAATTCTCGTATAGTGGGAATAATTATAAGAAAAGAGTTAGAAGTTTATGATGCGTGAAGCAGATTCACCGAATGAAAAGAGTTGCGATAAATCCAATGGTGACCCTTGAATATAGCACATGGCGGGGGGAGAGTGAACGACAATATCCCATGCCGACACAAGATCTTTGTTCGATCGATGAAGAATACGCAAGTAGTCCTTCCGAGTTGGAGATCATAAAGCAAGACTTTGAAAGTAAAAATTGAGTTAGGGAAAAGGATAGAAACAGCTGGAAGGGAGAAAATGGACTGATGTTAGATGTTGATATCCAAATCGGAGGTGAAAGTCGAGAAAAGGAAAAAGGAAGGTAGAAGAAGATTTGGATAGCTGAAGCGATTACAAGAAGTTGCATCTATCGATGAGGATCATTGAAATTTGGGTAAAACCTCGAACAATGGCGTCAAGAGCTTGGGAGGAGAAGACCAAGGTTGACCGGTGGAAGAAGAGATTTCGGGGTTCAAGCACAAAGGATGCCACGAAAAAGGCGGTGGGGAGAGCCAAAGCGAAAATAAGATGCTAAGGGCTCGAGTAGCGAATTGGAGAAGGCATTGAGTCAAAGTCACAACTCTACGGCAAAGTTGGAATCAAGCACGAGCAGTTGAAGAATTGAAGGGCAAGGTGGTGGAACTCGAAACAATCTTTGCAAAGCAGTGAGCTCGGATCCAACTATTAGAGGCGGATAACCAATGAGGAAAGAACAACTTCAACAATCTCGAACCGAGTCGGAGAAAGAGACTACTGTTGGACGAAGCGAGAATGAGTTCAATCTCTGTATGACCGATCAAGCCGATCGAGGAAGTGGCTAAAGCCATTCACCATGGTCAAGCTGTACCAAAAGCGGATCGAGCTTACAATAAGAAAGTCCGCCAGAGTATTCCATGAAGGAGACTTGGTATTGAAACAGTCCTCCATATGCAAAAGGACTTTGGGAAAGTGGATGCCTAATTGGGAAGGACCTTATGTTGTAAAGAAGGCCTTTTCGGACGAGCTTTGATGCTAGTCGAGATGGATGACAAAAGTCGCCAAATCCAATTAATGCGAGACTCGATCAAGAAGTACTTCGCGAAAGTGGGCCAAGATGAAAACCCACAAAGGGCATCTTGAATCCAAAAAAAAAAAAAAAAAAAACAGAGAGGCCAAGGTGAAAACCCGCAAAGGGCACTTTGAGACCAAAGGGGCTTTGAGTCGAAAACCCGAAAAGGGCGGCTCAAGTTGTAATCAAATCATGATGGGGCATACAATAGTTTTGCCACGCTTGAATTGACAATGAGAAAGTATGTTACATCTTGGGGCATCGACAAAGTAATCTGAATCCTTAAACACATATTGAGCTTAAGCGGTCCTCGAAGTTTGAACATAGAAGCTCGATCGGCGATATCTGGGCACCTAATTGCCATCTTACCCATTTTAATTTGCTCATTCCAAAATACACTGCCAATAAATTTCCTCCTTGAGTGCATTTGCTATTTGTTTCGAGCCATGCTCCTAATTAATTTCTTTCGGGTCTATTATTATTATGATCTTTTCCAAGCATTTTTCATTGAAATAATGATTATTGAACTAATAATGCTTTCACAAAGAAGTTTTCGTATTACTCTAAAAGTCTCTAAATAATACAAGAATCAAAGCAGGACAATTATTTAGAACTAACTGGGCTTAAAGGGCTCGGAGACTTGAGATAAGGGACTAGCGGTGGCGACATCTTGATTAGTTGTTAAAAGTATCAAGCTATCATGGAGGAGACATACGTCGGGGTCACTTTAATAAGCGACAAGCAATAGCAGCCCAAATGTTAAAATGGATCATTCTCATGACATTTGCATCCATTCATAACATTCATGATACATATGGATAGGAGCATCTTTCATGACATCCTAATCATTTGACATATGCATAGACCCCATGAAATCACTTCTGGTAGGTTCCCAGGAGGACAATGTAGCAAAATTAATGGGAGTTCTGAGAAGAGCACATATCTTATCTCTCTTGAGTAGGAGTAGAAGCAGATTAAAAAGCGGATCTTATCCCACCGGGTGAGTGAAACAGATCGTGAATGACGAGCCTTAATTCCCTAGCAAGTAGGGTGGTCGAAACTTGAGACCTCATCCCACCGGCAGGAGTGGAACAGTCGAAAATATTGAGCTTCAATTCCCTAGCAGTAGGGTAGCAAGCCAAAAATAGCGGATCTTATCCCACCGAGGCGGGAGTGGAGCAGATCAAAAGCAGCGAGCCTTAATTCCCTAAGCGGTAGGGTAGCAGGTCGAAGATTTACACCTCACCCCATCCCGAAAGGGGAGTGGAGCAGTCGAAAATATTGAGCTTCAATTCCTAGCGAGAGGGTAGCAAGCCAAAAATAGCAGATCTTATCCCAGGCGGCGAGTGGAGCATGATCAAAACGACGAGCCTTAATTCCCTAGCGGTGGGGTAACGGGCGAAGATTACGAGACCTCATCCCACCGAAGGAGTGGAGCAGTCGAAAATATTGAGCTTCAATTCCTAAGCAGTAGGGTAGCAAGCCAAAAATAGCGAGATCTTATCCCACCGGCGGGAGTGGAGCAGATAAAAACGACGAGCCTTAATTCCCTAGCGGAGGGTAACGGGCTGAAGATTACAGACCTCATCCCACTGAGCAAGAGTGGAACAGGTCGAAAATATTGAGCTTCAATTCCCTAAGCAGTAGGGTAGCAAGCCAAAAATAGCAGATCTTATCCCTTTGGCGGAGTGGAGCAGATCAAAAACAACGAGCCTTAATTCCTAGCGGTAGGGTAACAGGCTAAAGATATGACCTTATCTCCACTGGCGAGGAGTGGAGCAGTCGAAGATTACAGATCTTATCTCTTGGCAGGGAGTAGAGCAGATCGAAGAAGCCTTATCTCCACCGATCGAGTGGGCAGGCTAAAGATAGTAGATCATATCTCCACCGGCGAGGTGGGCGGATTGAAGACAACAGATCTTATCCCACCTTGGCGAGTGGAACAAATCAAAACAACGAGCCTTAATTCCCTAGCGGTAGGGTAACAGGCTAAAGATCTGAGACCTTATCTCCACTGGCGGAGTGGGCGGTGAAGATTACAGATCTTATCTCTTGGCGAGAGTAAGCAGATCGAAGAAGCCTTATCTCCACCGATCGGGAGTGGAGCAGGCTAAAGATAGTAGATCCTATCTCCACCGAAAGGTGAGTGGGCGGATTGAAGACAACAGATCTTATCTCTCTGGGCGGGAGTAGAGCAGATCAAAAGACAAATCCTATCTCCATTGAGCGAGGTGGAGCGGATTGAGCGGCAGATCTTATCTCTCTGGCGGGAGTAAGCGGATCGAAGAAGCCTTATCTCCACCGATTAGGAGTGGAGCAAGTTAAAAATAGTAGATCCTATCTCCTTGGCGAAAGGAGTGGGCGGATTGAAGACAACAGATCTTATCTCTCGGAAAGGAGTGGAGCGAGATCGAAGATACTGATCTTATCTCTCTGAGCAGAGGTAAGCGGATCGAAGAAGCCTTATCTCCACCGATCAAGAGTGGGCGGGCTAGAGATAGCAGATCGAAACAAAACTTCCACACCTACGGAATGTAATGGGTGGAATAAGGCTACCGAAAAAGGAAGCACCAAGAAGTCAAGATTGAACAAGCTAGGGCAAAATTGGTCCTTTTAAAGTCTTTGCTCTATTCTCGTTGCACGACAATGAGCAAGAGAGGGCAAATAAGGCCCAATTTTAAAAGAAACTCTGAGCCCAATAAACAGGGCCCAATAAAACACAAAACCCAAAATAAAAAACTACAGAAACCCTAGGTGGGACTAGCGCCACGACTCTTGGCCTCCGCGCCCCTCACATCGCGTGCGCTCGTTCAAACACTTCTCAAGCCGCACGTCTCTCGCCAAGCAAAGCCACGCCATATGCCGACGATTCCTTTCATGATGCACTCCTCCACGCCCACTACAAACGAGAAAAGGCAACGACGCGAGAAAAGCAGTTGTAAACAATAGGTTATAAAAGGCAAAAAAAACAATCTGTAAAGGGGGGAGATTTAGGGTTTTTTTTTAGAGGAAATAAGAGAAAAAAAAACACATTTGTAACCAGAGAGTCAAATACAAAAAAAAAAAGCCAAAGGTTTCATTTTTTTTCCCCTCTTCGGTTTAGCCCCTCCGCTTTTTACTAGTTTTAAAATCAATTTTTTTTCCCTTCCGATTTGACCCCAAAAGTTTCTTTTGATTTCAATTAAGCCCTCAGTTGAGTGCTGCGCTTTAAAGGGTGGGATTATTTTCAATTTCGGTCCCTCTAAGTAGTGCGACGTTACAATATACTCCTTTACTATTTGTTTTCAAAATTGACCCCAAATGTTAGGTTTTAGCCCAATTTAGTCCTTTTTAGTTATTTGGTTATTTTATCATCAAATTAATTTTTTTATCATCAATATATATATATATATTATTGTTTTACTTTAATTTTTATATTCTAATTATATCCATTAAAACATTGTTATCAAATATTTTTTATTTTATTAATAACTATTATTTTCTTATTTTCCTTTTGTTATTATTATTATTATTATTATTATTATATATTCTCGTTTGCTTTGATTCTTTTAATTATATATTATTTGTTTTTACGGTTTTTAGTATTACTTTAATTATTATTATAGTTATCATTAATATCACTTTTATTGTTGTTTTTATGCTATTATTCGATATTATTATTATTTTCTCATTGATTTTTTTATTTATTGTTGTTACTATCTTATTATCGTATTGATATTGTAATGTTGTATTTATTTATTTTACTATGTTTATTAGTTGCATTAGTAGTATTATTAGTATTAGCTGTCTTATTTATCACATATTTTCTTCACCGTAATATTATCGTTTGTTCGTTTTTTGCATATACTGTTCCCCATTATTATCATCGTGTCCATATTTCAAGATTTTTGCCTTTGTTTTTTTAAAAATTTATAAAAATGGGCTTTGATGAAGGTAATATTTCGTATTTAGAAGTCCAGAAATCGTACCCAATCGTCTTTGGGTTTGATTTTTCGTTCATCTAGATCACTAAATATCCTTTAAAGATTTTTGACCATGTTTCATAAAGGTAATTTTGTGTGTTTGGAAGTTCGGAAAATCGTGCCCAATCGTCTTTGGCTTCGACTTTTCGATTCGTCCGGATCACTAAATGTCCTTTGAAGATCTTGATCATATTTTTGAAAATAAGGCAATGTTTAGTGTTTGGAGGTTCAAGAAATTCGTGCCCAATCGTCTTTGGGTCTCGATTTTACATTCATCTAAACAACTAGATATCCTTCACAAAATTTATTTTTCCTTCTCGTATTTCTTGAATAAGGCAATATTTCATTATTGAAATCCAAGGAATCGTACCCAATCGTCTTTGGGTTTGGTTTTAGTTTAGCCAAGTAGTGAAATACCCCTTTTCAAATTGTACTACATGTATTCTGGAAATCATAAAATGATCTTGGTATCGAGAGTTTGAAGCATCGTGTCCTATCGTGCTGGACGTGATATTTTAGCTTTTCGAAACGAGAGAGTTTTGATATCCAATACGAGTCATCCAAATATTTTTTCCATACTTTAAAATATTATTTAATTTTCGATATTAAGGACATTCATCAATCAATACGGTACCAATTTTGGGCGTTATGAGGTGCTAATCCTTCCTCGTATGCGTAACCTGACTCGAGCCCATTTTTCTTAAAATTAAGAGACCAAAATGTTTTATAAGTGGCCCAATCACACTTCAAAAAAGGATTGGTGGCGACTCCGTTTTTCTTTTTAAAGTCGGCCCGTTTTCCAAACAAAAAAATGGTTCCGACAAACTGAATAGACAATGGAAGTATGACCAACCATCACCATTAATACTTTGCCACTTTGTGCCCATAACATGACGGAACTAATGCAAAAGAAGCAGGTAGTAAGAGTTATTGCAACTATACATTCAAGTAATAAGAACATGATAAAAAAACTAAAAGAGAGACATAGAAGGGGAAATGAAGATGAATTTAGAACTGAAAGACAAGCCACCTTGTAGTGATAGGATAATAAAACAAAGGATGAAGGATACTAACCCATCATGTGACGCAGAAAGAATCCCCAATCCATGCATAACTGTCAAACCCCGAACAATATCTGCACGAAGCGTAGCAGCGTAAGTGCTTGTGTAAACTAGATTCCATAGTTTCATTGGCTTCGTGGAAATTGAATAATTATGTGGAAGTCGAACAAATATAATTTAAAAAAATCAAGTAGTAATGAAATTAAAAGTTTTTAAAGTTGAGTGATTAAAATAGAATATTTTTTTATATTCTTTGTGAAGATGGGTGACTAAAATAAAACTTTTCTTTTTTATATTCTACATGTTTATTTTACAGTTCATATTTAGGGTTCGTGATTGTCATTTTAAAGTTTAAATTTACATTCTCTATAATGTATCTCACCATTATACCTATCCATTTGTAAATCAATTAACTTACTCATTAATTTCTAAAATTGTCTATTAATAAATGATTGGGTAAAGTCTTAGAATTTTAATTTTCAAAATCTTGAATCTTGATTTTGTTAGTCGGCCTTGTAGAAAGGTTAAATCCGAAACTCGATATTGATCATCTTTAGTCCATCAAATTGTGCTGGAAGAACAAACAAAAGAGAGGAAGTACTACAAGAGGAAATCTTGACATCTATTATATTATGTTTTCGTATAAATGGAACATCTATTTCGAAAAAACAACAAATATAAAAAAACACACCATTTCATTCCAACACGGGATCGGTAAATGTTACAATTTTCACTTGGATACTTTTATCATGTTACAATTTTCACTTGGATACTTTTATCATGGACTTATGTGAGTACCTTCAATTGTCTGCCAAGTCTGTCAGGTGTAAAAGATAGGCCAACACCTGTGATTTTAATTACTCATCCAAATTCTAACATATATCATATTGTGATACATGCATGTCTGTGTATAATAAAGATTGATCTTAAACCACCCAGGCATTAATAATCCTTTGCTTCGTATTTATTGTGGCTATGGGGGAAGGGGAATTGTCTTCTATAACAAATAACAAGATTAACAATGAATACATAAAATATCTTGCATTTCCATCATACTTGAATTCAACAATCATTGTTGCCTTCCTTTTCCTATTCTTGGGAATTAAAATGTTGTCATCAAATTTTACATCCAAAGATTAGCAACAACATAAACACTAAAAACCCTAAAACTTTTTTCAAATCAAAGTTAATAATAAAACTTTAATGTCTAGTTTTGAAGAAAAAGATTATTTAATACATATGTAGTACACTAATTAAACATGCAATAAAAATAGCTAGTACAAAATTAAACTTAAAACTAAAAGATAAATAAAACTCTTACAAAAATAATACCTCTTTAAAACAAGCAAAAAAAATTCGCTTCTTTCCCAAAAACAAGTCATGAGTAACTAAACATTACCAATTGAAGTTAGTTTATTGTTAACTCATATTCTAAAACATGGTAAAAAAAAATACTCCTATTTTATAGGATAAATGTCTAATCTAATCCAAGTATAATTTACAATATATCTGCAAACAATCAGAAAAGGGGAAGGAATGCAAATACAATATACTACCCCGGGGGGGGGGGGGAAGGAAGGAGTTAACATGTACCCATGATACATAACATCTATCAATGATACAGAAGTATTAGATTAGTTGATAAAGAAAAACAAAAACAAAACAAAAAGAAGTAACGTTGTAAACGGAGTACCTTTATCAAATTCAACAGCAAAATACCATTGGAATCATATATTCCCTTTCTCCCCCTTACTTCTTGGAGACTGATTTAAGTTGCAAACTTATCATTACGTGATTCTTTACAGGAAATCTCATCATTTCCGGTGTAGATGTCGACTGAAACAAATGACCAAAGAACGCCACCAAATTTCTGTCTTTTTGCTTCGACTACTGTTTTTTTTACATTTGGGATGAGCAAATGTTACTAGCATGCACCTCTGCAATTACACTTCACACAAACTTTCATCCACGATTCCGTCAAGCAATGGCTTCCTACTAGTTATTCTGGCTGTAGAGACTGGTTGACTTCCATCATTAGACTTGTCGACGGCATGTAGGAAAACACCTGACAGATAAACACCAATTATAAAACCGTCTGAAAAATAACCAATATATGAAAAGTTTTCAAGTTTTTTTATCAAGGAATCATGCTGCATCTAGATTTTTCAGTCTAACACAAGAGACAAAGAATGTTCTATCCTAAACTAGTAATCCCTAGAAAAACTTCACCTCAAGATCATACAGAAACAGTATTGCATCACGATTAATTTCTCAGATGAGATGCTGCCCCGACCGTTGTAGCACATAAACATAATTCTTTTTTTTTTAGGGGAACATTTTATTAATCGTCCCTTTGTAAAAGTGATGCACGGTTAGTAGCTTTGAGGACATTGGTATGTTTCAAAGAGGCTTAATTTATAAAAGAACAAAATAAAGAATCTATAATCCGATCTTTTCCATTATCAAAAACTTATTCATTACTCACCTATAAACCATATTCCAGCAGCAAGAAAGAGAATAGAGGTCAAAATAAGTGCAGTGTCCCTCCAATTGTTAATATGATCCTGCTCGTCAATGACGCAATAAAAAATTAAGTCCATAGTGAAAATAGATAGGTTGAAGTTGGAAAGACATGTAATAATTCATAATATCCCAATTTGAAAGAAATAAAAATATATTCAGATTCTTACATCAAGTAATGCTACAAGAAGCAGGATTAGAAATAGAAGCTAGGCAACTATAAAGGGTTGTGTTAAGAAAAAAGCTAGTTAATAAGGCAAAGATAAGGTTAGCCATTTAACAGAACAGAACAGCTATCAGCAAGGGTCAAATTAGTTTTCCATAAACCTCTTTTAAATGAACAGAAATTATATATGTATATATATATATGCAATTCATATGTTATTATAATTTCATTTAACTTATTCAACAATGAAATTAATGTGAGTTTCAAGGATCAAATTTTCAACCCACACTTTTAGCAGTATTTTTTACCATAGTTAGACAAACTATTGTGTTTGACAACAATTACAGGACAACTGCAAGGCATGCTAAATTCTTATAAGTTGAAAGTAATTTCAAAAATTAAGCACACTTCTAAAAGGTCGAAAGAATTTTCGCATATTATGTTCAGAGTTAAAAAGGGCAAATAAAATTTTCAGAGAAATACAAATCAGAAAACAGCATATCAATGTAAAACAAGTCTACCGCACCAAATTCATGCCTATACAAGCTCAGATGTAAATGAACTCACCTGGAGAATCCCAACAAGTGGTGAGGAAGGTACATCGCCAAATATGTGAATCGATACAGTAGAGATTGCCATAGATAATGGTCTCAAACTCGGTCTTACACAATGGAGACATACATAATTGACTGGAGCCTGCAAAAACAATGTTTGGGGAGAAAGTAACACTATAAATCAACAAAACTGGTCAAATGTTTGAATAATACTAGTCCAAAATAATAAATATTGTTCCAGTGCTGATGAATTCACTACAGTGGCAAATATGAACTAGAAAAGCTCCTATTTCAAAGGAGGAAAATGCTAATGGTTCAATATCAATAAACTAAAAAGCTATATGTGTTCAAAACAAGTGGGTAAGACTCGTTGAATAGATTCTAATTAAATCTTCCTCAAAATGAGAGTTACGCCTGCAGAAATACAAATATATAATAATTTGGAGAAAAAACAAAATCATGAATCTAGCACACTCAAACACCAAAAAGGAAAAATCTAGCTCACTCCATTGTCATATTACCTGAGTTGCAAAAACAAGTAATTCACCCACAGCAAAAAGAACTATAAAACCATACAAGCTCCTGAGACAGAAAGCAGAGAAGCAAGATATTGCACCCAGAAATGTTGCACCTGAAAGAAGCTGTTATAGAAGCAAAGTAAGCCATAAATAATGCAATAAAAGGAAACAACAGAAGGAGACAGTTTCATTCTATAACATCTAATAGTTAGTTTGATCTGGAAGTAGGATAGAATTACCCAATTTTATGAAAATCACAATATATCTGTTTGTCTTTGTTTGCTGGTTAATTTGTTATTTTTCTATAATTTGTAGTGTGTTCGGGATTTCTCCTTAACTGTGTGGATTTAGAGAAGTAATATTGGAGGATAATTTCCATTAACAAAGTCCTATATTCATCTTTTGTTTTATTACATCAGAGGCTTTATCAGGCAAAATAACAAAGAATACCACTTATAGTTCAATTTCTCTGAAAACCTCTCCAGTTTATATCAACATATTTTTCCTATCCATATGAAAGAAACTGAATAGCCCTTTTCTTATAAGCATGCCATTCACACCAAACAACATTAAAGCAACCCAAACTTAGAATAAAAGCATTAGATATTGTAGCACTCATGCAATCTAGGATGAAACCACCAGATAATGTTCCTATATTTTGATAAGTATGTAAAACGAAACCATTCAGGCAAAACATCATCAAAACAAAACAAACTCACAATAAAAGCATTAGATATTGTAGCACCCATGCGATCTAGGATGAAGCCACCAGATATTGTTCCTAAAATCCCACATACAATTGTAACCCCTCCAAACAACATATCTGCACTCCTCTGCAAATAGCACAACTTAAATGAGTACAACACCAAAAGGAAGGGCAGGGTGATTCTTTGAGATGCCAAAAGAATATACTAAAAAGAAGACTTTAAAGGATACCGTACCATATGATAAATATTATAACCAGCCTTTGGCCCCCAATAAGAGTATGCTCCAATGACAAAGTTGTATGCAATGTAACCTGACAGACAAAATGTCAGTAAAGTAATATTTCACAAACCAAAGTAAGACCATTTGTAATAAACACAAGCTTTGCAGCAGTGATGAAAACAGAAACCACCACATTTTTTATAGACTGTCTTAGAGATGGCCAGGAGCAAAAGTTAACTTGCAAAAGTTGTTGTGAAAATAGAAAAACTCAGCATTACAAGTGGATGTAAGGGGTCAAGAAAATACCAAAAACATTTACAACATAAACTTTGTCCACCAAAAGCACTTTCATGTCTTTTGCAAACCGAGAGAGCTGATTCAAAATGTTGTGTATGTTTTCCGACCTATCAATGAAAACAGGAACAATCAAGGTCTTGAAGGAACGATAATATCAAAGTACATGCCAAATGTTTCTGCGCATCCATAGTATTAAATCCTTGAACAGGTTTGCTTTTAACATCAGTAAAACAGGATAAGATACAATTATTCCAAGGATACATGACCCATTTTGACAATTACATTGGATGTTGGTCTATGCCCCACTGCCAAGTGCAAGGATATCACAGATTAAGGGTTCCTCCATCACAAGACTGGTTATTACCAGCTTATATTTTATGATCTTCATGTTTCGTGCACTTTTCATGTGCCCAACTCTTCATAAGCTCCAAAGCCATAGCAGCCATTCCCACCTTCCAACTAGGGGCCTATTGGTAAGAAGACTGATAGAAACAAGATGGAGCAGGGTGACGACCCCAATGTGTCCAACATTCTTAATACAACTAGAATCCTAATGCTTTAGGTATTATAAATCCTTTCAATCTAGCTTAGTATATGACTTTCTCCCTTTCTTTAATAAATTTCTTATTGGGAAAAAGTATATAATATTTTGAAGAAGTTTTCCATCATGGGTTGACGAACCTCTCACTGACACGAATAGACTAATGAATGATTTATAAGAAAGCATGGGTTGAAGAGCCACTTACTTGGAAGTTTTACTCAATTCGTCACCAATGATACCATCACCTCCAACCAACATACGACCATCTAGTTTTGATGCCTTTGAATCTGCAACTAAGATAAGTTGAAATTTGAAAAAAAAAAAAAAAAGGTACTTTAATGGTTAGCAAGCCAGCTTATTACAAGAAACATGCAAACCTTTTTCTTTTTTAAAAGAAAACTTATGGATGAACTTGATTTTAGTTGTACTTCTTTTCTTATTGGTATTTTCCTAGAACCAACAAACCAAAGGTTTTAGTTGAGTTTTGTTTAGATTTTTAAACCCACAATTTTATCTCAATTACAATCAAAATCAACTTGATCAACACTTGAATTCAGTTAGCAAGAAGTTGAACCAATCCATCACAAGAAAATCCATAGTAATTGCCAGTCCATACATTTGCAACATGATTAGACATGTTTTATGCTGGTTTAAAGAATTGGTCAAATATGAAAGGTCATTCACAGGAACAACAAGACAGAAATGCTGGAACAGGAGTATGAAAAAAACTAAATATCTATGGATGATTACAAATACTAACATGATAGACAGTCTTGTATAAGTACCTTTAGAATGCAAAACAAAACAAAAGGAGGAATTAAAAAGTTGCAGAACTTGTACGGCACATCAAGAGAGTAATTATAGAATCTAGAGAAGACCTTGCATTTGATCTGTCTTACTGCACGGACCAGGGTTGAAGGAAATCCCATTACTTCTATGTTTCGGCTACATCCCAATAGAGATATAGAAAAACTTCTTAGGTAAAACATTTGGATAATGAAAACATGAGTGACACGTGATAAGTCAAATATTTTACGTGAGAAGGGAAAAAAATTTTCCTTTGAATTTTGTTTTTGCCTAATTATGCAAAAGACTAGCTCTGCCACTTATAAGGGGGAGGACCAGACACCTTCTTTCTACTCTATCCAGTCTTGTTCAAATGCATGGATATATATTACGTGTTTAGCACCCTACCATTGAAAGCAACTTCAAAACAAATAGCAGAGCCAGTAATGAATTAATACCATAAGAACACTACAAGAACACGTACCATCAGTTACAGAAGAAACTGTCTCCACAGAAGCCAATGCTTTTTTGGATTCAACAGGAGAAAAACCTATGGTTGAAGTTCAGTGATGTCAATAATTAAATTACTGTCAGATCATTAAAAAGAACACGAAATGCAGGTGACACATCAAAATAATTACCTTTCAACTGCAAAGGTTTAACCAAAAAGCCAAAAACAGCGAATGGAAGCATCAACAATGCCTCTCCCCAGAATGCATAGCGCCAGTGGAAATGGCCCCCTACCTGTATGATTAGCAAACACAGTTTGCACTTACTATTATACATCTTGGAGACGTGCCTAGATAGTACAGATGAATCATATGAAGTGCTTCGATCTAGGACTGTATATCACATCCTTAATGTAAAACTAAGATATAAAGTGCAAACTAAAAAAAGGGATGTACAAACTTACATATCCACCATAAACATATCCAAGAGCAATTCCAGTAGGTATGCACATATAAAACATCGCAAGCCAAGCTGTTTTCTGGAGTATGACAGAGGATTAGTATGATCGTGTAGTTCTGGCAGGAAGGTTGTATTCATAGTTCTAAATTCTAGAGTTGAAAAAGAAATAAACAAATGAACCTGAGAAACAGGAGAATTGTCATCAATAAATGGAGCTGCAAGACTTATGAAAGAAGCTTCTCCAACACCAACCAGCCTAAAACATCAAGACCCAGCAATAAGTTAAATATTGGCACACGCACACACAACTTGGCACAAGAAACTAATGAAGAAGGCATGGAGATTGTTACACTTACATTCGGCATATCGCAATAAACCAAAAGGAAAATGCACTAGCACATCCAGCTACAGACAAGGTCCAAACAGATAATCCAACTCCAATAAGCCTAAAAGGGTTGTAGCTGCAATTATAGAAATAAACTGACATTGAAAACCAAATTGACATGTTTATCATCAAATATAGTGCAATAACTCCAACATTGAAATGATGAACTCCAAAATTAGTGCTGGTTTTACATAGTATTTAAAGCCGCAGTTCTACTACCAAAATGGCACATTGGAAAACTTTAGTGCTATGTTTGGAAACATGAATTTGAAAATTTGGATTTCCTATATAAATTATGGAAATGAAATGAATATAACATGTATAAATTAATTAAGATTCAATGATTATATATTTCAAAGATATAAAAAACATGAATCTCAAAATTACAAATATATATAGAATATTAAATTCACCAGTAAATAGACATCCAACAAATTCATGAGTTTGAAGAAAATCATAAATGTTATATTTATATGTGTTATATCACAAAACTTATACTATGTTTAAAACCAAAATTCCAAAACACAACCTAGATGTTCTCCAAGTACAATGCAAAGAACCATCGAAGGAAATTTACCTCTTTGCTAAGGAAGCAAATATTGGAGATGCCACGAGAAGCCCAACCATGAATGCAGACGATAAGAGACCATCTTGAAAGTTAGTCAAGTCAAATTCTCCCCTGCAAGCAAAAATCATTCACAGTAACACAACTGAAGCTAATCACGCTAAAAAAATATTTTACGATAGCTAAATTCACGCAGCAAAAGAGACGAATCGTTTGGAATAAAATCTTACTGAATTCCACTACCGGATTTGCAAATTCCCTTGTCATCACAAGTCTCACTACTCCCATTTACACCATTACTCGCTATGGCTCCTCGATCCACATAATTTATCATGTTAATCACACAAAATATAATCAACAACCTACAAGAAATTTAAAAAAAAAAAAAAACAATATAAGTTAGGAGTTAGCATCTTTATCCAAAAAAGTCAACTAAAAAAAGTTATAGGTTCACCTAACTTGTCTTTTATCAACCCTAATTTTAGAAAGAAAGCAATAAAAATTCAGAAAAAGTTAAAGAAACAAGCATAATTTCAGGAATCATTCAAAAAAAGAAGGTTAAATTTGATTTTGTATTCTTTCTTTTTTTTTTTTTAAAGAAAGACGTTTTACCGTTTGGGAGTGAACCAGGAAGGAGGAGGAGAAGGATCCATAGAGGAGGAGGGAGGAACCATTTCTGGTGGTGGAACGTTTGATTGTGGAGATGAGGTTTGTTTTTCCTTCTGCTTTTGGAGGAGCTGAAGAAGGTGACGCCACTAAAACTTGACCTGTTTTAAAAAAATAAAAGTCCTTTGGTTTGGTTGGTTACGCAACCATGACCCTGCCGCCTACTTCCCTTTTAGATTTCGTAATTCGTCAATGTAAAATATATCCGAATATACGGAGGAGACTGTAAAATGGATTTCATCTTTCTATCTTTCCAAAATTTGAAAATTTTGATATTAACAACAATAGTTGTGCATTTTGAGTTTATTCAGATGCAAATTACTTTAATCTACTAATATCCCCGAAGCGAAATAAAGAATTAAGAGTAAAGGAGGCTCCAAAGAGGAAATGCAGTGCATTTCATGGATAGAATATAGCAGTAAGACTTCAGTTGACCCAATTCTTTACCCGCTGATTTTCTTTTCCTTTCTTTTCTTTTCTTTTCTAAACCCAGTTGGGGAGAGATCTCTTTGAATAACAATTTTTTTCTTTCATCCAATGTATTTGGTTCTCCATCTGGACGCTCTTGGTAAAAATATTGAATGGGTCAAGGGTAACTTTTTTTTACTTTATAAATATTTTTTTCTTTTCTATCTTATAAATACCTTTCAAATTTTATTCTTTTTCATTCATATTCTTCTTTTGATTCGCTCAAACTCTTTCAATCTTTTTGTTCTAAATTTATCGATATTCTCATTTAAAATTATTATTATTTTTAATTATATCGTATTTTATTTGTTCGAATTATTTCTCACGAATGGCCGTCTCTTTAATTCGTTCCGATGACAAGCATATTTTCTCCTCCCAAGTAGCAGTTGTAATACGAAATTTTAAATTTTGTTATTTCAATTATGTTAAATTTAATTAATTATTTTTTAATAATTTAAAATAATTTTATATGTTATAAATAGGCAGATTATCGTATTTTGGAGGGGGTTCATATATAATATGGGAAAGCCTCCCATCCCTCAAATTCGTGGCTACTTGCAAGAGGCTGGATTCTTGCATACATCTCACATGCTCGGGGGTTGCAAACTCGATCCTACACTAATTAGCGCATTGGTGGAAAGATG
Source organism: Gossypium rotundifolium (assembly GCA_025506655.1). Lineage (NCBI taxonomy): Eukaryota > Viridiplantae > Streptophyta > Magnoliopsida > Malvales > Malvaceae > Gossypium > Gossypium rotundifolium. Next base: position 113,063,194 of record CP106732.1, on the reverse strand, counting down.
GAGGCTCAAAACACACACTTTCCACCTTCCATACGGCAAGTGTACAATCACACTCGAGGAAGTAGCGTTACAACTCGGTCTACCGATGGATGGGCCAGTTGTCACAAGATCCGCGATCGTTCCCAGTAAAGTAGACCTCTGTAACAGCCCGATTTTGGGTCTAGTCGGAACAGTGGTTTCGAGACCACAAATCTGACGAAGAAAAAAATTCATTTTTATTATATTTTTATGGTCCACAGTTTTATGCAACGATTTCTTGAAAATTTCGTTCAAAAATTTTGACGTTTAGGCACTCAATTTAGTCAAAAGACTAAATTGCAAAAGTATAAAACTTGAATTCTATATCCAATTGCTATGAGATTTTAAATTAGAGGTCTTTAAATGGTAATTAGACCATTGGTTAAGTTGGTGGACAAAAATGGACATGGTTTGGTATGTTTTCAAAGTTTTTCATTAAGGGCATTTTGGTAATTTGGTAATTAAATGAATTAAAAAGCCAAATTAAAAGCCAATTTTTGTCCATCTTCTTCCTCATGGCTGAAATTCACAAGGGGGAAGCCATAGCTAGGGTTTGGCCACTTCCAAGCTTGATTGTAAGTCCGTTATAGCCCCGTTTTTAATGCTCTTTACGTTTTTTAAGTTGTTGTAACTCGATCTTTCTATTTCTACCATCAATTTGAAGAGACGTCAAGGTCTAGAATTTTACCCATGATAGATGTTTGTGTATTTTGATGTCTAATGGTATAAAATGCATGTTTGGTGTATGATAAATGACTTTTGCTAAGTGATTTTCGGTGAAAATACATAAAATGACTTATTTGTAAAAGTCATAAAATATGGTGTAAAAATGTGAATGAATGAAAATTTTGGGTTTTTATAAGCATGTATAAGGTTCGGCTAGGCATGGGTATTGAAGAAATTAAGTACATTTCATTTTACGAGCCTAAGGACTAAATTGTAAAAATGTCAAACTTTAGGGGAAAATGTATTTTTTCCATAATGTGATTTTGGGCTAATTTGAATTTTATAATGATTGAGTAAGTTAAATGTGATATTATAGATCAAGAAATACGAGGTTTGAACCTAGAACTGGGGGAAACAAGTATTTAATGATTTAGTCCTTTTCGCCATTTTTATGTCGATGTAAGTTCGTATGTAAATAATGCATTGTTATATTTATGTTTAAATGCTTTAAAGTTGTATGAATTGAGATTGACTCTATGGAAGTATTCGTCAAAGTTTCGATGAGCGAGAAATCCCGATTGAACCTTAGGAATAGATAGGATACAAATGTCATGACATTAGGGTTCATGTGATTACGTGTAAGACCATATTTGGGATATGGCATCGATATAAGACTTCGTGTAAGACCATATCTGGGATATGGCATCGATGTGAGACTTCGTGTAAGACCATATCTAGGCTATTAGCATCGATACGAGATTACATGTAAAACCATATCTGGGATATGGCATTGGTACAGTACTATTTGTACGAGATCCCGAGTATCTTTTAGTATTCCAAATGGTTCAACGGGAAATTCAACGGGTATGTTAAGGAAGAGAAAGAGTATGTAAGTATTACGAATTGGTACAGGTATGTACGTAAAGTTTATAAGTATTGACTTCATGAAATTGTGAGTTCATGATTTTCCACTAGAATGATTTTATCAAAAACCTTGTGATTATTGGTCTATACGTGTGATGTATGAAATACATAGTAAATTCGATTGACAATTTTGTGATTGGCCTTTGGGCCAAGTTGAGTTATGATACAGCATGTTTTATTCACATAAATTCTAACATCCCGATTTAGGGGCTAGACGGAATAGTGATCTCGAGATCACTAATCCGAGATTAGAGAAATTTATTTTCATGATATTTTGTAGTAAGTATGTGAAATGTTAGGTTTTGATGATAGCTATAAGAGTATTAAATGTTCACCTAGGCTTGTTGAAGGTAGAAATACGATTAGAATTTATTTCCGAGCCTAGGGGTGAAATGGTCATTTTGCCAAAGTCTAAGGGAAAAATAGTAATTTTGCCAAACCATGAGTATTAAAATGCTTTATTAATATGAGTATTAAAATGAGCTAATTTGCTATTATAGAGCAAGAAGAATCAAGAATCTGCCTCGATCGGGGAAAGAACAAAGTCTCGGACTAGACCGTCGAGTTAGCTCATTTTGAAATCGAGGTAAGTTTGTATGTGATAGATTCAACATTTATGTTTGCATGTTTGAGAATGCTTGGCATTATATTGATGCTTGATGCTTTACTAAATTGAGTAGTTAATGTTGAATGAGATGTTGAAGTCCTAGTGGACTATAATGAATATGAAAATGCTATCGTCGAGATGAGAAATGAGTAGGGTCCCGTATAAGACCATGTCCGAGACATGGCCTGCACCGAGTTAAGATCCCGTATAAGACCATATCCGGGATATGGCTTTGGTAATGAATATGAAAATCGTATAAGACCATATCCGAGATATGGCATCGATTCTTGATGTGAAAGTCCATATAAGACCATATCCGGGATATGGCATTGACTTTTAGAGATGACTCCATGTAAGACCACTTCGGGGATGTGGCATTGGCTTCGTATCTACATTAAAGATGATGTATATGCGTCTTTGACTATCCCTAGTGATTAATGGGATAAATAGATAAGTTTAGAAGTAGAAATGAGAATTGTACTAAAGTCATGTGAATGAGTGAATACAGGTACTCGTGAATGAGTCACGAAGAAACGATTACGATGCGTGACACGATATGTGCTAAATAAGGGCCATTGTAAGTAAGTATGGCAAGAAGCCTATGAATTGTGTATGGTTATTTAATGCCATGGATGGATTAATTATGAGCTTATTGTTGTTATTTATTTCCATGCAAACTTATTAAGCTTTATGCTTACCCCTTTCATTGCCTTTTTACCTCGTAGTGTTGCCAAGATAACTTGAGAAGTTGCGGATGTCGGAGTTCGGAAATCACACTATCTCATCACTTTGGTATAACAATTTAGACTTGTTTTGAGTATGGCATGTATAGGACTCAAGTATTTCGTTAAGTTGTAATTGTTAGTCAAAGTGTTAACTATGTAAGTTACTAGTTACTAAAGTCATTTTGTAAATGGTCTTAAGTTAGGCCAATACTTAGCAAATTATTTTGCACAATGAAGATGATTTTCATGAAGTATATGTCCTTGTGTATGTCTTGATTCTTTAAATCTTTAGAGATACCAATTAGTCATCTTTTAGATTGGAATGCTTTGAATTGAGGTCTTAGATGCGCCTTTGGGTTATGAGTTCTGTTGTTTTGTATTGGGGTATGTATTGTGCAATGTAGGGTGGCAAAGGGCTTGGTAGATAGCCATCTAATTATCCACATGGGTAGTCACACGGGCGTGTGTCTAGGTCGTGTGTGACACACGGTCAGCCCTATGGGCTTGTAGATCGACCGTGTGTCCCATTACATGCTAGGTTTGCAAGTTAGTATGCTCCACGGTCAAAGACACGGCCGTGTGTCTCAACCGTGTGAGAGACACAGGCCTAGGACATGGGCATGTACTCAGGTCGTGTGAAGTCTGCACGTTAATTGTAGAATGTAATTCGACTCACGGGCTAAGGACAGGCGTGTGCCTTGGCCGTGTGACCATAGTAAGTTGATGATGTCATAGTTAGAATGCCAAGGTTTTGGTACACGGGTGAGACACGGATGTGTCAAGGCCATGTGAGTGGACACGGGCGTGTGCCCGATCGTGTGAAATTGGTCAGGATCGACCACGGGTGGAAGACACGGGCATTTCTTAGCGACACGGCGTGTCCCTAGACCAACACGGACATGTGGCCCCTATTTTGAGGAAAAGTTTTCCAAGCTCGTAAAAGTTTCCAAATAGATTTCAAAACCTCTAGAAGCTAGGATTAGGGCCTCGTGGGCCGAGAATGAGCAAGTGATGGGTTTAAATGAAATTTTATAGCCCTATTTGAAACGTTTAAGCGAGATAAGTTAGGTAATGCCTTAAACCCGGTTATGGCTTTGGACACAGGTAATGGGTGTTATATTTATTGGTATCAGAGCTACGATTTAGTCGATTCTAGGACTAACGTAGCGTAAGTACGAGTCTAACTATACATGCCATATGTAAGAGAGTCTGTGTATTGATAGTGTGATGGCTCCTAATGTTTAAAAATCGTGTTTTATGTAGTATATGGATTTTGATCCAGACCAAACTACAGCTGATGATGCTGCGAGTAATGCACCGGCTCTTGCTCAAGGGACCGCGCCAACTAATAGTAGACCTGAGACCTTGGGTCAGGGGGAAGAGGCCCGAGAAGCCTTTCTCCACATGATGAGCAACTAGTATACTAATTATACCCGAGCAAATCTTAATGCTCACCCGCTCCAGTAACACCTCAAGTGGTTGAGGTAGTGAGGAGAGAAAGGCCTTCGGTTGATAAGATCCGGAAGCAAGGAGCTGAAGAATTCCGAGCGAATAAGACGATGACCTAGAGAGAGTGGAATTCTGGCTCGAGAATACCATCAGGGTATTCGATAAGTTGTCCTACATGCCTGAGGAGTGCCTAAAGTGTGCGGTATTCTCTTAAGAGATTTAGCCTACCGATGGTGGAACACCCTTGTGTCGGTGGTACCAAGAGAGAGAGTTAGTTGGGAATTTTTCTAGGAGGAATACCAAAAAAAGTACATCAGCCAGAGGTTCATTGACCATAAGAGGAAGGAGTTCTTGGACTGAAGCAAGGCTGTATATTAGTGACCGACTACGAACGAGAGTTCGTAAGGCTTAGCAAGTATGCCTAGGAGTGCGTGTCTACTGAGGTCTATCATGTGAAAGAGATTCGAGGATGAATTAAATGAAGAAATCCATTTATACGTGGAAGTCTTCGAACTAAAGGAATTTGTAGTGTTGGTGGATAGAGCCTGTAAAGCCGAGGAGTTGGCTAAAGAGAAGAGAAGAGTTGAGAATGAGTCTCATGACTCGAGGAAGAGACAACTGAATAAGCCTCACCAATCCTCATCTAAGAAATCGAGGGATTTCACCGCTCGATCAGTCACCTCAGCCGAGTTTTCAAACTGGAGTAAGGGCAAACAATTTTTGGGGTCGAAAAGGCAGACCGCATCAGTTGCTAGTGTAGGCAATGTCTGATCAAGTAGACCGGAATGCCCTCAGCAGTGGCAGGCGCCATCCTGGTGAGTGCTGGGAAAATGAGAAAGCTTGTTTCATATGTGGGTCATTAGACTACTTTATTAGAGATTGCCTCGAGATGGGTGATAAAGAGAAGCCTCAGAATGAAAAACCAAGAAGTACTGCTAGAGGAAGACCACAGAGAAACCCAAGAAATGAGATGGGTAACAAGAATACATCTAGAGAGCAAGCTGCAAGAGTCGAGGGTAGGGCATAGGCATCTTCCCCCCGACGTAATCACGGGTACATTTTCTTTTTATGATACTCGTGTTATAGCTTTAATTGATCCGAAATCTACCCACTCATACATATGCATGAAATTAGTCTCTAGCATGAGCATGCCCATAAAGTCTATTGAATTTGTAATAAGAATTTCTAATCCTCTAGGTAAGTATGTGTTGGTTGATAGAGTTTGCAAAGGTTGCCCTTTAATGATTAAGGGTTATTGTTTCCCGGTTGATCTTATGCTATTGCCATTTGATGAGTTTAATGTCATCCTTGGATGGATTGGTTAGTTACTCATGGGGTAATTGTGAATTGTGGGAAGAAGCATATTAGTTGAAAAGTGAAAATGGGGATTTTATTCGTGTTGAATCAGATAAGCCAGATAGATCACCAGTAGTGATATCAACTTTGTTGACTCAAAAGTATTTGAGGAAGGGGTACAAGGCTTATCTTGCCTTTGTGTTGAACACTAAAAAGACTAATTTGAGAATTGAGTCGGTACCCATAATATGCAAGTACCCAGATGTTTTCCCGGGAGAGTTGCCAGGGCTACCTTTGGTTAGAGAAATTGAATTTGGGATTGAGTTAGCTCCCGGTACTGCCCCTATTTCTAGTGCTTCATATAGAATGACTCTAACCGAGCTAAAGTAGCTAAAGGCATAGTTGCAATAACTAACAGACAAGGGTTTCGCAAGACCAAGTTTTTTTCCGTGGAGTGCTCTCATTTTATTTGTGAAGAAGAAAGATGGTTCTATGAGGTTATGCATAGACTATTGGCAACTTAACAAGGTAACTGTGAAGAACAAGTACCCGTTGCCAAGGATAAATAATCTATTTGATCAGTTGAAGGGAGCCACGATATTTTCCAAGATAGATTTGAGGTTCGGGTACTATTAGCTGAGAGTCAAGGACTTGGATGTGCCGAAAATCGCATTTAGGACTAGGTATGGCCACTATGAATTTTTGGTCATGCTTTTGGTCTAACAAATGCCTCTGCGATCTTCATGGATTTGATGAATCGTATTTTTTGACCATACTTGGATAGATTTGTTGTGGTCTTTATCGATGACATATTGATCTACTCTCGAGATGAGAATGAACATGCCAAGCATTTGGGTATGGTTCTGCAAGTTTTAAGACAAAGACAATTATATGCCAAATTTAATAAGAGTGAATTTTGGCTCAAGAAAGTGGGATTTTTGGGGCACATTGTCTCGGGAGATGGAATTAGACTAGACCCGAGTAAGATTTCAGTAATCATGGATTAGAAATCGCCGAGGAGCGTAACTAAAGTAAGGAGTTTTCTAGGCCTAGCTGGCTATTATAGGCGTTTTGTCAAGGGGTTTTCCATGATAACTATCCCGATGACTAGACTTTTGCAAAAAGATGTAAAGTTCGATTGAATAGAAAAGTATCAACAGAGTTTCGAAAAACTAAAGATGCTGTTGACTGAGGCTCCTGTTTTGGTGTAACCTAAACCGAGAAGAGAATTTGTGGTTTACAGTCCTTGAACGGATTAGGTTGTGTACTTATGCAAGAAGGTAAAGTGATTGCATACGCCTCTAGGCAATTGAAGCCGCATAAGAAGAATTACCCGACTCATGATTTAGAGTTGGCAGCAATTGTGTTTGCTTTGAAGATTTGGAGACATCATTTATATGGTGAAAGGTGTCAGATTTTCACCGACCATAAAAGCCTAAAATATTTGATGACTCAACAGGATTTGAACTTGAGGCAAAGAAGGTGGTTGGAGTTGATTAAGGATTATGAGTTGATAATTAACTACTATCCGGGAAAGGTGAACGTAATCATTGTTCGCACTAAGAGCCATGAGTACTCAGATGGCTTTGTTGGATGATGGTTCTATTTTAGCAAAGTTCAAGGCTAAACCATTGTTTCTCTAAGAGATTTGTGAAGCTCAAAAAGATGAAAATAGTTTGCAAGCCAAGAGAGTTTTATGTGAGTCAAATATTGAGTCAGACATTTTGAGATAAGGTTTGTGTACCCAGAAATGATGAGCTTATTCATAAGATCTTGCATGAAGCACATTGCGGATGTTTACCTGTGCACCCCGGGAGCACTAAAATGTACAATGATTAGAGGAAATGGTATTGGTGGTCTGGTATGAAGAAAGACATTTTCGAGTTTGTATCGAGATGCCTGATTTGTTAGCAAGTGAAGGCTGAACATCAAGTACCTTCGGGTTTACTTCAACCCATTATGGTTCGTGAGTGGAAATGGGACCGTGTTACCATGGACTTCGTGACGGGCTTATCGTTGACTCCAAAGAAGAAAGATGCAGTATGGGTAGTGGTTGATAGACTCACAAAGTCAGCCCATTTTATACCAGTATGAGTCAATAATTCGCTTGATAAATTGGCGGACTTGTTCATGTCAGAGATAGTAAGACTTCATGGTGTACCGTTATCGATCATTTCGGATAGAGATCTGAGATTCACATTACGGTTTTGGAAAAAGTTGCAAGAGGCCTTAGGCACGAAATTGAGTTTCAGTACAGCCTTCCATCCACAAACTAACGGGCAGTCGGAGAGGGTAATTCAGATACTCGAAGACAAGCTTCGTTGTTGTGTTTTGGAATTCCACGGTAATTGGGAGAAATACTTACCATTGGTGGAATTCACCTACAACAACAGCTTTCAGTCAAGTTTGAAGATGGCGCCTTATGAGGCATTGTATGGGCGTAAGTGCCGGACGCCCTTATATTGGTCAGAACTCAGAGAGAAACAGATACACGGGTCGATTTGGTTAAGGAAACTGAAAAGAAAGTAAAAGTGATACGTGACTGTCTGAAAGTCGCCTCAGATAGAAAGAAGTCCTATTCAGATTTAAAAAGGAAAGAGATAGAATTCAAAGCAGGTGATAAAGTGTTCTTAAGAGTATCACCTTGGAGAAAAGTCCTGTGGTTTGGTTGGAACGGCAAATTGAGTCCGCGTTTTATCGGACCTTATGAAGTTACCGAGAGGATAGGATCGGTAGCTTATTGGTAGCCTTGCCACTTGAACTAGAAAAGATTCATGACATTTTTCATGTATCCATGTTGCACCGATACCGTTCAGACCCCTTCACATGTCATAGTTCCGACAGAGGTAGTGTTACAACTGGATTTAACTTATGGTGAAGAACCGGTTAAAATTTTGGCGCGAGAGGTCAAACAGTTAAGAAACTAAAGCATAGCCCTTATGAAAGTACTATGGCAAAGGCACGAAATAGAGGAGCCTACATGGGAGCCCGAGGAAATGATGAGAAACCAATATCCCAACCTTTTCACTGGTAAGATTTTCGAGGACGAAAATCCTTAAGGGGGAGAATTGTAACAGCCCGATTTAGGGGCTAGACGAAACAGTGATCTCAGGATCACTAATTCGAGATTAGAGAAATTTATTTTCATGATATTTTGTGATTTATATTATGATTGTGTATGTACATGAGAATTTTGGTACTTTAATTTTAGCGATTTCATGTTTAATCGCGAAAAATGACTAAATCGCATAAAGTACGAAAGTTCCATTCTATAGGCTAAAGGTACCAAATAGCCATAGATTGTTAATTGGAGGTCTTTAAAAGGCAATTAGACCCCCAAAATTAGCATGGTCGGCCATAGGAGACAACAATGGACAATATTGGTCAAAGTTGGTGATAGTTGGTGACTTATTTGACTTGTATTAATAAAATAAGGAGAGAAAAGATATCATCTTTTATCCTTCTCTCTTCCACCAAAAATTAGCACCAAATAGGGGGTAAAAAGCTTCAAAAATTTCAGCACACTCATCTCTTCACAAGTAAGTGTTCTAGTGAACTTTTCTTGAAGATAATTATACTTTTGAGACCCCTAAAGCTTAAGCTTTTATATGAGGGGACTAATGTGCAATATGGTGAAGAGTTTAGAGTTTTGCCATGTGAGCCTTCATTGTTATTTGATGCATTTTTATGGAAGAAATTGAGTCTTAGTTGTTAGATGAACAACTTTTGTGAAATGTGTTAGCATGAAAACACCAAATAGGACCTTGATGAAAAGGTTACAAAATTTGTAGTAAGTATGTGAAATGTTGAGTTTTGATGATAGCTATAAGAGTATTAAATGTTCACCTAGGCTTGTTGAAGGTAGAAATACAATTAGAATTTATTTTCGAGCCTAGGGGCAAAATGGTCATTTTGCCAAAGTCTAAGGGCAAAATAGTAATTTTTTCAAAGCATGACTATTAAAATGCTTTATTAATATGAGTATTAAAATGAGCTAATTTACTATTATAGAGTAAGAAGAACTGACAATCTGCCTCGTTCGAGGAAAGAACAAAGTCTTGGACTAGACCGTCGAGTTAGCTCATTTTGAAATCGAGGTAAGTTTGTATGTGATAGATTCAACATTTATGTTAGCATGTTTGAGAATGCTTAGCATTATATTGATGCTTGATGCTCTACTAAATTGATTAGTTAATGTTGATGAGATGTTGAAGTCCTAGTGGACTATAATGAATATGAAAATGCTATCATCGAGATGAGAAATGAGTAGGGTCCCGTAGAAGACCATGTCCGAGACATGGCCTATAAGACCATATCCAGGATATGTCTTCGGTAATGAATATGAAAATCGTATAAGGCCATATCCAGGATATGGCATCGATACTTGATGTGAAAGTCCATATAAGACCATATATGAGATATGGCATTGACTTTTAAAAAATGACTCCATGTAAGACCACTTCAGGGATGTGTCATTGGCTTCGTATCTACATTAAAGATGATGTATATGTGTCTTTGACTATCCCTAGTGATTAATGGGATAAATAGATAAGTTTAGAAGTAGAAATGAGAATTGTACTAAAGTCATGTGAATGAGTGAATACAGGTACTCGCGAATGAGTCACGAAGAAATGATTACGATGTGTGGCACGGTATGTGCTAAATAAGGGCAATTGTAAGTAAGTATGGCAAGGAGCCTCTGAATTGTGTATGGTTATTTAATGCCATGGATGGATTAATTATGAGCTTATTGTTGTTATTTATTTCCATGCAAACTTACTAAGCTTTATGCTTACCCCTTTCATTGCCCTTTTACCTCGTAGTGTTGCCAAGATAACTCAAGAAGTTGCGAACGTCGGAGTTTGGAAATCATACTATCGTCATCACCTTGGTATAACAATTTAGACTTGTGTTGAGTGTGGCATGTATAAAACTCGAGTATTTTGTTAAGTTGTAATTGTTAGTCAAAGTGTTGGCTATGTAAGTTACTAGTTACTAAAGTCATTTTGTAAATGGTCTTAAGTTAGGCCAATACTTGGCAAATTATTTTGCTCAATGAAGATGATTTTCATGAAGTATATGCCCTTGTGTATGTTTTGATTCTTTAAATTCCTAGAGATACCAATTAGTCATCTTTTAGATTGGAATACTTTGAATTGAGTTCTTAGATGTGCCTTTGGGTTATGAGTTGTGTTGTTTTGAATTGGAGTATGTATGTGTGTAATGTAAGATGGCAAATGGCTTGGTAGATAGCCATCTAATTGTCCACACGGGTAGTCACATAAGTGTGTGTCTAGGCCGTTTGTGACACACGGTTAGCCCTATGGGCGTGTGGATCGAATGTGTGTCCCATTACATGCTAGGTTTGCAAGTCAGTATGCTCCACGGGCAGAGATACGGTCGTGTGTCTCAACCGTGTAGAAGACACGGCCTAGGACAAGGGCGAGTGCTCAGGCACTGTGAAGTCTGCACATTAATTGTAGAATTTAATTCGACACATAGGCTAAGGACAAGGGCATGTGCATTGGCTGTGTGACCATAGTGAGTTGATGACATCATAGTTAGAATGCCAAGGTTTTGGCACACGGCTAAGACACAGGCGTGTCAAGGCAGTCCATGCCAAGAATGAGATCAAATTCTCCGAAGGGTAGTTCCATCAAGTCGGTAGGAAATACCACTCCCTAAAGCTCTAGAGGTACACTCAAATATCTTATTCACCACTACTGATTTGACCTAATGGGCTTATTATGCTTATCTCCCTAATAGATAGTTCGAGGCTATGCCTAGTGTTTCAACTACTCTACATGCAACATAAGAGTGGGTAGAGCCAACATCAATTAAAGCAAAGTAAGGCTTGGGTTATAAGGAACGTCTGGGTTATGACGTCCGGTGCGTCTCCATCCTCCTCCTGAAGCTGCATACACAGACACATTTGTCTTGCCTCAGATACCAACACCTTCGCGGTGTTCCCCGTCCTCTTCCAAACCATTACCTCGCCATTCGGACCACGACCCGCATGGTGGGCTGGCATCAACCTCTTCCACTGATTATAACCACGACTGGTGGTGGCTCCCATATGTTTTCAGAGGACAGTCCTTAATCATGTGGTCCTTAGACCCACACTTGAAACATCCCCCTGTCTTCTTCCAACACTCTCCTAGATGCATCTTTCCACACTGAGCACAAGTATGATACTGCCCTCCAGTCACAACCTGCTGACCTCGCGGCCCATCAACTCTAGGCCTCTTTTGCACATTCCCAGATGACCCTGATGATCCAAAACCTTTCTTTTGCCTATTCCGATCCGTATTCTGTCTCATAGATTCTTTAATCCCTTCGGCCACCTTAGCCTTCTCTACCAACACGGCAAATTCTCGCTCCTACTGTGGGGCTATCAATAACCTCAGGTCATCCATTAGTCTGTCCTCAAACCGGACACATCGCTCATGCTCCGTAGCCACTATACCTCGAGCATAATGGCTCAACCTTCGAAATTCTGCCTCATACTCTGCTACGGACTTACTTCCCTGAACCAGCCTCAGAAATGCCTTCTTCTACGCATCCACATAACTGGTCCCAATGTACTTCTTCTGGTATGCTGCCTTAAAGTACTCCTAAGTGAGATCATCTGCGGCAGCACCGTCCCAAATCGTGAGCCACCATTGATATGACTCATCGCAGAGGAGCGATACTATCCCTTTCAGCTTCTCCTCGGCAGTCAGGTCCAAATCATCCATAATTCGCTCCGTCGCTTCCAACCAATACTCAGCCGTATTGGGTGCCACACCAGATATACCACGGAAAAACTCAACTCCATTAGCTCGGAGTCGCTCAGGTACAGACTTTCGAGCTCCCATGCCTCCACCTACTCCAGCCACCCTTTCCAGAACTCGCAGCATCGCCTGTGATATTGTATCATCCCCCGTCTGATCCTGATATTCCACATCAGCTGCTAGTGGTGGTGGCATTTCATTTTGGACCCTTGACCGGACTAACGGGTTTCGACACGGTCATTCGGCCTCTACCACATACCACGCACACTACGACCACGCCCCCAGAATTCATGCTTCAATCGCGTTTATCTGATTAAAGAATTTTATGAATTAGTTTTTGTTCCACTGATTTATCGCGAACAGTCTTATGTTCAATAGTTCTAAAGAGTAGTTCTTTTGAATACACACACAGTCTCAAATTCATTCATTCATTCATCACATTCATGAACTTGCATTCATTATGTAAAAGTTTTGTAGTTGTCATTGTTGTTGTTTCCCACTACCCAAGGTATTTTCGTAATTTTATCCTATAGGGTATTTTGGTAATTTTTCAAATTAGGTATTTGAAAATTTAGCAAAGTAGAGATTTCTGTATTTTTACAAAATTGAAATACTTGGTAAGAAGATTCAAGGGTAATTTGGTAATTTTATAATCTGGGGTATTTTGTAATTTTTACAAGCCGGGGCATTTCGATAATTTTGTTAAATATGGTTCCGGTGACTTTTCAAAACAAGGGTATTTTTGGAAAAAATTTTTAATTGGGTATTTTGGCAACTTTCCATCTTGAGGTATTTTAGTAATTTGTACAAAGTTAGGGGTAATTTGGGCAACTTGCAAACCGGGTATTTTGGTCATTTTTAAATCAAGGGTACTTTGGAATTTTATAATCATGGTTTGACTTTAGAATTTCACAAAACAAGGTGTTGGTCCCTTTGGGTTTTAATTATTGAATTTAGCTTTGTGATTGAGTCCTCTTGGTTAGGGTGAACCTTCACTACGCACTGATAGGATTCGAAGCGAGAGAGGAGGTGAGTCACTATGACCGCTTAAATACCAAGCTCCCCGAATCCAATCCAGACATGTGCACTGTGGTTGCCACACCTTTAACTCGGTGACTCATCATGTGTTTGTTTGGTTAGACTTTAAATTTTATGTATTTTTGTTGGAGTAGACTAATCCTAGGGTTCAATAATTCTTAATCTACTAATCTACATCCCTATAATTTCCACATACAAATCACAAAAGGGTTAGGAGTACTTACGGTGGACTTTGGTAGGAGACTGGTGCCATGCCGGAAAACCTGCTCATTCCTTAGTAAAATCCAATTTTCAAAAGAAAGAAAACATTTTGGGCCCAAAAAGCCCTCAAGGTCGAGTTTTGAACCGGACTCTGATACCAAACTAAAACACCCCAAACCCGGCCCACGAGCCTCGACCGGATCTGGCATGCTCCTTGAGTAAATCATTTTAAAAACTTGTTTGTGCTTTGGAAAAACTTGAGTGGTTTTGAAGAAAAATCAATTTGTGTTGTGATCCATTGAAAACGGTGTTATTCTTGAAGTCTAGATTTTATTAAAACTCCATTTTTATGCTTCAAAACTATAAGCTAAAAGAAATACCGAGTTTTTAGAGTTCACCATTAAATTGAAAATCGTAGGTGTTTAGGTGACGTAACATTTAGAATTTATTTTAAAGAAAAGTTATTTAACCTTTCGTTTGATAATAATCGTATCATGATAAAAATAATTAAAATGCATGCATAAAAGCAGTTAATAGTAATGGCCATATTACATCAAAGCAAAACCCAAATAAATCTAAAATACTTAAATATAAAAAATCCAAGTAAAATAACCTCGAAATGAGCATGGCCACCACTAAGCTCCCCGCCAATTCGTCCATTTCTTGAGTGTCACCAAAAGATATCCCATAAAGGGGTGAGTCAATGCAGACTCAATGTGTAACAACCAACACAAACTCCCAACGATTTAGGCATACAAATCATATATATAAAACATATATAATCAATGATGCAATCCGAACCCAAACCTAGATAGCCATCCTCTACACATCACCGGTACCGCCATCACACCGTAGGGATTACTAAATCGACCTCCATCGCTACACACCATCGAAGGCGTCATTGCAGACGACTTGCACATCGCCCTTATAAATTGTGGCATAGCCACCAGATAATGTGACAGAGTCACCAGATAATAATATGTGACATAAGTCACCACATTCGGATTATGTGACATGAGTCACCAGATATTGTGGTAAAAACCACCAGATCACTTCCCCTTTTCATAATCACCCATATGCCCTATGTGCCATACAAATCATGCGGATAACATATAACATGCCATATGCCTTATTCATATTCGTAATAAATTTTCATATATGTCACATTCAATAATACTATTAATGATCTTTAGATAATAACGTACACGAATATGTCGTACCACCGAATGAAAATAATATGTGGCTCTTAGTAAAGGTATCAATAGTTTAATAGATATGACGCTATATATTTTAATAAATTATATACTAAAGTTAGTAAAATAGAAGAAAAAGTAGAAAATATGGGAGAATAATGATTTAGATTTGAACAACAAATCTAAAGAATTACTATCGAGATGTTAATAATAAATTAGATCAGGTTATTAATAATAGTAATAATATAGAATCGATTTAGATTTAGGTCCTTTATATTACGGAAATAGTAATGTTATTTTAGCTTTATCGATGAAGATGATTCTTGGATGACTCTTCTACCTATAAAAATAATAAAAAAGAAAAACAAAAAATAAAAATGATAAAAAACAAGAAAAGTACCTTTAGCCATATCTTTCATAACTGCTGCTTCTAATTCTAAGTCATCGTCGGGTGAGTTAACTATGTGGCCTTAATTGTCGAGGCGCGCAAGCAATTACCTTCCCATCACGCATCAAAACACATCCCAAACACAGTGAGAAGCATCACGGTACAACACAAAATCCTTCCACCGCCTCGAAATTTGAATCAAAGCGGAGCTTTAGTCGAAGACCCTCTTAACATACCAGCTCTCTCGCATTGTTATCGACCACCACGAAAAGTACCTCCTTTCTCAACAACCCGTCAAAGTGCGGCTATTGATGAGAACCCTTCTACGAATCTTCTATAATAGCTTTGCCAATCCCAAGAAACTACTGAACTTACGCCCATAGACTTAGATGGTTTCCAATCCATCTTGCCTCGAATCTTACGAGGATCTGCCCTTATCCTTGGCGGATACCACATGCCTAAAAATGTAACTTCCTTCGACCAAAATTTGCACTTCTTCTGAACTTGGCATATAGCTTTTCCTCCTTAACACTTGCCTTACGACTTGGAGGTGCTCACCATGTTCTTCCTCGACTTAGAATACACCAAGATATAGATACTATGAACACAACAACGAGGCAGATCCGGATAGGGTTGGAAAACCCAGGTTTATTATGTCCATGAATGCGGTTTGGGGCATTTGTCAATCCAAACAGCATTACCAAGCACTCATAATGCTCGTACCTTGTCCGGAAAGCTGTCTTATGGATATTAGCCTCCTTCACTTTAAGCTGATGATATCCAGACCTTAGATCTATCTTTGAGAATACCGCGACCCCCTTAAGCTGATCGAACAAGTCGTCTATCCTTGGCAATGGGTACTTGTTCTTGATGGTTAGCTTATTCAACTGATGATAATCTATGCACATACGCATAGTTAGTCCTTCTTCTTTACAAATAAGGCCAGGTGCTTCCCATGGAGACACTTGGGTCGAATAAACCCACGATCGAGCAACTCTTGGATCGAGCCTTGAGCTCAACCAACTTCTTTGGTGCCATTACATGTGGAGCAATTGACACGGGAGGCTGTGCACGGTAGCAAGTCAATTTCGAACTCCACTTCCTATCCCGGGTATTACAGGTAACTCCTGGGAAAACATCCACAAATTCTCTTACTATTCTAACTCCACTAACTCCCCTTCTTCTTCGCATCCAACGCACTAACGAAGGTCAAAAATGCCTTGCAACCTGGGACCATCTTATCGACCTTTAAAGTAGAGACTACGTTTGACAAGTAGTTTCTTCTTTCTCCTATCATAATTTTGCCTTATCCTCCGTCGTCCTTAACTCAATTCGACATAGGCTGCGCCAATACAATCCGACCGGATGTTCCACTAGCAGTCCATGCCAAGAATGAGATCAAATTCTCGAAGGTAGTTCCATCAAATCGTGGGAAATACCACTCCCACTGAAGCTCTGAGGTACACTCAAAATATCTTATTCACCACTTCTGATTTGACCTAATGGGCTTACTACAGTCATCTCCCTAATAGGCGGTTCGGAGGCTATGCCTAGTGTTTCAACTTCTACACATGCAACATAAGAGTGGGTAGAGCCAACATCAATTAAAGCAAAGTAAGGCTTGTCGATTATAAAGAGCGTCTGGGTTATGACGTCCGGTGCGTCTCCATCCTCCTCCCAAAGCGCATATACAGTACACAGGGTACTCTTGTCTATGTATTACCAACACCTACGCGGGTGTTCCCGTCCTCTTCGAACCATTACCTCGCCATTGGGACCCACGACCCGCGGTGGGCTAGCATCCCACCTCTTCGGCGATTATAACCACGACACTGTTTGGTGCGGCTCCCATCTATTTTCATAGGGCAGTCCTTAATCATGTGGTCCTTGGACCACACTTGAAACATCTACATGTCTTCTTCCAACTCTCTAGATGCATCTTTCCACACTAAGCACAAATGCGATCGCCCTCAGGTCACAACCCTCACGACCTCGCGGCCCATCAACTCTGAGCCTCTTTGCACATTCCGAATGACCCGATGATCTAAAACCTCTCTTTGCCTATTACAAGTGGTATTACATCTCACAGATTCTTTAATCCCTTGACCACCTTAGCTTTCTCTACCAACCACGGCAAATTCTAACGCTTAACTTTGTGCATTATCAACAACCTCGGGTCATCCATGAGATAGTCCTCAAACGGGCCGCATCGTTCATGCTCCGTAGCCTTATACCTCGAGCATAACGGCTCGACCTTAGAAATTTTACCTCATACTCCGCTACGGACTTACTTCCCTGAGCAGGCCTCAAAAATGCCTTATTCTGCGCATCCACATGCTGGTCTCAATGTACTTCTTACGGTATCTTTGCCTTAAAATACTCTCAAGTGAGATCATCTGCTGGCGACCACCATCAGCTGCGGAGCCACCATTGATATGACTCATCAGCGGAGGCGATACTATCCCTTCGGTTTTTCCTCGGCGATCGGTCCAAATCATCCATAATTCACTCCATCACTTCCAGCCAATACTCGGTCATATTGGGTGCCACACGAATATACCACGAAAAACTCAACTTCATTAGCTCGAATGAATCATTCGGTACGGACTTTCAAGCTTTCATGCCTCCACCTACTCAGCCACCCTTTCTAGAACTTCATGACGGCATCGCGCTGTGATCTTGCATCATCCCGTCGATCCACGATATTCCACATCGGTAATTTGGTGGTAGTGGCATTTCATTTCGGACCCTTGACCGGACCTAATGAGTTCAACCACGGTCATTCGAGCCCCTACTACGGCCACACACACTACGACCACGTCCCCAGAATTCATGCTTCTAAATCACGTTTATCGATTAAAGAATTTTATGAATTAGTTTTTGTTCAGCTAATTTATCATGAAACGGTCTTATATTCAATAGTTCTAGAGTAGTTCTTTTGAATACACACACGAGTCTCAAATTCATTCATTCATTCATCATATTCATGAACTTGCGTTCATTATAGAAAAGTGTTGTAGTTGTCATTGTTGTTGTTTCCCACTGCCCAGGGTATTTAGTAATTTTATCCTATAGGAGTATTTTGGTAATTTTTCAAATTAGAATATTTGAAAATTTTGCAAAGTAAGATTTCTGGTATTTTACAAAATTGAAAACTTGGTAAGAAGATTCAAGGGTAATTTGGTAATTTTATAATGCTGGGGTATTTTTGTAATTTTTACAAGCCGGGGCATTTCGGTAATTTTGTAAAAAGGTTCCGGTGACTTTTCAAAACAAAAGTATTTTGAAATTTTTTTTTAATTGGAGTATTTTGGCAACTTTCCATCTTGAGGTATTTTAGTAATTTATACGAGTTAGGGGTAATTTGGGCAACTTCCAAACCCGATGGTATTTTGGTCATTTTCAAATCAAAGGGTACTTTGGAATTTTATAATCATGGTTTGACTTTAGAATTTCACAAAACAAGGTATTGGTCCCTTTCGGGTTTTAATTATTGAATTGCTTTGTGATTGAGTCCTCTTGGTTAGGGTGAAAAATCGTTATGTTATCTCAGAGGAGAAACTACTACGTAAACACCATTAGTAGAAAATCCTAAATTTATTTGTACTAATGATTGTTGATTTTCTTTCCAAGCCTTATGGATAGAGGTAAAAAGCCTCTAGAAAAATTTGGAGAATGGACAACTGTCCATAAAAAACCCAATAAGGGAAAACCAATGAGTCCTAAACAAGGATTTATTGCTGCACCTACACAAGTAAGTCCTAAACAAGGATTTATTACTGCACCTGCACAAGTACAATTTTATCCTAACCAGGGATATTATGTACCATATCCAATGGTAAAACAACCATTTGGAACACAATCACCACCCCGGTGAGTTATTTTGAATATTCACAAAATCCATATTCGTAATATCAAAAAGCTATTCAAATTATAAAAATACAGAGGATTTGTTGAAAAACAACAAAATCTCAATTTCTAAATAAAAGATTTTTATAACCTGTGATTATCCTTGAATATTACAATTTTATAAATGTAATATGGAAAACCATATTTCGACAAAGAGCAAATTTCCGAAAAGCTCTTACACAATTCTCGAAATTATTAGTTGAAAAAACAACTAAAGAAAATATATCCAAGATTTATTACTAAAATCTATTTTATATCGAGATTGGGATGAAATCCTAATCGAATATGTAGATATTAAGGAGATAAACAATCTTCTTGATATATTCTAATATTTTATTAATAACGGAAAAACAAATTCTATTATTAATAAAATGTTTAGAATATGTCTATATAACAAATGTAGACAAATTCTACCCCGATATTTTTTCAAAAATAGATCGAGCTATTTGCAACCAAAGCAAGCTCAAATTTCGAATCTTTTTCAAAATATTTTCTCCAAGCTTATGTTTTACAAATGATATAGGAGAAAATTTCCTACTATCAAATGTCGACTTAATCATGATCCATTTGATATAACCAAGATTGAATGGGGATTTGTTAAACAAATAATGTACCAAAATCTTTCTTTTCATTTATTAAAAGATTTTCCAAAGAATAGTCAAATCTCGATTATCAAATTTTATAGATATCGATGATTTTGTCTACTATTTTCATATAGAAATAAATAGCCTTATTGGTATAGCTGAAAAAGAAAAATTTTATCAGCCATATCAAATTTGGAATATAAGTACTATGTTTTCGGAAAGATCCCTTTCATCAGTACAGGAAGATCAACAACACTTGGCAAAAACCATTGACGAGTGTTATAAAAATTTTTCTCATTATCAAATCCAAGCCGGAATTGATGTTATGACCATGGCCCAACATCTTCTTCACCAAAATACTCATATATTCTGGACCGATGGCAAAAGAATTTTATCTTACGACACTGGAAAACCCCAGGAAGAAGCCCTTTCGTTATTAACAAAAATAGCTGAAATGGAAATCGAAGATTATTCGTTAGCAGCGAAAATCAGAGAAGCGTTAGAAAACTGGAATACACTAGTCCCTTCACCGGATTCATTACACCTGGATGAAATCGAAGAAATAAATCTCAGAAATATCTAGGAAGGATAAAAAACAAAACATTACATCAAGGAAGCTACGTGGAAACAACCATGATGGCAACCATTACGTCAAGGAAGCTACGTGGAAACAACCATGATGGCAACCATTACGTCAAGGAAGCTACGTGAAAACAACCATGATGGCAACCATCAAATCAAGAAAGCTACGTGGAAACAACCATGAAGCTGACATTTAAAGCATCCTTATCAGGATACTATTCAGACTTCAATTTTGAATAAATTAGAGTTTAATTTTTTATCCTTATCAGGATACTCTTCGGATTTCAATTGTAATTAAATTAGAGTTTAGAAATTTTGTTATAAATAGGCATTGACGTAGCCTAAAGAAGGCATTCGGGTTTTTAGATAGTTATTTATTTTCTTGTTGAAATTTGCAATATACAAACTCTCTTGTATACTTGCTCTCTTCAAGAAAACCCTTGTAAATCTATTAGGAATTGATGTAGGGCTACACACCTGGTACTAACGTGTTCACTGAATCCCGAAAGACTACCGAAACAGATGGTACTCCTCCCTAAAAATCATAGTTAGAATCGGCTAGTCACTAATACTTAATATGGCCTTGGCCGAATATTCATATTCCCTTACCTTGTGGATCTAAATCCAAAAATCATCACTTGTCTTATGGAGATGTCGAAATACCTACAAGCCTTATGTTAGATCCGATTCTAACACTTAATGAACATCATAATTGGCCTTCGGCCTAAAACCACACTTGCGTACCTTAGATTTTAAAATCCCGAAGATCTCCTCCTTATAGTCGACAACAACCAAATCCCGAAACCTCCTTCATAGTTTCAGCCAAAGAACAGTAAAAGAGGTTAGATTGCAACTTTTGACTAAAAGAAAAAGGAGGGAAATCGAATAACATTTGATCTTACCCTACTACGTAAATCGATCGCACCCTTGCCCGCCACCACGAGAGATTCGACTATGTAGGCTAGATAGTGATTGATTTGCTTCACTTTTAGAGTTTAATCAACAATCGCTATGGCTAGGAAAAGCTTACTTTTGGCTTTTAGAAAATGGTTGAATCGTGAGAAGATGAAGAAGAAGAGAAACTAAGGTTTGAGAGGTTCTGGTTTCGGTCACAAAATAAAAGAGAAAGGGAATAGAGCTTTGGCAAGAGAGAAAAATCAAAAGATGCCTATTACTATACTAAGTAAATTCGCACCTAGCTCCCCTTGTATGACCGAATTATGCACCCTTAGAGTCCCATATTCGGCCACTTGCTTCCCTCTCTCCCTTATCTATTGATCCCCTCCACCTTAGCCGAATCCTCAAACTCTCCCACCCAATCTATACCTCATCCTTCTAGAGTCCACATGCCGTCCAACTTTCTTCCTCCCTGACGAAAAAAAAAACAACTCCACAAGTGCTCCCCTTGCTGCTCGAACCTTGGCCCTGCACACTACTTGTGGCGTCACTTATTAAGGCTCTAAGTAGCGCCTCCTTGCCACTTCAACAAGCCCACTTTTTATGTCCAATTTCCCCTTCAAATTCTCTTAAGGCCTTATTTGCCTAGCTCCCCCTTTAAGGCTTAAAATCTGATAATTTCTAAGGCATTCACCTACACTCTAGAGTTCTCAAAAATTCACCCAACATATTCAAACACACATAGGCATGCTACTTCATACAATTAAGCAAAAATGCACAACCCCTAAATCCCGGATATTACACAATGGAAGAGGTCATAGAACAATACGCTCGAGCATTCATCTTGAGATTAATCAGGGGAATTTTAATGCTCGATAAATCTCAAAATTTGGTGCACGTTAGGCGGCTACTATATCTAATGGACTTCATCGAATTCTAAAAAGTAAGTTGGGGGTCTATTGTCTTGTCCACGTTATACTAGAGTTGTGTCGGGCCACAATATCGAATACGACGTGGATTGGTGGTTGCTTGCTCCTATTGCAGTCGTGGGCCTAGTGGCAACTACCGTTTCTACGCCCTAGAGTGACCGACCCATACGCGTTGTTGTTGGTGACAAGGTAAAAATTTTAAATTTATTAATAAATATGTAGTTTGTACAATAAATGTTTTTATTTATTATGTTTTTCGACTAACATATCTCCGTACAGGTTGAACCATGGGCCGAGTTACGTGGGATTACTAGAGGAGCTTGAAGATTTTAGGCTGCTGTTAGATCAATGCTACGAAACTGAGGTTAGTTGCTTATTATTTCTAACTTATATTAATTACGCAATGATTAGTAAAAAAAATTGTACGTAACGATATTTTTAATTTTACTTTTCAGTTTGAATGTATAACGTATGCCGACACTGATATCATATCTTGCATCCCACCGAAAGTGTTTTTAAATTGGGATATGTGGGGCACAAAGGTGCCATTGATAGTGTACGCGATAGTAGAAATGCACGAATTGGGTGTTACGGTAGTTCGGGTGGAGGCAACGAATTCTGCAACCACCGAGAGACATGAAAGAGCTGCACAAGGTCGACATGCTAGGGAAGATCGCACGACGGGTCATCATCGGTTTCAGCAAAAGAAGCGTCACTTATGTCTATGCAATATTCGGGTCAGTTCACTTCACTTGCTTATTTTTTATTTCACAAACCTTATATTTCATTCACAAGCCATTACACTACGTACCACCGCCGCACGTGAATGATTATTTTGTTCCTGTAGGTACATATTTTGAGGCACCGACGTACCCTACATTCTTCACCCCTATGCCGACGTTAATGCCGACCCAGAAGTCCTGGTCAGATGCTGGCGTATGCACCCCACCAATGACAACACCAATACAAATGCTCATATAGTAGTCGATGTCAGTGTCAATGCTGAGGACAATGCCGATGTACTTGAGATTTGGGTCACCTTATTGTTACACGCTATTAGTGACACAAACATCGCACACATTCTCCCTGATAAGACGATTGATGTATTTTTTTCTAAATAGTAGAATGCAAATATATATTTTTGGAATAAATAAATAAACTGAGGTTTTTATTTGAACATCAAATTTCTTTTCGTTACTGTCTAACGTGAGTTATATGTAAGTTAACAAGAGATAACGAATTTGAAACACTTGAATAATGGAAACATTGTAATGAATATATTGTTTAGACGAAAATAATGCTATCGACATTGTGCCCACAATGTGCCCCTGTACAGAGAACATGTTGTCTTCTTATGCCTTGGGTTTCTATAGTACTCGCATAACCTCTGTTGATTGTCCTTCTCTCAAATATCCATATTGTTCCTTATCTGGGTGAAATTCGGGAGACCTTTGGGGACGCTATGTAGGTCCTTATTCGGTACCAACTCATACTACGCGCTAGACACAAGCGGCCTCATACTCTCATCTGGGATAGTTGGGAATTTAAGACTCCACACATTGTGAATGTGTTTTAGTTTGCTCAGGAAGAAATCCCATTCATCTATCGTTTCTCTAATAGTTATTGCAAATGCTATCGATAGAATCCTTCGATTACCATCCTGAGCAACAGTAATCAACAGATAATGTTGCTACCTTTCGTACAGCCAGGTGCTATCAATTTGAACGAAAGGCATGTAGTGCCGAAAAGCGTCTCCATATTGATCGAAGGTCCAAAAGATTCGATGAAATACTCTTTTTCTAGGGACCAATCGATCACCAAGTATGCTGGGTGTGTTTCTAAATCGGTTACGAAACCTAGTACGTACCGATCCAATACCTAACACTATTGCCATAGATAGTTGTATGAACTATCTCACCCGTGATACAACTTATCCATAGCCTTCTATTTTGCAACCTACACTTTATAGTATGTTAGGTGTACTCTTACTAGCTACGAATGTTTGCAATCAATACTGGGACAAGAATCTTGGGACTCGCCTTCACCATTGGTAGAATAATGTCAAAAATTATGTCCGAGTCTAGTCTTGGATGGTCTGAACTTGCACCTAACACAACACAAGTATGTGGACCAGAATACTTCTTTATCGTTCATAGCCCGATTTTCTTACTGAAAGATGCCATGATTTTCTACTTGCACCTCCCATCTCACATTCTGCACTTTCCTTCAAATTTTTGGAACAGTAACATACTTCAGAATATAGTAGCTCATCTTTGTTTTGAAGCTATGCCACTGCGCTTCAAAGGTAGCAATGAAAGCATCTTTGTTCGAGTATTCCATTCTAACTTCTAGTACTAGTGCATCACGAGATATGCTTGCATGACCATGTGTTTTGTGCAGTAGCTGCGAAAACTCTAAACCACCTTTGACTAATAGGTCGATGTTTGTAATGTGGGGTAGAAGTTCATATGCCCTGGACCACAGATGGATTTGAAGCATTGTCTGAGGCGTCATCTTCGAACTCGCAAGGTTCCGCTTCGGTTTGAAAAATAGTGTCATTTTTGAACCATCTAGACTATACTGTCGGATTGGCTCAGGGTATGACTTCTCTCCATCAACTACATCTGTTGCCCCTTCTTCCTTACCTGAATCTTTTTCCCTGGCCACCATTTCTTCCTCACCGGTATGTTCTTTGTGGGCCACATCTTCTTCCTCATCTGTGCCTTCATTGTCACCTTTGAGTAAGGGGTTGGACGTACCCTCGTCAGTCACTGTCGAAATGAGTAGGTTTTTGGTTCTCTTATAACCTATGTGCCTGCCAAAAATACGCCGATTTGATGTCTGGTGTACGTCAATGATCCCCCTGTATAATTTCTTCTGCTCTATGACATCAACCTAATGCCAAAGTTGAAATTGAATGTACTGATTGAATATCGAGCCCGAGTGTCAAGATTTGGGTTATGCTCAAACCCCAATTAGTATTGGGCACCGAAGTTTAGATCCATACCAAAGGTTGATGAGTGTCTGCCCATAGATATTTTGGGAACATCGTAGTAGCCGCTTTGTAATATGCTAGTGAGCCCACCGCACAATTGTGTAGTAGAACTTTCTGCAATGGTGGTCGAAAATGGGCCAGATCCATCAGCTTCGATGAACTCGGTGTGTAACTCTATTACAAAATTTCTACTTGAGTAGTGTGATGATGACTTTTTTGAGATGGACCTCACCAATCACATCGAATAGCTCATACCTACAGGGTCAATGGAGGTAAGAAATCTGCATTTCAACTTTGAAATTCTTCCCTAGGTCGATCCCATAACTTTCTTCCTGATTCTGGTCCGTAGCTCACATAATTTAATGGTAGGATTGAATGCTAATTCCATGGACTTCACTCCTACAAACACCACCCTAAGTTCTGTACTACAGATTTGATCACCGTAGTACACGCAACTCTCGCAAGACAACTATTCGATGTTTGATATTTATTTCATACTTGTCTAGGTTATGAAAAATACGTTCCTCTTATAGGAAGATAATATAGCGATAATGGGAATATGTGCTTCAAAATTCATTCATGAATGTAAGCATTCGTTGAATTTTGCATGATGCAAGTGTACCGGAGTATTCAAGACGCGTTTAGAAGTCATATAATTTCAGCTCACCTTATAACTTTCTCCCTAGGTTCTACAAAAGTTACCTCAATGCACAACAATAGAAGAAAAATGTTAGACAAAGCTCCTCTCCTGTTAACATGGTAGGAAAGCATGCCTAGATGGGCGCGCTTTTAGTGCTTTCTTTAATATTTTTCTTCTTCCAGACATTAAAAGTTCCCGACGTTTCATATTTTTCAGCCATTTTAACCGCATTTCAAATATATTCTTCGACTTTTGTAGCGCATTTTCAAGAAAAGAAAAATTTTACTTTGCAAACCAACCCTTCCCCACGCCTATAAAGAGGTCACACACACCAATCTTCATTGTCCCTCAAACATCTTCTCCTCCCCTCTCCATTCCTCATCTATAAATTATTTTCTTAATGTTTGAGGTATTCTTGAGTCGTTGGTGATCGATATCGCTCCAAGATACACACATTTTATATGTCTTGCCGAGATGGGACCATTACCTCTGAAACCTATCTTGGGGAAGTAGGGTTCCGGGTGATTTTACTTTATGTGTGGAATACGTAAAGGTCTCAATCGATGATTGTTATGCGGTAATGGATCAAGGTATAACGGGGGAGCCAAATAATGGTTGTTACGCTGCCACAAGCTCAATCTTTTCGGATACCTGAAAATGATGCCCTATAAATACCATATAAAAGTTTAAGGGCATATTCATATGGAAAAATTTGGGCCTTCTAGCTATAATCGATGTAGTTTTTTTCTCTATTTCCAAGCAACCGATACCTTTAACCTTCCTTCTTATTCGAAGGCTAGCACCATCATGGAAACAAGAGGACTCTCAGGCGGGGAGCAACTGTTACGGTGTAGTAAAGGTGATGCTCCTTTCGAGGCAATGACGATTTTCATTATTAAACAACCCATTAATAACTATAAACACTGCCGCGACCGACCCGAGTTTGACCTCTATTATGCTGGAACATCCACTCTCCACCTGAGAGCCCTCTTGTGCCCACCTCGATGTCAGCCTTCGAATAAGAATGAAAGGTCAAAGATATCGGCTGCTTGGAAATATAGAAAAAATTACGTTGATTACACCAAGAGTGCCTAGAGTTTTTTCGTATGATTATAGCATCAATCTTATGTATGGTATATATAGGGCATTGTTTGTGAGTATCCAAAAAACTTGAACTTCTAACCGTGTAACGATCGTCACTTGGCCCCCTGATTATACTCGAACCCGTGGCTGCATTATCATTGACTAAGACCTCTACTTAGATTTCGACCCCTAATCGTATCAAGCATTATTACCCTAAAACCAGATTTCCCATGATGGGTTTCTAAGGTAATAATCCTATCCCGCCATGACATATGAAATGTATGTGTTTTGAGGTGCAATTATCAGATCCTCGACCCTTCAAATCTACCTATAAATTTTTGTGGTTTTAGTCAAAAACCCTAAACCCTTTAAAAATACCCTAAATCATATAGCATAAATCCAAAACCCTAACCCTAAGAAAATTATATACCCTAACCCTAGGATAGAGAAAGGGAAAACTACCCAATTGAAAGTGATTTTTCTTTCTCTCCTAAAAACTACCTACTTCTCTAAATAAAATAATAATAAAAACAGCCTAAATGCCTAATTAAAAGAAAAGGCACTTTTAGTTAATTTAGCTAATATATTTCATTTATTTTTGTAATTTTATAACTAAGTTTCAATATTGTCTACTTAGAATTATATTATTATTTATTAATGGTGTCTAAGTTCCAAAGCGGTGTTGCTCAGGTTCTGTGGAATTTCTTCATTTTAATTTCATTTTAATTAACCATTTTCAAAATTTTAATCTCCTATAGTACGATCTCAAATTGGATGATGAACAAAAATGATAATTTGAATTTTATTTATAAATATAAAAAAAATCTTTTTAAAGGGTGTTCCAGGTTGTAAGAAATCAGAGGCAACCTTTAAAGTTTAGCAACAAATGGAGAAAAAGTGAAGTGGAGGAACTTATAAAAGTTAATGTACAACAAATTAACATATATTTTATATAGAGAGTGAGAGGATACCATAGAGAGAGAGCATTCTGTAAATTTCACTCTTTCTTTTTTTTTTAATACTCTTTTTCTGCCAAAAACAGTTGATGTAATGATTATCAATTCTAAGACTTTAAAGTGGAACACTAAGGCTCCATTTGTTTGCCAGTAAAATATTTTCGGGAAAATGATTTCTGAAAAATGATTTACTTTTCTAGAAAATGATTTACTGAAAATATTTTCTGTTATTTGGCAGATTTCCTGAAAATATTTTCCGGAAAAGCTGTTTTTACATTTATTAATAAATTTTATATACATATTAATAAATTTTTATTAATTAACCCTTTATTTTTGGCAAATATTTGATCATCCATTATAAGTGAATTTAAGGATCAGTTGCCTGAGCAGATACATTGAAATTTACATGCTTTTGATTCTATCCTTTTTGGTGAATTTAGTTAGTCCAACCATTTTATAGCAAGAAAGAAAATCAGCTTTTGTTGCTTATATAAGTTGGAAGATGACAAATTGCAAAGTTAAAGCTCCTTGTACATTTGCTTCAACCAATATTCCTATTTCGACTATGCATTTTATAAAATCTTCATATATGGGAAAAGAACTTCTCCTCCAATCTCAAGAGCGTAAGCCATGGATCTTGAGCTCGCTTACTAATCTTTGGTTAATTCCAATTTCATCGCCACCATTCTTTCTATGCAATTCTTCGAGAATCAATACTCTTTGAGCAAAATCCAATATGTTTAAAGATTGTTTATATCTACATCCCGTTAGCAAAACACAGAGAACAAACTTATTCAAATTAAGTCGATTAGACCTCAACATACAGCAAGAATCAACAAAGCAGATAATAAAAACCCCAATCCTCAATGCTAACAAGGTAATCATCAAAGCTTAAAGACCTTAAAGAACACACTGCTATTGCAAATCGCCTAAGACCGAAAAGGCAAGACAATATTAAAGATCAATTACGAAGAACCATAGTAAAATGACATGGTAAACTCGACATTTTAAGTGACACCATAATCCATTAGTATAGTTACATCCATATGTAACTAAAGAACTAAAAGTTATCTTGATCATTGACGTTACTCGGATTGAATCAAGATTGTTACCGATATGAAAAATTAGAGCTCATAATATCGATGTAATTAGTTGGATTGTACTTCAACTTTTAAAGAAAAACATATGGGCATATCCACTTAAGCACTAATATCAGGATAGAACAAATTGCAAAGATGGTATTCTTTATACATTCTAAGAAAGGAGCCAAGAACAACTACACTAAGCATATTTTATTCTAGTAAGACCTTAAAGTAAGAATGAATCAATGGCTAAGAAAAGACCAGTTAGTAACACATTGAGCATTAACTAAGAAACTAGTTAGTAATATATTGAGCATCAACTAAGAGACAAGATAATAGTTTTAAAATTAATCTTGTCAGTAACATCATAATTGAGTCAAAACATAAACTTGTCAAATAAGATTTCAATCAAATTAAACAATTGCATAACTCACTTACAGTAAACAATTCAAACTGTTTTACCTTCATCGCTTCTTCCTTGAGCAAGCCTTGTTTATCCAAAGCCCGAAAACCTTCCATTGTATTAGTATTGTAAAGAATGCCAGAACGGAGCACCTATTTTGATTACCCCGAATAACAAAGCGGCATTGTTGATTCATCATTTGAGTCAAAAAGGTGGATTCACTAAAAGAGTTAAATGATTCGACACTTGAGGATGCGAGCACGGTGCATAGAAACTCAGTAAAAAAGGACAACAAATTTGGACCATAAAAACGCTAAATTTAGCACTCAAATCTTCGAAATTGAAAACCTTTGGCATTAATTGCCGCCTTTAACAACATAAACTTGGATCAAACCCAGTCCAATCAACAATTAATTGTAATGAATTTTTGAAAAGGAAAATTCGGACAAATATATGAGATTCTTGAGTGAATTGAGTGTGAGAAGTTAAATTCAGACTTAAAGAAAAAGATAGAGAAGGGATTGGTACCGGAGATTGGAATAGGAGAATCGTCGATGCCAAACTTGTTGAGTTTCAAAGAAGATAATCGGTGCCAAAATCGCTCATCAATGTAACTCAAGTGGCGCAAATTGAAGTGTGGATCCGCCCTTCTTTGCCATGCTTTTCCTTTCCGCTTCCGATTCCACTCAATATGCCCGCGATTTAAGATTTTTCCCTTTTTTTCAAACTTTCTTCTTTAAAGCTCGAGAAGAGAGAAAGAGATTTGTTGGTCGAGAAAGAAAGAAGGAAGGAGAAGGAATGAAGAAGGGAAGAAGGAGAACGCCTTACCTGGATGAAGGGAAAGTTGTGGAAAATGTCTTACGGAAAAAAAAATTGGTAAGACGTTTTCCAAAAATGAAGAAGAGATTTTACCCGTGTTTGTAAAACGTTTTCCTTAGGAATTCATTTTCCATCAAACAAACACCGGAAAATCCGGAAAATATTTTCCAAAAAATATTTTCCACCAAACAAACAGAGCCTAAATCAATTTCTATAGTGGACAAAAAGAAATGTTTCTTAAAACTTGCTGCAGATGATTGTTTATATTAAAATATATTCTATTTATTTATTAAAATTTAAAAATATTATCATTAAAAATGTAAATATAATATAATACAAATTTTATTTTTCAATTTTTGGTATGTGATTTAAAATAAAGGGTTTAAAATGTGTTTTCTTATCATTATATATATATTAAAACCTGATTATAACTTAATTATAAAAGCGATTTATTTTTTATAATTCATATATGATATATTAAAATATTATAAACACATACAATTGAAAATCAAATTGCCAAATATTAGCTAATATTATTACCATAAATGGGCATTAAGCATACAGAGTATTTCTTGTTTAGTGCATTTAGATGTTCCTTAAGTTTAGTGATGGCATTTTGATGAAGCTTAATTTTAATATAGCATCAACAGCATCATGAATTAATCCCAAGTGTTAGCTTCTTCAAAGTGTTAATTTGCTGAAAATATAACGATAGATTTCATGACATATAATATGATCTGTATCAACGTTGTTAGTCGCTTTCGTCTCAAATATAGAAGATATAACAATTTTTAAATTATGCAATAATATAGATCATGGAATACTCCTAATACGAAGGATACCTTAATTTTTATATTTGATATATAAATTAAAATAATTTAAAAAATAAAATAAAAACATACATGTTTATGTCGTCACTAAAGGAATACTTGTTTTTCTTGCTTCTAGAATTTTTGTTGTTGCACCTCATTGAAATTGATAAGAACACAAAACATTAGACGTTTCAAATTTTATACATGTTATATATAATTGAACTAAGTTTGAGAATCTAACCTCTCTGTTCTGTGATGCAGATTTTCCAGCCATTGACAGTTTATAGAATAAAGCAAATTTTGAGAATTGCAGGAAAATTTCTTTAAAAACTGCAAGAAAAGAATTATTATTAAATATATTTGTATATTCCCATGAAGTAGGTATTAAATTTGGTAAAGAAATATATATTAAACAGGAAAATTTTGTGTAAAAGAAAAATATGCAGCTAATAGAAAAGTAGGAATTGAGAAGTTAGTTTGTTTGATTTGAATCCCAGCAAGTTTCCATAGCCGAAAAGTAAATAATAATGTAATTAACATTATAAAGTAATATATTTAAAAGTAAACATAAGACAATGGAAGAAGTAAATTATTGACATCACTCAAACTCGATATCATATATGAAAAATCTAAAGATAAACAAATCTCACTACTGTTATTTATCCTCGTAAGAGATTTAGGGTTTTTGGGTATGTGTTGTAATCTGAAATTGCACAATTATAGCAGTCAATTTTCGGTGCTGATATAGGCTAAATATGCCATATATACTTTTTTTTTTCTAATTGACTAAATAGTTTGTTGTTTTCAAAATTTAGGGAAATATGTTGATTCTGAAGAGAGTCCAGCTTCAATCAGCTATTTTTTTAACGGTATAAATTCAAACACACCACCTATAAAATTTTTAAATAACCCAACAATAATTTTATTTTTTTCATAAATATCAAGTCATATTTTATTTTTTTCACTCAGATCCAACTCTCTCTATTCTCTTTAAATTCTCAATTCTCTCAATTTTTTCAAGATTTGTTCAAAATTTTCCAATACATTTGTATAAAAGATTATAGATTTGTTTTATTATTTCAGTAGATTATTCATTTCGATTAAATTTTCACAAATGATAAGTTCTCTTATTAGTTTCGATGACAAGCACATTTCCACCGCTTAATCGATAATGGTAAGAAAAAAATTTTAATTTCATTATTTTCAATTAAGTTAATTTTAAAGTTTTAAAAATTTTAAAATTATTTTATTTTTTTTATATAAATAGGCGGATGATAGTGTTTTGAAAGGGTTCATACATAATTTATCAAAGAGCCTAGATAGTGAAATTCGTGGTTATTTGCAAGATGTGAGATTCTTATACGTGTCTTGTATGCTTGAGCATTGTAAATTGGATCTTACACTTATCAATACGTTGGTGGAAAGATAGAGACCCGAGAAACAAACATACCATCTTCCATACGGCGAGTGTACATTCACACTCGAGGATGTAACTTTACAACTCGGTTTTGTCGGTGGATAGGTTAGTTGTTAAAGGGGTAGTGGTCATTCCCGATAAGGAGGAACTCTGCAAGGCATTTTTAGGGAAGGTGCCGAACAAGTTTCAAGGTGGAGATGAAATGTTTGGAAGATAATTTCAAATTCCTTCTTAAGGACGTGATTGACATTGAAAAAGAATAATACGCCCGAGCATTCATCCTAAGGTTAATTAAGGGCATTCTAATACCCGATAAATCTCGAAAATTGATACACATAAGGTGGCTACTACACCTAGTCGACTTTAAAGAATGTGGTTGTCTAAGTTGAGGATCAACCATGTTGGACACGTTATACAAGAAGTTGTGTCGGGCGACGAAACCGGATAAGATGTCAATTGGTAGGTGCCTGCTCCTACTGCAGTCATGGGCGTGGTGGCTGCTACCATTTTTACGTCCCCGAGTGGACGACCCTTATACATTCCCATTGGTGACAAGGTAAAATTCATTTGATAATAATATATAGTTACCATAGTTAATGTTGTTTATTTATTATATGTTTGAATTAACATATTGTTTGAGTAAATGGAACCATGGGCCAAGTTATGTGGGACTACCGGAGTAGCTCGAATATATCTGGTTAGCTGTTAGATCAACGCTCGGAAGCCAAGGTTAGTTACTGAATTTTTCAAACTTATAATAATTATGCAATGATTTGGAATTTAAAATTTCGTAGATAACGAGATTTATAATTATGCACAACAATTTGAATGGATGCCATACACCGATATGGATATCATAAAATACGTCCTGCCCAAAATTTTGGTTATTCGGAGTATGTGGGGTGTAAAGGTGCCATTGAGTTTATGCGATGGTGGAGATGCACGAACCAGATCGAGTGATGAGGCAGTTTGGGTGGAGGCAAAAATTTTTGCTGGCACCACAAGACATTGAAGCACTGCACAAGCTTGATTTGTGGGGAAAAACCGATGAAAATTGGAAAGAATTCCACAAGGAGTATATTAAAATTTGGGATCATAGGATGAATTTTATACCCATTTGTGAACTTTTTTTCACACCAGACACGACGACCTCTGTGGAGTACATGCCTTGATTTAGCCTTATTGGGAAGTCATATCTACTGTCGGTGGAGGCGATGAGTAGGTAAATTTGTCCAAAGAGACCACGATGATCGCCCTGGCATCGTAGGTCTGGAGGAAGTGTAGTGACGAGTTCGTCATCGACTTCAACCCAACAAGGGGCACCAATGTCTGCACTACTTCCTAGTCAGTCCCCTCCATATATTCATGTTTCTTTCACTAATCCCATTATTTTTCACAAGCACCACATTATAGACCACACTATGCACCACCACAGCATCCTACATCTACCCTTTCTGCAGTGTGTATTTTGCAACACCTCTGTCCCCAACATATTACGCCCCGGTGCCGACATAAATGCTAACACCAATGTCACCATCAATACCGAAATCATGTCAACGTATCTGTTAACAACAATGATTCCCTGATATTATGCGTAACTAGGTTTTGTGACATCATACGGTTATTTTCCGTGTGTTACAAACACCCAACGTGTCGTAGTTTATCAAGGTGGCTCATCATCGCAACCACCTTCTCATAGAATGGAGGACACACGATGAGAGGCTAAGATGACACCATACTCAACCACGGAAGAAGAGGATGGAGACGAAGATGAATATGAGGGTTGAGGTGAAGATGAAGATGATGATCACGACCAAAAAGAGGAGTCGAGACCTTAAGTTGTACGTAAAAATCCTATCCGCAATCATCAGCCACTGCCTTGTGGCACACATTCAACTCGATGGCGTCGATGATATATTTTTCATTTACTTTTTATGATGTGATTATAATTGATATCAATAAAACGTGATTAATTTTTTTTTATTTGTGTTGCAACTCATAATTATCTTTGTTAAATTCTAATCTATATTGTACGGAATTTTCCATATAAAATATTTGATATAAAAAGTTTAATGATAATTTTATAAATATTGAGAGGTAAATTATTACACCTGATTTAGCCTTATTCTCTATTTCACCACGGCAAACAAAATAGTGAATGGGATAATTTTATTATCCATCACAAAATTTCTATGAAAGTTGAAAGTAAAAAGTGTAATGAGACCAAACAATCTGTTAGGTATACAAAATAATGAATAGACTTTGTACCAAAAAACCATTTTAATCAATTTTTGTACAAAAAAAATATGCTAGCGACATGTCGTCCTCAATGCATCCCTTAAAAGTTGACATGTTTCCTTTATATGCCCTAGGTGTAAAACCCCTAATCCGTATCCGTCGCCAGAACATGGTCATAGAGTATTATTGGGGTTTACAGAACATTCTCATGCAATTTGTATTAAACATATTATTCATACTCCAAAATTTTCTCATTGTCCCTTGAATGGGCTTTCGAGGCCCAAAACGAGTATTAGAATCTAATCGAGACTTAATCAGAACCTCTAAGAATTTTTTGCAAAATTACAAAATTTTTCTAAGGTACAGGGCTCACATGCCCGTGTGACACTGGGACACGCCCATGCTACAGGCCGTGTCCGATTTAGGGTGCGCTCTGACTTGTGCCACACGGCCATGCCACACATGCCCTTGTGCTAGGCTGTGTGGATAATTAATGTAATTCGAATCAGGTGCAAGTTTCACACGGCTAAGACACACGCCGTGTTCTAGGTAGTGTCTCCCACACGGTTGAGACACACGCCCATGTCTTTGCCCGTGTGCTCAATTTTGAGCATTCTGTTTTCTCGAATTTAAGGTGCAGGGGACACACGGCCTAGCTACATGCCCATGTACTCGGCCGTGTGTCACACACGGCATAGAAACATGCCTGTGTGTCTACCCATGTGGACAAAATGAAGCCATTTCTTAGCTTCATTTTCTCACCAAACTTTGCCAACAACCTACACCAACACTTGCATGAATATACCAGCCAAATCAAGCATTAAAACCAAGCCTAAATTAACATCTATCATGGCATAATACCACATGAAATTCATGGCTATAAGCATACTTTTAATACATATACAAGATAAACATACTCCATTCATCCACACTTAACACATAAGCATTGAACATGAGATAACTTATAATATACCGAATTAAATCATTACTAGCCATTCCAATGGCTAGAATACGAAACATCACTTACAAGTCATCATTTGGCCAAATAAGTTTATACATGCCATTATACCAAAATGAGATTTCTAAGTATACCAAAAAGGAGATAGGGGATAGTGTGATTATTGTAACAACTTGATTTGGAGGCTAGTCGGAACAATGGTTCTTGATCTGTTCCACTACTATCTCGAGGGAACAAAATCTAAAATCTTCGATATTGCTACACCGTTCTCTGGGAAACTTGTCCTGTAGAATTAGTTTTATGTGCTTATGCTTATGCAAATGATTAGGATGCTATGATCGGAATGACTCAAATGCTCCTAACTACATGTGTTATGAATGCATAAATGTCATGAAAATGATTTCTTTTCAAATATTTAAGGTGTCATTATTGTTCATCAGAGCTTTATCCCTGACGTATTATGCTGTCTTCTTGCTTGGCTGGTATTTTGATCAAAAACCTGAAGAAACAATCGTATTTTGCTCGACCGGTTTGCCCCACTGTAACTTCAAAGTTCACTATGGTACCTTTGGGCCCTGAGGCTTGTACCATCTTCAAACCATCTTGCTGTGATTCAGGGGGATGAAACTTTTCCAATCTATCCCACCACCATTCAGGGGTATAGGATTTGTATTCTCTTCAATCAATCCCAACGCCATTCAAGGGTAAAGTTTGTTTCATTTTCAATCCATACCACTGCAACTCAGGGGTAGAAGACTTGTATCATTTTTTAACCCATCCCACCACAACTCAAGGGTAGAGGACTATAACTTGTTCAATCAAGTGATCACTCTCTGGGAAATCTACCCAGATGTGTATTCATGATATTTGTATGGATGCAAAATATCATTTTTCTTGAGAATGATTCCCCTCTCATGCTTAAGTTGATATTGCTCTCTTTTGTCAAGATTGTATTACTGATGTAATATCTTGTCATTTTGTTCAATCACCATTTTTGACAAAATTCGAAGAGATAACCTTAATTTGGAATCAAATATTTCCAACCCTTAAGCTTGGTGAATTCTAAACAATAATCCTGTTTCAGGTTCTTGTATTATTTAGAAGTTTCTAGAGTAATATGCGAAACTCCTTTTGTGAAGGTGTTATTAGTCCACTAATCGTTATTTCAATGCGAAATGCTTGAAAAAAGGTCATAACCATGGATAAGAATGAAATTAATTAGGAGCATAGCTCGAAACAAATAAGTTAAGTAAATATAGAAAATGTAATCCGAAGGAAATTTATTGGTAGTGTATTTTGAAACGAATAAAATAATTAAAAATAGAAAATTTAGAATGGGTAAGATGGAAACTAGGTGCCCCAAATATCGCAACCTAAGCTTCTCTGTTCAAACTTTCTGAGGGCCATTTTAAGCTCAATATGTGTTTAGGGGATCCTGAGTACTTTGTTGATGCC
Source organism: Gossypium rotundifolium (assembly GCA_025506655.1). Taxonomy (NCBI): domain Eukaryota; kingdom Viridiplantae; phylum Streptophyta; class Magnoliopsida; order Malvales; family Malvaceae; genus Gossypium; species Gossypium rotundifolium. The sequence continues at coordinate 113,026,157 of CP106732.1, read as the reverse complement.
CCAAGACATAACATACTTCCTCATTATTAATTCAAGCGTAGCAAGACTACTGTATGCCCCACTTTTGATCAAAATTTGAGCCACCCTTTTCGGGTTTTCAACTCAAATCCCATTTGGTCTCAAAGCGCCCTTTGCGGGTTTTCGCCTTGGCCTCTCATTTTTCTTCTTTTTTCTTTTTTGTGTTTTTTTTCTTTGAAAACTTTTTATTGAATCTGAATTCACCAGATTGGGTAGGTCCTTGCCATCTATCTCAGAAAATATCCATGCTTCCCCAGAATAGACCTTCTTTGCTACATAAGGTCCTTCCTAGTTTGGCATCCACTTTTTTCTGAAGTCCGTTTTGCATGGAAAAATCTTCTTCAAAGCCCTACCATGAAATTTTCTAGGGCGAACCTTTTTGTTGTAAGATCGCATCATCTGACCGTGACAGATAGCTTTTAACATTTTCTCTTCAAATTCAACTGATCATATCGGGATTAAATCCATTCCGCCTCATCCAACTTCGGTTCTGATAAAACTCAGAAAAAAGGAATTTTGACTTCAATGGGAGAAACCAATGCGAAATGTGTTGCCCCAATGACAGTCCTGGCCAACGTTTGATAAGCATAGAGGGTGAATAGTAACTTTGTATGCTAATCTTTACAAATCTCGATCTTTTTTATGATCTTTTGTTTTTCTTTTTGGCTGCCTTTGCTGCACTGATATGGTGTCTGATCTTTAAACAAACTATAAACTTTTGACATTGTGCGGTTATGCATGATCCTTTGTCTGGCATTCTTTGTTGGCATCTGATTTTTTGGTTTTTTTTAGAGTGGGATTTGATAACTATCAACATTATAAGATTGGCATAAGAAGTGACTTTCACCCTTTTGGTGAAGTAACCAACGACCACGAATATGAATCGATGTTAGCTAAAAGCTTTTGAGGAGATTGGCTTGATAACGTCTATGCCCCACATATAGAAAAGTGGAAGACGCACATAAGTCTTGTCTTCCTCAATTTAGCATTTACGACATAACTGACGCAACTAGTAGCCCAAACCTCATAATTAGCCTGGCCATTGTAGAATCATTAACATGGGTTCTTTAAACACCAATCTTAACAGCATGCCCATGTTTCAGTAGCCTGGCGTGCCTTGATATGATCGTGCGAAAAAAATCTTTGAATTCTTGAAAATAGCTCAATGATGTCTCGTCTTATTTCTGTGGTGAATTAGGCTTCGATATTTGCCCCTTCCTAAGCTCGTAATGTCCATTGACCTTTTGCAAGGTGGAGTCTATTTTCATCTTGTTCTACCATCCTTAACAAATCAAAAAATAGGCTACAAGCTTAATCATCTTCAAAGTCTTTAGATCCCTTAGACCCATATCTTATTCAAAAATGGAGTCAGTAACAACGTTGCTCATGCCGTTGATATCTGGGTACCTAGGTATGAAGACAAAAAAATCCAAAGAATAAATGATTCTAAGGCTGATTATTTGTATGGTATGGTCATGAATAAAGAATGAAAGAATATTCTAAAAACAAAAGAATGTATAATATGAAATGGAAAGAATGAAAAAATATTTGCTTAAAAAGATGTATTTTATTGAAATAAAAATTTTGGACACAAGCCTATTTCAAAAAAAAATCTTATTGCTTCGAGGCTTGAAGCAACAAGTGCGTCTTGTACATTACTCCGAGTAAGCTCTAAATACTACAGGAATTTCTTCCACAGTCCAATAGTCTAAAACTCTCCCAGGTTCATATTTCTGCATTTGGTGCATCATCTAATTTCACAATACCCATGCTGGTGAATTTGTCCACCAATTTCTTGAAAGCAAGATAATTTTCTATCGAATGCCCTGTGATCCCCGCGTGGTACTCATACTGGGCATCTGGGTCATATCATTTTAGGTATGGAGGTTGCATCGGTTTGGGGTAGTGGGGGGACACAACGTGCGCATCAAATAAAATTTGATACAACTCCTTATACGTTATTGGGATCGGCGTAAATTAGAGTTTCTCATTGCTTTGCCTTGTGCTAGATTCTTTTCTTGATGAACCCTAATACCTAGTAGTCACTGTTTTTGGCTGATTAATGGTAATCAACTTTGAGTACCCTATGCTTGCATTATTCACTTCGCTTTTTTTCTTCCTTGTGGCCATTCTCTTGTTACTTTCTCCGTCTCGACCTTTCCACTTTTTATGGCATTTTCAATCATTTCTCCTATCATTACAATATCCGAGAAGCTCTTTGTGGCTTTTCCTAGCATATGAGTGATAAAAAGACCTTCACTTTATTAATAAAAAGCATTGTAGTCTCTTTCTCTAGAAGTGGTGGCTGGACTTGGATGGCAACCTCCCTCCACCTCTGCGCATACTGTCTAAAACTTTCAATCGTCCTTTCTCCATGTTTTGAAGAGTAATTCTATCGGTACTCATGTCTATCATATGACTGTACTGTTTTATGAATGCTTGGGCCAAATCTCTCTATGAACCAATTCTGGCACGACTTAACTGGTTATACCATTTGGCTACTGCTCCCACCAGGCTATTTTGGAAGCAATGGATCAACATTTGGTCATTGTTAATGTACCCCGTCATTCTTCTACAAAACATAGTAATATGAGCTTTGGGGCAACTTGTCCCACTATACTTATCAAATTTAGGCATTTTGAACTTGTATGGGAGCACCAAGTCTAGGACTAAGCTTAAATATTTGGCATTAATTCCATAACAATTATCAACACTTTTGATTGCTTTAAACTTCTCCTCCAACCATTTACATCTATCTTCTAGCTACTTTGGTAATTCTACTTTTGTCCTCTCTCCTTCAGCTATTTCATCCAAATCAGGGATATTAGTAATGATTGGATTATCTCCTGAACCTGAGCCAGTTTGGAGGTTCACTGAAGCACCAGCTTGGAATTGTTGAGTCCTGATCGTGACAGATGGCCTTTGTAAAGTTACTTCATGTCGTGTTGGCACATGTGGTGGAGTAAAACCAGGGGGACATTGAGGATACTCAGTATTCTCCTCAACATTAACCATGGGGCTCTTTCCTTTATCCATAAGCCAATTTAACAGCTGAGTCACTGAGTCATTTGAGTCATCATATTCCTCTGAGATTCCATCATTTTGTCCATCATGTCCTGCTGGATTTTAACCAGCTGCTCTTGCAATTGTGCTTGCATCTGTTCTTGTATCTCCTTCTGTATTTGTTCCAACTTCTCTGGTCTTTTATCCATTACTTTAGTTTTTCTCCTTGCACCGTAAGGGTGTGTGCTTGGTTAATTTTTGTCGGTTTCCAAATTACTGAAACAATTATTAATTAATTAGAGTCTTTCTACAAATTTTAATGCATATGATGTGATGTAATGCAAATGCATGAAATGCAATGCAAATGAATGGAATGAACGCAAAAATAAATAAATAAAGAGAGGTGTTGATTTTAAATTCAATTCCATTAGAAGAACTTTTCTAGAAAATAAATTCCTTTACATAAAACGAATTACATATGCGGCTTTGCCCTCATAGTCGAGGTGAAGACACTAGTCCTTTTCTTCATATCTAAATGTTATGGTCGTGTCCCACGATTTTCTCAATAGATGCCTCTTCTAGCTCCTTGCTGTTTAATCCAGGCCGTGACTCATTGCTCAATTATCCCCACGGTGCTCATTGGTTCCTTTAAGAAAGTCGAGACATGATGGCTCTTGCACAGTCTTTGTCAATTTGAATCCTTCAAGCAAGGTTTTGCATTCCTCCGCGGACTATCAACCTTCTTCTGTCGTGTTTACTTAGACCATGTCCGGATAGTCATATTATAATCCACTTTATCAAGAAATTCATTTTCCTATGACAAACTCCTCTATTTAGCAATCGAATATCAATCAACACCTCCTTTCTATGATGATGCAATGCAATGCAATCAAAACAAAAGAAAACACGTCAGTACAAGAGAAATAAACAACACAGAACACTTGTCCGAGTGACCACTAGGGTTTGGCGTGGCTCTATCGAGGGTAGGCTCCTAGGTCTCTCTATATGTGGTTTGGTTCTAAAGTTGAGGTATTCGAACCAGCAGATTCCTTGATCCTCACCCATTATCTGCTCATACTGATCGAGTTCGGTTCAGGGGAATACATTTCCCTATGGCTGCACGGAGATGAAAATCTCACGAAGACATAGGTACGGATGTATCCCGAAAGCGATCCACTATCCTGCACGGAGGTGAAGACCTCACGAAGGACTAGTTTCTCGCTTCCACTTAAAAAGGATAAAAACCAAAAGGTCTTTATGCAATATGATGGAAGAGTAGTCTACAAAACTTAAACTACAACAATGACATAGACACATGCAATAAAAGGATCGTAATTTTTCAAATCAAATTTTCAAATTTTGACAAAAGGACAAATAATCAATTTTATGGCTTGACTCTCTTATTTTTCCCTAGTGGAGTCGCCAAGCTATTGAAACCATTTTTTTCTTCGTAAAAAGAATAGGGATTAATTTTAAAAACGAAAGTGGAGTCGCCACCGACCTTTTTCGGGGTGTGATCAAAATTTATCATTTTAATAAAAATTTGATTTATTAAAACAAATTTTGGTCTACGAAACTCGACAAAATGGGTTTAGGAGTCGGTTACGTACAAGGAAGGGTTAACGCCCAAAGTTGGTACCTAATTGATTATTTAATGTCTTAATGCCAAAAATTTGAAAAGATTCTAGATTATGATCCGTTTGCTTAAAAAACTTGAATAAATTAAAAAGGATGCTGAGACCCGCTCATTTCGAAAGAGTAAAATATCACACCCAGTGAGTTAGGATACAACATTTGAATCCTCGAAATTAAGCTATTTGGGTCAAACGAAAAATCGAACCAATAAGTTAGGGCACAATTTCTCGAAATTCGAATTCAAAATATTGCCTTTGTTTTTAGAAATCCTTATCCCGAGATAAAAAAATATCACATCCAATGAGTTAGGACGCAACGTTCTCGAATTCCCGAGAATAAGTTTTTATTTAACTTATGTTTGATTTTAAAAAATTGGTTCTTTAGACTCGATGAGAAAAATCGAAACCCAGTAAGTTAGGGTACGATTTTTTTTGAATCTTAGAACGCGGAGTATTCGCTTCTAAAAAACCGGCTAAAATATGATATGGTTTTGTAAAATGGAAGATGAATTATAATACAAATACATAATAGAATAAAAACAAGAGTAACAATGTAGATAACAAAAATAAAGGCAAAAAAGAATACATTAAAGTAAAATTTAAAACCAACAATCTATATGAAATATTAAAAAATATATATAACAAAAATAAAAGCTAATGGTAAATCAATAAATAAATGCTATATACAATAATTTAAAACAAAAATAATAAAATAATAATAATAGTAAAAAATTCAATAATAATAATAAATTATAATGAAAATACATTAATAAGCGAATAATAATAATAAAATAAATAATAATAATAATCATAATGATAATATTAATAAAAATAAATAGATAAAATGTATACATAATATTAAGTTTGAATATTTTAGGGGTAAAACAAAACAAAATAATGCTTAATAAAAATTTTAAGAGTGAAGAAATGATGAATAAGTAAATGTATTCAAAAAAATATCAAGCAAGTAAATATTAAAGAAATAATAGTGATAATAAAAAGTTAATTAATAATATAATAATAAAATAATAATTATAAAATACAAATAAAATAAAGGCATGTCAAATGAGCAACCAAATGGATAAATAAATAAATTAAATTAAAGCACTTAGTTATTATACAAACCAAATTAAAGAGATAAATTAAAAAAATAAAGGATCAATTCAAAAAGGCGAATAACACGGAGGGCTAAATGGAAAATATTCCCCACCCTTTGAAACGCACCGTTCTAATAGGACCAAATTGAAACTAAAATAAACTATGAGGTATAAATTAGAAATAAAAAATGGATTAAAAACACTGAAAATGCGGACGGGTCTGTGCCGCAAATATACCATTGACACAAAAACACACGGATCTTCTGATAGCGGGTCGGGTCGCACGCCGGTAGCCATGAAACGACGCCGTTTTGGGCCTTAGTGGCTTGCTCCAAAACGACGTCGTACGGAGAGGACTATAAATACCCAAAATCAAACAAAAATTTTATTTTAGCCCTTTTTTTTAAAAAAAACTTTCAAACTCTCTCTGCTCTCCGATCCGGCCTCGGGCTCCGGCGAGAGCCCCGATCATCGACCAGCTAGTCACCGCCGTAGATCGCCGTGTACGGTGGCCGAAAATCCAAAAAGTAAGCTTTTCTTCTCCTTTTTTTGTTTATATTCTAATATATATATATATATATATATATAGTTTTAAAAACTAAAATAAAAACAAAATCTTTGTATATAAATGAGAGTTTCAAATAGAACTAAATAAAAAAAAGGGAAAAGAAGGTATCAACAACCTTTGCTGCTGTTTGTATTGATATATTCTGTTGAAAACCAAAAAAAGAACCCTTTACAATATTTTTGTGTTTGACTTTTATAGCCGAATAATGAAGAAAGAAAGAAAAAATATACAAATCCCTGGTATTTCTCTTCTGTTGTGTTATTTGCTGTCATAGTTTTCCCTTTCGCAGGTACGACCACCGTACGGAGGAGGAACGTGGCAGTACGAAGGCATGCGGCGCTCATGGTGACGTGGAGGCTTGCAGTGCTGCTTTGGCTAGCTAGGGTTTCTGCTTTTTATCTGTTATAGGCTAGGGCTTAGGGTTAGGCATTTGGGCTGGTATTGGGCCTGTTATTATTGGGCTTGTCTTTTGTAAATGGACTTTTATTTATTTATTTATTTTAATTTGGTTTATTTGGTTTGGCATTGGGCCCGAGTAAATTTGGGCTTTTATATTTTGGATATGGCATCGACATCGATATGAGATCCCGTATAAGACCATATCTGGGATATTGCATCGGCATCGAGATGTGATCCATTGTAAGACCATATCTGGGATATGACATTGGCATCGTATTATGTGAACGATGATTCTTGTGTATCCTCAAGTATTCCAAGTGGTTCATTGGGATAAGAAGTTAAGTTTATGTTGAAGATGAAATTAGTACTAAAGTTATGAAATGAAGTGATACAGGTACATGTGAGTATTTTACGAGAAATATGATCGATATGTGATATGTGATTGGTAAGAGTAAGCATGAGTAAGTTATGGCAATGTGTTTGAGAATTTGAGTTGTTACTCAATGAAATGTATGGATGCTATCATAAGCCTTTATGTTTCTATCTATTTCAAGCAAACTTACTAAGCTTTATGCTTACCCCTCTCTTTTCCATTCTTCTTGTAGTATTGACAAGCTAGCTTGGGGATCGTAGGACATTGGAGCTCGGTTCACACTATCAAGTTATTCTTTTGGTATAGTGAAGTTTGATTATTTTGAGTATGGCATGTATAGGAACTTGGTCATTTTGTGATATGTCATATTGGTTAGCCAAAGTATTGGCTATTAGGATTAATTATTCATTTTGTAAATGGTCATTGAGTTCGGCCAAAACTAGCCAAGTTATATTTATTCAATGATGATGAAATTCATGAAGTGCAAGTTTATACAATTGAATGAGTAATGTGTAAAATTTATATATGCATGATGAAGTAGTGAATATTAAAAGTGCTTTATGGTCATGCTATGTATTGCTTCAGGGTGTTACATAAAGGGATTGGTAAATAGCCTTATATATGTCCACACGGGTAGACACATGGGCGTGTGTCTAAACCGTGTGCGACACACGGTCTGCCCCATGGGCATGCGGTTTGGCCGTGTGTCCCCCTACATGCTAAGTTGGCAAATTAGAATGCCCACTAGTAACCATACGGGCTGAGACACGATCGTGTGTCTCAACCGTGTAGAAGACACGGCCAAAGGACATGGGCTTGTGCCTTGGCCGTGTGACCCTATAGGGATGATGATGTTCGAAGTAGAATGTCAAGGTTCTTGCACACGAGCTAAGATACGGGAGTGTCTAGGCCGTGTGAGGGACACGGGTCATGGACACGGGCGTGTGTCCGACCATGTGAAAACCCCTATAGGTTCGAATTGAGAAATAAATCTACACAGGTGTGGAACACGGGCATGTGATATGCCACATGGGTGTGTCCTTCTTCTACATGGGCGAGTGGTATGTTTGATGAGAATTTTCTAAGTCTTTCCAGAGATCTTCTAAAGAACTCGGTTTGGTTCCAAACCATTTTTAAAGTGTGTTTTGGGCCTTTTAAGCCCATATTAAGGATTTTTAGTGAAACACCCCAAACCCGCCCACAGGCCCTGAACGGATCTGGCATGCTCCTTGAGTAAAACGTAACAAATCCTTATTTTGTCATGTTGGAAAACTGGTGGTTTTGAAGAAAATTCGGTTTGAGTTATGATCAATTTGAAAACCGTGTTGTTTTTGAAGTTTGTATTGAAACTATATTATCATGTTTCAAAAGTTACAAGTTAATAGAATTGCCAAATTTTAGAGCTTTTTATTATTAACTTGAAAACCGTAGGTGTTTGGGTGTCAAAACAATTGAAGTTGTTTTACTAAAAATATTTAATCGCTTGTTTGTTCATATCATAATAAAAATTAAAACTTAAACTTAAAATGACCAAATGATAATGGCCTTATTACATCAAAATATAACCCAAAATAAATCAAATAAAACTTAATAAGAAAAATCCGAAAATCTTCGAAATGAGCATGGCCACCCTAAGTCCCCGCCGACCGGTCCATTTATCGATTATCACTTGCAAAATGTTAGCCCACGAAGGGTGAGTCAACTGACTCAGTGTGTAACAGCCATCATAGATTCCCAATCGATAAAACATATTATATCACATATATTAATCATAGGCAATGATGCAACCCAACCCACCTAGATATCCATCCACTACACATCACCCGTACCTACCAATCACACCGTGGGGATTATTAAATCGACCCTATATCCGCTACACACCATCGAAGGCAGTCGCTGCAGTCAACTGCTCATCGCCCTTATAATTGTGGCATAGCCACCAGATAACGTGACAGTGTCACCGGATTCATATTATGTGACATAGGTCACTGGATAATGTGGTAAAAACCACCAGAACACTTCCCCTTTATCATTATAACCCATATGCCCATGCAACATACAACTCATACAGATATCATGCAATCTACCTTACCCCATGGCCATAACAAACTTCCTCATATTTTCATAGCAATGTTCATAAACATTATTAACGAGTAATATGGGGTACACACCTGATTACACTGCACCATTAAATGGTACTTTTAGCCGTATTCATTCATTGCCTTATTAACATATACATAATCATTATTATTATTAAATGGGAATTTAGGGTGGGTTACACACCTGGTTACTAACACGATTACTGAATCCCAAAAATCCCGATCTCACGCACTAGATCCGCTTTCCTATATTCGGCCAACACTAAGAACATTAGCAAAGAGGCCATTCGGCTATATAGTAAATCCCGAAGGGTTAACGCAACCATAATCCTTACCTTGATGCCGATTTAGTTACCAATCCAAATCCCGAAACTATGTGATAAGCCTTCCTTGAAATCAGCTAAACACTAATATACTCAAACGGTTAGCTTTCGGCTTTTCAGATAACTAAGAGACGAATTGAATCAGTACGAAACCTTAACACTGACTTACCGAAAACTATTGATTAGGGAAAAGATGATTCCGATCTACTGCTTCAAAATCCCAGAGATCTTAAAAGAAACCAATTGCATGGTTGATTAAAAGTCAAGACAAATGCCGAAATTCAACTTTTGACCTACACATGTCTCTGAGAGAAGAAATAAGGAGAATAGTGGAGATTCGGTCATGATGATTTACCTATTCCAAACCGATTAGAAAAGAAAGCAAAGGAGATCTCTGTTTGGTTGTTATTCAGCCAGAAACTGAGAAGAGAAGGAGATTAAAAGATTTCGGCAATGGCTTTATGAAAAACTATAGAGATTCAACCAAAGTGAAAGGAGAGAATAGGAGAAAAATAAATGGTATTTGGCTTTGGTTTAGAGAAAAGGGATGAAGAGAGTTTCGGCAAGAATGAAAAAGAAGAAGATTTTAGGCTTTAGCAGAATAAAAGGAGAACAGAAGATGCACACTTCCACTTTCGATTTTGGTCAAAAGAGAAGAAAAGAATTTCGCACTAACTCCCTATACATGACCGAATAAGCCCTCTCCAATGTCCTTCCCACGTACCAACTCTTCTTCTCTCCACCCAATCCCCTTTTCACTCCTACTTAGCCAAATCTTTAAGCTTTTAACCCAATCTACACTTCATCCATGAAGTGTCCTTGTGCAAATCCATCATTGATCTCCTTGCTAAAAAATAAAAGCTCCAAAATGCTTCCTCTTCGTCAACCTAGGCCCTTTACACTCCCTATGGCGTCACCTTACAAGGCCCTAAGTGGCGCCTCTTTGCCACCTTACCAACTTAATTCTTGTGTCTTAAGCCACACAATAAACTCCTTAAGACCTAGCTCCCTTAGTTCCCCTTTTTAGGCTTAAAAGTCAGATATTTTTCTAAGGCTTCTACCTACAACCCAAGGTTCCTGAAGCCCCAAAACACATTCAAAACACACTCAAGCATGCAATCACATTCATTCAAGTGAAAATGCATAACCTTTAAATCCCGGATATTACAGTTCTACCCCCTTAAAATAATTTCGACCTCGAAATTACCTGGCTAAAATAAGTGAGGGTATTGCTATCGCATTGCTTCCTCCGACTCCCATGAATCTTCTTCCGATCTATGGTTACACCATAACACTTTGACTAGAGGAACTGATTTCCTCCGTAGCACCTTCACATCCTGCTTCGAATCAATCGGCTCTTCCTCATAAGAGATCCGATCTCAACTTCACCTCCTCAATCGGTATTACATGAGATGGATCCGATCAAGAACGACGTAGCATCAAACGTGAAACATATTGTGTATCCGCTTCAATTCCAAAGGCAACTCCAACTGTACGCCATCGTCCAACCCGCTTCAAAAACCCGATAAGGTTCTATATACCTAAGACTTGACTTTCTCATGCCAAATCTCATCACCTTCTTCCACGGTGAAACTTTAAAAACACCGATCCCCACAAGAAACTCTATCTCCTTCCGCTTAAGATCGCGTGATATGACTTTTGCTCGTTAGATGCCTCCTTCAACCGTGCCCGAATTACCTTAACCTTTTCTTCTGATTCTGCCACAATCTCTGGGCCTAAAACTTGACGTTCCCCCAATTCTGTCCAACACGTAGGAGTGCGACACCTCCTTCCATACAACGCTTCGTACGGTGCCATCCGAATACTTGCTTGATAGCTGTTATTGTATGCAAATTTCGCTAAATGCAAGAACTCCTCCCAGCTTCCTCTGAAGTCTATCACGCAACCTCTCAACATATCCTTTAGCACTTGAATTACCAGTTCAAATTGGCCATCCGACTGTGGATGAAATGCCATACTGAAGTCCAACCTGGTGCCCAATGCTTGATGTAATGCTTTCCAAAATTGAGACGTAAACCTCGGATCCCTATACGAGATAATCGACACCGGCACTCCGTGCAGCCTCACGATTTCTGCTACATACAACTTTGCCAATCTCTGCAAGGAATAATCAACCCGCACTGGTATGAAATGTGTTGACTTTGTCAATCGATCTACTATCACCCATACCGAGTCCTTCTTAGTAGGCGTAAGAGGAAGCCCACTAACGAAGTCCATGGTAATTCTCTCCCACTTTCATTGTGAAATCTTTATCGGTTGAAGCAATCCTCGATCAGACTTGGTGTTTAATTTTGACTTGTCGACATTATGCACTTCCCTACAAATTCGGTAACTTCCCGCTTAAGACCAGGCCATCAAAACTAATCCCGTAGATCCTTCTATAACTTACTTCCTCTAGGATGCATAGCATAAGGGCTACTATGCGATTTTTGAAGAATTTTCTGCCTTAATTCCTCATCCTTTGGCATACAGACCTTGCCCCGAAAATACAACACTCTATCACTGTTTACACCATAGTCCTCCAACTCCCGCTTCAGTACTTGTAGCGACTTAGCAATCGAGTTCACCATCTACCAATTGTTTCTCCTTCACCTAACTTAGCCACGCCGGCTTCCTTTGCAACTCGCTAACAAACTTCCATCATCATAAAGGCTAAGATGTGCAAACATCGCCCTTAGATCCAACACCACTTTTTGACTTAGGGCATCTGCCACCACATTCGCCTTGCCCGGGTGATACTCTATTGAGCAATCATAGTCTTTCAACAACTCCACCCACCTTCGCTGTCTCAAATTTAGCTCCTTTTGAGTTAGCAGATACTTCAAACTCTTGTGGTCCGTGTAGATCACCGAACTTTCCCCATACAAGTAGTGCCTCCACACTTTTAGAGTGAATACCACCGCCGCCAACTCTAGATCATGCGTCGGATAGTTAACCTCATGTGGCCTCAACTACCGAGACGCATAAGCAACCACTTTCCCGTCTTGCATAAGGACACATCCCAATCCTATATGGGGAGCATCACAATACACCACGAAGTCTTTCCACGCTCCTATGAATCAAAATCGGAGCCTCAGTCAATACTCTCTTAAGCTTCTCAAAACTCTCCTGCTGCTTATCCGCCCATACGAAAGATGCCTCCTTTCTTAACAACTTCGTCAGAGGTGCTGCTATAGTCGAGAACCCTTTGACAAATCTCCTGTAGTAGCCTGCTAACCCCAAGAAACTACGAACTTTAGCCATAGACTTAGGTGGTTTCCAATCTACTACTGCCTCAATCTTCCGAGGATCCACCCTTATTCCTTCCACAGACACCACATGCCCTAAGAACGTAACTTCCTTCAGCCAAAATTCGCACTTGCTAAACTTGGCATATAGCTTCTTTTCCCTTAACACTTGCAACACCACCCGGAGATGCTCATCATGTTCTTCCTCAGACTTGGAATACACTAGGATGTCATCTATAAACACAAAGACGAACCGATCCAAGTAGGGTTGGAAAATTTGGTTCATCATATCCATGAATGCGGTTGGGGCGTTCGTCAATCCGAACGGTATTACTAAGAATTCATAATGCCCGTACCTTGTCCGAAAAGCTGTCTTATGGATATCATCTTCCTTCACCTTAAGCTGATGATATCCGCATCGTAGATCTATCTTCAAAATATCATGGCCCCTTAAGCTGATCGAACAAGTCATCTATCCTTGGCAATGGATACTTGTTCTTGATGGTCAGCTTATTCAATTGCCGATAATCTATGCACATGCGCATAGTCCTGTCCTTCTTCTTCACAAATAAGACCGGTACTTCCTATGGAGACACATTAGGTCGAATAAACCTACGATCGAGTAACTCTTGGATCTGGGCTTTAAGCTCTACTAACTCCTTTGGTGCCATTCGGTATGGAGCAATTGACACAGAGTGCACCCTTTAAATAAATCAATTCCAAACTCCACCTCCCCGTCCGGGGTAACCTGTAGCTCCTCCTAAAAACATCCGTAAATTCCCTTACTGTTCTAACTCCACTAACTCCCTCTTCTTTGGCATCCAAAACACTAACGAAGGCCAGAAATGCCTTGTACTCTTTTCGTACCATCTTATTAGCCTTTAATGCGGAGACTACGTTAGCCAAATAATTTCTTCTTTCTCCTATCATAACTATCTCCTCATTCTTCGGAGTCCTCAACTCCATTCGCTTAGCTGCGCAATCCAATTTAGCACGATGTTTCACTAGCCAATCCATGCCTAGAATAAGATCAAATTCTTCGAAGGGTAGTTCCATCAAGTTGGCAGGAAATACCACTCCCTGAATCTCTAGAGGTACACTCCAAAATACCCTATCCACCACTACCGTTTGACCTAACGGGCTTACTACAGTCACCTTCCTAACAGACAGTTCAGATGCTACACCTAGTGTTTCAGCTACTCTACATGCAACATATGAGTGGGTTGAGCCAACATCAATTAAAGCAAAGTAAGGCTTGTCAACTATAAGGAATGTACCGGTTATGACGTCTGGTGCGTCACCATCCTCCCTCCGATGAACCGCATACACCAGACCCGACTGTCTCGCCTCTGTGTTACCAACACCTCTGCCCAGTGTTCCTCGACCTCTTCTAGAGCCATTACCTCTGTCAACTGGACCACGACCCCGCGGTGGCTGCTGTCCACCTCTTCTAGCCTGATTAAGACCCTGACTTATTGGTCGGCTCCCGTCTGTTTTCATAGGACAGTCCCTAATCATGTGATCCTTGGATCCACACTTAAAACATCCTCCTACCTTCTTCCAACACTCTCTTAGGTGCATCTTTCCACACTGAGTACAAGTACGGTACTATCCTCTCGTAACAACCTGCTGACCTCGCGACCCATCAGTTCTAGGTCTCTTTTGGACATTCCCGGATGACTCTGATGATCCAAAACCTCTCTTCTGCCTATTCCTATCAGAATTCTATCTCACAGATTCCTTAACCCCTTTGGCTACCTTAGCCTTCTCCACTAACACGGCAAACTCCTGCTCCTGCTGTGGAGCTATCAGCAGTCTTAGGTTATCCCTCAGTCCGTCCTCAAACTGGACACATCATTTATGCTCAGAGCCACGATACCTCGAGCATATCGGCTCAACCTTAAGAATTCTACCTCGACTCGCTACGGTCTTATTCCCCGAACCAAATTTTAGAAACGCCTTCCTCGCACGCATCAATATAGCTAGTCCCAATATACTTCTTCCGACACGCCATCTTAAAATACTCCCAAGTGAGATCATCACCGCAAAGACCATCCCGAACCGTGAGCCACCTTGGTATGACTTATCGCGAGAAGCGACACCACCCTTTCGGTTTCTCCTCGTGAGTCAGTCTAAATCGTCCATAATTCGCTCCATCGCCTCCAACCAATACTCACCACATCTTGGGCACCACACCAGATACACCACGGAATACCTCCGCTCTATTGGCTCGGAGTCGCTCGAGTACAGGATTTTGAGCTCCCATACCTCCACTGCTCCACCACCATCTCAAAACTAGCAAAGATCGCTCATGATATCAGATCATCCCCGTCGATCTCGATATTCAGCACCGATTCTTTGGTGGTGGTGGCATCTCATTCTCGGACCCTTGACCTGACCTAACGGGTTCCGATACGGTCATCTTGCCTCTACCACGCCCTCGCACATTACGACCACGTCCCCTAGAACTCATTCTTCTGAGTTGCGTTTATCTGGTTAAGAATTTTATGAATCATTATTTCTTTCCACTGATTTATCGCGAACAGTCTTATGATTAATAGTTCTAAAAAGTAGTTCTTTCGAGTTCATACACACACTACAGTCTCAAGTTCATTCATTCAATCATCAACATTCATGAACTCGCGTTCATTACAGAAAAGTGTTGTGGTTGTCTTTGTTGTTGTTTTCCACTACCCAAGGGTATTTTTGTAATTTTATCCTACAGGAGTATTTTCGTAATTTTTCAAAATAGGGTCCTTGGTGATTTTGTGAAATAGGGGTGTTTTGGTAATTTTGTAATCTCGGAGGTACTTCGGTAATTTTGAAAATCTGGGGGTATTTCGATAATTTTGAAAATATGGGGTATTTCGGTAATTTTCCAAATCAGGGTATCTTGAAATTTTACAAAATAGGGGTTTTTGGTATTTTTACAAAAATAGGAATATTTTGATAAAATTTGAGGGTAGTATGGCAATTTTATAAACTGAGGGTATTTTAGTAATTTTTTGCAAACCAGGGGTATTTCAAATTTTTTAAATCTAAAATTATTTTTACGAATCAAAGGGTAATTCGGTGATTTTAAAACTAAGGTTTTGTAACACTGTAGCTAGTCCCTTTCGGTTTTAATTACTAAATTTAGCTTTGTGGGTAAGTCCTCTTGGTTAGGGTGAACCGTCACTCACGCACTGTAGGATTTGAGTGGAGAGGAGGTGAGTCACTAGGACTTCTTAAATACCAAGCTCCCCTAATCCAATCCTAGACATGCGCTGTGGTTGCCACACCCTTAACGCATGACTCACTCATGTGTTTGTTTGATTAGACTTTAAATTTTATGAAATTCGTGTTGGAGTAAGCTAATCCTAGGGTTCAATAGCTTCTAATCCACTAATCTACGTCCCGTAATACCTACATACAAATCACACAAGAGTTAGGGTACTTACTGGTGGACTTCGGGCCGGAGACTCAGGTGCCATGCCAGAAACCCTGCTCATCCTTTAGTCAACTCAAGTTAAAAATAAGAAAAACATTTTAGGCCCAAAAAGCCCTCAAGGCTGAGTTTTGAACCGGGCTCTGATACCAAACTGAAACACCCCAAACCCTGCCCACAGGCCCTGACCGGATCTGGCATGCTCCTTGAGTAAAATGTAGCAAATCCTCGTTTTGTCATGTTGGAAAACTGGTGGTTTTGAAGAAAAATCGGTTTGGGTTATGATCAATTTGAAAACCGTGTTGTTTTTAAAGTTTGTGTTGAAACGATATTATCATGTTTCAAAAGTTACAAGTTAATAGAATTGCCGAATTTTAGAGCTTTTTATTATTAACTTGAAAATAGTAGGTGTTTGGGTGTCAAAACAGTTGAAGTTGTTTTACGAAAAATGTTTAATCGTTTGTTTGTGTGTTCGTATCATAATAAAAATTAAAACGTAAACTTAAAACATCCAAATGATAATGGCCTTATTACATCAAAATATAACCCAAAATAAATCAAATAAAACTTAATAAGAAAAATTCAAAAATGCTGAGCTGAGCATGGCCACCCCTAAGTCCCCGTCGACCGGTCCATTTCTCGATTATCACCGCAAAATGTTAGCTCACGAAGGGTGAGTCAATGACTCGATGTGTAACAACCATCATAGATTCCCAATCGATAAAACATATTATATCACATATATTAATCATAGGCAATGATGCAACCTAACCCACCTAGATATCCATCCACTACACATCACCCGTACCTACCAATCACACGTGGGGATTACTAAATTGACCCTCCATCCACTACACACCATCGAAGGCAGTCGCTGCAGTCAACTGCTCATCGCCCTTATAATTGTGGCATAGCCACTAGATAACGTGACAGAGTCACCAGATTCATATTATGTGACATAGGTCACCAGATAATGTGGTAAAAACCACCAGAACACTTCCCCTTAATCATTATCACCCATATGCCTATGCAACATACAAGTCATACAGATATCATGCAATCTACCTTACCCCATGGCCATAACAAACTTCCTCATATTTTCATAGAAATGTTCATAAACATTATTAACGAGTAATATGGGGTACACACCTGATTACACTGCACCATTAAATGGTACTCTTAGTCGTATTCATTCATTGCCTTATTAACATATACATAATCATTATTATTATTATTAAACAGAATTTAGGGTGGGTTACACACCTGGTTACTAACACAATTACCGGATCCCGATCTCACGCACTAGATCCGCTTTCCTATATTCGGCCAACACTAAGAACATTAGTAAAGAGGCCATTCGGCTATATAGCAAATCCCGAAGGGTTAATGCAACCATAATCCTTACCTTGATGTCAATTTGGTTACCAATTCGAATCCCGAAACTATGTGATAAGCCTTCCTTGAAATCGGCTAAACACTAATATACTCAAACGGTTAGCTTTCGGCTTTTCAGATAACTAAGAGACGAATTGAATCAGTACGAAACCTTACCACTGACTTACCAAAAACTATTGATTAGGGAAAAGATGATTCCAATCTACTGCTTCAAAATCCCGGAGATCCTAAAAGAAACCAATTGCATGGTTGATTAAAAGTCAAGACAAATGCCAAAATTTGACTTTTGTCCTACACATGTCGACAGAGAAGAAATAAGGGAGAATAGTGGAGATTCGGTCATGACAGACTTACCTATTCCAAGCCGATTAGAAAAGAAAGCAAAGGAGATCTCTGCTTGGTTGTTATTCAGCCAAAAACTGAGAAGAGAAGGATATTAAAAGATTTCGGCAATGGCTTTAGGGAAAACTATGGAGATTCGGCCAAAGTGAAAAGAGAGAATAGGAGAAAAATAAATGGTATTTGGCTTTGGTTTAGAGAAAAGGGATGAAGGGAGTTTCGGCAAGAATGAAAGAGAAGAAGAAGATTTTAGGCTTTAGCAGAATAAAAGAAGAAGAGAAGATGCCCACTTTCACTTTCGATTTTGGTCAAAAGAGAAGAAAAGAATTTCGGCACTAACTCCCCTATACATGACCGAATAAGCCCCTCTCCAATGTCCTTCTGCCAGCCAACTCTTCTTCTCTCCACCCAATCCCCCTTTTCACCCCTACTTAGCCGAATCTTTAAGCTTTTAACCCAATCTACACTTCATCCATGAAGTGTCCTTGTGCCGTCCATCACCGCATCTTCTTGCTAAAAATAAAAGCTCCAAAATGCTTCCTTGTCGCTCGAACCTAGGCCCTTTACACTCCCCGTGGCGCCACCTTATAAGGCCCTAAGTGGCGCCTCTTGCCACCTTACCAACTTAATTCTTGTGTCCTAAGCCACACAATAAACTCCTTAGGAACTAGCTCCCTTAGTTCCCCTTTTTAGGCTTAAAAGTCAGATATTTTTCTAAGGGTTCTACCTACAACCCAAGGTTCCTGAAGCCCCAAAACACATTCAAAACACACTCAAACATGCAATCACATTCATTCAAGTGAAAATGGATAACCCCTAAATCCCGAATATTACATTCAGTTGAAGATTGCAAAGATTTAAATTTGAATGAACTTTTATGGACTGGGAATGAATGTTGGTATGCGTTTTAGTAAGGTAACGCCTTGTACCCTATGCCGATGTCAGTTACAGGTAAGAGGTGTTACAATTATGCTTCGATCGATCCTCCAACCTTCACGAGCTTACGAGCACTATAAAACAAGGGAAAATTAAATGGGGTAAGCAGTTTCATGCTTAGTAAGTTTGTATAGCAGAAAATAAACTTACCGGTTATATTTATTCAAACTAGCATACGTAAATATACATTTCATCCATTATAGGTAGTTCACCTAAACATATACAATTAATCAAACAAGTTATTCACATAACATCATTTAAATATCAAGTAAACATAAATGAGCTCATTATATACAAGCTTCCATTAATTCCACCTTTCCATATTTCGAGAGTCTTTTCCGTTGAACTAATGAAATTTCGATGGACATTTGGTGATGTACATAAGGTATACATATGAATTATCTATTAATTCGTATTCATTATTACCCATTGGGAATAAGTCCAAAGAGCACACTCTCGAGCCGTATATTTTACAACAGGATTACCAGTCCAGGTTAAATCCCGATTTTCAACCGATATTCATCAGATTCATTTAGGATTGCCAGTTGATAAACCATAATTTATACATATTTTAACCCCATGCTTGGCTTATTTTTAGATGAATTTTCATTAGATTTGATGAATTCGATGCTCCTAATCCCTTACTTTTATTTTTACATTTAGGAGAGCTTAGGGAGTCGAAAAGAATGAGAAACGGGCCAAAAAGGGACAAAATAGGCCTACCTTAGGAATGAACACGGCTTGGGCTATCAAACACGGTCGTGTGTTATGAGCAGAACCGAACTGTAACATCCTTAAAAGGGCCTATGCATTTTTGGTTTAATTGTACGAAATGACATGTCTTATGTGTTATGAATAAATTTTGAATATTTTTGGAAACCTGGGCATGTATAGAAATGTTACGTTAAAAAGAGGAAAGTAAACATTTTGGAAACCTAAGTAAAATAGGTAAGTGAACATTTTGGAAACATAAGTAAAATAGGAAAGTGACCATTTTGGAAACCTAATTAAAATAGGAAAGTAACCATTTTGGAAACCTAAGTAAAATAGGAAAGTGAACATTTTGGAAACCTAAGTTAAATAGGAAAGTGAACATTTCTGAAAACTTGAAAATGTAAGGAAATGTCAAGTTTAAAGAGCCAAATGAAAATTTTTGGAAACTTAGAAATGACTTAGAAATGTTGAGTTTTAAAGTTTAAAGAGGAAATTAAGGCAAGGTGGCCTTAAGAGAAAAAGTATGTGAAATTTGACACACAAATAGGCTTGGAAAAGTGGCTGAAGATGCCACTTAGGGCCTCTGGAAATGGCGCCACATGCAAGTGTATTTGGGCCAGGGATTGAGTCACTTAGGAAGTAAATAAAAGAAGTTTTATTTTGCTACAAAGAGCAGAGAGGTGGATGGCATGAGGGATCTTAAAAGAGGAGTTTTATTTCCTTTAGAATTTCGGCTAATTAGGAGATAATTGTTGGATTAATTCTTTTGATAAAGTGATAATTATCACATGGGAAGAGTGGTAGCCAAGTAGGGAACTCTAGCCTAGCAATTTCAGTTAAGAAAGGAAGAGTAAGGCTATTCTTCATTCATTCTCCTCTCTTTCCTTTTGTCGAATTTCTTTCTCCTCTCTCCAAGATTTTCTTCTTCTCAAGCCAAATTCTTCATAGCCCCAAATAGAAAATAAGCAAAGCCCTAGCCGATTTCTTCATAGTTGCAAAAGCCAAAACTTTGTGTTACTTAAGAGAGCCATAGCCGATTATTACTAAGGATCATTCGGGATTTAAAAACCAGGTAAGTACATATATGTACATTCAGCCAAAGGTCTATTCCCTAGTTTAATATTAGATCAAATCTAACATATGGTTATAGGAATTTCGACCGCATTAAGGAAGCAAAGATCAATTTCAGGATTTGAGAACTCCAAGGTAAGTGTATTCACATATTTGGCCAAGGCCCTATCTTAAGTATTTAGATCTATTTAATCGAAAACTAACTAATTCAAGGGATTTAGGATTTGGCCGAATACAAGGAGAAGAAAAATAAAGTTTTCAGGATTTGAATAGTCATCAAATCGGCACCAAAGGTAAGGAATTGACTACATGAATCCTTCGAGATTTGGGTTATAGCCGATTAGGCTTTAAAAGAAAACACTAAGTTTGGCCGAATAGGCCATTGCTAAATGTTACCATGTTGGCCGAATATAGGGACTTAAAATCTAAAGCAATAGATCGATTTTTTCAGGATTTCAAGGAATTCGTTAAGCAAATCAGGTGTGTACCCCACACTAATCTTAATTGATTTATGGCTTAAAATTGATTTATGTGTTAATATGAAAGTATAAGAATATGGCTAAAGTACCATGTTAAGGTACAAAGTACTCAGGTACGTTTCCTACTCCTACTAGGATTACGAAATATGTTATATTTAATATGTGAATCGTGACATAAACGTGAACTATAAGTATGATATGCATGATATGAATAATATGGGGCATTCAGGTTATATGAGAAAGGGGAAGTGAATGTGGTGACTTCGGTCCCACTATCTAAATGTGGTGACTTCGGTCACATTATCTGAATGTGGTAACTTCGGTTACATTATCTAAATGTGGTGTCACATGACACGATTATTAAATCTGGTGGCTATGCCACGAATTTTTATATGGGCGATGAGCACGTCGACTGCAGCAACTGCCTTCGATGGTGTGCAGTGGATGGAGGGTTGACTTAGTAGTCCCCACAGTGTGCAGGTTGGTACGGGGATGTGTAGCGGATGGCATCTAGGTTTGGGTTGGGTTGCATCATTATCTTGAATTATTATGTGAACATGAAATGTATGGTATGCCTGTATTATTAATTTTAGTGTTGGTTACACATTGAGTCTGTTGACTCACCCCATTGTGGGAACATGTTTCAGGTGACGAGTAGTGATGGATCGGGTTCGGCAGAAGCTTAGGGATGACCATGCACAGCAAGAAATTTACGACTTGGACTTTTATTTTAATTTAAGTATTTCAAAGTTTATTTGGTTTTAATTTTTGGAAATTATTTGATGTAATAGGGCCGTAGTAGCGTTTACTTTACTTTTATTTATTGAGCCTACAATCTTTATATTTATTAAAAGATTAAGTAAAATTAATTTAATACAAAGCCCAAACGTTTTGTCACCTAAATCAAATGGATTTTTAATAACGATATAAACTTGTTTTCAACTCAAGCCCAACCCACTACAAACTATCTTCAAAACACACATTTTCAAAGTAACAAAAGAAATTTGAACCGATTACATCGAGGAACATACCAGATCTGGTCCAGGCTCGTGGGCCCGGTGTGGGGTGTTTCAATTTGGTATCAGAGCCCAGTTTTAAACTCTAGGCCTGTGGGCTAAGGCCCAAAACATTTTCAAATCGAGCCCAAATAAGTTTTATAAAGTATCTTATGAAATAAGCAGTTTTTCTGGCATGACACCTAAGTCTCCAGGCCATGATCCACGGTAAGTACCCTAACTATACGTGTGATTATGTGAATTATAGAAAGGTAGAAAAGGAATGGAACGTAGAATAGCATGATAGGAACTTGAACCCTAAGATTAGTCTACTCAAACACAAATACATAAGACTTAATGCACTAAACAAACCTATGGCTAAGTCAATCGAGTTAGGGTGTGGCAACCATGATACGTATGTCTAGGATTGGATCCGAAAGAGCCTGGTATTTAAGCAGTCATAGTGACTCACCTCCTCTTCGCAGGAATCCTACCTGGTGCGTAGCTTTGGTTCACCCTGACAAAGAAGGCTCGGTTATAGGCTAAACCCAATAACTAAAACCCGAAAGGGAACTAGCCTTGTTTTCTTAATAAGAACCCTAATTTTAAAACTCTTAAAATCATTATTCTTTAATTTGTGAAAACTATTTTTTTCCCACACAACTTTCTGAAAAATTTTTGATTTGTAAATTACAAAAATACCCCTAGTGGCAAAATTACAAAAATGCCCTTGGTTTATAAAAATGTCTAAAATACCCACAGTTTTAATCAACATTATTTTATAACAAGTTCAAAAACCCTAATTTGCAAACTATCAAAAATACCTTGATTTTGGAAAAAACTACAAAATTGCCCCTAACTTACAAAATTACCAAAATGACCCTAATTTCCAAAATTTTTGCAACACCACTGTTTTGGAAAGTACAATTCTCAAAAGAACCCTCAAAGTTTTGCAACTTTTAAAATATCCACGATTTATTAAAATTTTACAATTTACCCTGGATTGTGGAAAAATTACTAAAATACCCCCAAG
The DNA here is from genome assembly GCA_025506655.1 of Gossypium rotundifolium. Taxonomy (NCBI): domain Eukaryota; kingdom Viridiplantae; phylum Streptophyta; class Magnoliopsida; order Malvales; family Malvaceae; genus Gossypium; species Gossypium rotundifolium. The sequence goes on along the minus strand of CP106732.1, from coordinate 113,003,006 downwards.
ATCCAGAATTTCTGAAATACCCTAGAATTTCCAAATTTATCGAAAAGCCTCGGGATTTTAAAATTTCTGAAATACTTTTTGACAAAATTACCAAGGAACCATATTTGAAAAATTACAAAAATACCCCTATAGGACAAATTACACAAATACCCCTGGGTAGTGGGAAAACAACAATAATGAAAACTACAACATTTCTCTGAATGAACGGAAGTTCATAATTGATTGATGGATGTATGAATGTGAAGACTGTGTGCATGTGTGAATCTGAAAGAACCACTCTTAAAGTTCTTTTCATAAAACTTCTTGTGGGTAATCAAGTGAAACAAGGACTAATTCATAAAACTTTCTTAAATCAGTTAAAGCGCACGATTAGATATGAATTCTAGAGGACCGATCATCATGGACGCCTTGATAGAGGAAGAATGGTCGTGTCGAACCCGTTAGATCGGGTCAAGGGTCCGACAATGAGTTACCACCGCCACCACCACCCCATTTGTCGATTGTCGAAAAGCAAGCTCGGATGGGGATGATCTTTGTATCGCAGTCAGGTCTTTGCGAGTTCTGAAAATGGTGGCTGGCACGGGTGGAAATACGAGAGCTCAAAAATCTGTACCCGAGCGACTCCGAGCCAACGGGGCTAAGGTATTCCGTGGAGTATTCGGTGTGGCACCCAGTACAACTGAGTACTTGTTGGAAGCAACCGAGCGTATTATGGATGAGCTCGATCTGACCCCGGAGGAGAAGTTGAAAGGAATGGTGGCACTACTACGAGATGAAGCGTATTAATGGTGGTTAACAGTGAGGGATGGTGCCACTACAGAGGATCTGACCTGGGAGTATGCTAAGGAGGCATATCAGAAAAAGTATGTTGGCACACGGTATATTGATGAGCAGAGGAAATCTTTTCTGGGACTGGTTCAAGGGAACAAGTCAATAGCAGCATATGAAGCTGAATTTCTGAGGTTGAGCCGATATGCTCGAGGAGTAGTAGCAATCGAGCATGAGTGTTGTGTCCGTTTTGAAGACAGTTTAAGGGATGACCTCAGGTTATTGATAGCTCCACATCAGGAACGGGAGTTTTTTGTGTTGGTTGAAAAGGCTAAGGTAGCCGAGGGAATCAAGGACTCGGTTAAGTAGAGCTCTGATAGGAATAGACCCAAGAGGGGTTATGGGTCATCCGGATCATCGAGAAATGTGTAGAAAAGGCCCAGAGTCGATGGTAGAGGGTCGACAAGTTAGTCTAGAAGGGCGTCCTTGTGAGCATTGTGGAAAGAAGCACTTAGGGGAGTGCTAGAAAAAGACGGGAGGATGTTTTAGGTGTGGGTCCAAGGACCATATGCTCAAAGATTGTCCTAAGAAACCAGATGAAAGTCGATCAGTAGCTCAGAATGTTAATCAGGCTGGTAGAGGAGGACAACATCCTCAATAAGGTCATGGTTTGAATAACAGAGGTAATGGTGCCGGTAGAGAATGTGGAACACAAGGCAGAGGTGCTGCTAATACTGAGGCAAGGCAGTCGGGTTTAGTTTACAAAGTTCACCGGAGGGAGGATGGAGATGCACCGGACGTCATAACCGGTACGTTTTTATTTATGGCAAGCCTTATTACACCTTAATTGATGTGGGATCGACCCATTCTTATGTTACTTGTAGTGTAGTAGAAACACTAGGCCTAGACTTTGAATTTTCTGGTAGGGAGATGACGGTAGTAAGCCCGTTAGGCCAAACTGTAGTGGTGGATAAGATCTTTGGAATGTACCCTAGAAATTGTGGAGTGAGCTTCGGTGACTTAATGGAGTTACCCTTGGAGAATTTGACCTCATACTTGGTATGGATTGGTTGGTAGAACACCAAGTCGTGTTGGATTGTGCGGCTAAACGAATGGAACTAAGGAACCCTGAGGATGAGGTGGTCATTATGATAGGAGAGAGAAAAAACTACTTGTCTAATGTAGTTTCGGCACTTAAGGCTGAAAAGATGGTTCAAAAAGGGTGCGAGGCGCTTTTAGCCTTTGTAAGTGCGTTGGATAGAAAGGAGGAAGGTGTCAAAAGAGTTAGAACGGTAAGGGACTTTGAGGATGTGTTTTCAGAGGAATTATCAGGAATACCCCCAGATAGGGAGGTGGAATTTGGAATAGATTTGCTAAGGAGCGACTCATGTGTCAATCGCTCCATACCGAATGGCGCCAAAGTAGTTAGTTGAGCTCAAGGCTCAAATCCGAGAATTGCTTGACTGCGGGTTTATCCTACCAAAGTGTGTCTCCGTGGGGAGCACCAGTCCTGTTTGTAAAGAAGAAGGACGAAACTATGCGTATGTGCATAGATTATCGTCAATTGAATAAGCTAACTATCAAGAACAAGTATCCTTTGCCTAGGATTAATGACTTGTTTGATCAGCTTAAGGGGACGGCAGTGTTTTCAAAGATCGACTTAAGGTCGGGATATCATCAGCTGAAGGTGAAGGAGGCGGATATCCATAAGACAGCCTTTAGGACAATATACGGCTACTATGAGTTTGTGGTAATGCCGTTCGGGTTGACAAATGCCCCAGCCGCATTCATGGATATGATGAACTGGGTGTTTCAACCTTACTTGGATAGGTTCATCGTAGTGTTCATTGACGACATCCTCGTCTACTCTAAGATTGAAGAGGAGCATGATGAGTATCTCCGAGTTGTGCTGCAAGTGTTAAGGGAGAAGAAGCTCTATGCCAAATTCAGCAAGTGTGAATTTTGGCTCAAGGAGGTGGCATTCTTAGGGCATGTGGTATCCGCAGAGGGAATAAGAGTAGATCCTAGAAAGATCGAAGCGGTGTTGGATTGGAAACCACCTAAGACCGTGGCTGAGATTTAAAGTTTCTTAGGTTTGGCAGGCTATTACAGAAGGTTTGTGGAAGGGTTCTCGTCTATAGCCACGCCTTTGACAAAGTTGTTGTGGAAGGAAGTACCCTTTGTATGGTCGGATAAGCAGCAGGGGAGCTTTGAGAAGCTTAAGAAGGTTTTAACTAAGCTCAGATTAATTTAGCCGAGGCGGAAAGGAATTCACAGTGTATTGTGGCGCTTCCCATACTGGTTTGGGTTGCGTGTTGATGCATGACGGAAAGGTAGTAGCGTACGCATCCCGACAGTTAAGGCCGCATGAGGTTAACTACCCAACCCATGACTTGGAATTGGCGCGTGGTTTCTCCCTTAAGGTGTGGAGGCACTATCTCTATGGAGAAAGGTCGGTGATCTACATGACCACAAGAGCCTTAAGTATCTGTTGACTCGAAGGAGTTGAACTTGAAGCGCGAAGGTGGGTGGAGTTATTGAAGGATTATGATTGCTCGATAGAGTACCACCGAGGCAAGGCGAATGTGGTAGCGGATGCCCTAAGTCAGAAGGTGGTGTCGGATCTGAGGGCAATGTTCACCCATTTAAGTTTGTATGAGGATGGAAGCCTGTTGGCTGAGTTGCAAGTCAAACCCACATGGCTGAATGAGGTGAAAAGGGACAGCTTGGTGATAAGGACTTAAGTGCTAAGTTACGATGAAGTCTGAGCGGAGAGTTAGAGGATTATGGCGTTAATGATGAAGGAGTATTGTGCTACAAAGGAAAAGTCTGTATGCCGAAGGACGAGGAGTTAAGACAGAGGATTCTTTGGGAAGTGCATAGTAGCCCTTATGCTATGCATCTCGGAGGCACTAAGTTGTACAGAGATCTAAGAGAACAATTTTGGTGGCCTGATCTTAAAAGGGAAGTTACTGAATTCGTGGGAAAATGTCTGATGTGTTAGCAAGTTAAGGCTGAACCCCAAGTTCCATCGGGATTGCTTCAGCCAATCGAGATTTCGCAGTGGAAGTGGGAAAGAATTACTATGGACTTCGTTAGTGGGCTTCCCCTTACGCCTACTAAGAAGGACTCGGTATGGGTAGTAGTGGACCGTTTGACTAAGTCCGCACATTTCATCCCGGTAAGAGTGGATTATTCCCTTCTGAAGTTAGCTAGGTTATATGTGGCAAAAATCGTGAGACTATATGGAGTGTCGGTGTCAATTATTTCGGATAGAGACCCAAGGTTCACGTCTCGATTTTGGAGGGCACTTCAAAAAGCTTTAGGCACTAAGTTGGACTTCACTATGGCTTTTCATCCACAATCGGACCAGGCGGTCCGAGCAGGTAATACAAGTGTTGGAGGATATGTTGAGAGGTCGTGTGATGGATTTCGAGGAAGTTGGGAGGATTACTTGCCTTTAGTAGAGTTCGCATACAACAACAGTTATCAGGCTAGCATTTGAATGGTACCATATGAAGCATTATACGGGCGGAAGTCGAACTCCTACTTGTTGGATCGAGTTAGGAAAAGCGTCGCGTTTGGGACCGAGTTAGTGGCGGCGAAGAGAAGGTTGAGATAATTTTGGCACGGCTAAAGGAAGCCGTTGATAAGCGTAAGTCGTCGTAGACCTCAAGCGGAAGGAAATAGAGTTTGAAGTGGGAGACCAAGTGTTTCGAAAGTCTCACCTTGGAAGAAGGTGATGAGGTTTGGTCGGAAAAGGAAGTTAAGCCCAAGGTTTATAGGGCCCTATCAGTACTAAAGCGAGTTGGGCGGTGGCATACTGACTAGAGTTACCACGAGTTGCGGCGGATGCACGACGTATTCCATGTGTCCATGCTACGTCGCTACCGATCGAATCCATCTCACGTGGTACCGTTGAAGAAGTGGAGCTAAGGCCAGACTTATCTTACGAGGAAGAGCCGATTCAGATTTTGGAATGTGATGTGAAAGTGTTACGGAGGAAGTCGATTCCTCTAGTCAAAGTGTTATGGCGAAATCATGGATCGGAAGAAGCTTCGTGGGAACCAGAGGAGGCAATGCGACAGCAATACCCTCAATTATTTTAGCTAGGAAATTTTGAGGATGAAATTATTTTAAGGGGTGGGCTGTAACATCACGAAAAGGGCCTATGCATTTTGGTTTAATTATGCGAAATGACATGTCTTATGTGTTATGAATAAATTTTGAATATTTTGGAAACACAGGCATGTATAGAAATGTTACGTTAAAAAGAGGAAAGTTAACATTTTGGAAACCTAAGTAAAATAGGAAAGTGACCATTTTGGAAACCTAAGTAAAATAGGAAAGTGACCATTTTGGAAACCTAAGTAAAATAGGAAAGTGAACATTTTGGAAACCTAAGTTAAATAGGAAAGTGAACATTTCTGGAAACTTGGAAATGTAAGGAAATGTCAAGTTTAAAGAGCCAAACGAAAATTTTTGGAAACTTAGAAATGACTTAGAAATGTCGAGTTTTAAAGTTTAAAAGTGAAAATTAAGGCAAGGTGGCCTTAAGAGAAAAAGTATGTGAAATTTGACACACAAACAGGCTTGGAAAAGTGGCCTGAAGATGCCACTTAGGGCCTCTAGAAATGGCGCCACATGCAAGTGTATTTGGGCAGGATCGAGTCACTTAGGAAGCAAATAAAAGAAGTTTTATTTTGCTACAAAGAGCAGAGAGGTGGATGGCATGAGGGATCTTAAAAGAGGAGTTTTATTTCCTTTAGAATTTCGGCTAATTAGGAGATAATTGTTGGATTAATTCTTTTGATAAAGTGATAATTATCACATGGGAAGAGTGGTGCCAAGTAGGGAACTCTAGCCTAGCAATTTCGGTTAAGAAAGGAAGAGTAAGGCTATTCTTCATTCATTCTCCCTCTCTTTCCTTTTGTCGAATTTCTTTCTCCTCTCCTCTCCAAGATTTTCTTCTTCTCAAGCCAAATTCTTCATAGCCTCAAAAGCCGAAAATAAGCAAAGCCCTAGCCGATTTCTTCATAGTTGCAAAAGCCGAAACTTTGTGTTACTTATGAGAGCCATAGCAGATTATTACTAAGGATCATTCGGGATTTAAAACGAGTAAGTACATATATGTACATTCGCCAAAGGTCTATTCCCTAGTTTAATATTAGATCAAATCTAACATATGGTTATAGGAATTTGAAAGACATTAAGGAAGCAAAGATCAATTTGGTTTGAGAACTCCAAGGTAAGTGTATTCACATATTCGCCAAGGCCCTGTCTTAAGTATTTAGATCTATTTAATCAAAAACTAAGCGATTCAAGGGATTTAGGATTTGGCGAATACAAGGAGAAGAAAAACAAAGTTTTGGATTTGAATAGTCATCAAATCGGCACCAAAGGTAAGAAATTGACTACATGAATCCTTCGGGATTTGGGTTATAGCCGATTAGTCTTTAAAAGAAAACACTAAGTTTGGTGAATAGGCCTTTGCTAAATGTTACCATGTTGGCGAATGTATGGACTTAAAATCTAAAGCAATAGATCGGTTTTCGAGATTTCAAGGAATTAGATTAAGCAAATCGGTGTGTACCCCTGCTGATCTTAATTGATTTATGGCTTAAAATTGATATATGTGTTAATATGAAAGTATAAGAATATGGTTAAAGTACCATGTTAAGGTACAAAGTACTCAGGTACGTTTCCTACTCCTACTAGGATTACGAAATATGTTATATTTAACATGTGAATAGAGACATAAACGTGAACTATAAGTATGATATGCATGATATGAATAATATGGGGCATTCATGTTATATGAGAAAGGGGAAGTGAATGTGGTGACTTCGGTCCCACTATCTAAATGTGGTGACTTCGGTCACATTATACGAATGTGGTAACCCGGTTACATTATCCGAATGTGGTGTCACATGGCACGATTATTAAATCTGGTGGCTATGCCACGAATTTTATATGGGCGATGAGCACGTCATTGCGTGCGCCTTCGATGGTGTGTAGCGGATGGAGGGTTGACTTAGTAGTCCCCACGGTGTCTTTGGTTGGTGCGGGGATGTGTAGCGGATGGCATCTAGGTTTGGGTTGGGTTGCATCATTATCTTGAATTATTATGTGAACATGAAATGTATGGTATGCTGTATTATTAATTTTAGTGTTGGTTACACATTGAGTCATTGACTTACCCGTTGTGGGAACATGTTTGGTGTGACGATGATGGACCGGGTTGGCGAGAAGCTTAGGGATGGCCATGCACAAAGAAGAAATTCTGACTTGGACTTTTATTTTAATTTAAGTATTTCAAAGTTTATTTGGTTTTAATTTTGGGAAATTATTTGATGTAATAGGGTAGTAGTAGCGTTTACTTTACTTTTATTTATTGAGCCTACAATCTTTATATTTATTAAAAGATTAAGTAAAATTAATTTAATACAAAGCCCAAACATTTTGTCACCTAAATCAAAAGGATTTTTAATAACGATATAAACTTGTTTTCAACTCAAGCCCAACCCACTACAAACTATCTTCAAAACACAGTTTTCAAAGTAACAAAGAAATTTGAATCGATTACATCGAGGAACATACGAGATCGATCCGAGGCTCGTGGTAGGGTGTGGGGTGTTTCATGAACATGACCTGGATCAACATGCACAGACAGACCACACGGTCACGGTCTAAGAAATTGAACACAGGCGTACCATACGGGCGTGTCCCTACCGTATCAAAGTTTAATTCTATTCAAAATAGGTCACTTGTGGGCCAAGAGAGGTGTTCCAAAGACTATATAAACACCCTAGGGGGAAACCTAAACGAGGAGCCCGAGGAGAAGGCAGAAAAGACTCGAAGACAGCCATCAGAAGCAGCTTAGGAGAAGGATCTCCATCAAGACTGAAGATCTCCCATCAAATTCTTTAGAAGTTTTTGGGCTTTCTTATGTTTTGTTGTTTTTCCTATTTTAAGATGTTTCCTTCTATCATTATGAACAAAATCCCTTAGATACCTAAGGGGATGAACCCTAAGCGGATCTTATTATTATTAGATTTATAAGATAAATACTTGTTCTTATTCTTAATTGTGACTTCTTATTCTCGTTTTGATAATTTAGGTTATTAATTCAAGTCAAATGTGCTTATTCAGATAAATAAAAGTCCCTGTTTAAGAATAGATCAACACAATTAAGCGAGTTGCTTGCAACCCTAGAAATAGGCGACAAAATCTCTTTGGATTAGAGTCAAATCTAATAAGGAATCCATAGATCGAGTTAATGCGAAAATAGGGGTTTTAATTAGAAAGAGATTTCAATTAATCAACCTAGAGTTAATTGTTTTGAGTCTTGAAAAAGATATTAACATAAATCAGGGATTTCTACGAATTAAGTAAAGTGAATTAATCATATGAATCAAAAGTAATAAGTGAAGTCTAGGTTGATTTTTCCTTGGGTATTGCCTTTATCATATAAGTTGTCTAAAGTATTTTCCTAATTCATTCTTTGACGTGTTTTTAATTAGTTTAGTTTAAAAAGAAATCACTCCAATTCTTAGGCTAGATAATAAAAAGATAGTAATTACTAGTACTCTTGGTCCTTGTGGATATGATATTACCGATTTTACCATAACTATACTATTGAACGATAGGTGCGCTTGCCTTTATTGTGATCATAGTTAGTTAGAGGCACATCAAGTTTTTGGCACCATTGCCGGGGACTAAGATATTAGGAACGCTAAATTTTTATTACTTTAGCCATTCTTATTTTATTTCAATTTAATTTTACTTTTTATTAGTTTTTACTTCTCTAATTTTTCTTTCTTTGCTTCTGGTAGGAGCTTTTAGTTTATGACTAGAAGGAACCCGTCAGGGCCATTACATTTTGACAGTGATATTGAAGGTACCGCTCGCAGAAACTGAAGAAAAATAAGGCGAAGTCTACAATACATAGAAGAAGATTAAGAAAATGAAACCAATACTACCGAAGAGATGGCCGACAATAATCCGCTACCTCCTGTGGCTGCCACAAACCCGGTGAATCAAAATCCTGCTCCTCGTACTATGTATGATTATGCTAAACCTAATTTAATAGGAACTGAATCAAGTATTGTTAGACCTACTGTTGTTGCAAATAATTTTGAACTGAAACCTAACACTATTCAGATGATTCAGCAATTTGTTTAGTTTGATGGTTTGCAGGATGATGATCCAAATAATCACTTGGCAAATTTTCTGGAATTCTGCGACACTTTCAAAATAAATAGTGTTTCTGATAATGCCATTCACCTTGGATTGTTTCCCTTCTAGTTGAGGAATAAAGCCAAATAATGGTTGAACTCGTTACCACGAGGATCAATCACTACATGGGAACAAATGACCGAAAAAATTTTACTTAAATATTTTCCACCGGTTAAAACGGCTAAGTTGAGGAATGATATCTCTTCTTTTGTGTAGATGGATTTTGAAACACTTTATGATGCATGGGAGAGATACAAGGACCTACTGAGAAGGTGCCCTCACCATGGGTTACCATTATGGTTACAGGTTTAAACCTTTTACAATGGTGTGAACCCCTCAACTAGGCAGTTGATTGATGCAGCCGCCGGTGGTACACTAAACAATAAAACACCTGAGGTTGCTTACGAATTCATTGAAGAGTTGTCATTGAATAACTATTAGTGGCAAGTTATGAGGACGAAGCCAACAAAAGCTGCTAGTGTTTTCAACCTCGACGCGGTTACCATGCTATCAAACCAGGTAGAGCTTTTAAGTAAGAAAATTGATGGTTTGTGTGGTTCTTCGCAGGTACATCCAGTTATGCAGTTATGCAGTGCGATACGAATAGAGGAGGAATGAGTAATACAAAATATCCATCCTACAATCCTGGCATAGAAAGCGAACAGATGAACTATATGGGTAATAATTCTAGACCTCAGAATAATCCTTATAGTAACACTTGTAACCAGGTTGGAGGAACCACCCAAACTTCTCATGGGATGGTCAAGGAAGCCAAAGGCAACAACCCTCTCCAGGCTTTCAACAGCAACCTTACCTATAAGAGAAGAAGCCGAACCTTGAGGAGATGCTAACAAAATTCATCGTGGTGTTAGAAACCCGTTTTCAAAACACTGAAACAGCACTCAAAAATCAACAAGCGTCGATTCAAGGGATCGAGAACCAAATAGGTCAGCTTGCAAAGTTGATCTCAAAACAACCACAAGGTAGCTTGCCAAGCAATATCGAACCTAACCCAAGGGAGCAACTCCACGCCATCACAGTGTGCGACAAAAGAGGGGCGGTAGAATCTGAATCTAAACTGACGCAAGAACCTATGGTAAGTAAGGGTAGGGATGAGGTAAGCCACGAAACAGAGAAACCCGTAAGTAAAGAGTATATACCTCGAGTGCTATATCCTAACGTAACAAGGAAAAGCCACACAGATGAACAATTCGATAAATTTCTTAAACTCTTAAAAAAGCTACATATTAACTTACCGTTTTTTGAAGCTCTTTCACAAATGCCCAACTCAGTTAAATTTTTAAAGGAGCTTCTAGCAAATAAGCGAAAGTGAGATGATGCGTTGCACGTAAAGCTAAATGCAGTTTGCTCAGCCATTTTACAGAATAAACTACCCGATAAATTAAAGGATCCAGGGAGTTTTACTATTCTTTGTTTAATTGGTAGTTTAGATGTTAATAATGCTGTAGCTGATTTAGGGGCGAGTATTAACGTCATGCCCTATAAAATGTTTAAGCAACTAGATCTTGGGAAACCTAAACAAACTAGGATGAGTATTCAACTCGCAGATAAAACCATTAGATTTCCTAAGGGAATTGTTGAGGATGTGTTTATAAAAATCGATAAATTTATTTTCCCAATTGACTTTGTTGTTCTAGACATGGATGAGGACAATAAAGCACCTTTAATCTTAGGGCGACCCTTTTTAGCAACTGCTAAAACTAGAATTGATGTTGGTACACACTTCATGTAGGCAACGAAATGATCACTTTTCAGGCTCGTGACTTGGTTAGGACATCGAGTAATAAATGTGAGTACAGAAATTCTATTAATAACCATTCAGTTCAACCCTCTTTTTAGGAAGCACCTCGAAAATACAAAACTGAGCCACATCCTAGTTCTCGTGCCACCAATGAAATAAATCATGAGGAGTGAAGGCTTCAGATCGATGAACTAGATGAGTGGAGGACACATGCCAAGGAGAAATGAAGAAAACATGATGAACCAAAGCGACTCCATGACAATCTTAAAGATGGGACAAAACAATTTATGATCGGAGATCAGATATTTTTGGATAAAGTAGACCCTCGAATCGCCATTTTAGACCTTAATACAAATGGAGAGATCCCTTTCATGGTACTAAATGTTTTCCCATACGGTACAATCGAGGTAACTCATTCTAAATTTGGTAATTTTAAGGTAAATAGTACTCGACTTAAACCTTACTTGATGTGAGAATTGATAGCAGGAGAGAGGAGTTTCAACTCCTCGAACCACCATGAGTATGCAAACGAGAGGTAAGTCTAGCTTAAGACTTTAAACGAGCACTTCTCGGGAGGCAACCCGAGCACTAACATTACTAATTGTTATTTTTTATTTTAGCATTTGACTAAACTAACCAAATTAATAAAGCGCAGGTTTCTCTATTCACACGGCCTTACACACGGGCGTGGCCGTAGCCGTGTAGACACCACGAATAGGTACACCGATGTGGCAGAGATCGTACAGAAGTAGGAAAAAAATTTTCCCCAAACTACGGGCCACGATAAAATGCCATGACCATGCGATACGACCATGGTTGATATTGAGTAAATGACACGGGTGTACGACACGCCTGTGCCTAGAAGCCGTGGTTAGAACTGAGAAGGTCACATGAGAGTACGACACGCCCGTGCTATTAGGCCGTGGTCGACACTGATTAAGCAACATGGGTGTGGAAAAACCCCAAAACAGGCGTGGGAGAAACGAACGAAGCATCACACGGCCGTGCGATGCAGCTGCCGTGCAACTAACACACCCAGGGCACACGGGCGTGGGCCACGACCATGTGTCCCAATATCTATTTAAACCTCTTTTTCTTTTCACTTTGTTCCCCAAATCCCTTCCTCCCCAAACCTAGCCACCACAGCTTTTCTCCCTCTCCACCACCGGCCATTGCCCCCTCACTCCACTTTCTCAAGCTCGAAAACCTTCTTTTTCCCTTCCCATTATCTTTCCCCTTTTCCTTATTCTGTCTTTACACCGCCACCACACCAACCACCATCCTTGCCACCATACACAATGACTAATACTAAAGGCAATACCAAAGCCACCATCCCCATGTTGAAAAAGCGAAAGGATCTTGGCGTAGTCTCCCCGTGCGCAACCACTCTACATAAGTTTATGCCGGCTGCTTCATTTACTCGACAAGGCAAGGACCTTTGAGTCCATTTATTTTTATTTTTCTTTTATTTTAATTTTTAAATTCTTTTCCTTTATCTTTCTTGTCTTTAATTTATATTATTATCTTTTGATTTACTTAATTTAGGTTCAAGGGGTTGTTAAGGAACGACCACACCACCACCGGAGTATCCTCCCCCACCTTCACCTCTGCCCAACTTTATCGTTTCTTTTCTTTGATTCCATCCAAAATTCAGGAAGTTTCACTTCTCTCCCTATCTTATGATTTTCTTATTATATTGTCATTATCTATCTTTGTACATTGAGGACAATGTACATCTTAAGTGTGGGGAGGTTATTGATTTCATTACCAAAAAATCCTTGAATGTTGTCTTGTTCTTAAGTCAAATTTTCTCATATCACTAATTACAATGAAACTTCTATTGACTTATGATTTTCATTTATATGTTTTGGATTAAGTAATAGATAATTGTGCATTGATGGTTTAAACTTTAAAAAATTAGAGAATCAAACATGATAAGTCCATTTTCAGAAATAAAATTTTTTAGGTTTTTTTCCTAAATTTAAATAGTACTTTGAAGTTTGAAATTTGTAAGGTTGACATAAAAAACCATAATTTTTTTGAGATTTTGAGCCTTTAGAGCATACATTTTTTTTCGTGCTCACTTTGTTGATTATGAATGTATCAACATTGATTTGTTATTGTAGAACTTGCTTTGTAGCACCCTAAACCCGGTCAACACACCACGACCGAATTCGGCATGTCAAGAGTGAAAACGTTTCGAAGGAAACAAGTTTCTGATTATTTTCAGCGAAAAGCTCTTTGTTTCTGTGTTTGCAGAAACCCGGTGCATGTATAGTTGAAGTCGTTAAGTTGCTTTGAAATCCCGAAATGATTTTTAAAACTCGTTATCATTCATTACCTAAGAAAAATGTTAAAGTCTATTGAAACCCGAGTGAGTTCTTACTTGGTTAATTTAAAACCGTTTGATTTTGAGCATGGAAAACTTAGATTTTGAAAAATCATTTAAGTTAACTTTGTTATCCTCTTGTGAATATTGTTACCCGATGGTAAGATTTAGAAAACCCGTTGTGTAGTATAATTTTCGAAAACTTTGGTTATCAGGTTATTTAAAACATGTTAAACAGTTTACTTAGCAACATTTAGAAAATTATAGCAGATATAATAAAACCCTAAATAAAAATACTAATGGCCTTATTACAAACCCAAATAAAATCAAAATTTAAAATGAAGGTACCCAAACCGAAAGTCCAAGTAAAATCGAAAATAACTGTCGCATGGCCACCTCGAGTCGACCCGGCTCCTCATCTGTGATCTACGAGTCACCTGAAAAGATAAGGGAGAAAATGAATCACCAAGACTCAGTGCATAATCCCCCTTCCGATTATAGCAATATTCTTACACAGGTCATAATCACGCAAACATATCATGCACCCTAACCTAGCCATCCACAACTCCTTTTTCTACCTGTGGTACCAAACCCTTGGTGGTGCCAAACCACTTTGGTGACCCAAAGTCACCGATATCAATAATAATGTGGTGCCAAACCCTTTGGTGACCCAAAGTCACGAATAATTCATATGTGGGGCCAACCCACATTGTGATACCAAATCACTTTGGCGACAATCCGTTTTATCAAATGTGGGGCCAACCCACTATGGTGAAACCCTTTGAGACGAGTCGCTATGAGGTGCCAAACCTACGGTGACCCAAAGTCATGAATATCAAGCGTGGTACCAAACCCTTTGGTGGTGCCAAACCACTGGTGACCCAAAGTCACGAGATATCATTCTTCCCCCTCCTCTCATATCACCCACAATAATGCACATGCATATATATATATCATGCCAACATGCTTAATCGTCAAACATATATCGAACATAACATAGATAATAGCATCAGCAATCATGCATCTTAAACTCATCAAACAGACTTACCCGAAATCCTTGCTCATACCCATAAGGGTATTAGCACATTTACATGGATTATGAAGTGTGTAAGATACACACCTGGTTACTAACGCGACTACTGAATCCCGAAGATCAAGATCTAACGCACTAGATCCCCCCTTCCCTACATTCGGCCAATGACAACTATTAGCAAAGAGCCATTCGGCTACACTTGTAAATCCCAAAAAGTTAACGCATCTAATAACCATCCTTACCTTAGCACTTTTTGATCACCAGTCACAATCCGAGATATACGAGATAGAGCTTTCCCTACAATCGGCCAAGATCTTAAACCACATAACTAATAGCCTTCGACTTTTCAAAAGAATAAGAGAAAGATTAAGTCGATATGTAACCTTACCACAGTCTTTAACGAAACTGCTTGATAGAGAATAGATGATCACGATCCATGCTTCAAAATCCAGGAGACCCTAGAGGAAACTGATTTTACAGATGAATGAGAACCAAGACAAACGCTGAAATTCGGCTTTTGTGTCATGTAAGTCGATGAAGAAAGAAAAAGAGAAGATAGGAGAGATTCAGCCATAACAAACTTACCTCCTCCAAATCGGAGTCGACCCACCAAACCCTAGAGGACACTTGTCTAATATTCGGCCAAAAGGGTTAAACAAGAAAAGGAGAGTAGAGAGGTTTCGGCTGACAAAGAAGGTTTGGCTTATGAATCTAAGAGAGAAGAAAAGAAAAAGAAATCATAGAGGATGAGGAATGATGCTGTCGAATGAAAAAAGAGAAGAAAGTTGGGTATTTCAGCACAAGAAGATTGAGAGAAGACGTTGAATGGAGAAAGGAGTATTGATTTCGACTTTTGAGCAAAATACCGAGAAAGAAGGTGAAAGCAAGTTTCGGTTCTTTAAAGAAATAAAAAAGTGATTAGGCCAAAACCCCCTATTACCGAAAAATAGAAGAAGAAAAAGATGCAAGTACGGTTTCGGTTTCAAGAGAGAAAAAAACAATGGTTTGGATGCTGGAGAGTGAAGTCAACTAGAGCCTAGGGGTTTCGGTTTTGCCCCAAACAACATGCTTCAAAGCCTGCTTAGCTGAAAGTGCCTACCTAGAATAACTATGGAAAATCAACACCTCTCCCAAGTCTCCCAACTGATTACTCCTCCTCCCAACAGTCCATACTTTGGCCAACACTTCAAGCCTCTCTTGACCACTCATTCAAATTAGTTTGAATGAGTCAACCTCCTCAATTTTCTCCTCTCCATCCATTTAAAATCTGTTGACTCGATCCACATCTTCCCAAGAGAGTCTTTCCTAAGTCCATCTCCTCCTTGCTTCTGGCGTCAAAAATAATTACACAAGGGGAGATTTCTGCAGCTCGAACTAAGGCTCTCATTCCCTGCATGTGGCGTCACCTTCCTTGTACCTTAGTGGTGCCTCCCTTGCCACTTTACCACTAGGTTATTTGTATCAAGACACTCCAACAACTCCTTTTAACCCCTAACTTCTTCAGCTCCCCTGAACCAATGCTTGAAAGTAAAAATTTTCCTATAGTTTGGGCTACACTTGGCTCATATCTAGACTTTAAAACACCTCAATTAATAACGCAAATCAAGCCATACACATGCAAATAGTTCAAACATAATTGCCCTATTTAAGGGTCATTCTGTTCTACCCCTTAAAAATAATTTTGACCCCAAAATTACCTGGTCAAAAGAGTTGAGGGTATTGCTGCCTCATCACATCCTCTGGTTGCCACGTAGCTTCTTCCATGCCATGGTTCCACCAGAACACCTTTACTAATGGAACTTACTTCCTACGCAAAACCTTCACATCCCGATCTAGAATCTGTACCGGTTCCTCTTCCATGGTCAAATTTGGGCTCACCTCAATTTCCTCCATTGATACAACATCACGATGGATCTCGAGCAGTGGCGCCTAAGCATGGATCGTGGAATACATCATGTATCTAACTCGATTCACTGGCAACTCGGTGATAAGCTACTGGTCCCACTTGTCTCAATACCTTATATGGGCCAATAAACCTTGGGCTTAGCTTGCCTTTCCTTCCAAACCTTAGCACTTTCTTCCATGGCGAGACCTTTAGAAAAACCCTGTCACCCACTGCAAACTCAATATCTCTCTGCTTAAGATCGGCATATGACTTCTGCCTGTCTGAAGCTTCTTTCAGGTGAGCCTGAATCAACTTGACTTTATCCTCGGTCTCAGCAACCAAATCTAGTCCTAACATCTGACGCTCACCCAACTCTGTCCAGCATGTAGGTGTACGACACTTCCTACCATACAACGCCTCATATGGTGCCATCTTAATGCTTGCCTGATAACTATTGTTGTATGCAATCTCAGCTAATGGTAGAAATTTTTCCCAGCTGCCTCTAAAGTCCAAAACACAGCCCCTTAGCATATCTTTCAAGATTTGTATAACCCTTTCTGACTGTCTGTCTGTCTGTGGATGAAATGCCGTACTAAAATCCAACCGCGTACCCAACACCTGATGCAATACTTTCCAGAACCTCAACGTGAATCTGGGATCCCTATCCGAGATGATTGATACTGGTACACCGTGCAACCTCACTATCTCTGCCACATACAGCTTAGCTAACTTCTGAAGCGAGCAATCAACCCTTACTGGTATGAAATGAGCTGATTTCGTCAACCGGTCCACAACCACCCAAACTGAGTCCTTTTTACTAGGCATAAGGGGTAGCCCACTGACAAAGTCCATAGTGATCCTTTCCCACTTCCACTAAGGAATCTTCATCGGCTGAAATAAACCCGACGGCAACTGATGTTTAGCTTTGACCTGCTGACACGTCAGACACTTACCCACAACTTCGGCCAATTCCGCTTGACACAGCCACTAAAGCGCTCTCATAAACCCGGTACATCTTGCTACCTCCGGGATGCATAGCGTATGGGTCGCTATGTGCATCTGAAGTATCCTCTGCCTTAACTCGGCGTTCTTGACATACAAGCTCTCCTTGAAAACACAACACTCCATCATTGGTCAAGTGTAACCTTCAAACCACCACTCTGCACTTGTAACCTCCGAGCATTCAAACCCTCATTCACCAACTATTTCTCTTTAATCTGTTCTACCCAAGTCGGCTTAACCTGCAATTACGCCAAAAGACTCCTGCCGTCATACAAGCTAAGATGAGCAAACATCGCTCTCGGTCCGACACTACCTTACGGCTCAATGCGTGCGCAACCACGTTAGCCTTGCGGATGATACTCAATTGAGCAATCGTAGTCCTTCAGCAATTTGAATCCATTTCGGCTGTCTCAAATTTAAATCATACGCATCAAAAGATACTTCAGACTCTTGTGGTGCGTGTAGACTATCGACTTCTCTCGTACAAATAGTGTCTCCATATCTTGTATGAAAACCAATGCATTAACTCCGGATCATGCGTCGGATAGTTAACTTCATGCGGTCTCGGTGACGAGAAGCATATGCCACTACTTTTCCTTCTGCATCAAGACACATCCCAAGCCAATATGTGATGCATCACGATGAGACCGTGAATTCCTTTCACGCCTCAGTTGAATCAAAACTGGAGCTTCTATCAGAATCTTCCTCAACTTGTCAAAACTTACCTGTTGTTTCTCAGACCACACTCCTTTCCGCAATAACTTAGTCAACGGCGCTGTGATCAGAGAAAATCCTTCTACAAATCTTCGGTAATACCTTACCAGACCTAGAAAACTCCGAATCTCTGCAATCGACCTAGGCTGTTTCCAGTCCAACACTGCCTCAATCTTACGAGGGTCCACTCTAATCCCTTCAGCTGACACTACGTGACCTAAGAAAGTCACCTCCCTAAGCCAGAACTCGCACTTACTAAACTTGGCAAATAACTACTTTTCCCTCAGAATTTACAAAACTACACGCAAGTGCATATCATGATCCCCCTCAGACCTTGAGTACACCAATATGTCGTCTATAAATACCACGACAAACTGGTCCAAGTACTGCTAAAACACCCGATTCATCATATCCATGAATGCTGCCGGTGCGTTAGTCAATCCAAACGGCATTACCAAAAACTCGTAGTGCTCATATCGAGTGTGAAACACCGTCTTGTGGATATCAGCCTATTTCACCTTAAGCTGATGATACCTTAACCTTAGATCGATCTTCGAGAAGATCGATGCCCCCTTAAGCTGATCAAACAAGTCGTCTATCCTCGGCAACGGATACTTATTCTTGATCGTCAGCTTATTCAACTGGCGATAGTCTATACACATCCGCATTGTACCATCATTCTTCTTAACAAAGAGTACTGGCGCTCCCCAAGGTGAAACACTTGGTCGGATAAAACCCCGGTCCAACAACTCCTGAATCTGAGCCTTCAGCTCCACTAATTCCTTTGGCGCCATCCTATACGGGGCAATAGACACTGGCGTAGTTCCGGGTAACAGATCTATACCGAATTCAACTTCTCGATCCGGAGGCAGACCCGAAAGTTCTTCTGGAAATACGTCGACAAATTCCTTCACCGTTCGGACATTCTCTACGGTGACTCTTTGGCCTCCAAGGCACACACACGAACCATAAATGCCTCACAACCCTTCCTAACCATTTTCTCAGCTTTCAAAGTAGACACCACATTGGATAGATAATCTCTTCTATTACCTATCATCACCATTTCTTCACCCTCAACTGTTTTCAAAACCATGCGCTTAGCCGCGCAATCCAAACTCGCTTGGTACTTCACCAGTCAGTCCATCCCAAGAATCAGATCAAAATCCCCAAACTGTAGTTCCATCAGATCAGCCACAAATACTACCCCTTAGAGTTCTATGGGTACATCCCTATACAGCTTATTTACTTCTACAAAGTGACCTAGAGGGCTAATTAATGTCATCTCCCTAGAAGTAGTCTCAAAGTCTAGGTTTATGGTTTCCACTATGCTATTAGCAACATACGAATGCGTCGAACCCACATCTATCAAAGCAGTATAAGGTAGTCCAAAGATTAAGAACGTACCGGTTATGATGTCCGGAGTGTCACCCTCCTTTCGATGCCTCGCTGCATAGACCAATCCAGGTTGCCTTGCTTCAGTGTTGCCTGCACCTCTGCCCGGTGCTCCGCGACCCTGACCAAAACCATTACCTCCTCCACCAGAACCACGACCTCTCTGCGGTTGCGGTCCCTCGTTCCTGAACTGAGCACGGCCCTAACCCTCATACTGAATCCTGGCTAGCTTACGTGGATAGTCCCTCACACGATGATCCAACGACCCACACTCAAAGCATCCTTTGCCCCCGATCCAACATTCTCCCCAATGAGATTTTCCACACCGCTTACATCTTTATTTGGTCCCTGATTAGTAGAACAGGTCTCCTAGATTGATTCGGCCCACCATGCCTAGTCCTTTTCTGAGAATTTTTGGCTGATCCAGATGATTCAAAACCTCTCTTTTGTCTATTCCTATCAAATGTTTTGGTAATTCCTCATTGGTGGATGAATCAAGATAATTTTGAATCAGAGTTCTAGATGAATTCTGTCTCACAAATTCCTTGACCCCTTCGGCTACCTTAGCCTTCTCTACCAACACGGTAAACTCTCGCTCCGGCTGTGGAGCAATTAGTAATCTCAGCTCACCCCTCAGTCCGTCCTAGAACTTGACATGAAACACCCCAAACCCAGCCCACGAGCCTCGACCGAATTTGGTATGTTCCTCGAGTAAAAACAGTTCAAATTCGTGGGTTCTTAGAAAATCTTCAAGTGATTTTGGGAGAAAACTCGATTTGGGTTGGGCTCAAGTTGGAAACTAGTTTATTTTTGTGAAATATAAGTTTTTATAAAGTTTCTTTATTGAGTTCCAAAACTTTAAGTAAAAGATATACCGATTTAATTTTAAAGATTTTGCCTTTGAAAACATTTGTATTTAGATGTCATAATATTTACGAGTTTATTTTAAATTTAAATGCATGCATAATAGTTCATACTATGGCCTTATTACATCAAAATATTCCCAAAATAAATTGAAAGTACTTAAATAAAATAAATTGTCCAAATAAAATAATTCCTTCTTGAGCATGGTCACCACTAAGCTCCACCTAACCTTGGTCCATTCTTGTCGTCACACGAAAAATGATCCATAGCGGGGTGAGTCAAAGCAGACTCAATGTGTACACAAACACTAAGTCCAAATAGATTTAGGCATATCAAGTCATACATGTTCATATCGAAATATACAATTAATGATGCATTCCCAAGCCCAAGCCTAGTTACCAACCGCTACACATCACCCGTACCAACCTGCACACCGTGGGGACTACTAAGTCAACCCTCTATCCGCTACACACCATCGAAGGCAGTCGCTGCAGTCGACATGCTCATCGCCTTTATAAATTCGTGGCATAGCCACCAGATAATATTTTGTGTCATGAGACACCACATTTAGATAATGTGACCGAAGTCACCACATTCAGATAATGTGACCGAAGTCACCACATTCACTTCCCCTTTCATATTCACCCAAATGCCCATGTCATACAAAATCATGCATTATCATGCCATATTCTCTATTCACATTCTTATAGATTCACATTTGTGCTTTAATAGTTCTTATCATAATCCTAATAGGAATAGGAAAACGTACCTGAGTACTTTGTACCATGGTATGGTACCTTAGCCATACTTTTCACATTCTTAATGACACATATATTTATATTCATTAAACATTGCCACAATCTTGTTAAGAAATAGTGTGGGGTACACACCTGATACACTTAGCGGTTTACCTAAATCCCGAAAAGCCAGATCTAAAGCCTTAGATCCCTTAGTTCCTATAATCGGCCATTAGTAGACATACTAGCAAAAATCTATTCGGCTAGATTATTAAATCCCAAAGGACTTTTGAAACCAAAACTTACCTTGTTGTCGATTGGGTTATCAAACAAATCCCAAAAATGTTGTGTTGGTTTTTCTTGCAATCGGCCTATACTAGATCACCTAAAGGATTAGTTTTGGCTTTTTAATCAAATAAGGAATAGACTTAAAACATCAAATATGGCCTTGGCCGATTGTACTTATACACTTACCTTGCGATTTCCAATTCCCGAAAACACCACTTGACTATGGAGATGTCGACAGCCCTATACACATATGTTAGATTCGGCTTTAATACATAAATCCATAACCATGGCCCTTGGCTGAATATCACTTATGGCTTACCTTGGGTTCTTAAAATCCAGAAGATCTTCCTCCTAAAATCAACAATAGGCCAAAATCCGAATGACCCTTCATAGTTTCGCCATAAAACAATATGAGGATTAGTTCACGAATTTCGACAGCCTAAAAAACGAGAATGAAAATTGAACTTGATCTTACCCCTATAGATGAAATCGACAGCTCCTTTGACACCACAGAAGATTCGGCTTAGAGACTTGATGAACAATCGGCTATGGTCTCAAAACTTATCTTCGGCTTTTGATTGGGTTTGCAAAAGAAAAATAATTGATGATGGGAAGCACAGGGTATTTCAGTTTTAATCAAAATAAAAGAAGGAAAGAAGAGTTGTTTGGAAGAATTCGGTTATGGTGATTTTTGGGAAGGAAATTAGGCTAGAGAAGAAAAGGAGAAGAAAGAAAGAATGAATGGCCTTATTTTCCCCTTTCAGCCGAAATTACTATCCAAGGAGCCCCTCAATCGGCCAACTCTCCATATCTTGATAACTTTATCTTTTAATTTTCCTTTCATCTTTTCCATAAATCCTTACTTTGATTAATTATCCCTATTTATCTAATAAAATCAAAAGAATTTAGCTCCTAAATTGTAGCTTACTTGCCGTCCAACACTATCTACCTTGTAGCAAAAATAAAACTTCTTTTTGCCTCCCTTGTGGCTCGAACACAAGCCCTTTCCCCCTAGCATATGGTGTCACACACTAAAGCCCTAAGTGGCGCCTCCAAGCCACTTTTCCAAGCCCAATTGTGTGTCATATTTCCTCTATTAATTTCCTTAAGGCCCTGTTAGGCTTAGCTCCCTTATTAAAACTTAGAATACAATATTTTTCTAAGGCATTTCTTATTATTCTAAAGTTCACAAATTTCTTTAGACATAGTCACAACATACTCAAGCATGCTATTTCATATAACTAAGCATAAATGCATAAGCCCATTTTCAGGATATTACAGTTCTACCCCCTTAAAATAATTTCATCCTCGAAATTACCTGGCTAGAATAGATGGGGTATTCTTTGTCGCATTTGTAACACCCCAAACCTTAGCCCATGAGTCCCGTTGGATCGGTATGTCACGGAGTAAAATAATTTGAAACATTTTAAAATTTGGTGAAAACTTGATAAAATTTGGCTAAGGTATGGAAACGGTGTTTGAAAACTTAGTTGGGCTTTTTCGTAAACACAGTTGGGTTGATAAACCCTTTTGAAAACATTTGATCATGTAGCATTTTAAAATCGTCAAAGTTATAGTGGACTTGGTTTATTTTTGTTACCCGATGGTAACATCTTTTAAAACCCGTAGAAGTTTATTAAGTTTGAAAAGTTACTTTTAACAGGTTCAATTAATATTTATAAAATTCCATTTGTAATATAACATAAGCAAAATAAAAGCGATAAAATAAACATCCAAAATAATAATAGCGGCCTTATTACAATCCCAAAATAAAAGGACTTAGAAAATAAATAATAATAACTAAAACAAAGTAATTTCAAATCCAATGATAAGCATGGCCGCCTCGAGTCCTCTCGGCTCCATCTCTGCGACCTACTCATCGCAAAATGGTAAGGAAGGGTGAGTCACCAATACTCGGTGTGTAAATCCCCACGGAAATGCACTCATACACAATTTATTAATGAACATGCAAACATGCAACCCAACCTATCCATCCATACTCCTTAACTACCCGTGTGGTCAAAACCCGATGACCATGCGTCACAAATTAAATGATGGGGCCAACCCATCGTGTGGTCAAAACCAGCGATGACCATAGGTCACAAATAATCAAGTGTGGTCAAAACCCTTTGGTGGTACCAAACCACCGGGACTTAGTCGCAATTTATCAATCGGTGTGGTCAAAACCACCGATGACCATAGGTCACAAATAATCGATGGGGCCAACCCATCTTGTGGTCAAAACCATCGACAGATCCATAAAATCATCCCCCTCCTCTCATCAATCCCACCATCACATGCTTATATATCAATTTTCATATATCATGTATTTAGGCATAGCAATTAACATCATGTGATGGCATGCAAAATCATATATCGAAGATCACGTAATAGGGGACTTACCCGGAATCCATGCCTAGCCATAAGCAAATCACTACCAAGAAGGTAAATAGGCAACAACATAATCATGTAAACTAATAAAGTGTGTAGTGAGTTCTTACACACCTGTTCTACCGAAATCCCTAGATCCCGAAGATCCGATCTTTGACGCTAGATCTTGACCCTATATTCGACCAATTACCCAAAGTTAGTGCCATGGACCATTCGACCAACCAAAAGAAATACCGAAGGCTCTTGCGGTACTTACCTTGAGCAGTTTGATTTCCTAACAAATCCAAGCCTTAATTAGCCCTACAATCGATTTAAGTACATCATTAAGAGTCATAGGCCATTCGGCCATAATCTTAATTCCTAAAAAGAGTGTAGCCCTTACCTTAATGATGGATTGACAAGTCACACCAATATTCGGCACCCTAATTGATGTCACTAGCTTTGGCTCCTTCAAAGAACAAAAGCGGGTTTTAATACTAAGATGAAGAAAGAAGTGTAGTAAAGTCACTACACAAAATCGGTCAAGAAAAGATTACCCTTACCAAACTATTGAAATCGGCAGCACTTAGTTAGGGGGAGATTCGGCTAAGAAGAGACAAGAGAAAGAGAAAGAAGAGATGTAGGGGAAGTAGTGGTGGTTTCGGCTTGGTAGAAGAAAAAGAAGCTGGAAGTTTTGAACAATTTAGGCAATGCAACAAGGGAGAATTCGGCAGCAGCAATTTGGAGAGAAAGAAAAGAATTTTTCTAAGAAATTCGGCCCCTCCCTTTAGTGATAACCCGAATGTGTATGGCCCTTCCCTAAGGAGTCCTATAACCGACCATCACCTCCCTTTTAGATGATAATTCTAGCTTTTAATTATCAAAATAAAGCAAAATTATCTTACATTATCTCTAGCTACTCTCAACAATTTAAAGAAAAATAAAATTACTAATACTACTCTCTTCCGGTAGATTAAGTGCGAAAAATAAGCTTTATCCTTATCATTTAAAGAACCCAAAATTAAGCCATCACTTCCCTCTCCCAATCATGCCGGTTTCAAAAATAAAAATGCCCACTGCAGTTGCCTTGGTTCGAACCTGGAACCTCATGCCACACCCCTCCTTTCAATGCCCCATGCCATTTCTCCCATTAGACTTTCATGTCATAAAACCCCCTCATTAAACTTTAAAGCCTTACTACTTAAGCCCATCACCTCATATACAAAAAAGTAAAATGCAAACGCCCATACGCCACTCGAACACTCGTGACTGCGCCTCTCACCTCCAACACTTAAGTGGTGCATGGAACCACTTAGCCAATTAGTTCTTGGTGTCAAGTTCCTTTCAAAAATTTTCTTAACCCTATCTCACCTAGCTTCCCTCCTTTAAGCACTTTAAAAAGAAATTTTAACCCTAAGTCGAGGCCTAGCTCGGGTTTATTTCTAGACGTTAGAACATGCCAAATAAATCATAGTATTTATTTTTCAAGCACACACACATGGGAAACAAATAATTAAATTTTCAAACAACCCCTAATTAGGGATGTTCTGACATTGCTTCTTCGGCTCCCGTGAAGCTTCTTACGATCCATGATTAGCCATAACACCTTGACCAAAGGTCCTGATTTTCGTCGTAACACTTTCACATCTCGTTCTAGAATCTGAATCGGCTCCTCCTCATAGGACAAATCTGGCCTTAGCTCCACCTCTTCAACCAAGACTACATGAGATGGATCTGATCGGTAACGGCGTAGCATGGACACATGGAATACGTCGTGCATCTGCTTCAACTCGGGTGGCAATTCCAACTGGTATGCCACTGGTCCAATTCGCTTCAAAACCTTATAAGGTCCTATAAACCTTGGACTTAACTTCCCTTTCTGACCAAATCTCATTACCTTTTTCCAAGGCGAAACCCTAAGAAACACTTGATCTCCTACCTCAAATTCTATTTCCTTCTATTTGAGATCTGTGTACGACTTTTGTCTATCAGAGGCTTCTTTTAACTGTGCCTGAATTATCTCAACCTTTTCTTGGGATTACGCCACTAACTCGGACCCAAAACTCGACGTTCTCTAATTTCGTCCAACATGTAGAGTCGACACTTGACCATACGAGGCTTCGTGCAGTGCCATTTGAATCTTGGCTTGGTAGGTATTTGTTGTTGTAGGCGAATTTCGCTAGAGGCAAATATTCCTTCCAACTTCCTCTGAAATCCATCACTGACCCTCAACATATCCTCCAACACTTGGATTACCCTTCAGATCGCCCGTCCATTTGTGGATGAAAAGTCGTAGTAAAATCCAACTTAGTGCCTAAAGCACGATGTAACGCTTTCCAAAAGCGAAGTAAACCTTGGGTCCCTATCTCGAGATAATCGACACCGGCACTCCGCGTAACCTTCGACTTCCGCCACATACAACTTTGCCAACTTCGCAAAGAATAATCAACTCTCATAGAAATAAAGTCGCGGACTTGGTGAAGCAGTCCTATTACCCATCCAGTCCTTCTTAATAGGCGTAAGGGAAGCCCACTAACGAAGTCCATGGTAATTCTCTCCCACTTCCTTTGTGGAATCTTGATTGGTGAAGCAACCACGACGGAACTTGGTGTTCGGCCTTAACTTGTCGACACGTCAAACACTTGCGACAAATTTTGTAACTTCCTTTTGAGACTGGGCCACCAAAGCTGCTCCCTCAAGTCTCGTACAACTTAGTGCCTCCGGGATGCATAGCATAGGGGCTACTATGCGATTCTGAAGAATCCTTCGCCTAAGTTCCTTATCCTTAGGCATCTGAGACCTTGCTCTTGAAACACAACACTCCTTCGCCATTAATGCCATAATCTTCCAACTCTCCATTCTCAGACTTCTGTAGCTTAGCACTTAGGTCCTCATCGCCTAACTGTTCCTCTTTCACCTCATTCAACCACGTCGGCTTGACTTGCAACTCGCCTTAGCAGGCTTCCATCATCATACAAACTCAAATGTGCGAACATTGCCCTCGGATCCAAACACAACTTTTTTGCTTAGGGCATCCGTCACTACATTGCTTTGCGGGTGATACTCTAGAGACGTCATAATCCTTCAATAATTCCACCCACCTTTGCCTCAGATTGACTCCTTCGAGTCAATAGATACTTGAGACTCTTGTGGTCGTGTAGATCGTCGACTTTTCGCCATAAAGATAGTGCCTCCATACCTTTAGAGCGAAGACCACTGCTGCTAATTCCAAGTCATGCATCGGGTAGTTCACCTCATGTGGCCTCAACTGTAGGGACATATATGCGACTACCTTCTCGTCTTGTATCAATCGCATTGACCCAAACTCGTATGGGAAGTGTCACAATACAAGTAAAATCCTTTCCCGCCTCAAGTGAATCAACACTAGAGCTTAGTCAATACCCTCTTAAGCTTTTCAAAGCTCTCCTCTTGCTTATCCGTCCATACAAAGGGTACTTCCTTCCTCAACAACTTTTTCAAAGGCACGGCTATTGATGAAAATCCTTCCACGAACCTTCTGTAATAGCCTGCCAATCCCAAGAAACTACGAATCTTCGCCACAGACCTAGGTGGTTTCCAATCCAACACCGCTTCAATCTTTCTAGGATCCACCCTTATTCCTTCAAAGAGACACCACATGCCTTAAGAAGGCAACTTCCTAAGCCAAAATTCACACTTCTTTGAATTTGGCATAAAGCTCTTCTCCTCAATACTTGCGGACAATCCAGAAGATGCTCATCATGCTCCTCCTCGGTCTTGGAGTATACGAGGATGTCGTCGATGAACACCACGACAAACCTATCCAAGTAAGGTTGAAAAACTCAGTTTATCATATCCATGAACGCGGCTGGGGCGTTTGTCAACCCAAACGGCATTACCACAACTCATAGTGGCCGTCTCTTGTCCTAAAGGTCATCTTATGGATATCGCCTCCTTCACCTTCAAGCGATGATATCCTCGACCTTAAGTCGATCTTTAAAAACACTCTAGCCCTTAACTCCGATCGAACAAGTCATCAATTCGTGGCAAAGGATACTTGTTCTTAATGGTCAGCTTATTCAACTGACGATAATCTATGCACATACGCATAGTTCTGTCCTTCTTCTTCACAAATAGGACCGGTGCTCCCCAAGGAGACACACTGGGTCGGATAAACCCACGATCAAGCAATTCTTGGATTTAAGCCTTGAGTTCCACCAACTCATTTGGTGCCATTCTATAAGGGGCAATTGACACAGGAGCTATTCCCGGCAGCAAGTCAATTCCAAACTCCACCTCCCTGTATAGGGGTATTCCTGGTAATTCCTCTGAAAACACATCTTCGAAATCCCTTACCGTTCTAACTCCACTAACACCTTCTTCCTTTCCATCTAACGACTTACGAAGGCTAAAATGCCTTGCATCCTTCTGAACCATCTTTTCAACCTTTAGCGCTTGAAACTACATTAGACAAGTAGTTTCTTCTTTCTCTATCATAATGACCACCTCATCCTTGGGGTCCTTAACTCCATTCGCTTAGTTGCATAGTCCAACACAGCCTGATGGTCCACTAGCCAGTCCATTCCAAGAATGAGATCAAACTCTCCAAAAGGAAGTTCCATCAGGTCGGCAAAAATTACTACGCCTTAAATTTCTAAAGGTACACTTCGCAAGACCTTATTCGCCACTACAGTTTGACCTAGTGGGCTTACTACAGTCATCCCCCTACTAAAAGGTTCAGAAGCTATGTCTAGAGTTTCAACTACTCTACATGCCACATAAGAATGGGTCGAGCCCACATCAATCAAAGCATAATAAGGCTTTCCAAATACAAGAAACGTACTGGTTATGATGTTCGGCGCGTCTCCATCCTCCCTACGGCGAACCGCATAAACCAAACCCGGCTACCTTGCCTCAGTATTAGCAGCACCTCGGCCCAGTGTTCACGTCCTCTACCAGTACCATTTCCTCTGTTATTGGGACCACGACCCCGATAAGGCTGCTGTCCACCTCCACCAGTCTGATTAGCATTCTGAGCTACTAATCGATTCCTATCTGGTCTCATCGGGTAGTCCTTAATCATATGGTCCTACATTTGAAACATCCACCTGTCTTCTTCCAGCATTCGCCTAAGTGTTTCTTCCCACATTGCTCATAAGTACGATATTGCCCTCTACTATCAGTTTGCTAACCTCGCGGCCCATCAACTCTATGCCTTTTCCGAGCATTCCCAGATGATCCAGACGACCTAAAACCTCTCTTATTTCTATTTCGATCAGAGTTCTGCTTGCAGAGTCCTTAATTCCCTCGGCTACCTTAGCTTTTTCTACTAATGCGGTAAAATCCCGCTTCTAATGTGGAGCTATCAACAATCTTAGATCATCTCTTAGTCCGTCCTCAAACCAGACACATCGCTCATGCTCAGTAGCTACCACTCCTTGAGCATACCGGCTCAACCTCAGGAATTCAACTTCATACTCTGCTACGGACTTGGTCCCTTGAACCAGCCCTAGAAATGCCTTCCGCTGCTCATCAGTATATCGTGTGTCGACATACTTCTTTTGATATGCCGCCTTAACATACTCCCAGGTCAAATCCTTAGCTGTGGCACCATCTCGAACTGTTAGCCACCATTGATACGCTTCATCGTGTAGCAGTGCCACCATTCCTTTCAACTTCTCCTCAGGAGTCAGATCGAGCTCATCCATAATGCGCTCGGTTGCTTCCAACCAATATTCAGCTGTACTGGGTGCCACACCAGATACTCCATGGAACACTTCATCTCTGTTGGCTCGGAGTCACTCGGGTATAGATTTTCGAGCTCCCATATTCCCTCCAGCACCAGCCACCATTTCAAGAACTTCGCGGCCTGACTGCGATCTGACATCTTCTCCGTCGATCTTTGCTCAACACCAGCATTTGGTGGTGGTGGCGGTGGCACCTCATTTTCTGATCCTTGACCCGATCTAACGGGTTCCGACACGATTATTCTACCTCGATCACGTTCTCGTACATTACGACCACGTCCCCTAGAGCTCATTTCTACGATCGCACTTTAATCTGGGTTAAGAAATTTTATGAATTAGCCCTTATTCCATGATTATCCACAAAGAAGTTTTATGGCGAGAAAGTTTAATAGGGGTTCTTTCGATCATTCAAAGTTTCAAGTCTTCATCCTAATTCTGACGAAAAGCACATCCATTCCATAGTATCTCCCATACATTCACTCTTGGGACATTTACGTAGTTTCCTATCGTGGGTATTTTGTAATTTGTCAAAATAAGGTTCCTTGGTGATTTTGTCAATAAAGGTATTATTCGTAATTTTGCATTCTCGGGGTATTTTGGAAATTTTGAAATTCGAGGTATTTTGGTAATTAACTTGAGTAAATTTGTAAATCTTAATAAATCGGGGTATTTTAAAATTTACAAAACTTGGGGGTTGTTTTTTTTGAGAATTTGTTCTCCAAATCGGGTTATTCTTGAAATTTTTGAAAATCAGGGGTCATTCTGGTAATTTTGTAACTCGGGGGTATTTTGGTAATTTGCAGGATAGGGGTAATTTCGTAATTTTTTTCCAAAATCAAGGTATTTTGATATTTTGCAAATTTAGGGTTTTTGAACAAAGTAATGAAATTTTGATAAGAACTGTGGGTATTTTGGAAATTTCATAAGCCAAAGGCATTTTTGTAATTTTACCACTAGGGGTATTTTAGTAATTTTGTAAATTAAAAAAATATTTTCAAAAAATTTTATAGAATAGTTCTTACAAATCAAAAGGGTAATTTAGTAATTTTAAAACTAGGGTTTCCTTAAAAATCTGGCTAGTCCCTTTCGGGTTTTAGTTAGGGTTTAGCAGTGAATAAGTCCTCTTGGTTAGGGTGAGCAGAAGCTACGCACTGAGGTAGGATTCAGTGGAGAGGAGGTGAGTCACTGATTGCTTAAATACCAAGCTCCCAGAAACCAATCCTGACATGCGCACCATGGTTGCCACACCTAACTCGACGACTTAACCATAGGTTTGTTTAGTTAGGCATTTAAGTTTTATGTATTTGTTGGGGTACTAGTCCTAGAGTTCAAGTACTTAATCTCTATTCTACATTCCATCTCTACCCTTCTATAAATCATAATATAAATCACACAAGAGATCGGATTACTTACCTGGTGGACTTCGGGTCAAAGACTTAGTGTGCCATGCTAGAAAAACCTACTTAATTCACAAAATTCCTTTTGGGCTTAACTCTAAAAATGTTTTGGGCCTTAAACCCAAGGCCGAGAGTTTAAAACCTGGCTCTGATACCAAGCTGAAACACCCCAAACCTGGCCCACGAGCCTCGACCGAATTTGGTATGTTCCTCGAGTTAAAATGGTTCAAATTCGTGGGTTCTTAGAAAATCTTCAAGTGATTTTGGGAGAAAACTCGATTTGGGTTGGGCTCAAGTTGGAAACTAGTTTGTTTTTGTGAAATATAAGTTTTATGAAGTTTCTTTATTGAGTTCCAAAACTTTAAGTAAAAGATATGCGATTTAATTTTAAAGATTTTGCCTTTCAAAACATTTGTATTTAGATGTCATAATATTTGAGTTTATTTTAAATTTAAATGCATGCATAATAGTTCATACTATGGCCTTATTACATCAAAATATTCCCAAAATAAATTGAAAGTACTTAAATAAAATAAATTGTCCAAATAAAATAATTCCTTCTTGAGCATGGTCACCACTAAGCTCACGCCAACCCGGTCCATTATTATGCGTCACCTAAAAATGATCCCTAGCGGGTGAGTCAAGCAGACTCAATGTGTACACAAACACTAAGTCCAAATAGATTAGTGCATATCAAGTCATACATGTTCATATCAAAATATACAATTAATGATGCATTCCCAAGTCCAAGCCTAGTTACCAACCGCTACACATCACCCGTACCAACTGCTGCACCGTGGGACTACTAAGTCAACCTCCATCCGCTACACACCATCGAAGGCGATCATTGCAATCGGCGTGCTCATCACCCTTATAAATTGTGGCATAGCCACCAGATAATATTTTGTGTCATGAGACACCACATTCAGACTGAAGTCACCACATTCAGATAATGTGACCGAAGTCACCACATTCACTTCCCCTTTCATATTCACCCAAATGCCCATGTCATACAAAATCATGCATTATCATGCCATATTCTCTATTCACATTTTATAGATTCATATTTGTGCTTTAATGTTCTTATCATAATCCCAATAGGAATAGGAAAGCGTGCACGAGTACTTTGTACCATGGTATGGTACCTTAGCCATACTTTTCACATTCTTAATGACACATATATTTATATTCATTAAACATTGCCATAATCTTGTTAAGAAATAGTGTGGGGTACACACCTGATACACTTAGCGGTTTACTTAAATCCTAAAAAGCTCGATCTAAAGCCTTAGATCCCTTAGTTCCTATAATCGACCATTAGTAGACATATTAGCAAAAATCCATTCGGCTAGATAATTAAATCCCGAAGGACTTTTGAAACCAAAACTTACCTTGTTGCCGATTGGGTTATCAAACAAATCCCGAAAATGTTGTGCTGGTTCTTCTTACAATCGGCCTATACTAGATCACCTAAAGGATTAGTTTCAGCTTTTTAATCAAATAAGGAATAGACTTAAAACATCAAATATGGCCTTGGCCGATTGTACTTATGCACTTACCTTGCGATTTCCAAATCCCGAAAACACCACTTGACTATGAAGATTTCGACAGCCCTATACACATATGTTAGATTCGGCTTTAATACATAAATCCATAACCATGGCCCTTGGCCGAATATCACTTATGGCTTACCTTGGGTTCTTAAAATCCTGAAGATCTTTCTCCTAGAAATCGACAATAGGCCAAAATCCCGAATGACCCTTCATAGTTTCTGCCATAAAACAATATGAGGGATTAGTTCCTGAATTTCGACAGGCCTAAAAGAACAAAATGAAAATTGAACTTGATCTTACCCCTATAGATGAAATCAACAGCTCCTTTGACACCACAGAAGATTCGGCTTAGAGACTTGATGAACAATCGGCTATGGTCTTAAAACTTATCTTCGGCTTTTGATTGGGTTTGCAAAAGAAAAATAATTGATGATGGGAAGCACAGGGTATTTCGATTTTAATCAAAATAAAAGAAAGAAAGAAGAGTTGTTTGGAAGAATTCGGCTATGGTGATTTTTGGGAAGGAAATTCGGCTAGAGAAGAAAAAGAGAAGAAAGAAAGAATGAATGGCCTTATTTTCCCCTTTCAGCCGAAATTACTATCTAAGGAGCCCTCAATCGGCCAACTCTCCATATCTTGATAACTTTATCTTTTAATTATCCTTTCATCTTTCCATAAATCCTTACTTTGATTAATTATCCCCATTTATCTATTAAAATCAAAAGAATTTAGCTCCTAAATTGTAGCTTACTTGCCGTCCAACACTATCTACCTTGTAGCAAAAATAAAACTTCTTTTTGCTTCCCTTGTGGCTCGAACACAAGCCCTTTCCCCCTAGCATATGGCGTCACACACTAAAGCCCTAAGTGGCGCCTCCAAGCCACTTTTCCAAGCCCAATTGTGTGTCATATTTTCTCTATTAATTTCCTTAAGGCCCTGTTAGGCTTAGCTCCCTTATTAAAACTTAAAACACGATATTTTTCTAAGGCATTTCTTATTATTCTAAAGTTCACAAATTTCTTTAGACATAGTCACAACATACTCAAGCATGCTATTTCATATAACTAAGCATAAATGCATAAGCCCATTTTTAGGACATTACATGACACATTGCTCATGCTCCGTAGCCATGATACCTCAAGCATACCGGTTCAATCTTAAGAATTCCGCCTCGTACTCTGATACAACCTTACTCCCCTGAACCAGCCTCAGAAATGCCTTCCTCTGCGCATCAATATAACTAGACCCAATATACTTCTTACGTCGCTACCTTGAAATAATCCCAAGTGAGATCATTCATTTTAAAGCTGCAGCACTATTCTAAACCGTGAGCCACCATGGTATAACTCATCCCGAGAAGCGACACTACCCTTTCGGTTTCTCCTCGTGATCGGATCAAATCATCCATGATTGGCTCCGTCGCCTCAACCAATACTCGGTAGTAGTGGCTTACACCAAAAACACCTCGGAATACCTCGGCTCCATTGGCTCGAGTCGCTCGAGATCTGATTTTTGAGCTCCCATACCTCCACCTGCTCCAGCCACCCTCCCAAGAAATCGCAGCATCGCCTGCGATCGCATCATCCTCGTCGATCACGATACTCAACACCAGCAACTGGTGGTGGTGGCATCTCATTCTCGGACCCTTGACCAGACCTAACTGGTTCTGATACGATCATTCTGCCTCTACCACGTCCACGCACATTACAACCACATCCCCTAAAACTCATGTCTATGACCGTGATTTAATCTGCTTTAAGAAATTTTATGCATCAACTTCTGTTCCACTGATTACCCACGAACAAGTTTTATGTAAAGAAGTTTAGTAGTAGTTCTTTCGATCATTACAAAGTTTTCGTTTCAAGCCTTCTACCCTAATTCAGAGAATCACATTCCTTCCTCAACAACATCCACCACACATACCCACCACTTGTAGGGGTACTCTCGTTATTTCACTACTCGGGGGTATTTCAGTAATTTATCTTATCGAGGTATTTTAGTGATAAATAGGGGTTAATTCAAAAATTTTTACAAATCATAGGTATTTTAGAAATTTTAGAAATCGGGGTATTTTGGTAATTCCTTAGATCTAAGGTAGTTTTTACAAATCAAGGGGATAATTCGGTGATTTCAAAACTAGGGTTTTTATAAAATAGTGTAGCTAGTCCCTTTCGGGTTTTAATTATTGAATTTAGCCTGTGAATAAGTCCTCTTGGTTAGGGTGAACCGTCACTACGCACCAGGTAGGATTCGAGCGAAGAGGAGGTGAGTCACTAGGACTGCTTAAATACCAAGCTCCCCCTGAATCTAATCCTAGACATGCGCACAATTGTTGCCACACCCTTAACTCGGCGACTTACTCATAGGTTTGTTTGATTGATCTTTAAGTCTTATGTAATTTTGTGTTGGAGTAGGCTAATCCTAGGGTCCAATAGCTCCTAATCTACTAATCTATGATCTTCCACATACAAATCACACAATGATTAGGGGTACTTACTTGGGCGGATTGGTGCCGGAGACTCGGTGCCATGCTTCTCAAACCATATATTTCCTACAAATTTTTTTTTCAAAACCCTACTTTTAAACATTTTGGGCCTCGAGCCCACAGCCGAGCTTTTGAACTTGAATACCAAAATTGTAACACCCCAAACCCGATCAACATACCACGATCGAATCCGGCATGTCACAGAGTGAAAATGTTTCGAAGGAAACAAGTTTTCTGTTATTTTCAGCAAAAGGCTCTTTGTTTCTGTGTTTGCAGAAACTCGGTGCATGTATAGTTGAAGTCGTTAAGTTACTTTGAAATCCTGAAAGGCTTTTTAAAACTCGTTATCATTCATTACCTAAGAAAAACGTTAAAGTCTATTGAAACCCGAGTGAATTCTTACTTGGTTAATTTAAAACCGTTTGATTTTGAGCAGGTAAAACTTAGATTTTGAAAAATCATTTAAGTTAACTTTGTTATCCTCTTGTGAATATTGTTACCCGATGGTAAGATTTAGAAAACCCGTTGTGTAGTTTAATTTTTGAAAACTTTGGTTATCAGGTTATTTCAAACATGTTAAACAATTTACTTGGCAACATTTAGAAAATTATAGCAGATATAATAAAACCCTAAATAAAAATACCAATGGCCTTATTACAAACCCAAATAAAATCAAAATTTAAAATGAAGGTACCCAAACCGAAAGTCCAAGTAAAACCAAAAATAAGCGTCAGCATGGCCACCTCGAGTCCACTGGCTCCTCATCCGCGATCACGAGTCACTGAAAAGATAAGGAGAAGGTGAGTCACCAAGACTCATGCATAATTCCCCTCCCGATTATAGCAACATTCTTACACAGGTCATAATCACTTAAACATATCATGCACCCTAACCTAGCCATCCACAACTCCTTTTTCTACCCCGTGTGGTACCAAACCACTGGTGGTGCCAAACCACTGGTGACCCAAAGATACGAATAATTCATATGTTGGGCCAACCCACGTTGTGATACCAAATCACTGGCGACAATCCCGTTTTATCAAATGTAGGGCCAACCCATTGTGGTGCGAAGCCACTGGGACGAGTCGCTATGAGGTGCCAAACCTTTGGTGACCCAAAGTCACGAATATCAACTGTGGTACCAAACCACTGGTGGTGCCAAACCACTGGTGACCCAAAGTCACAGATAACATTCTTCCCCCTCCTCTCATATCACCCACGATAATGCACATGCATATATATATCATGCCAACATGCTTAATCGTCAAACATATATCGAACATAACATAGATAATAGCATCGATAATCATGCATCTTAAACTCATCAAGCAGACTTACCGAAATCCTTGCTCATACCCATAAGGGTATCGTATCGTAATCTACACAATTTTTGGCTTTTAACAAAGTTTAGGTTATTAGCACATTTACATGGATTATGAAGTGTGTAAGATACACTCCTGGTTACTAACGCGATTACTGAATCCCGAAGATCAAGATCTAACGCACTAGATCCCCCTTCCTACATTCGGCCAATGACAACTATTAGCAAAGAGCCATTCGGCTACACTTGTAAATCCCAAAAAGTTAACGCATCTAATAACCATCCTTACCTTAGCGCTTTTTGATCACCAGTCACAACCCGAGATATACGAGAGAGAGCCTTCCCTACAATCGGCCAAGATCTTAAACCACATAACTAATAGCCTTCGGCTTTTCAAAAGAATAAGAGAAAGATTAAGTCGATATGTAACCTTACCACAGTCTTTAATGGAACTGCTTGATAGAGAATAGATGATCACGATCCACTGCTTCAAAATCCCGAAGACCCTAGAGGAAACCAATTTCACAGATGAATGAGAACCAAGACAAATGCTAAAATTTCACTTTTGTGTCATGTGAGTCGATGAAGAAAGGAAAAAAAGAAGATAGGAGAGATTGGCCATAACAAACTTACCTCCTCCAAATCGGAGTCGACCCACCAAACCCGAGAGGACACTTGTCTAATATTCGGCCAAAAGGGTTAACAAGAAAAGGAGAGTAGAGAGGTTTCGACTGACAAAGAAGGTTCGACTTATGAATCTAAGAGAGAAGAAAAGAAGAAAAAATCACAGGGGATGAGGAATGAGGTTGTCGAATGAAAAAAGAGAAGAAAGTTGGGTATTTCGGCACAAGAAGATTGAGAGAAGACGTCGAATGGAGAAAAGAGTATTGATTTTGGCTTTTGAGCAAAATACCGAGAAAGAAGGTGAAAGCAAGTTTCGGCTCTTTAAGGAAATAACAAAAGTGATTCGGCCAAAATCCCCCTATTGCCGAAAAATAGAAGAAGAAAAAGATGCAAGCACAGTTTCGGTTTCAAGAGAGAAAAAAACAATGGTTTGGATGCTGGAGAGTGAAGTCAACTAGAGCCTAGGGGTTTCGATTTTGCCTCAAACAACATGCTTCAAAGCCTGCTTTGCCTAAAGTGCCTACCTAGAATAACTAAGGAAAATTGGCACCTCTCCCAAATCTCCCAACCCATTACTCCTCCTCCCAACAGTCCATACTTCGGCCAACACTTCAAGCCTCTCCTGACCACTTATTTAAATTAGTTTGAATGAGTCAACCTCCTCAATTTTCTCCTCTCCATCCATTTCAAATCTTGTTGACTCGATCCACATCCTCCCAAGAGAGTCCTTCCTAAGTCCATCTTCTCCTTACTTCTGGCGTCAAAAATAATTACACAAGGGGAGATTTCTGCAGCTCGAACCAAGGCTCCCCTTCCCTGCATGTGGCGTCACCTTCCTTGCACCTTAGTGGCGCCTCCCTTGCCACTTTACCACTAGGTTATTTGTATCAAGACACTCCAACAACTCCTTTTAACCCCTAACTTCTTCAGCTCCCCTGAACCAATGCTTGAAAATAAAATTTTTCCTATAGTTTGGGCCTACCCTTGGCTCATATCTAGACCCTAAAACACCTCAATTAATAATGCAAATCAAGCCATACACATGCAAATAGTTCAAACATAATAGCCCCTATTTAAGGGTGTTACATGCTTCAATTATGCATGTCGAGACCACACTTTTGATTTGATATACTGAGATGATAAAGGCACCTAGGATTTAACCCACTCACTCCACAAAAAGCCTACCTTCATAATTAAACCCTAGTGAACCCCTTTGAATCCTAATAAACCGTTTTTGATTTACCCTTAATATTAACCTAAAAACTCACTCTTTTTTTGATTCATTAAAAATTTTCCCTATTGAATTAACCCTTTTTTCTCGAGATTTGATTTGAGCTGTTGCCTAACTATGTTTTTTATTTTAGTTGTTAAATTCTTTCTTATTATTGTACGTTCTTATTCTTAAAAAAAAGAGTTATGATATATTCATTATTAGTTCTATGATCATTTGAGCTTAAACAGTTAATTTCATATTTTGAGAAGAAGCTCGTGTTATTATGATAAGTCTTCAATTGATGAATTATTCAGTATTAGTTTATTTTTTCTAGTTAGGTAATTTGTCAATTCAATCTCGATTTTAACCCTTTAATTCAGCCTTTATCCACACCTTTAACCCAAGCCCCACTACAACCCTTTTAAAGACCTTTTGATTTGTGTATCATCTCATTTTATAGTGGTGGAGATTTGATTTTCATACAAGCCTATGGTAATAAATCTTCATGTTTGACTTTTGAGTGCTTTATCTTGAACCTTAAACACTTTGAGTACTTTGAGTGAATCCTTTGTGAGGATTTCAATTCTTGTCAATTTTGGATCAAAGGTAATTATTTAGATAAGGGGAAACACCTAAGTTTTCGTGCTACAAAAATTTGTGACTTAGATTGTTTGAATCTTTAGGACTCTTTAAGTTAAATTATCCATGTATGAATTATTTATGAATTATGATGAGACATTATTGATGAGAATTATGATTTGATGAAGTTAATTTTAATTGTGAGTTGAGGATTTTGCTTGAGGACGAGCAAATGCTTAAGTGTGGGAATATTTGATAAACCGTAATTTGTACATATTTTAACCCCATGCTTGGCTTATTTTTGGATGAATTTTCATTAGATTTTATGAATTCGATGCTCCTAATCCCTTAATTTCATGTTTTATATTTAGGAGAGCTTAGGGGGTCGAAAAGAACAAGAAACAGACCAAAAGGGGACAAAATGGGCCTACCTTAGGAATCAACACGGCTGGGCTATCAAACACGGCCATGTGTTACGAGCAGAATCAAACATGGCCTAGATCAACATACACAGGTAGACCACATGACTGTGTGTGGCGAGAAGAAGCGAGCATGGTTTAAGAAATCAAACACGGGCGTGCCACACGGGCATATCCCCACCGTATCAAAGTTTAATTCTATTCGGAATGGGCCACTTGTGGGCCAAGAGAGGTGTTCCAAAGCCTATATAAACACCCTAGGGGGAAACCTAAATGAGGAGGCCGAGGAGGAGGCAGAAAAGACTCGAAGACAGCCATCGGAAGCAGCTTAGGAGAAGGATCTCGGTCAAGGCTGAAGATCTCCCATCAAAATTTTTAGAAGTTTTTGGGTTTTCTTATGTTTTGTTGTTTTCCCTATTTTAAGATGTTTCCTTCTATCATTATGAAAAAAATCCCTTAGATACCTAAAGGGATGAACCCTAAGATGGGTCTTATTATTATTTGATTTATAAGATAAATACTTGTTCTTATTCTTAATTGTGAGTTCTTATTCTTGTTTTGATAATTCAGGTTATTAATTCAAGTCGAATGTGCTTATTCAGATGAGCAAAAGTCCCTGTTTAAGAGTAGATCAACATATCAGCTTCAGTCTGAACCCATTCATTAGAATACTTGCTCAGTCTAACAAACTCTAGTTCATACTCGGTTACTGTAATATTTCCCTATTTGAGTTCTAAAAATTCCTTATTTTTTTGATCTAGGAACCTCTGGCTAATATATTTCTTTCTGAACTTGGTTTGGAAGAACTCCCACGTAAAATTTTCTCGCGGTACAAAAGAAGATATGGTTTTCCATGAAACACCCCAAACCCAGCCAAAACGTTACGACCGGATCTGGCATGGCACATGAAAGGAATGTCTAAAAAACTGTGCGTTCTTTAAAAGTTTGTGTTCTTTATATTTGTTGTGAAAAGTCAAGTTTAATTAATTTTAAATAAGAAACAATTTATTGATATTTTGGAAAATGGTTATTAAGGGTTTAGGAAATTCCCATATTGAACATTTAATAATAGTAGGCAGTAGTCAAATTAAAAGCGAAACCAACCAAAATACCAAAATTAACGTTGTAGAGGCCTTATTACAAATTTGTAAACCAAACTTATAGTAAAACAACTCCCATGATAAATATTAAGATAAAATCAAAATATTGAGCATGGCCACCTCGAGTCTGCCTTCGCTCCCAAATCTGCGATCTAATGATTACCTGCAAGATTTAAACAAAAGAGTGAGTCATCGAGACTCAGTGTGCAATTCCCCTTACCACGATAACCGGGCCTAAGCCCACAGTAATATGTTAGCCCAATGCCATGGCATATCAATAACTAGTGCAATACAATTAAACCACATGTTTCCCAAATGGGCTTCGCCCAAACCACACAATCCACATACCACACATGATGATGCAAATATGTTACCCAACCCAACCTAGAATCCATCCTCTACACACCCCCGTACCAACCATTACACACTAGAGGATTACTGAATCGACCCTCCAACCGCTACACACCCTCGAAGGCAGTCGCTGCAGTCAACTGCTCATCGCCCTTAATAAGTGGCATAGCCACCGGATAATGTGACAACGTCATCGAATCATAATATTGTGACATGAGTCACCGAATAATGTGGTAAAACCACTGGAACACTTCCTCTTTTCGTTGTAACTTCCCGATCCCATGCATATGCAACATGTTATAATAATTACGTGTATGCGATGACATGTATGCAAATCATATATCGATAACGTATGAAACAATTACCATCATAATCGAATAATGATATACAACATAATCAAGCTAACCAACCTCTAAGGGTATAACAAGAATTTTACCTACCAAGGAATTTTGTAATTTACCCACCAAGGGTATTTTTTAATTTACCTACCAAGGGTATTTTAGTAATTTACCCACAAAGGGTATTTTCGTAATTTACCACCAAGGTATTTTCATAATTTGACCGCAATGGCCCCCGGAGGTCTAATGTTACCCCAGCGACTTGGCTACCATTTTGGTTGTCACTGGACTATTGGGCCTAAAACCTAATTTCGACCCATTCGAGCCCACACTCGTGTGACCCACCTAACACAAATCTAGCCACGTATATAGGTTCCACCTAGTCTAGTTCACTATATACTATATCATCATACAATTTATTCCAATTGGGCCCACAGGCCTATTGGGCCCACTTCGGCCCATCGCGGCCCAAGCAGTCCCAACCCATAAGAACACTACGATGGCCTCAACTATCGCGTTGAAGCCCCATCTATTGCATATGGCTACTATTGCCGTGGATGACACTTTGGTATTTTCCGCTCTACAACTAGAGTAGAGAGAGTTACACACCTGATAGGACTCTGGTGCTAAACCGCGCTGCGACCACTCCTGTGCCCAACGCCCACCAAGGTATGTTAACCCTCCTCTTGGCATGCTCTTTATATAGCTAGCTCTTCACCTTCATTCCTTGTATCTTTCCGATGTGGGATCCCTTCGTCAGTAGAGTTTAAATTCAACTGAAACTCTTACCGTCCAATCCACAAAATAAATACTCCCTTGCTCCTCATGAGATCCGAACCCAGGCTCTCCCATCAGCCGATTCACGTCACTTGCCACTAAGCCACCAGCTCCTCTTGTGTCTTAAACCGTGCACAACTAAATATAAACTATGGCCAAATTCTAAGATCCAAGTAAAAAGAAAACCAAAATGCAAAAGCCAAGATTTGAACCTTGGACCTCCTTCCTTCCTTGTGACGTCACCCCCTTGTCCCTTATGTAACGTCACTTTGCCACTACACCACACACTCCACTTGTGTTACTTTTCTCCATATTTTATTCTTAAGGCCTACCTGCCAACTTTCAAGGTTTTTTTTCACCTAAAACCAAAATTTCCCCAAAGCCAATATTTGATCCCCGGACTTCATAACCTTCCAAAATCACTTATCTAAAAAGTCCAACTTGCACTTAAGCCGATCTCCTGTTCTCTAAAAATTTTAAACGCTACTACGCCTAAGGCCCATTGGGCTCAATTCTCCTAGGCCCAATTTCAGGATGTTACAAATCTACCCTCCTTAAATAAATTTCATCCTCGAAATTTCCAACTACTAACAGTCACACATCCTAACCCACCACACTACGCTCTTATGCAAGACTCGATCTTAATAAAACTAATATACTTTCTAACTAAATCTTGGAACCCTTCACATAACCAACTATCTACCACGGAAGCAATGATATATTTTCACACATACATACAATTCCTATATTCAAGCATCACATCCACACATCACAGAATAAATACAATCATTCTGCATATAACAGAATATAGTAAAAAGGAAACTTACGAATTTGGTGCCAGAGACTCGGGTGCCATACTTATAGAAAAGATATTTATATTTTCTAAACCATCCTTTGAAAACATTTTTGAACCCAAACCCACAGCCGAGTTTTGAACTGGGCTCTGATACCAAATTGAAACACCCCAAACTCGGCCTAAACATTACGACCGGATCTGGCATGTCACATGAAAGGAATGTCTAAAAAACTGTGCGTTCGTTAAAAAGTTCGTGTTCTTTATATTTGTTGTGAAAAGTCAAGTTTAAGTAATTTTGAATAAGAAACGGTTTATTGATATTTTGGAAAATGGTTATTAAGGGTTTAGGAAATTCCCATATTGAACATTTAATAATAGTAGGCAGTAGTCAAATTAAAAGCGAAACCAACCAAAATACCAAAATTAACGTTGTAGAGGCCTTATTACAAATTTGTAAACCAAACTTATAGTAAAACAACTCCCATGATAAATATTAAAATAAAATCAAAATATTGAGCATGGCCACCTCGAGTCTGCCTCCGCTCCCAAATCCGCGATCTAATGATTACCTGCAAGATTTAAACAAAGAGGTGAGTCATCGAGACTCAGTGTGCAATTCCCCTTACCACGATAACTGGGCCTAAGCCCACAGTAATATGTTAGCCCAATGCCATGGCATATCAATAACTAGTGCAATGCAATTAAACCACATGTTTCCCAAATGGGCTTCGCCCAAACCATACAATCCACATACCACACATGATGATGCAAATATGTTACCCAACCCAACCTAGAATCCATCCTCTACACACCTCCGTACCAACCATTACACACCAGGGGATTACTAAATCGACCCTCCAACTGCTACACACCCTCGAAGGCGGTCGCTGCAGTCAACTGCTCATCGCCCTTAATACGTGGCATAGTGATCGGATAATGTGACAACGTCACCGAATCATAATATTGTGACATGAGTCACGAATAATGTGGTAAAACCATTTAACACTTCCCTTTTGTTGTAACTTCCGATCACATGCATATGCAACATGTTATAATAATTCGTGTATGCAGTATGACATGTATGCAAATCATATATCAGATAACGTATGAAACGAATTACAATCATAATCAGAATAATGATATACAACATAATCAAGCTAACCAACCTCTAAGGGTATAACAGTAATTTTACCTACCAAGGG
This sequence comes from Gossypium rotundifolium, assembly GCA_025506655.1. NCBI lineage: Eukaryota > Viridiplantae > Streptophyta > Magnoliopsida > Malvales > Malvaceae > Gossypium > Gossypium rotundifolium. The sequence goes on along the minus strand of CP106732.1, from coordinate 112,959,743 downwards.
TATTTTTGTAATTTACCCACTAAGGGTATTTTCGTAATTTACCTACCAAGGGTATTTTCGTAATTTACCCACAAAGGGTATTTTCGTAATTTACCCACCAAAAGTATTTTCATAATTTCGCACCTGCAATGGTCCTCCCGGAGGTCTAATGTTACCCTGAGTGACTCGGCTATCATTTTCGATCGTCACCAGACTACTGGGCCTAAAACCTGATTTCGACCCATTTGAGCCCACACGCTCGTGTAGCCCACCTAACACAAATCTAGCCACGTATATAGGTTCCACCTAGTCTAGTTCACTATATGCTATATCATCATACAATTTATTTCAATTGGGCCCACGGGCCCATTGGGCCCACTTCAGCCCATCGCGGCCCAAACAGCCCCAACCCACAAGAATACTAATGATGGCCTCAACTATCACGTTGAAGCCCCACACGTGCGCTCGCACGCTCATGTGGCTACTATTGCCGTGACCGGCACTTCGGCATTTGCCGCTCTACAACTAGAGTAGAGAGAGTTACACATCTGATAGGTCTTTGGTGCTAAACCGCGCTGCGACCACTCCTGTGCCCAACGCCCACCAAGGTATGTTAACCTCCTCCGGCATGCTCTTTATATAGCTAGCTCTTCACCTTCATTTCTTGTATCTTTCCGATATGGGATCCTTCATCGAGAGAGTTTAAATTCAACTGAAACTCTTACCATCCAATCCGTAAAATAAATACTCCCTTGCTCCTCATGAGATTCGAACCCAGGCTCTCCCATCAGCCAATTCACGTCACTTGCCACTAAGCCACTAGCTCCTCTTATGTCTTAAACCGTGCACAACTAAATATAAACTATGGCCAAATTCTAAGATCCAAGTAAAAAGAAAACCAAAATGCAAAAGCCAAGACTTGAACCTTGGACCTCCTTCCTTCCTTGTGACGTCACCCCCTTGTCCCTTATGTGGCGTCACTTTGCCACTACACCACACACTCCACTTGTGTCACTTTTCTCCATATTTTATTCTTAAGGCCTACCTGCCAACTTCCAGGGTTTTTTTTCACCTAAAACCAAAATTTCCCCAAAGCTAATATTTGATCCCGGGACTTCATAGAAGCACTTTAACCTTTCAAAATCACTTATCTAAAAGGTCCAACTTGCACTTAATCCGATCTCTTGTTCTCCAAAAATTTTAAACGCTACTATGCCTAAGGCCCATTGGGCTCAATTCTCCTAGGCCCAATTTCAAGATGTTACATTCCACCAATGGTAAGCTGTATCTTTCAGCAAGGATACCTCACTTTTCAAACACTCGGCAGGAGTACATGACAATTTATCGAGAACCCGAATACTATTTTCCAGCCATAACTCAACCCTCTCTGGATCATCATCGGTTGTAGCCCTGAATTCTTCAGCCTCATATTTTCTAATCTTATCAACCAGAGCCTTACCAATTCTGACAGGTCCAATACCCTGTGGTGTTTCATCGGGTTGTAAAACAGGTGGGAAGGTTGTTGAATAGTAGGACGTGTTCTCATATATTCACTAAATCATTCATCCATCATTTCAAAGAATACAACTTTTGCCTCTTCAAGGCCCTCAAACATGGGCCTCCTACTACTACTAGTTGTGACTCGTTGCACAGAAGCTTGAGCAGTGCTCTCAGCTTCCTCAGACTCATCTCGAGCTTGGTTGGAAGATATTACTATATGAAAATACATTAAAAAGTGTACAGGAGATATCACACTATCATGATTTATATAATGGCATGCATAGCTAGACTGTACTTACTACTTTAGTCCAAGAATCGGCTAAACCGTGGCTCTAATACCACTAAATGTAACATCCCTAACCGTATCCGTCACCAAAATAGGGTCACAGAGTATTACCAAGGTTTACAGAACATTCTCATGCAATTTATATTAACCATACTGTTCATACTCCAAAATTTTCTCATTGTCCCTTGAATGTGCCCTCGAAGCCCAAAACGAGTATTAGAATTGAATCGGGACTTAATCAGAACCACTAAGAATTTTTTGCAAAATTACAAAATTTTTCTAAGGTACAGGGCTTACATGCCCGTGTGGTCCAAGGCAAGGAAGAAGCCAGGAAATTTCAAGAGGGACCGAGATAATGAAAATAATAAATTTAAAAATAAAAATTAATTAAAGAAAAATAATTTAATAAATAAAAATAAACTAGAAAGAAATCTTAAAATTTATTTGAATTACACTCTTCGATCCATGACCTCACTATAATCATCAATTATTTCGTTTATATCAAATTTTTCTGCAATTTCTTTCTCAATGTACATCACCAGAGAACTTCTTAAAAAATCATTTTCCATCTTGCTAGAAGTCGAGTCTTCACAATCTTCATAGCAGAAAAACCACATTTTAAGGATGTTGAAACTAGAAGAGTCAATATAAGACGAATCAATCTGTCAATGAGTGGGTGCATGATTGACTTTCCACTTTCAACTAAGCTTCTACAAAGTTCAGAAAGTGTTGATATTTTTCTCAAACCTGGATGCCTACATACATCAAGTTCATAATGCTTCAACTCATATGGGAGACGTTCTTTCTCTTGTTGAGAAAAATCTTTGGATAGAACTTGTTTACAAGAATGCAAATTTTATCAATATCAAATAACTTGAAAAACTCCTTGGAATCTAAAGCTCTAGTAAGAGTGAGAAGCTCGTCAACATTTTCGTTAAACCTGCTCTTCAACTCTTGCAACTGAGTATCTATTGTAGCAAAAATATATCCACTCGATAATGATGCTCCACTATAACATCTTTCTTCTTGTTGCGACTATGACCCACAATGTATTGAGCATTCATATCTGGAAAATCCAACACCTAAGTTTCACAAAAAGATATCACATTTTTCAACAATTCATTCCATCCATCATCTCTCAACTTTTGAATTAAATCTTTCATTGTCAAAACTAAACTCATGGCATTTAATATATCTTGAGAATGACGTTGCTGAGCTTGACAAAGGTTATTAGTAGTCCCTAAAACTTCCTTCATCATATGAAAAATAAAAATAAACTCAAAAAATCTCAATCTATTATATGCACTATGAGCATCTCCTCGCTGAGAATAGTTAAAAGCGGTATTTTTTAAATTTTCAAGAATTGTTCTAGCAGCATTTTACATCTTCAGCAGACTAGTAACTGAATTTAAATGGAAACTCCATCGAGTCTCACCAGGACATTGAAAAGTGCCAATCTGATTCATTCCTGTTCCAGTTGCTAACTCATTGATGGATACCAAACGAGATATTTCAGCTGCTTGGGCTTTTTATAATTCATCGTGTCGTTTGGAAGAAGTTGAAGCAATATTAACAATATCAGACAAGTCTTTAAAGAATTGATGTACTTCAAGCACTTCTCTAGCTACTGCAACCAATGCTAACTGAAGACGATGAACAAAATAGTGAACATAATAAGCATATCGAAAATCATTCAAAATCAAAGCTTGCAAGCCATTAAATTCCCCATCATAGCCTTGACCTCGGATATTTTGTATGTCAAAACTATGTTGTAAGAGAACATTAAAAATCACATTCTTCAAAGTCAATGATGTAGTATCTTTAACATGGACTATATCAAAAAATCGTTCTTTTACCTATCCCTGTTTATAAACAAATCTCAAAATAAGTGCCATTTGCTCTTTTTTCGACTCGTCTCTCGCTTCATCCACAATAATGCTGAACTTTCTGTCACCAATTTCTTCACGAATTACATTATGAACTCTAATGACATAAACTTGCAATATCTCTTTTTGTATTGTTGAAGAAGTATAACAGGCATTTTGTGGAGCACTTTTCAAAACATCTTCAACTTTCTCATCATACGATGCTAATAGTGATAACAATTCAAGAAAGCTCCCACTATTTTTTGATCCGAGCTTTCATCATGACCTCTAAAAGCACACCTTTGAAATGTCAACCATCGAACAACATCTATACTAGTTTTCAGACGTAGACGATTAGCTAAAATTTGTTGTGTAGTTTGTCTATCAAGTCATACTTCAATATGTTGAGCTTGATTCATTAAATCTACATAAGCTCGTTGTGCATTATTATGCAGTGAATTCGAATCTTTTCCCATATGTGTCAAAAAAGCACAATTGTATCCGTCGTGTATCTTTTTCCAATTAATGAAGCCATTATGAGTAAATGCAGTTGATCCAAAACGACTACTTGGATTACTATTAAAAAGAAAACAAGGCAAACAAAATACTGCATCTTTAGAAGGTGAATATTCTAACCAGGAAAATTATTTAAACCATGATGGTTGAAAATAACGAGGATGCTTTTTTGAATTGGAAGCAGGATATTCTGAAAGAATGGGTTGATATGGTCTAGCCTTAATATAAGCTCTTCGAATTTCATCACACATATTAACCGGATACTCATATATTTGCTTACGTAACCCAGGTTCACGTTCTAAGTTAGACAAATCAAGTGCCTCATCTTCAACTCTAGGAATTTTAGAAGGACGAGCATCAGAGTTTAAAGGAGCAAACGATGAAGGTGGTACCTTAATTTGTGATGATTCTGAAGGTGATTGTGTAGTCTCTGTACTTTTCCTTTTAAAAAACAAATCAATTGTTTTCGACTTCATAACTACAATGGCTTAAAAAATAAAAAAATTAATAACTATAAAATAAAATTAAACTATAAACTTTAAAACACAATAAAAACAAAATTAATAACTATAAAATAAAATTAAACTATAAACTTTAAAACACAATAAAAACAATTGTGAAATTGTAAAAAGATGAAAAGAAAAACCTTAGAAGATGAACTCAAAGCTGCGTTTGAAGGACAAATGTTGATGACAATAGTTGTTAATAGCAATAGGAAAAGAGACTTCTTTTTCACTAGTTAACAAATTGAATCTTAACCTAAATTCACATTTAATATTTTATTAAAACTATCATCTAAAAAAGAAAGTTGGAAATATATCGATATTACATTTAATGTTATATTAATGTTGATTACAATAATATATTATATAAATATTTAAAGTTAAAAAGTTAAAATTTATTATATGGATAAAATAAAAAAATAAAGATTTTTTTAATGTTCAAAGTTGGAAAGCGGGGCCAAACAACAATTTAAGGGGGGCAAAGTTTTCAAATCTTAAGGGACTAAATAGTAAATATTTTTTTATAATTTTAGAGGGGCCAGAGCCACTGCCAGCCCCCCAAATTCACCACTGGTCTAAGGGACAGGCCCGTGTGACCCTGGGACACGCCCATGCTACAGGCGGTGTTCGATTTAGGGTGCTCTCTGACTTGCACCACACGGCCATGCCACTCGCCCATGTGCTAGGCAATGTGGATAATTAATTTAATTCGAAAGTGTAGGTTTCACAGCCAACACACATGCCCGTGTCCTAAGTTGTGTCTCCCACATGATTGAGACACACGCCCATGTCTCCGCCCTTGTGCTCAATTTTAAGCATTCTATTTTCTCGAATTTAAGGTGCAGGGGACACACAGCCTGGCTACACACCTATGTACTCGGTCATGTGTCACACATGGCCTAGACACACGCCCGTGTATCCACTCGTGTGGACAAAATGAAGCCATTTCTTAGCTTCATTTTCTCACCTAACTTTTCCAACAACTTACACCAACACTTGTATGAATATACCAGCCAAATCAAGCATTAAAACAAAGCTTAAATTAACATTTATCATGGCATAATACCACATGCAATTCATGGCTATAAGCATACTTTTAATGCATATACAAGATACCATTCATCCACACTTAACACATAAATATTAAACATGAGATAACTTATAACATACCAAATTAAATCATTACTAGCCATTCCAATGGCTAGATTACAAAACATCACTTACAAGTCAACATTTGGCCAAATAAGTCTATACATGCCATTATACCAAAATGAGATTTCTAAGTATACCAAAAAGGAGATAGTGGATAGTGTGATTATGCTCCGACCGATCCTCCAACCTTCGCGAGCTTACGAGCACTATAAAACAAGGGAAAATTAAACGGGGTAAGTATTTTCATGCTTAGTAAGTTCATATAACAGAAAATAAACTTACCGATTATATTTATTCAAACTAGCATACGTAAATATACATTTCATCCATTATAGGTAGTTCACCTAAACATATACACTTAATCAAACAAGTTAGTCACATAACATCATTTAAATATCAAGTAAACATAAATAAGCTCATTATATACAAGCTTCCATTAGTTCTACCTTTCCATATTTTGAGAGTCTTTTCTGTTGAACTAATGAAATTTCGATGGAAATTCGGTGATGTACATAAGGTATACATATGAATTATCCGTTAATTCGTATTCATTATTACCCATTGGGCATAAGTTCGAAGAGCACTCTCTCGAGCCGCATATTTTACAATAGGATTACCAGTCCAGGCTAAATCCCAATTTTCAACCGATATTCACCAGAGTCATTTAGGATTTCCAGTCCAGACTAAATTCTATTATGGTTACCGTTTGGGCTAAACCCAATCTATAACATTTGCTCGAGAGGCTTAAACTCAGGATTTCTTGCCCGGCTAAATCCTATTTGTAACCTTTGCCATATTATATCCGTTTAAAGAAATCACCACAATTCATTGAATTTCTATATTCAACCAAGATATGATATTTTATCAATATTTTCAACTTGTAACTATTTCATTATGTATATCATCACATACATATTATCACAATCACACAACTCAATTCAAATATATTAACGTACCAATTTAAGTTACACGAATTTACCTTGACAGTTGTTCGAGTTTGAATTTCAACTAATCCAAAACTTTTTATTTCCCTCGATCCAGTTCTGTAGTTGGTCTTTCTGGGTATTTCTAAGCTTGAAAAGTTCTCTTCCTCTCTCCTAGGGTTTCCATAAAAAAATTTGGGGAAGAAGATGAATAGAAAAGATGATAATTTCTTTTTATTTTTCTATCATCTTTTAATTTTATTAATTTTCAATTTAGTCCCTAGTCATTTCTAATTTTTCCATGGATGAGTCACCAAGAAAAATCTACATACTTTTCTTAGTGGTCTAATTACCATATAAGGACCTCTATTTTTGAATTCCATAGCTATTTAATCCTTATAGCTACTAGAATTCAACTTTCACATTTTATGCAATTTAGTCCTTTACCTAATTAACCACACAATCGATAAAATTCTCGTATCAAAATTTTCACGTGACATTCCTATCATAATACCAACCATAAAATAAAATAAAATTGTATTTTAAGGTTCAGATTTGTGGTCACAAAACCACTGTTCCGATCTCACTGAAAATGGGTTATTACAACTCTCTCCCTTAGAAATTTTCATCCTCGAAAATTCTACCAAAAAAGAGGTTAGGTACTACTTCCTCATAGTATCCTCTAGCTCCCAGGTAGCTTCCCCTAAACCATGCCGTTGCCAGAGCACTTTTATTAATGCCACCTTTTTATTTCTTAGCTCTTTCGTCTTATGAGCAAGTATTTTGATCAATTCTTGATTGTAGTTCATATCAAGCTAAATCTCAACTTCTGTTGGAGTAATAACATGTGAAGGGTCCAATCTATATCGTCGTAACATGGATACATGGAAAAATTGTGAATCTTATCAGGCTCAGGTGGTAATGCTAACCGATATGCAACCGCCCGATTCTTTCAATGATTTCATAAGGTCCGATGAACTATGGACTCAATTTCCCTTTACTACTGAATCAAAGAGCTTTCTTCCATGGTGACACTTTTAGGAACACTTTATCACCAACCTGAAATTCTATCTCTTTTCTTTTCAAATCGGCATAGGACTTTTGATGGTCTGAGGCAACCTTCAAACTGTCTCAAATTATCTTCACCTTTTTCTCGATTTCACGGATTAATTCAACTTTGTGTATCTTTTTCTCGCTTAACTCTGTCAAATACAATGGAGTTCTACATTTGTGACCATATAGAGCCTCATACGGTGCCTATAACAACCCGATTTAGGGCCTAGTCAAAATAGTGGTATGAGACCATGAATTTGAGTTAGTGAAATGAGTTTTAAGGTTTAAGAAATGTTTGCATGATAGTATGAAAGTTTCATGAAGAAATTTTATGAAATTGTCTTTGAATGGTCCATTAGGACTAAATTGCAAAAGTTGCAAAATTTGAGATTCTAGAAGCTTTTAGTATGAAATAGCTTTGGACTATTAATTAGAAGTCCTTAAATAGGAATTTTCCCAATTTATAAATTTTGGACAAAAATGGACATAAGTTAGTAAATTGTGAAAATTTAGTGAGAAGGGCATTTTGGTCATTTAATTAATTAAATGATTAAAAAGGAAAAAGATGACAAAAATCTTATTCATCTTCTTCCTCCTCGTGCCAAAAATTTGAGAGACCCCATAGCTAGGGTTCTTCAATTTTTGAAGCTTGTTAGTAATTGCATCTTAGCCCTGTTTTTAATATTTTTCGTATTTTTAGAGTCCTCGTAGCATGAATTAACAATTTTTGGCTATAAGTTGAGCTAGAATGCATGTTCATAAAAATACCCATGTATGACATACTTGTAAAATGATGTTTTATGGAAGATTATGAGAGTTTGATATTAGATAAACATCTTTTCCTAAGTGAATTTCATGAAAAATGTTAGTAAGGACTAATTTGTAATAGATATGAAATTGGTCATACATTTGTAAATAGTAAGAATTTGATATTGCTATAGTTGATAAAATGAATCAACTAAGCATGAAGTTTAAGAAAGTTGAATGAAAATCACTTTACGAGCCTAGGGGCAAAAGTGTAATTATGAGACAATTTAGAGGTAAAATGGTAATTTTGCCAAGGTATGAGTTAAGAGTCAATTTAGTCAATGTGTGTATTAAATGAGTTAAATTTTTATTATAGATCAAGAAAAATGAAGCCCGGATCAAAACCGAGGCAAGAACAAAGTCGATGACTAAATTACATTATCTACATACATTTTGTACATTGAGGTAAGTTTGTATGATTTCCAAACTTCATGAATATTTTCATTGTATTGCTTGATATGTTGTTGAATATACACTACTTTCATGAGAATGTTTAATGGTATGTTAAACCAAGAAATTAACGAGATTATGTATGTGAAAGTCCCGATTGAAGTTGAATTACCTAGGATGTTCAATCTACCACATGAGATAAGAAAGTCCGTATAAGATCAAGCCAAGGCATGGCAAATCAATCAAGAAAAGATGTCATGTAAGACCAAGAAAAGTCTTGGCATTGATGAATTATTATGAGATGAAGACCCATGTAAGTCCAAGCCAAGGCATGGAATTGGTGAGTCTCCAAGCAAAGATGTCATGTAAGCCCAAGACAAGTCTTGGCATTGAAGAGTTATCATGAGATAAAGATCCCATGTAAGTCCAAGCCAAAGCATGGCATTGGTGAGTAATAAGGAAGATTTCATGTAAGCCCAAGCCAAGGCTTGGCATTGACAAAGAAAAGTTACCAAGCAAGACCATGTCAAGACATGGTAATGGTAAGTTCCCAAGGAACCCACAAGGAAGAATTCGTGTAAGTCCATGTTAAGACATGGCGTCGCTATCAAGTTAAGAAATCCCATGTAAGACTATATCAAGGATATAGCATTGGCATCAAGGTACATGTGGAATGAGATTTAGTATCCTCTGTTATTCATAGTAATTCATTGGGTAAAAGAGTAAAGATTGAATGAAAAAGCAAGAAAGTTAAGTAAGTGAAGCTATCACCAAGTTATGTTAGTTAAAATTAACTAAGAATATTATTCATGTTATGAATGATGAAGTTGAGATTATGTTTATCATAGTAAGGTATGTTGATCTATGTGATCAAGTGATATAGGTATTTTGTTTACTTTCAAGCATAAGACTGGCAAGTACCATGAGGAATGTAAGAATCAGAAAGAGTAAGTAAGTTTAAGTATTTGAGATTTATGATGCCATTGTATGATGAATGGTTCATGTTAAGCAAATATATTGCTATATGCACTACATGCAAACTTATTAAGCTAAATGCTTACGTCTTTAATTCTTTTCTTTCACGTAGTCCTGCCAAGCTAATTTATGGATCATTGACGTCGAGCTCGAAGCACACTATCAATCATTATTTTGGTATAGCCAAGTTGTTTTTGTTTAAGTATGGCATGTATAGGAATCATTTCATTTTGAAATATGTATTAAGAAAAGCCAAAGTATTGGCTATTAAGTTCATTATTCTTTTTGTGTATGGCTAATGAGATTGGCCAAGCTTGACTAAGTATGTGCATTTATTAATATTAATGGAGTATGCACTTTTTTGGTTAATGTTAGATGAAGTATTTGGATTGGTAGTTTTGGCTTGAGATTGGCCTTGATTTCAAGGTGGTAATTGGCTTGGTAAATAGCCTCTAAGTGCCCACACGGATAGACACATGGACGTGTGTCTGGGCCGTGTGTTCCCTGCACATTAGTGTCTTAAGTCAGAATAGACCACGGGCTAACCCCACGGTCGTTTTTATAGACCGTGTGTGATGCACGGTCAGTACTTGGGCGTGTGCCCCAGGACGTGTGAATAAGTCAGTATGTCAAGGTTTGACACACGGTCTAGGGCCATGGGTGTGTCAATATCGCGTGTAAACTATCAGTATCCTCCATGGGTGGAAGACATGGGCATGTCTTATGGGTACACAAGCGTGTCCCAAACCACACAGGCGTGTGACCCCTATTTTGAGAGAAAAGTCTCTAGTTGAGTTCCAAAAGTTTTCGGACGTAAGTTTAAGGCCTCATAGGCCCATGAAATGTATGAATTGACTAAGAAAGAGAAGTTTTTAATTCAAACAAAATTTTATAGCCTGTAAGTATATGTTTAAGAAGGTTCAAGCATAGTAATGTCTCGTATCCAATTTTAGCCAAGTATGGGGTGTTACAGTGCCATTTTAATACTGGACTGATAACTATTATTGTAAGCAAATTCAATCAAAGGTAGATACCTTTCCCAATTACCTCTAAATTCAAGTACATAACACCAAAGCATGTCCTCTAAAATCTGTATCACATGTTTAGACTGTCCATCTGTTTGAGGATGGAATGTAGTACTAAGGTGTAAATGAGTGCCTAAAGCTTCTTGCAACTTACTCCAAAATTGGGATGTAAACCGGGGATCTCTATCAGAAATAATGGAGATTGGCACTCCATGTAGCCTTACAATCTTAGAGACATATAATTCAGCCAATCTATCCAATGAAAAATCCATACGTACCAGGATAAAGTATGCCGACTTCGTTAAATGATCGATAATTACCCATACAACATCTTTCTTTTTCGGCGACAAGGGTAATCTTGATACAAAGTCCCTGGTAATCCTTTTCCATTTCCATTTCGGATCGTAATTGGTTGCAATAATCCCAAAGGCACTTGATGTTCAGCCTTTACTTGTTGACATATCAACCATCTAGATACAAATTTAGAGATATCTCTTTTCATTCCCAACCACCAGTACATTTTCTTCAAGTCATTATACATTTTGTTACTATCGGGATGCACAGACATGACACTATTATGTGCTTCATGTAAAATCTTCTATACTAGTTCTAAATTCTTTGGTGCACATATTCTATCTCTGAACAACAAACAACCATCTAAATCAATCTGAAACTCTGAATCAAGATCTGACTCACTTTGCACTCGTTTGGCTCGTAACTTATCATCATCCTTCTGAGCTTCACAGATTTGTTGTTGAAATTTTGGTCTAGCTTTTAACTCAGCTATAATTGAATCATTATCAAACAAGGACAATTTGGCTTTCATTGCCCGCAAGGCAAACAAAGATTTTCGACTCAAGGCATCTGCCACTACATTAGCTTTGCCCGGATGGTAATCAATAACGAGATTATAATCTTTCAATAATTCCAACCACCTATGTTGTCTCAATTTCAATTCTTTTTGTGTCATTAAATACTTTAGACTTCTATGATCCATAAAGATATGACACTTTTCACCAAAGAGATAATGCTGCCATATCTTCAGTGCAAACACGATGGCTGCTAAATGAAGATCATGTACCGGGTAATTTCTTTCATGCGGTTTTAGCTTCCTAGATGCATAAGCCACCACTTTACCATCTTGCATCAATACACATCCCAAGCCGTTCAATGAGGCATTGCTGTATACTACAAATTCTTCTAATTTTGAGTAAATAAATTTGTCATTTAGTAATGAAAAAACTATGCTACATCAAAGAGGAAATTCTTCTCAAACAAATTGCTGGTCAAGCAACCAAGATTTCAAAAAATAGAAAGATTGTTTTATACAAATCAAAATCTCTAAAAAATATTTTAAAAGAAACATTTCTTCAAGCGGTTTAACAAAAAAAGTAGCATATTAATAGACTACTACACAAAAAAATCCTCACAATATTTTACAAACAAATTTTTTGAAAAAAAATCATTATGAAGAAATAATTTTCTAAAAGACCTCCACATATTATTATCAAAGAACTTTTCAAAATATGGTATATCAAGCTATTAAACTCCCCAAAAACCTAAAAATATTATGAAAATATTGGTTCAAACTGAATCAATATTGTTCAAACATTACACAAATCTAAAAGACCCTAACTTCATTACCCATTCAATAGCCTAAATAATAAAAATTCTTAGACCAAGAGATAATGGTGAAAACACAAACTCTCCAAAACATATTCCCAACTAAATTTACCACCAAAATAGACTACCACCCACATTTTACATATTGGGACAATGAAACAACCTGGTACAACACCTTTCTTATCAACAATCAACATATGAGACATTTTTGGCTTATATATTTCAAGTATGACACCCAATTCAAGTTTCCAAATTGGTTTCAAGAATGATTGAACTTATATGAACCATCATCTTTTGATATCCTACTAGCAAAAATCCAAAATTTATGGGCCAGGTTCTTTGATAAATTCCATCCAGATTTAGACCAAAAACACATATACAAAACAATTTATTTCTTTTCAAATTTGTGTATTTCTTGGATCGTTTCCTAGAATTATGCTTATAAAAAGATCCATACATGAGACTCATATTGTTAGTTTGAAATTTTAAAACGAAATGGTGGGACAAATTTATGGGCCAAGTTCTTTGATAAATTCCATCCACAATCAGACCAAAAACACATATACAAAACAATCTATTTCTTTTCAAATTTGTGTATTTCTTGGATTGTTTCCTAAAATTATGCTTATGAACAAAATCCATACATGGGAATCCTATTGTTAGTTCAAAATTTTAGAACGAAATGGTGGGAATCCTATTGTAGGCGTTTAAAGGCATAAATTTGATATGTTATGTACGAGTATGCTTAGAAGGCATGATAAGTAGGATTAATTTTGAATAAGCAATAGGATATGATATGATATGTATGTTTAGGTATGCATGCTATACGTAACAGCCCGATTTTAGGCCTAGTTGGAATAGTGGTTTGGGACCACAAATTTGACACAGAAAAGTTTATTTTTATTATATTTTTATGTTCTATAGTTTCACGGAATGATTTCATGAAAATTTTGTTCAAAAATTTTGACGATTGGACACTCAATTTAGTCAAAAGGACTAAATTGTAAAAATTAAAATTTGAGTTCTACATGCTAAAGGTGTCTAATTGCTATGAAATTGTTCTTATATGGTAATTGGACCATTTGTTAAGATAGTGGACAAAAATGGACATGGTGAGATAAAATTTCAAAGTTTAAGTGAAGGGCATTTTGGGCATTTGGTAAATAAAAGAATAAAAAGGGAAAATCAAGCTAAAATCTTGTCCATCTTCTTCCTCAAGTGCCAAAGTTTAGAAGGTCACCATAGCTAGGGTTTGCTCAACTTTCAAGCTTGATTGTAAGTACATCCTAGCCCCGTTTTTAATACTCTTTCTGTTTTTGAAGTCTTTATCACTCGATCTACCTATTTTTACCATTAATTTAAGAAAAGATCAAGGTATAGGGTTTGACCCATGTTGGATATTTGTGTATTTTGATGTCTAATGGTAGATTATGCATGTTTGGTGTGTGATAAATAACTTTTTCTATGTGGTTTTTGATGAAAATGTCAAAAGGACCTATTTGTAAAAAGATTATAAAATGTGGACGACTATAAGTATAAAAGAGGATCGGCTAGGCTTAGGAATCTAAGAAATTGAATAGATTTCATTTTTTGATCCTAGGGGCAAAAATGTAAATATGTTAAAGTTTAGGGGAAAAAATGTAATTTTTTTCATAATGTAATTTTTAGACTGAATTGAATAATATGAATAATAAATAAGCTAAATTTGCTATTATAGATCAAGAAAGACAAAGTTTGGACCTTGGTCAGGGGAAAAACAAGGTCATTAGCGATTATCGAGGTAAGTTCGTATGTAAATAATACATTATTATTTATGCTTAAATTGTGTTATTATTGTATGAATTGTGACTTACTCTTTGAATGAATTCAAAAAGTTTAACAAATAAGAAAAAGATCTCGGTTGAACCTTAGAAATAGTTAGGATACAAATGTCATGACATTAGGGTTAGTTGAGATTTCGTATAAGACCATATCTGGGATATGGCATCGATATGAGATTTCGTGTAAGACCATAGCTGGGCTATTGGCATCGATATAAGATCCCATGTAAGACCATATTTGGGATATGGCATTGGTATAGTTCTATGTATGTGAGATTTCCTGAGTATCTTTTAGTATTCCAAGTGGTTCAACGGGAAACTTAACGAAAAAGTTTAAGTTGTGAAAGACTATGGTATGATGTGAAAGATTATGGTAAGTTACAAGTTGGTACAGGTATTTACATAAAACTCATGCTTAATGAGCTCGATATGTGATGAAACCTCGGATTGGTTCGATTGAATAAGTTATGATGTTGAGATTTTAATAACATCTATGCTAAGCTTGATTATGAATTCACAATGACATTTATGTTATTTTACTTTATGTTAAATATATGTTAAAGTGTGTATGATGCTTATTATTTGCATAGGAACTTACTAAGCTTTAAAGCTTACTCCCTTTCTTTTTCCCTTATCTTATAGTGTCACCAAGCCAGCTCGGGGATTGAAGACGGTCGAAGATCCATTCACACTATCAAATTAGCATTTTGGGTACTTATGATTGCAATATTTTGAGTTATGGCATGTATAGGGACTTGGTCTTTTTATTATGTGTCATAATTGATTTTGCCATAAGTGATGGCTTCAATAGTTGATAATTCATTTTGTAAATGGCCATTTGATATTGGCTAATGTTGTTTAAGTATGTATACATATGATGATGTTTTCATGAATGTGGGAAATTGCATGGTTTGAGATGCTAAGTATGTGATGTTTGTATGTGATAAATGATAGCATGTAATTGATATGTGGATGCCTTGTGTATGGCTGATTGGTTTGAAAGTATATGCTTGGATTGGTGCTATGTTTTGTTGTGTATGTTGGTACATGGAAGGGTGGCAAAAAGGCTTGGTAAATAGCCTTATATTTGTCCACATGGGTAGACATACGGGCGTGTGTCTAAGCCATGTACGACACACAGTCTGCCCCACGGGCATGTGTTTCGGTCGTGTGTCCCTTGCACCTTAATTGTTGCAAAATAGAATGCTCAGTAATGAGCATATGGGCAGAGACATAGGCATGTATCTCAACTGTGTGGATGACACCGCCTTGAACACGGGTGTGTGCCCTGGCCGTGTGAAGTCTGCACTTATTTATGAAACATTATAAAAATTTAATCGATCATACGGCCTAAGCACACGGGCTCGTGACTTGGCCGTGTGACCTCAATTTGATGATGATTTCATAAACATAATGCTCCCTAATTTGAACATCGCCTGAAGCACGGGCGTTTCTTAGGGTCACATAGGCGTGTGGCCCTTATTTTATGAAAAATTTTCTAAGTTCTCCAAAAGTTTCCAAAGTTATCGGTTTAGTCCCAAACCACTTTCGATGCATATTTTGGGCCTCGTAGGCTCGTTTTAGGGATGATATGAATGTTTTTAAAAGTTTTAAATTTGAGTGGAAATTTATGTCTCGGTTTTGAATGTTTGCTTGTGAATAAGTCTGGTAATGGCTCGTACCCTATTCGCATGTCGAAAACGGGTAAAGGGTGTTACACTATCCATTACATGTGATATGAATATATGTTGGTTTGATTATGCATGTGCATCAGGGTGGGTTTTGATATGTGATGGAGAAAGTGTATTATGGTAGTATTATTGCAAATTCTGGCGGTTAAACCGCAATATCTGTCTAGCAGCTCAGCTACATATTTATGAGTGATATACCACCACTTCCGGTGTGATTGGATGGATGGGCTCATGTAGTCTTAATTGGTGTGATTGGTTGGTCGGAGATGATGTTTAGTGGATGGGGTAGGATTTCTTTTGTTATGATATATGTTTCTGAAAATATGAAACTTTTTATGATATTTTTATATGTGTGTTATAAGTAAAATTATGTAAATGGACCAAGTCAAACACTAGGCTTCTAGATCACTCGTCTATTTGATTCGTTTCAGGTGATCCTTAGACTTAGGATTTGGCGGCAATTTTGAAGCTCGATTTAGACATTTTAAATTTTAAGCATGTTTTGTGTTAAATATGGACTTTACGGGCTTTCAGACTTTTTAAATTCTTTTGGGATATTTATTTTGTTATTTGTTTTTACTTTGTAAACATAATGATTTAATTGGCATTTCTAACAAGACAGTATAATCAATAAAAACTATGATTTTAAAATTTAAGAACTCCAAGTTATTTTTCGATGTAAAAGGTTTTGTAATTAATAAAATGTTGTTTTGCAATATCGAATAGTTAGAGCAAAAAGGGTTGTTTAAAAAATAATTAATAAGACAAGTTTTCTTCGAAGTGCTCTCTCTCACGAATTTTTAAACACTTATATTTTTAAAAAATAAATTAATTTTATTTACCCACGATTGAATCTGAGTTTTCAAGAAAATAAATGAACAATATTTTACATGATGATGTAACCTTCATAATTCGACCGTAACGTCTAGGCTGGGTTTGGAATGTTACATTTGGTGGTATCAGAGTCAGGTTGCAAAACTTAGACTGTGCATTTGGGTTCAAAAATGTTTAAAATATATATATATTTGCATTATTTGGAATTTTTATTAAATTTGACCTTTTGAGTTTTGAAAAATAAAACTAAGACTCCGACGCCAATCCAAGTATGAAACTCCAAAACTTTAGTTATACTTTAGATACTCTTACATTTGCTACTTTAGTACAATTATTTGCCTCTAGAGACTGTAGAAAATTAAAACATTCTCTAAACTCTGATAAGCACTTTTGATAAAACTTTAGATTTAAGGTTTCTAAACCTAAATTAATTCATAAAACTCTAAAATTGTAGATAAGATCATGAGTGCACGTGGATCTCGAGGACATAGTACCTGTGGTAGCAATTGTTGCCGTCGAGGGGCTCGAGCTGAGCCATCTTTGATGAGAAGTGTGCCTAATTTAGAAACAAGTAAGACTGTTGGAACTCCTACCGCTGAGATTGGGTCTAGGGCTCAAATTGCTGGGGACAACTTACTATCCTAAGCTATGTTGAGGGTGTTAGAGAGGGTTGTTAAGACCCACACTGGATTTGGGAGCCAAGGGTCGGTAAGTGAACGACTTTGGTCTAATAGGGTAGAACTATTTAGGGGTGTCATTAGGATTGCCCCGATTATGACTAAGTATTGGTTGGAAGCCATAGAAAAAATAATGAATGATTTGGATTGCACCCCTGAGCACAAACTGAAGGGTGTGGTACATTTGCTTCGCAACGAAGCTTATTAATGGTCGTTGATTGTTGTGGAGGCTACCTAGCCTAAGTGAGTGACTTGGGCATATTTTTGGAACACATTCCAGAATAAATATGTAGGGGCGAGTTATATTAAGGCCTGTAAACACGAGTTTATGGGACGAACTCAAGGTGAGAGATTTGTGGTTGAGTATGAGGATGAATTTCTAAGGTTGAGCAGATATGCTCGAGGTTTAGTTGGGGCCGACTGTGATAAGAGTATCCATTTTGGGGAAGGGCTAAGGTATGATATTTAAGGTATTAGTAGCTCCTCAATGGGGTGAGTCTTTGAAACTTTAGTGGAGAAGGTGAAAATTACTGAGGAGATTAAGTGCGTGGAGCACGAGAAAAGAGATAAAGAAAAGAACCAAAAAAAGAATAATAGGGATTAGGGTCCTTCTAGTTCTTCTCAATGGCCTATGAAATGGGTTAGGGTTGAGGGACCTCAGCATGTTGAGCCGGCTACCAGGGTTGAGAGGGTTCCAGTTTGCGAGTATTGTAATAGACCCCATTCGAGTTAGTGTTGGAGGAGGATTGGAGCTTGCTTCAGATGTGGATCTACTAATGTAACAACCCATTTTCCATTGGTATCAAAAAAATGGTTTTAAAACCACAAATTTGACTTGTCAATTCGTAAATATTAATTATTTAATATTTATGTATCACTCTAAATTTTTTACCTTGTTTCTGTGAATTCTGTCACAAATGAGTATCTGCTTAGTGACTAAGTGTTCTGGATGTGTGTTTGAGGTCTTGGGTTCAAGTCCCATTTTTGGCAAATTTTGATATTTTTTATCCTAGCTTGATCTCTGCTGGTGGGCTTATATTATATTTCTCGTAAACTCATATCAAAATGAGCTTGCTAGTTCAAATGGTAAGGTGTTAGCTTGCCTTGAGGTTCCGTGTTCGAATCCCCGCGATGATATTTTTGTTGCGATCGTTTGATAGAGGTTCGGTGGAGTTGAAAGTCTGTGTTAGTGGATGAGTGAGTGGGTAATTAGGATTGGTTGGAGTGTGAGATCATGCCTTATTTTGGGGGATTTTATTTGAACTTAAATTTTATTTTATTTTCTATTTTCTCTCTCTTCCCAAACTTTGCTTCTGACGTTAGTTTCTTCCCTTCTTTGCAACTCTTCTTCTTTTTTATTTTTTGCAATCCAATCCATAACCTGTTGTTCATATCGTTGGATTTTGGAAATTTTGGTGTTCATCGTACGATTCTGGTAAGTAGGGTTTCCACTTATCTGTGGGTTTCGATTTCTGTAAGCTGTTTGGGATTATTTCTTTCTGATTGAATTTCATTAATAGTGTGAAGTAAGGGGATTTAATCTCTGTGAATGTGTGTTGCATAGGAGAAGACTATGAAGCAGCGAATTGTGCTCTAACGACTTGATTCGTGTTAGAGGTAGTTTTCGCCACTAGTAAGTTCGTGTGCATTGTTCAAGTTATTGTTTTTGTTTCGTAAATTAAATTACTAAAAAGGGTGTTTGGTATGTCATTTCTAGGTTCTGGTGGTTTCGGGATTGGTTTCGCATAAAAACGAGCTAGTTGTGTAATGAAAACACAAGAAATTGAGATTCAGCGAAAGCCGAAAAGTGGCCTATCGACGCCACAAGCGTGTGCCCGACTGTGTGCTACTCACGGTCGTGTGATAGGCAACACAGCTACACAGGCTAGGCAAATTAGGTGTGTGGGCCCACACAAGTATTCTACACAGGCGTGCGGGCCTTGGGCCAGACCAATTAGGTGTGTAGGCCACAATGGCATGTAGGCCCATAATTCTGAAATTTTCCCTAGGTCGCATAATTCGTTCTGATCGAATGTGGGCCTTCCGTAGGGCCAATAAGGTCAAACAAACCTTAACGTGTGATACCTTCCTAATCTGATAGATTGATTTGAGATTAAGAAATTGATATGTATGATTTGTCTATTTTGTAAAAGCATGTATGATATATGTATATAAGCATGCAAGACACATTAATTTTGAATATTTGCATCTGTTATCAATATTTTTATCTATATCTGTGTATGGGGTAGGCTTTGTATATGTGGATGAAGTGTTCTGTGAGGTGACATATCACCGATATACTAGCAGCTTGTCTGCATACTATTCTTTTAACAGCCTGATTTTTACCCTAATCAGAATAGTGGTTTTGGCACCACAAATTCGAGTCGAAAAATATTTTTAAAATTATTTTCTGTGATTATTATATGTGAATTTGATTGTGTTAAATTTTGTGACTTAATTTTGTCGTTTAGGTGTTCGATTAAATAAAAGGATGTAATAGCGTAAAATGTAAAAGTTACAAATTAATGTGTAAAGTGCTAATTTCATAGTATCTTTTTAATATGGGGTCCTTGAAGGGCAATTATCCCATTTTTATTGGTAGTGGACGGTAATAGGCATATTATATAAAGATTTCATATTATTTTATAAAGGGTAAAAAGGTAATATACATAGTATTATGTAATAAATAAAATAAAACATAAACAACCATTCATTTTTGTTCATCTTTCTTGACCGAATATTGAATAATAGAGAAAGGAAAAACCTAAGCTACATTTAGCACTTTGAAGCTTTGATTTAGGTATGTGTTTGTCCGGTTCTTGATAATTTATACGTTTTTGAGATCGTTACTTAGAAATGAACAAAACCCATGTCTTAATTTTTTATTGTGATGACGATTGTGTTTTTCCGTTGATGATATCTTGTGGTTTTTGGTGTTTGATGATGAAATATGAATTATATGTGTTAGATTAACAAGTTTTGTCTTTGAATTTTTGATGAAATTGAGTAATTAGGACTAAATTACAAAAATAAAATTTTGAGGGACTAAAATATGAAATAAATGAAATGTATGGACTTGTATGAGTGTAAGGAACATTCGGCCTAAGCATAATATGTCAAATTTTGAATATTTTGTATTTTGTGCAATAGGGACTAAATTGTGAAAATGTGAAATATTAGGGTAAAAAAGTAATTTGCCTATTTATGCATTTTTGGACTAAATTGAATGAAAATATGTTTGAATGAACTTAATTTGAAATTATTTAGATCAAGAGCAAAAAGGATCGGGATTGGATCAGGGAAAAGCGAAGTTAGCGAATAGTCGGAAAACATATTTCGTCAATATCCGAGGTAAAGTTTAAGCAATTGAGTTGAGTTGAATTTATTTATAATGATGTACATGTATTTAATAGAGGTAAATATGTACAATGTTGATATTGCCGAATGTGATATTGGTTGGAAAATGAATATAGCCGAATGTGATGTATACATATATGTTAATGATATAGCCATGTGTGCTATTGATTTGAGAGATGAATAAATAGCCGAATGTGAGGTTGATATAGAGATGAAATAAGCTAATTTATATATATATGTATATATATATATGTGTGTGTGTGTGTGTGTTATTGAGGTTTAAGTTTTATATATGTGTTTAATTAAACGAATAACAAGTTCAAGTAATGCACTAAGTGTGCGAATTTAAATACCGAGCACTATGTGTGCAAAATTAGTCATTTAGCACTAAGTGTGTGAGATGTTAATGTGATGGCACTAAGTGTGTGATATGCTACAAGGTTTGGCACTTAGTGTACGGGTATATTGATCCTTCAAGGATATCGGTTATTGAAAGTGTTAAGTTAAATAAAATGATCAGGTAGGTGATGATAGATCATTTGTGGATATTAAGTAAGTAATGTTGGTTGAAATGAAACTAAATATTTTGCATATCAGTATGTGATTTATAAGAGTTAGAAGTATAAGTATAAATTTGGTAAGTGATATATGCATATGAATTTAAGCAAATGTGAAGTATATATATACATATGTATTTGTTTTGAGATGAGAAAGTGATTTATAGCAATGTGAACCTATTATTGAATGTGTGAGTGTTCGGCCTTAAGGTTATGAAATATGAAAGTCAATGAATGATGTTATAACTTACAATTATGGTTATGAATCTTGTTGGTGATTATAATAAATCAACCTATTTTATATAGTAGTATAATGCTATGTTGTTATATAATTGCTTATAACTTACTAAGCTATTAATGCTTACTCGGTTCTTGGTTGCTCTCATGTTTTAGATTTCCTTCGGGTGATCGTTACGTGTTCGGGGATCGTCGCTAAAGCTCGTCACACTATCATCAATATTTTGGTATCTTTTTGAGGTTAAACTTAAAGTTTATGGCATGTATAGGCTATGTTACTTTTTGAGTTTATTTCAAATGGTGTGTATATATATATATATTTAAGCCATGCAAAAATGGCTAAATTGTGGTATTTTGGTCTTATGTGAATTCGGCCATGGTGTTAACTTATTATGAAAGTACAATTCCTGATGTGTTTATGCTTGGTTTTATATGTTCTAGGTTATTTGTAAGATATGTATGGTTTTGATAATTTGGATATGTTAATTATAAGAGATGTGATTGATTATATAGTTGGTTGCTCTTGGCAATTGGTATTGAATTTTGGTATATCCTAGGTTCGGTCAAGTAAGGTTTTGGTATATATGTATATTTAGTTTTGATAATTGATAATTTGTTTTAGTAAAGTGATTATAAGCATGTGCATATTCGGCTATTGTAACTTCAATGACCAAATAAATAGTAATTTTTGCTATTTGATGAAAATTACTTATATGTGAATTTGACTATATGGATTTGAGATATGTACGTTAATGTTTAAAGCATACTATGAAAGTGCATCATTACTCATAACGCATTTAGTTATGACCATATGAATAGTAAATATTTGTTATGACCTGTGCTATGTCTAGTAATGCCTTGTAACTCTAATCCGCGATGGATACGGGTTAAGGGTGTTACAATTTGATTGGTATCAGAGCTATGCTTTAGTCGATTCTCGGACCAACGTAGAGCGTGTGAGTCTAGCTATACATGCGATAATTTTTACTGTGATAGTGTGATGACTTCTGAAAATGAAATATGTTTTTCTTCTTTCTTATAGTAAATGGAACCAGATCCCGAACGAGCTGTAGCTGATGATGTCGAGAGTGTGGCGCCTGCTCCCGTGCAAGGGACCGCACCGGTTGAATCTTGACCAGCTACATAACCAAGATGAGGGGGCTAAGCTAGCCTTCTTTAGTATAATGAATGATTGGTTTAATCAGTATATCCGGACAAATTCGGCTGTTCAATAACCCTTGAACCCTGATAATCCACCTATAGTGCCTGTGGTACCTTCGATCATTAATCTTGAGAGATTAAATAAGCCTCCGGTCGACGGAATTAGAAAATACAGAGCTTAAGAGTTTAGAGCCGTAGCAGATGATGATGCTGAACGAGCTGAATTTTGGTTTGATAATACAATTAGTGTTTTCGATGAACTATCTTGTACGCCTGATGAGTGCTAGAAATGTGCTATATCTTTATTATGAGATTCTGCCTATTATTGGTGGAACATTCTAGTTTCAGTAGTTCCGAAGGAACGGGTCACTTAGGATTTCTTTCAGATGAGTTTCGCAAGAAATATATTAGCCAGCGATTCATCGATAAAAAATGTAAGGAATTTCTCGAGCTTAAATAAGGTCGTATGACTATATCTGAGTATGAACGCGAGTTTGTGAGACTCATTTGATATGCTCGCGAATGTGTTTCAACTGAGGCTGCTATGTGTAAAAGATTTGAAGAAGGGTTGAATGAAGTTAAGCGAGCTTGAAAAGCTAGAGAACTAGGAAAAGAGAAATGAAAAGCTGAATTCGAAGCTAGAGATTTTCGTAAGAGATCGGCGGGTAAAATTTCTCAATCGGCATAAAAAAGGTTCAGAAATGACAGTAGTCAATCTAAGACTAATGTTGGGTTTTCCATACGAGAGCGACCACCAGTAAGTTCACGAGCCACCTTGATTGCTAGTGTTGGCAATACTCGACCGAATAAACCCGAGTGTCAACAGTGTGGTAGGCGACATTTTGGTGAATGTTGGGGCAAGTTCAACAATCGAGTTTGCTACAAGTGTGGTTGGCAAGATCATTTTATTCAGACTGCCCGAAATTAGCTGAGAAGGATAATGCTCATAGTGTGAGATCGAGTGGTGCTGTAGTTAGAGGTAGACCACCCCGAAATACGGGAGGTAGAAGCGGTACTCAGAGAGGGACTTCGGATATAGCTGTTCGATTCGAGGCTCGTGCGCCTGCCAGAGCCTATGCCATTCATGCCCGAGAGGAAGCTTCATCTCCCGTTGTTATCACTGGTACATTTACTCTCTTTAATACTAGTGTAATTGCTCTGATTGATCCCGGTTCAACTCATTCCTATATGTGTGAAACATTAGTATCCAGTAAGACTTTACCTATTGAGTCTACTGAGTTTGTGATTTGGGTTTTGAACCCCCTGGGCCGGTGTGTGCTAGTTGATAAGGTGTGCAAGAATTTCCCTTTGATGATTCAAAATTCATGTTTTCTGGCTGATTTGATGTTACTACCATTTGACGAGTTTGATATTATTCTCGGCATGGATTGGTTAATCGTACACGATGTTGTAGTGAATTGTAGACGAAAGACTATTGATTTGCGGTGCCAGAATAATGAGATAATTGAATTGAGTCTGCCGATTTAAATGGGTTACTAGTAGTGATATCTTTGATGTTAACTCGGATGCTTATGAGAAAGGGTTGTGAAGCTTACTTTGCTTATGTAATTGATAGTAAAGTGACAGAAAAGAAGATTGAATCTGTATCGGTTGTATATGAATATCTGAATATGTTTCAGAAGAATTGCTGCGTTTGCCACCTGTTTGGGAGCTAGACTTTGGTATCGTGTTAGTGCTAGGACGACTCCGATCTCGATAGCTTTGTATAGAATGGCACCGACTGAATTAAAAGAGTTGAAAGCTTAGTTGCAAGAGTTAACAGATAGAGGTTTTGCTCAATCGATTTTCTCTCCCTGGGGTGCGCCTGTGTTATTTATGAAGAAGAAAGATGGAACTTTGAGAATGTGCATCGACTACCGACAGCTCAATAAAGTGACCATAAAGAATAAATACTCGTTGCCACGCATTGATGATTTATTTGATCAGCTAAAGGGAGCATCAGTATTTTCGAAGATTGATTTAAGATCGGGTTATTATCAGCTGCGAGTTAGAGACTCTGATGTGCCTAAGATTGCTTTTCGGACGAGATATGACCATTACAAGTTCTTAGTGATGCCGTTCGGACTCATTAATGCCCCTGCTGTTTTCATGGATTTGATGGATCGAGTATTTAGATAGTATTTGGATCGGTTCGTGGTTGTGTTTATAGATGACATTCTGTTTCGCGTAATGAAACTGAGCATGCCAAACACTTGAGACTTGTGTTATAGATTTTACGTGATAAGCACTTATACGTGAAATTCAGCAAATGTGAGTTTTGGTTATGCGAAGTTAGCTTCCTCGGGCATGTTGTTTCAGCATCAAGTATTTGGGTTGATCCGAGTAAGATCACGGCTATACTGGATTGGAGACCCCCGCAGAATATTTTTGAAGTTTAGAGTTTTCTGGGGCTAGCCGGTTACTATAGACGCTTCGTGAAAGGTTTCTCAATGATTGCAACTCCGATGACAAAGCTACTTCAGAAAGATGTTAGATTTGAGTGGATAGAAAAGTGTCAGAAAATTTTCGATCAGTTGAAAAATTTTTTAACTGAAGCTCTAGTGCTTGTTCAGCTAGAATCGGGTAAAGAGTTTATTATCTTCAGTGATGCACCCTTGAACGGTTTGGCCTATGTTTTGATACAGGAGGGTAAGGTCGTAGCCTACACCTCGAGACAATTAAAGCCGCATGAAAAGAACTATCCGACGCACGATATCGAATTAGTTGCTATAGTTTTTGCTCTGAAAATATGGCGTCACTATTTATTCGGTGAAAAATGCCATGTCTACTATGATCATAAATGTCTAAAGTACTTAATGACTCAGAAGGATCTGAATTTGGGACAACGACGATGGTTGAAATTATTAAAAGATTACGAGCTTGTGATTGATTATCACCCGGGGAAGGCTAATGTGGTTGCTGATGCCCTAAGCCGAAAATCATTGTTTGCTCTGCATGCAATGAATGCAGTAATGACTATGACTGGTTATGGTGCGATTATAACAGAATTGAAAGCAAGACCATTATTTGTTCAGTAGATTTGTGAAGCTCAAAAAATGGATGATAATTTGATATAAAAAAGGAATCAATGTGGTTCGAATGCTGACTCAGAATTTCAGATTGATGTTAAGGGATGTTTGCGGTTTAGAAACCGACCATGTGTACCAAAGGATCCTAAGTTGATTCAGATGATTTGTAATGAAGCTCATAAAAGTAGATTGTCTATTCACCTGGGTAGCACGAAAATGTATAATGATCTGAAACAGCATTATTGGTGGCACGGTATGAAACGAGATATTTTAGATTTCGTGTCGAAATGTTTGATATGTCAGCAAGTAAAAGTCGAGCATCAGGTGCCATCTGGATTACTTTAGCCGATTATGATAACCGAATGGAAATGGGATCGAATCATGATGGATTTCATATCCAGTTTACCGTTGACATCGAGTAAGAAAGACGCAATCTGGGTTATAGTAGACAGATTGACAAAATTGGCACACTTCATTCTAGTCCGTACAGATTTTTCACTCGATAAGCTAGCTGAATTATACATTTCTCAGATTGTACGATTACACGGGGTATCCATTTTTATTGTTTCGAATAAAGATCCGAGGTTTACTGTAACATCCTAGATTAGGGGTTATGCGTTCGTGCATAATTCATGAGATAGTGGGATCGATGGGTGTGTTGAATGTGTTCGAAGAGTTTCAAGAACCCTAAGATGAAATGAAATATAAGAAAATGTAAGGAAATGTAGGAAATGTAAGGAAATATAAGGAAAATGTAAGGAAATGAAAGGAAATGAAAGGAAATGAGAGGAAATGAAAGGAAATGAAAGGAAATGTAAGGAAATGTATGGAAATGTATGGAAATGTATGGAAATATATGGAAATGTAAGAAATGTATGGAAATGTATGGAAATGTATGGAAATGTAAGGAGATGTATGGAAATGTAAGGAAATGCTTTAGAAATGTTAAAGAAACTAAACTAAAATAGGAAAGTGACCATTTTGGAACCAAGTAAATTAGGAGAGTGAACATTTTGGAAACCAAGCCAAAAGAGGAAACTAAACATTTTGGAAACCAAGCCAAAATAGGAAAATAAACATTTTGGAAACCAAACCAAAATAGGAAACTAAACATTTTGGAAACTTGGAAAATCAGAGTCATGTGAAAATTTTAGGAAACTTAAAATGACCCCGGAATGTCGAATTTAAGAGCCCAAAGGGGAGCTTAAGGCCAAGTGACCCTAAAAATATAAAGAACATAAAATTTGACCCAATAACGGACTTGGAAATGTGGCCTGAAGATGCCACCTAAGGCTTTAGGAAATGGCCCAAATGCAAGAGGTTTTGGGCCTGAGTTCAAGTCATCCAGGAAGCAAATAAAAGAAATAAAATTTTGCCTCCATGAGTGTAGAATTGGACGGCACCTAACTAAATCTTTAAGTGATTTTTTTTATTTAATTACTTAGAGAGGAAGCAATGGACGGCAATAGGGACTCTTAGGAGAAGAGTTTTATTCCTTTAGAATTTCGACTAAATAGGTGGATAAATGAAGAATTATTCTTTAATTAGGAGAATGAGGGAAGAGTGGTGGCCAAGCAAAGGATTCTTGGCCTAGTAAATTCGGCTATAAAAGGAGGGACTAGGGCCATTCATTATTCATTCTTCCACTCTTTTAAATCTGCGAATATTCTTCTTGAGCATCCATTCTTTTCTTCTTTTCTTTTAAGCCTCCTAGCCGATTTCCTTCTAAGCCTATTATTCCTCTCTTCTTTCATCTTTGAAACCAAATACATAAGGGAATTATAGCCGATTGTTCATCAAGTCTCTAAGCCGAATCTCTGAAGGTTGAAGTGAAGGTGCAATCGATTCCTTCAAATAAGGGTAAGATCCAAGTTTAGTTTTCCATTCTTTTATATTTTAGACTTATCGAAATCTAGGGACTAATTTCAATTATTAATCTTGGCCGAATCATGGAAGGAGAAGTTCTTTTCCCGAAGGTACACCATAGGCCACGTGTTCCCTAGTTATTCGGTGAATTTTGGATTTAAAATCCACAAGGTAAGCACCTAAAAGTATTCGCCAAGGCTTGTATGATTATCTAGATCAGTTCTTTAATTATTAAAAAGCGAAAACTAACCTATATTGAGATTCAAGGTTGGCGAATATCAAGTGAAGGAAAACCAAGTTTTGGCATTTGAATAAACACCAAATCGACATCAAAGGTAAGTCTTTTTACAAATCCTACTAGGATTTGGATATCATAGCCAAATAGAATTTATGCTAAGTAATAAATGATGAATCAAATGTAGGGCTAAGGATCTAAACTTTAGATCTAGCTTTCTCAAGGAATCGTTAAACAAATCGGTGTGTACCTACACTAAATCTTGATAGATTCTGGCTTTAATTCATTATGTGTGTTAATATGAAAGTGTAATAATATAGCTAAGGTACCGTGTGTATTCCACACTATTCTTAATAGTTTTATGGTTTAAATATGCTATATATGCTAATGTGAAAGTGAATGAAAGTGGCTAAAGTGCCATATTATGGTACAAAGTGCTAAGGCATGCGTTTCCTACTTCTACTAGGATTTGAAATAAATGTTATACAAGTGAAAAGTGATGTGAAAGTAAATTAAAATAAGTTATGCATGATATTTGTAATTTGGGGCATTGGGATTTATGTAAAGGGAAGAAGGTGTTGACTACGGTCTCACCAGCGTTATAAGTGAAAGTGATGACTTGGTCTCACTAAGTGATTGTGATGACTTGGTCTCACTAAGTGAATGTGATGACTTCGGTCTCACTAAGTGGTAACCGGTTACATTACGATGGTGGCTATGCCACAATATTATCGATGGGCGATGAGCACGTCATTGCAATGACGCCTTCGATGGAGTGTAGCGGAAGGAGGTTGACTTAGTAGTCCCGGATCAAGTATTCGATAGTATTTGGATCGGTTCGTGGTTGTGTTTATAGATGACATTCGCTTCGCGAATGAAACCGAGCATGCCGAACACTTGAGACTTTTGAGAAATGTGAGTTTTGGTTACGCTGAAGTTAGCTTCCTGCATATCAAGTATTTAGGTTGATCCGAGTAAGATCACGGCTATACTGGATTAGAGACCCCCGCGGAATATTTTTGAAGTTCAAAGTTTTCTGGGGCTAGCCGGTTACTATAGATGCTTCGTGAAAGGTTTCTCAATGATTGCAACTCCGATGACAAAGCTACTTCAGAAAGATGTTAGATTTAAGTGGATAGAAAAGTGTCAGAAAATTTTCGATCGCTTGAAAACTTTTTAACCGAAGCTCTAGTGCCTGCTCACTAGAATCGGGTAAAGAGTTTATTATCTTCAAAGGATGCACCCTTGAACGGTTTTTCGTGTTTTGATGCAGAGGGTAAGGTCGTAGCCTATGCCTCGAGACAATTAAAGCCGCATGAAAAGAACTATCCGACGCATCCATCTCGAATTAGTTGCTATAATTTTTCCTCTAAAAATATGGCGTCACTATCTATTCGGTGAAAAATGCCATGTCTACTATGATCATAAAAGTCTAAAGTACTTAATGACTCAGAAGGATCTGAATTTGGGACAACGACGATGGTTGGAATTATTAAAAGATTACGAGCTTGTGATTGATTATCACCCGGGGAAGGCTAATGTGGTTACCGATGCCCTAATCTAAAAATCACTGTTTGCTCTGTGTGCAATGAATGCAGTAATGACTATGACTGGTTATGGTGCGATTATAACAGAATTGAAAGCAAGACCATTATTTGTTCAGCAGATTTGTGAAGCTCAAAAAATGGATGATAATTTGATATAAAAAAGGAATCAATGTGGTTCGAATGCTGACTCAGAATTTCAGATTGATGTTAAGGGATGTTTGCGGTTTAGAAATCGACCATGTGTACCAAAGGATCCTAAGTTGATTCAGATGATTTGTAATGAAGCTCATAATAGTAGATTATCTATTCACCTGGGTAGCACGAAAATGTATAATGATCTGAAACAGCATTATTGGTGGCACGGTATGAAATGAGATATTTTAGATTTCGTGTCGAAATGTTTGATATGTCAGCAAGTAAAAGCCGAGCATCAAAAGCCATCTGGATTACTTCACGATTATGATAACCGAATGGAAATGGGATCAATCATGATGGATTTCATATCCGCCACTGCTGACATTGAGTAAGAAAGACGTAATCTGGGTTATAGTAGATGATTGACAAAATTGGCACACTTCATTCTAGTCCGTACAGATTTTTCACTCGATAAGCTAGCTGAATTGTACATTTCTCAGATTGTACGATTACACGGGGTACCCATTTTTATTGTTTCGGATAAAGATTCGAGGTTTACATCGCGATTTTGGAAGAAACTGTAAGATGTATTAGGTACTAAATTGCATTTCAGCACAGCTTTTCATCCCCAGACGTATGGTCAATCCGAGAGAATTATTCAAATACTTGAGGATATGTTGAGATGTTGTGTTCTCGAGTTCGAGGGTACGTGGGAAAGATACTTGCCTTTTATTGAATTTGCGTACAATAATAGCTTTCAATCGAGTATTAAAATGGCACCTTATGAAGCTTTGTATGATCGTAAATGTTGTACACCTCTATATTGGACTGAGCTCAGTGAAAATAAGATACACGGGGTCAATTTGATCAGAGAAATTGAACAGAAAGTGAAAGTAATCCGTGAAAGTCTGAAAGCAGCATCAGATCGTCAGAAATAATATGCGAATTTGAAACAAAAAGATATAGAGTGTAACACCCCAAACCCGGCCCAAACACTACAGCCGGATCTGGTATGTCACCAAGAAAAAAATTCTATCGAAACATGTCGTATTTTCAGAAAAGCCCAAATATGTTTTATATAAAATATGCTTAAGTAGAGTAAAATCCAAACTTAAATACATGCCTTTTAATTAAAATAAAAACTTAAACGACTTAAAGTAATAGAAGCCCATAATAAAACATAATAGCCCATGGCCTTATTACAACGAGATTTGAAGTCCATTAATTAAAAGATAAAATAAAACTTGAGTCTCTTTTGCCAAATCTACATATTCTTCTGCATGGCCACCTTGCATTCCTCTCAATTTCCGGTCCAATCACTAGGTATCACCTAAAATGTTAATTAAAGGGTGAGTCGCGAGACTCAGTGTGCAACCCTTATGCACCACTAGGGTTTGGGCCTTAAGCCCATTAAACAAAATAAACAAAGGTAATAATCATAATAAAAATTAATAGCAATTAATATGCAAGGCCTAACCCGCTTGCCTAGGTTTCCATCTGCTACATACCCCGTATCAACCGCTCACACCATTGGGGATTTCTACAATCGACCCACACCACTACACACCATGATGGCATCATGCCGCTCATCCACATATGATGGCCAAGCCCTTATAACATATAATGGCCAAAGCTCATATAACATTTAATGGTCAAGCTCAGATAACAATTCACAGCATTAGTGCTACACATATAACGATAACTTCCTCCTTTCATCAACCCAACCCATGCAATCACATACAAGCATTTTACTTATAACATTTAAACAGATTATTTACTAACCTGGGGATCCGCTTTTACCCTTATTGGGCTTGCATCAATAAACCGAGATTTCGGCATTTATCAAAACATAAAAAACACATGAACATACAATAATAGGCAGATCTAGATGGTGGGGAGGTATTACACTCCTGGTTACCACGAAAATCTATTATCCCTAACGTAGAGCCTTATTTGTCGAATCCCGAAAATCCCTAAGAAAACGTCACCTTCCTACCTTCGGCTTTTCCACCAAATCGGCACAGGAGACTTTTAATGAGACAGATTCGGCTACTAAAAGCAGAGAGGGAAAATCGACAGGCCTTAAATAAGTGTTTCAAAGTTAGATTTGAATGAAAAGAAATAGTAAAAACGATAGAATAAAATCTCAAACTTACCAAATTACTAAGGAATATGTGGCTTATGGTGCACCTTCGAAATGTAAACCTCCCTTGTAGGTTCGGCTATGTGAGATGAGAGTATGAATCAAATGGAATTGACTTTTAGAAAAGAAAAGAGAAACCGAGGAAAGGCTTGGAAATTTCGAAAGAATGAGAGAAAAATAGGTTTCGAATATTGAAATTGAAGAATACTACTCCTATTTATAGAGAAATTTGGCATATCATCCACACACGAGTTGGAATTTCGCCAACTCTTCCCTTCTCCGATAGCCTTTATCTCACTGATAACCCAATCCTTATCTCCTCAAAAAATAGCCCTCATCTTTCTCTTCATTATCTTCCTATTTATCAAGAAATAAAAGAATTAAAATCCCTATTTTGTAGCTAGTGTGCCGTCCACTCCTAGGGCTTGTAAGTACTGAATTTTCGTCTTAAAATTTGGGCTTTAAGTGGCCATACTAGGCCCAAACTCCTCCCCCTTATGATGCCACCTTATGCCCACTTAAAGCTCCTCAAATCCTTGGGCCACAAGCCCAGCTTGTCACTTAATTAACTATCTACTTAAATTATAAGCTAACACCATTTATTAGCCACCTAACCCAATTTTTTTTAAAAGCCCAAAATATCACTTAATTTAAACTCTAATCCATATATTTAATCAAAAAGTCAGCCCAACCTTTACAATCCCAACTTATCATATTAGACTATCATATAAATGAGTAGGCCCACTTTAAGGATGTTACATAGAGTTTTAGATTAGAGATAAAGTTTTCTTGAAAGTCTCACCGTCGAATAAAATACTCAGATTTGGTCGCAAAGGCAAATTGAGTCTGAGATTTATTGGGTCGTATGAGATTATAGAGCGTATCGGGCCGGTTGCTTATAGATTGCTATTGCCACCTGAACTGGAAAAGATCCACAATGTTTTTCATGTTTCAATGCTCTGAAGGTACAGATCTGACCCTTCTCATGTGGTTAGTCGGACCGAGGTTAATATACATTCTGATTTAACTTATGAGGAAGAATCGATCCATATTTTGACTCGTGAAGTGAAAGAGTTGCGAAATAATAAAATATCATTGGTAAAAGTGCTTTGGTTTAAGCACGAAATCAAGGGAGCAACTTAGGAGCCTGAGGATTCAATGAAAGAACGCTATCACAACCTATTCACCGGTAAGATTTTCGGGGACGAAAATCCCTAAGGGGGAAAGTTGTAATAGCCTAATTTTTACCCTAATCGAAATAGTGGTTTTGGGACCACAAATCGAGTCTAAAAAATATTTTTAAAATTATTTTCTGTGATTACTATATGTGAATTTGATTGGGTTAAATTTTCGTGACTTAATTTTGTCGTTTAGGTGTCCGATTAAATAAAAGGACGTAATTGCGTAAAATGCAAAAGTTACAAATTAATGTGTAAAGTGCTAATTTGATAGTGGCTTTTTAATATGGGGTCCTTGAAGGGCGATTAGCCCATTTTTATTGGTAGTGGACGGTAATAGGCATATTATATAAAGATTTCATATTATGTAATAAATAAAATAAAACATAAACAACCATGCATTTTTGTTCATCTTTCTTGACTAAATATTAAAGAAAAGAGAAAGGAAAAACCTAAGCTACATTAAGGTATGTGTTTTGTCCGGTTCTTGATAATTTTTACGTTTCTGAGTTTGTTGCTTAGAAATAAACAAAACCCATGTCTTAATTTTTGATTGAGATTATGATTTTGTGTTTTTTCATTGATGATACCTTGTAGTATTTGGTGTTTGATGATGAAATATGAATTATATGTGTTAGATTAACAAGTTTTATCTTTGAATTTTTGATGAAATTGAGTAATTAGGACTAAACTACAAAAATAAATTTTTGAGGGACTAAAATATGAAATAAATGAAATGTATGGACTTGTATGAGTGTAAGGAACATTCGGCCTAGGCATAATATAGTCAAATTTTGAATATTTTGTATTTTGTGCAATAAGGACTAAATTGTGAAAATGTGAAATATTAGGGGTAAAAAAAGTAATTTGCCCATTTATACGTTTTTGGACTAAATTGAATGAAAATATGTTTGAATGAACTTAAATTTGAAATTATTTAGATCAAGAACAAAAAGGATCAGGATTGGATCAGGGAAAAGCGAAGTTAAGCGAATAGTCAGAAAACATAGTCCGTTGATATTCGAGGTAAGTTTTAAGCAATTGAGTTGAGTTGGATTTATTTATAATGATATACATGTATTTAATAGAGGTAAATATGTACAATGTTGATATTTCAGAATGTGATATTGGTTGGAAAATGAATATAGCCGAATGTGATGTATACATATATGTTAATGATATAGCAATGTGTGATATTGATTTGAGAGATGAATATATAGCCGAATGTGATGGATACTTACATGACAATGATATAGCCGAATGTGATGTTGATATGGAGATGAAATAAGCTAATTTATATATATAGAGATGAAATAAAAGGTGAAAAAAAGGAACCTTTTTCTGACCTTTGATTCTCGGATCAATTTTTTTCCCCTTTTTTGTTTGCCTCTGTTATTTTTACTTTTCAATATACAAAAGTATTAAAATAAAATAAAGAGGAAAGCTCATCTATGGTGGCAGAGGATGGCGACGATTCACTGGATGCTTTGGGCCGAGATCCGAATCGGGGCCCGAGGGCTATGGAGAGTTGAGAGAGTTGTGGTTTTTAAGTAAAAGAAAGGAGTTCGAATTTTATTTTGAAGCGTAAAAGGGATATGAAAGGAAACTTTTTTAGCTTACAAGGCATAAGGCCACGCGCAATCACCTGTTCCCCTAGTGGATTTGTGCAATTTTCCTTTAAATGGAAAATTTAGCGATAAGTCCCCCTGTTGCGGCCCTGTTTTAATTGCATCCCCCTTTAGCTTTTTCTTTATTTTAAAATTTGCCCCTAAATTTTATGCGCCGCTTCGATTTAGTCCGCGCCCGTGCACAAGTTGTTCAAAACTTGGAATAATTTCGCTTCATTCTTCAAGATTGCGCGACAATTAAATTTGGTCCTCTTCCTTTTATTTACTTTGTAATTTTGCCTCAAAACTCTTGTTTTTGATCCGATTTAGTCCATTTTCGCTTATTTTAGCTATTTTACCATTAAATTAATTTTTTGTATTATTATTTTATTGCCATTGTTTTTATAATGTATGTTATTATTATGTTGATTATATCAATTATTTTATTATTATCAAATACTTTTTTTTACTACTATTTTATTAATACTATTATATTTACTATTATTATGTATATCCTTGTTTACTAAATTTTTTTATATATTATGATTATATCTATTATTTTTTTTTATATATTATGAAATATTTGTCATTATTTATATATGTATATATATTATTATTATTATTACTATTATTACTACTATTCTTCCTTTTATTTATACTATTATTTTTGCTTTTTCCCAAAATGCATAAAAAGGGTTTCACAAAGATAATATTTCGTGTTTGGAAGTTCGAGATCGTGCCCAATCGTCTTTGGGTTTCGAAGTTTTCGCTCGTCTGCATCACTAAATATCCTTTAAAGATTTTAATCGCTTTTGTAAATAAGGCAATGTTTCGTGTTTGGAAGTTCGAGATCGTGCCCAATCGTACGGGTTTCGATTTTTATTCATCCAAATAACCAAATATCCTTCATAGATTTTGACCGAATTTCTTAAATAAAGGCACTATTTCATATTTGGGAAATTGAGGTATCGTGCCCAATCGCGGCCGGGTTTTGGTTCTTAGCTTAACCAAATAGTGGAATACCTTTTTAAAATTGCAATGCATGAATTTTGGAAATCATGAAATGATCTTGGTATCAAAGGTTGAAACATCGTGTCCTATAGTGCCGGATGTGGTATTTCATCTTTTCTAACAAGAGAATTTTGATATCCAATGCGAAGTTATCCAAACATTTTTAAAGATTCATATTTTAAAATATTTTCTAATTTTCGATATTAAGGACATTAATCAATCAATACGGTACCAATTTAGGGCGCTATGAGGGTGCTAATCCTTCCTTGCACATAACCGACTTTTGACCCATTTTCTTAAAATTTGAGACCAAAATATTTTCTAATGGCCCAATCGCACTACAAAAAAGATTGGTGGCGACTGCTTTTCTTCTTAAAGTCGGCCCATTTTCCAAACAAAAAGGGTTCCAACAAACTTGGCGACTCCACCGGGGACAAATAAGAGAGTCAAGTCAGTAAAATTGGTTGATTAATGTCCTTTTATCAAAAATAAATTGTTTGATTTCGTTTTCATTTGCATGAGTGCTGTCGTCGTGTCATATATACGCTTTGGTTTGAGACACATAGAATATTTTTGCATTCATATTGCATGACCGTTGTGGTCACACCCTTAAGTGGGAGCAAAAATCTATGCCTTCATGAGGTTTTCACCTCCGCATGGGCTAGGGGACTGCTTCCGGGATACATCCGTACCTATGGTTCCGTGAGGTTTTCACCTCCACATGGCCATAGGGAAATGTATTCCCCTAAACTGAACTCAATCAGTATGAGCCTGTAATGGGTGAGGATTGAGGAATCTCTTGGTTCAGTACCCTTTTTAGAACTAAACCACATATAGTGAACCTTAAGAGCCCACCTTAGGTAGGGCCATGCTAAACCTTAGTGGCTACCTATATAGTGGTTTGACATTTTCACTTGCTTTGGTTACTTTTATGTGATACTAACTTGTTTTATTTTGGTCATATTTGCATGTCATTTCATACTTAAAAGGCGCCGATTCTGTTTTAATTACTAAGTTAGAATGCTTGTTATGGAGAATGGATTTCTTGATAAAGTAGAGGATAATGCGGCCATGCGATATGGTCGAGAAGACCTGACTTGAGAAGGGGATAGCCTAACCGAAGGGTACACATCAATTATTGGACTTCACTCGCATCGCATGGGTGTGTACGGAATGAGCTCCAAGAACTAAGAGATATATGGGCTTGTTGGGATGAAGCAACTAGGCAACTTTTCTACCTTAATTATGGTGATCTACCCTACTTACTCGACATCAGAGTGGACAAACACTTGTTTCGGGCTATGACTCAATATTGAAATCCCGCTTATAGCTGTTTTACGTTTGGGGAAGTGGACTTGGTGCCTACCGTGGAGGAATATACGGCTTTGTTTCGCAGTCAAAGGGCTCGGGTCGACAAAATTTACTTCAGGGCCGCTAATGCACCGACTTTTGTAAAGAAGCTGATGAGTATCACTGGGATGAGCGAACAGTGGATCATGGCACGAATTCAGCAGAAGGGTGAAGGGAAATGCATTCCTTGGGTAAGCTTGAGAGACCTGATGGTGGCACACCCAGATGGTAAGAGGAAAGTTGACATTTTCTTCCTAAGTATCTATGGCTTGGTAATTTTTCCCAAGGCTTTGAGACATGTAGATGAAGCAGTTATTGATTTGTTCGATCATCTTGACAAAGGGATTACACCGGTACCAGCGATTCTTGCTGAAACGTTTAGATCTTTGAACTCGTGCCGGAGAGCAGGTGAGGGAAGATTCATGGGATGCGCACAACTGTTGTTGGGGTGGTTCTATAGCCATTTCTAGAAAGTAGATAGAACTTCTTGTCGGGTTTTTTATGAAGTACTCCCCATTAAAGGAGTTGGCAGTCGCGCCCAGGAGAGATGACATATCAGAAGAGAACTGGATCGCGCTTCTTCAGAATCCTCAGGAAAAGGATGTGGAATGGAGAGCTCATTGGTTCATTCCCGATGAAATCCTCTACTGGTGTAGGGGTTATGATGGGGTTCCTCTGTTAGAGATCTGGGGAGCTGTTGGGTATGCTCTTTTGCTCGTGCTAAGGCAATACCAATCGAGACAGTTTATACCGGTAACGCATGGGTTAGCTCAGTTTGAATTCTCGTATAGTGGGAATAATTATAAGAAAAGAGTTTGAGAAGTTTCTGATGCGTGGAAGCAGATTCATCGAATGAAAAGAGTTGCCATAGGTCCAATGGCAACCCTCGAATATAATACATGGCGAAGCAGGAGAGTAAACGATAATATCCCTGGATCGACATAGGATGCTGCTCGATCGATAGAGGAATACCTGCAAGTAGTTCCTTCTGAGTTGGAGATCATGAACCAGGACTTTGAAAGTAAAAATTTAGAGTTAGGGAAAAAGATAGAACAATTGGAAGAGGAAAAAATGGATTTGATGTTAGATATTGATATCCAGAAATCAGAGGCTGAGAAGTTGAGGAAAAGAAAAAGGAAGGTCGAAGAAGATTTGGATAGCTTGAAGACCGATTACAAGAAGTTGCATCTATCGATGAGGACTGTTGGGCTGGGTAAAACTTCTGAACAATGGTGTCAAGAAGTTCAGGAGGAGAAGACCAAGGTCGACCAGTGGAAGAAGAGATTCCATAGGGCTCAAGCACAAAAGGATGCCTTGAAAAAGACTATGGGTGAGACCCAAAGTGAAAATAAGATGCTAAGAACTCGAGTAGCAGAATTAGAAAAGGCATTATGTTAAAGTCACAACTCTACAGTGAAGTTGGAATCAAGCCTAAGCCAGATTGAAGAGTTGAAGGGAAAGGTGGTGGAGCTCGAAACGGTGCTACAAAATAGTGAGCTCTGGATCCAACTATTAGAGGTAGATAACCAGCGAGGGAAAGAATAACTTCAACGATCTCAGAACCAAGTCAGAGAAAGAGACTGCCTTATGGACGAAGCTGTGGCTCAGATACGAGAAGTGGCCGATCATTTACAAACTTTAGCGGTTCAGGCTGATGTGTTAAGTATATTTTAAGAGTCAAAGTCAGACCAGGGTCGAGAGTTAGCTTCACTTCTTGAGAAAGTTAAAACTTTGGGCATAAAGGCTAGGTCATATATGTGACTCTATTTTATGTAAAAGATTTTGTTTTTTTCAATAAGTATTCCAAAAGAAATTGAATCAGAATCGACTCCTCTTATTTTTGCATTCATTCATTTGCATTGCATTTCATGCATTTGCATTGCATCACATCATTTGCATTAAATATCATAAGATAACCCTTTTAATTAGAGGTTATATTATAGTTATCCCGAACACCGCTATTACACTCGAAAAAACGAAAGCAATGGATCAAAGGATGGAAAAGTTAGAGCAGATGCGTATGAAATGCAAGACCAAGCTGCAGAACAGTTGGCTAAGATCCAAAGAGGACATGAGGATCGATCTTGGAGTCCTAGAGAAGTATGATGAGCCAGTTAACATATTTGTTGACTCGGGGACAAGATAAAGGAAAGGGCCCCATGGGCGATGTTGAAGATAAAAATGGAAATTCTGCTTGTCTTCCAAGCTTAGCCCCGAAAAATTCTCAAGCACAACCACCGAGAGTGTCTGTCAATATTAGACCTCGACAACAATCGACACCCACGACCGAAGAATTTCCTGTAAGCTCGAGCTCTAACCCGGGGGGTAACCTAACAAGGCCGATGGTCCCTGATTTCGATGATGCAGCAGAAGAGGAAAAGGCGAGGGTAGAACTCCCAAAAGAGTTTGAGGATCGCTGTAAATGGTTGGAGAAGAAGTTTAAAGCATTGGAAAGTGTTGATTATCAATGCGAGGTGGATGCTAGGAAGCTGAGTCTAGTTCCAAATCTGGTACTTCCTCCAAAGTTCAAGATGCCGAAGTTTGAAAAGTACAATGGGACTAGCTGCCCTGAAGCTCATATTACCATGTTTTGTCGAGAATGATGGGATATGTCAACAACGACCGCTTGTTGATTCACGCTTCAAGATAGTCGATCGGGCTACTGAGCAAAATGGTACAACCAATGAGTTGTACACAAATCAAATCGTGGAAGGACTTAGCACAGGCCTTCATGAAGCATTATGGCCACATAACTGATGTAGCACCTGATAGAATCACGCTGTAAAATATGGAAAAGAAGTCAGACGAGAGTTTTAGGAAATATGCCCAGAGGTGGAGGGAAGTCGCTACATAGGTCCAACCCCCGCTGCTGGAGAAGGAAATGACCATGCTGTTTGTTAATACCCTAAGAGCACCTTTTATCAATCATATATTGGGGAGCGCGTCTAAGAGTTTCGCGGATATAGTGATGTCTGGCAAAATGATAGAGAATGCGATAAGGTGTGGGAAAATAGAAGCTGGGGAGAGTATGAAAAGATCAGCTCCCAGGAAAAGGGAGAATAAAGTGAGTAATGTAAGCTCGAGTTATCCTAGACCCATTACTGTTAATCAACCAAGAGTAACCGTGGGCCAGTAGGCCCCATCAAGACAAGAGCCCAACACAAGGCAGAAGACCAAGAAGTTTCAGTTTACTCCCATACCTATGACGTATAGGGAGCTGTATAAAACTTTGTTTGATGTGCACGCCGTAGCCCCATTCTACTTGAAGCCGTTGCA
The DNA here is from genome assembly GCA_025506655.1 of Gossypium rotundifolium. Taxonomy (NCBI): domain Eukaryota; kingdom Viridiplantae; phylum Streptophyta; class Magnoliopsida; order Malvales; family Malvaceae; genus Gossypium; species Gossypium rotundifolium. Next base: position 112,919,435 of record CP106732.1, on the reverse strand, counting down.
CCCTCCGTATCCCAAGTGGTATGACACAAACGCTCATTGTGAATACCATGCGCATGTAGTAGGTCACTCGATAGAAAATTGTACTTCATTTAAAAGGCTAGTTGAGAGACTTATCAAGGCGGGAGTGGTAGAATCCAATGACGCTCCTGTGGGATGAAATCCGTTACCTAATCATACGGATAAGGGGGTAAACGCGGTAGTTGAGAACAAGGGGAGAAGAACCAAGCAAAAAGTCGATGAGGTCAGAACCCCATTGAGGGAAGTTTGGAAAGCAATGTAGAAAATAGGGTTAGTTCTGCAGGGGAATGTGAATAGATCTCGAGATGCAAGGAACTACTGTGATTTCCATGACAAGGAAGGCCATGAGATCTAGCAATGCAACGAATTCAGAACCTTAGTACAAAGGTTAATGGATAATAAAAAGCTGGAGTTCTTTGACTTTTCCAAAGAGGTGGATGTATGCACCACAGAGGGTGGGTCTGCAGAAAGGATCCCTAAAGTCAATCACCCAATAGTGATTATCACACGGCCAAGGGTCAACGAGGTCGGAGTGGAAATAACACCGAGGGTTAAAATTAAAAAACCTGTGACCTCTCCTTATAAGGATACACCGAGGGTCGTAATTAGAAAACCCATAACTTCTCCTTATACACCAAGGATTGTAATTTAGAAACCCGTGACTTTTCCTTATAAAGAGGACAAGAGGGTACCTTGGAATTACAATTGCACTGTGACAATTTTCGAGAAAGAGAATTCGGCCAGCACACCCGACCTAAAAGCTGAGTCCTCTATGATGAGAAGGGAAGACGAGAAAATAGGACCACTGGTTAATGAACCAGTAACAGAGGATGAGGCCGAGGAGTTTTTAAAGTTTCTAAAGCACAGTGAGTACAGTGTTGTGGAGCGATTACGCAAGCGATCTAAGACGCACATCGGTACTAGCCTTACTGCTAATTCAGAAGAACACCGTAGTGCACTAATGAAAGCGTTGAACCAAATATGTTGCTGATCACATTTCGATAAATAAGCTGGACCGTCTTGTAAATAACATAAGCGCAGATAATTTCATCTCATTCAGTGATGATGAAATACCGCCGGGGGACATAAGATCTACCAAGGCTTTGCACATCACTACCCGATGCAAAGGGTATACACTGCCAGGGGTATTAATTGACAACAGATCGGCACTGAACGTTTTGCCCCTATCTACACTGGACAGATTACCTGTAGACAGCTCTCACATGAAAACATGCCAAAATATAGTGAAAACATTAGATAGCACTGAGAGAAAAATAATGAGGAGGATCGAGATACCCCTCCTAATTGGGCCAAACACGTACGAGGTAGATTTTCTCGTAATTGACATCAAGCCTTCTTATAATTGCTTATTGGGGAGGCCGTGGATCCACTCAGCGGGAGCTGTACCATTGTCATTGCACCAAAAGTTAAAATTGGTGACAGAGGATCGGTTGATAACCATAAATGCAGAGGAGGATATCATCGCATCCGTTACTAGTAATGCACCGTACATAGAGAATGATGCAGAGGCCATAGAGTGCTCCTTCAGGTCATTAGAGTTTATAAATGCGACTTTCATCAGTGAATGTGGCAAGGTCCTGGTGCCAAAAATCTCTGAAGCCACAAGGATGGGCCTATGGCTAACGGTAGGAAAAGGACTATTGCCTGAAAGGGGACTCGAAAAATACCTTCAGGGCCCGGTTAGAGTGCCAGGATTGGTTAACAAACATGATCGCTTTGGTCTGGGGTATAGGTCAGATACCAGACAGAGAAAGGAGGAGTTGGAAAGGAAACGTGAGAGATAGAGGGTACGATTGAATGGTACTGAGATCAAATGGGGTTCGATGACTTTTCTCCATATATCTAATACATTCATGTCTAGAGCAATTATCCATTCAGGGTTAGAGATTGTGAATAGAGAAACAACTAAAGACATGATGAGAACTTTGAACATCAATACTGTGTCTGAAGGAAGTTCGAGGAGAGGAAACTTGGCCGGTATTCGCCCTTACGAGTCTGGAAGTGTTCTGGACAACTGGACTGCGAAAGAAATTCCTGTAGCTTTTAGGACTAAAATAGAGTAATGCTTAAAACACACTTATTGTTTCAAGCCTAGGAACAATAAGAATCTTTTGTGAAATAGGCATGTTCACGCATCGTTATTTTCAATAAAAAGTGCATTTTTCTTCCATTTCGTGCAATTATTCTTCTACTACATTCTATTACATTTATAATCATAACGCATGAATAATTCATTCTTAAATTCATTTTCATTGAATATTCTTTCATACCTACCATAGGTCCCCGGATATCGATGTCATGAACAACTTATTTATTTAACCGAATTTTTCGATGAGCAAGACATGTGCCTAGAAGAACCACAGGACTTCTGAGATAATGAGATTGTATTATATCCCTGATTTGTTAAAGATGGCGAGTAGGAAGAAAATTTGATTACCTCACAAAAGACAATTGAGAATGTGACTCGGAGGAAGGAAAGAGGTGAAAATTGGAACCCTCATCACCAAGAAAACAAGGCAGGACCTCATTAGACTTCTCTTAGAGTTCAAAGATGTCTTCGCGTGGTCATATCAAGACATGCCTGGGTTGAGCACTGATATTACGGTATACTGTATCCCCATAAAGGAAGATTGCAAGCGGTCCAATAGAAGCTCCAAAGGATGAGACCCGATGTTTTCGTGAAAATTAGAGAGGAGGTCAAGAAGCAGTTTGATGTTGGGTTCTTGCGAGTTGTGAATTACTCGGAATGGGTAGCCAACATTGTCCCCGTTCCTAAGAAAGATGGAAAAGTACGAATGTGCGTCGACTACAGAGACCTAAACAAGGCTAGCCCAAAAGACAACTTCCCACTGCCTCACATTGACACTTTAGTGGATAACACAGTGGTTTTTCATTCTTCTCATTCATGGATGGTTTCTCAGGATACAATCAAATAAAGATGCATCCTGAGGACATGGTAAAGACTACCTTTATAACCTTATGGGGAACTTTTTGTTACCAAGTGATGCCATTTGGGTTAAAGAATGTGGGGACAACATATCAAAGGGCCATAGTAACCTTGTTTCACGACATGATGCACAAGGAGATTGAGGTCTACGTCGACAATGATCGTAAAGTCTCGAACGAAAGGGGAACATGTGTAAGTTTTGAGGAAACTATTTCTGAGGTTGAGGAAATTTTAGCTGAAACTCAATCCAGCCAAGTGTACTTTCGGGGCTTGATCAGGGAAGCTACTTGGTTTCGTGGTTAGTGAAAAAGGAATCGAAGTAGATCCGGATAAAGTCAAGGCCATGCAAAATTTACCTCCGCCGCGCACTTAAAAGAAAGTCCGAGGCTTTCTAGGAAGACTAAATTACATCGCTCGATTCGTCTCGCAATTGACTGAGAAGTGTGATCCCATATTTCGTCTTCTTAAGAAACACAATCCAGGCATTTGGGACGATGAATGCTAGAAGGCATTTACAAAATTAAATAGTACTTGTCTAATACTCCAGTGCTAATGCCGCTTGATCTGACAGACCATTGATTAGATGTCGGCGATATTCGATAATTCAATGGGATGTGTGCTAGGCCAACACGACGAGACTGTGAAGAAAGAGAGGGCGATATACTACCTCAGTAAGAAATTCACCAGTGTGAAATGAGATACTCGCCAATTGAGAAATTGTGTTGTGCATTGATCTGGACAACTCGGAGGTTGAGGTAGTACATGTTGTACCAGACAACCTGGTTAATCTCAAAATTGGATCCTCTTAAGTACATGATAGAGTCGGCCGCTTTGAAAGGAAGAATGGCCCGATGGGAAATTTTACTCTCCGCATTTGACATAGTCTACGTGAACTAGAAAGTTCTGAATGGGAGTGCAATAGCTGATTTTCTAGCCAGCAGGGCGCTAGACGACTACGAACCCTTAAATTTTGATTTTCCCAATGAGGATCTGATGTTTGTAGTGACAATTGAAGAAGATATCTTAGAAGATCATCCCTGGAAGTTGAACTTTGATGGAGCATCAAATGCCGTTGGAAATGGGGTTGGGGCAGTTCTGGTATCCCCAAATGGAGGACACTATCCATTCACTTGCAAGTTGGACTTCGATTGCACAAACAACATGGCAGAATATGAAGCATATATCATGGGAATCCAAGCTGCTATAGACCGTAAAATCAAGTTGCTAGAGGTATATGGGGACTCCGCATTGGTAATATATTAGCTCAAAGGAGAATGGGAAACAAGAGATTCAAATTGATCAGCTACCGAAAGTTAGTTTTGGAACTAATTGAGGAGTTCGATGATATCACATTCTTTTACCTCCCGCGTGAGGAAAACCAGATGGCTGACGCCTTGGCCACCCTATCTTCTATGATTAGAGTAAACGAGCAAGAGGGTATGAAGCCCATCCAAATGAGTATTTATGAGACTCCGGCTCATTGCTGCAATATCGATAAAGAGGAGGAGAGAGATGATCATCCTTGGTATCATGATATTCTGCGGTATGTGAAGAGCCGGGAATATCCTGATCAAGCAACGAAAATGATAGGAGAACATTTAGAAGGCAGTGCCAATGACTATGTCTTAGGCGGAGAGATCTGTAAAAAGAGGAAAGATCGGTATTGTTAAGATGTGTTGATGCTATCGAGGCGGAAAAATCCTAGAAGAAGTTCATGAGGGTGTCATGGAACACATGCCAATGGGTTTACAATGGCCGACAAATCATGAGATTCGGTATTCTTGGTCCACGATGGAAGGAGGATCAGATCTGTTATGCCAAGAAGTGCCACAAGTGCCAGATTTATGGAGACAAGACCCATGTGCCTCCTTCACCTCTTCATGTTATGACTTCTCTGTGGCCTTTCTCAATGTGGGGCATGGACGTCATTGGGCCGATCTCACCGAAAGCTTCTAATGGACATCATTTCATCTTCGTGATCATTGATTACTTCACCAAATGGGTAGAGGTAGCTTCATATGCTAATGTCACGAAGACGGCAGTTAGCAAGTTTTTGAAGAAAGAGATCATATGTCGCTACGGTATGCCAAAAAGGATCATGTCTGACAATGCACTAAACTTGAACAATAGAGCGATAGCGGAAGTCTGCAGTTAGTTCAACATTAAGCACCATAACTCGTCGCCATATCACTCGAAAATGAATGGAACAGTCGAGGCAGCTAATAAAAATATCAAGAGAATTGTGGGGAAAATGGCTGAGACCTACAAGGATTGGCATGAAAAGTTACCACTTGCCCACTACGCCTATCGAACATCGGTTAGAACCTCTACCGGGGCAACTCCTTTCTCGTTGGTTTATGGGATGGAGGCAGTTTTGCCTATTGAAGTTGAAATCCCTTTACTCCGGGTTTTGTTAGAGCTGAAGTTGGACGAAGCAGAATGGGTTCAATCTCGATATGATCAACTGAATCTAATTGAGGAAAAGAGGCTAAGAGCCATTCACCATGGTCAATTGTACCAGAGGCAGATGATGCGGGCTTTCAATAAGAAAGTCTACCCCAGAGTATTCCATGAAGGAGACTTGGTGTTGAAACAGATCCTCCCTATGCAAAAGGACTTCAGGGGAAAGTGGATGCCTAATTGGGAAGGACCTTATGTTGTAAAGAAGGCCTTTTTTTGGAGGAGCTTTGATACTAGTCGAGATGGACGGCAAAAGTCTGCCAAATCCAATTAATGCAGACTCAGTCAAGAAGTACTTCGCATGAAAAGGGGCCAAGGCGAAAACCTACAAAGGGCGTCTTGAGTTCAAAAAAAAAAAGGAGAGACTAAGGCGAAAACCCGTAAAGGGCGCTTTGAGACCAAATGGGCTTTGAGTTGAAAACCCGAAAAGGGCGGCTCAGATTATGAGTAGCTCGTGATGGGGCATACAATGGTCTCGCTACGCTTGAATTAATAACGAGGAGGTATGTTACATCTAGCGGATCGACAAAGTACCATGGATCTTCTAGACACATGTTGAACTCAGAATGGTCTTCAGGAAGTGCGTACAGAGAAGCTCAGGCTGTGATATCTAGGGCATCGTTGCTATTTTTACTCATTTTTTGGACCTTAGTAGAATGTGTTAGTTTGCTCAATCTTTTGTACTTTAGTGGAATGTGTTTCCTTTGCTCAATCCATTCTTCATGGGTTTTACCCCGAATAAATTACAGTTTTATTCATTTCTATAATCTTTTCAAGCATTTCCCATTGAAATAATGATTACTGAACTAATAATGCTTTCATAAAGTAAGTTTTAAGTATTACTCTGAAAGTCTCTAAATAATACAAGAATCTAAAACAGGATAGTTATTTAGAACTAACCAGGCTTAAAGGGTTCGGAGCACTTGATATAAGGGTCTAAGTAGTGAGGATATCTTCAGATTCTCTATTAGAAGTATCAGTTGAGCACGCATCAAGGAGCACCTTAATAAACAGCAAGCAATGATAACCTAAGGGTTAAAGATGGATTATTCTCATGACATTTTGCATCCATTCATAACATTCATAATACATATAGTTAGGAGCATTTTTCATGACATCTTAATCATTTGACATAAGGATAAACCCCATGAAATCAATTCTACGGTAAGTTCCCCAGAGGAAAATGTAGCAAAATTGATAGGAGTTACAGAAGAATGTAGATCTTATCTATCTTGAGCGGGAGTAGAGCAGATCAAATACAGTAAGCCTTAACCCCCTAAGTAGTAGGGTAACAGGCTAAAAATAGCAGATTTTATCTCCACTGAGCAGGAGTGGAGCAGATCGAAGAGGCAGATCTTATCTTCACTGAGTAGGAGTGGAGCAGATCATAGCGGATCCTATCTTCACTGAGCAGGAGTGGAGCGGATCAAAAATTTGAGGAGGAGTGGCGCAGATCAAAGATTCTAGCCTTATCTTTACTGAGCAGGAGTGGAGCAGGCTAAGGATAACAGATCTTATCTCCACTGAGTAGGGTTGGAGCAGATCAAAGATCATAGCCTTATCTCCACTGAGCAGGAGTGGAGCAGGCTAAAAACAGCAGATCTTATCTCTACTGAGCAGGAGTAGAGCAGATCGAAAGCAGCAGATCTTATCTCCACTGAGCAGGAGTGGAGCAGATCGAAGATTATAGCCTTATCTCCACTGAGTAGGAGTGGAGCAGGCTAAAGATGGCAGATCTTATCTCTACTGAGTAGGAGTAGAGCAGATCAAAAGCAGCAGATCCTATCTCTACTGAGTAGGAGTAGAGCAGATCGAAAACCATAGATTTTATCTCCACTGAGTAGGAGTAGAGCAGGCTAAAGATGGCAGATCTTATCTCTACTGAGCAGGAGTAGAGTAGATCAAATACAGCAAGTCTTATCTTCATGTATCGGTAATGGAACAGACTGAATATCATAACCTTACCCTCTAAGCAGTAGGGTAATAGGCTGAAGATTACAGATCTTATCTCCACTGAGCAAGAGTGGAGCAAATCAAAGATAGTAGATCCTATCTCTACTGAGTAGGAGTGGAGCGGATAAAAAATGACGAATCTTATCTCCATGTATCGGCAATGAAGTAGATTCAAGACGATAAGCCTTAATCCCCTAAGCAGTAAGGTAACAGGCTGAAAAAAAGCAAATTATCTCCCTATGCAGTAGTGGAGTTGATCGAAGACCATGAGCCTTAATCCCCTAAGCAAGGGTAACAGGCTGAAGATTACAGATCTTATCCCACTAAGCGGGAGTAGAGTTGATCGAAGATAGCAGATCTTATCTCCACTGAGCAGTAATGGAGCAGACAAAATTCCTATACCCCTGAGGATGCGGTGGATGGGATGAGGTTACAAGAAGTCAAGATTCAACAAGATAAGGCAAAATTGGCCCTTCTAAAGTCTTTGTTCTATTCTCGTTACCCGATAATGAGTAAAGAGGGGCAACTGTAAGGTCCAATTCAGCAGCCCGGAGCCCATTAAACCAAGACAAATAAAATAAAGTCCCAAAATTTAACCAGTCCATGACCCAATTAAACCAGCCCAAATTTTTACAACTCAATAGCAGCCTAACAAGCCTCACCCACTAAGCCCAAAGCTAGACAAAAAACGAAACCTTAGAGGGCTTCTTGAGTAGTCGGTAGCGCTCCCCCACACGCACGCATACAGTCTTCTCCACTCACGTCGCCACGTCCCTACAAAAACGGGAGCAAGGCAACAACCAAGAGTAATAGAAACACAACAAGGGAAACAGATTGTGTTTTGATTTTTTAGTATTTTCGGCTATAAAGACCGAAACAAAATTTGTAAATGGGGGTAGTTTTTAGATATACAAAAGAAAAAACACACACTTGTAACAGAAAAAGAACTCAGAGAAATACAGAGAATCAAAGTATTAAAATAAAATAAAGAGGAAAGCTCACCGGTGGCGGCAGAGGATGGCGGTGATTCGCAGGACGCTTTGGGCCGAGATTTGTAATCGGGGCTTGAGGGGCTATGGAGAGTTGAGAGCGTTGTGGTTTTTTAAGTAAAAGAAGGGGAGTTCTGGAATTTTATTTTTGAAGCAGAAAAGGGATATGAAAGGAAACTTTTTTTAGCTTACAAGGCATAGGGGCACGCACAATCACTGTTCCTGGTGGATTTGTGCAATTTTCCTTTAAATGGAAAATTTAGCGATAAGTCCTCATTGCTGCGCCTGTTTTAATTGCATCCCCTTGACTTTTTTTCTTTATTTTAAAATTTGCCCTGAATTTTATGCTACCGCTTCGATTTAGTCGCGTCAAGGCACAATGTTGAAACTTGGAATAATTTCGTTTCGATCCTTCAAGATTGCATAATTAAATTTGGTCCTCTTCCTTTTATTTACTTTGCAATTTTGCCTCAAAACTCTTGTTTTTGATCCGATTTAGTCCGTTTTGCTTATTTTAGCTATTTTACCATTAAATTATTTTTTTGTATTATTATTTTTATTGCCACTATTTTTATATCGTATGTTATTATTATGTTGCTATTATATTTACTATTATTATGTATATCCTTGTTTACTAAATTTTTTTATATATAATGATTATATCCATTATTTTATTATTATCAAATACTTTTTTACTACTATTTTTATTAATACTATTATTTTCTTATTTTCTTATTATTTTTTAATTTCGCTATTTACTATTATCATTCTTACTAATGTTATCATTACTTTATTATTAATATACCGTTATCTTCATTACTATCATTTTACTATTATTATTATTTTAATATTATTACTACTATAGTTTTTTCATTTTTAATTATTTTCCTATTATTATATTCCTATATATTATTGTTATTATTTTACTAGTACCATTATTTTTTTATAATCATATTTCTCATATTTCTATATTTACTATTATTATTTATTACAAATGTCACTATTATTACTACTAATTTAGTATATTATTATTTTTATTGCAATCATTATTTTAACATCACCATTACTATTTTTTAAAAAAATTATTATATTCATTAGAATTATTATCATCCTCTTTTATTTGTCATTATATATATATATATATATTATATTATTATTATTATTATTATTATTATTATTATTATTATTATTATCCCCATTACTATTCTTCCTTATTATTATCATGTTTACATTCCACATTTTTATTTTTGCTTTTCCCAAAATGCATAAAAAGGGGTTTCACAAAGATAATATTTCGTGTTTGGAAGTTCGAGAGATCGTGCCCAATCGTGCTGGGTTTCGAGTTTTCGTTCGTCCAGATCACTAAATATCCTTTAAAGATTTTAATCGCGTTTTGTAAATAAGGCAATGTTTCGTGTTTGGAAGTTCAAGAGATCGTGCCCAATCGTGCTGGGTTTCGATTTTTTATTCGTCCAAATAACCAAATATCCTTCATAGATTTTGACCGGATTTTCTTAAATAAAGGCACTATTTCATATTTGGGAAATTCGAGGTATCGTGTCCAATCGTCTTTGGGTTTGGTTCTTAGCTTAACCAAATAGTGGAATACCTTTTTAAAATTGCAATGCATGAATTTTGGAAATCATGAAATGATCTTGGTATCGAAGGCTTGAAACATCGTGTTCTATCGTCTTTGGATGTGGTATTTCATCTTTTGAACAAGAGAATTTTGATATCCAATGCGAGTTATCCAAATATTTTTTAAAGATTCATATTTTAAAATATTTTCTAATTTTCGATATTAAGGACATTAATCAATCAATACGGTACCAATTTTGGGCGTTGCGAGGGTGCTAATCCTTCCTTGCACGTAACCGACTCCGGACCCGTTTTCTTAAAATTCGTAGACCAAAATATTTTCTAAGTGGCCCAAAAGCACTACAAAAAAAGATTGGTGGCGACTCTATTTTTCTTCTTAAAGTCGGCCCATTTTCCAAACAAAACAAGGTTCCGACAATAGGTATTAATTTTTGTTCTTAAAGTGTTACAAATTAATATAGAATTTTATATATACATAATGATTTTTTTATATTGATTACGACACACTCAATAATTTATGTATTCATGTTATTTTTCTTTGTACATTGCATTTAAATTTTTTATTTTATATTTATATCATATCTAAAATTTATCTTATATATGTATATAAATTGAATAAATTATTTCATTTTAATAAATATTGTCAACATTAGTTTTATATTTTAATATATCTATTTGTACATTAATAAATCAAAACATATACAATAATAATATTATTAACTAGTCACTAGTGTAGTTGCAAAAGACTGACATTTTTATCAGGGTGTATTAAAAACAAAAGATTATATATTTACATGCAAGGAAGGTGAGTAATTGCCATTACCGAAGCTTACACTCAACCTTAAGGTATAGAATTTTTAAGCACTTCCTCTTTGAAGTTAAAACTAGTAATTGAAAAACAATTCATACTATTATCACATACCATGGTGTAGATTTGCTGTTGAACGACCAGCTCCAGTGCTATTTTTTCGAGCTCATAAAGATTGGGCTACATCTAAAATCTAGTATGAATTGAAACCATTTTACATAAATCTTATTTTCTCACATTGAATAATTGGCTTCTTCATTGGTTGAGAAATTAAAAGATTGGACCAGCTGCAAGGATCTCCTCAGTTAACTTGTCCTCTCCAATCTTATATTCCGTGAAGGTCTCAAAGTTATTCTTGAATAGGCCAGCTAATTTCAACAACGTGTTCTTGTATGCCTCCTTGTCATCCCACTGCCATCCATGAAACCAGTTTCATTAAAAATTTTGACTAAAGTTCAAGTAACCTACTCGGAAAACAGCTTGGCCAACACTAGCTTACAGCGTTTTCCGGACGCAGGATTTCTTTAGGCACTCCCTCAATCTCATTGGGGATCTTTAAACCGAACACCTCAGTTTTCTCGTAAGTTGCTTTCAAGAGGCTACCAGAGTGAATGGCATTGATGATTTTCCGAGTGTACGGTAACTTTATACGGTTTCCAGACCCATAGCTGCCGAAAAAAGAAACCAATATTCATTGATGGATTCAACTTATCCAAGGGAAAAAAAAACGAAAGTTAAAAATGATACTATTGGAAAAATGATTATTAATGGTCAGCATTTACCTTCCACCACACCAGCCAGTGTTGACAAGCCATCCTGTTGCCCCATGCTTCTGCATTTTCTCAGCAAGCATGGCTGCATACGTAGTTGGATGCAAAATGAGAAATGCTGCACCAAAACAAGCTGAGAATGTTGCTGTTGGCTCCTTAATACCATCTACGGTTCCAGCCACCTATATGGATCATCAACCAAGTTCAGTCCAATGATGCAAGGACATGGAAAGCAAGTTAAGGTAGGACATAGAAAATGTACCAGAGCAGTGTAGCCACTAATGAAATGGTACATCGTTTGTGCCAGACTTAGCTTGCTCACAGGTGGGAGAACACCAAAGGCGTCGCATGCCAAAAGAATGACGTTCTTAGGGTGCCGACCGAAGCATGGTATCTTGGCATTTGGAATGAATTCGATGGGGTAAGCGGCACGAGTGTTCTCTGCAAAGAGAGAAAATAATATTAAAGGTGAACATGTCTAAGAAGGATTAATTTCCAGCATATTACCTATCTTCCATGCCATCCTGAATTCATGGCATTCTAGATAAGTTTTTGAGTCAAGGTACTTGTGATGAATACAAGACTCCTAGATTGTTTGATAATGTATATTACCTGTAACTGATTTGTCGGTATAATCCACTTCTCTTGTATGTTCATCAAATACAACGTTTTCCAACACTGCAGAAACAAAGGGGGGGAAGGGGAAAAAGATCAAGCCGAGAACTATGATGGTAGTCCAGGTTAAAAGATCCAAGAACAAAGAAGACAATGTTTCACCAGTGCCAAACTTAATGGCATTCCAGATATCAGGTTCGTTCTCCTTTGAAAGATCAATGCACTTGGCATAGCAACCACCTTCGATGTTCGATACACAATCGTCACTCCAACAGTGCTCATCGTCTCCAATCAGAAACCTATTGTGATCAGTCGACAGTGTAGTCTTCCCGGTACCTGTTAGGAAAATTATTGAAGAAACAGAACTTATCAGCAACAATGCAAAACCAAGGTAATAAAAAAAAGGAAATAAATGCATGTAAGGCTTCAACGAACAAAGTAAGAGGGAACATATCTGTTTGTGGACTAGCACAACGGTGGCGACCTTTTGATCAGATGATACTATACCTGAGAGTCCAAAGAAGAGAGCAACATCTCCATCTTCCCCCATATTGCAACCAGAATGTAAAGATAGGATATGACGCTTAGGCATGAGATAATGCATGAGACTGAAAAGACCCTTCTTCATTTCCCCGGCGTATTGGGTGCCGAGGATGACCATTTCCTTCCTAGTAAGATTAATGTCTATGCTAGTGGAGGATGTCATGTAGTGTGTGTAACGATTACACGGGAACTGTCCAGCATTGTATATAGTGAAGTCCGGTGTACCGAAATTCTCGAGCTCTTCTGAAGTGGGTCGGATACACCTGCAACCCACCCAATTATCCAATTGTAACCTAAGCTTTACCATATGCTTCCAAGGAAATTCTATATGGATGATAAAACTCAACACATGATACAATACAATATTAACATTATATCACTACAAGGATATCGAGGCTTCATCAATATTAAATTGCTATTGTTTTACTTACATATTGTGCATGAACAATGAATGATAGGCTCTACAAGAGACAATTCTGACTTTGATTCTGTTCTTTGGATCCCAGTTCAGGAATTGATCATTCACAAAAACCTGGAAAATCATTTTTTAAAAAATTTAATATAAGAGAAATAAATAGAACTCCCAGCATACTAAATAAATAAAAGGAAAAGTTCACCTTGTCTAGAGAATTTAAGTAATCCACAGCTCTTTCTCTGTTCACCATGAAGGTATGCTCGTCCATTTCAATGTTGGGTGAGCCCCTGTCCTCCCATTTATTAGTTTCTACTATCATTCACCACCCACAAAGATTTAAATTACAATTGTAGACGTATTGCGTTATATTTATTGTGATTGCAAACTTATTACATTTAACAAAATACTAATTTAAATTCGTGTTCTCAAAATAGAAATAAAATAGGATTATATTGACTTACTTTCCCCACCAAAGCTCATCTTGGGTGGTGTCATCGATAACAACTCTCTTATCTCTGGGAGACCGCCCGGTCTTGGCTCCTGACAGGGTGGCTAATGCACCCGTGGATGTAAGGAAAGATCCTTTCTCATATTTTAAGGCCTGCTCATACAACTCTGCACCAATACAAACAATGATGATGGAGTAGAAAAGGGTTTTTAATGAGGAATGGTTATGTTTATATTATATACCTCCAGGAGAGAGGTTATAGAGGACATGGGTGAATTTGAGAGAACTGTCACTGACGCTGATGACTGGTGCCTCTATATGGTGGTGGTGCGCCACATGCGAAACCGCCTGATACTTTCCGCCTTCTGGGTCACCTCTTATCACCTTTGGCCCCGTCCCTCTAGTCAGTGACGCCAAAGATGCACTGTCAGAAGGCAAATGAAAAAAAAAACACACTAGTTAAAATTAGGAAAAGCAAATAAGAAAAGGATTTTGAATAAAATGCACACATATTTTAAACAAAGTGAGACTCAAAGCGGTTCATGGTGCAGATGTACCTGATGGACTGGAGTTGCTGTCTCTGGCGTTCATCCTCAGACAAGTTAGCGAAGGCACCGGCGGTCCCTTGGAGAGGCGTGTTAGGCGCAGATCTCTTCCTCTGTAAAGAGTGAAGCTCTTCAATCGTCTGTGCCTTAACGGTTCCAGCACTGTCATTGGGTATCCCCTTTGCCTTCTCCGTCAGTATACTCTTCAATGGAGTCCTTGGCGACGTAACGCCCGTTCCTTTTCCTGCCATTTCTTCTTTCTGAAATATCACGATAAATTGGAAAACAATTATAAACTTTATTTTTTCTTATTTTGTACAATTATCCACAATAATCTCCCTAGTTTATATAGTCAAGAAATAACAACGTTGTTTCAGCCGGTTTTGGTGTTGTTTTTAAAAAGAAAAAACCCGAGAAGACCAGACTCTGTCTTGATATAAAGTGTTGAATATTTCTGTCTTTTTTCTTTATCAATACTGCCCGTAAAAAACTGTAACGACTCGGACTTTGCCCAATCCAACCCTGCTTTGTCTCTAAAATAATATGAAGGTAATATCCGTACCAGTGTTGGTCAGGTTGTAGAATAGGAAACAGGAAATGACCAGAAAGAATCTGGATTGGCAGTCAAATGAGCCACTTCTGATTTACATGGCTGTACCGACCAACCTGAAAATAGATCCCTACCGTCTGCATTAATCCAGCACTTTTCCAATTTCAGTAAAATCAAGCTGCCCAGTTGGGAATTTCTATATAAGAGCACTCCAATCACCTCTTAGAAATGCAAATCAGATAGCCAAAAGACCAACTCCCAAAAATAGATAAAAGGCTTTTTAAGGGATGGCATGGTCCAATTAAATCATATTATTATTATTATTATTATTATTATTATTATTATCATTATTATAAATTTCGATGATATCTTTCTCAATCTATAAATAGATATCTTCGCAATTAAAATTGAAATTAACCAGACTCTTTTATTATATATTTAGTATTCTCAAATAAAAATATATTATAATAAAGTTCTATATTATTTCTATATGTATATACCATAATCTAAAGCGGAAAGAAAGAGAGGAATAAAGATACAAGGTACGTGATTTTCCGAAGGTTAAAAGCTTTTAAAATTCAAAATTTTAGTTTTAAAATTTTAATTAGTGAATGTTCCATCTTATAGAAACATTGTGCTTATTCGTATTTTTTTTAATAATGGTTGATTTCACAAAGAGTCACATAAGCCATTTTTCAAATTTTTTTTTGAGATTTAAAAGTAATTAGTTTGTATATGGGTGCGATGTATAAATTTATTATGTGTATAAATTATTTAGAATATAATTTATTTGTAATATTTTGAATATATTACATGATTTAAGGTTGCAAAATAAATTTATTAAGATCAAACACTTAAAATATACAAATATAAAATTATTTAGACACTCGTTTGACATGAATTCAAACTATCTCAAATTTATTAAAAGATTGAACACTACGTTGTGAGGAAATAAAATTTATTTTATAAAACTATAAAAAATAACTTTTAATAAACAAAAATAAAATAAATGATAGCATTTGATTGTGACTACTAACAAATTCAAGTATTAAAATTCCCAATGATATATTCATTATTTTTCCTGAAAGATAAAATAAAATTATGGTTAAACCAATAAAATAAGAAATATATAAATATTTGTACTATCTTACATATCCATTTAGTAGGTGTGAGGAAGTCATTTTCTTTGTACTTTTTAATTGGATTGCATTCTGGATGGTTGATGACTTTGGTAAAGAAGATTTCTAGTATGTTTTAGAATAATTTTTAAATATATTTTAGTCATTATTTTAATTAATCCATTGAATAATTTATTGTTTAAAAAAATCACCTAAAATATCCATTTTTTCTTGTGAAAATTTTAGCAAAAAATTAAAATAATTTATGTACTTAAAAATTAGAAATAATTGATACTTCTAAACTTTTGTTCAAATTATTAATTAATTAAATGTTTGCAAGTTTTGAAGCTTTTGTAGTTTACCAGTTTGGTGCTCTAAGCTAATGGTGGTGGTTGATGTAATTAGGTTTAAATAATTTGTATAATTATAAATTATAAATTTGTGAATACTTATTGCAAATAATTAAATAAATTAAATTAAATTAAATAGATAAAGTTAAATTTTGTTGTATTACAAACCTAAGCTAGTATCTATAATCAATTTAGTCATTGTATTACATAATATTTAGAATAAGAAATTTTTATTAAAAAATAAATTAATACATTAATATGATTTAAGCAAAATAAATATATTAATTATAAATTTAAAGCTTAATATTTTGAATCATTTGAATAGCCTATTTCTTGCTTCATTATGTAGATTTCATTGTGATTCTATCAATAATAAAAAACATATAATAATCAGATAAAAAATATGAATGATATGGAAAAAATTAAAACCACGATTGTAAATTAATTCAATTAAAACACAAAATTTGAGTAAAATATGCAAAATATAATTTAATTAATTGATTCAACCAATTTAATTAGATTAAAGAAAAAGGAGTGACAGGTAATATGTATATATATATTTAAAATTTATCACCAATGGTTTCAGTTTTTTATTAATTATTTTTATAAAATATTACAAAATAAAATCATTCGGTTATTTCTTTAAAAATAATTTTAAATACCATTAAACTAGTCACACCATCTCAATTAAGAATTCTATAATCTATACTACTATAGTTTAAAGTAATGTCCAAAGTGTTTACCTTTTCACAAGTGACCGCTTACTTTTGTGTTTCCTAAACTTTTTTTAATTAAAATATATGGTTTAATTTTAATGTTGGTCCCTATACTATGTTGAAATTTAAATTTTAATCTTTATGTTTCAATTTTAACATAATTTAATATCTATAATTTTATAATGCCATTAGTATTCTAAACAACCAATTTTGTTAACAAATAAAGTACTAATGCCAATTTTTCTTAAGAATGTTTTTCCAACAAAAAAATTATTTTATCAAGATGAGTTTGAGTAGGTGTTTTTGAGAACAAATCCACATTAACATTGTAACCAAACTAGTTAAGGGTGCTAACTATTTAGATTAACTAATGTCGTTATAATAGTATAGAGACAACATTTTGCCCCAAAAAGTATACGAGCTAAATCTCAAATTTATACATAGTAAGGGATCAAATAAAAAATATGACTAAAGACACTTATACCTAACATAAATTATACCAAATAAAAGTATAGGGATTAAAGCTCAAATTTAAGTATGTTAAAGTGATTAGAACCATAATATATCCGAAAATAAGTTTGTAGCTAACATGATCGTCCTAATATATATAATATAACAAAAAATAAATATTCAATACTATTCAATTTACTTTTCTTGGATTTATATATTTTAGATTCAACTTTTAGATTTATTACTCGATATTGATTCACAGTGTAAGCTAAAGAATATTCATTACTTAAATTGACTTTCATTTTAATACAATTTTTATTGTCAAAACTCGAGTTGCTTAGAAGAAAAAATTCAATATACCACATCGAAAATTTAATAGAAGAATATCAACGATATTAATAATGGGCAAATATCCCAAAATACCAAAAAATCAAAAATTACCGGAAAGGACAGGTTTCAAAAATATTGACCGGAAAGGGCAATTTCTCCAAAAATCGCGCCCACGTCGGTAGCTTTTTGGGGAAAGGCCTAAAAGCGCGTCCATGGGAGCTGCTTTAGGCCTCAAGAAAACGCCCCACGGAGGGCGCTTTGAGGTGAGGTAAAGCGCTCCCCATGGACGCGCTTTTAGGTCAGTAATGATCAATTTTTTTTGACCGTTGGACCAACAGTTAAAAAAAATTTTCACACTTCTATCCTTTCTCATTTTTCTCTCAATTTTCTCTCAATTTTCTCTCAATTTGCTCTCAATTTTCTCTCAAGTTTCTCTCAAAGTCCTTGAAATTTACGCTTAAATTTCAAAATAGTCTTCTACTATTTATGAAAAAGCCCTTTATAATTTTTAATATATTTATTTTTTGGAAAATTTAAAATTCTTTATCGAGTACAATGGTCGGGAATTACGTCGCCTAGATAAAGAATCACATTGGCGTCGAGCAATTGAAAATGGTAAGTTTGAATGTTAATTTTCAATATTATTAAATTTTTTAATTATGCAATTTTAATTAATTTTGAATTTTATAATTTTTAAGCGATCAGATCGGTGTTGCAACGTTATATTCGCAACATGCCCGGTCCCCATCGCCATTGATCGAGAATTACTGCGGAAGCGAGTTTTTGCACGTGGCCACGATAGGTAGGGGTTGAAGTTGGACCCAACTTTGATCAAAGACGTTGATAGAGAGGTGAAGACCCAGACGCACACTTTCCATCGCCATGCGGAGAGTGTACCATCACATTAGAAGATGTGCGATTAGCTTGGGATTACGGTGGGCGGGTCGGTAGTCACCGGTCCGTAACATCTCTCGATTGGATGGCCGATGCTACGAGCTCTCGGTGCCATTCCGGATAAATTGCATGGAGGTCGGATCGATATGGTTTGGTTACGAGACGTATTCCCGCGCCGAATGAAGGTTCGATGAAGAAGAAAGAATACGGTATGCGGGCATACATGCTTCAGATAATTGGAGGCTATCGATGGGACCTCTCTAGAAACCTCATCCACGAGATGGCTCTCAAACTTGTTGATTTCAGAAAGCACCGTGAATTGAGTTGGGGTCTGCCGTGCTATTGAGGTTGTACGGAGATGTGCGGGGCGACGGTGCCGAGTAAAGCAAAAATCGGAGGTTGCCTATCATTACTGCAGTCATGGGCATGGTTTCGATTTCCATTTTACGCCCTCGACTCGACCACCATATTCATTCCACCGATAACGAGGTAAATTTAATATTATATTTTACAATTATGTCGTAGATTTATAGTATAATTGCATGCTAAAAGTTTATTTAATTAGGTGGAACCATCCGACGAGTCATGTTGGAATACCGACTCGCTTGAGGATATCTGACTCCTATTGGAACAACAGTCGGAATCACAAGTAAGTGTCAATTTCGTTATTATAATTTAGTATTTATGTATATAACTAATATTTTGGTAATGTTAATATAGTTTCAATGGACACCGACTGAGGATCCGAAATTGGGCGATAATTTCGGGGAGTTCCTTCAAAATCCGAGCAGTTGTACGTTAAGGTCCCGCTAATCACCTACTGCTGACCGTCGAGATGCACCAGTCGGATCGGGTTCTGCGGCAATTTGGATGCCGACAACCGATTCCGTGGCTCTGAGGTGCTCGATGATAAGCACAATGTGGACTTCTGGCGGCAAAGACACGGATTAGCCAATATTTTGGTCGAACATATCGAGGCGTGGGAGAACCGGTATGACTTTTTACCTAGCGGGAACCTATCGTAGTTCCTGAGTTAGCGTGCGTGCCGGAGTACATGCCATGGTTTAGAATCTATGGCAAGCCGTATCTGTTGTCTGATGAAGAGAGGCGATGGCAAATTCGCGAGCGAAGGGAACGTCGGGCCCCTTTACATTCAAGGAGAAGGGTGATGAGCGTGTAACACCCCAAACCCAGTCTATGCATTGAGACTAGATTTGGTTTGTTACATGAATCGAGCTATTTTAAAATCTTCAATAAGTTGAAAACTACAATATTATTTTTAATTAAGGGTTTAATAAAAATCGGAAGAGTATTTTAATTTAATGAATATTAGAAAACGTTAGTTGAAAAACATTATTAACATTGTATTATCAAAAACCTTTAGGTAATTTGTTTAAGAGTTAACAATAATAAAATATTTATAAAGGAATTTCATATATTTGAAAACCCAAATTTATTTTAATAAAACATCATATAACCATAGCCCATATTTAAAAGTCCATAATATAGTTTAAAACCAAACACACATATAAATCCATAAATTATTTATAGGCCCTTATTACATTAACCCAAAATAGTAAAATACTTATTAAAAAGTTCGAGTTTAATAAACCCATGTTTTGCGATATGGCCTCTACGAAGTCATCGTCGGCCCAAGTCCACGTCAATTTCCATTACGAGATGGAAAAATTTAAGGGGTGAGTTACTTAGAACTCGGTGTATAACTCACTTACTTGTCCTTGGGCGATTTTTAATTCTGGGGTTTGGGCCTTGAGCCCATAAGCAAAATAATATGATGAATAACATAATTAATAGCATGCATGTAAAAATGAATTTTTCCCTCCCAAACCTAATTCCATCCGCTACACACCCCCGTACCAACCATCACACCTGTGGGGATCAAGTCAACCCACCCCGCCATCACACCAATCATAGGCATTAAGCCAATTTATATTTTGTGGCATAGCCATCGAACTAGATTGTGACAAAGTCACCGAACTAGAGCATTGAGCCAATTATTATTTTGTGGCGAGCCACCGAACTAGAGGTAAATAGCCATTTATAACTTTTGTGGCGAGCCACGAACTAGAGGCAAAAAGCCATAATTTTTGGCGAGCCACCGAACTAGATTTTGGCAACAGCCTTCTTCTCTTCATCATTTCCCAACCCATGCAATATGTATGCAATAGTAAACTATGGTCATACAATAATTTTATTAAAAGGCCCATTAACAAGAGTTAATATTTCCAAATCTTTATTAAGGCCCAAAAATAACACTTTGGCCTAATTAACTATTTATCAACTTAGGCCCAATTTTACGATCTAGCAAGTATTTTAGCCCATTTAACAATTTAACAGAGTTTACGGCCCATTTATCGATCTAGCAGAGATTTCGGCCCAATTTACATTCATATAGAGTTTTCGGCCCGATTTTCAACTTAACAGAGTTTTCGGCCCATTTATCGATCTAGTAAAGATTTCGGCCCAATTTACAACCAAACAGAGATTTCGGCCCGATTATCAATTTAACAGAGTTTTCGGCCCAATTATCGATCTAGCATATTTTACGGCCCATTTTCACGAAACATACAATTTACATATTAACAAGTAATTTCTCGAGGCGTTTTAAGTAATTTTCACGATTTTAGTCGTTTTCATGTATTTTCGTCAAAATATCGGTTATTACGTTTTATACCGATCTAGTCATTTTACGATTTTACTTCAATACGAAATTGACATCCAACCCGAGAAAAAGTGTGAAGTTACACACCTCGATACCAAGAGTACTAATCCTTCTCGCTCCTCGGCACCTAAAACATATTTCGATCCGTTAGAACACTATTTCGTATAAATATACTTTATCGATAATAGATCCAAAATCTTACCCTCTTGATTTTGAATCACTTCGATTTTCGGTTTCTCCTTGTTTATTGGTTCGTTAGTCGCCGAGAATCCACCAACGTATAAAGGCTCGGAAGTTCGTACCACTTCAAATAGTTGACTTCCTTCGGAAGATGGTCCGCAACCCGGTGGAAAATCCCGGACTGCCGAAATCGTTCTTCGTTTAAATAGGGGATTTACGGATCCGCCCCTCTTAATATGACTAAACACCGCCCTTTTCTTCCCTATTTTGAAAGTCTTCTAGATCAAAAGAACATTAATCCAATCTAAAATAATATTGAAATAATACTAGAGGCTTTAAAGGATGTGATTTCCTTACCACAATAAATCGATTCCAATGTTTCTATGATTCTCCCGAACACTTGAGTTCCGATCTTCCGTTATTGCACTATATAATAACGAATAAAATGTTAATGGAACGAACGTTTATTTCGATCCAAATGGTCCTTCATAACACCATCAATATTCGGCCATAACACTATTAATTAATCAAAAACGAAAAAAAAATAATCCCTTACCTATTTTCCACGATCAAAAATAAAGGATTGAGAATGGTGTTTGTGATGGATGAAGATTTGACTATGAAGAATCAAAGAAAAAGAAAGAAAGGTTGGCTATGGGCACTCTAGCATTCTACCATGAGAGAGTTTAATGGAGAAACTTTGAGTGAAAAGAAATAAAATATGAAAGAAGAGATGGTGATGATGTTGCTTGATTTCAAAGAGAGAGAAGAAAAGATGGATTTTAGGAGCTAGGTACATTCGGCCATGGTAAAAGAAAAGAAAAGAATGGCTTTGGTATAGATGATTTGACACTCAAAGAAAACGCACAAAACAAAGGCTAAAGCAATAAGCAAAATGACCAAATGGTCAAAAGATTAGAACTTTACCAAGGTTCAATTTCGCCAAAGGAGAAAATTGAGAAGAGGAATGCAAAATTATGCACAAAGTTGCTAGGAATGACCAAAGAGAAAATTCAATTCTTAGCCAAACTATCACCAAAATTTGGCTCCTCCTAGACCATATTGTCGTCCAAAAACATGGTCAATTGGCCATGATTTTGTTTCAAAATTTTTCCTTGATATGTGCCTTATGTCCCCATATCTTTCCTTAAGTTTTGATTCCATGCCATAAGTTAACAATTTCCTTAATCCTTTGATACACTAACCAAAAATAACATGGTCAACACTTACCATATATGCTCTTGGCGACACTTGCTATACATGTGTAGAAAATTAAAATAAAATTTACCTAGATGCTAAACAAGGATTGAACCTCTCCCTCATGCTACAACTCATGCGCCAACACCACCATGCCATGTACTCATTTTATGTCACTTATTAACACTTAATTTAACTTAAGTATTAATGACACTTGCTTCTCTTCAATAAATTCTCAAATATTAAATTTATTCCTTACCCAAATTATGCTATACTCTTCTTTAGGACTTCAATAAACACGAAATAAAAGTAAGAAATTTTCCTTTAAAATCTAAACACCAAATCATGCAATATATAAATACTCGGATTTTTAGGGTGTTACAACTCTACCTCCTTAAAGAAAATTTCATCCTCGAAATTTACAGTTGAAAGAGGTGAGGCTATTGTTGTTGAATTGTATCTTGAGGCTCAGCGTAGCTTCCTCCACTCAAGTGGTTACGCCATAAAACTTTGACCAACGGCACAGTTTTCTTTCTTAGCACTTTGACATCTCGGTCTAAGATTTCCACTGGTTCTTCTTCAAAAGACAAAT
This sequence comes from Gossypium rotundifolium, assembly GCA_025506655.1. NCBI lineage: Eukaryota > Viridiplantae > Streptophyta > Magnoliopsida > Malvales > Malvaceae > Gossypium > Gossypium rotundifolium. The sequence goes on along the minus strand of CP106732.1, from coordinate 112,896,244 downwards.
TTGAATTCAACTCCAATTCTTCTACCGATATAATGTGCGAAGGATCCGATCTATAATGCCTTAACATGGAAACATGAAAAACATTATGAATTTGATCCAATTCCGGAGGTAACTCAATCTGATAAGCCACTGGACCAACACGCTTCAGCACACGATAAGGTCCAATGTATCTAGGACTAAGCTTGCCCTTCCTTCCAAACCTGAAGATCTTTTTCCAAGGAGAGACTTTCAAGAAAACCTGATCCCCTACAGCATACTCGATGTCCTTACGCCAGTCCGCATACGACTTCATCTATCGAGGCTTCTTTCAACCGTGCTCGAATAACTTTTACCTTATCCTCTTTTTTAGATATCATCTCAGGACCTAACATCTATCGTTCGCCCAACTCAGTCCAACAAATAGGAGAACGACACTTACGACTATACAATGCCTCGTAAGGTGCCATCTGAATGCTCGATTGATAACTGTTGTTATACGCGAATTCTGCCAGTGGTAGATAATCCTCCAACTACCCTCAAGTCGATTACATCCCTTAACATATCTTCCAATATCTGAATTACTCTCTCCGACTGACCATCAGACTGAGGATGAAAAGCCGTACTGAAATTCAACTTTGTCCCCAAGGCTTCATGCAGAGCTTTCCAGAATCGTGATGTAAACCTAGGGTCCCTATCCGATATAATAGATACAGGTACCCCATGCAACCTCACAATTTCGGATCGTCTGAGTAGCCGCCAACTTCGCAATGAATAATCTGCATTTGGCGGGAAATGGCGGTCTTCGTCAAACGATCAACAATTACCCACACAGAATTTTTCTTAGTAGGTGTTAAAGGTAACCCACTAACAAAATCCATGGTTATCCGTTCCCATTTCCAAAGAGGAATCCTTACCGGTTGTAACAATCCAGACGGTAATTGATGTTCTGCCTTCACTTGCTGACAAGTCAAACATTTTCCCACAAATTGAAATCTCACGCTTCAACCACGCCACCAATATCGTTCACGGAGATCTCGATACATCTTATTTCCTTGGGATGCATAGCATAAGGGCTACTATCGCCTCCAGTAAAATCATTTGCCTCGTGTCCAGTCTTTAGGCATACATACTCTTCCTCAAAGCACAACACACCTTCCGTGTTTATTCCAAAATCCTCGATTTCACCATTTTCAACTCGCCAAGTAAAGGTCCCAACTTCTCATCGATGTCTATTTTTCCTTGATTTGTTCCGACCACGGAGGCTTCACGAAGTTCGCTAACAAGCGCCATCCTCATCTGAGACTCAAATGGGCAAACAATGCTCTCAAATCGAGAATCGTCTTACGACTTAATGCGTCGGCTACCACATTAGCCTTTCAGGATGATATTCGATTGAGAAATCATAATCCTTTAATAATTCTACCCATCTTCTTTGTCTTAAATTTAACTCCTTTTGGGTAAGGAGGTATTTAAGACTCTTGTGATCCGTGTAGATTATTGACTTCTCACCATAGAGATAGTGCCTCCAAATCTTTAGAGCAAAGACAACGACTAACTCCAAATCATGCGTAGGGTAGTTTACTTCGTGTGGTCTCAATTGACGAGAAGTATAGGCCACCACCTTTCCATTTTGCATCAACACACAACCCAAACCCGTGTGAGACGATCACAATAAGCAAGTGAATTCTTTTCGACCTCCTTTGAATCAAAGCTGAGCTTCCGTCGGGATCTTCTTCAATTTCTCGAAACTCTCTTCGCTTTTTAGTCCAAATATATGGAGCTCCCTTTCGCAATAGTTTAGTTAGAGTGCGACAATCAACGAAAACCCTCTACAAAATATCTATAGTATCCATTAAACCCAAGAAACTCAATTTCAACTCTGATGTTGGTGGTTTCCAATCCGAATAGCCTCAATTTTTCGAGGATCCACCCTTATTCCTTGGTGATACTACATGACCAAGGAAAGTCACTTCCTTTAGCCAAAATTCGCATTTACTAAATTTGGCATACAATTGCTTATCACGAAGTAGCTGTATTTCTATCCGCAAATGCTTGTCATGCTCCTCCTTATTTCTCGAATAAGCCAATATGTCATCTATGAACACTACCACAAACCGGTCTAAATATGGTTGAAAGACTCGGTTCATCATGTCCATAAATGCGGTTGGTGCATTGGTTAGTCCAAACGGCATCACTACAAACTCATAGTGTCCGTAACGTGTCCAAAATACCGCCTTATAAATGTCCGCTTCTTTCACCTTGAAATTTGGTGATAACCCGACCTTAAATCAATTTTGGAAAAGCTGAAGCTCCTTTTAATTGATCAAACAGTCGTCAATTCTCAGCAGAGGATACCGATTCTTGATCGTCAATTTATTCAATTGTTCGTAGTCAATGCACATACGCATCGATCCATTCTTCTTCTTGACGAACAAAAGCGGTGCTCCCGGAGACACACTTGGTCGAATAAATCCCGATCCAACAATTCTTGAATTTGAGCTTTGAGCTCACCAACTCCTTCGGTGCCATTCTATAAGGAGCAATGGACACCGGAGTCATCCCGTGCAAAAGCTCAATGCCAAATTCTACTTCTCGATCTGGAGGTATACCAGGAAGTTCTTCGGGAAATACATCTGGAAATTCTTTCACCGTCCTCACATCATTCACAGATAACTCTTTGGCATCCAAAGCACAGATAAAGGCTAGGAATGCTCCATATCCTTTCCGCACCAACTTCTCTGCCTTTAATGTAGATACCACATTTGCCAATTAGTTCCTTCGCTCACCAATCATTATGACTTCCTTATCATCCGAGGTTCTTACTGACATTCATTTTTCAGCACAATCCAATTGCGCTCGATGATTAACCAACCAATCCATGCCCAGAATGAGATCGAACTCACTGAAAGGTAGTTCCATCAAGTTTGCTAAGAATACCTCCTCTTGAATTTTCAAGGGCACGTCTTTAAACATTTTATTAACAATTCTTGATCATTCTAAAGGACTAATTATTGTCATCTTATTTTCAGTAATTTTAGATTCTAAATTCAGGTTTCCAGATATGGCACTAGATACATATGAATGGGTAGAGCCAATATCTATTAAGGCAATAACGGTACATCAAAATGAAGAACGTATCAGTTATCACATCGGTGCATTGCCGTCCTCATGGCGTCTAGCCCAGATAGACCGATCCAGCCGTCTTGCATCCGCATTTCCTCTCGGACCATTGCCTCGACTGGTGCACCTTAACCACGTCCACCCCATTACCACCACGACCTGGTCCACGACCTCTCGGTGGCTCACTGATTACCTCTGGCGGTGTGCATCATTATTACGAACTTCTTGAGTCGTATCCATACGTCGAGGACAATTTTGTACCGATGATCCATTGAACCGCATTTGTAGCATCGCCCATTTTCCTCCAACATTCTCCAAAATGTCTTTTCCCACACTCGGTGCAATCTCGACTTCGATTATTTGCTACCGGGTTCTACCTTGAACGGTTCATCATTCCGAGGTCTCTTTGGAATCTCTTTGAAGAACTGATCATTGTGTCTCTCTCTTGTTTGAAATCTTTCTCGGTTCGCCGTTCTAAATTCTTAGCCTCTTCGGCTATTTTGGCCTTCTCCACAAGTGTGGAAAATTTTCTAACTTTGTGGAGCAATCGAACCCTCACTCATCATTAAGTCCATCCTCAAACGCACACAACGCTCATGATCGTCGCTACAATTGTCCGCATAGCGGCTCGGGACGTAAAACTTCGACTTCATATCTTGCCTTTGTCTTACTTCCTTGGACAAGATTGAAATTCTTTCCTTGACGTCTACATAACTCGTTCCAACGTATTTTCCTTGGAAGGCGCTTTAAAGAATTCCCAATTAATCGGTCAGACTTGGTGCCTTCTCGAACAGTGAGCCACCACCGACGCCTCATCTCTTAACAAGGATACAGCTCCTCCCGCTTTTGCTCAACAAATTGCATTCCATATCATCCATAATCCGTTCCACATCTTGAGCCAAGATTCACCACATTCGAGCTACAGGAGACTCCTCTAAAACTTCGCATTATTTGACTTAAGTCGCTCAAATTGACCCACGAGTTGTTGGTCCAATTCTAGTTCAATGACCCTTTCCAAGACTCATGACATTGCTTGAGTCAATGCATTATCTTCTTCCATGTGATCGCGTGATCCGTCTCACTCTCAATTGACACAAAAGGTCCATTTCGGCATATGATTTGGTGCTTCATTCGTAGCACCTCGGCCTTTAACACGCCACGCTCTACGCGCCCACGACCACGTCCTCTAGTGCTCATGATAGCTTGTTCGTTTTATCGATTACAAGTTTTATGAATCGAAAATTTGTTTGGTGTTTATTAACGATATTTTATGAGATTTGAGATATAAAGTTGTTTTTTCGCAACATATCCTATAGTCTCAATCTCACGATTTTCACATCTAAAACTAGAAGTTCTAGAGTGTTCCTATGATCATATCATAGTAATCATTAAGCAATAAATACTTACTTGACTTGTTGCCGGATGCTTGTGGTGCCATCTTGATCTTTAAAATATAATTGAACGATTTCATATAGAAATTATTTGCGAACCCAAACCACAAATAGAAGTTTTTGAAAGCGGCTCGATACCATTAAATGTAACACCCCAAACCCGATCTATGCATTGAGACTAGATTTGGTTTGTTACATGAATCGAGCTATTTTAAAATCTTCAATAAGTTGAAAACTACAATATTATTTTTAATTAAGGGTTTAATAAAAATCGGAAGAGTATTTTAATTTAATGAATATTAGAAAACGTTAGTTGAAAAACATTATTAACATTGTATTATCAAAACCTTTAGGTAATTTGTTTAAGAGTTAACAATAATAAAATATTTATAAAGGAATTTCATATATTTGAAAACCCAAATTTATTTTAATAAAACATCATATAACCATAGCCCATATTTAAAAGTCCATAATATAGTTTAAAACCAAACACACATATAAATCCATAAATTATTTATAGAGGCCCTTATTACATTAACCCAAAATAGTAAAATACTTATTAAAAAGTTCAGAGTTTAATAAACCCATGTTTTGCAGTATGGCCTCTACGAAGTCATCGTCGGCCCAAGTCCACGTCAATTTCCATTACCTGAGATGGAAAAATTTAAGGGGGTGAGTTACTTAGAACCCAGTGTATAACTCACTTACTTGTCCACTGGGCCAGATTTTCAATTTACGGGGTTTGGGCCTTGAGCCCATAAGCAAAATAATATGATGAATAACATAATTAATAGCATGCATGTAAAATGAATTTTCCTCCCAAACCTAATTCCATCCGCTACACACCCCCGTACCAACCATCACACCTGTGGGGATCAAGTCAACCCACCCCGCCATCACACCAATCATAGGCATTAAGCCAATTTATATTTTGTGGCATAGCCACCGAACTAGATTGTGACAAAGTCACCGAACTAGAGGCATTGAGCCAATTATTATTTTGTGGCAGAGCCACCGAACTAGAGGCAAATAGCCATTTATAACTTTTGTGGCAGAGCCACCGAACTAGAGGCAAAAAGCCATAATTTTGTGGCAGAGCCACCGAACTAGATTTTGGCAACAGGCCTTCTTCTCTTCATCATTTCCCAACCAATGCAATATGTATGCAATAGTAAACTATGGTCATACAATAATTTTATTAAAAGGCCCATTAACAAGAGTTAATATTTCCAAATCTTTATTAAGGCCCAAAATAACACTTTGGCCTAATTAACTATTTATCAACTTAGGCCCAATTTTACGATCTAGCAAGTATTTTAGCCCATTTAACAATTTAATGAGTTTATGGCCCATTTATCGATCTAGCGAGATTTCGCCCAATTTACATTCATACGTAGATTTCGCCCGATTTTCAACTTAATGAGTTTGGCCCATTTATCGATCTAGCAAAGATTTGCCCAATTTACAACCAAAAGTAGATTTGCCCGATTATCAATTTAATGAGTTTTCGACCCAATTATCGATCTAGCATATTTTACGGCCCATTTTCACGAAACATACAATTTACATATTAACAAGTAATTTCTCGAGGCGTTTCGTAATTTTCACGATTTTAGTCGTTTTCATGTATTTTCGTCAAAATATCGGTTGTTACGTTTTATACCGATCTAGTCATTTTACGATTTTACTTCAATCTCGAAATTGACATCCGGCCGAGAAAAAGTGTGAAGTTACACACCTCGATACCAAGAGTACTAATCCTTCTCGCTCCTCAAGACCTAAAACATATTTCGATCCGTTAGAACACTATTTCGTATAAATATACTTTATCGATAATAGATCCAAAATCTTACCCTCTTGATTTTGAATCACTTCGATTTTCGGTTTCTCCTCGTTTATTGGTTCGTTAGTCGCCGAGAATCCACCAACGTATAAAGGCTCAGAAGTTCGTACCACTTCAAATAGTTGACTTCCTTCGGAAGATGGTCCGCAACCCGGTGGAAAATCCTGGACTGCCGAAACCGCTCTTCGTTTAAATGGGGGATTTACGGATCCGCCCCTCTTAATATGACTAAACACCGCCCTTTTCTTCCCTATTTTGAAAGTCTTCTAGATCAAAAGAACATTAATCCAATCTAAAATAATATTGAAATAATACTAGAGGCTTTAAAGGATGTGATTTCCTTACCACAATAAATCGATTCCAACGTTTCTACGATTCTCCCGAACACTTGAGTTCCGATCTTCCGTTATTGCACTATATAATAACGAATAAAACGTTAATGGAACGAACGTTTATTTCGATCCAAATGGTCCTTCATAACACCATCAATATTCGGCCATAACACTATTAATTAATCAAAAACGAAAAAAAAATAATCCCTTACCAATTTTCCACGATCAAAAATAAAGGATTGAGAATGGTGTTTGTGATGGATGAAGATTTCGGCTATGAAGAATCAAAGAAAAAGAAAGAAAGGTTAGGCTATGGGCACTCTAGCATTCAGCCATGAGAGAGTTTAATGGAGAAACTTTGAGTGAAAAGAAATAAAATATGAAAGAAGAGATGGTGATGATGTTGTTTGATTTCAAAGAGAAGAGAAGAAAAAGATGGATTTTAGGAGCTAGGTACATTCGGCCATGGTAAAAAGAAAAGAAAAAGAATGGCTTTGGTATAGATGATTTCGGCACTCAAAGAAAACGCACAAAACAAAGGCTAAAGCAATAAGCAAAAATGACCAAATGGTCAAAAGATTAGAACTTTACCAAGGTTCAATTTCGGCCAAAGGAGAAAATTGAGAAGAGGAATGCAAAATTATGCACAAAGTTGCTAGGAATGACCAAAGAGAAAATTCAATTCTTAGCCAAACTATCACCAAAAATTCGGCTCCCTCCCTAGACCATATTGCCGTCCAAAAACATGGTCAATTGGCCATGATTTTGTTTCCAAAATTTTTCCTTGATATGTGCCTTATGTCCCCATATCTTTCCTTAAGTTTTTGATTCCATGCCATAAGTTAACAATTTCCTTAATCCTTTGATACACTAACCAAAAATAACATGGTCAACACTTACCATATATGCTCTTGGCCGACACTTGCTATACATGTGCAAAAAAATTAAAAATAAAATTTACCTAGATGCTAAGCAAGGGATTGAACCTCTCCCTCATGCTACAACTCATGCGCCAACACCACCATGCCATGTACTCATTTTATGTCACTTATTAACACTTAATTTAACTTAAGTATTAATGACACTTGCTTCTCTTCAATAAATTCTCAAATATTAAATTTATTCCTTACCCAAATTATGTTGTACTCTTCTTTAGGACTTCAATAAACACGAAATAAAAGTAAGAAATTTTCCTTTAAAATCTAAACACCAAATCATGCAATATATAAATACTCAGATTTTAGGGTGTTGCAAGGCGGGCCAAAGAATAAATACCTACACATCACCGGGCCCATCAACAATACCTACACAATCATTGGGCCCATCGGTTCGGTGACAACACCAACAACACAATATTCATAGCTTTATGCCGGTGCGTACCGCCCTTATATGTATCCTCCTAACCCATATATGTTTCCTTTTCTAGTCCCCCTGTGTTGGAATGCATGGCCGGGTTCGAGTCCGTTCGACAACTCCTTTTAGCCACCGATCGTAAGGCCGACATCGGTGTGGGATTAGAGGAGGCACCGTCGGGAGATTCTTTCTACAGCTCCTTCACCAGACGGATGCGATCACCCCGCCGTGGTTTATGCAAACACCTCCGGTCATTATTTTATTAAGGTGGGTCATCATCGCAACACCTGAACTGCACTCCACCACGGGAGGAACCCGATTCCCGCCCGAGGTTCCACGACCCCATGGAAGCTAGAAGAAGGAGGAATCCACAGAATCACGACCGCCCCCATGTGGCTCTGGTTCCCACCCAGCATCGAGACTAAACCCTAATTTTGTTTTGTTATTTTATTTTTTGTAATTTAGTTTTAATATGAGTAGAAAAATTTGAGTTTAATTTTTTAATTTACGTAATGTAAATTTTTAATTTAATTTTAATATCTTTGATAAGATAGAAATAGTTTATTTTTATTTTGTAATTTAATTTTTTTATATGTAATAAAATTTGAGTTTAATTTTATTTCTTTTGTAATTTAATTTTTATTTTAATTTTAATATCTTTGATAAGATAGAAATGGTTTATTTTTTTGTAATTTAATTTTTTATATGTAATAAAATTTGAGTTTAATTTTATTTCTTTTGTAATTTAATTTTTTATTTTAATTTTAATATCTTTGACAAGATAGAAATGGTTTATTTTTTTTGTAATTTAATTTTTTTATATGTAATAAAATTTGAGTTTAATTTTATTTCTTTTGTAATTTAATTTTTTATTTTAATTTTAATATCTTTGATAAGATAGAAATGGTTTAATTTTTTAATTTAATTTTTATATAATAAAAATTGAGTTTAATTTTTTTCTTTTGTATTTTAATTTTTTTATTTTAATTTTAATATCTTTGATAAGATAGAAATGATTTAATTTTTTTAATTTAATTTTTTATATAGTAAAAATTGAGTTTAATTTTATTTCTTTTGTATTTTAATTTTTTATTTTAATTTTAATATCTTTGATAAGATAGAAATGATTTAATTTTTTAATTTAATTTTTTATATAATAAAATTGAGTTTAATCTTATTTCTTTTGTATTTTAATTTTTTATTTTAATTTTAATATCTTTGATAAGATAGAAATGATTTATTTTTTTAAATTTAATTTTTTATAAAATAAAAATTGAGTTTAATTTTATTTCTTTTGTATTTTAATTTTTTATTTTAATTTTAATATCTTTGATAAGATAGAAATGATTTAATTTTTTAATTTAATTTTTAATTTAATTTTAATAACTTGAATAAAATAAAAGCTGATTTATTTAAGCATCAACGTTGATTAGGATGGGCTGTTTTATTTTTTAAATTGTAATAATTTTTTATTTTTGAATAAAAAGTTGTTTTTTATTTGTGTTTTTAATTTAATTTTAATTATCTTATATTTAATAAATTTGAGTTATTGTACAAAAGTTCACCGCTTTTCCTCCAAAAAAATGTAAATTACATAGCCAAGAAGAGACAAACAAGCTAAGAACACGGTCAACTAGTCCGATTTGGACACGAGCGAGATGTATGGCGGGTTCCTACACCACGCCAAGCATCGCCGGCTTTGGTTGGTCGATTCTGATATCCATATTGTTGCGTATTCTAGTCGAGGAAGGTCGACCTTTTGGTTTATGCCTCAATTCTCTATCCAAGCAATGACTTATACGGTGCAAGCGATACCGATGGCCACTTACGCTCATCCGGACCGTGGGAATACGTATCTCCACACGTTGTACATGTTTTCTAATTTGTAGAATTCATCGACATAGCTCATGGGGTCAAGACGAAGATTATGACAAGCCGCAAGTACATGAGCACATGGGTAACGGCGCATCAAATATCCCACGATCGCATGTCCTATTTGTCAAGTGTACATGATAATGCCCGCCAACAATACCTTGGTTGGCTCGTCAAACTCCATGACACGAAACCATAGTCGTCGCAATCGTGACAAACTGTGTGCATGGTGTTCGCCTGCCTTCCACGGTTAATTTCTTGCAAGACCTTCTGCTCCATACATGGCCTCCTTGCATCCGCTCGATAACTCGCGCTCTCTTGAAATAGTGCCGCTAAACGAAAATATGTCTCCGCAAAAACCGCTGAATCGACGGATGATGGGTTCCTTTTAGCATGTAATTTATGCATTGGCCGGTTTATGGTCATATGACCATATCGTGAGCCGCAAATCATGCTTGTGTCCATCTGCTTAAAAGGAATATTGCACGGTATCTGCGCCTTTGGCGTTATCTGTATAAATCGCCAACATCTCGTGAAAACGGTCTTTATTGATCTCGTACCGCCAATATACGTTGATAACGAATATTACATACAACTATTCAATTGCGAATAAATTGAAAATTTCAAAAGAAATTATATTAATAGATATTTCATACCCATATCGGTCACTTGCCGCTTTCATCTTTTAGATCGGTGTTGCCCATAGTAGTTGGATGAAACATGCCTCGTGCAATATCGATGGTGTGTGCGATGCCACATGCTTCCTCGTCGTTCTATTGTCGCAAGTATTCCAGGCCCCGATCCGATATAACGATATGTCGTTGAGGGTAGACATGCCTCCTTAACCTAGATAGGAAGAAGTCCCACCATCACCGACTTCGGTGTTATTGCTAACGCAATCGGAAGGATTCTCCCACGACCATCTTGTGCCACACTAGCAATAGCCGATGCGTATATCTACCATACATGAAGGTACCATCAATTTGTACCAATGGCTTGCGAGACGTAAAAGCATCTCTAAGCATTGCTTAAATGTCCGTAGCAGTGCTTGAACACCGTGCATCCACGGAGCGCATTTATCGTTGTAGTACGCGGTTCCATTTCAATGTCTCATAGTCTTTGCTGGGACATATCTCTCAAAGACTTGACACCACCGCCACACTTCATTATATGAAGTGTCCCACCGACGCGTGCAACTTTTCCAACGCCAGCTTGGCTATCCAAGCCTTTCAGAAGAGGGCGTGTACCCCATTTGGCTACGAATATTGCCAATTAAGGCCGCATCGTAGTTTTGGGATCGGCCTTCACCGTCGGGATTATTAAATCAGCCAACATGTCTGAATCCATCCTCGGATGATCTTGTGTTACACCTGACAACGGAGTACGTTAAATAATGCAACATTACATAATATTAGTGTTATTCAAAATCATTGAACACATAGTGGTACTGCTTGGTAAGACATGTATGCGAAACTTTGTACTTTTTCACCTCCCACATCCCCGTCCTTTTCCTCAAAGACGCCATGATTTTCCATGCATATGTGCCGTCTTGCACAGCACACTTCGCCTCATACCTATCGAGCTTTGATTTAACCATAGTGTAGTTAACCCGTTTTCGATGTCAGTATTGTTTCAATGCACCAAGAAAAGTGTTCTTGTTGGAAAACCGTTACCAACTTCTAATTGGTTCAATCCAACGAAGAATTTGTACTGGTCACGCGTCCGGTGGTAGTTCAGAAACTCCAATGCATTATCTTGAGATAGATCGACATTATGCATGTTTGCTTTGGAGGCGAGTATGCCCCTGAATAGCGGATCTTCTTCTTCTTCGTCTGAATCGCCTCAACATCTTCAGTACAATTGGAACGGCTCCGGTTCGTAAAATAGTCCAACTTCGCACCGTCAGCCTCGGCTCCCGGTGAATCCACATAGAATTCATCGTCCGATCCTCCATAACTCGCAACAAACGAGGGCCCTCGCCGGTGGATGCCGCGGTAATACATCATCCTTCCTTAAACATCTTTCAGAAGATTCCAATTGTATGTGGATTGCCATCCACTAGAAGTTGATGACGCCCCCAATACGTATTTGCCATCCGACGCCGATTGACGAATATGCATGTCCCATCCACCAACCGAGTGTCGTGCAGGGGTTATGTTTTCCATACTACCACCGCACACGGGCACTTCTGTGTTTTGCCTCCCACTTACAGAGTGTCGACTTGGGGTCGGTATTCCCTCGAATGATACTAGATGTTGAGGTTGCGCCGGATCACTTGGAGATGAAAATTCTACATATACCTCGATATAGGTGAACCACCGGCAAGATGAGTCTCCACCATTGCCTCAAGGCTCCGAGGACCTTTGATGTTGAATACGTCATATCTCACCGGATCAACCGAAGCGCAAAATCTATACTTAATAGACTAAACTTTCATTAGCGTTGTTCAATATTTTACGCCTAATTCTTTTGAAGTTCTACCTTCGATTAAAACTCAATCGCTACCGTGTTCTCCGATAAGAAAACAACACCATCTTCGTGTCACGACTTCACCATCGTAGTAAATAACAAAGATTAATACGCTCACTCATTTTCAATTTTTTTCCTTTTGCTTGAATTTGCTTTTCGCTAACCGAGAATGCAATTTGGTGATTATAGCCTAATTTTGCGGACAAAGATCTGTAGCAAAAGTGCGGCCCACGTGGAGTGCTTTTTTGCTCTCGGTAATAGTGCACCTCATTGAAGCGTTTTGCCATCTGTTTGTTCGTAAACGCTCTCAAAATAATTTTGCAGAGACCACTGTAGCAAAAGCGCGTCTACGTGAGAGTGTTTTCGCCACGGTTTGTTTCAAATGTCTCCTCAAAATTATTTTGCGGAGACTACGCCCAAAAACTTATTTCATTTTCACATTGCAAGTGGACGGAAGATTCCCCAAAATCGCGCCCACGTCGGTGCGTTTTGGTGGAAAATGGCCTAAAGCGCGTCCACAGGGGAGCACTTTAGGCCACCTCAAATAAAAGCACGCCTCATGGGAGCGTTTTTTTGAGGTGGCCTAAAGCGCTCCTCCAGGACGCCATTAAGTCGCTTTTCAAAAAACGCTACCGACGTGGACGCTGATTTTGGGGAAATTACCTTTCCTAGGTCAATATTTTTGAAACCCGTCCTTTCTTGTAATTTTGCTTTTTTTTTTTTGGTATTTTTGGGATATTTGCCCATTAACAATTGTATCTAAAATTTTAAATCTAAAAAGTAAATTGACTAAATTCTTAAAAATAAAAGTATTTGGATTAAATTGAAAATGTATAAATAACATATGAACTTAGAACATATTTTAACCTTTAAATATTTACTCTAAAAAAATAGTAAGCCAACACGAAGCATGGTTGGAATCATACTAGTAACTAAATATTATATTACATACCATGTAGAGGTGCTCATGGTTCAGGCCCAATCATGATAATATACTTTATGTTTGCCCAAGTTTGGCCCAACTTGAAATATAGGCCTAAAATTTTGTCCAAGTTTATCTGTATTTGCAAAAGATTAAACTAGGCTCATTTTAGGCTCGCTCATATTATTTTTAATTTTTTAAAAAATATTTATATTATTTTTAATTGATATTGAATTATTTGATATATTTTTTATTTTTCAAAATTTTTATATAGTCATCTTAACATTATTTTAATGTTTACATTAAAGTAGTATTATATGTTTAGTATATATATATATATGAATTATAAATTACATAATATAAGGTATTATAAACTTAAAAATGGGTCGAGCTGGACCTAACTCGGGCCTTGAATGTTCAAGCTTAAGCCCAACCATATTTTAAACGGGCCTATTTTTTTGCCTAAGCCAATTTTTCGAGCCTAATATTTTTACCCAAACCCTCCAAAATTTTAGGTGGGCCTTCGAGCCTAAATGGATAACTCGACCCATGAACAGGTCTAATTTAAAAAATTATTAAAATATTTTAAAATAAATAGAAGTGGTTGTCTAACTTTATTTTAATTTTGTTAAGGTTTTAAAATAGGCTTATGTCATGATTTGGCATTCAATTATACTCATTTTCTTATTTTGGTACCTAAATTTTTTTATCTTATTTTGATATCTAAATTACTCCTCTATTATAGTTTTGGATTAAAAAGTTTAAGGATGATAAAAAAAAAGTAACAAACTCAATCCATAAAACACGTAACGTATTTGACTTTTTCTCATGTTATCGATGATGTGGTCATTGGCTAATGATGTCATTATTAAGCATTGAACAACCATTGAGTAGTATTGACCTAAAAAAATAGACATCCAAATTTATTTGAATATGTACAATCATTTGTCTAGATTTATTTTATACATAATTTAAAATATTACAAAATTATTAAAAATATTCAAAATATAAAATAATTATTAAAATTATTAAAAGGTAAAATTATTAAAAATATATTAAAATGTAAAAGGAAATTCTAAATAATTATTATAAAATAAAAATATTAAAAATTATCATGATACTTATATGTGTATTCAAATTTACATCCTCATCTATTTAAAAAAAAAAAAACTATCTTCCCACCTTCACCACTCATGATCCCGCTTCACTTGCACCATCATTCATCATTGTCGAAACTGAAAAATTAATCTTAAAAATCATGATCCCAAAATTCATATGAAAAATGAACATAAAAATATTTTTAAACGGTTTTTCTTACTTTAAGACATTTTGATAAATACCTAATTGCTTGAATTACATACACTGATAAAATAAAATAAGTTCTTTTGTTTATTTTTTTTTGTTGGGGATCAACTTAATTAAACAATGAACAAGTAAAAATAGCAAAAGAAATTGAGAAATTGAACAAACAAATTTAACGTTGTAAAACCCCTCCAAAGAGGATAAAAATTATGGGCAAAGATAATTATACTATAATGGCAAAAGAATGAAAAGTATAAATGGTGGAGATAGAAACTAAATCCACAAAACAAAGAACCCTCAAAACATAAACACAAAATTCTCTAAATGTGTTATCAGTTCTAATCTCTAATGGGTGTATTTTCTAAGGTTGTAAAAGAGCCTATTTATAGGCTAAATTTATAGGTCAAATAATAATAAAATAATCTAGACTAATCAGAGTTTGATTAAAACAAATTCTAGACTAATCAGAGTTTGATTGAAACAAATAAACAGAATTTAACTGGAAGATTATTTCTCAAATTTGACTGAAAGAGGAGTCATATTTAACAAATCTCCACCTTTACTCATCTTTGCCAAAGCCCACCATGGGCTTATCTTGAACTATGCAGGGAATTAACTGAGTCGAATCTGTGCTTAGAAATTGGAAGACTTCTAGCCTTCGACTTGTACACTGCCAAATCAAAACTAACACGGTCTGATTTTTACGAACATAGTGCCCTAACTTTTCAAAACCTACATCCAAAAGAGAACCTCTCTTCAATGAAACGCTCATACCTTTTTCCCTTCTATGACCAAGTTGTCTCCATTCCAAACGAGTTGACTTCGACTCCATAACAGACGAGGGACATCCAATTTCACCAGTCACTGTAGAACCTTTCATAATATAAAGACTATCGGTTCTTTTACCTTTTAACAGAATGAGAGCTCCATGAGATACTTTAATGCCTCTCGACTCGATATTGATTCTACATCCTTTCAAGTCTAAAATACTCAAGGAGATGAGATTCTTTTGTAAATCAGGTACATACCTGACATTTGAGAGTGTCTTAATCGTCCCATTGTGTGTATCCTAATTTTAACAGACTAATATCAATTACCTTCTTTGGATGAATCGTTTTCATGCATTAACTCCACCTTCAATGAATCGTATGTGGAGAACCATTCTCTATTGGGACACATGTGGAAAGAACATCCCGAATCTAGGATCCATTCGGACGTAAGCTTGGAGTTATCGCTCGTTGACACTAACAAGAAATCATTATTGCTTTCATCAGCCAAATTAGCACCAGTTACATCTTTCTTGTTACTCTCAACAACTCTTTTATTTCGCAGTTTATAACAATCTGCTTTAACGTGACCTATCTTTTTATAATAGCTACACCTTTTGTCTCGCTTCTTTGATGCTACCAAAACGGAAGCTTGCCTATCTGCCTTGCTATCCAACCAAACTTATTATCGAGTTTGTCTCTACTAAAAAAATGACCCTTCACATATTCAAACGAGAGTTTGTCTCTGCCATAAATTAGGGTCTCCTTGATAGACTTGTATGAAGGGGGTAAAGAGTACAATAATAGCATAGTCTGATCTTCATCATCAATCTAAACCTCAACATTCTTTAAATCATTTAAAAATAATGAATTGACTAATGTGATCTCAAAGAAGCTCACCTTCGTTCATGCGAAACGTAAATAGACATTGTTTCAACATTAAACGGTTAGCCAAAGATTTAGTCGCATAAAGAGTTTCTAACCTTTTCCACTAGGTGGATGAGGTCTTCTCCATCAATACCTCATGCAATATCATATTCACGAGTCACAACTGGATTACAGACAAGGCCTTTTCATCAAGCTCTTCCCATTCTATTTGATTTAGATTCTCAGACTTTTTCCTGATAACAACCTTTTTCAGGCCAGTTTAAACTAGAATTGTGATCATCCGAACATGCCACAGATTGAAATTGTGACACCATCGAACTTCTTAATTTTAAACCTTGTTTTTGCCATCTCTGAACGGGCTGATCTATGAAAATTGAACTAGCTCTGACACCACTTGCTAGGGATAGACTTGATTAAACAATGGACAAGTAAAAATAGCAGAAGAAATTAAGAAATTGAACACACAAATTTAACATAGAAAAAGCCTCCAAAAAAGATAAAAAACCATGGGCAAAGATAATTATACTATAATCGCAAAAGAACGAAGAGTATAAAAGATGGAGATAAAAATTAAACCCTGAACACCCGAAAACAAAGAACCCTCAAAATGTAAACACAAAATTCTCTAAATGTGTTATGAGTTCTAATCTCTAATGGTGTATTTTCTAATGTTGTAAAAGAGCTTATTTATAGGTTAAATTTATAGGTCAAATAATAATAAAATAATCTAGACTAATCGAGTTTGATTGAAACAAATAAATGTAATTTAACTGGAAGATTATTTCTCAAATTTGATTGAAATAAGAGTTATACTTAACATTTTCTAGGTTTTAAAAATTCTATAACAATCCAAAATGGGGTGTATATGAGTACATGGATAAATTTTAGATAACTTTGTATCAATTTTTATTAACTTTTAATAATTTTATAATTTTTATTATTGTATACATTTTTATTAAATTTTAATATTTTTAATTTTT
Organism: Gossypium rotundifolium; assembly: GCA_025506655.1. NCBI lineage: Eukaryota > Viridiplantae > Streptophyta > Magnoliopsida > Malvales > Malvaceae > Gossypium > Gossypium rotundifolium. The sequence continues at coordinate 112,879,026 of CP106732.1, read as the reverse complement.
ATAACTATTTACAATCATTAATAGTTTTTATATTTTTTAATAATTTTTATAATATTTTGAACCCATATTTAAATGAAACCACATTTGTAGTGTCATCTCATCAAGAGTACATACAAAGTATGCTCGAGCAATAGCTCTAGCCTTCGGTTGGTTAGTGGTCAAATACTTTGTCTTTCTTTGACCACCAATTGAAGCAATACCTCATCTATTAAGACCTCGTCCTCGCGCAGCAGGAACAGATCTCTACTACTACGTTGGAGCATCACTCGGTCCAATAAAACAATTCCTCGCATAATGATACGTGGAACCACAATGATAACATGCCTTCGTATTCCTCCAACATTTACCATGGTGCATTTTCCCACAAGTTTCACACTCTAGAATACTTGCGTAGTACCTCATACTTGACCCGACCATTGAGTTTGAGCTATGGGATGCCACATTCGTTGCTGGAGCAACTACGATAAATTACAATTCAAATCTAATAACTCATACATACCATTAAGTTCATTACGTAATCACAATATGATTTACAATCATATTTGAGTCTTATTTGAGCTTACGAAAGGTCTTTAGATAACTCGAGGTCGAATAAGGATTAAAATGTAAAATTTCAAAACTATGATGTTGAGGCTTTGAAGGTTCTAAGTCACGACACTAGTCATTGCCATTCCTTGTCGCGATATGACTTGCTAATTTCATAAGGTCCATATACACCAATTCATAACACCTAAAACAAATGTTCATACACTTTATTTCAACCTAATCAGCTAATATACCATTCTCATATACCTAATTCAACCATTATATACAAGTATTTTACACAAAATTATCAATTCAATCTTATACCGTTTACAATTCAAACCTAACCTCAATACATATAACAATTTACACATTCCAACCATTTAAACCATTTGCCATTTACATGATAACATTAACATTTCTGTAACCTCCCCAACTTGAACTAGATGTTAGACTCGAATTTGGAAGATTACATTAGCCACCGAAATGGCCCAGTAAGCTATCAGAGTTTTAAAAATAGTTATTTTAAAATATTTGTTTAATTTTAATAGAAAACTTAGTTAAATATCGATTTATTATTCTTAAAATTTTAATTGTAATTTAGCAGCGGAAAAGTGAAATTTTATGTGTTTAAAATAAAAATCAGGGTTCACGTAATGCAACTTAATAATCATATTTCGGTATCCTAAAAACAACTTAATGTCATGCAAGCTATATATATATATATGTGTATATATATATATAAGGAAATACCCAAATCCTAAGTTTCATGTCACAGTTCAAAATAAGATATTATAGTCCTCGAATAATAAAATAATTCATATGTTGAACCTAAAATAATTTTGTAATTAAAAAAAAAAATCAAGCAGGGACCTTTCAGATGTCGTGTCCGTGTCCTACCATGGTGGGTTATCTGTAAGAATGAGAATTAAAGGGGGAGTGGGCTGCGACGCTTAGTGTGAGTTCACTCATAAGAAAATCGGTGCAAATTATTAAACTAACAAATAATAATAGTATTTAGTATGGTAACAATCATATAATATAGCAGTATTTTAGGTAGTTCAATGATCATGCTTATGTATGTCGAAGCAATACAATGCAAGCTCAGTTTAATAGTAAATATAGGTCCATAATAAGAGTTTCCCAGAACTCTTATATCCCAGGCACTCCAATTTGTGGTTGAACCACAAGTATTGCAGGTTAATACGCTACTAGTAGTTGTGAATACACAATGGGTTTGCAGATGATAATTGGTAGTAAAAATCATGGACAAACCACTAGTGTTTGCAGGTTAATATGCTGTAGGTGATTGTGAATACACAAGGAGTTTGCAGATAAAAGCTGCCAGTAATTTGTGGATAAACCACCAGTGTTTGTAGTTAAAACTGTCAGTACTTTCTCTTTCCAAAGCATCTCGCCCCATGTAATGCAGTATGACATATGAGTATCAATAAAATACTGTAACAGTAAACATGTTTAACATGTGTTTATATTAGAAATAGTAGTAGACATGTTTTTCATGTATTTGGTTTATCAATACAATAAGCATGTTGTTCGTGCAATCAATAATTTAGCGATACGAGTAACAATAACAATTTATTAGTAATTTAGTCTTAGAAGGCATGTATTCAACATATATAATGCAAATCTATTTAATCAAATCATGGATTCCACATTATTCATAATATCAGGGACTTAATTGAAAGAGATAATATACTAAAAAGAATTTGGGTATTAATTAGGGACTAGATTGAATAAAACATAAAATTTTGGGAAAAATTATAAAATCTAAGAAATAGAGGACATACGGCCGTGTAACCAGACCGTGTGGAGTAGTTACACAGCCGTGTGATGAACTATGGTCTTGTGGAATTTGCAAAATCAACTTATAAGGGAAGCACAATCGTGTGTAAGGCCGTGTGAGAATTAAAAAACCTAGGGTTTCATGTAACAACCCAATTTGGAGAATAGTCAGAATAGTGGTTTTAGAACCACTAATTTGAGGTCGGAGAAAATTATTTCCATGTTATTTTATGAGTTAGATCATGATTATATCAGTGCATGAAAATTTTGGAGCTTTAATTTTAGCGATTCCATGCTTAATTGAGAAAAAGGACTAAATCACATAAAGTGTGAAGTTTAAAATTTCAAGCTAAGGGTGCCAAATAGCTATGGAATATTAATTGGAGGTCTTCAAAGGGAAATTTTCCCTTTAAATCATGGTTGGCTGGTCATAGGTGACAAGAAAGTCAAAATTTGTCAAAGTTGGTAAGGATTTGGTGATTAAATTGATTGTTTTATATTAAAATAAAGAAGAGATGATATCCCTTACTTCACTCATCTTCTTCCACCGAAAAACACAAGAAAAATATGGGTTTTAAAGCTCAAAAATTTTAGCACACTCTTCTCCTTACAAGTAAGTATTCTAGTGATCATTTCTTGATAAGAATTGTACGTTTGGAACCCCTAAAGCTTAAGCTTTCTAAAGAGAGGACTATTTTGTAAAATGGTAAAGAGTTTAGAGTTTTTACATGAGATATTTTAAGTTGTTTGCTGCATTTTTATGGAATCAAATGGGTCTTAGTTGTTAGATGAACAACTTTTGTGAAAGGTGTTACCATGAAAACACCTAAAAGGACCTTTTTGTAAAGGTTATAAAATGTGAGGTAAATGTGTGAAATAATGAGTTTTGATGGTTTCCATAAGAGAAATAAGTGTTCACTTAGGCTAGTTAAAGGAAGAAATTTTATTAGAATTGATTTCCGAGCCTAGGGGTAAAATGGTCATTTTATGAAAGTCTAAGGGTAAAATAGTAATTTTACCAAAGCATGTTCATTGAAATGCATTTATTAATGTGATAACTAAATGATCTAATTTGCTATTATAGATCAATAAGAACCAATAATTAAACTCGACCGGGGAAAGATCAAAGTATCGGACTAGGTCGACGATCTAGCCTATTTTAAAATCGAGGTAAGTGAATGTTCATATTGTAATGATACTTGATATTCTATGAAATTGAGTAATGGTTTTGAATGAGAGATGATAAAATTTGAGATGTTGAAGTCCCGATTGGACTATAATAAATGTAAGAATACTATCATCGAGGTATGAGATGGATAAGGTCCCGTGTAAGACCATGTTGGGGACATGGCCTCAGCACCAAATTGAGATCCTGTATAAGACCATATCTGGGATATGTATTCAGTATTGAATATGAGAATCGAATAGGACCATATCCGGGATATGGCATCGATACTTGATATGAGATTTTGTATAAGAACATATCCGGGATATGGCATTGGCAATCACAGATGACCCTATGTAAGACCACATCTGGGATGTGGCATTGGCTTCATGTTTATGTTAATGACGATGAATATGCGTCTTTGAGTATCCCTAGTGATTTAGTGGGATAAATAGATAAGCTTGGAAATAGAAATGAGATTAGTACTAAAGCCATGTGATTGAGTGAATACAGTAACCGTGAGTAATTCACGAGGAATGTTTACGATATGTGGCATGGTATGTGCTAGATAAGAACAAGTACAAGTAAGTTATGGCAAAGTGCTTAAAATTTTGAGTGGTAATCTAATGCCATGGATTGATGTCATCATGAGCTTATTGTTGCTATTTATTTTCATGCAAACTTACTAAGCTTTATGCTTACCCCTCTCATTTCCCTTTTCCTTGTAGTATTTCCAAAATAACTCGAGGATCGTGGGACGTCGGAGTTTGGAAATCACACTATCGACATCTCTTTGGTATAACAAAGTTAGATTTGTTTTGAGTATGGCATGTATAGGACTTGGGTATTTTGTTATGTCATATTTGTTAGCCAAAGTATTGGCTATTTATGTTATCTAGTTCATTTTGTAAGTGGTCATGGGAATTGGGCCAATACTTGACAAGTTTTTAAAAATATATATTCAATGATGATGAGATTATAAAGTTCATGCTGGTGTGGATGCTTTGAATTGAGTTGGTATAAGAATGATTGCTATGTAGGGTGGCATTTGGCTTGGAATATAGTCTTTTTAATGTCCACACGGGTAGACACACGGGCATGTGTCTAGGCCGTGTGTGATACAGTCAGCCCCATGGGCGTGTTGATCGACGTGTGTCCCTTTGCATGCTAGATTTATAAGTCAGTATGCTCAGTAATAAACACACAAAGACACGGTCATGTGTCTCAGCCGTGTGGGAGGCACGGCCATGGACATGGGCATGTGCCCAGGCCGTGTGAAGTATGCGCCTAAAATTTGGAATTTAATTCGACACACGGTCTAAGGACATGGACGTGTGCCTTGGCCGTGTGACCATAGTGAGGTGATGACGTCATAAATAGAATGCCATGGTTTTGGCACACGGGCTACGACACGAGTGTGTCGAGGCTGTGTGAGGGACACGGGCGTATGTTCGGCCGTGTGAAAACCCCTGTAAGTTCGAATTAGAAAATAATTTTCACACGGGCTAGAGACATGGGCATGTGTGACCACAAGGCATGCCTACACTGGCGTGTCCCATTTCACACGAGCATGTGGCCCCTGTTTAGGCAAAAAATTTTAAGTGCTCAAAGTTTCCGGTTAAATTTTGAAACCCTTCGTATGCATGGTTGAGGCCTCATAGGCCCATAATAAGGATGTTAAGCATATGAATGAGAAGTCTTAAGTTGGAAATGAATTTTTTTCTAAAATCCAAAGTTTTATGTTCAAGCAGGTTAAGTCCGGTAATGCGTAGTACTCGGTTCCAAAGTTGAATACTGTAAGCGGTGTTACATTTCAAGGGAAACATGGCCGTGTGAGGGGTCGTGTGGTCCACATGAGTGGCCTATATGCTCGTGTGGCCCTATTCTGATGCATGATTTGCCCTGATTTGCTTGTAAATGAACATGAAACACCCCCATACCTGACCCGATCACCGAGTCAAGGCATCAGGATGTCACATTCATTGCCGAAGCAATTACTGAAAATTTTAGATCAATTTACCATATTATTTAATTAATGTAGATCATTAACTAATTTGATAATAATTGAATTTATGATAGAACTAATTATAAGTTAAATGAGCTATTAAAACATCCATAATTGATCAAAGGCCAAATTATAAAGTTCATAAAGATTGTTGAACTGTCGTCGCAACGTTGGGGTTTCCACGTTATGACATAATGAACTTGTCATCGTCACGTCGTCTTCATTTTCCTACAAGTTCCACGCTTTATTTTTATTTATTTATTTTATATCATTACCTGCACCGTATTCAGATGTCATAACCGCCACTTCATTTTACATATCATTCACTTACATCTATTTCTAATCTCAAGTCCTCATAAAAAACATGATATTCAATCAAAGATAACAAAGTTTATAAAATTAATGCAAATATTAAAGTTTTACAAATAAGACCATAGGAGGACTTGCACTTGCAAAATTAGTTTACCCACTTTATGAATATTTCATATTTATTTCTAAATTGTGCCAATCAATTTAATTCTTCATAAAATTTTAACAAAGAATTCAATATCCCATCAATTAACAATTACTTATTTATTATTTTATCAATTCGTTTAAAACATACTCACATGTATTTATCATTCCATCACCTAAAATGTAACACCCCAAACCCGTCCTAGACGTTACGGCCGGATCTGGCATGTCACATGAAAGGGTTGTTTAAAAAATAAGCGCTCGTTAAAAACTTCGTATTCCTTTTGAAACTCCGCACTTTGTTGTTTGTGAAATTCAGATTTGCTTTTATGGTTTTCTTGTAAAAGCGTTTTTATTGCTATTAGTGAAAACTTTATTTATAGCAGAAATCAGATCCAGTAATTTACGGAAACGTGATATTTTGAAAACAATTATTAACTTTTTAAGAAAATTTAGTGTTTAATCATTTATAGTTTGAATATAACAGAAATGAAAGTTAAAAAGTAAAACAAAATCCAAAGGCCTTATTACAAAATACTGAACCCAAATTGAAATAATCTTAAAATGAAGTAAAGATCGGACTTACTAAAATTCGTGAATAAAGCTCCGATGTATGGCCACCACAGAGTCCTCCTCAACTCCAAATCCTCAAATGCTGGGGATCACCTGCAAGGTTAAAGCAAAGGGGTGAGTTACGAGAACTCAGTGTGAAATCCCCTAATCGGTCATTAACTGGGCCCGAGCCCATACGAAGGCATCGGGTCAAGCCCATACACAAGTAGACCGAGCCAAGCCCATCTGTATAGACTGTATGTCAAGCCCTATTTAGTAACAATTTGGGCCTTAGCCCTATAAACATGATCATGCAAACAAAATATGCAGCCCAACCTAATAATCCATCCGTTACACACCACCCGTACCAGCCCAACACACTTGTGGGGATTTCTAAATTGACCCGTCCATCCGCTACACACCTCGATGGAAGTCAAGCTGCTTATTACAGAATTTTTGGCAAAGCCAGCAGAATAACAAAATATATGTGGCATGGCCACTATACAAATTGTGGCAGAGCCACCAGATCACACTTCCTCCGATCATCAATAACCCAATCCCATGCAGAATGTCATGTATACAAGCATATATAGAAAATGATGTATGAAATAAATTACCGTCACTGTAACACCCCAAACCCGGTCTATGCGTTAAGACTGGATTTGGTTTGTTACATGAATCGAGTTATCGTAAAAATTTCAGTGAGTCGAAATCTACAATATATTTTTTTAGTACAAGGTTTAGTAAAAATCAAAAGAGTATTTTATTTTGATGTATATTAGAAATTACTAGTAGAAAACATCGTTAATATTGTATTATTAAAATCCTTAAATAAATTTTATAAAATTCAAAATACTAAAAATATTTATAAAGGAATTTCATGTATTTGAAAACCCAAATTATTTTAATAAAACATCATATAATTATCACCCATAAAAAGTGTCCAAAATATAGTTTAAACCAACCACACATAAAAATCCATGAAATATTAATAGAGGCCCTTATTACATCAACCCAAAATAGTAATTTATAAAAAGTACTTATTAAAAAGTTCGAGTTTAATAAACCCATGATTTGCAAGATGGCCTCCACGAAGCCATCCTCGCCCAAGTCCACGCCAACTTCCATTACCGAGATGAAGAAAAATTTGAGGGAGTGAGTTACTTAGAACTCAAATGTATAACTCACTTTTCTTATCCATCGGGCCGATTATCAAGTTATAGATTTGGGCTTGAGCCCATTAGCAGAATTAACAACAATGATATGTATGCAAAATAAATTTTCCCTCCCAAACCTAATTTCCATCCGCTACATACCCCGCATCAACCATCACACCTGGGGATCAAGTCAACCCACCCCGCCATCACACCAATCGTAGGCATTAAGCCTTTTATATTTGTGGTCGAGCCATCGAACTAGATTGTGACAAAGTCACCGAACTAGAGGCATTGAGCCAATTATTATTTGTGGCGAGCCACCAAACTAGAGGCAAATAGCCATTTAATAATTTTGTATGAGAGCCATAGAACTAGAGGCAAATAGCCATAATTTTGTGGCGAGCCACCGAACTAGATTTTGGCAACAGCCTTTCTTCTCTTCATCATTTTCCCAACCCATGCAATATGTATGCAAAATAGTCTATGATCATACAATGATTTTATTAAAAAGGCCCATTAACAAGAGTTAATATTTCCAATTTTTATTAAGGCCCAAAAATTACAAAACAACATTTGGCCCATTTAACAATTAAACATCTTAGGCCCAAATTTACGATCTAGCAAGAGTTCGGCCCATTTATCGAATTAGCAGAAATTTTAGCCCGTTTAACAATTTAACAGAGATTACGGCCCATTTACGATCTAGCAGAGATTTCGGCCCAATTTTGATCTAACAGAGATTTCGGCCCAATTTTGATCTAACAGAGATTTCGACCCAATTATCGATCTAGCAAAGATTTTGGCCCATTTTATTATTATCAGGGATTTCGGCCCATTTAACTAACAAACAATATTTTCTGGCCCGTCTACCAATTATCAAACTTATCGGCCCAATTTTACGAGGACATAAAAATTCATATTTTATCATCTAACCCATCGGGGGCTTTTTCATAATTTTCACCACATTAACCGTTTTCATGTAATTTCACCCAATACTAATTATTACGATTATATCGATCTAGTCGTTTTTACGATTTTACCCAATACCACAATTGTCGTCCAACCCGAAAAAAAGAAATGTGAAGTTACACACCTCGATATCGTTAGTACTAATCCTTCTCGCTCCTCAACACCTAAAACATATTACGATCCGTTAGAACACTATCATGTAAAAAATACACTATCGATAATCGATCCAAATCCTTACCTCTTGATTTTGAATCACTTCAATTTTGGTTTCTCCTCGTTTATTGATCCGTTATTATTTGAAAATCCACTAACGCATAAAGGCTCCTAAGTTCGTACTACTTTGAATAATTGATTTCCTTGGTAGATGGTCCACAACCCGATGGAAAATCCTGATTCGTAAATGTTCTTCTTTATATGGGGAATAGCGGATCCGCCTCTTATGTAAACTAAACACCGCCTTTTCTTCCCTATTTTGAAAGTCTTCAACATCAAAAGATTGTTAATCCTAATATTAATATATCGGAAAAATACTAAAGATCTTAAAGGTGAGATTTTCCTTACCACAAAGATTCTTGCTTCTCTAAAAGAGAGTCGACCAAAAACATTCCAAGATGCACACGAACACTCGAGTTTCGATCTTCTGTTATCGCACTAAAGTATAATAAAGAGAAACGTTAATAGAATGAACGGGTATTTCAATTCAAGAAATCCTTCTTACCATCATCCATATTCGGCCAAAACCACCATTAACTAATCATGAACTAAAAGAATTCTTACCTATTCTCCACGGTTGAAAAGAGATGATTGAGAAAGATGCTTAAGAATAGAGAGAGATTCGGCTATGAAAAAAAACAAAGAGAAAAGAAAATGATTCGGCAAGGACACACTAACATTCAGCCATAAGAGAAGTTTATGGAGATATGATGATTGTAACACCCTGGTTTTAGGGGTTATGCATTTAGTGCATATCTCAGGTGTTGGTAGGTTTCTTGTGTGCTTGGGCAAGTTTTTAGGGGGTTTGGAGAACCCTGGAAGGTAGGGAAGGCTTTGGGGAATTTTTGATTTTCAGTGGTTTAAAAGGGAGCTTGGTTTTTGCTGGTCTTAAGAGTTTTATTTGGTGAATTTTGTCACAAAAGAGGAGCTGGTGGAATGGCAAGGAGACGCCACTCTAGAGCTTGGAAGGTGACGCCATTTGCATGGAGGAGGTCTTATGTTCAAGCGGCGGAGTACTCCTATTTTTGCTCCCATTTTGGACGGCATGGAGGAGGAGAGTTGTAGGCAGTTCAAACTCTGCCTTGGACCTAGTCAATTGCTCAAATGGATGGCAAGAAGTGATTGGTGGGGTTTGACTAGTTCAAACTAGTTTGAACTAGTGGCTTGGAGAGTTTCTAGGAGGTGGCCGAATGGGGGAATCTTCAAGTAGGTGAGTGGCCGATTTTTGGAGGTGTTAAGGAGGGAGAATGCCGAAATTCTCTTAAGCATTTTTGATGTTCGGTCAGCCTTGTTTTTGGTGCCAAAAAGCCGAATTTCTCTTTGGTGTTTTCCTTGAAACCGAAAATCCCCAAACAGCATATAGCCGAACTTGCTTTGTTGCTTCCCTCATTTCTATTAGTAGCCGAATGCTCCCTTGGTCTTTGATTTTGCTTCTTGTTCTCCCTTTTATCATTTGGCCGAACCCTCCCTTTCTTCTCCTTTTCATTTGTGCTGAAGCCGAAATTAGCATCTTCTTCTCACACTTTCTTTCTCCCTTTCTTAAAGTGTAGTAGCCGAAACTTATTTTCTAAACACCTTCTTCATTTCTTTCTCTCTCAAAACCGAAAGTATTTCCTCTGTTCATCTTGTTTATCTTTCTTTTTTTCCAAAACTCTTGAGCTGAACCTTTCCCTCTTGTGCCGAAATTTCCCTTTTCTTTTTGCTGTCGCCTTGACCGGATAATAGGTGTGGTGAGGATCTTTTGGGGTTTCGTTTCCAATTGTTGGAGAAGGTAGTAGGTGAGGCCGAATGCTTATGGTCTTTCTTCTGTTCTCTGTCAACATCTTCAAGGGTAAGAGTTGGTTTTGGCGATTTGTTTGGTAGTGTATTGATCGTTTATTTGGAACCGTTTTGTCATAGGGTATCTGGATTTTGAAGCAGTCAAGCAAAGCAACTATCTTTGGGTAAGCAATTGGTAGGTGGTGGTAAGAGGTTGGATGTTGGGTTATTCTTTTAGTTTTTGACTTGTGAGGCTAATTGTCTACGTTTTAGGGTGTGGCCGATTGGTAGAGGAACCATTATTGGTTCGGGTTTGGTAGGAAACCAAACCATTTGCGAGGTAAGAGTTCGGATGATAACCCTTTGGTTATGTTGTGTTTTGGCCGAATGGCCTAGGATGCTAATCTCTTGTTGGTCGATTTTAGGAGTGAAGGGTATCGAGGTTATCAAGGGTCTTAACTTGGTTCTTCGATTAAGGCTTGCAGGTGTGTACACGTACACACTTCTCTATCAATAAATATGCTTACTATACAATGTATGTATATACACACCTTGCTCGCTATTACGTGATATATCTTGTGTGTTGTTTGGATCCACGGAAGGTGGATGAAATGTCATTAAGGTATGAGGCAAGAGGGCAGGTAAATCCCTGTTATGAGTTGTCATGTTGATGCTTTTGGTAAGCATAGTATATCTGGTATGTGTGCTATAATACCTGATGGTGGATAAATAGTGTGTATGTTGCTAAACAAGCATGATTGCATATTTTCTGATAAATGCATATTACTGGTTGATGTGGGTTAACGAGTGGAGGGGGGCAGTGATATTTCGTGCTGACGGGCACCAGTGTTTTGGTAACACAACTTTGTGACTTTGGGTCACCAGAGGTTTAGCACCTCAGCGTCTCGTCCCAGTGGCTTAGTACCACGGTGGGTTGGCCCCACAGTTGATTATACGGGATTGACGCCAGTGATTTGGTATCACACGATGGGTTGGCCCCATCATCGATTTGTGAATGCCGTCACCCAAGTGATTTGGTATCACACTGTGTCTTTGGGACACCGAGGTTTGGCACCTCATTGCGACTCGTCCCTGTGGTTTGACACCACCGTGGGTTGGCCCCACTTATGAGATATGGGATTGTCGCTAGTGATTTGGTATCACACGATGGGTTGGCCCCATCAATTGTTTTGTGACTTCGGTCACCAAAGTGATTTGGTATCACATTTGTGTCTTTGGGACACCAGTGGTTTGGCACCACATTGACGGATATCGTGTCTTTGGGACACCAGTGTTTTGGTAACACATTTTGTGACTTTGGGTCACCGGTGGTTTGGCACCACCGGTGGTTTGGTACCACACAGGGGTAGGGAAAGGTGTTATGGATGGTTAGGTTGGGTGCATATTAATTGGATGCATGATGATCATGTTTATGTTTGCATATGATATTTTGCTAATCCGGGAAAAAGGGGTAGCACATCGAGTCATGGTGACTCACCTTTTCCTTTAACCATTTCGTGTAGTGCATAAAGTGGACCGGATCGGATAGGACAAGGTGGCCCATGTCAAGACGATGATTAATTATGTCATGCTTAAGTTTTGGATGCAAGTATTTCATTTTAAGTATTGGGTTGTAATAAAAGGCCATTTTATTATTTTGGGTATTACTTTAACTACGGTTTATTTTAATTTAAATTGCTAGGTGAAAATGATTTATGGTTTGCAACCTATTTATTCAAATTGGATATTATAAACCAAAGTTTTAAAATGAATGAGTTTAATAGCAAAGTTATACACAAAAGATATGTTTTCCAAAATTCAACAAACTACGATGTTTTATTTTAAATTAGGAAGATTTTCATCCCACCATTCCCAAATGACATAACCAGATTGATTACGGAGTGAATGGGTGGGTTTGGGGATGTTATAGTTTGGTATCGAGCCGGTTCAAAACTCGACTTTGAGGGTTTTGGGCTCAAACGATTTTCAAAATGGGCTTTTCAAAATATGGGCTTTTAAGAAATTTTTCAGTTATTCGGCATGGCACGTACCTCTCCGATCCAAGTCCACCTGTAAATACTTCTAGCTCTTAAAGTGATTTGGTGGTGTGATTTATTATGGGTTTAGTTTGGGCTCGTAGATTAGAATATTAGGATCTGTTGGACCCTAGGATTAGTCTACTCAAACATATGCATAAAACTTAAGGTTCGTAAACAAACCTGTGAAGTAAGTCACCGAGTTAAGGTGTGGTAACTTTGGTACGCATGTCTAGGACTGGATCCGGAAGAGCTTGGTACTTAAGCAGTCCTCGTGACTCACCTCCTCTTCGCAGAATCCTACCAGTGCGTAGCTTTGGTTCACCTTAACCGGAGGACTTGTTCATAAGCTAATAGAATATTAAAACCCGAAAGGATTTGGCCCGATTGTTTCAAAATCCCTGCTTTAAAATTTCCAAATTTACCCTTTGGTTTGTAAAACTTTAAATCAGATTTGAAAGATGTTTTCTCGATTTACAAAATTACCAAAATGCCCTAGCGGCAAAATTACAAAATGCCCTGTATTGTAAACTTACCATACTACCTCCACTTTTGATAAAATGATTTTTACTTTTACAAAATACCAAAATTTTGAGGTTTTGAAATATTAAGATACCCTAGGTTATGAAAATTTCTGAAAATACCCTAGTTGATAAAATTACCAAAATGCCCTTGGGTTCTAAATTTTGATTTCTCTCGATTCTTACCAAAATATTCTTATTATGGCCAAATGTCGAAAATCTCATTCTGTGAAAGATTGTGAAATTACGATTTGGAGAATTTATGAAAATGCCCATGATTTCCAAAATTACAAAAATAACCCACCTTTCTGAAATTTTTTTTGCAACACACTTTGGTTGAAAAGCAAAATGTTCAAGATGACCCCGGGATTGGTAAATTTTGGAAATATCTTTAGTTGGAAAACTATTTTTCAAAATTGACCCTGAGTTATTACCGAAATACCCCTCTTTAAGAAAATGACGAAATTACCCCTGGGTAGGGTATGAAACTTGATTGTTCGAAAGAACTACTCTCGAAAACTTCTTTTCATAAAATTTGCTCGTGGATAAATAGTGGAACCAAATTTCTAATGCATAAAATTTTTAATCAGACTAAATCGAGGCGCTAGATATGAGTTCTAGGGGGCGTGGTCGCATTTCTCGTGGACGTGGTAGAGGCAGGATGGCGATGTTAACCGGTTGGGATGAGAGTGTTGTGTCACCGTCACCCATTGTTAATGAGCAAAGCAGGATCGGATCGAAGGAGATAATCTGATGTCGCGAGCTATGCTGCAGGTGTTTGAGCAAGTGGCAGGAACCAATGTGGTCTGTGGTATCGCTATCTTCGTGGAAGAAGCTCCGATAGCTGAGGAAGTCAGAAGGGCTGAGAGGCGGATTAGAGATAGAATAAGGAACCGTGATGAGAGGAGCTCGGGATCGCCAGAATCGTTTGAGGGGTCTCAGAAAAGACCGAGGGTCGAGACGTCAACTCGTGCTTCTAAACCGATTCTTTGGGAATCCAGTTGTCCGTGTGCTCGATCTGGAAGGTATCACGTGGGCAAGTTTGGAATCGTGTTCGAGAATGTTTGGATGCCACCAAGTCTCACCTGGTTAAGCATTGTCCCCTGGATCCGAAAAGGACTCAGACAGTGGGTTAAGGTTTTGTGCAGCCTAGCAGAGGTGGTCAGCAAGCGACGAGAGGTCGTGGTCTAAACCATGGAGGAACTGGTTCCGGTCGAGGTCGTGAAGCTTTGGTTCGTTGGAAGGAGGATAATGATGTGCCTGATGTGTCAGCGGGTAAGCTTCTCTTGGTTGGAATATTCCTTGTTGCTCTGTTCATTTTGGTGGCTGTTTGTTGTTGTTGCTAGTGAGTATCTAAGAACTTGTGGTATAGACGTAGAAAGTACGCCTAGGAAGTGTGTTAGATCTTGGAGATCAGAGTGCGCAGCGATAGTGTGGCGTGGGGAATTAGGATGTGGACCGTTAGTCTGGCCAAGTAATTTCGAGGACGAAATTATTTTAAGGAGGGTAGCATTGTAACACCCTGGTTTTAGGGGTTATGCATTTAGTGCATATCTCAGGTGTTGGTAGGTTTCTTGTGTGCTTGGGCAAGTTTTTAGGGGGTTTGGAGAACCCTGGAAGGTAGGGAAGGCTTTGGGGAATTTTTGATTTTCAGTGGTTTAAAAGGGAGCTTGGTTTTTGCTGGTCTTAAGAGTTTTATTTGGTGAATTTTGTCACAAAAGAGGAGCTGGTGGAATGGCAAGGAGACGCCACTCTAGAGCTTGGAAGGTGACGCCATTTGCATGGAGGAGGTCTTGTGTTCAAGTTACGGAGTGCTCCTATTTGTGCTCCAATTTTAGATGGCATGGAGGAGGAGAGTTGTAGGCGGTTCAAACTCTGCCTTGGACCTATTCAATTGCTCAAATGGATGGCAAGGAGTGATTGGTGGGGTTTGACTAGTTCAAACGAGTTTGAACTAGTGGCTTGGAGAGTTTCTAGGAGGTGGCGAATGGGGAATCTTCAAGTAGGTGAGTGGCCGGTTTTGGAGGTGTTAAGGAGGAGAATGCGAAATTCTCTTAAGCATTTTTTGATGTTTGGTCGACCTTGTTTTGGTGCCAAAAGTCGAATTTCTCTTTGGTGTTTTCCTTGAAATCGAAAATCCCCAAACAAAGATATAGTAGAACTTGCTTTGTTGCTTCCCTCATTTCTATTAGTAGCCGAATGCTCCCTTGGTCTTTGATTTTGCTTCTTGTTCTCCCTTTTATCATTTGGCCGAACCCTCCCTTTCTTCTCCTTTTCATTTGTGCTGAAGCCGAAATTAGCATCTTCTTCTCACACTTTCTTTCTCCCTTTCTTAAAGTGTAGTAGCCGAAACTTGTTTTCTAAACACCTTCTTCATTTCTTTCTCTCTCAAAACCGAAAGTATTTCCTCTGTTCATCTTGTTTATCTTTCTTTTTTCTAAAACTCTTGAGCCGAACCTTTCCCTCTTGTGCCGAAATTTCCTTTTCTTTTCTTTGTCGCCTTGACTGGATAATAGGTGTGGTGAGGATCTTTTGGGGTTTCGTTTCCAATTGTTGGAGAAGGTAGTAGGTGAGGCCGAATGCTTATGGTCTTTCTTCTGTTCTCTGTCGACATCTTCAAGGGTAAGTGTTGGTTTTGGTGATTTGTTTGGTAGTGTATTGATCGTTTATTTGGAACCGTTTTGTCATAGGGTATCCTGGATTTTGAAGCAGTCAAGCAAAGCAACTATCTTTGGGTAAGCAATTGGTAGGTGGTGGTAAGAGGTTGGATGTTGGGTTATTCTTTTAGTTTTTGACTTGTGAGGTTAATTGTCTACGTTTTAGGGTGTGGCCGATTGGTAGAGGAACCATTATTGGTTCGGGTTTGGTAGGAAACCAAACCGCTTTGAGGTAAGAGTTCGGATGATAACCCTTTGGTTATGTTGTGTTTTGGCCGAATGGCTCTGATGCTAATCTCTTGTTGGTCGATTTTAGGAGCGAAGGGTATCGAGGTTATCAAGGGTCTTAGCTTGGTTCTTCGATTAAGGCTTGCAGGTGTGTACACGCACACACTTCTCTATCAATAAATATGCTTACTATACGATGTATGTATATACACACCGCTTCTCGCTATTCATTATATATGCTTGTGTGTTGTTTGGATCCACGGAAGGTGGATGAAACGTCATTAAGATATGAGGCAAGAGGCGGTAAATCCCTGTTATGAGTTGTCATGTTGATGCTTTTGGTAAGCATAGTATATCTGGTATGTGTGCTATAATACCTGATGGTGGATAAATAGTGTGTATGTTGCTAAACAAGCATGATTGCATATTTTCTGATAAATGCATATTACTGGTTGATGTGGGTTAACGAGTGGAGGGGGCAGTGATATTTCGTGCCGACGGGCACCAGTGTTTTGGTAACACAACTTTGTGACTTTGGGTCACCAGAGGTTTGGCACCTCAGCGTCTCGTCCCAGTGGCTTAGTACCACGGTGGGTTGGCCCCACAGTTGATTATACGGGATTGACGCCAGTGATTTGGTATCACACGATGGGTTGGCCCCATCATCAGATTTGTGACTGCGGTCACCAGTGATTTGGTATCACACTGTGTCTTTGGGACACCAGAGGTTTGGCACCTCATTGCGACTCGTCCCTGTGGTTTGACACCACCGTGGGTTGGCCCCACTTATGAGATACGGGATTGTCGCTAGTGATTTGGTATCACACGATGGGTTGGCCCCATCAATTGTTTTGTGACTTCGGTCACCAGTGATTTGGTATCACATTTGTGTCTTTGGGACACCAGTGGTTTGGCACCACATTGACGGATATCGTGTCTTTGGGACACCAGTGTTTTGGTAACACATTTTGTGACTTTGGGTCACCAGTGGTTTGGCACCACCAGTGGTTTGGTACCACACGGGGTAGAGAAAGGTGTTATGGATGGTTAGGTTGGGTGCATATTAATTGGATGCATGATGATCATGTTTATGTTTGCATATGATATTTTGCTAATCCGGGAAAAAGGGGTAGCACATCGAGTCATGGTGACTCACCTTTTCCTTTAACCATTTCGGTAGTGCATAAAGTCGACCGGATCGGATAGGACAAGGTGGCCCATGCCAAGACGATGATTAATTATGTCATGCTTAAGTTTTGGATGCAAGTATTTCATTTTAAGTATTGGGTTGTAATAAAAGGCCATTTTATTATTTTGGGTATTACTTTAACTACGGTTTATTTTAATTTAAATTGCTAGGTGAAAATGATTTATGGTTTGCAACCTATTTATTCAAATTGGATATTATAAACCAAAGTTTTAAAAATGAATGAGTTTAATAGCAAAGTTATACTCAAAAGATGTGTTTTCCAAAATTCAACAAACTACGATGTTTTATTTTAAATTAGGAAGATTTTCATCCGACCATTCCCCAGTGACATAACCAGATTCGGTCGTTGTGAATGGATCGGGTTTGGGGATGTTACAATGATTGAAAAGAAAAATTAAAAGATGAGTGAAAGGGATAATGAGGATTCGGTTATCAAAAGAAGAAAAAGAAAATAAGAGATGTGTTTAGAGCAAGGTACATTCGGCAATGGAGGAATGAAGAAAGAAAATGACCTTTGGTGTTGTATTTTCGGCACAAAGAAAAGGCATACAGAGAATACTAATGTGATAGCAAAATGACCAAATGGTCAAAAGAATTTTGATAAACCAAAAGCACAAAGTCGGCCAAAGAGAAGGTTGAGAGAAAAGAAAAAAAAACAAAGTTGCACAAGATGCTAGAATGACCAAAACAAAATTCCTACCCTAGCTATGCTACTAGCAAAAATCGCCAACCTCCCTAGCCATATTGTCGTCCAAATTCATTGGTCAAAAGACCATGAATTTGTTTCAAAACACCTTCCTTGACACTAGCCTCATGTCTCCATATCTTTCCAAAGTTCCTTGATTCCATACCATAAGTTAAAATTACCTTTTCCTTTAGTCTTACTTACCAAAAATAAAACAATACAACTCATCCATCCTTATCCCTTGCCGACACATGCATGAATTAAAGCCAAAATAAAATTTCTAGATGCTAACCAAGGGATTCGAACCCCTTCCCTCATGCCACAACTCATGCGCCAACACCACCTTACCATTTACTCATCTTATGCTACATTTTGACACTTATTTTTACTTAAGTATCAATGTCACTTAATCCACTTCATTTATTTCTCAAAATAAAAAAAAAATTATTTCTTTCTCGAATAATTCTAAACCCTTCCTCAGAACTATAATAACTATGAAAATTTTTCCTTCATAGTCTAGGCACCAAAATCATGCAATAAAATTAATATTAAATTTTTAGGGTGTTACAACTCTACCCTCCTTAAAGAAAATTTCGTCCTCGAAATTTACCTGATTAGAAGAGGTGAGGATATTGTTGCCGGATAGTTTCCTCAGGCTCCCATGTAGCTTCCTCTGCTCCGTGATTACGCCATAAAACTTTGACCAACGGCATGGTTTTCTTCCTTAGTACTTTAACATCTCGGTCTAAGATTTCCACTGGTTCTTCTTCAAAAGACAAGTCTGAATTTAATTCCACTTCCTCAATCGGTATTATATGAGATGGATCCGATCTATAGCGTCTCAACATGGAAACATGAAAAACATTATGAATTTGACCCAACTCCGGAGGTAACTCAATCTGATAGGCCACTGAACCAACACGCTTCAGCACACGATATGGTCCAATGAACCTAGGACTTAACTTGCCCTTCTTTCCAAACCTGAAGATCTTTTTCCAAGGTGAAACCTTCAAGAAAACTTGATCCCCCACATCATACTCGATATCCTTACGCTTTAAGTCTGCATACGACTTCTGTCTATCTGAGGCTTCCTTCAACCGTGCTCGAATAACTTTTACCTTTTCCTCTGTTTCAGATATCATCTCAGGACCCAACAACTGCCGTTCGCCCAACTCAGACCAACAAATAGGAGAACGACACCTACGACCATACAATGCTTCATAAGGTGCCATCTGAATGCTAGACTGATAACCTGTTGTTATAGCACAAATTCTACCATGGTAGAAAATCCTCCCAACTACCCCTGAAGTCGATTACACATCCCCTTAACATATCTTCCAATATCTGAATTACTCTCTCTGACTGACCATCAGACTGAGGATGAAAAGCCGTACTGAAATTCAACTTTGTCCCCAAGGCTTCATGCAGAGCTTTCCAAAATTGTGATGTAAATCTGGGATCCCTGTCTGATATAATAGATACGGGTACCCCATGCAACCTCACAATTTCAGATACGTCATACCGCCAACCGCAGCGAATAATCCGTATTTAATCGGGAGAAAATGGCGGTCTTCATCAAACGATCAATAATTACCCAAATAGAATTTTTCTTCGTATCCGCTCCCATTTCCAAAGAGGAATCTTTACCGGTTGTAACAATCAGACGGTAATTGATGTTCGCCTTCACTTGCGACAAGTCAAACATTTTCCCGAAACTCAAATCTCGCTTCAACCACGCCACCAATATCTGTTCACGGAGATCTCGATACATCTTATTTCCTCCGGGTGCATAGCATAAGGGCTACTATGCGCCTCCCGTAGAATCATTTACCTTAGATCTGAGTCCTTAGGCATACAAATTCTTCCTCGAAAGCACAACACACCTTCCTTGTTTATTCCAAAATTCTCGATTTCTCCTTTTTCAACTTGCTGAAGTAAAGGTCCTAACTTTTCATCTGATGTCTATTTTTCCTTGATTTGTTCCAACCACAGCGGCTTCACCTGAACTTCTGCTAACAAACTCCCATCCTCATACAAACTCAAATGAGCAAACATTGCTCTCAAATCAGATACTGCCTTACGACTTAACGCGTCAGCTACCACGTTATCCTTTCTAGGATGATATTCGATTGAGAAATCATAATCCTTTAATAATTCTACCCATTTTCTTTGTCTCAAATTCAACTCCTTTTGGGTAAGGAGGTATTTAAGACTCTTATGATCCGTGTAGATTATAGACTTCTCACCATAGAGATAGTGCCTCCAAATCTTTAAGGCAAAGACCACAGCAGCTAACTCCAAATCATGAGTAGGGTAATTTACTTCGTGCGGTCTCAATTGACGAGAAGCATAGGCCACCACCTTTCCATTTTGCATCAACACACAACCCAGACCCGTGTGAGATGCATCATAATATACAATGAATTCTTTTCCAGCCTCCGGCTGAATCAAAACTGGAGCTTCCGTCAGGATCTTCTTCAATTTCTCAAAACTCTCTTGCTACTTTTCAGTCCAATTATACAGAACTCCCTTCTGCAACAGCTTAGTTAGGGGTGCACAATCAACAAAAACCCTCTACAAAACGTCTATAGTAACCAGCCAAACCCAAGAAACTCCGAATTTTAGCTACCGATGTTGGTGGTTTCCAATCCAGAATAGCCTCAATTTTTCGAGGATCTACCCTTATTCCTTCAGCTGATACCACATGACTTAAGAAAGTCACTTCCTTTAGCCAAAATTCGCATTTACTGAATTTGGCATAAAGTTGCTTATCACGAAGTAACTGCAATACTATACGCAAATGCGTGTCATGCTCCTCTTCATTTCTTGAATAAACCAATATGTCATCTATGAACACTACCACAAACCGGTCTAAATATGGTTGAAAGACTCGGTTCATCATGTCCATAAGTGCAGCTGGTGCATTGGTTAATCCAAACGGCATCACTACAAACTCATAATGTCCATAACGAGTCCGAAATGCCGTCTTATAAATATCCGCTTCTTTCACCTTGAGCTGGTGATAACCTGATCTCAAATCAATTTTGGAGAAAACTGAAGCTCCTTTTAATTGATCAAACAGGTCATCAATTCTCGGTAGAGAATATCGATTCTTGATCGTCAATTTATTCAATTGTCTATAATCAATGCACATACGCATCGATCCATCCTTCTTCTTGACGAACAAAACTGGTGCTCCCCACGGAGACACACTTGGTCGAATAAATCCCCGATCCAGTAATTCTTGAATTTGAGCTTTAAGCCCTGCCAACTCCTTTGGTGCCATCCTATAAGGAGCAATGGACACTGGAGCTGTCCCAGGCAAAAGCTCAATGCCAAATTCTACTTCCCGATCTGGAGGTATACCAGGAAGTTCTTTGGGAAATACATCGGGAAATTCCTTCACTGTTCTCACATCATTCACAGATAACTCTTTGGCATCCAAAGCACAGATAAAGGTTAGGAATGCTCTATATCCTTTCCGAACCAACTTCTCTGCCTTCAATGCAGATACCATATTTGCCAAATAGTTCCTTCGTTCGCCAATCATGATGACTTCCTTATCATCCGAGGTTCTTATTGACATTCGTTTTTTAGCACAATCCAATTGCACCCGATGTTTGACCAACCAATCCATTCCCAGGATGAGATCGAACTCGCCGAAAGGCAATTCCATCAAATTCGCCAAGAATACCTCATCTTAAATTTTTAAGGGCACGTCTCTAAACATTTTATTAACAATTACCGACTGTCCTAAAGGACTAATTACTGTCATTTCACTATCGGTAATTTCAGATTCTAGATTCAGGTTTCCAGATATGGCGCTAGCAACATATGAGTGTGTAGAACCAATATCTATTAAGGCAATAACAGGTACATCAAAGATGAAGAACGTACCAGTTACCACATCTGGTGCATTACCGTCCTCGCGGCGTCTAACTGCATAGACCAGTCCAGGCTGTCTTGCATCTGCGTTCCCTCTAGGACCATTGCCTCGACCCGATACACCTTGACCACGACCAGCCCTATTACCGCCACGACCTGGTCCACGACCTCTCGGTGGCTGCTGAGTACCTCTGGCCGGCTGTGCATCATTATTACGAACTTCTTGAGTCGTATCCATACATCGAGGATAATTTCTATACTGATGATCCATCGAACCGTATTTGTAGCAAGCGCCCGTTTTCCTCCAACACTCTCTAAAGTGTCTTTTCCACATTCAAAGATCTCGACTTTGATTATTTGTTACGGTGTTCTACCTTGAACTGGTTCATCATTCCGAGGTCTCTTGGAATCTCTTTGAAGAACCAGATCATTGTGTTCTCTTTTGTTTCTAAATCTTTCTCGGCTCGACGTTATGAGTTCTTAGCCTCCTCGGCTATCTTGGCCTTCTCACAAGCGTGGAAAAATTCTAACTTGTCGTGGAGCAATCAGAACCCTCAGCTCATCATTAAGCCCATCCTCAAAATGTACACAACGTTCATGATCTGTTGCTACAATTGTCCGAGCATAGCGGCTCAAACGTAAAAACTCGACTTCATATGTCGCTCATTGTTTTACTCCCTTGTACAAGATTCGAAATTCCTTCCTTCAAGCGTCTACATAACTCGCTCCAACGATTTTCCTTGGAAGGCGACTTTAAAGAATTCCCAAGTAATCAAGTGTAGCTCGGTGCCTTCTCGAGCAGTGAGCCACCACCGACACGCCTCGTCTCTTAACAAGGACACACTCCTTTCGGTTTTGCTCAACAAAGGCGATCCATATCATCCATAATCCGTTCCACCGCTTCGAGCCAATATTTGGCCACATTCGGAGCTACACCGAAAACTCCTCTAAAAACTTCTGCATTATTTGAATTGAGTCGTTCTGAAATTGACCCACGAGTTGTTGGCCCAATTCTAGTTCCGGCGACCCTTTCTAGGACTCGCAGCATGGCTTGTGTCAAAGCATTATCTTCTTCCATGTGATCGCGTGATCCCGTCTCACTCTCAAATGATGCAGGTGCATCCATTTCTGGCATATGATTTGGTGCTTTAGTCATAGCACCTCGGCCTCTACCATGGCCACGTCTATCGCGTCCATGACCTTGTCCTCTAGTGCTCATGATGGCTTATTCGCTTTTATATCGATTACAAGTTTTATGAATCGTAAAATTGTTTGATGTTTATTAACAATATTTTATGAGATTTGAGAGATAAAGTAGTTTTTCGCAACATATCCTATAGTCTCAATCTCTACGATTTTTCACATCTAAAACTAGAAGTTCTAGAGTGTTCCTATGATCATCATAGTAATCATTAAGTAATAAATACTTACTTGACTTGTTGCCGGATGCTTGTAGTGCCATACTAATCTTTAAAACATAAACGAATGAATTCATACAGAATTTATTTGTGAACCCAAACCACAGCCGAGTTTTTGAAACGGCTCGATATTATTAAATGTAACACCCCAAACCCGGTCTATGCGTTAAGACTGGATTTGGTTTGTTACATGAATCGAGTTATCTTAAAAATTTCAGTGAGTCGAAATCTACAATATATTTTTTTAGTACAAGGTTTAGTAAAAATCAAAAGAGTATTTTATTTTGATGTATATTAGAAATTACTAGTAGAAAACATCGTTAATATTGTATTATTAAAATCCTTAAATAAATTTTATAAAATTCAAAATACTAAAAATATTTATAAAGGAATTTCATGTATTTGAAAACCCAAATTATTTTAATAAAACATCATATAATTATCACCCATAAAAAAGTGTCCAAAATATAGTTTAAACCAACCACACATAAAAATCCATGAAATATTAATAGAGGCCTTTATTACATCAACCCAAAATAGTAATTTATAAAAAGTACTTATTAAAAAGTTCAGAGTTTAATAAACCCATGATTTGCAGTATGGCCTCCACGAAGTCATCCTCGGCCCAAGTCCACGTCAACTTCCATTACCTGAGATGAAGAAAAATTTGAGGGAGTGAGTTACTTAGAACTCAGTGTATAACTCACTTTTCTTATCCTCTGGGCCAGATTATCAAGTTATAGATTTGGGCTTGAGCCCATTAGCAGAATTAACAACAATGATATGCATACAAAATAAATTTTCCCTCCCAAACCTAATTTCCATCCGCTACACACCCCCGTACCAACCATCACACCTGTGGGGATCAAGTCAACCCACCCTGCCATCACACCAATCGTAGGCATTAAGCCTTTTATATTTGTGGTGGCCATCGAACTAGATTGTGACAAAGTCACCGAACTAGAGGCATTGAGCCAATTATTATTTGTGGCGAGCCACCGAACTAGAGGCAAATAGCCATTTAATAATTTTGTGGCAGAGCCACCGAACTAGAGGCAAATAGCCATAATTTTGTGGCAGAGACACCGAACTAGATTTTGGCAACAGGCCTTTCTTCTCTTCATCATTTTCCCAACCCATGCAATATGTATGCAAAATAGTCTATGATCATACAATGATTTTATTAAAAAGGCCCATTAACAAGAGTCAATATTTCCAATTTTTATTAAGGCCCAAAAATTACAAAACAATATTTGGCCCATTTAACAATTAAACATCTTAGGCCCAAATTTACGATCTAGCAAGAGTTCGGCCCATTTATCGAATTAGCAGAAATTTCAGCCCGTTTAACAATTTAACAGAGATTACGGCCCATTTACGATCTAGCAGAGATTTCGGCCCAATTTTGATCTAACAGAGATTTCGGCCCAATTTTGATCTAACAGAGATATCGGCCCAATTATCGATCTAGCAAAGATTTTGGCCCATTTTATTATTATCAGGGATTTCGGCCCATTTAACTAACAAACAATATTTTTCGGCCCGTCTACCAATTATCAAACTTATCGGCCCAATTTTACGAGGACATAAAAATTCATATTTTATCATCTAACCCATCGGGGGCTTTTTCGTAATTTTCACCATATTAACCGTTTTCATGTAATTTCACCCAATACTAATTATTACGATTATATCGATCTAGTCGTTTTTACAATTTTACCCAATACCACAATTGTCGTCCAACCAAAAAAAAAAAAGAAATGTGAAGTTACACACCTCGATATCGTTAGTACTAATCCTTCTCGCTCCTCAACACCTAAAACATATTACGATCCGTTAGAACACTATCACGTAAAAAAAATACACTATCGATAATCGATCCAAATCCTTACCCTCTTGATTTTGAATCACTTCAATTTTCAGTTTCTCCTCGTTTATTGATTCGTTATTCGCTGAAAATCCACTAACGTACAAAGGCTCGGAAGTTCGTACTACTTCGAATAATTGATTTCCTTCGGTAGATGGTCCACAACCCGGTGGAAAATCTCAGATTCCAGAAACAACCCTTCTTTTATATGGGGGAATAGAGGATCCGCCCCTCTTACGTAAACTAAACACCGCCCTTTTCTTCCCTATTTTGAAAGTCTTCAACGTCAAAAGATTGTTAATCCTAATAATAATATATCAGAAAAATACTAAAGATCTTAAAGGTGAGATTTTCCTTACCACAAAGATTCTTGCTTCTCTAAAAGAGAGTCGACCAAAAACGTTCCAAGATGCACACGAACACTCGAGTTCCGATCTTCCGTTATCGCACTAAAGTATAATAAAGAGAAACGTTAATAGAATGAACGGGTATTTCAATTCAAGAAATCCTTCTTACCACCATCCATATTCGGCCAAAACCACCATTAACTAATCATGAACTACAAGAATTCTTACCTATTCTCCACGGTTGAAAAGAGATGATTGAGAAAGATGCTTAAGAATAGAGAGAGATTCGGCTATGAAAAAAAACAAAGAGAAAAGAAAATGATTCGGCAAGGACACACTAACATTCGGCCATAAGAGATGTTTATGGAGATATGATGATTGAAAAGAAAAATTAAAAGATGAGTGAAAGGGATAATGAGGATTCGGTTATCAAAAGAAGAAAAAGAAAATAAGAGATGTGTTTAGAGCAAGGTACATTCGGCAATAGAGGAATGAAGAAAGAAAATGACCTTTGGTGTTGTATTTTTGGCACAAAGAAAAGGCATACAGAGAATACTAATGTGATATCAAAATGACCAAATGGTCAAAAGAATTTTGATAAACCAAAAGCACAAAGTCGGCCAAAGAGAAGGTTGAGAGAAAGAAAAAAAAACAAAGTTGCACAAGATGCTAGAATGACCAAAACAAAATTCCTACCCTAGCTATGCTACTAGCAAAAATCGGCCAACCTCCCCTAGCCATATTGCCGTCCAAATTCATTGGTCAAAAGACCATGAATTTGTTTCCAAAACACCTTCCTTGATACTAGCCTCATGTCTCCATATCTTTCCAAAGTTCCTTGATTCCATACCATAAGTTAAAAATTACCTTTTTCCTTTAGTCTTACTTACCAAAAATAAAACAATACAACTCATCCATCCTTATCCCCTTGCTGACACATGCATGAATTAAAGCCAAAAATAAAATTTCTAGATGCTAACCAAGGGATTCGAACCCCTCCCCTCATGCCACAACTCATGCGCCAACACCACCTTACCATTTACTCATCTTATGCTACATTTTGACACTTATTTTTACTTAAGTATCAATGTCACTTAATCCACTTCATTTATTTCTCAAAATAAAAAAAATTATTTCTTTCCGAATAATTCTAAACTCTTCCTCAGAACTATAATAACTATGAAAATTTTTCCTTCATAGTCTAGGCATCAAAATCATGCAATAAAATTAATACTAAATTTTTAGGGTGTTACAGTCACGACCGATTAAACAGAATACACACAACCGTACTAATTAACCCGTAAGGGTATAACAGTAATTTACCCACCAAGGGTATTTCAGTAATTTACACACCAAGGGTATTTTAGTAATTTACCCACCAAGGGTATTTTGATAATTTACCCACCAAGGGTATTTCAGTAATTTACCCTCTAGGGGTGTTTCAATAATTTCGCAAACCTGAGGTATTTCGATAATTACGCAAACTAGGGATATTTCGGTAATTTCGCAAACCAGCTCCTCTTGTGTCTAACATCATGTGCAACTAAATATAAACCTATGGGCCAAAGTCCAAGTTCACTTAAAAATAAATAAAAAAGAACTGCCAGTGCTAAGGCTTGAACCTTGGACCCCTTGCTTCCTTGTGGCATCACCTCCTTGTCTCTTATGTGGCATCACTTTGCCACTACACCACAAGCTTTTTTTGTGTCATTTTTCTTCACATCTTATTCTTAAAGCCTACCTACTAATTCCCAGGGTTTTATTCACCTAAAACCAAAATTTTCCTAAAGCCCAAGTTTGATCCTGGGACTTCATAGAAACCCCCTAACCTTCCAAAATCACTCACCTACTAGGTCCAACTTACAGTAATGCCATTTTCTCATTCTCAAAAAAATTTAAGCGCTCCCACCCCCAAGGCCCAATTCTACTAGGCCCAAATTCGGGTCGTTACATATAACCATTTTGAAACATTTCAAATTCACCTACTATATATATATATATTAATATATTATTTTCCTCCTCCTCTTCTCCATTCCACATCCTTTATGTATATATTTGTTAGAATCTTTAGCTTTTAGTATATAACATGCTTATATGTAACATTATCTATAATTCCACTATTTACTTATGTGTTCATATCAAAGCTATTCACTTGAGTTATAGTCACTAAATTATTTATATCTCGAGCTAAAGAATTTTAAATTAAGATTCGCTTGATTTTTTTTGAAACTAGACTCAAATATCTTTTTACCATAAAAATTTCAGAATTCATAATTTATCCAATAAGTACAATAAATTCTTCAAATTTGTCCCTGTTCTGCTGCTTGACAGCTTCAACCTTTCTTTACTAAAAATTAATTATATCGTAGTAAGGGATTTGGATGATGTTTCTATTTGTTTCTCTTGAAAATAGACTCATTAATAATTTAAACATATAAATTTAAACCCCAAATTTTTTTTTTACAGATTTTGACAATTTTCCAAAGTCAGAACAGGAGAACCCAAAATCAATTTGACCTTGTCTCAAAAAATTCATATATCTCATAATATGAAATTCTTTTGCTTACACCGTTTCTTTTATGTAAAACTAGACTCAATATGATTTAAGTTCATACTTTAATTAACCTCCAATTCAATTTTTACATTTTTTGGTGAATTTTCAAAGTCAGACTATTGCTGTTGTCCAAAATTGTTTTAGTGCAAAATATTGATAACCAAGTTTATAACACCCTCCTTTCCTTTCTCTACAATATTTCCCATCACTTCCTCTTATTTCCCTTCAGTAAAATATTAAGAATATAAAACCTTATATAAGAAAACTCTACTTTAAAATCATTTTCATGCTTTTTCAATAATATCAAACTTAAAAATATATTGAAATCTTGATCTTCTTACCTTGTCTCATTGATTTCAAACTTTAACTTGATTTTCTCTCCTCCAACTTCCATTTTCTTGAATCCAAGGTGATTTTCTTGTTCTCCATAGTCTCCTTATCACTTTTTCTCTTGGTGATTATGAAAATTCCTTGAAATTCTAGGTGAAAATGGTGGATTTTTGGTAAAAGGTCCAAATTGTACAGACAACAAAGTTTTCTTCTTCTCTCCCCCTCACTCACATTGGAAAGATGGGATGATCCTCTCCTTTTTTTTTATTCATCTTTCTCTCCTTTTATACTAGATATTTATGATAAAATATTAGTAAAATATTAATAAATTATTATTTATCTAATTAAATAATTATAAAAAATATCAAAATATCTCCAACATCATCATTACCTTCTAGAGTTCCTCTCTTTCTAATTGACCATTTTGCCCTTTTTGATCTTTTAAAATTTTATCCTTGAATCATCACTTAATTTGGTAAAATTGTAATTTATTCCATTATACTTTTTTCCGCTTGTTCAATTTGGTCCTTATTAATCCATTTTCCTTAATTTATAGATCCTTTTACCTTTAAGATATTTGCACTATTGGCCTTTCACTTCAACTTTTCCATATTTATAGTTATGCCACAAAACTTTTCACATATTTACAATTTAGTCCGATCCTTAATTTAATACATTATGTCTTGCTTCTTGATTTAACTTTCTTTTGATATCTTGCAACTTTTGTTTTCATTGATCTTATACCCTTTCTTTTGCTAAGATTTTATTTCATATTATTTACTACAAAGGGGGTTTTGAGGATGCTACAGAACACACACCTGTTATCGAGGTCTCGAATGATGTTCCTCATATTTAAGTCTAATCTGGGAAACCTAAATCGGGTCATTCAACGGAAAAATACACTCAAATTAACAATTGAATTATGATTTGTCAACATTTTCAAGAATTCGACAAGAAACCATAAAAGTTTTGGTTAATTGGATGAAAGACTTGTGTTAAGGCCATGATATTATGAAATATGAAATTCAATTGACAAAATGGAGGCACTTACCAATTCTTGGCAAGGTTTAGGGTTGCAATTGATGGCACACGCTAAATCAATAGGAAAAAAAGTGATGATTGACCATTTGGGTTGCTGCCCATTCTTGTTAAATTTCTACTATAAATAATATTTTATTTTAAAGTGAATTTCATCCTAGTTTGCTAAAAATAAAATGAAAAGATATAGGAGAGGGGTGGGTAGAACCCTATAAATTTTTGGGTGTTACAATTTCAATGGTTTACAAAGGGAGTATACGCCATATATGCCATATATCAAAATATAAAGGGAGTATACAAACTTTATAAAGTCAAGGGCTGTAGATTGGATGCTGAATCACTTCTCAAGGCTTTGAGGCCTACCAATACTTGCGCACTAAAATAACTAAACAGTACGCTAAGTGATGAAGCTCAAAGGTACTTTCATGATTCAAGTCAATTAAAAATTTGCAATATCATGTATAAACTCAGTCCGTGTGGCATCTAGTTTCAACCAATATAATTAGCATTTATATATCAAACACCAAGTATGCATAATCACATTGAACCAAATTTATGTATATATATTAGATCATAGTGTAGCATCTCCTTGGCCTATGAAAATTCCTATCTCGAATAAGAGCAGGCTACAAACTAATTCCTCTGATCATTTTACCAGCAACACGGGTCTTAGTGGGTTTCTTATCCAAACCTAGAGCTTGTTCGAGAATCCTAGCTTAGTCGACCAAATCATCAAATAACTGAACTCAAAGTGGAACCAATAGTACTCTAATTTCATCATGCAAGCTGTTAAGAAATCTTTTACAACTTTCTTTCTTTGTCAGCACCATTTCCAAAGAATAAAAGCTCAAACGTAAAACTCACTCATAATCTAACATAAATTAGCTTCCTTGAGTTAGTAAAATGAATTCATGCTTCCTTTCCTCGATATATAGTTCTCCGACATATTTATTTTTGTATTCTTCCAAGAAAAAGGACCAAGTGACTTGCTCAGCTGAAACATGGCGAGTTACAATTAACCACCACCCATAAGCCTCTTTTTTGAGTAAAGAAACAAACATATTACACGTTAGGGTGGAGTACGTTCCAGTTGGTCCAAAACTCACTCAACATTTTCTAACCAATATTCTGTTGCCTCTAGATCAGTGCCTTTTACACCCATGAATCCAGTGGCATCATATTTTTGTTGGACTTAGTGCCCTAAGTATAGCATTTTTTGTCTATTTGCATTTTTATTTTTTCCGAATAAATTGATTTAATAAACTTATTCATGAATTACATTAATACCTTTTGTATATTGTCCTCAATGGTTTTTGCATACAAAGCAAAATGGAAGGAAATATTAACTCACTAGTTATCGAATGTTTAACTAATAGTAAGCGGTATTATATGGTGGGATCGTAATAAGAAAAGACAACTTATATTAATAGAAGAACCTAAGCATGCCCTTAGTCTAATAAAAAATGAGCAAACTTTTGAAAGACTAATATGTCGTTTATCAAGTCCAATTGGGGAGATGCTTTGTCGTGAGCATTGGAGCATATACCTCCAAAAAGATAGAAATATAGATCTAACTGATTGAACGGCAATACATCGGATTGGACTCAAGTAGAATAGATCCTGAATCTGTATATGAATTTATTCACTTGTGATGTTCATAGTGTGACATACCTTAACCTTGAGTGGATGGTGGACTACGTATGTGTCGCTCGTATACTTTAATGTAAGTAAAAGTCTAATTTCAAATAGATAAGGAACCGAAAGCTGGTGCATTGGGTATACTACTTCTGCAGTATCATTCACAATAGTGAAATTCATAGCCCAAGAATTGGGTAAATTATATCCTCTCGTTGGCATCACATGATAGATGGAAAGTAAATGTGGGTATGAGTTGTTTGTCTTTGTGATGAATGACTTAATTACTATTTGATTGTAATTGACTTTTCATGAAGGAAGATGTAATGATTATCATGAGATAAAATCGGATCATATTGGGAAAATGAATTTATATTAAGGATATCTTATAAGGGTAGCACACTTCTGACAATGTCATTAGATGAGTACTGATTGAGTAGCTTTCATAATGGTATGTTATCAGGGAAAGCTTAGTCAAGATACTATAATGGAACGACTTCGTGACTAAATGAGTTTATAATTAATAGGCGAAAAGCTGGAACTTAATTATAAATCATTTGAGCAATTATTACATATTTCTAGTCGATCCCTCCACTAGCTTATTGAAACCATGAATGAATTGCAAGTTGAATCAAATGAATAAAAATGGATATAAATGATAAATTTAGAGAAATGGGTTACATTAGGAAATGAATGTGTTTCTTCACTAAGTATGGTAATAACTTGAGAATTAATTTAAGTTTTCAAATTATTATTTAATTAAATAATTGAAGTTTGGAAATAGCATTAAATTAATTGGTCATTTTGAATCTGTTTAATGTAGAAATTAAGTATATTTTCTTATAGTTTTGCGGTAAAATTGTCATGATTTTAACGAAATTAGAATTGGGTTGAGAAAATTATTTAAGTGGAAAATTAATTTATCTATTTAAATTAATTTATAAATAATATTTATATTGGGAAATAGGAAAACATGTATTGGGTTGGTTTAAATTATAAAGTCTAGAAAACACATATAATTGGACCGAATACAAGAGACGCCCGAATCGCCATCATAATATATAAGTAGGGAGGCACACCCTGTTAATCTCCCTTATCTCCTAGTTTAACTAGGGTATGGTTTTTTTGTATTAAATAATTATTTTTTATTTTACTAATTCAACTAGAGTTTCACTTTTCTCTAAATAAATAAATGGCACCGGTAGGGCTAAAAGATATAACAAGTTTTACACAACTTTGTGATATTGTTATTTTGCTAGAAAATAGTCAAATTTTATTTTTAAATATAAATTCTACTTCTAGGAATAACAATTCTACTTGTTTCTATAAGAGAGAGATTTGCTTTCCTATTGAAAGTAAGAAAATTATTTTTGGTTCTGTGTTTGATTGGAAATTTTTGAGCCCACTCTCGAAGCAATTCTTGGTACGAGAATAGTAGAGAAGGTTGTTCGGTTGAAAGACAGGAACGTTTAGGATCCATCTCACTTAAAGAAAATGTACTTTTCGAGAAAAATTTATTGCTATAAATATCACAAACCGGCTCGATTTTAATTTTTAATTTTCCTCTGTGCAAAAAAGTTGTTTTGAATAAGATTTTTTCCAACAATTTTCTCAATTCTTTGATCGGAGCCCTTCAAGCTCCATTTGACAATGTGGATTGGGGCGCAACACCGATAACCCTTCGAAGGACATTTGTAATTGTGTGTAGAAGCGTTTCATCCCCCTGGCCTTCCTCTATGTGCATTAGTTTAATTACCTTCAAGTGTGTCGCGATCATAATCGTCTCCTCTATCTACCCGAGGAGATTTAACCTCAATCTCGCCACTTATTTGATTTCTTGATTCTTTATACATCTTTAATCTACATATATAAAATCAAACAATAACATATTAGCATCTAAACTCAATTCAGACTCGATATAGACAATGACACATACCTCTAAACTCAATCACAATGCTTGGTTTAGCCCGAGAATCTACTAAACTCTAGCTTTGATATCACTAAATGTGACACCCCACACATGATCCTATAACACACTTTCTCCGAGTGAACTCGAGCAACGAATGTTACATTTAAAACTGAACCTTCATTTACGACTTCAAACACTTTTAAATTAAACTTTTAATAGTGAATTCAAGACCTTTTTACACTTTGACGAACATAACCAGACTATTAATAAAGGATAATTGCATATAAAAAAATTTGCAGTCCTTATTTAATTTGAATAAAAAATTTAGTTGCAGGTCCATTATCTCAAGACCAAGGCCTACATGTCTTGAGACATTACCATAGCACTATAGAAGTTTAGCTTTGATGTTTTCCTATACTGAGACAAGTGAGTGCATGTCACAAGAAAAAAAATGGTTTATGTCACGAGACATGGCTTAGTTACTATAAAATTTTAACTTCAAAGTTTGTATGTCTCGAGATATACTTCATATGTCTAGTGACCTGGGATAGGGGACTTAAAATTTTCAATTTCAAATACATCCAAACCATACCAAATCATTGATCGCCTCTGAATGTACTAACATCTAGAGTGTAAATCCTGCAACCAAATATAATCGTTAGGTGGTTTCTGCAGGTATACGGGTTAGGTTATAATATAAATTTATACAATGAAGTATTGGGGTACTCCAAGGATCGGACTCTAGGGAGGAAAGACTAATTCTAATCTCTACGTTAACAGGTCTAATTAGTAATTTAATTAAACTAAATTATGGTCAATCCTAAGGTAATGGAAAATCATATTTTATATAAAAATAATTAGAAGGCATAAAAGCAAAGAAGGGAAAACAAATCGCAGATTTATCAATTTGAATGATAGAAGACTAACTCGCTTCGGTGGTCATAACTAACTCCTATTTGAGTTCTATCCAATCAACTAGTCATTAACCTAGTAGGGTCTCTCAATCTTCCACTAATCTAATGACTCTGCAAGAACTACTTATCTCTCGACCGCACAGTCCAGACTAGATTGGGATAAGGTGTTCACAGATAGGCAATACCAATTTTGGGTTCACTCCCACCTATATGACTTCCTAGGGTCGTCAAGCCTATGGTTTTAAATTCTTCTTATCTCAACAAGCTGATTCACTAAGAAGCCATACCATAGCAGTTACTTACTCCCACTTCCAATCGTTAATCTCCCATTAAGAGATTAGCTCCCATGGATCTAATAAACATCATAAACTTGATTAAAACTAAACATAAAGAAAAAAGATCAAACAAAGTGTTTAAGAAAATCTTGATATATTGATAACAGAACGAATGATAATCCACAAAGAATTGATTGTTCCACAAGTTTTTGCTGTCTATCTATAGGCTTAGGGTTTGTTGTTGTCCATTGACCTAATTCAGCTGACATTTTTGTATTAAAGTTTGTTGTGCAGACCAAAATGCCCCCTTGGTTCATTAATTCCTATCGTTAATTCGGTGCCGCGACACCTTCTAGTCTGTGTCACGACACTGATGGTAGCTTACAAGCTGAGGCTTGATTACAGGGCTGTGTCGCGACACTGAAGGCAGTTTGCTACTTTTGAGTGCTTTGTTCACTATGTTGCGACATCGACAGTCCATGTTGCAACATTGCAACTAGTCTCGTGTTCCTATGCCTCTTAGATGTCCTGTACACTTATTGAATACATTAGTCTACCTTTAGGCCTACTTTGGCCTCTAAGTTCATATAAATGGCTCAAATTATACTTTTTATAATTTATGAACTAAAAATAAGTCTAAGTAAAAACATATGTAAATTGCTTTTATACGAGCTCCTTAAGTACATAAAATGGTTTAATCTGCTACAATGAATTTTGACAGACCAATCATTCATAATCATTCCAAACACGAACCATAATAGATCAATCATTCATATTCAATTACTTAATTCCTATTTACAATGTAATATATAGAACTTAGTAGTCTAATAATTGAAAATTTAAATCATTCACTATCATGCCAAATTTACAGTAAACACAATCAACCTATATACATGCTTCTAACCAATCAATTGTATTTCTATAGGCTCAAGCACACTTTCGACAAGAAAAATAAAGAAAGATAAAAAAAATAAAATTAAACTTCCTCTGTTACCCCCTACACTTTAGATAGCACATTGTCCCTAATGTGCAACCCCTAATAATACAATAAAGAAGTTACCCAATTGATTGTGGCGTTGCTCCTTACAATGGTTTCTTAGGGTTCCTGTATAGAAAATTTAAAAACAAAACATATATATATTTACTAATATTAATATACTCCTAATCTAAAACAAAAAAAAATTAAAAATAATCCAAGTTCATTGTTTTACAATCCTAAAAAAAATCGTTCTTAATAATCAAAATGAGGAAGTTACCTCCACTCCATTGGAACTTTCCTTTTTCTTGAGACGTGGCCTTGAGAGAAGCCTTCACCTAACGAATGTGTATGCTGGGTTGGGCTGCGGATGATTACCCCTTTTTGGGTAGATAATTGAGGTTGGAATGTCGCCTCATAG
This sequence comes from Gossypium rotundifolium, assembly GCA_025506655.1. Lineage (NCBI taxonomy): Eukaryota > Viridiplantae > Streptophyta > Magnoliopsida > Malvales > Malvaceae > Gossypium > Gossypium rotundifolium. Next base: position 112,843,523 of record CP106732.1, on the reverse strand, counting down.
TTTTCTTCCTCCTCCTCTTGGGAATCTTGCTCTGTAGCCTCTTCGTCCTCTTCTTCTTCTTCCTCACTCTTGTCGTCCTCTTCACTTCTTTGCTCCTTAGATCTGTGATAGGAGTGTGTAATATCCTGAAAATGGGCTTATGCATTTATGCTTAATTATATGAAATAGCATGCTTGAGTATGTTGTGACTATGTCTAATGAAATTTGTGAACTTTAGAATAATAAGAAATGCCTTAGAAAAATATCGTATTTTAAGTTTTAATAAGGAGCTAAGCCTAATGGGGCCTTAAGGAAATTAATAGAGGAAATATGACACACAATTGGGCTTGGAAAAGTGGCTTGGAGGTGCCACTTAGGGCTTCGGAAATGACGCCATAAGCTAGGGAAGGACTTGTGTTCGAGTCGCGTGGGAAGCAAAATTTTAAGGTTTTTATTTTGCTTTTGGCATCAAGAGTGGGGAGAGGAGTTGGATGGCTTAGGGACTTTGGAAGGATAAGATAAAGCCTTGCTTTTCTTTTTAAATTTCGGCTAAAAGAGTAGGATAAATATTAATTTATTTTATTTATTTTGAATATGTGTTGAAAAGAGAAAAGAGGAGCAAAATGTGGGATATGATAAGTGGAAATGTGATGGCCGAATATAGGACTCTAGGTGTGAGTGTGTGTGTGACATTTTTTATAGGGAGTGATCATCTTTGATATTTCTTTCCTTATTGAATTTTCTAAGTGTCGAAATTGTTTATTCATCTTTTAATCTCCATTTCCGAAATTCTTGTACTTTTCTCTTATTCATCTTTTTCTTTCTTCCAACCCCAAATTCCCTTGTAGCCGAATATTTCTTGTGATTTAAAGCCTTAGCCAAATCTTATAGCTTTCCTCTTCTCCTTTCTTCTCTTGAGATCATAAAGTGCCGAACCACCATTGTTGTTCTCAAAAGCCGAATCTCTAAAGGAGGGGCTGTCGACTTTTCTCTTGTAGCCTCTTCAAGCGACATAGTGGTAAGTGATCTCCCTTAAAACAATCGGTTTTATTCTTTCTTCATGGGTGTCTTTGAAATCAATGGTTGGTCTTGATTTTTAGAGCATGGCCGAATGTGTATGGTGTCATAATAATGTATCTTTTGTGTGTAGTCGACTACAAGGAGGAGAGCTTCAGGTATCAAGATCTGAGATAAGGCAAGTATTCGGCTAAGGGCCATTTATTATGATTTAATGTTAGAAATTAATCTAACATAAGTTCTTAGGTATTTCGACAGATACTACAATCCAAGTTCACTTTTCGGGATTTAAAACCGCAAGGTAGGTGTACATGAGTATTCGGCCAAACTCTATGTTAGTACTTAGATCTATTTTTTTTACATGTTCAAAAGCCGAAAACTAACCAATGAGGAGATTTGGTGCTAGCCGACTGCAAGGATAAAACACTGTAAAATTTCGGGAATTGAGTGATAGTCAAATCGGCAGCAAGGAACTTAGGATCTAAAGCGTTAGATCGGGAAATCAATGAATCGATAAGAATATCAGGTGTGTACCCTTCCCTAAGATTTATTAGATTTAGGGCATTAAGATTATTATACGTGTTTATAAGAATGTGAAAAGTATGGCTAAGGTACCATACCATGGTACAAAGTACTCAGGTACGTTTTCCTATTCCTATTGGGATTATGATAAGATCTGTTAAAACACAAATGTGAATCTATAAGAATGTGAATAGAAAATATGGCATAATAATGCATGATTCTGTATGACATGGGCATTTGGGTGAATATGAAAGCGGAAGTGAATGTGGTGACTATTGTCACATTATCTGAATGTGGTGACTTCGGTGACATTATCTGAATGTGGTGTCTCATGACACAAAATATTATCTGGTGGCTATGCCATGAATTTTATAAGGGCGATGAGCACGTCATTGCTGACGCGCCTTCGATGGTGTGTAGCGGGTGGAGGGTTGACTTAGTAGTCCCCACGGTGTGCAGGATGGTAAGGGTGATGTGTAGCAGATGGCATATAGGTTTGGGTTTGGGTTGCATCATTATTTCCCATCAGTTATATGAATATGTATGTGACATGATAATGTATGCCTGAATTGTTAAATTTTAGTGTTGGTTACACATTGAGTCTGTTGACTCACCCCGTTGTGGGATCATTTTTTTCAGGTGACGCACAGTAATGGACCGGGCCGACAAGTGCTTAGTGGTGGCCATGCTCAGCAAGGAATTTTATGATTTGACATTTACTTTTATTTAAGTACTTTCAATTTATTTTGGGTATATTTTGATGTAATAAGGCCATAGTATGAACTAATTATGCATGCATTTAAATTTACGATATTATGTTTCGAATGTTATCAAAATTAAAGTTAAGTAATATTTTTAAAATAAACTCGTAAATATTATGACATCTAAATACAAATGGTTTCAAAGGTAAAATCTTTAAAATTAAATCGGCATATCTTTTACTTAAAGTTTTGGGACTCAATAAAGAATTTTTATAAAAACTTATATTTCACAAAAACGAACTGGTTTCCAACTTGAGCCCAAACCAAATCGAGTTCTCTCCTAAAATCACTTAAAGTTTTTCTAAGAACCCACGAATTTGAACCATTTTTACTCGAGGAACATACCATATCTGGTCGAGGCTCGTGGGCCAGGTTTGGGGTGTTTCAGAGTGCATTGGGCCATATTTGTTTAGTGGCAAATTTGGTATCCGCATACCATTTTTCCTTGCGAACTCTTGTTTGACCAAGCCCATCTTTTGCATCCATCTTATCATTTATTCTATGTCCAAGATATTGCTTCCCTCTAATTCTCTCCGGGACATTGATTTTTTCCTATTTTAATGAAGTTGAGACGTCCATCTTTTATTTTTGGTGTTTATTCCAATCCCATATTTGTTTACTTTGGAGCTCTGTATACTGCGTGTATAGTGAATCTCTGATAAGACTCCTGGACGACTTCATAAACTGTTTTGTTGTGGTCATTGGAACTCCGACCTTTTTGCATAGGGTCGTCACCAAGTGAGGGAAGAAAACCTCAACTTTCTGACCAGTAATGCATCTTTACATATAGTGGTAGATCTATGTTCAGATACATTCTTACTTTTTCTGCAAAACAACATACAAAAAACTGCTCGAAAAGTATTTAAGTTAGATGCATTTAAAGCATGAGTAATTTAGGTGCATAAAAATTGCATCCACAACTTCGCTATAAGAAACATAATTGCTTGATTAAATGAAGTGAGAATATCAATACGAAGGCGGTGCTTCCATTCACCCCTACCTTTCGTTAAATAATTTATAATGTTATCCTATTATCAACAAAATCGGGTTCATAATACGGAGCATTATAAAATGTGTAAATTTCCCTAGGGATGACATGCACATCTATGCCCTGTACAAGTACACTTTTCCATATAGCATCGTATGGTCTACTAGACTCTCTATCCCTGAATGATGCATAAAATTCCTGTACTGCCAAGATTACATTGGGGTCTTTAGAGGTACACAAAAACACTCTACCTATGGTATCAGATCAATGCCCATATCTCTTTACACAAGACCATCGATGGTTCGAAAGCCCCCACTTGACTGAACGTTTTTCCTTGAAGTTCTAAGAAAAATTTTCAACATTCAAGTTTGAAAAGTTAGAGGGATTTGCAACCACCAGTGTAACCTTTCAAATCTGGCATAGACGTTATGGCTAGATTGAGAAGGCTACATTAGCCCCGAAATGGCTAAGCTAACTTACGTTACTTTTGAAAACCTTAAATAAACTCATTTTATAGAAAATCATAGTTGTACTCTGAGTTAACTTAAAAGCATTCATTCATTAGGTCGTGTATACTTAGGATTCATTTTATTGTTGATAGTGTTGTTTTGGAAAAACTGTTTGCTTGTCACTCTTCTTTAAAAAAACTAGATGTTAAACTAATGCGGCGAAAAAAATCATTTTTCAAATCATTTTGGAAACTTCGTTGCCTTATCGATTTGTTTTTCAAAAACGGTTCCTTTGCAGTGCAACGAAAACTAGGGAACAATATTAAATTTTACTTAAACCTAATATCATGCATTATCCGATTTTTATGCTGGGGTAATCCATGAATACAAAAATCCCAGAAGAAAAGTTATCAAGCCACAGATCAGAATTAATTAAAAATTACAAACCAAAACCAATAAAGACTTCCCGAGGTCTAAGGTGATTCCCTGAATGTCGAGTCCAGTCCTAATTTTGAGGTTTACCTGAACAGTTAAACATTATTGAGGGGTGAGCTTATGAAAGGCTTAGTGTGAGTTAAATAATTATTTAAACAGACATAAATATCAAATACAGTGAAACATATTAGCATTAACAAAAGAAAACAGAACCATCATAAGAATTTCATATCATTACATAGACATAATCTAATTGATGTCAAACAGTGTATGAGCATGAGACATCATTCATTGAATAACAATCATTAATTTCGATACCATTCAATACAACACAGTATAACACATATCATAACTCAATAACATTCAAATATGCCGTGAGCATGATGCAATGCAAAAAGGTTCCTACCTATACCATCCGATACACACCGCGAGTTCCCCGAATCCGTCATTCGAACTCCAAAACATTATGGGCTTAAGCCTGTTGTGGTTAAAACTACCGACAACAATATGCAAAAAATTCTGCCAATAAATATGCAGACAAGCTGCCAGTAAAAATGCAATAAATCACCATTCCCCTCGGTACTCCAAGTGCAATGCATTGACTACGAGTAATGAGGACTTAATATGCCGTCGGTATTCTACTGAACTCCCGTCAATCACAAAATCCCAACCTAATGCATATGCAATATGTCACAAATCTCATAATCATATCTCAATACTTTTCACATTCATTTGACGTGCTCAGCATGTCCTCAATAATCACATACTTTCAGTAAATGGAAACAATGTTCCAATCTTTCAAATCAACATTGTGTTGGTATCAATCAATATCGTTCAATTTCACATACTTTACGGATTTTCATTGTGCATAAATAGCACATTTTTCAGTACACAATATAACAAATATCTCACATGTTTAAATCATACATAAGCTTAATTTCTCAGCACATTATATCATTAAGTCAAACATTCTCATATCTCATAACTCAAATATACAATTACAAACTCAATCAAACATTCATACTATCAAACTAGCAATTTTGCCAACATGTCAATCTTTTAAGGCTCGAAACATACCTAGCTCGACCACTCAAAAAATCAATAATTTGACTATTAAGACAATCCAATCAGCAAGATAATTTATCAAATATAACATGATATTTAACATTTTCAAACAATTTTATGAGTTTAGACTTACACCTTATTTTTCGCTTCCTCACAGCACATTAGCAAATCTTCCAATTTTCCTTAATAATTCCTTAAATGAACCTACACCAAAATTCAGTATAAATTAAATAAATTTACCATTAAACCAGCCCCAAACATAAAATTATGATTTCAAACCAATTTTTGAAATTATAACTATTTTATGAATCCAAACTAGTTAAATTCCTTACACTGTATCGATGCGAACCGTACGCACAATCGTTCTTTTCCTTTACGGATGATTTGGGGCATTTGGGTCAGAACCTAATTTAATAATATACTGGAAAATTAGTAGCTAATTAATGATTAAATTTCTTCATTTAATGAATTCATAACCTTTACCCAACAACTATGTCGAAATAACAAACTAGTTATCCTTAATTGCACTTACTCTTTACAATTTGTAGGATTCGATTGGATAATTGATCAAGAACACCTCTCCCTAATTAAAATATGATTAAAGGCTGATTATGAGGGTCCAAGAAAAAAATTTAATGTTTGAAAAATATGGGTAAGACTCAAGAAACAAAAAATCCCCCTTTCTTGCACATAGGCGCACACATCACCACCCATGGTGGCCAAAATTGGGGATGAATTTTAAAACGGTTTGAGATCTCAATAAAATATTGAAAAATACCTTTGAAGTAATTTAAAATCTCCTAAATTCAATATTTGGAAATTTTTATTTTAATTGACAAGATTAATCAAGAAATTGAAGAGAAAAGAGATCTTACCCAAGCTAGTTGAGATAAACGACAACGACACTTTCTTGGCAATGTTCGGGATCGATCTTGCGGTTCAAGATTTCAGATTTGGGGCTGATTTAGATGAAGATAAATGGAAGCAATAGAGTAAAGGAGATGGTGTACAATTTTGATGCAAAAATAAGAAGAAAGAGATGGTAAAATGGGAGGTGTGGACGATGACAACACTGAGAGAAAGAAAGAAAATTGAAGAGAAAAGAGGAGATGAAGAGGGTGAACGACTAGGGTAGGGAAAAATTGAATTAAAGGCTGAAAAATAAAATAAAAATTTGTATTAATACTTAGGGTTCAAGGGTATGGATGGCAGACACATTAAAAAAACAAGGGATTTTGAAAATTTTAAGTATTTCGCAAGAGAAAGGATTTGAACTTGGGACCTCATTTAATTTCCATGTTTTCTTATATTTATTTTAACCATTAGGCTTTTTCCTCATTCTTGAAATAATTTTGCAATATTTAGTTTAAAAGCAAGGCATGTAACATACTAGGGTTTAAGACAAAATTTGCAAAACAATAAAAATAATGCTAAAGAAGGGATTTGTACTTAAGTTTCAAGAAACGTTTCACTAACACTTAACCAACAAACCAATACTTATTTATTTCCTAAAAATGCATAGATAATCTGAAAATTAAAGCATGACCATTCTCTATTCACGAACCCGATTCTACTAACCCCCGATTTTTGGGATGTTACAATCGGTGCCTCTCGTTCTGTAACACCCCTAATCCGCCTCCATTGTCAGATTAGGGTTATAGAGCATTACTGTACAAAAAAAAATGTTTAACTTCAAAATAGAATAATAATTTGACTTTCAATTAATTTCTAAAAACTCAATATAATCATGGAAAAATACACATTTGGGCATTAAACATAGCCTTCATGGCCCAAAAAAACAATTTGGGTACAACCATGGATCAATTTGAAACAAATCATATAATTTTGGAAAAACATGAAATATTGAGAAACAGGGGTCACACAGCCGTGTGACTAGGCCGTGTGGACATTCGAAGTAGAGACACACAGTCGTGTCTTAGGCTATTTGTCTGCCCATGTAACTTATTAACTTGGGTTACACGACTATGTGGGGTGGCCGTGTGTGCGGCACACGGCCATGTGATAGCCCCTGTCCCAAGTCGTGTGCTCCCTTAACAACCCCTAAAGTAAGCCCTTCCAAATATCATTTCTTATCCACCAAGCCATACCATCTATAGCTACTTCCACATTCATAAATCACATTCAAAGTCACCTAAAACATGTCAAAAATCATTCAATATCAACCTAACCAATGTGCCTTCATTAGACACCACAACTCATTCATCTAGAACACATCACTTTTAGTGCTATATGTAACATCCTGAGTTAATAGGCCTTTGCATTTGATATATGTTATGTTCAATATGATAATTAGAGTGTTTAAGGGGTTCAGATTGGGCTAAGGGTCGGGCTGAGGCCTTAATCAAATTTTCTGTTTGGGCACTTTAGTGGAAAGCTAGATAACTCCGGGCTTAAAAGATATTGTTTGCGAATTAAAACATAAAAACGGGCTAGTGGCCCAGTGGACAGTGGCATGAAAAGCAGTAATGGGATCCAAGGTTCGAGTCGCATTACCCACTGTTTTATTTTAATTATTTTTTACGTTAAAAGGAGAGGAGAGTAGGGGCGGCTAGGAAGCTTTAGAATAGGAAGATTTATCTGTTGGATAATGTGGATATTGTGCTGATAATAGTAGGGAGAGGTGGTGTTATTTAGGCCTCTCCTAAAGGTGAATAGATCAAGATAAAGGAGAAAAGATAGGAGTAATCTGCTGAGAGCAAAGTTGGCCAAAATTCCATCTCCTAGAGGGGGGAAGGAATCGGTTTCTTCATGTTAAAGGGGTGCTGGAATTTTCCCTATTATTTGATTAATTATTAGTTATTAGGAAGGGCACTTTTGGGTTTTGATAAGCAAGTGCTGAAATTCTCTATAAATAGGGGTGGTATCTCTTCAAATCCGACATTTGAACCCTATTCTTTTCCTCATTCTCTGTGCCGAAATTCTCAGTTTTTCTCTGTAATTTTTGTTCTCCCTTATTTTTCAAAAGCCGAAACCTCTCACTTCACTTTCTTTTTCCATTCTTTTCTCTTGTGCCGATTTCTCCAAAAATCTAAAATCTCCTAGAAGTTCCTGAATTCCCTGTAATGGTAGGTGCCAATTTTCTTCTGTTCCTTTTCCCTTCTCTTTCGATTTTGAGACTATAGCCGAATGGCTAGTTGATTGATAGGTCATCTTTAGTTTAACTTTTTCTCTAATCACATGTTCTTTTGGGCGGCACTTCGGGAAATCATAGTAGATCAAATCATCCAAATCTCAAAAAGCCAAAAACCATTAATCTCTAAGTATCCTATCGATTTTGGGATTTCATGGTAAGGGGTTTCCTTTAGATTCCTATTAGATTCACTATCATATTTGAGATCTTAACTCATATATGGTTTAACAACCCTATTTCACTATAGTAATTCTGACAAGGACTTTTTAGATGGAATCAAATGTGGATCAGGCAAAGGAGAGGATTGGGTTCGTAAACCCAATCTCTAAGTTTAAGAAACGAGCAGTGTCCACTATTCGAGATTGGCCGTCGGGTTGTGGATCGATCGAACAAAGATCTTAGGCGATAGTCGTCGATCGACTTTTGACAAATTGTCGACATAGAGGGTGTCATCTTAACCGTAATAAGGTGTGTAGATTTTTGACACATAAGCTTTGTTATGTTATATGCATGCTATGGGCTAAAAGCCAAAAAGAGAGGTTGTATGAACAGCTGTGTTACCCAGAAAGGGTAGGCAAGGGATGCCATGTACGTAAACATAGAAACTTTTCTATGTGTATCGAAGCATGTGAAAGTATGAGATCTGTTAGATGGCTTGATGTTTTAATTCTTGTATGTGTGTATGTATGGGATGGGATTGATTGATCGATTTATAGAAGGGGAGTAGGTCGCGAGGCGATCGGTGGCTTTGCCACAAAGGTTCGCATTAGCGATCGATCTTTATGACAAAAGATAGACATGTCGAAATACTAAATGTATTTTCTGAGGTTCGCATTAGTGATCGGTCTTTATGTCAGGCGGCACAGCTGTCGACGTGGTGTGTAGCGGATGGAGGGTTGATTGTAGAAATCCCCACGGTGTGATGGTTGGTACGAGAGTGTGTAGAGGATGGACTCTTAGGTTTTGTGATGGGCCATGTTGTATGACATATTTTGTTACCATTGTATATGGGCCAAGGCCCATAATGTGTTTATGGGCCATAGGCTTTTATATGTTTTCAAGTTTTGCATACTAAGTCTTTGTGACTCACCCATTTATGTTTTTCTCACTCTACAGATGAGCAGCAGACCGTGGACATGGGAGCCGAGGCGGACTCGAGGGGCCATCAAGACTATTATTATTTTCATAGACTATCTTTGACTTTTCGTTTAAAATATAAATTTTTGGGAATCTTTTTGTAATAAGGCCCCATAACTAAGGTTTCCAATTTATGCGTTACTCGCTTTATTTTATTTTCAAGTCACATGCTTATAAACCTATGTTTTTCCAAAGTCTTATTAATAAAATGAAATGATAAATGGGCTTTTCAAACTCAACTGACGCAAATGATAAGTTCTTCAAACTTTTTCACAAATATCACGATTAATGAAAACAAAATGAGACTTTTCAAAACCCATCGAAGCAAAGTTTTTAAGATTTAACCTGTAGCATACCAGATCCAGTAATGATGTATGGGCCGGGTTTGGGGTGTTACATTTTTGGTATCAGAGCCCAGATCAAAACTCAGGCTGTGAAATAGGTCTAGTAGGAATTTATGAAAGTAATGTAAGTTGAGAAAAGTTTTGGAAGATATGGCCTTCGAGTCTACCGGCACCCAATCCACCCAGGTAAGTACTCTAACCTTTGATGTGATATATATGATGGGCTTGATGGGCTTTATGGACGTAGACTAGTAGGATAGTGTTGATGGACTTTAGGTTTAGTATAAACACTTCTTCAAATCTCATAAGACTTAATTTTTATTAATTAAACATGTCTGTGAACAAGTCATAGGGTTAGGGTGTGGAAACAGGCATACGCATGTCTAGGATTGGATCGAGGAAGAGCTTGGTATTTAAGCAGTCCTAGTGACTCACCTCCTCTTTTCGGAATCCTACCTGGTGCGTAGTGACTGTTCGCCTTAGCCACGAGGACTTGTTGACAGGCCAAAATTCATAACTAAAACCCGAAAGGAACCAGTACCTTATTTTTGTAAAATTACTTGTATGTCCTTGATTTTGTAAATTATCTAAAACACCCTAGGTTGAGGAAATTTATCGAAATACCCTTGTTTGAAAATTACCAAAGTACCCTTGTTTGAGAAATTACTAAATTACCCCTGATTTACGAAAGTTACCAAAATTTGTAAAATTACCAAAATACTCCCGGATTACAAATTACCAAAATACCCCAATTTTGTAAAATCACCAAGATACCTTATTTTGGAAAGTTAAAAAAATACCTCTATAGGTTAAAATTATGAAAATATCCCTGGGTAGTGAAATGACAAAAATAACCCTAGGTGATGAATGTAAGTTCATGATGCTGCTTGTGTGTTGATGTGTGATGAATGTTGATTGAATTTGTATTCTAGAACTAGGGAAATACTGATTTGAGAACTGAACTTGTAGATAGAATGTAACACCCTAAAATTCGAGTATTGATTTTTATTGCATGTTTTTGGTGCTTAGATTATGAAGGAAAATTTTCTTACTTCTTTTTCGTGTTTATTATAGTCCTGAAGAAGAGTATAGAATTATTCGGGAATAGAATAATTTTTAGTTTTGAGAATTTAATGAAGTGGATTAAGTGACATTAATACTTAAGTTAATTTAAGTGTCAAAGTGTAGCATAAGATGAGTAAATGGTAATGTGGTGTTGGCGCATGAGTTGTGGCATGAGGGAGTGGTTCGAATCCCTTGGTTAGCATCTAGATAATTTTATTTTGCACAAGTATAGCAAGTGTCGGCCAAGCAATATATATGGTAAGGTTGGACTTTTCATTTTGGTAAGTAGACTAAAAGAATAAGGTAATTGTTAACTTATGGTAGGAATCAAGAAATTTTGGAAAGATAAGGGACATAAGGCATGTATCAAGGAAAAGGTTTTGGAAATTATTTCATGGTCATTTGACCAATGAATTTGGACAACATTGTGGCTAGGGGAGGTAGGCGAATGTGTTAGTAGTGATTAGGATTAGGAATTTGTTTTGGTCATTCCTAACATCTTGTGCAAAGTTTTGCAATTCTTTTCTCAACCTTTCTCCTTTGGCGAATTTGATCTTTTGGTAAGCCTTAATCTTTTGACCATTTGGTCATTTTGCCTATCACTTTAGTACTCTTTTGTATGCCTTTTCAAAGTGCGAAATCTCCAATACCAAAAGGCCATTCTTTTCTTTTCTTTTCCCATTCTTAGAATGTACTTTGCTCCTAAACTCATCTCTTTCTTTCTCTTTTCTTCTCTTTGAAAACCGAAACAACATCATCATCATCTCTTTCTCTCATCTTTTAATTTCTTTTCAATCATACTTTCTCCATAATATTCTCTCATGGCTGAATGTTAGTGTGCCATTACCGAACCATTTTCTCTTTTCTTTGGTTATTCATAGCGAATCTCTCTATTCATAAACATCCTTCTCAATCGTTTCTTCTCAACCGTGGACATTAGGTAAGAGTTATTTTTAGTTTATTTTAGTTAATAATGGTTTTGGCCGAATCTTGATGGTGATAAGAAGGATCTCTTAGATCGAATTTATCGTTCATTCTATTAACGTTTTCATTCGTTATACTTTAGTGCGATAGTGGACAACCAGAACTCAAGTGTTCGTGTGTATCTTAGAACGTTGGAATCGATTTAAGGTGTTGAGGAGCGTTTTAGTCGATTCTCATATTGTGGAGCAAAGATCTTTGTGGTAAGGAAATCTCACCTTAAAACCTTTAGTATTATTTTCGATATATTATTAGGTTGGATTAATGATCTTTTGTCATTGAAGACATTCAAAATAGGGAAGAAAAGGGCGGTGTATAGTGTTCGGAAGAAGGGAGGTTTCGTTAATCCCCCTAAGTATAAACGAAGGGTGATTTCGAGAATTCGAGATTTTCCACCGGGTTGTGGACCATCAATCGAGGGAAATCAATTATTCAAGTAGTTCGTACTCCTCGAGCCTTTATGCGTTAGTGGATTCTCGTGAATAACGAATCGATAAACGAGGAGAAACCAAAATAGAAGTGATTCAAAATCAAAGGGTAAGGATTTGGATCAAATACCAATAGTATATTTTTATACATGATAGTGTTCTAATAAATCATATTATGTTTAGGTGTTGAAGAGCGAGAAGGTTTAGTACTCACGATATCAAGGTGTGTAACTTCACACTTTTCTCGGGTTGGATGTCATTCGTGGTATTGAGTAAAAATCGTAAAAGCCCGACAAAATCGGTATAATCTGAAATATTTGGTATTTTGGTGAAATATTCATAAAATTGTTAAAATGTGAAAATTACGAAAATGCCCTCGATGTGTAGGTAGTAAAATGAATACTAAAAATCTCATGTGTAAATGGGCCAAAGATGTGTTAGATCGTAAAATGGGCCGATAAGTTTGCTAGTTAGTAAATGGGTCGAAAAATATGCTAGTTAGAAAAATAGGTTGAAATCTTGGATAGATAGTTAAATGGGCCGAAATCCCTGTTAAATCGATAAATGGGCCGAAATCTCTGCTAGATCGATAAATGGGCCGAAATCTCTGCTAGATCGATAAATGGGCCGAAATCTCTGCTAGATTGTTAAATGGGCCGAAAAGCCTGATAAATTGTTAAATGGGCCGAAAAGCGTGATAAATTGTTAAATGGGCCAAACTCTTAGCTAGATCGTAAATTGGGTTTAAGATACTAGATTGCTAAATGGGCAAATTGCTATTTTAAAATTTTGGGCCTTAACAAAAATTTGAAATATTGACTCTTATGTTAAATGGGCCTTTTTGATAAAACCATTATATGATCATAAACTATTTTGCATACATGTTGCATGGGTTGGGATTAACGATGAAGAGAAGAAAGGCCTATTGCCAATAATCTAGTTCGGTGGCTCGACCACAAAATAATTAAATGGCTATTTGCCTCTAGTTCGGCATTATGCCACAAATATTTTAATGGCTCTGCCTCTAGTTTGGTGACCTTGTCACAATCTAGTTCGATGGCTCGCCACAAATATAAATGGCTTAATGCCTACGATTGGTGTGATGGCGGGGTGGGTTGACTTGATCCCCAGGTGTGATGGTTGGTACGGGGTGTGTAGCGAATGGAAATTAGGTTGGGTGGGGAAATTCATTTTGCATGCATATCATTATTTATATTGTTAATCCCGCTAATGGGCTCAACCCAAAACTATAACTTGATAATCTGGCCCAGTGGATAAAGAAAGTGAGTTATACACTGAGTTCTAAGTAACTCACTCCCTCAAATTTTTTTTCATCTCAGGTAATGGAAATTGACGTGGACTTGGGCCGAGGATGACTTCGTAGAGGCCATACTGCAAAACATGGGTTTATTAAACTTCGAACTTTTTAATAAGTACTTCTATAATTTACTATTTTGGGTTTAATGTAATAAGGCCTCTATTAATATGGATTTTTATGTGTGGTTGGTTTAAAACTATGCTTTGGATATTTTATATGGGCTTATGATTATTACATGATGTTTCTTAAAATAATTTGGGTTTTCAAATATATGGGATTCCTTTATCATTTTTTAAAATATTTTGAACTCTTATAAAATTTACTTTAATGATTTTGACAAAACAATATAAATGATATTTTCAATTAATGTTTTCTCATATACATCAAATTTAAAAGACTCTTTTGATCTTTATTAAACCTTGTAAATAAAAAAATGATTTGAAAATTTTGATTCACCGTAATTATTAAGATAGTTCGATCTAAATAACAAACCAAATCTAGTCTTAACGCGTAGACCGGGTTTGGGGTGTTACATAGAATCCGAATTCGAAAGAACTACTGTTAAAAATACTTTCCATAAGATTGTCCGTTATTGATCATTGGAAGAAAGAATTATTAATTCATAAAATTTTTAATCAGATAAATCGCGAACGGTAGAATGAGCACTAGAGGACGTGGTGTGCATGGTTGAGGTAGAGGCAGGATTACTGTGTCAGAACCCGTAGGGTTTGGTCACAAGTCAGGGAATGAGGTACCAGTGCCACTAGTCTGTAAAGGTAATTTCAAGATCGACCACGGAGATGATGCTGTATCTCAGGCAATGTTACGAGTCTTAGAGAGGGTTACTAGGGCAGGCATGGGCACAGGAGTCAGAAAGTGCGTGCTGAGCGACTAAGAGCCAACGGGGCGGAAGTGTTTAAGGGAATTTCTGGTGTAGCTCCTAGTACAGTGGAGTACTGGTTGGAAGCAATGGAGCGAATAATGGATGATCTCGACTTTACGGATGAAGAGAAGCTGAAGGGAGTGGTGTCTCTTCTCCGGGACGAAGCATATCAATGGTGGCTTACGGTTAAGGAGGGTACTGTAGCTGACCATATCACCTGGGATCACTTCAGAACGGCATTCCAAAGTAAGTACATTGGGATGAGCTATGTGGATGCGCAGCGCAGAGCATTCCTGAACTTGGTTCAAGGAAGTAGGTCGGTAACGGCCTATGAAGCAGAATTCCTATGCCTTAGCCATTAAGCTCGAAGGATAGTGGCCACAGAGCATGAGAGATGTGTTCGTTTTGAGGATGGCCTGAAGGACGATCTAGATGTGTTGATAGCTCCACACCGAGAGCGGGAATTTGCTGTGCTTGTGGAGAAGGCTAAAATAGTTGAGGAGGGGAAACGGACGGAAAAGCTGAATCAGGATAGAGATAGAGGCGAAGGTAAGAGAAATTTTGGATCAGCAGGGACAGTCGTGCGTACTCAGAAAAAACCTAGATTGGATGGACCGAGACGGGCTGAAAGACCTGCTGCTAACCGAACACGAAGGTGTGGCCGATGTGACAAATTTCATATAGGTGAGTGTTGGGCAGGCAGTGGGAAGTGCTTTAGGTGTGGTTCTTTGGACCATCAGATAAGAGATTGTCCTCAGCCACGGGATGAGGTAGGACCTGCAGGGTAGGGAAATGCTCACCCGGGTAGAGGAGGTCAGCAGCCACAGAGAGGTCGTGGTCCGGCCAGATATGGTAATGGTTTCGGTTGGGGTCGTGGAGCACCAGGATGAGCGACAGGAAACACTGAGGCGAGGCAGCCGGGGTTGGTCTACACTGCCGGACGTCGAGAGGAGGCTGATACACTGGATGTTATAATCGGTATGTTTTTAATTTTTGGATTGCCTTATACTGCATTGATTGACATTGGGTCGACACATTCAAATGTTGCTAATAGTGTGTCTAAAACTTTAAGTTTAGATTATGAAGTTACCCCTAGGGCGATGACGGTAATTAGCCCATTAGGACAATCTGTGGTAGTAGATAAACTTTATCGGGAGGTACCCTTAGAAGTTCAGGGAGTAGTTTTCCTGATGGATCTGATGGAATTACCGTTCAGGGAATTTGACTTAATTTTAGGCATGGATTGGCTAGTGAAGTATCAGGTTAATGTAGATTATGCAACCAAGCGTATGGTGTTAAGAACCCCCGAGGTAGGTGAAGTGTTGGTAATAGGAGAAAGGGGGAATTGTCTGTCAAACGTGGTAACTGCCCTAAGAGCGGAAAGAATGGTGAGAAAAGGGTGTGACGCAGTTCTAATGTTTGTATGGGCTTTGGAAGCCAAGGACCTAACTGTAGAAGACGTTAGGACGGTGAAGGAATTTTCTGATGTTTTCCCAGAAGAGCTTCCGGGATTACCTCCAGATTGAGAAGTGGAGTTTAGAATTGATCTTCTTCTGGGAACAACACCGGTATCTATTGCTCCATACAGAATGGCGTCAAAGGAGTTAGTGGAATTAAAAGTACAAATCCAAGAGTTATTGGATAGAGGGTTTATTCGACCAATTGTGTCACCTTAGGGAGCACCGGTGTTATATGTTAAGAAGAAGGATGGTTCAATGCGTATGTGTATTGACTATCATCAATTGAATAAGTTAACCACTAAGAACTAATACCCGTTGCTAAGGATCGATGACTTGTTTGATTGGTTGAAGGGGGCCTCAGTCTTTTCGAAGATAGATCTGAGGTCAAGGTACTATTAGCTTAAGGTCAAAGAGGCAGATATTCATAAGACGACCTTTAGGACTCACTACGGTCACTACGAGTTCATGGTGATGCCATTTGGGTTGACTAATGCACCAGTAGCGTTTATGGATATGATGAATCGAGTGTTCCATCCCTACTTGGATCTGTTTGTCATGGTTTTTATTGATGACATCTTGGTTTATTCAAGATTAGAGGAGGAGCATGATTCACATCTGCAAGTGGTTCTGCAGATTTTGAAGGAGAAGCAGCTTTATGCCAAATTCAGCAAGTGTGAATTTTGGCTAAAGGAAGTTATTTTTCTAGGTCATGTGGTGTCGGCAGAGGGGATTAGGGTTGACCCTCGAAAAATTGAAGCGGTGTTGGATTGGAAGCCGCCTAAGTCGGTGGCAGAGATTCAGAGTTTCCTTGGTTTAGCCGGGTATTACCAAAGGTTTGTTGAAGGATTTTCTCTGATTGCGGCACCATTGACTAAGTTGCTATGGAAAGGAGTTCCGTTCGTTTGGTCTGATAAGTAGCAGGAGAGTTTTGAAAAGTTGAAAAGGATATTGATGGAGGCTCCGGTGTTGATTCAACTGGAGGCTCCGGCGTTGATTCGTGATTGACTGTGATGCGTCACACACGGGACTAGGATGCGTGTTGATGCAAGATGGAAAGGTGGTTGCATATGCATCACAATAGTTAAGACTGCACGAAGCAAATTATCCCACCTATGATTTGGAGTTGACGGCGGTGTTGTTTGCCTTGAAGATTTGGAGGCATTATTTGTACGTGGAGAAATCTATCATTTACACGGATCATAAGAGTTTGAAGTACCTTTTGACACAGAAGGAGTTGAATCTAAGGCAAATGAGGTGGATCGAGTTTTTAAAGGATTATGATTGCTCGATCGAGTATCATCTGGGTAAGGCCAATGTGGTGGCAGATGCTCTAAGCCGTAAGGTGATCTCTGACTTGAGAGCAATGTTTGCTCACCTTAGTCTGTACAATGATGGGACTTTATTGGCGGAACTTCAAGTAAAACTCTCATGGGTTAGTCAGGTTAAGGAAAAGTAGCAGACTGATGAGTTGCTGAAGGAGAAGTTTTCGGTTGGAGCAAGTAATGAATCAACGAAATTTAGTGTGAATGAAGGAGGGCTGTTATGTTTTCAAGGGAGAGTGTGCATGCCGAAAGATCCTGAATTGAGGCATAGGATCCTGCAAGAAGCGCATGGTAGTCCATACGCTATGCATCCTGAGGGAGTGAGATGTATCAAGATTTACGGGAGCAGTTTTGGTGGCCAGGCTTAAAACGAGAGGTGACTGAATTAGTGGGGAAGTGTTTAACCTGTCAGCAGGTAAAGGCAGAGCATCAGTTACCATCAGGGTTGTTGCAACCGGTGAAGATTCCTCAGTGGAAGTGGGAAAGGATCAGAATGGACTTTGTTAGTGGGCTACCTCTCACGCCTACTAGGAAAGACTCAGTTTGGGTGATCGTTGATCGGTTGACGAAGTCCGCTTATTTTGTACCAGTTCGGGTCAATTATTCCTTACAAAAGTTGGCTAAGCTGTATATAACGGAGATTGTAAGGTTGCATGGAGTACCTATGTCGATTATCTCAGATCGAGATCCTAGGTTTGCGTTAAGGTTTTGGAAGGTGTTGCATCAAGGTTGGGTACGAAGTTGGATTTTAGTACAACGTTTCATCCTCAGACTGATGGACAGTCTGAGTGGGCGATTCAGATCTTAGAGGACATGTTAAGGGGTTGTGTCATTGATTTCAGAGGTAGTTGGGAGGAGTTTCTACCATTGGCGGAGTTTGCATACAACGACAGCTACCAGTCTAGTATTCAGATGGCGCCCAATGAAGCATTGTACGGGCGGAAGTGTCGTACTCCTACTTGTTGGACGAAATTAAGGGAACGGCAAATTTTGGGTCCAGAGTTGGTTACCGAGACGGAGGAGAAGGTTGAGCTAATTCGGGCTCGACTAAAGGAAGTGTCGGGCAGACAAAAGTCCTATACTGATTTGAAGCGCAAGGACATAGAGTTTACAGTGGGTGACAAGGTGTTCTTGAAAGTGTCACCATGGAATAAAGTATTAAGGTTTAGACGGAAGGGTAAGTTAAGTCCCAGATTCATTGGACCTTATCAGGTGCTGAAACGAGTTGGACCAGTAGCGTATCAACTTGAGCTACCTGCTGAATTGAATCAGATCCGTGATGTATTTCACGTCTCTATGTTAAGACGTTATCGTTCAGATCCATCTCATGTGGTACCTGTGGAAGAAATCGAGGTAAGAGCTAACCTATCCTTTGAAAAGGAACCAGTGGAAATCTTGGATCGTATGTCAAAGTATTACGAAGGAAGAAGGTTCCATTGGTTAAGGTTCTATAGCGGAATCATGGCTCTGAGGAGGCTACGTGGGAACCGGAGGAAGCGATTCGACAGCAATACCCACATCTATTTGGATCAGGTAATTTCGAGGACGAAATTCCTTTAAGGGGGTAGAACTGTAACATCCTGAATTAATGGGCCTTTGCATTTGATGTGTGTTATGTTCAATATGATAATTAGAGTGTTTAAGAGGTACAGATTGGGCTTAGGTTTGGGCTAAGGCCTTAATCAAATTTTCTGTTTGGGCACTTTAGTGGAAAGCTAGATAGGTCCGGCTTAAAAGATATTGTTCGCTAATTAAAACACAAAATGGGCTAGTGGCCCGATGGGACGATGTGGTTCAAAAGCGATAAGGGATCCAAGGTTCGAGTCGCATTACCCATTTTTTATTTTAATTATTTTTGGCGTTAAAAGGAGAGGAGAGTGGGAAGGCTAGGATGCTTTAGAATAGGAAGATTTATCATTGGATATTTTGGATATTGTGCTGATAATAGTAGGGAGAGGTGGTGTTATTTAGGCCTCTCCTAAAGGTGAATAGATCAAGATAAAGGAGAAAAGATAGGAGCTATCTTCGAGAGCGAGTTGGTCAAATTCCATCTCCTAGAGGGGAAAGAATCGGTTTCTTCATGTTAAAGGGTGCCGAAATTTCCCTATTATTTGATTAATTATTAGTTATCGTGAAGGGCACTTTTGGGTTTTGATAAGCAAGTCGAAATTCTTTATAAATAGGGTGGTATCTTTTCAATTCTGGCATTTGAACCCTATTCTTTTCCTCATTCTCTGTGCCAGAATTCTCAGTCTTTCTCTGCAATTTCTATTCTCTCTTCTTTTTCAAAAGCCAAAACCTCTCACTTCACTTTCTTTTTCCATTCTTTTCTCTTGTGCCGATTTCTCCATAATGCCGGAATCTCCTGGAAGTTACCAAATTCCCTGTAAAGGTAGGTGCCAATTTTCTTCTGTTCTTTTTCCCTTCTCTTTCGGTTTTGAGACTATAGCCGAATGGCTAGTTGATTGATAGGTCATCTTTAGTTTAGCTTTTTCTCTAATCACATGTTCTTTTGGGTGGCACTTCGGGAAATCATAGTAGATCGAATCATCCAGATCTCAAAAAGCAAAAGTCATTAATCTCTAAGTATCCTATCGATTTTGGGATTTCAAGGTAAGGGGTTTCCTTTAGATTCCTATTAGATTTGCTATCATATTTGAGATCTTAACTCATATATGGTTTAACAACCTTATTTCGCTATAGTAATTCTGATAAGGACTTTTTGGATGGAATCAAATATGAATCAGGCAAAGAAGAGGATTGGGTCCGTAAACCCAATCCCTAAGTTTAAGAAACCAGCAGTGTCCGCTGTTTGAGATTGGTCACCGGGTTGTGGACCGGCTTCTGAACAGTATCTTAGGCAGATAGCAGTCATTCGACTTCTGACAGTGTCGACATGGAGGGTGTCGTCTTAACCATAATAAGTTGTGTAGATTCTTGACACATAAGCTTTGTTATGTTATATGTATGCTATGGGCTAAAAGCCGGAAAGAGAGGATATATGAACAGTCGTGTTACCTAGAAAGGGTAGGCAAGGGATGCCATGTACGTAAACATAGAAACTTTTCTATGTGTATCGAAGCATGTGAAAGTATGAGCTCTGTTAGATGGCTTGATGTTTTGATTCTTGTATGTGCGTATGCATGGGATGGGATTGATTGATCGATTTATGGAAGGGAAAAAGGTCACGAGGCGATCGGTGGCTTTGCCACAAAGGTTCGCATTAGCGATCAGTATTTATGACAGGCAGCATAGCTGTCGAAATACTAAATGTATTTTTTGAGGTTCGTATTAGCGATCGGTCTTTATGACAGGAGCACAACTGTCGACGTGGTGTGTAGCGGATGGAAGGTTGATTGTAGAAATCCCCACGATGTGATGGTTGGTACGGGGGTGTGTAGAGGATGGACTCATAGGTTTTGGGATGGGCCATGCTGCATGACATATTTTATTACCATTGTATATGGGCCAAGGCCCATAATGTGTTTGTGGGCCCTTGGCTTTTATGTGTTTTCAAGTTTTGCACACTGAGTTTTTGTGACTCACCCATTTATGTTTTTCCCACTCTACAGATGAGCAGTAGACCGTGGACATGGGAGCCGAGGCGGACTCGAGGGGCCATCAAGACTATTATTATTTTCATAGACTATCTTTGACTTTTCGTTTAAAATATAAATTTTTGGGAATATTTTTGTAATAAGGCCCCATAACTTAGGTTTCCAATTTATGTGTTACTCGCTTTATTTTATTTTCACTCTTAATAAGTCACATGCTTATAAACCTATGTTTTTCCAAAGTCTTATTAATAAAATGAAATGATAAATGGGCTTTTCAAACTCAACCGACACAAATTATAAGTTCTTCAAACTTTTTCACAAACATCACGATTAATGAAAAAAAAACTGAGACTTTTCAAAACCCATCGAAGCAAAGTTTTTAAGATTTAACCTGTAGCATACCAGATCCGGTAATGACGTATGGGCCGGGTTTGGGGTGTTACACTATATGTCCATGACCAAAATGTGCATCACACGCGCACACACACCATTTTGTTACTTCATTCTCAAACCATATCTCTTAGCCATACTTCTTCACAAGACATAAAAGTGACCAGATTCACCTCTTAACACAAGCATATACCAACTAATTTCAAGACATATACATATGCCAATAGGTTAAACATAAGCTCAAAACATATCACATGGTTAAGTTAGAACACACTCCTATTACATTCAAAACATACCAATTCAACCATCCAAAAACATATCAATCAACAATTTCTTTTCTAATTTCAAAAGACCATGCACAACTATTAACAAGTGGTATTAAAGCATGCCGAAGCTTGGCACAACCCAAAACATACCAAATTAACATACAAACCTATACATGACATTTATAACCATAAGTCAATATATCCAAAAGCTACCAAAGTGGATCGATGGATAGTGTGATCGTACTCCAACGTTGATTTCAACCGTTCAAGGTTTTCGATGATTTACAAAACATAGAAAAATAATTATGTAAGCAACTAACCCTTAGTAAGCTAGTATAAGGGAACTTAAACTTACTTAACATATTAAGTTAAATAATCAAACATACTTTTAATATGGCATATGCCAAATTTCCTTCCCTACACACACAACCTCACAAGGTTAGTAAGTGTACAATTCACATGTAATTCAAATCAAAGCATGGCATGTAACATTTCAATATTTCAATTTCATGGTTCATTGCTCATACATGTATAATGAATTATATTTTCCTTACCATTTCACATACCTTTACAATTCATATCATTACCCCAAATCATGGTTCGTTTCACATATACACATACTTATTAAAACTTTATTTACCCGTTCATATCATAGAAAGAGTTTCACTATATAAATTATTCATTCACATAATTCAAATGTTACATTTTCAATCCAAATACTTACATTACATTTCCCATTTCGTATTCTCAATAACATAGTTCATTTATATACGCCTTTTCATTTTAACCCTTAACTGACCATTGAAAGAAATAGAATAACATCGGATACTGGAACCATGCTCACACAAAGTTTGACTGTACAAGTAACTGAAACCTATTCTATAACGCTCACATGAGCCATGAAATAGGCCTACTCACATGAGCTATGGGTCGGGAAGTTAGCTACATGATGTTACTCACATGAGCTGTGAAGAATCCGTAACAAATACAGAATCTCAGCCATCGGTAGGACATCCAAGACCAGCACCCCAAACCATATAATCCCTAATGACATGTCATTTGTATCCTACAAATTCCCAATGTTCAAATGGGAAATTTCCTTGAT
Source organism: Gossypium rotundifolium (assembly GCA_025506655.1). Lineage (NCBI taxonomy): Eukaryota > Viridiplantae > Streptophyta > Magnoliopsida > Malvales > Malvaceae > Gossypium > Gossypium rotundifolium. The sequence continues at coordinate 112,820,900 of CP106732.1, read as the reverse complement.
CATATCCTTTGATTTCAGTATAACATACCATTACATTATACATATATGAAATGCATATTTTCAAATATATCCTTTAATTTGATTAATTACTCTAGTTGATCCATAATAATAATTTATCACATTTTTATCCATTTAATTTAAACATAGCATAAATATTTATTTACTTCCATCCAAAATAGAAAATAATGATTTTAATCCTTATACGAACTTACCTTGACAAGTACAGTTGTAAAAATGAAGCCGACGACTAATCCAACACTTAACTTTTCTTCGATTTTGATCCATTTGGGTCGTTTCTTGATCTAAATAATAATTTATTCAATTAAACCATTCAAATAAATTAGTCTAATAATTTTATTCAATTAAACCATTCAAATAACTTATAACCCTTATCAATGAGAAACTTACAAAATTACACCTAATGTTTTAACTTTTGAGCGATTTAGTCCCTAAACTCAAAACTTGCAAATTTACCTTTTTTAGCTAAAATTTAGGTTAGCAAATTTTTATAGGATTCCTAAATAGCCTATACTCATCAAAATTTCACATTAAATCCAATGAATTTTACTCTTTTAACAAATTAATCATTTAACATTAACATTACTAAAAATCACTTAACAAAATACTTATATTTAACAACCAAGCTTAATATTCTATCAACGAAATTCAAAACACATTCACATCATTCATAGTAATTCCGTAGAATTTTAACAATTGACCCCTAGGCTAACTAAATTAAGCTACAACGATTACAAAAACATAAACATTATGAGAAACAGATTCAAAACGAACTTACATGCAACACTACCAATGGTTGAACCTTCAAAATCCATCCATGGGGTTTTTCCTTTCCCATTTTTGGTGGAGTTTGTGCTAAAGAAGATGATGATAAAATTTTATTTTACTTTACTTAAGTTTTTTTTTTTTTACTTAATTACTAGTTTTCCCCTTATTTAAACTTACATTTTAACTAAACAAAAACCTATAACCGTCCACTAATTAATAACACGGTATAATTGCAATATAAAACCTCCATCATTTAAAAATTAAACCATCTAATCACTGTAATTCAATAATGACTAGATTTTACATCCTTTTACAAATTAGTCCTTTTTAATTAATTAGCTATTCGAACATTAAAATTTCTACACCGAACCTTCATATATCTAAACAGTAACTCTGTATGTAATAGCCTATTTTTCAGTGATGTCAGAAATAGTGGTTTCGGGGCCACAAATTTGATGAGTGAGATCGTAAATATTATTATTTAATATTTACGAGTCAAATATAGATTATAATAAAATTTGATTTGATAAATTATGTTATTTGTATGAGTAATTAGGTCCACGTGGTCAATCCTTAAAGTCAAGTGGTTTTAGAAAATGAGGTATCAAGAACTCGTTTCTATAAATCAAGCCCATAAATATTTTATTAAATATTTACAGAGTGTTATTAAAATTTGGTTAAGAAATTTTAATGTTTAAATAGTTAATTAATTAAAAAGGACTAATTTGCAAAAGCTATAAAAGTTGATTTCTATTAGGTAAATGAGTCAAATGGATATGAAAAGGTGAATTAAAGGACTTAAATGGTAAATACACCATGAATATTGATAGTGGACAATTATGGACATGTTTTGATAATTTTAAATTACAATCATAAAGGTAAAAAGGTAATTTGATAAAATAAAATAATAAATAAACAAAACCATCTTCTTCAATTTTTTTTTCAAGTTGAAACCAAGACATGAAAAACTCCATTTTTGAGTTTAAAGGTTCGGCCAAACTTCAACTTGTGCATGTAAGCCCATTTGAATTTCGTTTCTCGTAATTTTTATGTATTTGAGTTCGTTGTAGCTTAATCTAGTTAATCCGTACCTCCATTTTCAAAACTGTTGAAAATTTCTAAATTTTCCATTGATGAATTTAATATTTTTTTGAAGTTTTATGATAGAATTTTAAGCATGGTTGTTAAATGGACATATTTTGTTAAGTAATTTTATGATTTAAAGGTTTAGGGACTTATTTATGAAAATGGAAAATTTTAAAGAAAATATTGTAAATTATTGATAAATATCATCTGTTATAAGATTTGGGTAAAAATCGGCTAGCATGATTTATGGTTAACAATGGTGAAATTGCAAGTTTCGGGTTTAGGGACTAAATTACATAAAAGGTAAATTTTGAGGGCAATTTTGTAAATTTTCATTATGAAAGGTTATATGTTAAATTATTTATTTTAAATTCTAGAACCAGATTAATTGAATAAAAATATTTATCTAGATCAAGAAACGACTCAAATAGGCACTAATCGCGGGAAAACCAAAATAGCGGACCAGTCATTGGATCACATTAGGGCATCGTTTTGGTACAGGTAAGTTCGTATAGAGATTAAATTTTTCATTTGATGTTTTGGATTAGTTACTATGAATAATTATGTGAATTATAATCTTGAATTGATAATTGATATTATGGATATTGTTGGAAGGTTAGTTGACATAAAATTGTAATTTATAAATGTGAAATTCATGATGGTGTACAGAAATGTTATAATGCAATTGAAATAAAGGATTTGAGATGTAAAAGTCCCATTTGAACCTTGTGAATACTTAGGATATGAATGACATGTCATTAGGATTATATGGTTTTGGGTGCTAGTTTTGAATGTCTTACCGATGGCTGAGGTCCTACATTTGTTGTAGATACTCCACAGCTCGTGTGAGTAGCATCATGTAGCTAGCATTCCGACCCACAACTCATGTTACTAATTTTCATATAATATAGAAAGATGAATATGCATATGAAAAATGAAAATGGATGACAATTTATCGATTGATAGATGAAATATGCATGGAATCCATTTCTTAACATATGTTATGTTTTATAGATATATTGTTTAGTTACTATCTATTAACCATATGATTTCAATGGAGAGTATGTGTAAAGGATATATGTATGGGTGATGGATTATGGATTAAACTTAAATGTTAATCATGTAAATGCCATGAGTTACTTGGGATTTATATGTAATGATATATTTGCTAATCTTATGAGGTGATGTGTATAGGAATGAAAGTTTAGCATATGACATGATGAGAGTAGGTTTGGTTGTTTAATTTAATATACTTGGTAAGTTTAAGTTTTGCTTATACGAATGTACTAAGCATTAAATACTTACGTAACCGTTTCCTCTGTCTTTGTAGATTATCAGAAAGCTCAGCTAGTTGGAATCTCGTCGGAGTATCATCACACTATATATTCAACATTTTGGTTGTAACACCCTAAACCCGGCCCATGCAGTATGACCGGATCTAGCATGTCACATGAAGAAAATGTTTGAAGAACTTGTGTTTATACTAAAGTTGACGTTATTTGGATATAGTTAAGAAAACAAAATTAGTTTATAAAAATTTGATAAAAATAATACTACACTCGAGAGGTTGATTGAAGCGAAAATCGAACTAATGAATTATAAAAACCGTGACTTTTGAAAATGACGTTGATCATTCGAAGAAAAATCCAAGTTAAATAATTTGTACATATTTGTTATGAAATTCATTTGTTAATCAACTTTGGAAAATCGTTAATTATGATTTCAGTAAAATCCTCATTTAAAACAATTTAAGAAAAATAATAAGTACGTCAAAACATAAAGCAAATTAAAACATACCCTAGAGGCCTTATTACAACTTTAAACCCAAAAGTAGTAAAAGTAATGAAATAAAGCAGAAAAGAAGTTTACTAAAGTTTGAAAACATTATTTCTAAAGTATGGCCTTTACCGAGTCATCCATGGCCCCAAGTCCTCGTTACTGAGTATTACCTGAAAGGATTAAAGAAAAAGAGTGAGTTACAAGAACTCAGTGTATAATCCCTTTACCGTTATCCACTGGGCCAGAACCCATATAGCATCATCTTGGGCCTAAGCCCATTTACAAGTAATAGTTAAATGAAATGAATGTAACCCACCCATCCAACCATCACACCCCCGACCAGCCAATCACACCTGTAGGATCAAGTTAACCCACCCCGCCGCTCACACCAATTTGCAGTCGAGCTACTAACGTATAGTATTTTTGTGGCAGTGCCATCGATATCACAGTTATGTACATTAATAATAGAATTTTGGCTATGCCACCAGGCTACACTTCTCTTCACACCATTTTTCCCATCCCATGCAATATGTCAAAATGCAACATACATAATAAAATAGAATATCCACATATATATAACAATCATTAATCTAGTGAATTATTCCTATGAATCGGCCCATTAAAACTCTTTGATAATTCGGCCCACTAAGGCCTTCTAGCAAATCAGCCCAAAGAGGCATTTTGGTAAGTCAGCCCATAGGGGCATTTTCGTAAATCGGCCCATAGGGGCATTTTGGTAATTTTACAAATTAATACTGATTTTGACAGATCTTTAGAGATAAAGTTGTTTAAGCAAATTACTTGATTCTTGCCATATTACAGTTATTAGAATTTTAAGCAACAACGATCTATTTTCCAACATGATAGTGAATCACGAATCTACGGGATTTCGGTGTGAGATTACACACCTGATTACGGTAAGGACTAAACCTTCTTGATCGTCGGCACCCTTAGTATTGTGAACGACCACGATTTGTCTATTCTCACCGGATGATGGTCCACAACCCAATGGGAAATCCTGAATTGCCGATACCGCACTTCATTTGAACTTGGGAGTAGAGATTACAAGTCCGCTCCCTTTTTTCCCTTCTATCAATTTTCTTTTAATAACGCTACCACTTGCCTCCATCGAAAGAGTCTCGTTAGAATAATACTATGATGAGAGAAAGTCTAAGGAGAGGATTTCGGCTTACCACTACTTCTGAAGGACCAACGAGTAGAGAAAGACGAGTGGTTAAGTTCCTAAAATAATCGATTAGTCAAACTTTCGATCCGATTAGCAAAATAACCGTGTAGAGAGATATCAAATGGAAACTCCTTACCTTAACGATGATAGATCCGACTTCCACCGATTGGGCTTAAGACTAGAGATGAATCAAAGGCATAAGATTTGGCTTTCCCACTATAACACTACAAAAAGAAAATGATTAAGATATGAGGGAGTAGGAGAGAGTGATATTTCGGTTTAGAAACAAAGTAGAACAACTGAATAGTGATGGACACACATTCGGTTAGGAAGAAAAAAGATGAAAGGAATAGAATGAAGCCCCTTACTCGATTCAACCAAAGAGAAATGTCCAACACGCAAGAATGGAGAAGAGATAGTGGCTAAGAGGATTTGGCTACTTTGAGAGAAAGAAACGAGGAAGATTCATCCTCCAAATATGGTCGACTAAAGAAAGAATAGAGAAAGATAGGAGAAACGGTGAGAGAACAAGAAAAGAAGAGTAAAGTGGCTTGAGTGTTTCGACAAACAAAGGAAAAAATGAACAATTTTGGCTTGAGTGTTTCGGCAAGTGAGGGAAAAAATTAGAAAAGAGACAACTCAAAATGCTCAAAAGAAGAAAACTCTACATGCCCAAAACTTGCAAAACTAATTTGGCTCTTTTTCCCCCTTACCAAACCGTATACCCTTTACCAAAAGATGATGGTTGACCAATTTTCTTTCCCCTTGCAACTCCTAATATTCGGCCAACATGTCCTCCTCCCTTATCTCTTTCCTTTATTTCTTTCATTCTTTTTCCCTTGTTTCCTTCCTTATCATAATCATTAGTCTTCTTTCCATCATTACAAAGTCTTTCTTTCCTTATTTATAGCCATGGCCGACACTTTGGAAAGAAGTTCAAAAATTAATCAAAAATTTGCACTAGGTGGGATTCGAACTCCACCCCTTCAGCCCCTTCATGTGACGCCACAACATTCTGCTACTAGCTTCACTTGTGTTGGCAAAATACACACTTATTTCCTTAAGCCTTGATGCCACTTACCTTCTCTCTTTAAAGTGCTTAAACACAAAAAATTCTACTGAGGCCCAACTCAACCCCAAGCCTTCTTAAGACCCCGAACATACACAATTAACATTTTTAACTAGCCTATCTCATGGTATAATGTAAAACATAAAATCCCGAATTTCAGGATGTTACAGTAACCTTCCAAAATCACCCTCCTAGAAGTCCAACTTGCATAAATTTCGTTCTCTTGTTCTTAAAAAAAATTTAAACGAAAATACTCCCAAGGCCCATTGGGCCCAATTCTACTAGGCCCAAATTCAGGTCATTACATTGGTATTTATGGTTGTTTTGGTTAATGCTTATAAATGGCACGTAATAACATTGAAATGTTATTCAAGTGAAATTGCTTATCTTGAGTTGTGTCAAGCTTGTTGTGATTAATAAAGAAAATGTTAGCATGATTAATAGTTGCAAATATGGTGAATAAACTCTTACACATACTCTATAGATTCTAGATAGTATATGGTATGATGGCATGTTTTGGAATAGTTATTTTGGTATGATTGGCATAGGGTTAATCTATATTTTTTGCTTGAGATATGGCAATATAGCTTTGTGTTGATTGAAGCTGTTTTGGGAGTAAATGAGGTACCTTTGAATGCCAAATTGGTTAGTGAAATAAGTTGTTTGAATTGGTATGTTTAGATGTGTTTGAATGATGTTAAGGTCTATTGAATGTATGTACAAATGGAGTGGATGATTGGGTATGTTTTAGTCTTGAAATGGCTTGTTTTTAGGGTCAAATTATGGAGCACACGACCTAGGACATGGGTTATCACACGGTCGTGTGTCACTTATTATTTTGTGTAAATTTCACACTGCCTAAGACAGGACCATGTGTATCAAGTTAGAGAGTTACACGGTCTGGCACATGGCCTACAACATAGTCTTCTGACCTAACTTAGGGAGTTGTTGGGACACGACTGTGTGTCCCTTTGTTCAATTGTTACACGGTCTAGGCTATGTCACACAGCCGTGTGACCCTATTTTCATAAATTTCAACTTTTTCACAAACTTTCTAATTTTTTTATTTAGTCCTAGATTAATCTCGAACTATTTTTGGGGCCTCAAAGGCTCGATTTAAGGCCCAAATGTATACATGTTTGTTAGGTTTGTAGTGAATTATAAGTAATTATGCTATGAAGTTAGTTGCTCGGATTTGCATAGTAATGCTCCATAACCATAATTTGAAGATAGAGACGGGTTAGGGGTATTATACCTTAAATATTAAAGAAAAATACTTACGAACTCGATTTATAGAAACGAGGTCCGATACCTTATTTTTCTAAAACTACTTGACTTTTGAAACCAACCACTTATACTTTACAGTTTGCTAGCAAAATTTAACCAAATCAAAATTCATTATACTTATATTTGACCCACATAAATAAAATAAAATAAAATTTCAGATTCAAAAGTCGAATTTGTGGTTCCAAAACTATTGTTTCTTACAGCACTGAAAATGGGTTGTTACAACTCTTCCCCCTTTAGAAAATTTCGTCCTCGAAACTTCTCACCTTCTGAGAAACTCTTCAATTGTCCAAATTAAATTTGTCTCCACAAACTGTTCTTATTCCATTCTGACCACTATAATGGGTTTCTACATTTCTATCCGTGGAAAGCTTCAAACGATATCATTTAATACTAAACTGATAGCTGTTATTATAAACGAATTCAGCCAACAGTAAACATTTCCCAATTACTTTTGAGCTTGATGACGTAACACCGTATTAAGTCTTCTAGAATATGATTTTCTCATTCTAACTATCCCTCGTTTGTGCCATGACTTCGTGAAATTTAATTTGAAATCTAGAGATAAACTTAATGTAACAGCTATTTTTCAGTGAAATTAGAATAGTGGTTTCGAGAAAATGAATCCAACAAATAAATTATTATTTTATTATTATTTTAATGTCTATGGATGTTAGTAAGGTCATATTAAAATTTTGTTAAGAAATTTTGATGTTTGCATGATTAATTAAATGAAAAGGACTAAATTGTAAAAAGTACAAACATAGAGTTCTATTAGTTAAAAGGGTCAAATGGCTATGAAACTTTAAAGTGAATGGAATTAGATATTCATGGCAAAGTTTTATTGAAATTTTGATAGTTTTTAAAGGGAAAAATGGTAATTTGGTAATTAAAGTTAAAATTAAACTAAGAAAAGATGTCATCCTCCTTATTTTTTCTTGTTTCAATCAAAATTTCCATGGAAGATGAAGCTTTGAATTCGGCTAGGGTTAATTCGCTTGCATGGTATGATTTTGAGTCCCGTTTTTAATGATTTTTATGTTTTCGGGATCGTTGTAGCTTAATCTAACTAGCCCGGGGATCAATTTGTAAAACGGTTAAAGATTGAGGGTTATTCCATGAATTAATTTATATTATTCTTGATGTTTGATGATAGATTATGAGTCACTGATAAATAAACAAGTTTTGTAAAGTGATTTTTTATGGAAATTGTATTTAGGGATTTGGTTGTAAAAATAGTAAAAGTTCAAGTTAAATTTATGAAATGATTGTTTGTATGGATTGGTTTAAGTCCATAGAGAATTCAGCTAGCTTGAGAAGAGGATTAAAATGTTTAAATTTCAATTTATGAGCTTAAGGACTAAATTGTGAAAAGTTAAAATGTTAGGGGTAAAATAGTAATTTTGAAAAATATGAAATGTGGACTAAATTGAATATTAGGGATATTAAATGGATTAAATTTATCTATTTAGATCAAGATAGACCACATACAGATCTAGATTGGGGAAAAGTTAAAGCCTTGAATTAGTCGATTACGTTCCAATGCGCTAGTCGTCGAGGTAAGTTCGTAGTGTTTTGATATGTAAATGAATTTTTATTTGTGTACTTATATTATAATGCTTTAATTATTATGTTTTTAGGAGATTATTGCTGAATTGCAAATACGTGCCCTAGTTTGTACTTTGGTACCCCTGAATGTATTTTTATGCCTTGGTTAGACTTCGGTAACTCTGAATCGAATAATATATGAATCATATTCAATTATTGTTAGATTAAATGATATATTATGTTCTTACTAAAATCCATAAGCTTATTCGTTCTTGTGGATTGTTTTGTAGATCATTGTTGCTGACAATTTGGACGGATCAAACCTTCAGCTCACACTATCCATCGTTATTGATAGTTTTTGTATCTCCTAGAGTAGTGGCATGTATAAACTTATGTAGTTGAATTTGTGGTTGGAATGTATATAGAATGTTTTAAAGTGGTGCTTGATGAATATGTAAATAATAACTAAATGTGTTTGTGTTTTGGTGTCATGTATGCATGTTTAGGTAGGTTTTGGTGATTGCAATTGAGGTGCCTTGAATGTCATATTGGTTAGTTGATTTAGGACTCCTGAATTGGTATTTATATGTATGTTTTGATAGGGTTTGATGCCTTGAATTGGTGCACAATTTTCCTAAAAGATCATGCATGAATTGGTATTGGAAATGGCTTGATTTTAGGCAAATTTTAGGTCCTCTGAGACACGGGCGTGTGACTTAGCCGTGTGTGACACACGGCCTGGCAACATGGCTATGTGTCTCTTGTAGGTTCCTTTGCATGCAATTCAGTTAGTTACACAGCCTAACACATGGCCTAGCACAAAAGGCCGTGGGGCTATAATCACTACACCAAAACAGACTTTTAGCGGCGTTTTTACGTGGCGTTTTAAGAAAAAACGCCGCAAATATTATCCGTTGCTGCGTTTGAGAGAAAATGCCGCAAAAAGTTGATCAATACCGGCGTTTATTTCCAAAACGCCGCTAAAAAGAAGAAATAGCGACGCTTTTTTTCCAAACGCCGCTAATGACCTGAGCATTAGCGGCGCTTTTAAAAAAACGCTGCTAAAGACCTGAGCATTAGCAGCGCTTTTAAAAAAAGCCACTAAAGACCTGAGCATTAGCAGCGCTTTTAAAAAAACGCCACTAAAGACCTGAGAATTAGCGGCGCTTATTTACAGATGCCACTAAAGACCTGAGAATTAGCGACGCTTTAAAAAAACACCGCTAAAGACATGAGCATTAGCGACGCTTTTAGAAAAACGCCGCTAAAGACATGAGAATTAGCGGCGCTTTTTAAAAAACGCCGCTGAAGGCATGAGCATTAGCGGTGCTTTTAGAAAAACGCCGCTAAAGATATGAGAATTAAAAACGCCGCTAAAAGTTTTTCATATTTTTTTCTTATTCTTGCTTTGAATTATATTTTATTTTGATGCATTCATTTATAAGCAATGAGAAAGTTTTATTTTAGTTAATTATGAAAATTTACAAATTGCTAACTAAAAAATTTAGAAGTTTTCATTTAAGTTACAAATTAAGCTATTAAAATTGATTAAGGGTTTAATGTTTAGTATGTTAATTTCATGGTTTAGGGTTTGTTATTTTGGTGTATGGGTTTAGTGTTTTAAAGTTTGTTGTTTGGGTTTATTGTATAGTGTTTAATATGTTAGTGTTTACCATTATTAAGGTTTAAGTGTTAGTGATTAGGGGTTTAGGGGGAATGGTTAATGGGTTAGGGTTTTGGGTTTAGGGTTTATGGTTTATAGTTTAATTATGGGTTTATGGTTAAGGGTTTAGGGGAAATGGTTGATGTGTTAGGTTTTTGATTTTAGGGTTTATAGTTTAAGTTTAGGATTTTAGGGTTTAGGATTTAGGGTGTTAGCTATATGACCCAAAATTTCGAAACCGAAATCCCTCATGAGGGATTTATGGTTATTGTGTTAGCTATTAAAATATATGTTTTGTACTACACTAACATTGGCCACATGAATTCCCAAAAAGTTGGTCTCAGATTATGGTTTAAGGTTTGCAGTTTAAAGTTTAGGGTTCGAGTTTTATGGTCTCAGATTTATGTTTTGGGGTTTTGAGTTTGCTGTTTAGGTTTTGGTTTTTGTGGTTTATGATATAATATTTAAACCCGATTGACTCAATTTCCCCTAGCCTTCTTCTGAAATTCATTTCCCCCTTCTTCTGAAATCCCTAAATTGAAGATTGAGTTGTTGCTGGATAAAACTGAGAACCTTCGCTCACAGGTTAGTCCTATTCCATCTACAATTTTTGGGTAACTAAAACGACTGCTTTGTGCTTTGACTTGAGCGAAATGGTTGATATATAAGACCCTTCCCTTCCTTTTTCGCTAGTTTCCCTCATCTTCTTCTGCTTTCATTTTACTTTTTTTTTCTTCCTTATCTTGCAAGAGTGCAAGCCTTACTGCATAACTGATTGTTTTTGTGCTCGGGCTTTTTAGTCCTCTCCTTCATGCAGATTTGCATCTTGATTTTGCATCGCACGCGAGATTAATCGTTGTCTGAAATCCAAGCTTTTACCAATTCAAAGGTAATCTTAATATATAATTCGATTTCTTTATTTATTTGTTGTTTGGGTTTTGGTTTGTATGTGGTTAGGTATTTTTTGATTTGTTTAGTTTTTGTGTGGGGTTTTTGATTATCTGCCTCAACATGATTTTAAGCAAAAATATCTTTCATCCCGACATGATTTGTTTAGTTTAAAAGCCAACTTGCAAGCAGGGAACCTACAAAGAGCTCTGTCTCAAAAGATAGGGAGTTCTGTGTCATGTGTTGGATAGAAATATTCTTTACATCCGACTTTGAAGTCTGAATTCTATTACCTTATGATTCAAACTTTGTATTTTGGAAGAATCTTTATGTTTTTGTAATCTTAGTTCTGACATTTCTAGTTCTATTGTTTCTTTTTATTCTATTTATTGCTAAAACAATTAATAATGGTTACAATTCTAGCTCTTTAAAATCTAATGTGACAAAGAATGCCTCAAAAAGTTTCTATAAATATGTATATTATAATTCTAATTTAAATGTAAATACAGTGTCTAAGTATATTACTTATAATGGAGTTAAAAGTGTCTGAAAAGTTTATGCCAGTAAAAGTGTACATTTTGTCGACCATTGTGGTCAGGCCGTTGAAATTTTTTTATTGGTACCTATCTAGCCGGCAAAGTTAATTTTGGCGGTTTTTATGTTTTTTACCGACGCTTATAGATGTTGGTAAAAGTTATTCCTTTTGTAATGATTAGTGAAGGACTCTTAGTTTGGATCGAAACAATACCTTGCCCACTATCAAAATTTTCTTATCAAACAAACACCCTTCCACTCCCTACCACAACACACCAATTCCAAAACAAGAAACATGAAAATTACCACCTTATATCCCATGGATGCAAGCCACCCTACTTTCCAAGGTTCTTATAGATTTCCTGATAGATAAATACCCATATTTTCTTATTAAACTTCTAAATAAGCTGCTAATCCTACTTTAAGCATTGACCATAACACCATTCAACTGTCATTTATTCTCATCTAGCGTAATTACTTCTCACTCCAAGAGGTTAGGCCTAAATTTTAAACATCATGCTCCATTCTATTCTCTCCTAACATCTCTGCCACCTTATAGTCTTTGCTTTCTCTTTCTCCACCACTGTTTGTTTTTTGCTAATATACTATAATATTTACTAGTTTTTGTTTTTTATTTTTATTTTCTTCCAATAACATCAATTTCTTAGTGTTAGCAACCAACGTAATAAGTTGTCTTAGAAGGTGTTGTTCCTTTATTACTTTATTATGTTAAACTAATGCAGAAATATGTATTAGTTTAGGCAAGTCAGCTTAGCTTTACTGCATCCATTTCCTTATTGTTTGGAATTATGTATTTGTTTGGTTTCTTTTCCCCCAAATTCTTCCATATCAACAGGCCCAATTTTGTTTATTATTCTTTATATAATCTCATTCCACCACTCTTTTGTAACACCCTAAACCCGGCCCAAAACACTACGGTCGGATTCGAAATGTTACTGGGAAAGGTGTTGAAAATGGTTTGGATTCAAAGGTGAAAAATGAGTTTTAAGTTCTAAAACAAGAACTCCGTTTAAAGAGGGTTTCTCGTTTAAACTTAGCAATTTGGCAAGCATAAAAACTCACGGCTATATAGGGTTCAAATTGTTACTCTTGCTTGAGTTTCCGAAAAATCGCTTGTTTATAAGTGATCTAAAATTTTAAACAAAACTTTCATTTGTTACCCTTAGGTTAGTAATATCTTAATACCATCTTTTAATTAATCAACGGATAGAAGAACTAACTTAAAACCATAATAATAATCCCAAAACATTTAAAGCGGCCTTATTACAATAAAGATATCCCAGAAAGTAAGGCAAAGTTTAAAACGTAAATAGAACTAAGAAAAATAGCGTCTGCATGGCCCACCTCGAATCCTCTCCAGCCCGGTCCAAAGTATCATGTATTACCTGCATTGTTTGAAACAAACGGGGTGAGTCGTTTTGACTTAGTGTGCAATTAAACCACATGTTTCCACAAATGGCTTAGCCCCAAAACCACATCAAATCGATAAACCACATATTATGATGCATTATGTCACCCTAAACCAACCTAAAATCCAACCGCTACACACCACCCGTATATCCAGCCACCACACACCAGGGGATTACTAAATCAACCCTCCATCCGCTACACACCTCTTTGGCAGTCATGCTGCTCAAAGTCCACTTAGTGGTCTAGCCACTGATCCACGTGATTAAAATCACAAATATCCATGATGAGACTCAAGGTCGTCATCAATCCACGATGTGGCGCGAGGCCATCATTAATCCACGTATATAAATATATATACACACTTCCCCTTTCCATTATATATACCGAACCCCATGTACATGTAGCATATTATGATGAAATGGCATAAAACATATGAACATGTCCAAATATACATATTTACATGCTTACATAGATCCACATATATCCATCCACATTTTTTATATAGGAAATATACTAACCTGGTTACCAGATTACCCATTATGGGTAGCAATACCACCACGGCCACTAGTTCGGCTACCCCACATATCACATGCATTTATTTAACTTAAATAAGGAAAGTATGAAGCAAAGTGTGATAATTACACACCTGATGACACGTAATACCATGCTCTCTATGTCGTCACTATCGTTAATCGACACTCTCGCTATCATCTCGACCACCTTTCCAAGCTTGCCCACACCGGTGGCCAATCCCGAATCACGCCATCGACCATTTCTTGAACTTAGGGGTAGACTACGGTCCAACTCCTTGGCTAATACTCGAATCCATCAAATAAAGTCTTTGGTCAGAAGACCCAAGTTAAAACATGAAATAATACTATAACGGAACTAAAAGTACACTTTGATTACAAGAACACCCTTACCAAATTCAATCAAATCCCGAAGGCTATACGCTTGCACGTTGAGATTGTCAAAATCCCCTATATAAGCCATGTTAGATTCGACCCTAACACATATGGACAAAAGAAGTGGCCTTCGGCCTCACGTTATAACCTTCTTACCTCGATTGATCGAATCCTAAAAAATCCTTAACTTCTTTAGCGTTGGCTTAAACAGAGAACCCGAAATCACCCTACAATACTAGAACCGATTGGGAAAAGTAGGCAATGATAGAATGATGGCGCTTCCTCTAAGAGATGAAATAGGAATAGATTCAAAGAGAAGGAGTAGAAAGAACTCGGTTAAGAGATGGCTTGAAACCAATGAATAAAAGAAGAAATAGAGATGATCAAAAGGTTTGGCTATGGTTCACAAGTGAGAGGTACATTCGGCCACCAAGAGAAATGATATAGAGAAAGATGGAATTCGACTTTTGGGAGATAAAATAATAAATGAAAAAGAGGAAGAGAAAAATGGAGGTTAAGAGGTTTCAGCTATGGGAGAGGGTGAAGGGAAAGATTCGACTTTTGCAAGAGAAGTGAGGGCTATCAAAATGAAAAAGAAAAGAGAAGAAGAAGGAGATATGGTTCGGCTTTAGAGAAGTGAAACACCCCAAACCCGGCCCACAAGCCCTGTCTGGATCTGGTATGCTTCTAGAGAAAAACTATTCAAAACTGATTTGGACTTTGCCAAATTCTTGTGTGTTTTTGAAGAACCATTGATTTGGGTTGGGTTCAAAATTAAAAACCCGTGGTGATTATGTGTCAAAATGTTTAATATTTATACTTAAGAAAAATAGACTTTAACCTTGTATTATTAAAATCGAGTCATACTTAGACAATTAAATATGCATGCATAATAGTTCAAACCAAGGCATTATTACATCAAATAAAAACCCAAATTAAATCCAAAATACTTAAAATATAACAAGTCCAAAATTAAATAAAATCCCGAACTGTGCATGGCCATCATCGAGCTTACATCAACCGGTCCATCACTGAGTGTCACCTGAAAAATAGTCCCACAAAGGGGTGAGTCAAACGGACTCAATGTGTACAACTATCACAAGTATCAATTAATTTCGGCATATCAAATCATAATAACACATATAAATCATGATGCAAACCCGAACCCAAGCCTAGATAACCATCTGCTACACATCACCGTACCAACCATCACACCGTGGGACTACTAAGTCAACCCTCCATCCGCTACACACCATCAAAGGCAAATCATTGCAATCGGCGTGCTCATCGCCTATATAAAATTCATGGCATAGCCACCGGATAATTATTTTGTGACATAAGTCACCACATTCATATATTGTGACATAAGTCACCACATTCGGATATTGTGACATAAGTCACCACATTCGGATATTGTGACATAAGTCACCACATTCGATATTGGGGTATTAAACCACCAATTCACTTCCCTTCACATATCACCCATATGCCCCATGTCAAACATATCATGCAAAAACATGCTTTATTTCACATTCTTATCAATATTGCCATTTTATCATACTCATAGTAGGAGTAGGAAAGCGTACTGAGTACTTCGTACCATTACATGGTACTTTGGCTATATCATAACATATTCTTGTACATATTAATTAAAACATAACCGTCAATTAATTAAAGCTTAGTGTGGGTACACACGGTATACTTATCAATTTATGAAATCCGAAAAACTCGATCTATCGCTTTAGATCTTTAATTCCTATATTCGGCCAACCCTAACATGTTAGTAAAAAGCCATTCGGCTATAAAACCAAATCCCGAAGGCTTAATGTAACCAACTTCTTACCTTGCTTGCCAGTTTGAGTACTTCTCAAATCCCAAAATTTCGTGATCTTGCCCCCTAGCAATCGGCCAACACTAGATTACCTAATTAATTAGTTTCCGGCTTTTGAATAAACAAGAAATAAATTTGAACTACCAAATTTAGCTTTGGCTGATTAAAATATTCACTTACCTTGTGAATCTAGAATCCCGAAAACTTGTCACTTGGCTTATGAAGATGCCAAAATACCTTAGATCTGAAATCCCGAATGATCTCCCTTGAAATCGGCTAATATGGAAAATCCCGAAATTCACCTTCCAAGTTTCGGCCAACAAGATTAGGAGAGATTGGATTTCGATTTCAATAGTCAGGAGATGAAATAAAGAAAGTAGATTGACATATGTGATATTCCTTACCAATTTAATCAAATGTCCTTCCTTGAAGTAGAGAAATTCGACTCCTAGAGGATAGGGGAGTATTCGGCTATGGCCACTAATATGTGAGATTTGGCTTTAACAAGGAAAAGAAAAGAGAAGAAAGGTGTATGGGACTTAGAGAGAATCGGCAATGGCTTAGGAGAAACTTGCTTTTGACTTTTGAAAAGTTTGCAAAAAGAAGAAGAGAAAGGTGAAGAAATCGGCAATGGTTACTTGTGTTTTTTGGCTTTTGACAAAATAAAGAGAGAAGGAGAAGAGTGGCTAGAGAATTCGGCAGAGGTTTTCAAAAGAGAAAAGAATAATAGCCTTACTTTTCCTCCTCTTGCCAAAATTACTAAACCTAGAGTCCCTTGGCCGGCCAACACTTATTCTCCTACCCTTGCCGAAATTTCTAAAAGAGTTGTACCTCATCTTAAACTCCTTCCTCAGTCTCCCTATGCTGTCCATCTCTACTTCTTTTGCCACAAAAATTAAAGCCTTATTTGCTTCCCTAGTGACTCGAACCTAGGCCCATCTATCCTGTTTGTGGCGTCATTCCCAGAGGCCTTAAGTGGCGCCTCTGGGCCACTTTTCCAAGCCCGTTTGTGTGTTTTATTTCCCCCATTTATTTTTTAAGGCCAATCAGGCTTAACTCCCTCTTTTAGACTTAAAATTAAATAATTTCTAAAGCGTTCACCTACTCACTAAGGTTCATAGAACACATTTATACATACAACAACATGCTTTCACATTCAATTAAGCAATTATACATAAGCCATAGTCTGGGATATTACAAGAAGAGAAAGAAAAACTCAAAGAATGAAAATGAACACTCTCCCCCCACAAACACTCAATTTCGGCACCTATAGGCCCCCAACCGAAACACTCCCTCATGATAGAAAATGCCACCCCCTAAAACCCCATATTCGGCCAACTCTCAACCCCTCTCCTTATCCCTTCTTTTCTTCCTAATTTTACTCACATCCCCTCATTAAAACAAGTTTGAATGATTCCACTCCTACTAACTCTCTCCCCCTGTAATTCAAAATGTTTGACCCTATCCAACCTCCACCTTCCAAGTGCCCTTGCCAAATCCACTACCTCTCCCTCTTGATGCAAAATACAACTCCCAAAATGCAGCCCATGTGGCTTGAACCTCCTCTCCCTTGAATTCCCTTTTGACGCAAACTCCCCCTTGCTCCTAGGCGTCACCTTGCCATTCTACCACTCCTCCACTTGTGTTCATAAACCCCACATTAAATCCTTTAAGGCCTGATGCCCCTAGCTCTCCCTTTATTAGATTCAAACAAAAAAATTTTGCTAAGGCTCCTACCTAACCCCAAAGTTTCCCGAAGCCCCCAAACATACTCAAACAAGCATATAGTACATACTATCACACACATATGAATCAAAATGCGAGACCCCTAAATCTTGGATGTTACATCTTTACTGCAGTTCCCCAAATAAAAATAGTCTTTACTTTATAAAGTTTGTATTTTTTTTAAAAAGTTATAACATTTATTCTTCTTTTCTCATTTTCAAACCAATTATGTGTTTGATTAATGTTTCTTAATGACAAGAATCTAACCATTTTTGTTTTATAAAATGATGTTTGTAGATAAGAAGATATTTGAAATTTGTTTGATTATGGTATTTGATCTCAAGAAGTTGGCAGCACCATTTGTGACATTTCTTGGGGTTGTCTTCATTTGGCATTTTATGTGTTCTGTAAACATTTCTTAGAGGTATGTATATATTGTTTAAGCGACTTGAATTGTTTAAATTTTCATTTTACAGTAGTTGCTAAAGTTAAACAATTCAAAATTTCCAATTATTTTATAAAATGATGTTTGTATATAAGAAGATATTTAGGGTTGTTTGATTCTGGTATTTGATCTCAAGAAGTTGGCAACACCATTTGTGACATTTCTTAGGGTTGTCTTCATTTGGCATTTTATGTGTTCTGTAAACATTTCTTAGAGGTATGTATATGCTGTTTAAGCGATTTGATTTGTTTAATTTTCCGTTTTACAGTAGTTGCTAAAGTTAATCAATTCAAAATTTCCAATTGTTTTATAAAATGATGTTTGTATATAAGAAGATATTTGGGGCTGTTTGATTCTGGCTACCCGCAGGCTATGCTATACAACTTGTTGACATAATTGTTGCTGAAAACCGATTTGCAAGCGACTCTATAGGCCTTCTATAGTTAGCACGTAAGTATGCTGAAAACTGCTTATATCGACCATTTATTTAGTTTCAGTCATTTTTCCCGGAGACATTGTTCAAAGCTGTTGTTTGTTCTTTTGGCGTTTATCCAATATAAACTTTCATTCTAATTCAACAGCCTCATTTGCAGGTTTTATATAGTAACTGAAGCTTAAATTGTAAAGGATTGACGAAAAGCTGTAATTATCTGGTAAGTGTCAAACACATTCAACTATTGAA
This sequence comes from Gossypium rotundifolium, assembly GCA_025506655.1. Lineage (NCBI taxonomy): Eukaryota > Viridiplantae > Streptophyta > Magnoliopsida > Malvales > Malvaceae > Gossypium > Gossypium rotundifolium. The sequence goes on along the minus strand of CP106732.1, from coordinate 112,802,055 downwards.
AAATGATTTTACACCATTTTACACCTATTAATTTATCAACAGATTCGTACCAATTTGCAACCTCTGTTTCTTGGTGATAGTGGAGTAGAGTAGCTTTTTGAAATTATTAAGGTACTTTTTGGTTCAAAATTATGATATGTAACAGTCATACCATGATGAATTTATTTAAATTGCTGTCAAAATTGCTATTTATTATCCTGCTTGGTTGGTATATATGCTATTTATTATTTTGCTGTCCAAAAAAAAAAAGATTCAAAGTATATAGGCTGGAAACCTAACGGGTTGCCATATATCTCATTGTAAGATATAATGGATCCTCCTCAGGTGTACCAATGCCACGTATTATGAATCTTCAAAAATGTCTGTCCAAATTGACTGTCCAAATTACTGTTTACTATCCTGCTTGGTTGGTATATGTGTTGTTTATTATATCGACCATTTATTTAGTTTCAGTCATTTTTTTATATTATAAAATGCGTGGTTGGTATTTATTTATGCAGCAATATAGTATAAAATGTGATGTTAAGCATTTTAGTTAGTCTTCTTACGGTTTCGTTTTTAATATAAAAATCAAATTAAGATAACAAACAAATTATGATCAATGAATACTTTGATAGTGATTAAGCTTACGATATTTTACGAAAACAACATTGGTTTATAATTTGATACCAACATCTTAAACATTCGAATATGGTAATATATTATGTTTAATATTTAAAATCAATTCTTTTTTTAAAGAATATAAAACTTCTTAAAATGATTTTCTCATTATTTAAATATATTTACATATAAAATCAAATTACTTATTTTTATATTAATAATGTCGATTTCAATATTTAATATTTGTAAATGTTTTAAAACTTATACTTTTTTATCAATATGATAATAATGATCATTATTTAAATTATTTTAATTAAAAATCGACTTTTTATTAAAAGTAATTTAAAACTTCTCCTTCATAACTCACATAATTATTATTTTGTTATCAATATAATAATATAGATCATTATTTAAATATGTTTTAATATAGAAAATAATATTTTTAAAGAGAAGTAAGTTAAAAACTTTTAAATTTAACAACATCACATCAAATTTCAATTATAAAAAATATATAATAACATTTTCCAACCTCAATGATTCTCGATTTAAAATTTGAATTTAACTTACATAATACATAACTTCATAGCTTTCATCAAATAATTTAACTTACATAATACATAACTTACATAAATTACATAACTTTCATCAAATTATTTAACTTACATAATACATAAGTTACATAATACTTGTATAAAAAAAAAAGATTCAAAGTATATAATTTGGAAACTGACGGGTTGCCTTATATCTCTTTATTAGATATAATGGATCCTCCTAGGTGTAACAATGCCACGTATGATGAATCTTAAAGACTACATAACTTACTTAATTTTAAGATCAAATTTCATAACTTACATAAGTTTAATATCAAATTTCATAATTTACATAATTTTAAGATCAAACTTCATAACTTACATAATACTTGTATAGAAAAAAAAAAGATTCAAAGTATATAGGCTAGAAACCTAACGGGTTGCCTTATATCTCACTGTTAGATATAATGGATCCTCCCTAGGTGTAACAATGCCACGCATGATGAATCTTAAAGAATACATAACTTACTTAATTTTAAGATCAAATTTCATAACTTACATAAGTTTAAGATCAAATTTCATAACTTACATAATTTTAAGATCAAACTTCATAACTTACATAATACATGTATAGAAAAAAAAAAGATTCAAAGTATATAATTTGGAAACCTAACGGGTTGCCTTATATCTCTTTATTAGATATAATGGATCCTCCTAGGTGTAACAATGCCACGTATGATGAATCTTAAAGAATACATAACTTACTTAATTTTAAGATCAAATTTCATAACTTACATAAGTTTAAGATCAAATTTTATAACTTACATAATTTTAAGATCAAACTTCATAAACATAATTTACATAGTACATAGTACTCGAGTTATATATATGATCATATCATTACTTACATAAATTATAAATTAACAATTTAGCCGTGTAATTTATTGTCAACTTTAGACTTCAACAACTATGAAATGGATAAGAGTTGGATGAAATTGCCAAGGGTAAGCAACGGCTATCGAAATGGAGTAGAAACTTTTCTGAATTTTGCATTTCAAAATGCGAGCCAAGAGAATATGATTCTTTGCCCGTGTAAGAAGTGTTGCAATATCAATTGGCATTATCGTGAAGTTGTCTACGAATATCTAGTTGTTGATGGCTTTGTCTGTAACATCCTTGAATAAGGGCTATTATGTTTGAACTATTTGCATGGGTATGGCTTGAGCTGCGTTATTGATTGAGGTGTTTTAGGGTCTAGATATGAGCCAAGGGTAGGCCCGAACTATGGGGAAAATTTTATTTTCAAGCATTGGTTCAGGGGAGCTGAAGGAGCTAGGGGTTAAGAATATTTTGTGGTAAACTGTAGCACAAGTAAAGCCTTGGTAAAGTGGCAAAGAGGCGCCACTTAGGGCCTTGGGAGGTGACGCTACAAACAGGGGAATGGAGCTTAGGTTCGAGTAGTAGAAATCCCATATTTTGCTTACCATTTTGATGCCAAGGAGGGAGGAGTTGTGCTCAGCTCAAACTCTGTCAGATAACTGTTGATTAAGTCAAACTAATTTAAATTGATGGAGAAGAGAGAATTTAGGAGTTTGATCAATTCAAACTCATTTGAATGGTTGGCCAGGAGTGATTCGGGGAGTTTGTTGAAATCTGAACTTTAGTATGAGGAAGAGTAATTGGTTGGGAGACTAGGGGGAGTGCCAAAATTTCTAATGACATTTTCGGCTAGCCTATGCCATAGAGCATTCGGTTGTGAGCTAAGCCGAAACCCCCTTTAGACTTGCCAATTTCTTCCTTTGATGCACCAATTGACTCTTAAGCATCTAGCTGAATCTCTCACTTCCCCATTCTTTTCTTTTCTTTCTCTCATATTTGTTCAAAACCGCATCAACATATCTTCTTCTCAAATCAACAACATTCTTTTCTCTTCATTCTCTCTTATGCCGAAACCTTCTTCTTTTCCCTCATTCTTGTCGAAACTCCCTTAATCTTTTTTCTTTAAACCAAAGCCGAATACCATTCATCTTTCTCCCATTCTCTCCTTCCACTTTGGCCAAATCTCAATTGCTTTTTCTTAAGCCATTGCCAAAATCTCTCAAACTCTCCCTTTCTCATTTTTGGCCGAATATCAATCAAGCAGATATCTTCCTTGATTTCTTCTCTAATCGGTTTGGAATAGGTAAGTCTGTCATGACCGAATCTCCTCTATTCTCACTTACTTTTCTCTGTCGACATATATAACAAAAGCTAAATTTTGGCATTTGTCTTGACTTTTAATCAACCATGCAATCGATTTCTTTTAGGATCTCTGGGATTTTGAAGCAGTAGATCGGAGTCATCCTTTCCCTGTCAATCGTTTCCAGTAAGTCAGTGGTAAGGTTTCATGCTGATTCAATATGTTTCTTAGTTATTTGAAAAGCCGAAGGCTATTAAGATTAAGTGTTAATGTTGGCCGATTGTAGGGGAAAGATCAGTTTCGCATATCTCGGGTTGTGGCTAGTATTCGAAAAGCGTTATGGTAAGGATTATGGTTGTGCGATAACCCTTCGAGATTTGTTTGTATAGCTGAATGGCCTCTTGGCTAATGATCTTAATGTTGGCCGAATGTAGGAAAGGGGATCTAGTGTGTTAGATCGGGATTTTCGAGATTCAGTAATCGCGTTAGTAACTAGGTGTGTAACTTACACACTTCATAATTGTTGTAAACGTGCTAATAACCTAAACATGTTAAAAGCTGAAAACTATGTAGATTTTGATATGGTACCTTTATGGGTATGAGCAAGGATTTCGGGTAAGTCCGTTTTGGTTGAGATTATGGCACATGATTTCTGATGTTAATATCTATGTCATGTTTGATATATGTTCAACAATTAAGCATGATGGCATAATTTTTATGTGCATGAGCATTTATGTGGGTGATATGAGAGGAGGGGGAAGATTGATATCTGTGACTTTGGGTCATCAGTGGTTTGATACCACAGTTGATAATTGTGACTTTGGGTCACCAGTGGTTTGGTACCACAGTTGATAATTGTGACTTTAGGTTACCAGAGGTTTGGCACCTCATAGCGACTCGTCCCAGTGGCTTCGTACCACAGTGGGTTGGCCCCACATTTGATAAAACGGGATTATCGCCAGTGATTTGGTATCACAACGTGGGTTGGCCCCACCTATGGATTATTCGTGACTTTGGGTCACTAGTGGTTTGGCACCACATTACTATTGATATCAGTGACTTTGGGTCACCAGTGGTTTGGCACCATCAGTGGTTTGGTACCACACGGGGTAGAAAAAGGAGTTGTGGATGGCTAGGTTTGGGTGCATGATATGTTTGCTTGGTTATGACTTGTGTAAGTATGTTGCTATAATCGGGAGGGGGATTATGCACTAAGTCGTGGAGACTCACCTTCTCCCTTATCTTTTCAGGTGACTCGTAGATCGCGGATAAGGAGCCGGGTGGACTCGAGGTGGCCATGCGACATCTATTTTTGATTTTATTTAGACTTTCGGTTTGGGGCACTTCCATTTTAAATTGATTTTATTTGGGTTTGTAATAAGGCCATTAGTATTTTCATTTAGCGTTTTATTATATCTGCTTTAATTTTTCGGATGTTGTTAAGTAAATTGGTTAACCTGTTTTAAATATCCTAATAACCAAAGTTTTCAAAGAGTATGCAACACAACGGGTTTTTCTCAAATCTTACCATCGGGTATGTATATTTTCAAGAGGATAACAAACGAGTTTAAAAAGCCTTTCGAAATTTCAAAGCAAATAAAAAAAATTCTTTTAACTGAAACTAAACCGATAACTTGTTTTCTTCAAAGCGTTTTCACTCCGTGACATGCCAGATTCGATCGTGGTGTGTTGATTGGGTTTGGGGTGTTACATTGTTCGAGGGTACAAAAAATGGATTTTTCATGGAGAGTGTACATCTAGTGGAGCATCTTCATCGATGAATCTGGGTTATCCTCATAGTGCTTACAATCAGAATGTTAGAGATGATAACATGAAAGACATGTTGCGGGATGCTTTTAATATGCACAGTGATGGTTTTGGGTCATTTCCACCTGACTTGGGTGCAATCGATGAATATAATTATGGTGGAAATACTTTCATCGAAGGGGAAGAAGTGTACCGATGAATGACCAAATGAAGAAAGCAGCGAGGTTCTACGTTACTTGGAGAAATAAATGAAGAAGCTGTTTGAGGATCAAAATTTTCCAAACCGACATTACAGATTCGTCTTTTCACTTGAAATGTTTGGGAGGATGGATCAGAAACTCATTGACAATGCTGTTAGAGTTTCTGCAAGAAATGTTCCCGTTTACGAAAATCCCTCAATCTTCCAAAGACATGAAGAAACTAATTAAGGATTTGGGCCTTGGCTACAACAAAATTCATAGTTGCCCAAATGACTGCATGTTGTATTGGGGCGACCGGATAAACCAACAGTGCTGTCATGTATGCGGTCAATCCCGTTGGATTAATAGAAATACAGAGGATAGTAATGAAGAATATCACGATACACAATCAAGGAAGCAGCCAGTTAAGATTTTACGGTATTTTTCGCTAATACCAAGGCTTCAACGGCTTTTCATGTCGTCGAAGACAGCCGAGTTAATAAGGTGGCACCGTGATGGACGAACCGATGATGGATTGTTAAGGCATCCTGCAGATTCTTTAGCTTGGAAATCTTTTGACTCCAAATTTCCAAGCTTTGCAAGTGATCCTCGGAGTGTGAGGCTTGGGCTAGCATCCGATGGATTTAACCCTTACAAACTCATGAGCACAACGTACAGTACTTGGCCTATGGTACTTGTTCCCTACAATTTGCCTCTATGGGTTTGCATGAAACAATCATCTTTTATCTTGTCTATGATTATACTTAGAGAGAAAGGGCCCGGGAGTGATATTGACGTCTACTTGCAGCCACTTGTTGAAGAGTTAAAACAACTATGGGCTGGTGTTTTGACATACGATGCAATGAGAAAAGAGAACTTTAATTTACTTGCGGCTTTGATGTGGACTATTAATGACTTCTCGCTTAAGCTAATTTATCTGGTTGGAGTATCAGGGGATGTTATGCTAATTTATCTGCCTATGACTTCACTTATTATCTAACTTTCAATTTATATGATTTATTTTACTTAGCTTGATCCGTGAGACTCCCTAACCTATATTAAACCTTCTCTCGAAGCCAATAATGTCTAACCTTAGGTTAATTAGTGGAATTCTCGTTCTCTTATAATAACTCCCTAAGGAAGCAGTAAATCGATCAATGGACTCCCATATTAGGTTTCACCTAATTTGGCAAAATCTCGTAACCCTATCTCTAGGCACCGATCAACTCCGCTTAATTATACTAGATCTATTCTTAGGCGAGGTCTATTCCTCCTCCACCTAAGCACATCAAATTAAATTAAGCCACATAATTAAGAACAAACTAAGTATTTATCATATAAACCAATAAATCAAATGACAAAATCCATCATAGGTTTCATCCCTTGGTATCTGAAGGATCTAGTTCATAATAAAATAAGAAAACATCTCAAGATAAAGGATAAAACAAAACATAAGAAATCCTAAAACCCCTGAAGGAATTGAAGGAGAGATCCTCCGTCTTGAGTAGAATTCGACTCTTGAGATGGATCAACTGGCTATCTTGAGTAATTCCCTAAACGAGTAAAGCTCGCGAAAACTCGCTAAAAACGATCATCTGAATTCTTTGCCTTGGGTTGTTTATATAGACGTTTGGGATGCTTTACTTGGCTCCTAAGTACTAATAATTCAAGTGAAATTCGTCCTAAGTGTTTGAGTGGACTTAGGATTGCATTTCTTGGGCTCCAAGCATCCAATTCTAAGTGAAATTGCTTTTTCTCGTGGCAAGGGCACGGTTAAGGCACACCCGTGTAAATCATGGTCCAGCCCATGTCTCCATTCTGTTGATTTAGGCATGACTATGACACGCCCGTGCAATATCTGGGTCGAGGCCGTGCTTTGGGTCTGCCAATTGGGGCACAGTGTGTACATCGGGGTCAGGCCATGTTTGGCTTTTTTATCGATGAGGCATGGTCGAGTAAATCAGGGTGTGATCATGTGCAATCTAAATATTGGGGCACGGCCGTGTGGCATGAAGTCCAGGCCATACTGACTTCTTGTGTTGGCCCACTTTGGTCCGTTTTAAACCTGTTTTGCGTCTTTTTTATCCTTGGGTACTTTCCTGAGTATAAGACATGAAAAGAAAGGATTAAGAGCACCCTTTTACATAAATTAAGGATAAATTCATCCAAAAGCATACTAAATGTGAGATTAAAATATGTTACTTTTACGATTTATCAAATACCCCCACACTTAAGCTTTTGCTTGTCCTCAAGCAAAATTCTCAATTTACAATTAAAACAAACTTTCCAAAATTCATAATTCCCATTGACAATGCCTCATCATAATTCATAGATAATTTATACATGGATCATTTAGCTCGAAGTGCCCTAAAGATTCAAACGAGATAAGTCATGTTTTTGTAGCATGAAAACATAGGTGTCTCCCCTTATTTAAATAATTACCTTTGATTCAAAACTGACAAGGATTGACATCCTCACTAAAGATTCACTCAAAGCACTCAAAGTGTTTAAGGATCAAGAAAAAGCGCTCAAAAGTCAAACCTGAAAAGCTAATCCCATAGGCTTTCCTGAAAATCAAATCTCCACCACTGTATATGAGATGATAAACAGATCAAAAGGTCTTTATTAGGGTTGTAATGGGGCTTGGGTTAAAAGGTGTGGATAAAGGCTGAATTAGAGAGTTAAAATTGAGATTGAATTGACTAGTTACCTAATAAAAAAAATGAACTAAATATGAATATCTACATCGAATGAAAAGTAATAATACCACTATTGATAATTACTCTATAATAAAGAGTATTTTCTTCACTTTAAAATTTGATAATACTTTAATACGAGCTTTTTCTTCAACAATTGGAGTTTAAATGCTCTAAGCTCTTTTATTGAATAAACTTGGATTTTTTTTAAGAACAAACTAAGAAAAACTTAATAGAAGGAACTTTGATAATTGAAATAACCTAATTTGGCAATTGATCAAGTCAATTCTCGATAGAGGGGTAGTCAAAAGAATGTTGATAACAAATACAAAGGGATTTTGGGTTAATATTAGTGGGTGAGTCAATAAAAAGGTTGTTAGGATTCAACGGGGTTCACTAGGGGTTAATTTGTGAAGGTAGGCTTTTTAGTGGAGTGAATGGGTTAAACCTAGGTGCCTTTATCATCTCAGTGTATCAAATCATTAATGTGGTCTCGACATGTATAAACGAGGCAAGTTCTAGAATAACAGTTCAAAGTTGACACACTCATAATCACTTAAAGTGAGCATGAAAAAGGGTATATGCTCTATAAGGCTCAAAATCTCACAAAAAATTATGGGTGTTTTGACATCAATCCTTATCAATTTTGAACTTCAAGGTGATACCCAAATTTAGTTGAACAACCTATCAATTTTTATTTTTGTAAAATAGACTTATTATGCTTGATTCTCTAGCATTCTTCAAATTTAATCATCAATGCACAATTAACTATGATTTGTTCTAAAACATATCAATAAAAATCATAAATCATTAGAAATTTCATCCTAATTAATATTATGAGAATAATACTTAAGATCAAGACTAATTTTAGGGTTTTGAGAATTATGCAAAAAGTTAGACACTATTACCCCCACACTTAAGATGTACATTGTCCTCATTGTACAAAGATAGATAATGAAATTTATGTGCCAAATCAAGAAGATAAGTGGGGAAAATAATACTCCCTAAAATCTGGATGATCCCAAGCGTCTTTGGTGGAGGTGATGGTATTTTTTATGGGCCCGGTGGAGTGGCTACCAAGAAGCAATTTGCTGGATGAAGAAATTGGGTTTCCTGTGAAGATATAGCCAAGAGATCTAGAGAAATAATAATATACTAGTAATAAATTTAAAGATTAAGGAAATAAAAAGAAGGAGACTAAGAAGAAAACTGAAATTGAAAGAAAAGACTAATGGACTAAGAAGTCCTTATTGTTGGATGGTTTGCGAAGTGGGTGTGACCTCGAAGGCTGTGGTGTGTGATTCCCTAGCAGCCTTTAGAACCTAAAACCAAGAAACTAATATGAAATAAATTAAATTAAGTAGAAAAGAAGTGTAGATAAGGAAAATAAAGGAGACGAGAAAAGAAAAATAGAACCAAAAAGGTTTTCGAGACCCTTGGCGTGTCAATTAAGTGAAGCTACCGGCATGAACTCATGTTGAGGTCTCCTCTGATGAGATAATGCTTACGTTTCTTCGACATGATCTTTGCGTTTGCTCAAGTGTCTTGGATCTTTTCTATGAATAGGGAGAAAAATTTGAAAGAAAAGAGAAAGAAGGAATAAGAAAAAGATGGGACAAAGAGGCCGGGGTGTGGGGATTTAAATAGGATTTCAAATCAGCGCGTTCCCACCCTCGTGTATCGAGGTGTGTCGATTCACACGGCGTGATCAGACGGCCGTGTTGTGGGGTGTGTTGTCCTTCCACGCCTGTTTTGTTGGTTTGCACGCCGTTCCTAAAAAGCCAGTATAAGAGCACAGTTGGAATGTACGGGCGTGGTCTGTCCGTGCTAAATAAGCTAGTATCTTAACATGGCTGTGAGGCACAACCGTGCTATTTTTGTCAGTGCTCGTGTTGTGGGTGGTTGGATCCGTGACGTTGGGGGGTGGTTGGACTAACTTGCACGGCTCTGCTCTGTCAGTGTGGTAGTTCTGGTGGTCCACACGGCCACGGGCACGGCCGTGTGTAAGGTCGTGTGGCCTAGAAATCTGCACTTTTATGTTAGTTTTCAATGAAATAATTAGGACAGAAAGATGGAAAGAAAAGAAACTAAAAGTAAAAATTGTTAGTGTTCGGGTTGCCTCCCGAAAAGCACTCATTTATAGTCTTGAGCTAGACCATTCTTGTGTTGAAGATTTCAAGGAGGTTTAAAGGTTTGAATATCTTCCCTCATGTCTGTAGTTATTCTTTAATGAAAAAATTGGGGTCGATAAGTGTTTACCTTGGAATTTATGAATATTGGATTGCTTACATCGACCGTGTCGTGGGGGAAGATTTCGTGTACCTCATATTTTATTTTAAAGTGATTCGATGTCCCTATGAGCTATTCTGGCGGTCCCTCTGATTTTACTTCGTGTGGATTCGTCTTTTCTTGTGTCTTTTGCTCTTCTAATTTGTCGACCTTAAGTGTACGTGATTCTTTTATGTCGACTAAGATGCTATGGTTTGACTCAGATTTGATGTCGTGTGGTGTTTCCTGCAATGAAGGTTGAATAATTTGATTATCGACTAGAGTAATTTATGTACCTTCATCATTCATGGCTCTGGCTGAGTTGAGAGTTTGAAGATTTATTGATTCATCTCCCATGCGAAGTATGAGTTCTCCTGTGGCAACATCAATCTTAGTTCTAGCAGTTGCTAGAAAAGGCCTTCCTAAAATCAAGGGGATTGAGTTATCCTCATCCATGTCTAAAACAACAAAGTCTACTAGGAAAACAAATTTATCGATTTTGACTAGAACATCTTTAATAATCCCCTAGGGATTCTAACAGTTTTATCAGCTAGTTGAATACTCATCCTTGTTTGTTTAGGCTTCCCTAGACCTAGTCGTTTAAACAGTGCATAAGGCATGACATTTATACTTGCCCCTAAATCAACTAACGCATTATCAATAGTCAAACTACCAATTAAGCATGGAATCATAAAACTCCCTAGATCTTTTAGTTTTTGTGGTAGCTTGTTCTGTAGCATTGCTGAGCATGTTGCATTTAATTCCACATGGTGCTCTTCATCTATTTTGCGTTTGTTCGTCAAGAGCTTGCTTAAGAATTTTCTTGCATCGGGCATCTGAAAAAGAGCTTCAAGAAGAGGTAAGTTAATATGTAATTTCTTCAAAAGTTTTAGAAACTTACTGAATTGTTTCTTTGAATCATCTTTTTTCAATGCTTCGGGATAAGGTATGCGAGGCTGGTATTCTTTGATTACCGATTTTGGCTTTTCTTGAGCTACCTCGGTCTTATCCTTCTTTTCTTGCACTGATGTGGGTCTATCTACTTCTATACCCTCTTGAGTGTAATGGCTTGGATTTTCTCTTTTGGGTTTATTTCTGTGTTACTTGGTAGACGTCCTTGGTGGCGTTCAAAAATTAGCTTTGTTAGGTGTCCCACTGACCTAGTAAGTTCTCCAACTTGATTCTCGAGTCCTTTCATCGACTTCTGTTGTTCATCAAGGTTTGTATTAGTCTTTTAAATACGAGATTATGTGGCTACCATGAATTTTGTCAGCATCTCTTCAAGGCTTGATTTTTTTTCCTGTGGGTAGGGCTGATTTTGATAATTTGGAGGAGGTTGCTGCCTTTGAATTCCTTGATTTCCTTGTCCTCCCCACGAAAAATTTGGGTGGTTCCTCCAACCTGGGTTATAAGTATTACTATAAGGATTATTATTGATCTGAAATTGTTACCTATATAGTTTGTCTGCTCATTTTCTGCTCCTGGTTGGTAGGGTGGGTACTCACCATTCGCCACATTCCCGCTTGCTTCGCATTACATTACTGGATGCACCTGCGAAGAACATAAATTATCAAGCTTTATGTTCATTAACTGCACCTGTGTTGATAGCATTGTCACTACGTCTATATTGAAAACTCCGGCTGATTTTTTCGGTTTTTCCCTTGTGATTTGCCATTGATAAGTGTTTAATGACATCTCCTTAATAAAATTGTAGGCTGCTTCAGGAGTTTTGTTGTTCAGAGTTCCATTGGCTGATGAATCAATCATTTGCCTTGTTGAAGAAATCACACCATTGTTGAAAGTTTGGACTTGAAGCCACAAAGGTAATCCATGGTGTGGGCATCTTCTTAGGAGATCCTTGTATCTTTCCTAAGCATCATATAATGTTTCTGCGTCATTCTGCACAAAAGAAGATATGTCATTCCTAAATTTGGCTGGTGGAAAATACTTTAAAAGAAATTTTTCGGTCATTTGGTCCCATGTGGTGATTGACCCTCATTGTAACAAGTTCAACCACTGCTTTGCTTTATTCCTTAATGAAAAAGGAAATAACCGAAGACGTATGGCATCATCAGAAATGCCATTTATTTTGAAAGTATCACAGAGCTCTAAGAAATTAGCTATATGAGTATTTGGATCTTCATCCTGCAATCTGACAAATTGAACAAACTGTTGAATCATTTGTATTGTGTTAGGTTTTAATTCAAAATTATTAGCAGCTATAGCAGGCCTAACAATACTAGATTCTGCTCCTATCAAATTAGGTTTAGCATAATCATACATAGTACGCGGAGCATTCTGATCTTGCGCATCAGGCGGATTATTTTCGGCCATCCCTTCAGTAGGATTGGATCTGTTTTGTTGTTCTTCTCTTTAGTAGTCTAGAGCTCGTCTAGTTTCTCTGTGACTTCTGCGAGCGGTAGCTTCAATATCACTATCGTATTCTAATGGTCCTCTAGGGTTTCTTCTAGTCATAAACTAGAGGTACCTTGCAATTTTAATAAAGAAAGAAGATTAGTAAAATTAGAACTTTAATAAAAATTAGAAATAATGGCTAAAGTAATAAAAATAGAGCTTTTGTAATATTTTAGAAATCCCCGACAACGGCGCCAAAAACTTGATCACTGCAAAATAGTCTAGTTTTAATATTTATAAAAGAGTGATCGAACCTATAGGTATTGTGACAACGAAAGAGGCAAGCGCACCTATCGAGCGATGAGTATAGCTCGAGCAAGAATATCTTATCGAACCCAAGGAACCTAAAAGTACTACTACTCACTTTCTTCCTATTATTTAGCCTTAAATATGGAGTGATTAATTAACTTATCTAAGAGTAATGAAATACTTAAAATAAATGCAAAGACAAAAGAATAAACTAGGAAAAGACTTTGGAAAACTTAGTTGATAAAGATGATACCCTTGGGAAGAATCCACCTATGACTTCACTTATTATCTAACTTTCAATTCATATGATTTCTTTTACTTAGCTTGATCCGTGAGACTTCCTAACCTATATTAAACCTTCTCTCGAAGCGAATAACGTCTAACCTTAGGTTAATTAGTGGAACTCTCGTTCTCTTATAATAACCCCCTAAGGAAGTAGTAAATCGATCAATGGACTCCCATATTAGGTTTCACCCTAATCTGACAAAATCTCGTAACCCTATCTCTAGGCGCCCGATCAACTCCACTTAATTATGCTAGATCTACTCTTAGGCAGGGTCTATTCCTCCTCCACCTAAGCACATCAGATTAAATTAAGCCACATAATTTAGAATAAACTAAGTATTTATCATATAAATCAATAAATCAAATAACAAAATCCATCATAGGTTTTATCCCCTTCAAGTATCTGAAGGATTTAGTTCATAATAAAATAAGAAAACATCTCAAGAGAAAAGATAAAACAAAACATAAGAAATCCCTAAAACCCCCTGAAGGAATTGAAGGAGAGATCCTCCGTCTTGTGTAGAACTCCGACTCTTCGAGATGGATCAACTAGCTATCTTCGAGTAATTCCCTAAACGAGTAAAACTCTAGCAGAAAACTCTGTTAAAATCGGATCATTCTGAATTGCTACCTTGGATTGTTTATATAGACGTTTGGGATGCTTTACTTTGCTCCTAAGTACTCGTAATTCAAGTGAAATTCATCCTAACTGCTTAAGTGGACTTAGGATTGTGTTTCTTGGGCTCCAAGCATCCAATTGAGTGAAATTTCTCTTTCCATGGCAAGGGCACGGCTAAAACACGCGTGTAAATCGTGGTCCAGCTCGTGTCTCTATTATGTTGATTTAGGCACGCACTGCAATATGACACGCCTGTGCAATATCTAGGTCAATGAGGCACGGTCGTGTGTTGTGCAATCTAAATATTGTGGCACGACCGTGTGGCATGAATTACTTCTTGGGTTGGCCCCTTTTGGGCACGACCATGTACATCGCACCTTTTACATAAATTAAGGTCCAAAAGCATACTAAATGTAGGTGTTGGGTTATTTTTTCAATGTCATACGGAGAAAGAAGTGTTTTGTATGGTGTTGAAGGACGAGACACTAAAAATAGGCCTATGTAATTTTGTAAATCGAATGGTGTCTTATGTATTATGAATGTATGTACAATCTAAATATTGAGCATTTTGGAAACGAAATGTTAAGTTTGAAAGAGGAAACTAAAACAAGGTGGCATGAAGTGACACAAACATAGGCTTGTTTAAGTGGCCGCACCACTTCGACTTCTTAGGTTGGCCCACTTTGGTGATTCTCATTTTAAACTCGTTTTTGGCGATTGAGGTCCTTTTTATCCTTGGGTGCTTTCCGAGTATAAGACATGAAAAGAAAGGATTAAGAGCACCTTTTACATAAATTAAGGATAAATTCATCCAAAAGCATACTAAATGTGGGTATTTCCTATTAGTGATCTTTGGATACTTGAAGGTTCTCCGATATAGTGCTTTGGATTTCAAGGATCTAGGTGAGTAACACTTTGACATTGCCAAAGGCCATTTAATAGTGATTAAGTGTTAAAATCGATCTAACATATGATTATAGGGATCTCGTGAGCACCTAAGACAAAAGATCATTTTCGGGATTTAAGATTTGGAAGGTAAGCACATAGGTATTCGCCAAGGCCTATTTTGGATATCTAGATCTATCTCTTACTTTGTTTAAAAAGTCGAAACTAACCTATGTGGAGATCCGGTGTTTGGCCGAATACAAGGAGGAGAATAGCAAAGTTTTGGATAAGCAAATCGGCATTAAGGTAAGTTTTAGTGCACAAATCCTACTAGGATTTGGTTTTATGGAGAATGAGTTTTTCATTAAATCTTTAATATGGGCGAATGTAGGGAGTTAAAGATCTAAGATGTTCAAGTGAAATTGTTAAGCGAATGGTGTACCTACCCTAAGTTTTAATATGTCATGGCTATGATTTAAATTAAATATGTTATTAAGAATGTGAAAATATGGCTAAAGTACCATGCAATGGTACAAAGTACCAGTGTACGTTCCTACTCCTACTAGGATTATGAATATATGTTATTTTAACATGTGAAAAGTGATAAGAATGTGAATTAAGGCATGATTTTGCATAATATGTATGATATATGAGGGCATATGGGTTCTATGAAAGGGGATGTTAATGTGGTGATGGTGTGACCTGAATGTGGTGGACGATAAATGGTGTTGAAGGACATAAAGGTCCGAATGCGTATGCATCAAATATATCGCGATGTGTAAGTCTTAAAGATCGAAGACTATATGGCTTAAAATCGCATGACTATCACATATTGATGCAAGACTTACTGCCAGTTGCTATGCGGTGTTGTATGTTGAAAAAGGTGACGGCTTCTATAATTGAACTGTCAAATATAATGAAAGGTATTTGTGGTAAAGTTTTGAACATTCAAGAACTTGAGAGACTACAAGATCGAGCCGCATTGACTTTATGCAATCTAGAGAAGATCTTCCCGCCTTCATTCTTCACTATTATGGTGCACTTGTTAATTCATCTCCCACGTGAAGCAATACTTGGTGGACCCATTTTCTATCGATGGATGTATCCCATTGAAAGGTCTTACTTTATTTGCAAAATATTCCTTCATTCACCTCAATGCCTTTAGTTGCAACTTTTGATAATGTTGTATATCGTGTTTAGGTTCCTATCCAAATTGAAGTCATACTACCGTAATAAGCGCTATTCGGAACGATCAATTGCCGAGGGCTACTTGGTAGAGGAATGTATGACTTTCTGTTCGAGGTATTTGGAAGATGTTGAAACAAGAATGAACAGACCAACTAGAAATGCTGGGCTCACAGATCATAATTTGGCTGAAACTTATTTATTTCAAAGTTTCGGAGAACTGATCGGCAAAGTCGAAATTGCAGAATTAGACGATAGATCGTGGGTCCAAGCACATCGATACGTTCTTTTTCATCACGATTCAATGGAACCATTTCGGAAGTAAGTTCTAGAATTTGATAAATACTCATCAATTATAATTTGTTTATCTTCAAACAAAGTAAAACTTTTTTGACCGTAGTGAGTACAAACAAATATTAAGAGCTCGTTCACGATCCTGAAGATTAAATCGACTAGAAATTAATAAGTTGTTTGTAGAATCATTCCATGAATGGTTAAGCCAAATGGTATGCAATTTAAGTTTTCATTGACAAGTAATAATGTTTTCTCAGAACATTCATAATTACTCGATTTACTTTCAATTCCATAGGTTTGGAGTCGGAATGAAGTAAATGACGAAGTTAAATGGCTTTCACAAGGTCCAAATAGAATAGTGAAAAGATATAATGCCTTCCTCAACAACGGATACATATTTCATACAAGGTATCGCGAGAGATTGAGGAGAACCCAAAATTGTGGAATTGTGGTTAATTCTTCAATTACAAGTTATGCTAGTGCTAGGAACAGTAACCCTGTCGAGGGGAATTTGGAGTATTACGGACTTATTACTGACATCACTGAGTTGGATTATTACGGGAAATGCAAAGTTGTCTTATTTTGAGGTTATTGGGCTGATATGAATACGGCTCATGAAATTAAAAGCGATCAATATGGCTTTACAATGGTGAATTTCTCTCGATTGATTCACATCGGAGAACAAGCGATGGACGAGCGGATGTGTTTTCTTCTCAAGTTAAACAAGTTTTTACTCAGAAGATCCAACGATGAGGGTTGGTACGTTGTACTTGAAACACCCCTAGAGACTTGTTTGACATTGGCGGTGGAAGTAGAGATGACATAGTCGAAAGATCGAAACTTTTCCTTTTCGAACAAAACTTAAATGAAAATATCCTAGTACTAGTCAACAATTTCAATGGGTTCGTCAAGGCGTGGACGAAGATATTTGAAATATGATTTAGTAAGATTTTACGATTTATTATTTATATGTAATATTATAATTTTAATGTTGATCATGTTATATAATTTAACTATTTTAAATGTACTATTATTATTGTTATTTGTTACTAAAATTTTGAACTATTTCATGTGTATTGCAGGAAAAATGCCTAGAAGACGATTACGAGATTTAAATATTGTCCACAATACTCCAAATTCAGAAGAAGTAAATAGTGTAGAGCAAATAGTTGTTGGATCTTCTACTCTGCGGACATAGATGGCGAGCCTCTGAATTTCAAAGTAATGTTAAGTTTATTTTAATGCATGTTGAATATTATTATTGATTCATTTTTTTAATTTTAATATAATAATATATCATTTTTAATTTGAAGGTGGTGGGGACGCAGAGGCGAGGGCGTACTTTGCTTAAAGATTTATCGACATAGAGCACGTCGGCGTGTTAAAGTAAGGAGAAACAATCATGGCCACTGTTGGATCTGAAGCTCATTGTTAGCAGGCTATTTGGGCATTTTAGCACGAAATGCCAATATGTTGCCCATTAATTACGAATCATGGCATCACATACTGCGCCAACAAAATCGGGCTTTGGATAATATTAAGGTAACAAAACGTGAATGTAATTTATAATACTTTAATTTAACTTTCGTTTATATTAACTTTTAAACTATTTTTGTTAGGAAAAATGGAGAGACAATAAAAGCACGCTGAAAAACAATATTTTAAGAAAGAAATAAGCCTCAACGAAAAATTAAGCAATGTTCACGAGAATGTTAAGGTACCAATAGGAAGATCAAGTTAGATTCGGAATTCAAAGAAAGGAGAGGTATTACGTTCTTTTAAAGTTTTATAAATTTTAGGTTTATAATATTTATTATATACATAATTCAAATTCCATTATGTAGGACCGTGAGCGAGTTGGAACAAGCGTGAGCAAAAACAAAAATTCACGCACACGGTAGAGTTCGGAAGTTTTGCTCGTGTAGGTGAGGCCGAGGTATTATAATTTATTATTTCTTTCATATATAATGACTTTATACTATTAAATTATATTTTTTCTACTATAATGTAGGAAGCTTCATGCGGTGAAAAAGTTGGGCGCCTTGACTTTTTGACATTACGCATAGGAAGAAGGATGGATCTCCGATGACATCCAAGCTTCGAAATTTTGGTATATTTACTTACTAAAATTTGATTTATTATAAATATTTATAATGTTTAATTACAATAGTTTAATTCATCGTTTGTAGTTTTAAATTTATAATTTTAAGTTATGTTGCATTCCTTTTATTATATATTTCGTTTCTAACTCTTTAATTGATTTATTAGGATAAACTAAAGGAGAAGAAGGACAAGCATGAAGTGGTCGCTTTGTGCGATAGTTACATTAATCTCGAGGAGATTGATAACAGCATTATTACCGATGTTTTGGGTCCTGAAAGGTCGATCGCTTCGATTGATACTTCTATTAATCTTGAGTATATTTATAACATAATTATCACTAATGTTTTGGGTCTTAAAAGGTATGGTCGGGTTCGATGTCAAGGTTCTGGTGTTACCCGACCCAATATGTAACACCCCAAACTAGGTCTATGCGTCAAGACGAGATTTGGTTTGTCACACAGATCGAACATTCTTTTAATCTTTCTAATGATTTAGGTGAATCGGTACTACAAAACCTTTTGAAAATAAAGTTTAATAAAAACCAAGAGAAATGATTTAAATTCGATGAATTTAAGAAACATTAGTTGAAATATTGTCATTTAGTATTTAATTATCAAAAACCTTAAAGAAATTTTAAAAAATTTCAAAAGAATTTTAAAATAAAAATAGTTAAAGAATCTCATATGTTTTAAAAAAAAAACAAAGTATTTTAAAGATCATTATAGGATTAACATAAACCCATATTAAATATCAAAATAAAATTTAAATCCATCCACACATAAAAATCCATAAAATATTAATAGAGGACTTATTACATCATATCCAAAATAGCAATTTAAAGAAAGTACTTAATAAAAGTTCAAAGTTTATAAAACCCATGTGTGTAGTATGGCCTCCACGAAGTCATTCTCGCCCAAGTCACGTCAATTTCCATTACATGATGGAAAATTTAAGGGAGTGAGTTACTTAGAACTCAGTGTATAACTCACTTACTATATCCACTAGGCCAGATCATCAAGTCATAATTTTGGGCTTGAGCCCAACAACAGATTTAACAATATAATAAATGAAATTCATGCAAAATGAAATTTCTCAACCAAACCTAATTTCCATCCGCTACACACCACCCGTACCAACCATCACACCTGTGGGGATCAAGTCAACCCACCCGCCAACACACCAATTATAGGCATAAAGCCATTTTTAATAATGTTGTGGTGCACCACCAAACTAGATTGTGACAAAGTCAAGAACTAGAGGCATTAAGCCATTGAAATATTTGTGGCAGAGCCACCGAACTAGATTTTGGCAACAGGCCTTTCTTCTCTTCATCATTTTTCCCAACCCATGTAAACATGTATGCATAACAGTCTATATACATATGATATTTTAGCACAAAGCCCAATTTACATGTAAATCAATATTTCAAGTTTTTATTATGGCCCATAATACAAAATAACATTTAGCCCATTTAGCAATCTAACACTTTGGTCCATTTAACGATCTAGCAGATTTTCGGCCCATTTAACGATCTAGCAGATTTTTTGGCCCATTTAATGATCTAGCAGATTTTTCGGCCCATTTAACATGAGACATAAAATTTACAATTTACCAATTACTCATTGAGGGCGTTTTCATAA
Organism: Gossypium rotundifolium; assembly: GCA_025506655.1. Taxonomy (NCBI): domain Eukaryota; kingdom Viridiplantae; phylum Streptophyta; class Magnoliopsida; order Malvales; family Malvaceae; genus Gossypium; species Gossypium rotundifolium. The sequence goes on along the minus strand of CP106732.1, from coordinate 112,782,161 downwards.
ATTTCACAACTTTAACAGTTTTCATGTATTTTCACAAAAATACTAATTATTACGTATTTTTTTTCGATTTTGTCATCTTTACGATTTTTCTCAATACTTATGGTATAGCATCTAACCCAAGATAAGTGTGAAGTTACACACCTAGTTATTGTGAGTACTAGACTTTCCCGCTCGTCAATACCTAATCGTAACACGATAAATTAGCATATTATTATTTATTAAAACTACACTATTGATAAACGATCTAAATCTTTACCCTTAGGATTTCAAACCACTTCTATTTTTGGTTTCTTCCCGATTGTTGGTTCGTTGCCCGATGAGAATCCACGAACGAACAAAGGTTCGGAATCGAATGACTTCAAACAATTGGTTCTCCTCGGATGAGGTCCATAACCCGATGGAAAATCTCGGATTCCCAAAATAGCCCTTCGTTTATACTTAGGGGATTAGCGAGCGCCCTCTTTTGAAGACTATTCACCGCTATGTAACACCCCAAACCGGTCTATGCGTTGAGACTAGATTTGGTTTGTTACATGATTCGAACTATTCTTAAATCCTTAATGAGTTGAAAAACTACAATATTGTTTACTGAGTTTAAAATTTGTAGAGTATTAGATTTTGATAAATATTTAAAATCATTAGTTGAAAATCATTGTATTATCTAAAACCGTTAGGAAATTTGTTAAAGAGTTAGCAAGAAAAAGAATTATTTATAAAAGAATTCCTTATACTTTGAAAACCCAAGTTCATTTTAGTAAAGCATCATAAATCATGACCCATGATTTAAAAGCCCAAATAAAGTTTAAATTCCACACACATAAAATCCATAAGTTATTTATAGAGGCCATTTATTACAACATCCCAAAATAGTAAAAATAATAATTAAAAGTTCGAATTTAAATAACCCTTATTTAGCGGTATGGCCTCCACGAAGTCATCCTCATTAAGTCCACATCGGTTTCCATTACGAGATGGAAAGAAATTAAAGGGTGAGTTACTTAGAACTCGATGTGTAACTCACTTACCACCATTATTGGGCAGATTGTCAAGATATTATGTTGGGCTTGAGCCCAATCGAATTCAACAATATAACATGAATTTAAAATAATTAATAATGCATGAAAAATGAAATTCCCAACCCAAACCTAATAACCATCCGCTAACACCCGTACCAACCATCACACTGTGGGGATCAAGTCAACCCACCCGCCATCACACCAATCGTAGGCATTAAGCCTTTTATAATTGTGGCATAGCCATAGAACTAGAGGCAATAAGCGATATTGTGGCGAAACCACCGAACTAGAGAGCAATAAGCCGATATTGTGGCGAAACCACCGAACTAGAGGCAATAAGCCGATATTGTGGCGAAACCACCGAACTAGAGCAATAAGCGATATTGTGGCAATGGCCATTCTTCTCTTCATAAATCCCACCCATGCAATTATACATGTACTTTAAAAATATAAAATTTATTATCAATACATAACATGGTGGGTTTTATCAATGACATTTCATTTGGCCCATAATTATAGCAATTTATCCATTTAGCAATTTAGTGGGCTTTGGCCCATTTACCAAACTAGAGCGTTTTGGCTAAATTTTAACGAACTAGAGTATTTATGGCCCAATTTATCGAACTAGAGTATTCTGACCCATTTTCACGAACTAGAGTATTTACGGCCCATTTTCACGAACTAGAGTATTTACGGCCCATTTTCACGAACTAGAGTATTTCGGCCCATTTTCACGAACTAGAGTATTTACGGCCCATTTTCACGAAACATCAAATTTTCATAATATCAATTAATTTCTTGAGGCGTTTTGAAATTTTCACGATTTAGTCGCTTTTCGTATTTCGTCAAAATATCAATTTTGTGCTTTTACCGATCTAGTCGTTTTACGATTTTTCTACCATACCGAAATTTGACATACAACCCTAAAATAATGAGGGTGAAATTACACACCTCGATCCGTGAGTATTATCCCTTCTCGCTCCTCGGCACCTAAAATATATTTCGATTCGTTAGACAACTAATTACATAAAAATAATCTTATTTGTTAATGGATCCAAAATCTTACCCTCTTGATTTTGAATCACTTGATTTTCGGTTTTCCTTCGTTTATCGATTCACTAGCAGCGAGAATCCACCAACGATATACTTGACTCAGAGGTTCGTACTACTTCAAATAATGGACTTCTTTGGAAGATGGCCCACAACCCGTGGAAAATCCGGATTGCGAAACCGCTCTTCGTTTGAATGGGATTCTGAGATCCACCCTCTTACGATAACTAAACACCGCCCTTTTCTTCCCTATCTTGGCGGTCTTCAAGATCCAAAAGAATTTAGTTAGTTCTAAAATAATATCAATAATACTAGAGATTTAAAAGTAGGATTTCCTTACCAAAATGAAACGTTTCCAACGTTTCCACGATTCTCCGATCACTTGAATTCCAATCTCGTTATTGCACTAAATAATAACGAAATAAGCGTTATTAGTATGAATGCTATATCAATCCAAAAGACTCTCAAAAATCCTATGATATTCGGCCATAATATCACTAATCAATAAATCAAAAAAATGGGAGAAACCCTTACCTACTTCCCACGGACGAAAAGCAAGATTAAGAATGATGTTTAATTGATGGAAGATTGGCTATAAATGATTAAGAATGGAAAAATAATTTTTGGCTTATAGGCACAATAACATTCGACCAAGAGAGTGAAGATGGAAGAATTTTCGATTGAAAAGAAATAGTATAAAACGAAAGGATGATGGTGATGATGTTTTGATTTCAAGGAGATTAGAAGAAAAGAAAAGAAAAATAAGAACTTTAGGTCTTTGGTATATTCGGCCATGGCAAAGAAAAAAGAAAAGAAATTGATTTTGGTATAGGTGATTTGGCACAAGAAGAAAGAGGCACAAGAATTGGTTATCAAGATAAGAAAAGGAATGACCAAATGGTCACAAAACTTTGGCTTAACCAAGTGCAAAAATTGACCAAATAGGGATATTGAAAGGAGAGGAATAAAATTTACGCACAAAGTGCAAAGGTTAACCAAAGAGAAAAGAATGAGATTTTGCCAACTAACAAAATTTTGGCTCTCCTCCCCTACCAATATTGCCGTCCAGCCTATGGTCAATTGGCCATTATTTCTTTCAAATTTTCCCTAGATAAGTGCCTTATGTCCCCCTATCTTTCCTTAAACTTTTGATTCCATACCATATGTTAGTTGTTACCTTAATCTCTTGATACACTAACCAAAAATACATGGTCAACACCTTCCTTATATGTCCCTTGCCGACACTTCATAGCCATGAGCGAGAAAATTAAAACAAAAATTTTATCTAGGTGCTATACAAGGGATTCGAACCTCTTCCCTCTTACTTGAACCCATCGCCATTCTCCACCATGCCATATGCTCATTTTATGACACTTTAAGCACATAATTTAGCTTAAGTCTTAATCACCTTTGTTTCACTTCAATAAATTCCCAATAATAAATTTTATTCTTCTCCAATTTATGCTTTACCCTCTCTAGGACTTTAATAAACACTAAAATAAAAGAAAAAAAAAATTTTCCTTTAACATCTAAACACCAAAATCATGCCAATTTAAATACTCGATTTTTAGGGTGTTACAACTCTACCCTCCTTAAAGAAAATTTAGTCCTCGAAATTTACAGTTGAAAAAGGTGAGGGTATTGTTGCCGAATTGCATCCTCTGGCTCCCCGTAGCTTCTTCCACTCCGTGGTTCGCCATAGAACTTTAACTAACGACACGGTTTTCTTCCTTAGTACCTTGACATCTCGGTCTAGGATTTCCTTGGTTCTTCTTCAAAGGACAAATCTGAATTCACTCAATTCTTCTACCGGTATAATGTGCAAAGGATCCGACCTATAACGCCTCAACATGGAAACATGAAAGACATTGTGAATTTGATTTAACTCAGGAGGTAACTCAATCGATATGCCCTTGGACCAACACGCTTGACACGATAAGGTCCAATATATCTAGGACTTAGCTTGCCCTTCCTTAGAATCGAAGATCTTTTCCAAGGAGATACCTTGAAAACCCGATCTCCACACTATACTCGATGTCCCTCCGCGGATCTGCGTCGACTTACATCTATCGAGGCTTCTTTCAACCGTGCTCGAATAACTTTTACCTTATCCTCGGTCTCGGATATCATCTCGGGACCTAACATCATCTTTCGCCCAACTCGGTCCAACAAATAGGAGAGCGACACTTACGACCATACAATGCCTCGTAAGGTGCCATCGAATGCTAGGCGATAGCATTTGTTGTTATCATAAATTACGCGGTGGTAGATAATCCTCCCAACTACCCACGAAGTCGATTACATCCTCTTAACATATCTTCCAATATCGAATTACTCTTTCCGTGACCATCGGTGAGGATGAAAAGCCGTCTTGAAATTCAACTTTGTTCCCAAGGCTTCATGCGAGCTTTCGAATCGTGATGTAAACCTAGGGTCCCTATCCGATATAATAGATCTGGTACCCCATGTAACCTCACAATTTCGGATCGTAAAGTTTCGCCAACCGCAAAGAATAATCCGTCTGGCGGCAAGAAATGGCGGTCTTCGTCAACCGATCAACAATTACCCAAGCGGAATTTTTCTTAGTAGGTGTTAACGGTAACCCACTAACAAAATCCATAGTTATCCTCTCCCATTTCCAAAGAGGAATCTTTATCGGTTGTAACAATCCAGACGGTAATTGGTGTTACGCCTTCACTTGCGACAAGTCAAACATTTTCCCACAAACTCGTAATCTCACGCTTCAACCACGGCCTGTCATTCACGGAGATCTCGATACATCTTATTTCCTCCGGGATGCATAGCATAAGGGCTACTATCGCCTCCGTAGAATCGATTGCCTCAAATCTAGATCCTTAGGCATGCATACTCTCCTCGAAAGCACAACACACCTCGGTGTTTATTCCAAAATCTTCAATTTCACCATTTTCAACTTGCGAAGTAAGGGTCCCAACTTCTCATCGATGTCTGTTTTTCCTTGATTTGTTCCGACCACGGAGGCTTCACGTAGTTACGCTAACAAGCGCCATCCTCGTCTGAGACTCAAATGGGCAAATAGAGCTCTTAATTGAATACCGCCTTCCGACTTAACGCGTCGGCTACCACGTTAGCCTTTCCGGGATGGTATTCGATGGAGAAATCATAATCTTTTAACAATTCTACCCATCTTCTTTGTCTTAAATTCAACTCCTTACGGGTAAGGAGGTATTTAAGACTCTTGTGATCCGTGTAGATTATGGACTTCTCACCATAGAGATAGTGCCTCCAAATCTTTAGAGCAAAGACAACGGCATGACTAACTCCAAATCATGAGTAGGGTAGTTTACTTCGTGTGGCCTCAATTGACGAGAAGCATAAGCCACCACCTTTCCATTTTGCATCAACACACAACCTGGACCGTGTGAGGCGCATCACAATAAGCAGTGAATTCTTTTAGGCCTCTCATTTGAATCAAAAGCTGGAGCTTCATCGGGATCTTCTTCAATTTCTCGAAACTCTCTTCTTTGCTTTTCGGTCGGATATCGGAACTCCTTTACGCAACAATTTAGTTAGGGTGCGACAATCAACGAAAACCCTCTACAAAGCGTCTATAGTATCCGGTAAGCCTAAGAAACTCAATTTCAGCTATTGATGTTGGTGGTTTCCAATCGAATAGCCTCAATTTTCGAGGATCTACCCTTATTCCTTGGTGATACTACATGACCAAGAAAAGTCACCTCCTTTAGCCAAAATTCGCATTTACCAAATTTGGCATACAATTGCTTATCACGAAGTAGTTGTAATACTATCGCAAATCTTTGGTCATGTTCCTCCTCATTTCTCGAATAAACCAATATATCATCTATGAACACTACCACAAACCGGTCTAAATATGGTTGGAAGACTCGGTTCATCATGTCCATAAATGCAATTTGGTGCATTGGTTAATCAAGCGGCATCACTACAAACTCATAGTGTCCGTAGCGTGTCCGAAATCTTTGTCTTATAGATGTCCGCTTCTTTCACCTTAATTTGGTGATAACCCGACCTTAAATCAATTTTGGAAAAGCTGAAGCTCCCTTCAATTGATCGAGCAGTCGTCAATTCTCGGCGAGAGGATACCGATTCTTGATCGTCAATTTATTCAAGCGCACGTAGTCAATGCACATACGCATCGATCCATCCTTCTTCTTGACGAACAAAGCTGGTGCTCCCCCGGAGACACACTTGGTCGAATGAATCCCGATCCGGCAATTCTTGAATTTGAGCTTTGAGCTCGACCAACTCCTTGATTGCCATTCTATAGGGAGCAATGGACCTTTGGGCCGTCGAGCAAAAGCTCAATGCCAAATTCTACTTCCGATCTGGAGGTATGCGGGAAGTTCTTGGAAATACATCGGAAATTCCTTCACCGTCCTCACATCATTCACGGATAATTCCTTGGCATCCAAAGCACGAGATAAAGGCTAGGAATGCTCCGTACCCTTTCGCACCAACTTCTCCGCTTTTAATGCGAGATACCACATTTGCGAGATAGTTCTTTCGTTCACCAATCATTATGATTTCCTTATCATCAAGGTCCTTCTTGTCATTCGTTTTTCAATACGGTCCAATTGCTTAGATGGTTAACCAACCGATCCATGCCCGAATGAGATCGAACTCGCGAAAGGTAGTTCCATCAAATTTGCTAAGAATACTTCCTCTTGGATTTTTAAAGTGCGTCTTTAAATATTTTATTACGATTCTTGTTGTCCTAAGGGTGATTCTTGTCATCTCATTTTCGATAATTTGATTCTAAATTGATTTCGGATATGGCACTAGATACATATGAATGAGTAGAGCCAATATCTATTAAGGCAATAACGGTACATCAAAATGAAGAACGTGCAGTTATCACATCAGTGCATTGCCGTCCTCATGGCGTCTAGCTGCATAGACCGGACCGGTATCTTGCATCGCATTTCCTCTATTACCATTGCCTCGACCGGTGCACCTTGACCACGACCAGCCCCATTACCACCACGACACGGTCCACGACCTCTCGGTGGCTGCTGATTACCCTGGCCGTTGTGCATCATTATTACGGACTTCTTGAGTCGTATCCATTCGTCGAGGACAACTTTTGTCTTGATGTTCCATTGAACGCATTTGTAGCATGCACCGTTTTCCTCGGCATTCCCCAAAATGCCTTTTCCCACTCGGTGCAATCTCGACTTGATTATTTGCTCTGGGGTTACGCCTTGGCGATTCATCATTTGGGGTTTCTTACGGAATCTCTTGGAAGAACGGTGTTGTGTCTCTCTCTTGTTTGGGATCTTTCTCGGTTACTGCGTTCGAGTTCTTAGCCTCTTGGCTATTTTGGCCTTCTCCACAAGAGTCGAAAAATTTCTAACTTCTTTGCGAACAATCGAACCCTCACTCATCATTAAGTCCATCCTCGAAGCGTACACAGCGTTCATGATCTGTTGCTACAATTGTCCGGGCATAACGGCTCGGGCGTAAAACTTCGACTTCATATCTTGCCACGGTCTTACTTCCTTGGACAAGATTGAAATTCCTTCCTTCGGGCATCTACATAGCTCGTTCGGCGTATTTTCCTTGGAAGGCGGCTTTAAAGAATTCCCGATTAATCGGTGCGGCTTGAGTGCCCTCTCGAGCGATGAGCCACCAGCGTCGCCTCATCTCTCAATAAGGATCTGACCCTCTCGGTTTTGCTCGGTAGTGCATTCCATATCATCCATAATCCGTTCCACGACTTGAGCGATGATTCGGCCACATTTGGAGCTACACGAGACTCCTCGAAAACTTACGCATTATTCGCCTTAAGTCGCTCTGAAATTGACCCACGAGTTGTTGGCCCAATTCTAGTTCAATGACCCTTTCCAAGACTCGTAGCATTGCTTGAGTCAATGCATGATCTTCTTCCATGTGATCGCGTGATCCGGTCTCACTTTCTATTGGCGAGTCGTCCACTTACAGCATATGATTTGGTGCTTGGTAGTAGCACCTCGGCCTCTACCACGGCCACGTCTACGCGTCCACGACCACGTCCTCTTGTACTCATGATTGCTTGTTCGTTTATCGATTACAAGTTTTATGAATCGAAATTTTGTTTGGTGTTTATTAACGATATTTTATGAGATTTGAGATATAAAGTTGTTTTTATAGCGTGTCCTATAGTCTCAATCTCTCGAGTTTTCACATCTAAAACTAGAAGTTCTAGAGTATTCCTATGATCATATCATAGTAATCATTTAAGCGATATATACTTACTTGACTTGTTGGGATGCTTGTGGTGCCATCTTGATCTTTAAAATACCATTGAGCATTTTCATACAAAATTATTTTTGAACCCAAACCACAGTAGAGTTTTTGAAGCGGCTCGATACCACTAAATGTAACACCCCAAACCCGGTCTATGCGTTGAGACTAGATTTGGTTTGTTACATGATTCGAACTATTCTTAAATCCTTAATGAGTTGAAAAACTACAATATTGTTTACGGAGTTTAAAATTTGTAGAGTATTAGATTTTGATAAATATTTAAAATCATTAGTTGAAAATCATTGTATTATCTAAAACCGTTAGGAAATTTGTTAAAGAGTTAGCAAGAAAAAGAATTATTTATAAAAGAATTCCTTATACTTTGAAAACCCAAGTTCATTTTAGTAAAGCATCATAAATCACAGCCCATGATTTAAAAGCCCAAATAAAGTTTAAATTCAACACACATAAAATCCATAAGTTATTTATAGAGGCCATTTATTACAACATCCCAAAATAGTAAAAATAATAATTAAAAGTTCGAATTTAAATAACCCTTATTTAGCGGTATGGCCTCCACGAAGTCATCCTCATTAAGTCCACATCGGTTTCCATTACGAGATGGAAAGAAATTAAAGGGTGAGTTACTTAGAACTCGATGTGTAACTCACTTACCACCATTATTGGGCGGATTGTCAAGATATTATGTTGGGCTTGAGCCCAATCCGAATTCAACAATATAACATGAATTTAAAATAATTAATAATGCATGAAAATGAAATTCCCAACCCAAACCTAATAACCATCCGCTAACACCCGTACCAACCATCACACTGTGGGGATCAAGTCAACCCACCCGCCATCACACCAATCGTAGGCATTAAGCCTTTTATAATTGTGGCATAGCCATAGAACTAGAAGCAATAAGCCGATATTGTGGCGAAACCACCGAACTAGAGCAATAAGCGATATTGTGGCGAAACCACCGAACTAGAGCAATAAGCGATATTGTGGCGAAACCACAGAACTAGAGCAATAAGCCGATATTGTAACAATGGCCATTCTTCTCTTCATAAATCCCACCCATGCAATTATACATGTACTTTAAAAATATAAAATTTATTATCAATACATAACATGGTGGGTTTTATCAATGACATTTCATTTGGCCCATAATTATAGCAATTTATCCATTTAGCAATTTAGTGGGCTTTGGCCCATTTACCAAACTAGGCGTTTTGGCTAAATTTTAACGAACTAGAGTATTTATGGCCCAATTTATCGAACTAGAGTATTTACGGCCCATTTTCACGAACTAGAGTATTTACGGCCCATTTTCACGAACTAGAGTATTTACGGCCCATTTTCACGAACTAGAGTATTTACGGCCCATTTTCACGAACTAGAGTATTTACGGCCCATTTTCACGAAACATCAAATTTTCATAATATCAATTAATTTCTTGAGGCGTTTTGAAATTTTCACGATTTAGTCGCTTTTCGTATTTCGTCAAAATATCAATTTTGTGCTTTTACCGATCTAGTCGTTTTACGATTTTTCTACCATACGAAATTTGACATACAACCCTAAAATAATGAGGGTGAAATTACACACCTCGATCCGTGAGTATTATCCCTTCTCGCTCCTCGGCACCTAAAATATATTTCGATTCGTTAGACAACTAATTCATAAAAATAATCTTATTTGTTAATGGATCCAAAATCTTACCCTCTTGATTTTGAATCACTTGATTTTCGGTTTTCCTTCGTTTATCGATTCACTAGCCGAGAATCCACCAGCGTATACTTGACTCAGAGGTTCGTACTACTTCAAATAATGGACTTCTTTGGAAGATGGCCCACAACCGTGGAAAATCCGATTGCGAAACCGCTCTTCGTTTGAATGGGGATTCTGAGATCCACCCTCTTACGATAACTAAACACCGCCCTTTTCTTCCCTATCTTGGCGGTCTTCAAGATCCAAAAGAATTTAGTTAGTTCTAAAATAATATCAATAATACTAGAGATTTAAAAGTAGGATTTCCTTACCAAAATGAAACGTTTCCAACGTTTCCACGATTCTCCGATCACTTGAATTCCAATCTCGTTATTGCACTAAATAATAACGAAATAAGCGTTATTAGTATGAATGCTATATCAATCCAAAAGACTCTCAAAAATCCTATGATATTCGGCCATAATATCACTAATCAATAAATCAAAAAAATGGAGAAACCCTTACCTACTTCCACGGACGAAAAGCAAGATTAAGAATGATGTTTAATTGATGGAAGATTAGGCTATAAATGATTAAGAATGGAAAAATAATTTTTGGCTTATAGGCACAATAACATTGACCAAGAGAGTGAAGATGGAAGAATTTTCGATTGAAAAGAAATAGTATAAAACGAAAGGATGATGGTGATGATGTTTTGATTTCAAGGAGATTAGAAGAAAAGAAAAGAAAAATAAGAACTTTAGGTCTTTGGTATATTCGGCCATGGCAAAGAAAAAAGAAAAGAAATTGATTTTGGTATAGGTGATTTCGGCACAAGAAGAAAGAGGCACAAGAATTGGTTATCAAGATAAGAAAAAGGAATGACCAAATGGTCACAAAACTTTGGCTTAACCAAGTGCAAAAATTCGGCCAAATAGGGATATTGAAAGGAGAGGAATAAAATTTCTGCACAAAGTGCAAAGGTTAACCAAAGAGAAAAGAATGAGATTTTTGCCAACTAACAAAATTTTGGCTCTCCTCCCCCTACCAATATTGCCGTCCAGCCTATGGTCAATTGGCCATTATTTCTTTCAAATTTTCCCTAGATAAGTGCCTTATGTCCCCCCTATCTTTCCTTAAACTTTTGATTCCATACCATATGTTAGTTGTTACCTTAATCTCTTGATACACTAACCAAAAATACATGGTCAACACCTTCCTTATATGTCCCCTTGCCGACACTTCATAGCCATGAGCAGAAAATTAAAACAAAAATTTTATCTAGGTGCTATACAAGGGATTCGAACCTCTTCCCTCTTACTTGAACCCATGCGCCATTCTCCACCATGCCATATGCTCATTTTATGACACTTTAAGCACATAATTTAGCTTAAGTCTTAATCACCTTTGTTTCACTTCAATAAATTCCCAATAATAAATTTTATTCTTCTCCAATTTATGCTTTACCCTCTCTAGGACTTTAATAAACACTAAAATAAAAGAAAAAAAAAAAAAAATTTTCCTTTAACATCTAAACACCAAAATCATGCCAATTTAAATACTCAGATTTTTAGGGTGTTACAATTGAAAAATAATCCCAGCAGCAGGTGAGTCAATGAGACTCCATGTGTAACCAACACTAAAATTTAATATTTCAGGCATACAATATCATACATGTTCATAAAGCATTTAAACAATATGATGCAACCCGAACCCAAACCTATATGCCAACCGCTACACACCACCGTACCATCACACTGCACAGTGGGGACTACAAAGTCAACCCTCCATCCGCTACACACCATCGAAGGCGGTCATTGCGATCGGCGTGCTCATCGCCCTTATAAAAATTCGTGGTCTTAGGTCACCACATTTAGTTATCGTGGTCTTAGGTCACCACATTCAGATTTCGTGGTCTTAGGTCACCACATTCAGATTTCATGGTCTTAGGTCACCACATTAACTTCTCCTTTTCATACAACCCATAAGCCCCCATATTATACATATCATGCAAAATCATGCCTTAATTCACATTCTTATCACTTTTCACATGTTAAAAATAACATATATTCATATTCCTAGTAGGAGTAGGAAACGTACCTTAGTACTCTTGTACCATAACATGGTACCTTAGCCATATTCACATTCTTATAAACATACACATATTAATTATTGCCATAAATCTTATTAAAAAGTAGTGTGGGTACACACACGATTAAACAACAATTCCTTTGAAATCCGAATTCGATCTTAGATCTTTAACTCCTACATTAGCCCATATTAAAGATTTAATGAAAAACTCATTGACCATAAAACCAAATCCTAGTAGGATTTGTGCACTAAACTTACCTTAATGTCGATTTGCTTATCACTCAAATCCGAAAACTTTGCTATTCTCCTCCTTGTATTCGACCAAACATTAAATCATACCACAAGTTAGTTTCGGATTTTTAAACAATTATGAAAGAGATCTAGTTATCAAAACAGGCCTATGGCCGAGTATATTTAGGCACATACCTATTTATTTTCAAATCCCGAAACTCACCGAATAACTAGGGAACACGTGGCCTATGGTGTACCTTCGGGAAAAGAACTTCTCCTTCCTCGTAATCGACTGATCCTTAGATCTATTAACTTGTTAGTTTCGGCTATTTTAAATAATTATGAACTAGATCTAAAGCACCAAAATAGGCCTTGGCCGAATATTCCTTACCTTAGATCTTGGAAATCCCGAAGGTACTATTTGACTAGGGAGATGTCGACAATAGCAGAGATCCCGGAGAACCTTCAAGTTTCGTCCAAAGATCACTAATAGGATTAATACCTTGATTTTGACAATACTAAAAGTAGAAGAATGGAAACCGAATTTTTGATCTTACCCTTACTTGAAGAAATCGACAACACCTTTGCTTTAAGTCCTTCAAAGATTCGGCTATAAGGAAACAATGATAGAGGGGTTTTTGCTTTTGGGATTTAATGGAGAAATCGGCTAGGGTTCTCTTGGTATTCGGTTTCCAAAAAAATAAAGAAGAAAACTTGAGAATTTTGGCAATGGTGGACTATAGATTGACTTAACAAATGAAAGAGAAGAGAGAGAGGAGAGCACTAAGAAATTGGCGAGAGAGAAGAGGAGGAAGAAAAATTGATGAGTAGCCTATTCTTTCCCTCTTATAGCGAAATTACTACTCGAGAATCCCTTACTTGGCCACCACTCTTCTATTTTGATTACTTTATCCTTTGAATTATCACTTTATTAAAAGAATTAATCCAACAATTATCTTTTAAAAATAATGATAAATAAATCTATTATTTATCTCCTATTTAGACGAAATTTAAAGAGAATAAAACTCTTCCCTTGGGTTCCTTAGTGCCGATCCACTTCCTGCTCTTTGTAGCAAAAATAAAACTCCTTTATTTGCTCCCCAGTGACTCGAACCTAGATCCAATACCCTTGTATGTGGCGTCACCTACACGGGCCTCAAGTGATATCTTGAGCCACTTTTCCAAGCTTTGTTTGTGTGCCAAATTCCTCCTATTAATTTTCTTAAGGCCACCTTGTCTTAGTTTCCTCTTTTACACTTAACATTTCTAAGTTTCCAAAATGTTCACTTTCCTCTTTTACGCTTAACATTTCCAAGTTTCCAAAATGTTCACTTTTCTATTTTAACTTAACATTTCCAAGTTTCCAAAATGTTCACTTTCCTATTTTAACTTAACATTTCCAAGTTTCCAAAAATGTTCATCATACATTCATAAGTCATGCCATTTCGTATAATTAAATCAAAAAAATGCATAGGCCCATTTTCAGGATGTTACAGTTCTACCCCCTTAAAATAATTTCGTCCTCGAAATTACTTACTAACGAACAATCGTACAATCTAACTCACCACACTTCGCCTTTGCTGCGCACTCTGATCTTAACAAAACTAACACATTTCTTAGATACTACCTCGACCACGTCCACTAGAACTCATTACTAACGTCGCGATTTAATCTGATTAAAAAGTTTTATGTATTAGTTCTTTGTTCCACTGTTTAACCGCGAAGAAGTTTTATGAAAAAAATTTTAGGAGTGGTTCTTTCGTATTCATACATGCACACAGTCTTTACATTCATACATCCATCAATCAATTATGAACTTTCGTTCATTCAAAGAAATGTTGAAGTTTTCATTGTTGTTGTTTTCCACTACCTAAGGGTATTTTCGTAATTTGCCCTCTGAGGGTATTTTCGTAATTTGTCAAAATAAGGTTCCTTGGTGATTTTTTCAATAAGGGTATTTTGGTAATTTTGAAATCTCGGGTATTATTTGAAATTTTGAAATTATAGGGTATTTGAGTAATAAACCGAGGTAAATTTATAAATCTTAATAAATCAAGGATATTTTGGAATTTACAAAACTTGAAGGTTGTTTACGAGAATTTGTTTTCCAAATCGGTGTTGTTGAGAAATTTTTGAAGATCGGGGTCATTCGGTAATTTTGTAACTTCGGGGTAATTTAAGTAAAATTTCCAAATCGAGGTGTCTTTGATATTTTATAAAGTTTTGGATATTTTGCAAGATCGAGGTTGTTATTTGAAATCGAGGGTAGTATGGTAATTTTGGAGAATCAAGGGCATTTTAGTAATTTTACCACTAGGGTATTTTAGTAAATTTGTAAATCAAAATATTTTAGGAAAATTTATAAAAATAATCTTTTCAAATGAGGAGGGTAATTTAGAAATTTTTAAAACTAGGGTTTCCATAAAAATACTGCTAGTCCCTTTCGGGTTTTAGTTAGGGGTTTAGCAGTGACTAAATCCTCTTGGTTAGGGTGAGCAGAGGCTACGCACACGGTAGGATTCTAGTGGAGAGGAGGTGAGTCACTAGGACTGCTTAAATACCAAGCTCCCACCGAAACCAATCCTAGACATGCGTACCATGGTTGCCACACCCTAACTCGGCGACTCAACCACATGTTTGTTTAGTTAGGCATTTAAGTCTTATGTTTTGTTGGGGTATACTAGTCAGGGTTCAAGTACTTAATCTCTATTCTCGTTCCATTTCTACCCTTCTACAAATCATAATATAAATCACACAAAAGATCGAAGTACTTACAGGTGGACTTGAATTGAGACTTAGTGGGCCATGCGGAAAACACCTTAATTCACAAAATCCTTTTGGGCTTAACTTTGAAAACGTTTTGGGCCTTAAACCCAAGGTAGAGAGTTTAAGCGGGCTCGATACCAAATTGAAACACCCCAAACCCGACCCATGAGCCTTAGCGGATCGGTATGTTCCGGTGTAAACCGTTTCAAATTCTTTTGTTACTTAGGAAAAACTTGTGTGTTTGAAAGATAAATTGTTTTGGGTTGGGCTTGAGTTGAAAATAAGTTTAATTCATTGTTAAAAATCCTTTACTTTAGGTGACAAAATGTTTGGGCTTTGTTTTAAAAATTGATTTACTTAATCTTTTAATAAATAAAGGTTTGTAAGCTTAACAAATAAAAGCAAAGCAAAGTAGTTCTACTATGGCCTTATTACATCAAATAATTCCCACATTTAAATTCAAAATACTTGAAATAAAATAGTCCAAATAAAAGAAATCTGAACTTCACATGGCCTCCACTAATCATCTGCAAGCACGGTCCATCTTGGTCATCACCTAAAAATAATCCCACAGCAGGGTGAGTCAATGAGACTCAATGTGTAACCAACACTAAAATTTAATATTTCGGGCATACAATATCATACATGTTCATAAAGCATTTAAACAATATGATGCAACCAGAACCCAAACCTATATGCCAACCGCTACACACCACCGTACCATCACACTTTGCAGTGGGACTACTAAGTCAACCCTCCATCCACTACACACCATCGAAGGCAGTCGCTGCAGTCGACGTGCTCATCGCCCTTATAAAAATTCGTGGTCTTAGGTCACCACATTTAGAATTCGTGGTCTTAGGTCACCACATTCAATTATCGTGGTCTTAGGTCACCACATTTAGATTTCGTGGTCTTAGGTCACCACATTCAGATTTCGTGGTCTTAGGGCACCACATTAACTTCCCCTTTTCATACAACCCATATGCCCCCATATTATACATATCATGCAAAATCATGCCTTAATTCACATTCTTATCACTTTTCACATGTTAAAAATAACATATATTCATATTCCTAGTAGGAGTAGGAAACGTACCTTAGTACTCTTGTACCATAACATGGTACCTTAGCCATATTCACATTCTTATAAACATACACATATTAATTATTTCCATAAATCTTATTAAAAAGTAGTATGGGTTCACACCTGATTCGCTTAACAATTCCACTGAAATCCCGAATTCCGATCTTAGATCTTTAACTCCCTACATTCGGCCCATATTAAAGATTTAATGAAAAACTCATTCGAACATAAAACCAAATCCTAGTAGGATTTGTGCACTAAAACTTACCTTAATGCCGATTTGCTTCTCACTCAAATCCCGAAAACTTTGCTATTCTCCTCCTTGTATTCGGCCAAACATTAAATCATACCACAGGTTAGTTTGACTTTTTAAACAATTATGAAAGAGATCTAGTTATCAAAAGCAGGCCTATGGCGAATATATTTAGGCACATACCTATTTATTTTCAAATCCAAAACTCATAGAATAATTAGGGAACACGTGGCCTATGGTGTACCTTTGGGAAAAGAACTTCTCCTTCCTCGTAATCGACTGATCCTTAGATCTATTAACTTGTTAGTTTAGGCTATTTTGAATAATTATGAACTAGATCTAAAACACCAAAATAGGCCTTGGTAGAATATTCCTTACCTTAGATCTTGGAAATCCAAAGCACTATTTAACTAGGGAGATGTCGACAATAGCGAGAGATCGAGAGAACCTTCAAGTTTAGTCCAAAGATCACTAATAGGATTAATACCTTGATTTCGACAATACTAAAAGTAGAAGAATGGAAAGCGAATTTTTATCTTACCCTTACTTGAAGAGATCGACAACCCCTTTGCTTTAAGTCCTTCAAAGATTCGGCTATAAGGAAACAATGATAGAGGGGTTTTGGCTTTTGGGATTTAATGGAGAAGTCGGCTAGGGGTTCTCTTGGGGTATTCGGTTTCAAAAAAAATAGAAGAAGAAAACTTGAGAATTTTGGCAATGGTGGACTATAGATTGACTTAACAAATGAAAGAGAAAGAAAAGAGGAGAGCATTAAGAAATTGGCGAGAGAGAAGATGAGGAAGAAAAATTGATGAGTAGCCTATTCTTTCCCTCTTATAGCAGAAATTACTACTCGAATCCTTACTTGGCCACCACTCTTCTATTTTGATTACTTTATCCTTTGAATTATCACTTTATTAAAAGAATTAATCCAACAATTATCTCCTAAAATAATGATAAATAAATCTATTATTTATCTCCTATTTAGACGAAATTTAAAGAGAATAAAACTCTTCCACAGGTTCCTTAGTGCCGTCCACTTCCCTACTCTTTGTAGCAAAATAAAACTCCTTTATTTGCTCCCCAAGTGACTCGAACCTAGGCCCAATACCCTTGTATGTGGCGTCACCTACACGGGCCTCAAGTGATATATTCAGGGCCACTTTTCCAAGCTTTGTTTGTGTGTCAAATTCCTCCTATTAATCTTCTTAAGGCCACCTTGCCTTAGTTTCCTCTTTACACTTAACATTTCTAAGTTTCCAAAATGTTCACTTTCCTCTTTTACGCTTAACATTTCCATGTTTCCAAAATGTTCACTTTCCTATTTTAACTTAACATTTCCCAGTTTCCAAAATGTTCACTTTCCTATTTTAACTTAACATTTCCAAGTTTCCAAAAATGTTCATCTTACATTCATAAGTCATGCCATTTCGTATAATTAAATAAAAAAAAATGCATAGGCCCATTTTAGGGATGTTACACCTAGCCCCTATGCCGTCCACATACATGGTCAAAAGGCCTTGAAAGAGTTGCCAAAACATCATCCTAGTCTCAAGCCATATCATCCTCCCTTTTCCTTAAGTTTGAGAAACATTATCCCCCTATTCAAGCGATTCTATCCCTTAACTCAAGCTTACCATAACCTTTAGTCTTCTTACAGAAAATAATTAATCCAACTCATCCTAATCTTATCCATGACCGAGCACATGCTAGGATAAAGCAAAATAAAAACTCCCAAATTGCATGCTAGGAGTTTGAACCTCTTCCTCAAGTCCAACTTATGATGCCATCACCACTTTGCCAATTACTCATCTTATGCCATCTTTTAGTACTTAATTAACTTAAGTTTCATGGTCACTGATTTCTTTACACCATAGTACTCTTTACTAATATTTATTCAAATTCCAAGTAAACTTGAGCCCTCACAAGACTTTTTTGGCACATAATAAAATCATGCGAGCTAACACCAAGCAACATAATGTTACTCAAATTTTTAGGATGTTACACAATATTTTAGACCCGGCTCCTAGCAATACATGCCTTCTGGGAGTCAATCTCGTGCTGAAGTTCAGAGACTAAAAGACCGGATATCTCGAGACGAGCGAGCAAGCAATCGAGCAAATTTCTCGACTTAGGCGGAGGCGATGGAGGGAGGCGAGCATCTTGCTCAACTTAGGCGGAGGTAGCAATGAGAGAGTCGAGGAGGCGAGCAAAATAGAAAGTATGAAGAACTCCGAAGCGACTTGGACTATGATGAAGTTGTTCCAGCAATCGCAGAGGCCGCCATCTTAGACATTTCTTTTCTTGTTGTGAGATGATTTTTAATATTGTTACAATTAACATTATTGTAAGAATTGTTTGAATTATACTTCATTTATTAATATATTTCATATATCTTTTATTAAATTTGAAGTATCGTTTAGATTTAATGCTTTTGGTGAGATTTAAATGTTTTATTTGCTATCTTGGGTTGAAATTATATGCAAGTGTTGCGGTTTTTGGTTTGTTTTAATGCAGGGAGGGTAGGATATTAGAAAAACAGAGCATTGCAAATCTGTGCAAATTAGCGGCGTTTTTGTCAAAAACACCGCTAAAAGTCCTCACCTTTAGCGGCGTATTTTTAGAAAAGCACCGCTAAAAACACCAACTTATAGCGGCGTTTCTTAGAAAAGCACTGCTAAAAGTCCACACCTTTAGCGGCATTTTTTATATAAGCACCACTAAAAGCCTCACCTTTAGCAGCGTTTTTTAAAAAAGCGCCACTAAAAGACCCCACCTTTAGCGGCGTTTTTTTGAGAAGCGCCGCTAAAATTCCCCATCTTTAGCGGCGTTTTTTTGAAAAGCGCTGCTAAAAGTCCCCATCTTTAGCGGCGTTTTTAAAAAAGCGCGCTAAAATCCCAATCTTTAGCGCGTTTTTTGAGAAGCGCTAAAAGTCAAGACTTTAGCGGCATTTTTCACAATAAACGCCGCTAACTTTATGGCGCTTTCTTTAGCGGCATTTTTTGAGCCATAAATACTATTAGTGGCGCTTAAAAGCGCGCTAAAAAAAAACGCCTCTAAAAGTCTATTTTGGTGTAGTGAATGAGAGTTACACAGCCTGACACACGGGCGTGTGACACGGCGGTGTGACCCTACTTAGAGAGTCACATAGGTAAGGACACGGGCTGGGACACAGTCGTGTGTCCCTAGTTTGAAGGTTACACGGCCTGAGACATGGGCATGTGTCTCAGCCGTGTGACCCCTGTAGTCAAATTTTTGTAACTTTTTCTTATACTTTCCAAATGATTCCAATTTAGTCCCGAATTATTTCTAAGGTGTTTCTAGGGCCTCGTGGGCTTGATTTAGGAATGATATGTATGTGAATGAATTTTTTATAATATGTCTTTAATGATTTATGATGTGTATGTTTAAAATGTTTTGTTTGTACAGTAATGTTCTGTAACCCTAATCCGGTGACGGGTATAGGTTAGGAGTGTTACACTTAGATACTTACAACTCAATTAACTTTTCAAGTGGATAATTCACTCTGAATAGAACAAAATGAATTGATTTCATCAACCTAAAAGTTACAATTCAGATCAAGTCTTTCTTTCTCATCATCGACGATAATCTAGATACAAATCTACCGTGACTCAATCTAAATCCCATTCAGAAATCATAATAGTCCATAATATTTCATACAAAATTTAATATTTAACTTTGACCAATTGTCATTCCAAAAGTCTCGATAGAAATTCTGAAATGTCACATTTTATTTCTGAATATCAATAACTCTATCTCACGTCATTATACATTTTATCACTATCAACCTTATGTAAAATGTCTTGTACAAACATATTTGATCGAAAATATAGCTTATTATCATCATCCAGACTGAATTTAGTGATCTAATCATTCTAAATCTACTCTCGTTTAACTTTCAACCCTTGAATAATCAAACCAGCATCATTTAAGATCATTTGATTTAAGCTTTACTATAAATAATGAATTCCTTCCTGGACTTACACTGAATCAGTACCAAAGTTTCTATCAATAAAATTTCAACTGATCAAAACACTATCGACACTTAACAAAGTAAATAAGTTCAGTGTGTCTTTGTAATAGCTTCATCTTCGGCAATAATTATTGAGAAAATCTTAATAAATCGTTTTAATTAAAATATTCAAATGTTGAGCATGCTCTGAATAAGTTTTATAATAGATCAATATACCATCAATAAAGAATAACAATGAATTTGTCGGAATATAATTGAAAGGAATCTGGTTTACTAGATCCTCAAATGTTGCAGGGCATTATTTAATCCGAAAGACATAACTAGAAACCCATGATATTTATACTAGTTTTTTAACGTTGTTTTCAGTATCTCTATGTCTATAACTCACAAATGATAGTACCCGTTCGGTAATCTATCTTTGAGAACACTATAGCACCTTTCATCTAATCAAATAGGTCTTCAAACAAAGTAATGAATGTTTATTCTCTAATGTGACTTTATTCATCTACTATTAATTTAATATATAACCTCATTGACTCATGTTTCCTTTTCATAGTACAATACAAGTGTGTCCCAAAGTGATACACCCAGCCGAACAAAACCTCTGTCTATTAATCATTGCAATTAAACTTTAACTTCTTTTAATTTGGTCTGTATAGAACAATTCAAATTAGAGCGATCCTTGATATAAATTTTATAACAACTCGATGCCTCGTTCTAGCAATAAACCCAACAATTCTATAAGAAGAACGTATGTGACTTGCAAACTATCAATAATTGATTAACTTCCGTTTTGGATACTTTCATATCCAGGTATTATCACGACCCTTTTCATATAAATTTTTGTATAGATATCGTTGAAATCACATTGAAATCACTATCAGACTTAATATAAATCAATTCACAACTCTGACGTTTCAAATCAATTAATTTATGTTGGCAATTCACTACTACATCAAGAAAAATCAATCAAGCTATTCTTCGTATAACATCAAATTCAATAAAAGATAGTAACATCAATTCAACAAGGAAAATTATAACTCTAAATTTCAAACGAACACTGTTTGTAAACTTAATCAACTATGTCTCTGTGATCTAAAGGATTTATTACTTAACCACATATTCAATTGACTCAACCAATAAACTTTTTTTGTTACTACGTTGTGCATATACTTATGAATGTGCCATTCCAGTGTCAATTAATAAACTTCCTTGTATACTCGGACCATATAAGATTTGGCGAGAGTTCCAGCTTCAGATCAAACGGCTATGTCTTTTATTCTAGTTCTACTGGCTCTAGTCGTACTTCAAAATCCTGATCATCTGTCTCTGTAGAATTAACAGCAAGTCTTACATTCTAGTATTTATTGAACTTAGTTTGATTCGAAAATATTTCTTAAAATAATAAGGAAAACCACAAATTAAATAGAATCAGTCTTTTAAATTGCACGCTCTAGAGTGATTTCGGCCACAATGGTTGCATTTAGGTCTTTTTACGTTTCTAACACTACCACACTAGCTACTGAATTCATCGATTATCTCACATTATTCTGTCTCATTCTATCTTTGTCATAAAACCCTGACGGCCCTGAAAATAACTACTCGGTCCTTTTATTTATCGTTGGTGAAAAAGTAGAATATGTTTTGGATACATTCCGTTTGTTGAAGTCTAAAACTCATGTCTCACTTTGTTTCTTGTGATAACAAATTTCTAAGTCTAAAACTCATGTCTCACTTTGTTTCTTTTGATAACAAATTTCTTCCCTTTTCTGAGTCCGATCAAATGAAAATTACAAACTCATAAAATTCCATTGGACTGACAAGTATTTTAGTCTCATTATTCAATCCATCTTTGAAACAATTACATAATTTATCTTCAATTGATACCATCTAATCAACATACTTACTGAGCTGAACTACTCTCACCTGAAATCCTGTAACTAATCTGTTTCCCAGCTTCAATTCAAGAACTTCTTTTTTCTTCTTGTCTAAATATTATTTGCTGACATAACTCTTTCGAAAATCAAGTCAGAAGAAATCTTGGTTAATCTATTCTTTCGATACAATAGTAATTAAAGTCAATTACTAGTTAATAACCTCTTCTTTTAACAGTGACACCGTACATCTCAAATAATCTTTAGAAATATAATATATTTCATCTAGAACTCTCTGTGACTTTATAACTAGTACTCGACTCTGGCCAAATTATTGCTCATTCTGCCACTAAACTCTTCAGCTCCACACTTTCAGAATTAGTCAATAGAAATCCTATTAATATTCCATTGTATAGGACTTTGAGGATGAGGGGGTGGAGTTCGTAAAGCCACAAAATTAATTCTCATAAACACATAAAACATATCATTAATTATTAATAAAAATACTATTAACCTCTTTTCTAGACTTCTTGAATTCCAACACATCATGAGGAGCCCTTAATCGGAGAGTTAAGTGTTGCTTTCAACTTCATCAAAATTAGCTCGATTTGAAGACATCTCTTATCTATAATAGAAATAGAATCACTTTAAGTTAGGAGACGTCACACTATCACATGTTATAAAATGGCATGTATCTCTAGACTCCACACATGCGACGTTCAGTCTGAAAACCGGCTAAATCGTAGCTCTGATACCACTAAAAGTAACACCCCTAACTCGTCTCTATCATTGAATTAAGATTACGAAGCTTTACTATATAAAATAGAATGTTTAACTTCAAAACAAAATAATAATTCAACTTCCAATTAATTTCTAATAACTCAATATAATCATGGAAAAAATACACATTTGGGCCTTAAACTGAGCCTTTAGGGCCCAAAAAATACTTTGAGAAAAAACCAGGGATCAATTTCAAACAAATAATTTTTCTGGAAAAACATGAAAAATTGAGACATAGGAGTTACACGGCCGTGTGACATAGCCCAGACCGTGTGGACATTTGAAGTAGGGACACACGGATGTATCCTAGCCCATGTGTCTGCTTGTGCAACTCAATGGCTTGGGTTACACGGCCGTGTCGCAAGCCGTGTGCCAAATCGTATGAAACCTTCACCTAAAATTAAAATGACATTCACACGGCCATTTGACAGGATTTACGATATAGAAATGCCGTAGAGGAATATGGAAGAATAATAGTTTTGTGGTTTTCTTGTAATCAATTAGTACTGAGCTATGATGTCGTTGCTTTTCAAATAATATTTTCTAGATTACAAGTTAGAATTTGAGTTAAGAAAAATATGGACGGTAAAGTTTCTTAATTTGAGTCAAGAAACCATAATAATTAGATATATGACAGTTTTATAATCTTATGTGATATATAACCTATTTGGCTATCAATCTTGATTTAGAGAGACTCATACTTCTAATATTTTTCCTACAGATTTGATAGAGTCTACTGATTTTTGTCGAGAAGGGAAGTGATCATGTTGTCTTCAGAACTTGCAATCAAGAAAGTAACCATGTGGTGTTTCAAATGGGCACTTCTGATGTTCTGAGAAATCTAAAGGCTGCTCAAATTGTGTATGTTTATTCCTACGACATCCTCTCTCTTTTTTGTCTTTTCACTCATGAAAGTTGTGATAATGCCCCTTAGCTTTATTTGTTTTCACCTTAATCTCTGTAACATCCTGATAATTAGGGGTTATGCATCTTACTTAATTGAATGAAGTTGCATACTTAATTATTATTAAGTGTAATTTTGGAAGTTATTTGAGCTTCATTAATTAAGTGAATGCTTAGTGAAACTTTTAATTTCTATAAATTAAGAGAGAGCTAAGCAAATTAGGCCTTAAGAATTAATGACAAGAGGTTTCTAGCATGAATTGAGTAATTGGCAAGGTGGTTAAGGTACATGGATGTGTAATTGAGGTGTGAAGTTCGAATCTCCTAGCTAGCATTAGGGAGGATTTTAATTTTTTTGTTTTCTTCCCTATAAGTGTCGGCCAAGAAAGTTCTAGAGTGGATGAGCATTCATTCATTTTTGGCTATTTGACCATGAGAAAAAGGAAGCTAGGAACTTATGGCATGGAATCATAAGTTGATGATAAGATGAGGGGGACAAAAGGCATGATATGGGGCAAGGTTTTGGGAGTGTGTTCTTGGTCAAGAACCTAGACGGCATGAAGGGCTAAAGGGAGTGGTTTAATTGTGTAGCAAATTTTGGATATGATGGGGAAGAAACAAGGAGGAAAAAGAGGGATGATGTTGGCTAGGTTGACCGAAAATTAGTGTAGCCATTAGGGTGCTAGTTGGCCAAAGATCCTAGCAAAATTGTCCATCTTTTCTCCCTTCTTCAAAACTTTTTCCCTAAACCGAAACTTTGTTTTGGCATTTGGTACAAGTTTACTTTGTTTTGGCATTGGTATTTTTGACCAAATAGGTACCTTTATTTCATCTTTTCCTCTCAAAATTTTATTTCTCTTTTGATGCCAAAATATTTTCACTTTTGAAGTCCTTCTTTTCTTCCTCTTTAGTCTTAGAATTTAGCTATCACCAAAAGCCTTCTCTTTCATTTTCTTTTTCTTTCTTTTCATTCTATTTCTCTTCTCTCTTTCCCTCTCATTCGAAACCATAAAGGATCAAGAACCATTTTCAATTGTTACCTCCTTGGCCGAATGTGCAAAGGTTCCTAAACACATTTCTTTTCTTTTGAGAAATCACCATCATCATATTCTTCTCCTCTTTCTCTTTTCTTCCTTCTCTCTTTCCTTTTCTTTTCATTCTCTTTCTTCTTTCCCTCAAAACCAAAACCATCATATTGAAACCACCATTTCTCTTCTCTTTTGTTAAGGCGAATTATCATATTCTTTTCCTCTTATTCAAAGCGAATCTTGAAGGACTCAAAGTAAGGTTTTATCAATTATTTTCATCATTCCGTTTTACTTTAACAAACTTAAAATCATGATCTTTTATTTTCTCTCCTAGGTAGATTCATTTGAAAAGATTTTTCAAAGATCTTTGTTGAAGACAACCTTTAAGTGACCATTCGAAATCATCAAGGTAAGGTTATTAATTTAGATCATATCAATTCCTTTAGATGGATCACTAATCTACGTTATTTTTAGGGGCGATCTAAGATCATCAAGATAGGTAAGAAAAGAGCCGTACGGAGTGTTTGAAAGTGAGGAGGTATTCCTTTACCATCGAACTACAAACGAAGGGCTGTATCGGCGGTTAGAGACTTTCCACTGGGTTGTGGACCCTCCGCTAACGAGGATCGGTTATTCAAAGTAGTGCGTTACATACCGAACCACTTTACGTTGGTGGAATATCGTGGGTTTTGATCCATCTAGTGGAGAAAAACCACAAATAACTTGTCATTCGTGAATCAGGGTAAGGATTTAGATCCATCGTCAATAAGTGTAATATTGTTAACAAAAGTTTATACTAACCAAGTGTGTCAATCAATTAGGTGTTGTGAGCAAGAGGTATTGTTCTCACTTGTCACTAGGTGTGTAACCTTACATTAAAAATCTCATAAGATTTTCATATATTTAATTGTGACTATATGACCATGTATATGATTGTGCTTTCGGATACCATTCGGTGGTATACAATATTCGGTATGTTTACCCCAATATTTTGTTTATTTTGCTATATGCATCAATATGAAATAAGCATGACTAAATTATGATTTGTGGGGTAAATAACATGAAAATCGATTTGATATGTATGTGCATGGGCATATGGGTATATTTGATAAAGGAGGAAGTACTCGGTGGTTTTACCACATTTACGGTGACTTCGGTCACATATGTGAATTGGTGACTTGGTCACGTATATTTGACTCGGTGACTTGATCACATATTTGACTCCGGTGACTTGGTCACATATTTGACTCCGGTGACTTCGGTCACGTATGTGAATCTGGTGACTTGATCACGTATTTGAAATTGGACTTGATCGGTGACTTGGTCACATCTGTTTTGGTGGCTTTGCCACAATAAAGCGATGTGCATGTTATTGATCGACAAGCGCCTTCGATGGTGTGTAGCGGATGGAGGTCGATTTAGTAATCCCCACGGTGTCTTTGGTTGAGTGCGGGGTGTGTAGCGGATGGATATTTAGGTTGGTAGGGCTTGCATTTCATTTCATGAACATAACCATGTAATATTGAATGATTATTTTGATACGCTATGAAATGGGCCTTTGGGCTAAATATAAGCTAAATGGGCCTTTGGGCTAAATATGAGTTAAATGGGCCTATGGCCATATGTGAAATTTTTAGCTTAAAAGCATTTGATAAAATGGGCTTTTTAGTGTATGTGTTATACATTGACTTTATAACTCACCCATTTTTATAGGATAACTTTTAGGATGACTCGTAGTGCGATGGATCGAGCGACAAGGATTTCGAGGTGGCCAATGCTCGTATCAAGTATTGTGGAGATTTTCCAACTTAAACTTATTAATTTTTTTAAATTTTATTACTTAGACTTTATTATGGATTTGCCAATTTTATGTAATAAGGCCACTATAAACTATCTTTAATTTTGTGTTTGGATTTATTTTAAATTTCGCCATGAACAATTATCAATTAAAATAACTAAATGGTTTTCGATAAATAATTTAAAAGGTTTTTGTCGATAATATATATATATATGTTTTAAGAATATACAATTCTATTTTTCAACTAAGCCCAACTCGATCTTTAAGTTAATCTGTTTTACTTAAAATCATCAAGTTTTCTTGAACAAACGTTATTCCGCTAAAGTTTTACTCGAGGAACATACCAAATCCGGTTAGGCTTTTTGGGCCGGGTTTGGGGTGTTTCAATCTCTGTCGTATTATGTAACATCCCTAACCCGTATCCATCACCGGAGTAGGTTTACGAGGTATTACCGATCAATACATACCATTTAACAAACATGTCTCATACATTTATGCATTCATACTCAAATATCATTTAATAACTATCCCATTGTCCCTTATAAGGGCCTACAAGGCCTTAAACATGCTTTAGAAGTTGTTCGGGACTAAACTAATAACTCGGGAAATTTTTGGAAACTTAGAAAAATTTTCAATCATACGAGGTTACTTTTGCCGTGTGAGCAGTTGTGTGCCTCAGGCGGCTCAGAACACGCACGTGTCTCGGTAGTGTGGAAATAGGGCATACATACTGACTTGGATCACACAGCCAACCACACGCCCGTGTGTCTAGCCCGTGTTCCCTTCAAAGTGGCCACATACACCCGTATGCCAGACCGTGTGCTAGGTCGTGCCAAACCTGGAGGGTATACTAACTTATGCAACACAGCCAAGTCACACACCCGTGTGCTAGGCCGTATGCCATTTAGGGGGTATACTGACTTATACCACAAGACCAGTCACACGCTCGTGTGTGAGACCATGTGGAGCATACTGACTTCAATTCAATTTCAACACTAGGGGATACACGGCAGTGCAACATGACCGTGTGTCACACACGACTTAGACACATGCCCGTGTCTCTACCAGTGTGGACAAAAATAGGCCATTTGCAAGGCCAATTTGCCACCTCATTTTTCACATACCTACACAAGTACAAATGGTACCATTTCAAGGCACAAATATGCAACCAAATCAATCCCAAATCATGCACATTTCATGCTAGACAAATACAACCATTTCACTTACTCAAATATAAACCAAGACAACATCAATAATATGGTTTATTTACCATAATTCACATATATGATTCAATTTACTAATTCATTTCAAACATGCATTATCAAGCATTAATTCACAAACATATAACTTCAAAATTATCAACTTCAATCGCCTAACATAAGTCAATTTACCAAACTCAAAATAGAACCATTTGCATATTTATAACATCATCATGTTTATCATTTTATGCCAACCCAAATGGCGAAAATACATATCCATCAAACATACCAAAATGACACAAGCCTATACATGCCATATACCATATTTACACAACTCAAAAATACCAAATAGATGTCCAATAGTGAGATGAATTTCCCGACGATCCCCGATTTGAGCTACCTTGATTAACTATAAAACATAGAAGGAAATAAACAAAGTAAGCTATAAAGCTTAGTAAGTTTGTATACATATATGAAATAGTCAACATCATTCATGACCAATTCCAAGTAGATACATAATTTGCAATTAAAACCTTAATCAATGAGATAACATGAAGTTTAACTATAAAGCAACTCACAAATTCTCATCTTCTTATAATTCATCATCGGAACAAATTTCTATACATACCTGTACTGATACATATCTATTCTCACCATTTTGCTTATCGAATCACTTCGAGTTTAAAAATGCTTACGATATAAGTACGTTAATTTTCCGATGCCATAGTCCAACTATGGCCTTACACATACATTGCCAAGGCCCTGTCGTGGTCTTTCATTCACATGCCATAACCCAGTTATGGTCTTATTACTTGATTTTACCGTAGCCCAGCTATGGTCTTATTCAGCAACTCATTAACTTAAGCTGTGCATTTAATCTAATATCTCCACATTTATCTAATAAAATAAATCCTATCTCAATTTCATCCATCAAATAAATAGATACACATTTAATTTTATTTATACGAACTTACCTTGTATACGAAAATGACGGATCGGGTCGACTACTCGATAACCTTGCTTTTTCCCCGATCTAAATCTGAATTCTTTCTTTTTTGATCTATATGAATTCAAAATTAACTTATTCAATCACATATTCTTTCAATTTAGTCCATATCACACATTAAGTCACTTTTACACTTTTGCCCCAAGTATTTCACAACTTTTACATTTTAGTCTTTATTTCACAAAACAAAAAATTCACATAATTCAAGACTAACCCATGCTAGCCGAATTACCAATATACCCCTAGCAGCCCATATTTTCCATTTATTTCACATTTCAACCACTCAATTTGCATTTTTCACAATTTATTCCCTATTATGCATTTTCATCAAAAATCACTTCACAAACATGTAAAACTATCATCAACCTTTCATATTTCAACATTAAACATCAAAGAACACATAGATTCAACAATGGCAACTCTCAAAATCTTTAACAGTTTCTGTAACATCCTAAATTTTTGGGCCTATGCGTTTAATGGGTGAATATATGGAATGGGTTAATTTAAGTGTTAGGGGCCCAAATTTTAAGTTTTAAGGAGCCCAAATCTTCTAATTTAAGTTAGTTAAATTTGGCATTAGGGCTTAGGGAAGTGGACGACACAAGGCTTTTTTTTGGGGAATTTTATTATATTTATTCTATGTGGATAATAAGGAGATAAAGGCTATTATTTAGGATTTAGTCTTTAAGGATAATAAGCATATAAAGACTATTTTGAGGAGATAATAGATTAAGATAAGGAAATGGGATAGGAGCTATCATGTGTGGCGGTGTTGGTGAAAATCAATCTCTGCTAAAGGGAGGAATCGGTTTTCTATATAAAGAGGGGTGTGCGAAATTTTGGAAGCCTTTCTTTTATTTTATGTTCTCATCTTCTTCCTCTCAAAAGCGAAACGACCATTTTCTTCACCTTTCTTCCTCTCTAAAATTTCTGGTTGGTAGAGTCTTTTAACCTCTATTGTTATTTTTCTTCTAATCCCTAAAAGCTAAAATTACATCTCTATTATACATTATTCTCCTTAATATTCATTGGCCAAATCTCTCTTAGCCATCTCTTCAATTCTTAAATCTTCTAAAATCGAAATTCTTAGATCTCACCTCCACGAAGTTCTTTGAATTTTCTTGATAAAATGCGCTTGTCTTTGAATCTAAAGAAAACAATAGGTATGTGTCTATTTTGAGTTTTCAATATTTCTACGGCTTTTCAAAGTCCCTAATTTGAATAGCTATTTAGTGACTAATCAAGGGTTTTTCTTATTTTTGACATTTTGGGATCTGAAGAGGAGTCCAACGCTTAGTTTCTAAGTCAAAGATCAATAACACTCAAACCGTGTTATTTTGGGATTTCAAGGTAAGGACATTGGTTTATTTATAAATATATGAAATCGGGTAGAACATTAACTATTGTCGAATATAGGAGAGGCCCTATTTTCACATCTTTTCAGCTTTTTGAGCAAAGTTATAGATCGGTATAACAAGGATATTGACTAAGAATATTGGATTTAGCGATATCAAGTGTGTAACACTTTCCCACCATCTAGATCATTTGATTAATATATGATTATAAGTCCTATATGTTTTGATAAATGCGAAATCCGGCATAACGTTTGAAACCAAAGAGGTAAAGCAAATCACCGAGTTAGTGATCCACATGCGTAACATCCTAATAATTAGGGGTTATGCATCTACTTAATTGAATGTTGTTGCATGCCTAAATATGATTGAGTGTGTTTTGGAAGTTTATTTTGAACTTCAATATGTAAGTGAATGCTTAGAAATATTAAATTTTTAATAATTTAGATGGAGCTAAGCAAGATAGGCTTTAAGAAATATTGACAAGAAGTTTAAAGCATAATAAGTCATTTAGCAAGGTGGTAATGGTGCATGAGTGAATGCATGAGGAGAGAGGTTCGAATCCCCTAGCTAGGAAATGGAAGAATTTTATTTTTTTTCTTTCCTATAGTGTCGGCCAAGACTATTCTAGAATGGATGGTCATCTTCTTATTTTTGGTTAGTAGACCATATGAAAAAGGCAAGCTAGAAGTTATGGCATGGGATCATGATGATATGGTAAGATAGGGGGACAAAAGGCTTGAAGAAAGGAGAATGTTTTGGAAGCTTTTTCATGGTCATTTGACCATGAACCTAGTCGACTTTAGGGGCTAAGGGGAGAAGGTTTAATTGTGTTTGGAATCAAAGATTGACGGGAAGAAATGTAGAGGAAAAGGGGATTATGTTGGCATACATGTTGGCGAATTTGACATTGGATTAGGGGTGATAGTTGGCCAAAATTCTAGCATTTTGTGCATCTTTTCTCATTTCTCCAAAAGCTCTCTTCCTAGCGAATTTTTTAATGACATTAGGTAAAAGTTTTGCTTTGTTTTGGCTTTCATTTTGACCATTTTGGTTAAAGTACCTATTCTCTCGATTCTTGTCCTCTATAGTCAAAAGCATCAAAAGTTTGGAAAACATTTCTTCTTTTTCTTTCTCCCTCATTGCCGAAAACACCAAAGAAACTTTGAAGATAATTTTCTTTTCTTTTCTCCCTCTTTAGTGCAGAACCATCTAGCATAAAAGGGTATTCTTAATTTCTTTCTTTCCCTTTCTCTTTCTTTCTCTTTTCATTTTATTTCTTCTTCACTTTCAACCGAAACCACCTTCTACCAAAACCAAAATCAACATTCTTTTCTTCTCTTTTATCAAACCAAATCATCTTCCATTTTCATCTCAATCTTTCTTTTCTTTTGTTGGAAACCCGAAACCACCATAGCCAAAAACACCATATTTTTCTCTTCTTTTTGTTCAAGCCGAATCATCATTTCTTTTCTTCTACTTTGACAAGGTCGAATCTTCAAGTGGTCAAGTAAGATTTTTTGTCAATTGTTTTCATTATCTCCTTTTATTATAGCCGATTTAGAAACATAATTCTCTTATTTTTTTTTCTCTCCTAGGCCGAATCCTTGGAAGGGATTTTAAGAATCTTTTTGGAAACCAACATTTTAAGAGAAACCTTTCGAAATCATCCAAGGTAAGAATATCACTTTTGGTTATATCAATTCTTTTAGATAGTGTATTAATCAACTTTATTTTAGGGGTGATTTTGAGACTAACAAGATAGGTTCGAAAAGAGTAGTACTGAGTGTTTGGAAGAGAGGAGCCTTTTTTTACCCTCAAACTTCAAGCGAAGGTCATATCGGCGATAAGAGATTTTCCACCGGGTTGTAGACCCTCGCTAACGAAGATCGGTTATTTGAAGTCGTCGTACAATCGAACCACTTTTCGTTAGTGGGTTGTCGTGAGTTCGATCCATCTATCGAGAGAGAAACCACATATAACGGTTGTCAAGAGATTACGAGGTAAGGATTTAGATCTCTCATCAATAGTGTAGATTATAAGTATTAGTATGTTCTAATCAAGTGTGATAATTAATTAGGTGTCGACGAGCAGGAAGGTATCATTCTCACTGTCATAAGGTGTGTAACATTACACTAAAATCTCATAGATCTATATTAAATGTGATTTATATGAAAATATGTTTGATAATGATTGTGGATACCATTCAATGGTATGCGATATTCGAGTATGTTTACCCCAATACTTCGTTAATTTTGCTATATGCATAAATGTGAAATAAGTTTGACTATGTTATGATTTTTGCGGTAAATGGCATGAAAAGCTGAATAATATGTGTGTGCATGGGCATATGGGTGAAATTGATAAAGGGAAGTGTTAGGTGGTTTTACCACATAATCCGGTGACTTGGTCACATATTTGAATCCGGTGTCTTGGTCACATATGTGAATCTGGTGACTTCGGTCACATATTTTGAATCTGGTGACTTGGTCACATTTGTGCAGTGGCCTTGCCACAAAATTATAAAGGCGATGTGCATGTTGGCTGCGACAAGCGCCTTCGATGGTGTGTAGCGGATGGAGGTCGATTTAGTAATCCCCACGGTGTGATTGGTTGAGTGCAGGTGGTATGTAGCGGATGGATATTTAGGTGGGCGGTTTGCATTTCATTATATGTATATATCCATGTAATTTTAAATGATTATTATTTGATCTGCTATAAAAATAGGCTTTTGGCCAAATATGACTAAAAATGGGCCTATGGCTATATGTGTTATTAATGGGCTTAAAGGCTATGATCAAATGGGCTTTTATTGTATGTGTTACACATTGAATTTATGACTCACCCTTTTGTGGGATAATTTTGAGATGACTCTTAGCGCGATGGATCGGGTCGGATGAGGACTACTTGGTGGCCTTTGCTCAAATAAAGTATTTTGGAGATTTTCCAAATTATACTTATTAAACTTATTTAGAATTTATTATGGGTTTTGCTATTTTTATGTAATAAGGCCACTATGAAGTATTTTTTAATTTTGTGTTTGGATTTATTTTTACGCCATGAACAATTATTAATTAAATAACTAAATGGTTTTCGATAAATACTTCAAAATGTTTTGACACTATATATATATATATATATATATATGTTTTAAGGTAATAAATGAATTTTTCATTACATTTGGTTTTCTTTTAACTTATTAATTTCTCTTAAAAATAATGTTTTAAGAAGATACAAATTTACTTTACAATTTGACTTCAACCCGATCTTTAAGTTAATTTGTTTTATTCAAAACCATCAAGTTTTTCTTAAACAAAGCGAGAATTTGCTAAAGTTTTACTCGAGGAACATATCAAATTGATTAGGGCTTTTGGTAGGGTTTGGGGTGTTTCAACTTGGTATCGAGCCAGTTTAAACTCTCGACCTTGGGTTTTGAAGCCCTAGCGTTTTCAAAATCGGCCCAAATGACTTTTTGAAAGTTTTCTAAAGTTAAATGGTTTTATAGAAGCATGGCACCGAGTTCTCGGCCCAGGTCCATCAGTAAGTACTTTTATTGATAAAGTGATGTGAATGTATGATAAGCCTAAGGAAACTATACTTTAGAGACATGGACCCTAGGTGTATGTGTACTACTACGGAAAAACCCTTGAATAAATATACATTGCATAAAACTTTCTTTTAATAAGAAGTGAAAAGACTCTAATGCATAAGACTTTTTAAGTAAAAGCAGATAAGGCGTAGTAGTAGACATGAGTTCTAGGGGATGTGGTCGTCGTGGATGCGGTAGAGGAAGAATGGCGTGTCGGAACCAGTTAGATCTGGTCAAGGTTCCAAAATAAAGCTCAGCCACTGCTTTGTTGGGCAAAATTTCAAGAACAAAATGAAAGAGGTGTGCCTTGATATCTGGTCGTGCTTGAGTTTTGGAGCAGTAGCGAAGCTAGTATGGGAAATGGATCTCGAAAGTCGATGGTGAGAGACTAAGATCAAATGGAGTGAGGTTTTAGGGAGTATCTGGGTAGCTCTAAATGTAGCAGAATCTTGGTTGGAGGCGGTCGAGAGGATCATGGATGATTTGAATTGCCTTCTTTGAAGAAAAGTTGAAAGGTCTTTGTTTCACTACTCCATGATGAGGCCTACGGTGGTGGCTCACTATCAAGGAGAGTACCCACAATGGATCGAGTGGATTAGGGGTATTTTAAAGTTAAATTTAAAGGGAAATACATTGGAGCTAGCTACATCGACTCCTAGAGAAAGGCGTTTCTGAATTTAGTACAAGGAAATAAGTCGATAGCTGAGTATGAGGCAGAGTTCTTGCGACTTAGCTGATATGCCAGAGGGATAGTAGCTACTGAATATGAACGGTGTGTCAGATTCGAGGATGGACTGAGAGATAAACTGCGAGTGTTGATTTCTCTGCACTAGGAAAGAGACTTTGCAGTCTTAGTTGATAGGGCAAGGATAGCTGAAGAAGTTAAGCGGACTGAAAGACAGAACCGGGATAGAGGCCAGAATAAGAATAAGAGGAGCTTTGGGTCTTCAGGGTCATCCGGGAATTTTCAAAAGAAACCAAGAGTTGATGGGCCACGAGGTCAGCAGACTGCTACGGGAGGACAACATTGTGCTTGTGCTTAATGTGGGAAGATGCACGGAGAATGTTGGAAAAAAGACCAGGGGATGTTTCAAGTCGGGTCTAAAGATCATATGATCAAGGATTGCCGATGAATTGAGATAAGAACCTTGGCCAGTCGTGGTGTTAATCAGTGGCGAAGGTGGGAATGACATGATCGATAAAAGTCGTGGTCTAAATGGAAGAAGTAATGGTTACGGTAGAGTCGCGGGACTTTAAGCGAGAGTAGTGGTAGCTACGAAGCGAGGCAACTAGATTCTGGTATATGCGATTAAATGCATAAAGAAGACGATGGCCTTTTGATGTTATCACGGGTACGTTTCTGATTTCTGGGTTGCCCTTTATTGCTTTGATAGATATAGGGTCAACTCATTCATACATCGCTAGTGAAGTATCTGAAACTCTGCATGTGACTTCTGAGACTGTACCTAGAAAGATGACTGTACTTAGTCCTTTAGGACAGACAGTAGTAATAGACAAACTCTTTAAGGAAGTGCCTTTAGAAGTTCAAGGGACGCAATTTTCGGCTAATTTAATGGAGTTGCCATTCGAGAATTGATCGATCTTAGGCATGGGTGGCTAGTGAAATATCGTGTAAATATGGATTGTGCTGCTAAACGGATGTCATTAAGAGCTATTGATGACAAAGAAGTTGTAGTAATGGGCGAGAGATGGAACTACTTATCAAATGTAGTATCTGCTCTTAAGGTAGAAAAGATGGTTAGAAAGGGATGTGTGGCTTTTCTGATGTTGGTTAGTGCCTTGGAGGTTAAAGAAGCAACTGTTGAAGGAGTCAAGACTGTAAGAGAATTTGTAGATGTTTTTCCGGAAGAACTTCCAAGATTGCCTCCGGATCGAGAGGTAGAATTTGGGATTGAATTATTGCGAAAGCGGTGCTAGTTTCTATTACTCCGTATAGAATGGCATCGAAGGAGTTAGTTGAGCTTAAGGCTCGGATCTAGGAGTTGCTTGATCGTGGATTTGCTCGACCTAGTGTGTCTCCATGGGGAGCAGGTCCTATTAAGTAAAAAGAAGACGGTCGATGCGGATGTGTATAGACTACTGGCGGTTGAATAAGTGACCATTAAGAACAAGTATCTTTTGCCAAGGATCGATGACTTGTTCGATCGACTTAAAGGGCTGCGGTATTCTCAAAAATAGATCTAAGGTTAGGGTATCATCGACTTAAAGTGAAAAGCGGATATTCATAAGGCGACTTTTGAACAAGATATGGGCATTATGAATTTACGGTAATGCCGTTCGGATTGACGAGCGCCCCAATTGCGTTCATGGATATGATGAGCGGGTTTTCTAACCTACATGGATCAATTCATCGTGGTATTCATAGGCGACATCTGGTGTATTCTAAGTCAGAAATGGAGCATGATAAGCATCCGGATTGTGTTGCAAGTTTTAAGGAGAAGAAGCTATATGCCAAATTGACAAGTGTGAATTTTGGTGAAGGAAATAACATTTTAGGCCATGTAATGGTGTCTGCGAAAGGGATAAGGGTGGATCCTCGGAAGATTGAGGTAGTACTAGATTGGAAACCACCCAAGTTAAATGGCGAGGTTCGCGATTTCTTGGGATTAGCGAGTTACTATAGAAGATTAATCGAAGGATTCTCATCGATATTTGCACCTTCTTGAAATTGTTGAAAGGAAGTACCTTTCGTGTGGGTGATAAGCAACAAAGAGAGCTTTGAGAAGCTTAAAAGGGTTTATTTGAAGCTCGATTTTGATTTAGCTTTGGCGGGGAAGGATTTTATCGTGTATTGTGGCCTTCTCACATGGGATTAGGATGTGTTACGATGCAAGGCGAGAAGGTAGTTGCGTATCGTTTGACAATGAGACCACACGAGGTTAATTACCCGGCGCATGATTTGGGTTAGCGGTGTAGTCTTTGCTCTTAAAGTTTGGAGACATTATTTATATGGGGAAAAGTCGGTGATATACACGACACAAGAGTCCAAAATATCTCTTGACTCGAAGGAACTGAATTTGAGACAACGAAGGTGGATAGAGTTGTTGAAAGATTACAATTGTTCTATCGAGTAGCACCCGGGAAAGGCGAATGTGGTGGCGGGACGCTCTAAGTCGAAAAGTGGTGTCGGTTTAAGGCGATGTTAGCACATCTTAGTCTTCTACGATGGAAAGCTTGTTGGCGAATTACAAGTTAGGCCGACATGGTTGAGTCAAGTGAAAGAAGCGATTAGTAGAGCGAAGATCCGAGTGTAAAGCTTGGCGAGTGCGAGTGGGGAATTGGAAGATTATGGTATCAGCGGTGATGGTGTATTGTGTTTCATAGGTAAAATCTATATGCCGAGGGATCAGGAGTTGAGGCAAAAGATTCTTCAGGAGTCGTATAGTAGCCCTATGCTATGCATCCTAGAGGAAGTAAGTTATATCGAGATTTGCGAGATCAATTTTGGTGGCTTTGGTCTTAGCGGGAGATTACGGAGTTTGTAGGAAAGTGATTAGCGTGTCGACAAGTCAAATTTGAACATCGGGTTCCTTGAGATTACTACAAGCGATAAAGATTCCATGATGGAAGTGAGAGAGAATCACCATGGACTTTGTTAGTGGGCTTCCTCTTACGCCTACTAAGAAAAGACTACTGTATGGGTAATAGTGGACCGATTAATGAAATCGCACATTTTATCCCGATTGGGTTGATTACTCTTTGCGAAATTAGCGAAGTTATATGTGGTGAGATTGTGAGATTGCATGGAGTGCGGTGTCAATTATTTGAGATAGGGATCCGAGGTTTACGTCTCGGTTTTGGAAAGCATTGCATCGGGCCTTGGGTATTAGATTGGACTTGATCGGCATTTCATCCACGATCGGCAGACGATCTGAGCAGAGTAATCAAATATTAGAAGATATGTTAAGGGGATGTGTAATGGATTTGAGAGGAAGGTGGGAGGAGTTCTTACCGTTAGCAGAATTTGCGTACAACAACAGTTACCAAGCCAGTATTCGGATGGAACCATATGAAGCACTATATGGACAGAAGTGTCGCACTCCTACGTGTTGGACAAAATTAGGGGAACGTCAGATTTTGGGTCCAGAAATAGTGGTTGAATCCGAAGAAAAGGTTAAGGTAATTCAGGCTCGGTTAAAGGAAGCATCTGGTAGACAAAAGTCGTACGCAGATCTTAAGCGGAAGGAAATAGAGTTTGCTGTGGGGGATCAAGTATTCCTAATGGTCTCACCTTGGAAAAAGGTGATGAGATTTGGTGCAAAGGAAGTTAAGTCCCAGTTCATTGGACCTTATTGGGTTTTAGGCGGGTCGGACACATGGCATATCGGTTAAATTGCCTTGGAGTTGAAGCAAATGCGATGTGTTCCATGTTTCAATGTTACGTCGCTCTAGGTCGAGATCCATCTCATGTAGTGCCAGTTGAGGAGGTGGAATTAAGACCAGATTTGTCCTATGAAGAGGAGCCAATTCAAATCTTGGAGTGAGATGTAAAGGTTTCTGGAGAAAATCGGTTCCTCTCGTCA
Organism: Gossypium rotundifolium; assembly: GCA_025506655.1. Taxonomy (NCBI): domain Eukaryota; kingdom Viridiplantae; phylum Streptophyta; class Magnoliopsida; order Malvales; family Malvaceae; genus Gossypium; species Gossypium rotundifolium. Next base: position 112,743,641 of record CP106732.1, on the reverse strand, counting down.
AAGTGTTATGGCGTGTCGTGGATCAAAAAGAAGCTTCGTGGGAGCAGGAGGAAGCGATCGACGACAATACCCTCACTTGTTCTAGCGAGGTAATTTCGAGGACAAAATTATTTTAAGGGGTAGAAGCTGTAACATCATCGATAATTAGGGTTATGCATCTCTACTTAATTGAATGTTGTTGCATGCCTAAATATGATTGAGTGTGTTTTGGAAGTTTATTTTGAACTTCAATATGTAAGTGAATGCTTAGAGAAATATTAAATTTTAATAATTTAGATGGAGCTAAGCAAGATAGGCTTTAAGAAATATTGACAAGAATTTTAAAGCATAATAAGTCATTTGGCAAGGTGGTAATGGTGCATGAGTGAATGCATGAGGAGAGAGGTTCGAATTCCCTAGCTAGGAAATGGAAGAATTTTATTTTTTTTTCTTTCCTATAGTGTCGGCCAAGACTATTCTAGAATGGATGGTCATCTTCTTATTTTTGGTTAGTAGACCATATGAAAAAGGCAAGCTAGAAGTTATGGCATGGGATCATGATGATATGGTAAGATAGGGGGACAAAAGGCTTGAAGAAAGGAGAATGTTTTGGAAGCTTTTTCATGGTCATTTGACCATGAACCTAGTCGGCTTTAGGGGCTAAGGGGAGAAGGTTTAATTGTGTTTGGAATCAAGGATTGATGGGGAAGAAATGTGGAGGAAAAAGGGGGATTATGTTGGCATACATGTTGGCCGAATTTGACATTGGATTAGGGGGTGATAGTTGGCCAAAAATTCTAGCATTTTGTGCATCTTTTCTCATTTCTCCAAAAGCTCTCTTCCTAGCCGAATTTTGTTAATGACATTAGGTAAAAGTTTTGCTTTGTTTTGGTGTTCATTTTGACCATTTTGGTTAAAGTACCTATTCACTCAAATTCTTGTCCTCTATAGTCAAAAGCATCAAAAAGTTTGGAAAACATTTCTTCTTTTTCTTTCTCCCGCATTGCCGAAAACACCAAAGAAACTTTGAAGATAATTTTCTTTTCTTTTCTCCCTCTTTAGTGCCGAACCATCTAGCATCAAAGGGGATTCTTAATTTCTTTCTTTCCCTTTCTCTTTCTTTCTCTTTTCATTTTCTTTCTTATTCACTTTCAACTAAAACCACCTTCTACCAAAACCAAAATCAACATTCTTTTCTTCTCTTTTGTCAAACCGAATCATCTTCCATTTTCATCTCAATCTTTCTTTTCTTTTGTTGGAAACCAAAAACCACCATAGCCAAAAACACCATATTTTTCTCTTCTTTTTGTTCAAGCCAAATCATCATTTCTTTTCTTCTACTTTGACAAGGCCGAATCTTCAAGTGGTCAAGTAAGATTTTTTGTCAATTGTTTTCATTATCTCCTTTTATTATAGCCGGGTTAGAAACATAATTCTCTTATTTTTTTTCTCCTAGGCGAATCCTTGGAAGGATTTTAAGAATCTTTTTGGAAACCAACGTTTTAAGAGAAACCTTTCGAAATCATCCAAGGTAAGAATATCACTTTTGGTTATATCAATTCTTTTAGATAGAGTATTAATCAACTTTATTTTAGGGGTGATTTTGAGACTAACAAGATAGGTTCGAAAAGAAGCGATGCGGAGTGTTTGGAAGAGAGGAGGCCTGTTATACCCTCAAACTTCAAGCGAAGGGTGTATCGGCGATAAGAGATTTTCCACGGGTTGTGGACCCTCTGCTAACGAAGATCGGTTATTTGAAGTCGTGCATACAACCGAACCACTTTTCATTAGTGGGTTGTCGGTGAGTTCTGATCCATCTATCGGAGAGAAACCACATATAACGGTTGTCCGAGATTAGAGGGTAAGGATTTAGATCTCTCATCAATAGTGTAGATTATAAGTATTAATATGTTCTAATCAAGTGTGATAATTAATTAGGTGTCGACGAGCGGGAAGGTATCGTTCTCCTTTGTCATAAGGTGTGTAACATTACACTAAAATCTCATAGATCTATATTAAATGTGATTTATATGAAAATATGTTTGATAATGATTGTGGATACCATTCAATGGTATGCGATATTCGAGTATGTTTACCCCAATACTTCGTTAATTTTGCTATATGCATAAATGTGAAATAAGTTTGACTATGTTATGATTTTGGGGTAAATGGCATGAAAACCGAATAATATGTGTGTGCATGGGCATATGGGTGAAATTGATAAAGGGTAAGTGTTAGGTGGTTTTACCACATAATCCATTGACTTGGTCACATATGTGAATCTAGTGACTTGGTCACATATTTTGAATCTTGTGACTTGATCACATTTATGCAGTGGCCTTGCCACAAAATTATAAGAGGCGATGTGCATGTTGACTGCTGACAAGCGCCTTGATGGTGTGTAGCGGATGGAGGGTCGATTTAGTAATCCCCGGTGTGATTGGTTGGTGCGGTGGTATGTAGCGGATGGATATTTAGGTGGGCGGGTTTGCATTTCATTATATGTATATATCCATGTAATTTTAAATGATTATTATTTGATCTACTATAAAATGGGCTTTTGGCCAAATATGACTAAAAATGGGCCTATGGCTATATGTGTTATTAATGGGATTAAAGGCTATGATCAAATGGGCTTTTATTGTATGTGTTACACATTGAGTTTATGACTCACCCTTTTGTTGGATAATTTTTGGATGACTCTTAGCGATGGATCGGGTCGTGAGACTACTTGGTGGCCACTACTCAAATAAAGTATTTTGGAGATTTTCCAAATTAAACTTATTAAACTTATTTAGAATTTATTATGGGTTTTGCTATTTTTATGTAATAAGGCCACTCTAACTGTTTTTAATTTTTGTGTTTGGATTTATTTTTACGCCATGAACAATTATTAATTAAATAACTAAATGGTTTTCGATAAATACTTTAAAATGTTTTTGACACTAATAAATATATATATATGTTTTAAGGTAATAAATAAATTTTTCATTACATTTGGTTTTCTTTTAACTTATTAATTTCTCTTAAAATAATGTTTTAAGAAGATACAAATTTACTTTACAATTTGACTTCAACCCGATCTTTAAGTTAATTTGTTTTATTCAAAACCATCAAGTTTTTCTTAAACAAAGCTAGAATTTGCTAAAGTTTTACTCGAGGAACATATCAAATTGATTAGGGCTTTTTGGTAGGGTTTGGGGTGTTTCTTTGTCATTATAAGTGAATGTTACGATTAGATGATATGTGCATGCCGATTTTACGTGATTGCATGGGTTGGGTTTGATGAAAGGAGGAAGTTATATGTTGTAGCGGTTTTCACCGTGATCATTATAGCGATTTTTACCGTGATCTGTTGTAGCAGTTTTTACCGTGATCTGTTGTAGCGGTTTTTACCGTGATCTGTTGTAGCAGTTTTTACCGTGATTTGTTGTAGCGACTTTTGCCGTGATCTGTTGTAGTGGCTACGGCCATGATCTTACGATGAGTAGCACGACTGCCATCAAGGCATGTAGCGCTGTGGGTTGATTGTAGAAATCCCCAATGGTGTGAATGGGTGATGCAGGCGTGTAGCGGATGGAAACCTAGGATTTGGGTTGGGCTTGCATATTATTTTTATTATGTATATTAATTCGATTATTTTAGTTGTATGGGGCTAAGGCCCAAATCTAATGATGCATGAGGGTTGCTGCGAGTCTCATGACTCAACCAATTAATTAACATTTGGTAGCATTTAGTGAATTGAACCAAAGGTGGAGAGGGCGCAAGGTGGCGATGCAAAAGAACATTTGGATCCACAAAAAGACTCTAGTTATTATTTTATATTCTTATTTAATGGATTATAAATCTCGTTGTAATAAGGCCATGGGCCACCGGTTTATATTTTGTTTTATTACGGGCTTTATTACTTTTAGTTATTTAAATTTTATTTTTAATTGAACTAAGGCATGTATTTAAATTTGGATTTTAATTCATAAAGGCATATTTTATTTAAAACTATAAATTATAAATTTTTCTCGAATAAAGGTTAAACTTTACCAAAATGTTTTTACGAAAATGCGACATGTTTTACAAAATTTCCTTAGTGACATACGGATCCGGTTATAGTGTTTGGTAGGGTTTGGGGTATTCTGATTTCAAAATTAAAGGTGCAGGCTAGCTAGATTGAAATTGCGGCGATTACAAAACATAGAAATCATCAAAAACCGAGCTCAAAACACTTACCAGTTAAGCTATGAAGATGACGAATGTAAAACCCTACAATGGCTTTCTCTTCTCTTCAATTTCGACAAGAGATGAAGATGAAAGCATTAAAATTTCTTTATTTGTTTTATTATTATTAACCTTTATTAATAATTTACATTTTTAACCTTAATAAACTTTAATAACTACTCCAAATGCCATGCCACTAACTTCCATTATCTTAAATATGGGTTAATAACCACATAAGGACCTTAACTTTAAGGTTCTATAGCTATTTAATACCTTTAGCTAATAGAACACTACTTTTGCATTTTACGCGATTTAGTCTTTTTTCTCAAATTAACCAACCAATCGATAAAATTTGCTCACAAAATTTTCACACATATTAAATAACATGTTGTAAATACCGAAAATAATACTAAAATAATTTTCTGACATCAGATTTGTTTTTCCAAAACCACTGTTCCAATTTAGCTAAAACCTTACTGTTACATGTTATGTTTTGTGAAAACTCTTTAATAGGTGTAAAGATGTTGTTGCAGTAGACATCAATATGGGTTGCCCCAAGACATTTTCTGTGAGTGGGGGCATGGGTGTTGCTTTGTTGACAAAGCTTGAACTCATACCTAATGTACGTGTTGCATGCTAGAAAGCATGGACACGACTCATCCTTCCTCATTCGTGTGTCCAACACGGACACTCGTTAGACACGTCTGGATACGTATGGGACATATTAGAATACATAAAAATAAATTTGGACACGGCAGCCCGGATGTCTAAAAACAGACACGGTCCCAACACTGTGACGATGGATAGAGGCGCTGTAACACCCCAAACCCGGCCTATGCTTTAAGCCCTTATTTCGACATGCCACACAAATTAAATGTACATTCAAATCATTTAACAATGTAGAAATCAAATTCCAAAACATTTAAGAGAGTGACTTTATCGAAAAATCGAAGTTCATTGAAAACCATAATTAAAAACACAAGAGTTTATCATTTGATTTATAGAGTAGTAATTGATTAAAACTTTGGATTTATTTAGTTGAAATATTTCATCGAAAAGTTTTAAAAGAATTTCCTAAGTTTCAACGATATTTAAGAAAAACTTTTATTTTATAAGAGAGTTATAGAAAAACATTTATAAAAACTAAACCAATCCAATTTAGAAAAACTAAAACATAATAAAATCCATCCACATAATAAAATCCATAATTAAAGAGGCCTTATTACATCGCCATAAAAATAGTACTTAATAAAAATTATTAAAGAAGTCTTAAAGTTTTATAAACCACCATTTGTAGTATAGCCTCCACACGAAGTCATCCCCGACCCAAGTCTCCATCAATTATTATTACCTGAGAGGGGTAAAAAAAATGGGGTGAGTTACTTAGAACTCAGTGTGTAACTCACTTACCATAGTCTACTAGGCCAAAACCATTTAAGCATTTACTTGGGCCTAAGCCCATTACAAATATAATAATTTAGCATGTATGAAATGTAAGTGATATGCAATTCCCAAAACCAAACCTAGATTTCCATCCGCTACACACCACTCGTACCAACCAGCACACCTGTGAGGAGCTTTAGTCACCCATCCCGCCAACACACCAAAGTAGGCATTAAGCCGTATATCAAATTTCGTGGACAAGCCACCATATTCACAGAGTTTACATGGCATTTGCCATTTTTCAGAATTGTGGCAGAGCCACCAAAATTTTGTAGCAAAGCTACCAGAACTTCTCTTCGTCAAATAGCCTAACCCATGCAATCATGTATATAGTATGCATAACAATCCATTCAAATAATTATTCCAACATAAGGCCCATTATAAAATTTATTACAATCTGGCCCATTTCACATTTTGGCCCACGAAATCTCATATCACATGTGACCCATTTATCAATTATAATATATGGCCCAATTATCAATATCACATAGGGCCCATTTATCAAATATCACATATGGCCCATTTATCAAATATCATATATGGCCCAATTATCATATATCACATATGGCCCAAATTGTCAAATATCACATATGGCCCACTTATCAATTATCACATATGGCCCATTTATCAAATATCACATATGGCCCATATTGTCAAATATCACATATTGTAATATCCCGGGTTAAGGGGCTATTTCGATTTGGCATTGTTTGCATGTTTAATTGCTTGCTATGATGTTGTTTTGGTGTTTTTGGATTTAGTTGTAGGCTAGGTGTGAGCACTGGGTAGGTGGTGAAATTCTTGTTCTTGGGCTTTAGGGGATAAGCGAGAAGGTGTTGGGGTTTATATTTAAATTAAGTGAAATTATAGCACAAATGAGGAGCTAGCTAAGTGGCAAGGCATGCGCCACTTAGACCTTGGGTGTGGCTTCATCTACAAGGGGGAGGTCTTGAGTTCAAGTCGCGAGAATCCCACCCCTTTTGCAACCATTTTGGACGGCTTGGAGGAAGAGGTTGTGGGCAACTTGAACTCTACCATGGACTTGGTCAATATATTCAAACGGTGGATGGAGAGTGAAAGTAGGAGGAAGACTTGGTAAGCTCATTTGAATTGAGTGGTGTGTGAGTAAATGGGGGGATTTGGCCGGTTTGGAGGAGTGTTTGGGGGAGCTTGGGAAGTGCCAAAACTCCCTTGGCCTTTTGGGGTGTATTTTCGGTTTAGGGGAGGGGTCAATTAAGTTTCTTTTTCTTCTTTTCCTTGTGTCTACAAGCTGATTCTTAGTTAGTCAAAAGCTTGCAAAGAAAATTCTCTTCACTTGCAAATTAGCCTAATCAAACCACATCTTCTTTTTGCCATTCATTCTTGAAACCGAAGCCCCGGGTGTTCTTAGAAATTGCTTGTCGTTTTGTTTTGCTTCTTCTCTTTGTTTTGGCGAACCAAGCACTCCATTATCCTTTTCTCCTTTTGATTGTTAGCGAATGCCCTCCTACCTCCTTTTCTTTTTTCAATTTAGTTAAGCGGAAACCTCTAGCACCTTATTGTCGAAAGTAAACCTTGTTTCTTCCTTCTTCTCCTCGTGTGCAAAGCGAAACTAGAGACCCTTTCTTCTCTTGTTGCTTGTAAACCAAAACCAGCCTTCTTCTCTCCTTATTAACAGTAACATATTTCACCAAAAGCCTACATCATCCATTTTCTCTTCATCAAAATCGAAAGTGACCCTCTCCACTCATCTCTCTTCGTTTCATCTTTTTTTTTCCAAAACCAGTTAGCCGAATCCTCCTTGTGTTGGCCGAATCTAAGGGTGGTGTGGATTGCTTTTGGTAGTTCGTTTTCAAGCCTTGGAGGAGGTTCTTGGGTTAGGCCGAATGCTTTTTGGGTAAGGCTTCTGTTCTCTATCGGCATCTAGAAGAGGGTAAGTGTTGGTTTTGGTGTTTGTTTTATGGCGTATTAATTTGGTTGGAATCGTTTTGTCATAGGACATCCGGGATTCAAAGCACTCAAGCGTAGCCTCAGTTCTTTGGTCGATCGTTGGGTAAGTGGTGGTAAGAAGGGGTGTTGTATCCGATTTCGTTTAATTTTTCTTTAAGTTAAGTCATGAGGAGAGATTAATCATTATTCTTTTCTAGGGTGTGATCGGTTGGTAAGAGGCATTATTGGTTCGGGTTGATTGGAAACCGAACCATTCGAAGGTAGGATTTAACATAACCCCTTGGGTTATTTACGTTGTTGACCGAATGGTATTGGGTTGATGTTAACCCTTTCTCGGCGATTGTAGGATTTGAGTTGTAGAAGTGATCAAGGGGCGTAAATCAATTTTAGAGATTAATACCTTCGCTAATTCGGTGTGTAAACTAACACACTTCATTTAGTAATGTAATTGATAACTTTGTATGATGATTAATGGAATGTTGATGATTGATGTGATACCCTAATGGGTATGATTACGGACTCGGGTAAGTCAAGATTATTATTATGTGTTTCTTGATGATCTATATGATACCATGGTTGTGGATATATGTGACATGGGTATGAGATTAGACATAATAGCATGATATGCATGATTATATGATATGCATGATTACATGATTATGGTATGTTGATGGGTGATCTGAGTGGAGGAGCGGTGATATTTTGTCTTGTGAGCACGGTGCTTTAGTAGCACACTTTGTGACTTTGGGTCACGGAGGTTTGGCACCTCATTGCGACTTGTCCACATGGTTTAACCACCGTAGGTTGGCCCCACATGAGATATGGGATCGTCGCTAGTGATTTGGTATCACACGATGGGTTGGCCCCATCATCGGATTTGTGACTTTGGTCACCGATGCTTTAGTAGCACATTTGTGTCTTTGGGACACCGGTGGTTTGGTACCACATTGATGATATAGTGTCTTTGGGACACCGGTGTTTTGGTAACACATTGTGACTATATGTCACCGGTGGTTTGGCACCACCGGTGGTTTGGTACCACGGGGTAGAAAAGGCGATATGGATGGTTAGGATCGGGTTGCATTAATTATGTTGCTTTGTATGATGTGTGTTAGCATGTTGTTCTTGGGGCGGGATTTACACATCGAGTCATTCGACTCACCCTCTCCTTTGACATTTGGGTGACTCGTGACGCGGACATGGGCCGGGATGGACTCGGGTGCACATGCCATGCTTTAATAAAGGACTATTGAATTTGGGTACTTTAGCTTATTTACTTTATTTGGTTTTATATTGGATTTGTAAAAGGCCTTTAATTTATGTTTTGGTGATGTTTATGTTTTAATTAGATTTTAATATGCCTTAACAAAACAAGTTGGTATGAATTTTACTAAAACTTGGAAAGATAATGTTTTCAAAATGATAACATAATATGTTTTTAAACCATACCATCGGGTATCACACTACGTCTTTATAGTAAGCAAATTCAAGTGATTTTCAAATCAAACTTGTATTACTCCTAAGTCTAATGAGGTTTTAAGTAACACTAAGAAACTATTAAGGTTTAAATGGTTTAGACTCATTTAGCCACAGTCACAGTTAAGATTTCAAAATCTCGGGTTTCACATACTCCATCGATTTCAAACAAGTCTACTCAAATTGTCTTCAAAATACACTTTGTGTTTCACTTTCGGCTTTTAGCGAAAAATTTAACCTCTCACAAACATGTTTCCGTAACATACCGTATTCGGACGTGGTGTCTTGTAGGGTTTGGGGTGTTACATTTAATAATATCGAGCCAAGTTTAAAAGCTCATTTGTGGGCCCGAGGCCCAAAATGTTTTAAAATTATAGTTTTCAAGTATTACATTTTAAAATATATATGATTTGAAGGGCATGGCACCCAGTCTCCCACACCGATTAAGCTGTAAGTACCCATCTTTGTTGGTTGTGATATTAATTGATATGATTGAGTGGCTAGTGATAGCAAGATTACTTTAGAGGCTGGCCGATAGGATTTCGAGGACTCATGAAAACAAAGTCTCTTTAATATTCATAAAACTTTGCTTTAAAAGCAATTGGAATAATGACTAATACATAAAATTCTTTAACGGGCGAGATTTAGTCATGAGTACAGAGGTGGGCGTGGTCGTGGGCGTGGTCGCAGTGGGATGATCATTTCGAGCCCGTAGGTTCAGGCGGTGGTTGAGAGAATGAGATCTGGATTCCGCCACCAGTAGAGGTGGTGAGTTCGAGAACAGAGCCGCGATGATGCGATATCATAAGCGATCTTGCGGCTTTTAGAAAGGGTAGCTGGAGCGGTGGAGGCGTAGGAGCTAGGAAATCATGCTGGCGACTTGAACAAATAAATTTGAATTCTTTCGGGGTATCTCGGTGTTGCTCCTAGCCTTCGAGAAATCTTGGCTAGAAGCGACAAAGCGGATCATGGATGATCTGGACCTAACGGTGAGGAGAAATTAAAGGGATTGTATCACTTCTCGAGATGAGTCATACCGATGGTGGCTCACGGTCCGTGATAAATTGCTGTGGAAGATCGACTTGGGACTATTTTCGTTTGCTTATCGTAAGAAGAAATGCGTCGGAGCTAATTACATAAATAAGCAGAGAAAGCATTTACGAGGTTAGTCGAGGGAGCAAATCAGACGGAGTATGAGGCCGAGTTTCGAGGTGAGTCGGTATGCCGAGGTATGGTGGCTATTGAAGAGGAAAGGTGCGTTCGTTTGAGGATGGCTGCAAGAATAACCGAGGTCGATAATTGCGCCCGGAGGAGCGTGAATTCTGATTACGGTTGAAAAGCGAAGGTTACCGAGGGCATTAAAGAGTCGTGGAGGGGTATGGATAGGAACCGTCATAAAAGGAGTTTTGGGTCTTACGGGTCATCGGTGTAATCGCAGAAGAGGCTAGACCGAGTGGGCGAATCGATCGGTAGGTTTGTTCTTTGCTAGGCAAGGACCGCCATGATGTAACCATTGTGGAAAGGCTCCTTTGGGGAGGCTGCTGGGTGATGGCGAGAGGTTGTTTTGAGTGTGGCTCGTTGGACCATTGTGTGAGGGACTGTCGCGCAAGTTGGCTAGAATTGATCAGAGAATCGGTAGTAATCAATCTGAAATAATGGACCGCCGCAGAGGGGCCGAGGTAATGGCAGAGAGGTACTTGATTACTGGTGGGCCGTGGAGCACGCAGAGAGGTGCAGTAGTTCGAGGCCAGCGGCTGGTTTGGTATATCTTTGCGGCGAGAGAGAGGGCGACGACCGGACGTCATCACTAGATGCGTTTTGATTTTGGTTCTCCTTATCTTTGCTTTAATTGATGTGGGGTCTACACACTCTTATGTTGCCGTGAGTATAGTAGAGACAATGGATTTAGACTCGAGATATCTTCTAGGCGGATGTAGTAATAAGCCCTCAGGTCACTCGTAGTGGTAGATAAAGCGTATAGAGGCGTACCTCTAGAACTCAAGGGGTAGTATTTGAGGCGATCGATGGAGCGCCATTCGGGAGTTCGATCTAATTCTCGAATGGAATTGGGCCGGGTAAGTATCGGCGGTTGGATTATGCGACTAAGCGCATGGTTCTGAGCACACGGTGAGGTGATGAAGTAGTTACGATCGGGAATAGGAGAAACTATCTGTCCAACTTGGTATCTCGCCTCAAAGCCGAGAAAATGGTCGGGAAAGAAATTGTCAAGCATATATGGTGCATGTGTATGCCTTGGAGGCTAAGGAGTCTTCGTGGAGACCGTTCGGACAGTCGAGGAATTTGTGGATGTGTTTCTGAGGAGCTTAGGGTTTGCCACGGATCGGGAGGTAGAGTTGGGATTGATCATTGCGGAGCTGGCCGGTATCCATTGCTCCGTCGAGGATGGCACCTAAAGAATTAGTGGAGCTTAAGGCTCAAATCCGGAGTTATTGGACGAGGTTTTATCAGCCAAGTATTTAGCCTTGGGGAGCGCGGTACTCTTTGTAAAGAAGAAAGCGGTACTATGCGGATGTGCATAGACTACCGCCAATGTGAATAAGTGACGATCAAAAACAAGTATCCCTTGCCTCCGGATAGATGACTTGTTTGATCGGTGAAGAAGGCGTCTGTTTTCTCGAAGATTGACCTAAGGTCCGGATATCACCAGTTGAAGGTAAAAGGCGGATATCGTAAGGCGGCATTAAAAGTATCGATATGGGCACTTTGAGTTCTTGGTTATGCCGTTCGGGTTGACTAACTTGCCGTGACTTTCATGGATCGATGAATAGGGTGTTCCAATAGTACTGGATCGGTTCGTGGTAGTTTTATCGGCGACATCTTGGTATACTCAAGGATCGAGGAAGAGCATGACGCTCATTTACGGGTGGTATTGCAGATTCTAAGGAGAAAGCATTTCTATCTAAGTTGATAAATGCGAGTTCGCTCGGGGAGGTGACATTTTGGGTCATGTAGTGTCAATTTGAGGGATTAGAGTGGACCCTGTAAGATAGAAGCGGTTTTGGATTGAAGCCGCCTAAGTCGAGCTTAAAATTGAGTTTTACGGGGTTGGCGAGGATACTACTGAAGATTTGTAGAGGTTTCTCGTTAATTGCAAACCGATGACCAAATTATTGAGAAAGGGAGTTCCGTTTGTTTGGGTGAGAAGCGGCGGAGAGCTTCGATAAGTTAAAGAAGATTTTGGTGAAGCTCGGTTACGATTGACTGAGGTCGTAAGGAATTCACAGTGTCTTGCGATGCATCACATCTGAGCTTGGGTTGTGTCTTCGATGCGAGGAAGGGAAGGTTGTGGCTTACGATCCCGGCGGTGAGGCCACATGAGGTTAATTATCCTACGTGCGATTTGGAGCTTGCGGTGTAGTATTTTCCCTAAAGATATGGAGGCATTACTTATGCGGAGAGAGATCGGTAGTCTATCTGAACCATAAGAGTCAAGTACCTCGACTCAAAAGACTTGAATCTGAGGCATGTACCGATGGATTGAGCCGCTGAAAGACTACGATTGCTCAATTGAGTATCATCCGGGCAAGGCTAACGTCGTGGCGCACGCGTTGAGCCGTAAGGTTGTTTCGGATCTAAGGCGTTGCTTGCCCACTTGAGTTTGTGCGATGATGGGAGTATTACAGCGTAAGCGCGAGTTAAGCCTACTTGGGTTGAGCGGATCGAAAGCGGTTGTTAGATGAGGTTTTGAGCGGTGAGAGGACTCGAGTCGTGAATGATGGTTTGAAGGGTATAGCTTGTCTAGTGATGGGGTTACTGTGTTTCCGTGGGAAGGCTTGTATGCCGAGATCTTGAATTGAGGCAAAAGATTCTTGAGATGCTTATAGCGACCCTACGCTATGCATCCCGGAGGTAGCAAAATGTATAGGGATCTCGGAGAGCGATTACGGTGGTAAAGATGCGAAAAAGGAGGTGATGAGTTTGTAGGAAGTGCGACATGTCGACAAGTCAAGGTGAGCATCGATTCCGTTCAGGTTGCTTGACCGGTGAAAATTCCACAGTGGAAGTGGGAAAGAATAACTATGGATTTAAATCGGTGGATTACCGCTTACACCAAGCAAGAAGGATTGATGCAGGTAATTGTGGATCGGTGACTAAATCAGCTCACTTTATTCGGTGAGGTGGATTACTCACACGAGGTTGGCAAAGTTGTATGTATCGGAGATAGTGAGATCGCATGGGGTGCCGTGTCGATCATCTCGTATAGGGACCCCGATTCACGTCAAGGTTCGGAAGGCGTTGCATCGAGCCTTTGGGTACAGTTAGATTTCCTGACATTTCATCGCAGATCGACGGCAATCGTAAAGGGTTATCTGATTTTGGAGGATATGCTTCGAGGTGTGTTTTGGACTTGAGGGGTAGGCTGGGAGGAGTATCTACCGTTAGCGAATTCGCCACAACAATAGCTACCAAGCGAGCATTAAGATGGCACCTTATGAGGCGTTATGCGGTAGAAAGTGTCGTTCACCAAACTTGTTGGGATGAGTTAAGTGAGCGTCGGTTGTTAGGGCGAGTTGATTCTTGAGACCGAAGACAAGGTTAAGTTGATTCAGGCTCGATTGAAGGAAGCTTCCACCGCGAAGTCTATCTTGATCTTAAGCGGAGAGACATTGAATTTCTTTGTGGGAGATCGAGTTTTCTGAAGGTCTCAGTGGAAGAAAGTGTTAAGGTTCGGAAGAAAGGCAAGCTTAGTCCGAGGGTTTATTGGGTAGTATAAGGTACTAAGGCGAGTGGGACGATTGCATATCACTCGAGTTGCCGGTGAGCTAAGTCGATTCATGGCGTGTTCCACGTTTGATGCTTGGCGATATCGTTCGATCCATCACATGTGGTAATGATGGAGGAGATCGAGGTAAATCGGATATGTCCATAGAGGAAGAGCTGTCTGATTTTAGATCGGGATGTGAAGGTTCTACGAGAAGTCGTGCCTCTGGTTAAGGTTCTTTGGCGGAATCATGGCGTAGAAGAAGCTACGTGGGAACAGGGATATGATGAGACAGCAATACCCGCAACTCTTGACCGAGGTAATTTAGAGGTCGAAATTCTTTTAAGAGGGTAGAAGCGTAATATCCGGGTTAAGGGGCTATTCGATTTGCCATTGTTTGCATGTTTAATTGCTTGCTATGATGTTGTTTTGGTGTTTTCGGGATTTAGTTGTAGGCTAGGTGTGAGCCTGGGTAGGTGGTGAAATTCTTGTTCTTGGGCTTTAGGGGATAGAAGTAGAAGGTGTTGGGGTTTATATTTAAATTAAGTGAAATTATAGCACAAATGATGAGCTAGCTAAGTGGCAAGGCATCGCCACTTAGACCTTGGGTGTGGCATCATCTACAAGGGAGGTCTTGAGTTCAAGTCGCGAGAATCCCACCCTTTGCAACCATTTTGACTGGCTTGGAGGAAGAGGTTGTGGGCAACAGAACTCTACCATGGACTTGGTCAACATATTCAAACGGTGGATGGAGAGTGAAAGTAGGAGGAAGACTTGGTAAGCTCATTTGAATTGAGTGGTGTGTGAGTAAATGGGGGGATTTGGCCGGTTTGGAGGAGTGTTTGGGGGAGCTTGGGAAGTGCCAAAACTCCCTTGGCCTTTTGGGGTGTATTTTCGGTTTAGGGGAAGGGTCAATTAAGTTTCTTTTTCTTCTTTTCTTTGTGTCTACAAGCTGATTCTTAGTTAGTCAAAAGCTTGCAAAGAAAATTTCTTCACTTACAAATTAGCCTAAGCCAAACCACATCTTCTTTTTGCCATTCATTCTTGAAAGCAAAGCCCCGGTGTTGCCGAAATTGCTTCTTTGTTTTGTTTTGCTTCTTCTCTTTGTTTTGGCAACCAAGCACTCCATTATCCTTTTCTCCCTTTTGATTGTTAGCAATGCCCTCCTACCTCCTTTTCTTTTTTCAATTTAGTTAAGCCGAAACCTCTAGCACCTTATTGCCGAAAGTAAACCTTGTTTCTTCCTTCTTCTCCTCTGTGTGCAAAGCCGAAACTAGAGACCCTTTCTTCTCTTGTTGCTTGTAAACCAAAACCAGCCTTCTTCTCTCCCTTATTAACCGTAACATATTTCACCAAAAGCCTACATCATCCATTTTCTCTTCATCAAAACCGAAGTGACCCTCTCCCTCATCTCTCTTCGTTTCATCTTTTTTTTCCAAAACCGATTAGCGAATCCTCCTTGTGTTGGCGAATCTAAGGGTGGTGTGGATTGCTTTTGGTAGTTCGTTTTCAAGCCTTGGAGGAGGTTCTTGGGTTAGGTAGAATGCTTTTTGGGTAAGGCTTACATTCTCTATCGGCATCTAGAAGAGGGTAAGTGTTGGTTTTGGTGTTTGTTTTATGGCGTATTAATTTGGTTGGAATTGTTTTGTCATAGGACATCCGGGATTCAAAGCACTCAAGCGTAGCCTCAGTTCTTTGGTCGATCGTTGGGTAAGTGGTGGTAAGAAGGGGTGTTGTATCCGATTTCGTTTAATTTTTCTTTAAGTTAAGTCATGAGGAGAGATTAATCATTATTCTTTTCTAGGGTGTGATCAGTTGGTAAGAGGCATTATTGGTTGGGTTGATTGGAAACCGAACCATTCGCAGAGGTAGATTTAACGCATAACCCCTTGGGTTATTCGTTGTTGACCGAATGGTATTGGGTTGATGTTAACCCTTTCTCTGGCCGATTGTAGGATTTGAGTTGTAGAAGTGATCAAGGGACGTAAATCAATTTTAGAGATTAATACCTTCGCTAATTCAGGTGTGTAAACTAACACACTTCAGTTTAGTAATGTAATTGATAACCTGTGTGATGATTAATGGAACAGTGATGATTGATGTGATA
Source organism: Gossypium rotundifolium (assembly GCA_025506655.1). NCBI lineage: Eukaryota > Viridiplantae > Streptophyta > Magnoliopsida > Malvales > Malvaceae > Gossypium > Gossypium rotundifolium. The sequence goes on along the minus strand of CP106732.1, from coordinate 112,727,772 downwards.
CCCTAATGGGTATGATTTTGGACTCGGGTAAGTCAGTATTATTATTATGTGTTTACTGATGATCTATATGATACCATGGTTGTGGATATATGTGACATGGGGTATGAGATTAGACATAATAGCATGATATGCATGATTATATGATATGCATGATTACATGATTATGGTATGTTGATGGGTGATATGAGTGGAGGGAAGCGGTGATATTTTGTCTCGTGAGCACCGGTGCTTTGGTAGCACATTTTGTGACTTTGGGTCACAGAGGTTTGGCACCTCATTGCGACTTGTCCCAATGGTTTAACCACCGTGGGTTGGCCCCACATGAGATATGGGATCGTCTGCTAGTGATTTGGTATCACACGATGGGTTGGCCCCATCATCGGATTTGTGACGGTCACGGTGCTTTAGTACATTTGTGTCTTTGGGACACGGTGGTTTGGTACCACATTGCGGATATAGTGTCTTTGGGACACCGGTGTTTTAGTAACACATTGTGACTATATGTCACCGGTGGTTTGGCACCACCGGTGGTTTGGTACCACCAGGGGTAGAAAAAGCGATATGGATGGTTAGGATCGGGTTGCATTAATTATGTTGCTTTGTATGATGTGTGTTAGCATGTTGTTCTTGGGAGCGGGATTTACACATCGAGTCATTCGACTCACCCTCTCCTTTGACATTTGGTGACTCGTGAGAGCGGACATGGGCCGGATGGACTCGGGTGCACATGCCATGCTTTAATAAAGGACTATTGAATTTGGGTACTTTAGCTTATTTACTTTATTTGGTTTTATATTGGATTTGTAAAAGGCCTTTAATTTATGTTTTGGTGATGTTTATGTTTTAATTAGATTTTAATATGCCTTAACAAAACAAGTTGGTATGAATTTTACTAAAACTTGGAAAGATAATGTTTTCAAAATGATAGCATAATATGTTTTTAAACCATACCATCGGGTATCACACTACGTCTTTATAGTAAGCAAATTCAAGTGATTTTCAAATCAAACTTGTATTACTCCTAAGTCTAATGAGGTTTTAAGTAACACTAAGAAACTATTAAGGTTTAAATGGTTTAGACTCATTTAGCCACAGATCAGTTAAGATTTCAAAATCTCCGGGTTTCACATACTCCATCGATTTCAAACAAGTCTACTCAAATTGTCTTCAAAATACACTGTGTTTCACTTTCGGCTTTTAGCGAAAAATTTAACCTCTCACAAACATGTTTCCCCGTAACATACCAGATTCGGACGTGGTGTCTTGTTCGGGTTTGGGGTGTTACACATATGGCCCACTTATCAATTATCACATATGGTCCATTTATCAAATATCACATATGGCCCATTTATCAAATATCATATATGGCCCAAATTGTCACTTTTATCGAATTAGCCCGTTAAGGCAATTTCGTAATTTTCATGATCTTAATACAAATTTCAAAATTTTATCATTAAGGTGATAACTATGTTATTCTTCCCGATTTCACTAACTTGTGATTTCATCCAACGATTTATAACGATATAGTCATCTAACCCATGAGATACGATTGTGAGATTACACACCGATTATGGTGAGAACTACACTCTCCCGCTCGTCGATATCTAAACACACATCACGATGGATTAGAACACTAATATTTAATATAAACTATTCTAAGGTTAAGCGATCTAGATCTTTCCCTCAGAATCTCGAACAACCACTATTTGCGATTTCTCTCCGATCAAAGGTTCAGAACCACGAGTAAACAATGGTTCAGGGGTACGTATGACTTCTAATAATTGATTTTTTTCGAATGAGGGTCCACAACCCGGTGGAAAGTCTCGGATTCCCGAAACAGTCCTTCTCTTGAATTTTGTGTGAATAATGGAAGCACCCCTCTTCCGAACACTATTGACAACTCTTTTCATCCCTATTTTGATTGCCTCCATTGACAAATAAATGTTAGTCAAACTAATATTCCCTTATCACCACCAATTGATTTTAAGAGCGAGATTGGCTTACCACAGGATTCTTTCGTTAAAAAGGTGGAAGTCGATTGATAGAGTCCCTATGATAGAATCGATTAAATCAATACAATCTTATCAAAATAGAAGGATAAAAAAAATAGAATCCCTTTTCAAAATAATCCCTTACCTTGACTGATGAAATCTCCTTTTTCACCCGATCTATAATAACTATGATCAACTTAAGATATAGAAAAGAAATCGGCACTCCACTATATCACTACAAAGAAAGAAGGATTTGATTGAAGGAGAAAAGATTAAAAATAAAAAGAAAGATTAACTAAATGTTTTACCATCAACATTCGCCATGGTGAAATAAAAGGAGAAAATTGTTTGAGAGATTTTTGTAAGGAGAAAAAAGATGAAGAAGGGTAAAGGAAAATAAGGTGTTTAGGTTTGATTTTTTCAAGAATGGAAGATGAACAAAGAAATGAATTTGAGGCTTGTGTGCATTCGGCAAGGGTGAAAAGAAAAGAGAAGATGGCCTTCTAAGGTCTTGGTGATTTCGGCACTAGGAGGAAAGGTTTGAGAGAATAAACAAAATAAAACTGAAATGGTCAAAACTCAAATGGCCAAAAGAAAAGAAAAGAAAATGGTTTACATTTTGTCCAATATACACTCGGCTAAGAGGAGAGAATTAGAGAGAAACAAGCTTTGAGAAAAACACCAAATGACCAAAAGAAAGATGTGCACAACTAGCTCCTAATTCATCCAATTGCCTTCAAAATTTCGGCCAACCCCTAGCCCCAAAAACCATCCAAGTACATTAGTCAAATGGTCTGTAACATCCTGAACCAGGGGCTATTAGGTTTAAATTGTTTTGCATGTGTATGGCTTGATTGTGCATTAATTAAGGTGTTTTAAGATCTAGGTTTAAGCCAAGGGTAGGCTAGAAATTTGTAGGAAAAATTTTTATTTTAAGTGTTAGTTAAAGGGAGCTAAGGGAGCTAGGCCTTAAGGGAATTAATGTGGAGGTTAAGACACAATAATTCACTTGGCAAAGTGGCAAGGAAGGTGCCACTTAGGGTCTTGGAAAGTGACGCCACAAGCGGTGTGAGGGGACTTAGGTTGAATCCCATGGATAGTCTTAAAGTGGTTTTTTTTATTTTGGACTTGTATGGCATGTGATGGTCAAACTTTAATTAAGGTAAGGTTGGACTATTTTCTTTTATGGATAGTAGATTAAGGAGAAAGGTAAGTCTTAATTTAAGGAATGAAATCTTAAGTTTTGGTATGATAAGGGGACATAAGGCTTGAAATAAGGAATAGAATTTCTTAAACTTTGGGAAAGTAGAGGATTATAAGGCATGAATCAAGGGCTTTGTTTTGGAAATTATTTCATGGCCATTTTGACCATGAACCTGGTCAATTTTGGGGCTAGGGGTTGGTAGAATATTGAAAGGGAATAGGGATAGTTGATCAAATTCTTTAGCAAATTAGGCGCCATTTTCTTTTCTCTCCAAAACCTCTCTTCCTAGCCGAGTATGTCTTGGGCTATTGGTAAAATTTTGCTTTGGTTTTGGCTATTATTCTTGAACAAATTGGTATTATTTTCTTTTCCTCTCAAGCTCTTTTCCTCTTTGTGCGAAATTACTACCATTGAAAGGAGCATTGTTTTTCTTTCATTTTATTCTTTTTCTTCCTTGGTCGAAACTTATAGTCATCATTCTCTCTTTCCTCATCTTCTTCTTTTCTTCTTTTCTTTTCTTTTTTACTTTTCTTAGGTCAATCTCCTTTGGATACCAAAGCTAAATTGCATCAAGTCTCAACCTTCTCTTTTCTTTTCACAATCCATCAAAACCGAAAGCACAAGTAAGCCTTGGCCGATTTCTCCATCTCTTTCTTCTTCAAAGTCAATCACTCCTCTATAGTAGCCGAATATCTCTGTGGTTCCAAGGTAAGTGAAGTGTGATATTCGGCCAAAGGCCATTTTTTTTGTAAGCCTTATGGGTTGAAGCCGATTCTAACATAGTTACGTAGGCGGGAGTTCATCAAATCGCAAGGTGCAAATCGTTTAGGCTTTGGGTTTTGGGATTTAATCATTTGTCTTAGAAAAAGGTGTGTAGTTATCTCACTGATCTCCTATTGTTTGGATTTGTTGTTTTGTATATATATATACGTATAAGATGTGTATGATAGCCGAAAATAATGCATTTGAGATGGTGGCTACCCATAGTGGGTATTCGGTTAACTGGTCTTTTATGATATTATTTTACCATGGTATATGTGTGAATTGTGGTAAGCATGTGATGTATGCTCATTGGAATTTTACTATTATTTGGCCATGATCGACATATGCATAGGGATTAGGATATGATTATTGAAGGACGTGGTGTACATTTATGTACGTGGTTTAGTGATGGTTCTGAGCCTCACGTGGATTGATGATCGACTCTGTGCCTCATCGTGGTTGGTATCGGCTTTGTGCCATATCGTGGTTGGTGATGGCTATGTGTCTCATCGTGATTTGATGTTAGCTACGAGCTACATCGTGGATTGACATTGACCGAGGTCGGCGTTGTGGATTATCTTGTGATTTATTTCACGTGGACGGTGGCTTGACCACTTGGTGGATGGCATTGCTTACCAAATTGGTGTGTAGAGGTTGGAGGGTTGATTTAGTAATCCTCTGGTGTGTGGTGGTGGATACGGGGGTGTGTAGAGGATGGACCCTAGGCTGGGTTGGGTGCATTTTGCATTATTATTTGATATGTGGATTGGTGTGGTTTGGGCTAAGCCCATGTGTGGAAATCTGTGGACTAATTACACATTGAGTCGGTTTGACTCACCCAATTTTTTTACCAAACAATGCAGGTGATACATAATTCTTGGATCGGGCTAGAGTGGATACGAGGTGGCCATGCAGAAGATGTTTTTCATTGTTTTATGCACATTATATTTTCAGTATTTTGAGTAAATATTTATTGTAATAACGCCACTTAAAGTATTTGGGGACTTTTATTGTGTTGAGTTGGATTGACGATCGAGATGATATTTGGAATATTTTATTTTAGAAAGCGATTTACATCATCAAAACTTATATTAAAGTTTTAATTGAAATTTGTAACAACATAATTTTACTTAGAATTTTAAATATACAATGTTTTATAAATGATAGAAAATTTTATGTTTTCACCCTTATGACAAATTCTTTTCAAACTTTTTCCTCAAGAGCATTCTAGATTCGGTAGGGCGTTTAGGCGGAGTTTGGGGTGTTACAATTCAATGATCGAGCCGGTTCAAAACTCGGCTTTGAGGGTTTTGGGTCCAAAATATTTTTCAAAGATGGGCTTTTCTAAAACATAGACTTTCATGAACTATTTGTGTTTATTCGGAGTGGCACTTTGATCTCCTATCAAGTCCACGAGGTAAGCACCCTAACTATTGAAGTGATTGGTATGTGAAACTTTATGGGCATTACGAGATCATAGATTAGTAGATTAGGAGCTATTGAACCCTAGGACTAGTTTACTCCAACACAAAATACATAAGACTTAAGTACAACTAAACAAACCTGTAAGTAAGTCGCCGAGTTAGGGTGTGGCAACATGGTTGTGCGCATGTCAGGATTGGATTTGGTAAGAGCTTGGTATTTAAGGTCCCTAGTGACTCACCTCCTCTTCACTCGAATCCTACAGTGCGTGGCGGCGGTTCACCCTAACCAAGATAACTTATTCACAAAGCTAAACCCGATAATTAAAACCGAAAGGGACCAATTACCTTGTTTTGTAAAAATTACCTCAGATTGAATACAAACCTTAGTTTTGTAAAAACTACTGCTTATTTTGACTAAAATATCCCGGTTTGGAAAATTTATTAAATTACCACGATTTACAAAATTACCAAAATAACCCCGATTTTTGGAATTTCTAAAAAAACCTTTGATTTGGAAAATTTCTCAAAATAACACCGAAATGTGTAAATTTTGGAATGCCTTTGATTTGTAAAGATTTTTGAATTAATCCCGATTTATTACTAAAATACCCTTGTAGGATGAGTTACGAAAATACCCCTGGGTTGGGAATGGATAAAATGCCCATAGTAGTGTAGTGGATGTTGTGGATGAATGAATGTGACTCTCTGAATTAGGGTAGTAAACTTGAGATGAAAACTTTGGTTGATTGAAAGAACTACTACTAAAAACTTCTTTACATAAAATTGTTCACGGATAATCAGTGGAACAAAAGACTAATGCATAAAATTTCTTAAATCAGATTAAATAGTGAAGTAGACATGAGTTCTAGGAGACGTGGTCATCGTGGGTGAGGTAGAGGTAGGATGGGCGTAGCCGGAACCGATTGGGTTGATCGAGGTTAGAAAATGAGGCACCGCCACCGACGTAGGGCGTAATTTCAAGAGCAAATCGGAGGAGATGGCGTAGTATCGCAGCTATCTTCATGAAGTTTTAGAGCGAGTAGCAAGAGCTAGTATGGGAAATGGGGCTCAAAAGTCGATGAGTCGAGAGACTTAGATCAAATGGAGTGAGCTTTTAGGGAGTATCTGGGGTAGCTCAAATGTGCGGAGTATTGGTTAGAGGCATCGGTAACATCCCTGAAATAGGGCTATTAGGTTTAAATTGTTTTGCATGTGTATGGCTTGATTGTGCATTAATTAAGGTGTTTTAAGATCTAGGTTTAAGCCAAGGTAGGCCCGAGTGATGTAGGAAAAATTTTTGTTTTAAGTGTTAGTTAAAGGGAGCTAAGGGAGCTAGGCCTTAAGGGAATTAATGTGGAGGTTAAGACACAATAATTCACTTGGCAAAGTGGCAAGGAGGTGCCACTTAGCGTCTTGGAAAGTGACGCCACAAGCAAAGTGTGAGGGGACTTAGGTTCGAATCCCATGGATAGTCTTAAGGTGGTTTTTTTTTATTTTGAACTTGTATGGCATGTGATGGTCAAACTTTAATTAAGGTAAGGTTGGACTATTTTCTTTTATGGATAGTAGACTAAGGAAAAGGTAAGTGTTAATTTAAGGAATGAAATCCTAAGTTTTGGTATGATAAAGGGACATAAGGCTTGAAATAAGGGATAGAATTTCTTAAACTTTGAAAGTAGAGGATTATAAGGCATGAATCAAGGGCTTTGTTTTGAAATTATTTCATGGCCATTTTGACCATGAACCTTGTCGATTTTTGGGGCTAGGGGTTGGTAGAATATTGAAAGGGAATAGGGATAGTTGATCAAATTCTTTAGCAAATTGGGCACCATTTTCTTTTCTCTCCAAAACCTCTCTTCCTAGCCGAATATGTCTTGGGCTATTGGTAAAATTTTGCTTTAGTTTTGGCTATTATTCTTGAACAAATTGGTATTATTTTCTTTTCCCTCTCAAGCTCTTTTCCTCTTTGTGCCGAAATTACTACCATTCAAAGGAGCATTGTTTTTCTTTCATTTTATTCTTTTTCTTCCTTGGTCAAACTTATAGTCATCATTCTCTCTTTCCTCATCTTCTTCTTTTCTCTTCTTTTCTTTTCTTTTTACTTTGCTTAGGTGAATCTCCTTTGGATACCAAAGCTAAATTGCATCAAGTCTTAACCTTCTCTTTTCTTTTCACAATCCATCAAAATCGAAAGCACAAGTAAGCCTTGGCCGATTTCTCCATCTCTTTCTTCTTTCAGAGTCAATCACTCCTCTATAGTAGTCGAATATATCTGTGGTTCCAACGTAAGTGAAGTGTGATATTCGGCCAAAGGCCATTTTTTTTGTAAGCCTTATGGGTTGAAGCCGATTCTAACATAGTTACGAAGGAGGGAGTTCATCAAATCGCAAGGTGCAAATCGTTTAGGCTTTGGGTTTCGGGATTTAATCGACTGTGCCGAAAAAGGTGTGTAGTTATCTCACTGATCTCCTATTGTTTGGATTTGTTGTTATGTATATATATGTATACGTATAAGATGTGTATGATAGCCGAAAATAATGGCTGAGATGGTGGCTACCCATAGTGGGTATTCGGCTAACTAGGTCAGTTTTATGATATTATTTTACCATGGTATATGTGTGAATTGTGGTAAGCATGTGATGTATGCTCATTGGAATTTTACTATTATTTGGCCATGATACTAACATATGCATAGCGATTAGGATATGATTATTGAAGGACAGGGTGTACATTTATGTACGTGGTTTAGTGACGGTTACGAGCCTCACGTGGATTGATGATCGGCTCTGTGCCTCATCGTGGTTGGTATCGACTTTGTGCCATGTCGTGGTTGGTGATGGCTATGTGCCTCATCGTGATTTGATGTTAGCTACAAGCTACATCGTGGATTGACATTGACTGAGGTCGCGTTGTGGATTATACTGTGATTTATTTCACGTGGACCAGTGGCTTGACCACTTGGTGGATGGCATTGCTTGCCAAATTGGTGTGTAGAGGTTGGAGGGTTGATTTAGTAATCCCCTGGTGTGTGGTGGTGGTGGTGGATACGGGGTGTGTAGAGGATGGACCCTAGGTGGGTTGGGTGCATTTTGCATTATTATTTGATATGTGGATTGGTGTGGTTTGGGCTAAGCCCATGTGTGGAAATCGTGGACTAATTACACATCGAGTCAATTTGACTCACCCAATTTTTTGCCAAACAATGCGGTGATACATGATTCTTGGACCAATGGAGCGGATCTGAGGTGGCCATGTAGAAGATGTTTTCATTGTTTTATGCACTTTATATCTTCAGTATTTTGAGTAAATATTTATTGTAATAAGGGCCACTTAAAGTATTTGGGGACTTTTATTGTGTTCGAGTTGGATTGACGATCGAGATGATATTTGGAATGTTTTATTTTAGAAAGTGATTTACATCATCAAACCTTATATTAAAGTTTTAATTGAAATTTGTAACAACATAATTTTACTTAGAATTTTAAATATACAATGTTTTTATAAATGATGTAAAATTTTATGTTTTCACCCTTATGACAAATTCTTTTCAAACTTTTTCCTCAGTAGCATTCTAGATTCGGCCGTAGCGTTTAGGCCGGGTTTGGGGTGTTACATGGTCAAACTTTAGTCACCCTAAACTTTCCAAAACATCACCCCTTGTTTTAAGCCTTATGTCCCCCTATATACCTTTTCCATATGATTCTTTTCCTTAAGTTAACACTTTCCTTTTCCCCATGGTCTTCTTGCCATAAAAAAATAATCCAACTCATCCTAATTCTTATCCATGACCGACACTTGCTAAAGAAAAACAAAAATAAAAGCTTTCAAATTGCATGCTAGGAGATTCGAACCTCTCCCCTCAAGCAAACATACATGCGCCAACACCACCTTACTACTAGCTCATCTTATGCTAGTTTTTGTCACTTAAATTTACTTAAACCTCAAAGTCACTTGATCCACTTCAAATAAATACTCCTTACTAAAATTTATTCTAATTCCGAATAGTTCTAAAGTCTTCTCAAGACTATACTAATCATGCAAAATTTAATTATACACAAGTTAAGCACAAAAACATGTATCATATCAATACTCAAATTTTAGGATGTTACAACTCTACCCTCCTTAAAGAAAATTTCGTCCTCAAAATTTACCTGGCTAAAAGAGATGAGGATATTGTTGTCAAATTGCATCCTCAGGCTCCCACGTAGCTTCCTCCGCTCCGTGACTACGCCAAAGAACCTTAACCAATGGTACAGTCTTCTTTCTTAACATCTTAACATCACGATCTAAAATTTCAACTGTTCTTCCTCGAAAGACATATCTGACCTTAATTCCACTTCTTCTACCGGTACTATGTGTGATGGATCTGATCCATAGCGTCTCAGCATAGAAACATGGAAAACACTATGAATCTGACTCAATTCCAGAGGTAAATCAAGTTGATAAGCCACTGGTCCTACACGCTTCAACACATGGTACGGTCCAATGAACCTAGGGCTCAACTTGCCTTTCCTTCCGAATCTGAAAATCTTTTTCCATGGTGATACTTTCAAAAAGACCTGGTCTCCCACCGCAAACTTAATATCCTTACGCTTCAGATCTGCGTATGACTTTTGTCTATCCGAGGCTTCCTTTAATCACGCTCGAATCATCTTTACTTTTTCTTCCGTCTCAGATATCAGTTCAGGACCCAACAACTGTCGTTCCCCCAATTCTGTCCAACAAGTAGGAGTACGACATCTACGATCATATAACGCTTCATAGGATGCCATTTGGATCTTGGATTGATGTTGTTATATGCAAACTCGCCAAAGGTAGAAAGTCCTCCCAACTACCTCTCAAGTCGATCACACAACCTCGTAACATGTCTTCCAAAATCTGGATTACTCTTTCCGACTGACCATCTGACTGAGGGTGAAAAGTCATACTGAAGTTTAACTTTGTTCCAAAGCCTCATGAAAAACTTTCCAAAACTGTGATGTAAACTTAGGATCCCTGTCCGATATGATAGACATTGGTACCCTATGCAACCTCACGATTTCAGATACATATAGTTTAGCCAACTTCGCAACGAGTAATCCGCATTTAACCGGTAGAAAATGAGCGGTCTTCGTTAGTCGATCTACTACCACCAGCATGTAATCTTTCTTAGTAGGTGTTAAGGGTAACCCACTAACAAAATCCATCGTTATCCGCTCCCATTTCCATAATGGAATCTTTATGGTTGCAACAATCCTGACGGTAATTGATGTTTCGGCTTCACTTGTTGACAAGTCAAACACTTTCCCACTAAATCAGTAACTTCCCGTTTTAACTTTGGCCACCAATACTGATCACGGAGATCCCGATACATCTTATTTCCTTTGGGGTGCATAGTATAAGGGCTACTATGCGCCTCTAGAAGAATCATTTACCTCAAATCCAAATTCTTGGGCATACAAACCCTTCCACGAAAACACAGTACACCATCTTTGTTCAAACTAAAATCTCCTATTACACCACTTTTAGCTTGTTGTATTAAAGGACCCAACTTTTCATCAGATAATTTCTTTTCTTTAATTTGCTCCAACCATAGAGGCTTCACCTGAAGTTCTGCTAGCAAACTGCCATCCTCATACAAACTGAGATGAGCAAACATTGCCCTTAACTTTGACACAACCCTTCGACTCGACACGTCTGCCACAACGTTAGCCTTTCCAGGATGATACTCGATTGAGAAATCATAATCCTTTAACAACTCCACCCATCTCCGTTGTCTTAAATTCAACTCCTTTTGGGTAAGGAGATACTTAAGACACTTATGGTCCGTATAAATAATTGACTTCTCACCGTAGAGATAATGCCTCCAAATCTTTAATGCAAACACCACCGCAGCCAACTCCAAATCATGAGTAGGATAATTGACTTCATGCGGCCTCAACTGTCGAGAAGCATAAGCTACCACTTTTCCACTTTGCATCAGTACACATCCTAAACCCGTGTATGACGTATCACAGTAAACTGTAAACTCTTTCTCGGCCTCTGGTTGAATCAATACTGGCGCTTCTGTTAGAATCTTTTTTAGTTTCTTGAAACTTTCTTGTTGTTTATCGGTCCACACATACGGTACTTCCTTTAACAACAACTTAGTTAGGGGTGCAGCAATCAACGAAAACCCCTCAACAAAGTGTCTATAATAACCAGCCAAACCCAAGAAACTCCAAATCTCAGCTACTGAATTCGGCGATTTCCAATCCAACACAGCCTCTACCTTTCGAGGATCAACTCTTATTCCTTCGGCTGACACTACATGACCCAAGAAAGTCACTTCCTTTAACCAAAATTCACACTTACTGAATTTGGCATAAAGTTGCTTATCTCTCAAAATTTGCAACACAGTGCGCAAATGAGAGTCATGCTCTTCTTCATTCCTCGAATATACCAAGATGTCATCTATGAACACTACTACGAACCGGTCTGAATAGGGCTGAAAGACTCAGTTCATCATGTCCATAAATGTAGCTGGTGCATTGGTCAAACCAAATAGCATCACTAAAAACTCATAATGTCCATAACGAGTTTGAAATGCCGTCTTATGAATATCTGCCTCTTTCACCTTGAGTTGATGATAACCCGATCTCAAATCAATCTTGGAAAAAATTGAAGCTCCTCTTAATTGATAAAACAGGTCATCGATTCTCGGTAATGGATACCTATTCTTGGTCGTCAACTTATTCAACTGCCTATAATCAATGCACATACGAATCGACCCATCTTTTTTCTTGACGAACAAAACTGGTGCTCCCACAGAGACACACTTGGTAGAATAAATCCCCGATCTAGTAGTTCTTGAATTTGAGCTTTAAGCTCCGCTAACTCCTTCAGCACCATTCTATAAGGAGCAATGGACACCGGAGCAGTTCCGAGTAAAAGCTCAATGCCAAATTCTACTTCCCGATCTGGAGGTAGGCCCGGAAGTTCTTTGAGAAAGACATCTGGAAATTCTTTCACCTTTCTCACACCTTCTACTGATAATTCCTTGGCATCCAAAGCACTGATGAATGTTAGGAATGCTCTATTCCCTTTCCGCACCAACTTTTCGTCCTTCAAAGCAGATACCACATTTGCCAAAAAGTTTTTCTTTCGCCTATCATTATTACCTCCTCATCATCCACAGTCCTTATTGACATCCACTTTTCGGCACAATCCAATTGCGCCCGATGCTTCACCAACCAATCCATGCCCAAAATAAGATCAAACTCGCCGAAAGGTAATTCCATCAAGTCTACTAGAAATACCTCTCTTTGAATCTCCAAGGGCACATCTCTAAATAATTTATTCACTATTACCGACTATCCTAAAGGACTAATTATCGTCATCTCTCTATCGGTAATCTCGGATCTAATGTTTAGGTTTCCAGATATGGCACAAGACAACATACGAGTGGGTAGACCCAATATCTATCAAAGCGAGAATGTGTACATCGAGATGAAGAACGCGTGCAGATTATCACATCGGTGCATCGTCGTCCTCACGACGCTTCGACAAAGATAGACCAATCTCGGTCGTCTCGCCTCCGTGTTACTTCTAACACCATTACCTCGACCCGGTGCACCTTGTCCACATCCGTTACCATTACCACCACGACCTGGTCCACGACCTCTCGATGGCTACTAAGTACCTCTATTGGTGAGCATCGTGGTTACGAGTTCCCTAAGTCGTATCAGTTCGTCGGGGGCAATTCTTAAACTGATGATCCTTGGATCCACATTTAAAATAGGCTCCAATTTTTCTCCAACATTCTCCGGGATGTCGTCTTCCACAATCGGCACATTCTCGACTCTGATTGGTAGTCACAGGTGCTCTAACTTGAACTGGCTCATCATTCCGTGGCTTCTTTTGAAACCTTTTAGAAGAACCAGAGTACTTAAAATCCCTCTTGCCTCTTACTTTTTCCCGGTTCTGGCGTTCTGAATTCCTAGCCTTTTCGGCTATGTTAGCTTTTTCTATAAGCGAGGTAAAAATCTGCACTTGTTGTGGGGCTATCAGTACCCGCAACTCATCATTCAACCCATCCTCAAAGCGTACACAGTGCTCATGATCAGTCTGCACTATAGTGCGAGCATAACGACTCAAACGAAGAAATTCTGCCTCGTAGGCTGCCACAGTCTTACATCCTTGAACCAAATTTAGGAATTCCTTCCTCCGGGCATCTACATAACTTGTCCCAACGTACTTCTCTTGGAAAGAAGCTTTAAAGAAATCCCAATTAACCAATGCAGCCTCGGTGCCTTCTCGAACAGTAAGCCACCATTGATACGCCTCGTCTCTTAGCAAAGATACGGCTCCTCTCAGCTTCTACTTGATGGTGCACTCCAGATAATCCATAATTCATTCTACAGCCTCAAGCCAATATTCTGCCACATTCGAGCTACACTAGAGACACCTCTAAAACTTCGCACCACTAGACTTGAGTCATTCGATATTGATCCATGAAGTTCTCGCCCGCCTCGCCCCACTACTCTTTCTAAGACTCGCAACATTGCTTGAGTCAAAGCAATATTCTCATTCGCATGATCATGAGATCGGTTTAGCTCTCAAATGATGCAGGTGCATCCATTTCTGGTATATGACCCGGCGCTTCAGACGCAGCACCTCGTCCTCTACCACGGCTACGTCTACCGCATCCACGACCACGTCCTCTAGTGCTCATAATGACTAATTCACTTTTAATCTGATTTGAAACACCCTAAATCCGGCCCACAAGCCCTGACCGGATCTGGCATGCTCCTTGGGTAAAACATAGTTAAACCTAGTTATGTCTTCTTGAAAGACTTGGTGGTTTGAAGAAAGTAGATTTGGATTTTTCTCAAGTTGAAAATCGAGTTGTAATTTATTTTTGTATTAAAACGTTATCTTCATAGTTTTAGAAATTACAAGTTTAAGAAATACCAAATTTTAGAGCTCATTGTTATTAACTTGGAAACCATAGATATTTGAGAGTCAAAACAAGTGATGTTGTTTTACGAGAAGTGTTTAACCATTTTGTTCGATATTGTTTGCATCATAATAGAAAACTTAGAACGCATAAATAAACAGTTAAGTGATAATGGCCTTATTACATCAAAACATAACCCAAAATAAATCAAAATAAACTTGATAAGAAAAATCCAAAAATCGAAAGCGAAGGCATGGCCACCTCTAAGTTCCTGCCAACCCGGTCCATTTACTGAGTGCCATCGGCAAAATGTTAGCCCACGAAAGGTGAGTCCACAAACTCAGTGTGTAACAACCATCACAGACTCCCAAAACAATCAAGGCATATTAAATCACATAAAACAATTGTAAACCATGATGCAACCCAAACCACCTAGATCCAACCTCTACACATCACCCGCACCTCACCGATCACACCGTGGGATTACTTAAATGACCTCCATCCGTTACACACCATCGAAGGTAGTCATTGCGATCAATCATACATCGCCCTTATGATTGTGGCATTGCCACCAGATAGTGTGACAAAGTCACCAGATTCATAATATGTGACATAAGTCACCAGATAATATGGTAGAAACCACCAGATCACTTCCCCTTTAACATAATCACCCATATGCCCATGCAACATTCAAAACATACAATTATCATGCAATTTACCTTACCCCAAAATCATAACGGAATTCCACATATTTTAACATCAATGTTATTCAACATTATTAACGAGTAGTAAGGGGTAACGTACCTGAACACACCGTACCATTGAATGGTACCTTTAGCCACATTCATTCATTGCCTTATTATCATGTACATAACAATTTTATTATTAATCGGGAATTTAGGGTGGGTTACACACCTAACTATTCGTAGATCTAAGCGAAATCTCGAAACGTTTGCTTTCCCCCTTCCTACAATCGGCCCACACTTGTTAGTAACCAAAAGCCTATTCAGCTCAACTAGAAATCCCGAAGGATACATCACATGAAGATAATACTTTACCTTATTACCGATTTGGTTACCAACCAAATCCAGAAACTACTTGGTATTCCCTCCTTGCAATCGGCCAAAAGAAAAATAGGAATTAGAGTCTTTGACTTTCGGCTAAACAAAGAAAAAAGAAAAGAACTCAACTAATTGTTAACCCTTACCGAAATCGTTTGAACACCTTTGCTTGGAACACAGAGAGATTCGGCCACAACAGAAGGTTGATTGGCTTTAAGAAATAATAAAAAAAGAATCGATTCAACAAGGAGTAAGATGAAATCGGTTATGGAAAGTAAAATATGGAATGGAGAAGAAAGAAAAAGAGATGTTTAGGACCTTAAGAATTTCGGCAATGGTGGAAAAGGATGATAGAGGAGTTTCGGCCTTAGCAGAATAAAAGAGAAAAGAGGAGATGAGTAAAAAATTCAAAATTTTAAGACTACTCCCCACACATGACCGAATAAACCCCTCCCCAAAGTCCTACTGACGGCCAACTCTTCTTCTCTCCACTCAATCCCACTTTTCACTCCTACTTAGCCGAATCTTTAAGCTTTTGACCCAATCTACACTTCATCCATGAAGTGTCCTTATGCCATCCATCACTGTATCTCCTTGCTGAAAAATAAAAGCTCCAAAATGCTTCCCTTGCTACTCGAACCTAGGCCCCGTTACACTCCTTGTTGCGTCACCTTACAAGGCCCTAAGTGGCGCCTCTTTGCTACCTTACCAACTTAATTCTTGTGTCATAAGCCACACAATAAACTCCTTAAGGCCTAGCTCCCTTAGTTTCCCCTTTTTAGGCTTAAAATCAATTATTTTTCTAAGGCTTCAACCTACAACCCAAGGTTCCTGAAACCCCAAAACACATTCAAAACACACTCAAGCATGCTACCACATACATTTAAATAAAAATGCATAACCCCTAAATCTCGAATATTACAGTTCTACCCCCTTAAAATAATTTTGACCTCGAAATTACCTGGCTAAAATAAGTGAGGGTATTGCTGTCGCATTACTTCCCCTGGCTCCCACGAAGCTTCCTCTGATCCATGGTTATGCTATAATACTTTGACTAGAGGAACTGATTTCCTTCGTAGCACCTTCACATCCTGTTCCAGAATCTAAATCGGCTCGTCTTCATAAGATAGATCTGGTCTCAGCTCCACCTCCTCAACCGGTATTACATGAGATGGATTCGATCGGCAATGACGTAGCATCGAAACGTGGAACATATCATGCATCTGCTTCAACTCTGAAGGTAACTCTAACTGATACGCTACTGGTCCAACCCGCTTCAAAATCCGATAAGGTCCTATAAACCGAGGACTTAACATTCCCTTGCGGTCAAATCTCATCACCTTCTTTCACGGCAAAACTTTAAGAAACAGCTGATCCCCCACAGCAAACTCTATCTCCTTCCACTTAAGATCTGCATATGACTTTTGCCTGTCAGATGCCTCCTTCAACCGTGTCCGAATTACCTTAATCTTTTCTTCGGATTTTGCCATAATTTTCGGACCAAAAACCTGACGTTCTCCCAATTCCATCCAACACGTAGGAGTACGACACCTTCTTCCATACAATGCTTCGTACGGTGCCATCCGAATACTTGCTTGATAGCTATTATTATATGCGAACTCGCTAAAGGCAAGAACTCCTCCCAGCTTCCTCTAAAGTCTATCACGCAACCCCTCAACATATCCTCTAGTACTTGAATTACCCGTTCAGATTGGCCGTCCGACTGCGGATGAAATGCCGTACTGAAGTCTAACCTGGTGCCCAAAGCTTGATGTAGTGCTTTCCAAAACTGAGACGTAAACCTCGGATCCCTATCCGAGATAATCGACACCGGCACTCCATGCAGCCTCACGATTTCTGCAACATACAACCTTGCCAATCTCTGCAAGAAATAGTCAACCTGTACTGGTATGAAATGTGCAGACTTGGTCAACCGATCTACTATCACCCATACCGAGTCCTTCTTAGTAGGCGTAAGGTGAAGCCCACTAAAGAAGTCCATGGTAATTCTCTCCCACTTCCATTGTGGAATCTTTATCGGCTGTAGCAACCCTGACGGTACTTGGTGTTCAGCTTTGACCTGCTGACACGTTAAGCACTTCCCTACAAATTTTGTAACTTCTCACTTAAGACCAGGCCACCAAAACTGATCCCGTAGATCCCTATATAACTTACTTCCTCCAGGATGCATAGCATAAGGGCTACTATGCGATTCTTAAAGAATTTTCTACCTTAATTCCTCATCCTTTGGCATACAGACCTTGCCCCAAAAACACAGCACTCTATCACCGTTTACACCATAGTCCTCTAACTCCCCGTTTTGTACTTGTAGTAGCTTAGCACTGAGTTCACCATCTACCAATTGTTTCTCCTTTACCTGACTTAGCCACGTCGGCTTCACTTGCAACTCTGCTAACAAACTTCCATCATCATAAAGGCTAAGATGTGCAAACATCACCCTTAGATCCGACACCACTTTTCGACTTAGGGCATCTGACACCACATTCACCTTGCCCGAGGGATACTCTATTGAGCAATCATAGTTTTTCAACAACTCTACCCACCTTCGCTGTCTCAAATTTAGCCCTTCTAAGTCAGCAGATACTTCAAACTCTTTTGGTCTGTGTAGAACACTGACCTTTCCCCATACAAGTAGTGCCTCCACACTTTTAGAGCGAATACCACCGCCGCCAACTCCAGATCATGCGTCGGATAGTTAACCTTATGTGGCCTCAACTGTCGAGACGCATAAGCAACCACTTTCCTATCTTGCATAAGGACACATCCCAATCCTGTATGGGAAACATCACAATACACCACGAAGTCTTTCCCTGCCTCCAGCTAAATCAAAACTGGAGCCTCAGTCAATACTCTCTTAAGCTTCTCAAAACTCTCCTGCTGCTTATCTGACCATACGAAAGGTACCTCCTTCCTTAACAACTTCGTCAGAGGTGCTGCTATTGACGAGAACCCTTCAACGAATCTCCTGTAGTAGCCAGCTAACCCCAAGAAACTACGAACCTCAGCCACAGACTTAGGTGGTTTCCAATCTACTACTACCTCAATCTTCCGAGGATCCACCCTTATTCCTTCCACAAACACCACGTGCCCTAAGAACGTAACTTCCTTCAGCCAAAATTCGCACTTGCTGAACTTGGCATATAGCTTCTTTTCCCTTAACACTTGCAACACCTCCCGGAGATGCTGATCATGTTCTTCCTCAGACTTGGAATACACTAGGATGTCGTCTATAAACACAACGACCAACCGATCCAAGTAGGGTTGGAAAATCCGGTTCATCATATCCATGAACGCGGCTGGGGCGTTCGTCAATTCGAACGGCATTACTAAGAACTCATAATGCCCGCACCTTATTTGGAAAGCTGTCTTATGGATATCTGCTTCCTTCACCTTAAGTTGATGATATCCAGACCGTAGATCTATCTTCGAAAATACCACGGCCCCCTTAAGCTGATCAAACAAGTCATCTATCCTTGGCAATGGATACTTGTTCTTGATGGTTAGCTTATTCAACTGCCGGTAAACTATGCACATGCGCATAGCCTCGTCCTTCTTCTTCACAAATAGGACCGGTGCTCCCCATGGAGACACACTAGGTCGAATAAACCCACGATCAAGTAACTTTTGGATCTGGGCTTTAAGCTCTACTAACTCCTTTGGTGCCATTCGGTATAGAGCAATTGACACAGGGGTTGTACCCGGCAATAAATCAATTTTGAACTCCACCTCCCTGTCCGGGGGTAACCTAGGCAGCTCCTCCGGAAAGACATCTGCAAATTCCCTTACTATTCTAACTCCACTAACTCCCTCTTCTTTGGCATCCAAAACACTAACGAATGCCAAAAACGCCTTGCACCCTTTTCGCACCATCTTATCAGCCTTTAATGCGGAGACTACGTTAGCCAAATAATTTCTTCTTTCTCCTATCATAACTATCTCCTCGTCCTCTGGAGTCCTCAGCTCCATTCGCTTAGCTGCGCAATCCAATTTAGCACGATGTTTCACTAGCCAATCCATGCCTAGAATGAGATCAAATCCTCTGAAAGGTAGTTCCATCAAGTTGGCAGGAAATAACACTCCCTGAATCTCTAGAGGTACATTCCAGAATATCCTATTCACCACTACCGTTTGACCTAACGGGCTTACTACAGTCGTCTCCCTAACAGACAGTTCAGATGCTACACCTAGTGTTTCAGCTACTCTACATGCAACATATGAGTGGGTCGAGCCAACATCAATTAAAGCAAGGTAAGGCTTGTCAGCTATAAGAAATGTACCAGTTATGACTTCCGGTACGTCATCATCCTCCCTTCGACGAATCGCATACACCAGACCCGGCTGTCTCGCCTCTGTGTTACCAGCACCTCTCACCGGTGTTCCCCGATCTCTTCCATTACCCCTACCAACCGGACCATGACCCCGCGGTGCCTGCTGTCCACCTCTTCCAGCCTGATTAAAACCCTGACTTATTGGTCGGCTCCCGTCTATTTTCATAGGACAGTCCCTAATCATGTGATCCTTGGATCCACACTTAAAACATCCTCCTGTCTTCTTCCAACACTCTCCTAGGTGCATCTTTCCACACTGAGCACAAGTACGATACTGTCCTCCCGTAACAACCTGCTGACCTCGTGACCCATCAACTCTAGGTTTCTTTTGAACATTCCCGGATGACCCTGCTGATCCAAAACCTCTCTTTTGTCTATTCTTGTCCGTATTTGCCTTACAGATTCCTTAACCCCTTTGGCTACCTTAGCCTTTTCTACCAACACGGTAAACTCTCGTTCCTGCTGTGGAGCTATCAACAATCTCAGGTCATCCCTCAGTCCGTCCTCAAACCAGACACACCGTTCATGCTCCGTAGCCACAATACCTCGAGCATACTGACTCAACCTTAAAAATTCTGCCTCGTACTCCGCTACGGTCTTATTCGCCTAAACCCCTCGTAAACGCCTTCCTCTGCACATCAATATAACTAGTTCCAATATACTTCTTCTGATACGCCGCCTTAAGATACTCCCGAGTAAGATCATCCGCTGCGGCACCATCCCGAACCATGAGCCACCACTGGTATGACTCATCACAGAGAAGCGACACCACCCCTTTCAGTTTCTCCTCAGCAGTCAGGTCTAAATCGTCCATAATTCACTCCGTCGCCTCTAACCAATACTCACCAGATTAGGCCACACCGATATACCTCAAAACACCTCACCGTTAGCTCTGAGTCGTTCGGGTTCGATTTTGAGCTCCCATACATCCTCCACCTTGACCACCCTTTCAAGAACACGCAAGATCGCCTATGATACTGCATCATCCCCCGTCTGATCCTGATATTCCATACTAGCAGCTGATAGTGGTGGCATCTCATTTTCGGACCCTTGACCAGAACTAACGGGTTCCGATAAGGTCATTCTGCCTCTACCACGGCCACGCACATTACAACCACGTCCTCTAAAACTCATTCTTCCGAGTTGCGTTTATCTGATTAAGAATTTTATGAATCATTATTTCTTTCCACTGATTTATCGCGAACAGTCTTATGATTAATAATTCTAAAAAGTAGTTCTTTTGAATTTATACACACACTACAGTTTCAAGTTCATTCATTCAATCATCAACATTCATGAACTCACGTTCATTGCAGAAAAGTGTTGTGGTTGTCATTGTTGTTGTTTTCCACTACCTAGGGGGTAATTTTATCCTATAGGGGTATTTTCGTAATTTTTCAAAATAGGGTCCTTGGTGATTTTGTGAAATAGGGATGTTCTGGTAATTTTGTAATCCTGGGGGTACTTTGGTAATTTTAGAAATCCGGGGGTATTTCGATAATTTTAGAAATTTAGGGGTATTTCGGTAATTTTCCAAATCGGGGTATCTTGAAATTTTACAAAATAGGGTTTTTGGTATTTTACAAAAATAGGAATATTTTAATAAAATTTGAGGTAGTATGGCAATTTTATAAAGCTGAGGTATTTTAGTAATTTTTTACAAACCGGGGTGTTTGGAAAATTTTTTTTAAAAATCTAAAATAGTTTTTACGAATCAAAGGGTAATTCGGTGATTTGAAAATTAAGGTTTTGTAAAGCTGTAGCTAGTCCCTTCGGGTTTTAATTATCGAATTTAGCTTGTGGGTAAGTCCTCTTGGTTAGGGTGAACCGTTACTACGCACAAGTAGGATTAGAGGGAGAGGAGGTGAGTCACTAGATCGCTTAAATACCAAGCTCCCCATGAATCCAATCCTAGACATACGCACAACGGTTGCCACACCCTTAACTCAGCGACTCACTCACAGGTTTGTTTGATTAGACTTTAAATTTTATGAAATTCTGTGTTGGAGTAAGCTAATCTTAGGGTTCAATAGCTCCTAATCCACTAATCTACATCCCCGTAATACCCACATACAAATCACATAGTAGTTAGGGGTACTTACCTGGTGGACTTCGGGCCGGAGACTCAGGTGCCATGCCAGAAAACCTGCTCATTCTTTTGTAAAGCTCAATTTTAAAATAGAAAAACGTTTTGGGCCCAAAAGCCCTCAAGGCCGAGTTTTGAATCGGGCTCTGATACCAAACTGAAACACCTCAAACCTGGCCCACAAGCCCTGACCGAACCTGGCATGCTCCTTGGGTAAAACATAGTTAAACCTAGTTATGTCTTCTTGAAAAACTTGGTGGTTTGAAGAAAGTAGATTTGGATTTTTCTCAAGTTGAAAACCGAGTTGTAATTTATTTTTGTATTAAAACATTATCTTCATATTTTTAGAAATTACAAGTTTAAGAAATACCAAATTTTAGAGCTCATTGTTATTAACTTGGAAACCATAGATATTTGAGAGTCAAAACGAGTGATGTTTTTTTACGAGAAGTGTTTAACCATTTTGTTTGATATTGTTCGCATCATAATAGAAAACTTAGAACGCATAAATAAATAGTTAAGTGATAATGGCCTTATTACATCAAAACATAACCCAAAATAAATCAAAATAAACTTGATAAGAAAAATCGAAAAACTGAGCAGTGCATGGCCACCTCTAAGTTCCTGCCGACCCGGTCTATTTACTGAGTGCCATCTGCAAAATGTTAGCCCACGAAGGGTGAGTCCACAGACTCGGTGTGTAACAACCATCACAGACTCCCAAAACAATCAAGGCATATTAAATCACATAAAACAATTGTAAACCATGATGCAATTCAAACCACCTAGATCCAACCTCTACACATCACCCGTACCTACCAATCACACCATGGGGATTACTAAATCGACCCTCCATCCGCTACACACCATCGAAGCCAGTCGCTGCAGTCAACTGCACGTCATGCTTATGATTGTGGCATTGCCACCAGATAGTGTGGCAAAGTCACCAGATTCATAATATGTGACATAAGTCACCAGATAATGTGGTAGAAACCACCAGATCACTTCCCCTTTAACATAATCACCCATATGCACATGCAACATTCAAAACATACAATTATCATGCAAATTACCTTACCCCAAAATCATAACGGAATTCCACATGTTTTCACATCAATGTTATTCAATATTATTAACGAGTAGTAAGAGGTAACGTACCTGAACACACTGTACCATTGAATGGTACCTTTAGCCATATTCATTCATTGCCTTATTATCATGTACATAACAATTTTATTATTACGGGAATTTAGGGTGGGTTACACACCTGACTATTTGTAGATCTAAGCGAAATCCCGAAACATTTGCTTTCCCCCTTCCTACAATTGGCCCACACTTGTTAGTAACCAAAAGCCTATTCATCTCAACTAGAAATCCCGAAGGATACATCGCATAAAGATAATACTTTACCTTATTGCCGATTTGGTTACCAACCAAATCCTGAAACTACTTGATATTCCCTCCTTGCAATCGGCCAAAAGAAAAATAGGAATTAGAGCCTTTGACTTTCGGCTAAACAAAGGAAAAAGAAAAGAACTCAACTAATTGTTAACCCTTATCGAAATCGTTTGAACACCTTTGCTTGGAACACAGAGAGATTCGGCCACAACAGAAGGTTGATTGGCTTTGAGAAAATAATAAAAAAAAGAATCGGTTCAGCAAGGAGTATGATGAAATCGGTTATGGAAAGTAAAATATGGAATGGAGAAGAAAGAAAAAGAGATATTTGGAACCTTAAGAATTTCGGCAATGGTGGAAAAGGATGATAGAGGAGTTTCGGCCTTAACAGAATAAAAGAGAAAGGAGGGAGATGAGTAAAAAGAAATTCAAAAATTTCGGCACTACTCCCCGCACATGACCGAATAAACCCCTCCCCAAAGTCCCATCTGGCCAACTCTTCTTCTATCCACTCAATCCCCTTTTCACTCCTACTTAGCTGAATCTTTAAGCTTTTGACCCAATCTACACTTCATCCATGAAGTGTCCTTGTGTCATCCATCTTGCATCTCCTTGCTGAAAAATAAAAGCTCCAAAATGCTTCCTTGCTCTCGAACCTAGGCCCTTTACACTCCCCTGGCGCCACCTTACAAGGCCCTAAGTGGCGCCTCTTTGCCACCTCACCAACTTAATTCTTGTGTCCTAAGCTACACAATAAACTCCTTAAGGCCTAGTTCCCTTAGTTTCCCCTTTTTAGGCTTAAAATCAATTATTTTTCTAAGGCTTCAACCTACAACCCAAGGTTCCTGAAACCCCAAAACACATTCAAAACACACTCAAGTATGCTACCACATACATTTAAATAAAAATGCATAACCCCTAACTCCCGAATATTACATGATTACAAGTTTTATGAATCAAAATATTATTTCAATGTTTATTTACGATATTTTATGAGATATAAGAGATAGGGTTATTTTCACAATCACATCCTATATTCTCGATCTCTATCATTTTCAACACCTAAAACTAGAAGTTCTAGAGTGTTCCTAAGGTCTCATCACAATAATAAACATTTAATAAACAAATACTTACTTGACTTGGTGCCGGATGCTCGTGGTGCCATACTACCTTTAAAACATAAAGTCTAGAAAAATTAAGTAGTTTTTTAAACAAAATCATTGTTGAACCCAAACCATAGCCGAGTTTTGAACGGGCTCTGATACCATAAAATGTAACACCCCAAACCCGGCCTATGCATTAAGCCCGGATTTCGGCATGCCACACAAATTAAACGTACATTCAAATCATTTAATAATGTAGAAATCAAATTCCAAAATGTTTAAGAGAGTGACTTTATCGAAAAATCGAAGTTCATTGAAAATCATAATTAGAAACACAAGAGTTTATCATTTGATTTATAGAGTAGTAATTGATTAAAACTTTGGATTTATTTAGTTGAAATATTTCATCGAAAAGTTTTAAAAGAATTTCCTAAGTTTCAATGATATTTAAGAAAAACTTTTATTTTATAAGAGAGTTATAGAAAACATTTATAAAAACTAAACCAATCTAATTTAGAAAAACTAAAACATAATAAAATCCATCCACATAATAAAATCCATAATTAAAGAGGCCTTATTACATCGCCATAAAAATAGTACTTAATAAAAATTATTAAAGAAGTCTTAAAGTTTTATAAACCACCATTTGTAGTATAGCCTCCACACGAAGTCATCTCCACCCAAGTCTCCATCAATTATTATTACTTGAGAGGGTAAAAAAATGGGGTGAGTTACTTAGAACTCGATGTATAACTCATTTACCATAGTCCTTGGGCCAAAACCATTTAAGCATTTACTTGGGCCTAAGCCCATTAAAAATATAATAATTTAGCATGTATGAAATGCAAGTGATATGCAATTCCCAAAACCAAACCTAGATTTCCATCCGCTACACACCACTCGTACCAACCAGCACACCTGTGGGGAGCTTTAGTCACCCACCCCACCAACACACCGAAGTAGGCATTAAGTCTTATATCAAATTTCGTGGACAAGCCACCATATTCACAGAGTTTACATAGCATTTACCATTTTTCAGAATTGTGGCAGAGCTACCAAAATTTTGTAGCAAAGCTACCAGAACTTCTCTTCATCAAATAGCCCAACCCATGCAATCATGTATATAGTATGCATAACAATCCATTCAAATAATTATTCCAACATAAGGCCCATTATAAAATTTATTACAATCTGGCCCATTTCACATTTTGGCCCACGAAATCTCATATCACATGTGACCCATTTATCAATTATAATATATGGCCCAATTATCAATATCACATAGGGCCCATTTATCAAATATCACATATGGCCCATTTATCAAATATCATATATGGCCCAATTATCATATATCACATATGGCCCAAATTGTCAAATATCACATATGGCCCACTTATCAATTATCACATATGGCCCAAATTGTCCAATTATCAAATATCACATATGACCCAATTATCAAATATCACATATGGACCAATTATCAAATATCATATATGGCCCAATTATCATATATCACATATGGCCCAAATTGTCAAATATCACATATAGCCCACTTATCAATTATCACATATGGCCCATTTATCAAATATCACATATGGCCCATATTGTCAAATATCACATATGGCCCACTTATCAATTATCACATATGGCCCATTTATCAAATATCACATATGGCCCATTTATCAAATATCATATATGGCCCAAATTGTCACTTTTATCGAATTAGCCCGTTAAGGCAATTTGGTAATTTTCATGATCTTAATACAAATTTCAAAATTTTATCATTAAGGTGATAACTATGTTATTCTTCCCGATTTCACTAACTTGTGATTCATCCAATGATTTATACGATATAGTTATCTAACCCATGAGATACGGTGTGAGATTACACACCTGATTACGGTGAGAACTACACTCTCCCGCTCGTCGATATCTAAACACATTTCACGATGGATTAGAACACTAATATTTAATATAAACTATTCTAATGTTAAGTGATCTAGATCTTACCCTCGAAATCTCGAACAACCACTATTTGCGATTCCTCTCCGATCAAAGGTTTAGAACCATGAGTAAACAATGGTTCGGGGGTACGTACGACTTCGAATAATTGATTTTTGCCGGATGAGGGTCCACAACCCGGTGGAAAGTCTCGATTCTCAAAGCAGTCCTTCTCTTGAATTTAGGTGAATAATGGAACCACCCCTCTTCCTAACACTATTAACAACTCTTTTCGTCCTTATTTTGATTGCCTCCGTTGACAAATAAATGTTAGTCAAACTAATATTCCCTTATGACCACCAATTGATTTTAAGAGCGAGATTGGCTTACCACAGGATTCTTTCATTAAAATGGTGGAAGTCGATTGATAGAATCCCTATGATAGAATCGATTAAATCAATACAATCTTATCAAAATAGAAGGATAAAAAAAATAGAATACCTTATCGAAATAATCCCTTACCTTGACTGATGAAATCTCTTTTTTCACCCGATCTATTAAAACTATGATCAACTTAAGATGTAGAAAAGAAATCGGCACTCCATTATATCACTACAAAGAAAGAAGGATTTGATTGAAGGAGAAAAGATTAAAATAAAAAGAAAGATTAGGCTAAAGGTTTTACCATCAACATTCGCCATGGTGAAATAAAAGGAGAAAATTGTTTGAGAGATTTTGTAAGGAGAAAAAGATGAAGAAGGGTAAAGGAAAATAAGGTGTTTAGGTTTGGTTCTTTTCAAGAATGGAAGATGAACAAAGAAATGAATTTGAGGCTTGTGTGCATTCGGCAAGGGTGAAAAGAAAAGAGAAGATGGCCTTCTAAGGTCTTGGTGATTTCGGCACTAGGAGGAAATGTTTGAGAGAATAAACAAAATAAAATCGAAATGGTCAAAACTCAAATGGCCAAAAGAAAAGAAAAGAAAATGGTTTACCTTTTGTCCAATATACATTCGGCTAAGAAGAGAGAATTAGAGAGAAACAAGCTTTGAGAAAAACACCAAATGACCAAAAGAAAGATGTGCACAACTAGCTCCTAATTCATCCAACTGCCTTTAAAATTTCGGCCAACCCCTAGCCCCAAAAACCATCTAAGTACATTAGTCAAATGGTCAAACTTTAGTCACCCCAAACTTTCCAAAACATCACCCCTTGTTTTAAGCCTTATGTCCCCCTACATACCTTTTCCATATGATTCTTTTCCTTAAGTTAACACTTGCCTTTTTCCCATGGCCTTCTTGCCATAAAAAAATAATCCAACTCATCCTAATTCTTATCCATGACCGACATTTGCTAAGGAAAAACAAAAATAAAAGCTTTCAAAGTGCATGCTAGGAGATTCGAACCTCTCCCCTCAAGCAAACATACATACGCCAACACCTCCTTACTACTAGCTCATCTTATGCTAGTTTTTGTCACTTAAATTTACCTAAACCTCAAAGTCACTTGATCCACTTCAAATAAATACTCCTTACTAAATTTTATTCTAATTTCGAATAGTTCTCAAGCCTTCTTAGGACTACACTAATCATGCAAAATTTAATTATACACAAGTTAAGCACCAAAACATGTATCATATCAATACTCAAATTTTAGGATGTTACAACTCTACCCTCCTTAAAGAAAATTTCTTCCTCGAAATTTACCTGGCTTAAAGAGATGAGGATATTATTGTCGAATTGCATCCTCAGGCTCCCACGTAGCTTCCTCTGGTCTGTGATTACGCCAAAGAACCTTAACCAACGGTACAGTCTTCTTTCTTAACATCTTAACATCGCGATCTAAATTTTCAACTGGTTCTTCCTCGAAAGACATATCTGACCTTAATTCCACTTCTTCTACCGGTACTAAGTGCGATGGATCTGATCTATAGCATCTCGGCATAGAAACATGGAAAACACTATGAATCTGACTCAATTCCGAAGGTAAATCAAGTTGATAAGCCACTGGTCCTACACGCTTCAACACATGGTACGGTCCAATGAACCTAGGGCTCAACTTGCCTTTCCTTCCGAATCTGAAAATCTTTTTCCATGGTGATACTTTCAAAAAGACCTGATCTTCCACCACAAACTCAATATCCTTACGCTTCAGATCCGCGTATGACTTTTGTCTATCCGAGGCTTCCTTTAATTGCGCTCGAATCATCTTTACTTTTTCTTCCATCTCAGATATCAGTTTAGGACCCAACAACTGTCGTTCCCCCAATTCAGTCCAACAAGTAGGAGTACGACATCTACGACCATATAACGCTTCATAGGGTGCCATTTGGATACTGGATTGATGACTGTTGTTATACGCGAACTCTGCCAAAGGTAGAAAATCCTCCCTACTACCTCTGAAGTCGATCACACAACCTCGAAACATGTCTTCCAAAATTTGGTTTACTCTTTCCGACTGACCATCTGACTGAGGGTGAAAAGCCATACTGAAGTTTAACTTTGTTCCCAAAGCCTCATACAAAACATTCCAAAATCGTGATGCAAACCTAGGATCCCCGTCCGATATGATGAGACACCGGTACCTATGCAACCTCACGATTTTAGATACATACTGATTTAGCTAACTTCGCAACGAGTAATCTCTATTTAACTGGTAGAAAATGAGCGGTCTTCATTAATCGATCTACTACCACCTGCATGTAATCTTTCTTAGTATGTGTTAAGGGTAACCCACTAACAAAATCCATTGTTATCCGCTCCTATTTCCATAATGGAATCTTTACTGGTTGCAACAATCCTGACGGTAATTGATGTTTCGCCTTCACTTGTTGACCCACTAAATCAGTAACTTCCCATTTTAACTTTGGCCACCAATACTGATCACGGAGATCCCGATACATCTTATTTCCTCCGAGGTGCATAGCATAAGGGCTACTATGCACCTCTAGAAGAATCATTTGCCTCAAATCTGAATTCTTGGTCATACAAACCTTCCACAAAAACATAGTACACCATCTTTGTTCAAACCAAAATCTCCTATTACACCACTTTCAGCTTGTTGTATTAAAGGACCCAACTTTTCATCGGATAATTGCTTTTCTTTAATTTTCTCCAACCACAGAGGCTTCACCTGAAGTTCCCCTAGCAAACTGCCATCCTCATACAAACTGAGATGAGCAAACATGGCTCTTAACTCTGATACAACCTTTCGACTCAACGCGTCTTCCACAACATTGGCCTTTCCAGGATGATACTCGATAGAGAAATCATAATCCTTTAACAACTTCATCCATCTTCGTTGTCTTAAATTGAACTCCTTTTGGGTAAGGAGATACTTAAGACACTTATGGTCCATATAAATAATTGACTTCTCACCGTAGAGATAATGCCTCCAAATCTTTAATGCAAACACCACCGCAGCCAACTCCAAATCATGAATAGGATAATTGACTTCATGCGGCCTCAATTGTCGAGAAGCATAAGCTACCACTTTTCCACTTTGCATCAGTACACATCCTAAACCCATGTATGATGCATCACAGTAAATGGTAAACTCTTTCTCGGCCTTTGGTTGAATCAATATTGGTGCTTCCGTTAGAATCTTTTAGTTTCTCGAAACTTTCTTGTTGTTTATCGGTCCACACACGGTACTTCCTTTCGCAACACCTTAGTTAGGGGTGTAGCAATCAACGAAAACCCTCAACAAAGCATCTATAATAAACCACCAAACCCAAGAAACTCGAATCTCAACTCATCGACTTTCGGTTTCCAATCCAACACGACCTCTACCTTTGAGGATCAACTCTTATTCCTTTACCGACACTACATGACCCAAGAAAGTCACTTCCTTTAACCAAAATTCACACTTATTGAATTTGGCATAAAGTTTCTTATCTCGTAATATTTGCAACACAGTGCGCAAATGAAAGTCATGCTCTTCTTCATTCCTCGAATATACCAAGATGTCAACTATGAACACTACTATGAACCGGTCTAAATAGGGCTGAAAGACTCAGTTCATCATGTCCATAAATGTAGCTGGTGCATTGGTCAAACCAAACGGCATCACTAAAACTCATAATGTCCATAACGAGTTCGAAATGCCGTCTTATGAATATCTGCCTCTTTCACCTTGAGTTGATGATAACCCGATCTCAAATCAATCTTGGAGAAGACCAAGCTCCTCCTAATTGATCAAACAGTCATCGATTCTCGGTAATGGATACCTATTCTTGATCGTCAACTTATTCAATCGCCTATAATCAATGCCGTAATGCATCGATGAATTAAAATGTGAAAGTTTCAGAGAAAAATTTCATTGTTTGGGTGCTTAATTTGACAAAAAGGACTTAATCGCGTAAATTTTAAAAGTCTCAAACTATAGTGTAAAGTGCCTATTTGATGATGGCTTTTTAAAGTGGAGCATTAAAAGGGTAAATAACCCATTTTTGAGTTAGTGGGTGGCTTATGTCAAGAATACCCTTAAGTTATATGTTAGTTTTTATTTTATATTAAAGGTTAAATTAGTTATTAAATAATTACTTTTATAATATGTTAAAATAACATAAACAAAAGCCACCATCTTTATCATTCTCTCATGGCCGAATATTGAGAAATAAAAAGGGGGTTTTTGTTCTTTGATTTTCGGCACTTGGAGGCTTGATTTCAAGGTTAGTTTGAATTTAGTTTTTGTTAATTTTTACGTTTTTGAGATCGTTGTTTTGATAGTAATTTCACCCATGTTGTAATTTTTAAATCTCAAAGATGTCTAAGGTTCAGCCATTAACATTGTTATATGATAATTGATGTTTGATGAATTTAATTTTAAGATAGGATTAAGATTGTTAAGTTTTGTATTGAAGTTTTAGTGAAAATTGAGTAAATAGGACTAATTTGTAAAAAATAAAAATTTGAGAGGGCTTAAATGCAAAATAAATGAAAGAAATGGACTTATATAGTCCTTATACATATTCGGCCCTTGAGTGTTGTGTTGAAATAATGTGTATTTTGTGTTTTGTGCAATTAGGACTAAAGTGTAAAATGTGAAACACTAGGGGTAAAAGGGTAATTTACCCATTAATGTGATTTAGGACTAAATTGAATTGAAATGTACTTGAATGAGCTGAATTTAATGTGTTTTAGATCAAGAGCAAAAAAGCGGAATTGGATCGAGGAAGATAAAGGTTCTCGAATAGCCGATTTACACGATCTATCGACAACCGAGGTAAGTCCTTAAGCAAATATAATGCTAAAGATTTATTTACAACTATGATGAATAATGAAAATTGAATATTTAAAGTATAATTATAGACAATAGCCGAATGTAGAAGTATGGTATTGAATTGAATTTACTTTGTAAAATGATAAGTGTATAAATATGTTTTGTTGGTATGTGAAAGTAATATGATCTATATGAGTTGTTTGCATTGTTGTTGTTATGAAATGAGTCTTTGAATTGATGATCATATCTATATCAAGCTTTAAGCCTAGCAGGTTATCAAAGCTAAATGCCCAATGTGCCTTGTGCTTGATGTAATTCGGCTAAATGCCTAATGTGCCTTGTCTTGATGTAATTCGCTATAAGCCCAGCAGTGCCTTGTGCCTTGATGTATATCGTGCTTATTGCCTAGCGTGCTTAATGCTGGGTGATCAAGTTCAGACTTAGGGTCTAGCAGGCTTAATGCCGGTAATGTGTTATAAATTCTTTACAAGGTGGGATGAAAATACTTCAATAAACAAAATGCTCGGGTAAAAATAAAAGTTTATAGATGCAAGGAACAAGGTAAGTGATTATCTTTTTCAAATTACATAAGTGATAGAGTGGTTAAAGTTTTGATAATGAGTTTTTATGATATGTGCATTTGAATTACTCATTAATAAGTGTGATATGTATATTGAATATAAGTTTGGTGATATCTTTGAGATTCGGTCAAAATAAAATGTCAAAGGTAAAAGTTATCAAAATACATATCTCAGATATATATGATTAATCGATATAAATTGTGATATATGTTATACTTGTTGATAAGGTAATATGTGAATACTTAAGGCTTAAAGTTTGGAAGGGTTGTATACCTTCAATGAGGAATTAATAAATGATAAGTTCTGAGACTACTGCTCCACCATAATGAAATTATTATTTGTTAAATTACTTGGACTTATAAGTATATTTATATATGTATGTGTGCTAATTGGAATATTTGATGTTGTTTCAGAATGCTTAGACTTACTAAGCTAGTGAGCTTATTTCGTGTGTGCTCTTTGTTCTGCTTTTATAGATTTTCCATCAAGCTACGGGCATCCGAGGATCATCGGTAAAAGTCAACCACACTATCTCCCTTTTGGTACTTAATCTAAGTTTTAAACCAAGGCATGTATAGGTTAGACTAAGGGTTAGATTAATGACTTTCGGCCTTGTATATATATATGAATAGCCTTGCGAAAATGGCTATTTCTTTTGATTAAGTTAAATTCCTATGTTCTTGATATAATGGATTGATTATGATATTAAGGGATGTGAAATTCGGCCATGGTTTAATCATGTATGGAATATGGTCAAGTAATAAGCCTAATATATCTAGATGTGATGCATTTGGGTTAAGCATGGCATATTAATATGTTTTGCATTTGTTTTGTTTTGGTTCGAATGAGGTGGATGCAGTTGAGATGATGTTCTTTGGGTTGTAAATAAATTTGGTCTATTTGGATTATTAAAGATGCCATGTTAATGTTGATAAGTAGTAAGTTATTTTAACCTATAATCGGTCATGATACATATATATTTGATAGGTATGATTTGGTTTTGTGGTTTATGACATTTTGGGCTAAGATGATGATTTGATAAGGTATATTTGGTTTAATAGACGCTCATGTTATGTATAATATTTCACAAAGATATATATAAAATTGCTTGATGCGTAAAATATAGTTATAATAATGATTTTACTAGTATATTTTGCTATAAGGATTCGATGTATAATGGTAAATAATAAAGTGGTACATAAATATATTTGTACGTGGATTGGTTTAAAAAAATGGTATGTGCTAATTTGGTGTTTATAAGTATTACATATATATATATGGAATGCTTTAAGATTTTATTCGATTAAATATGTAAGTGACAATTAGATTTTTGTTTATGCTCGTGTTATAGGCTTAATAAATGTATAAATATTATATGCTTATGTTGTTGTTGATTTTAAATGACCATGTGATTTTAATTATGCAAGTTGTTGTATTAAAACCCGATAGAATATATACATATATATATATATATTCATTTCTAATAGCATGAAATGATATGATTTTATCAAGTATTAGTCTCGATGGAGTGCTTGGGCTTGGTAATTGTTATAGTAAGGCCTCAGTAACCCTAATCCGTGACGGATATGGGTTAGGGTGTTACATTTGATTGGTATCAGAGCTTACAGTTTAGTCGATTCTAGGACTACCGTAGTGCGTGTGAGTCTAGCTATACATGCATTTTTCATATATTGATAGTGTGGTGAATTTCGATATTCTAAACTATGTTTTATATAGTAAATGGACACCGATCCGAAAGAGTCAGAGCGGATGATGTGGAGAGTGTAGCTCTAACGTGCACATAGATCGCTGCTGTAGACTCTCGACCGCCGGTAGCCACGAGGGGAGGCTAAACAAGCCTTCTATCGATGATGAACAGTGGTTTACCTAGTTTATTCAAAGCTAACCTACAGACACCAACCTCTACCCCGAATAATCCAACTCCCACCTTCAAGACTTCGATGATAGATCCAATGAGATCTAGTAGGCCTCCTATTGATAAAATCAAGAAATTTGGGGCCGAGGAATTCAAGGCTAATGATGATGATGATGATGCAGCGAAATGAAATGTAGCTTGATAACACTATTCGGTACTTGATGAGCTATCCCGCACTCCGCATTTAATGTTTGAAATGTGCTATATCTTTACTTGACACCGCTTATAACGGTGGAATACACTAGTATCGATGGTTCCAAAAGAAAAGTGACATGGGATTTCTTCTAGAATGAATTCAAGAAGAAATATATCACCGGATGTTCATCGACCAAAACGTAAAGAATTTCTTGAACTAAAACAGGGCAAATGACCATGACCGAATATGAGCGAAAATTTGTCGATTGAGTGATATGCTCGGAGTGTGTATCAACTAAAGCCATTATGTGCAAAAGGTTTGAAGATGGTTTGAATGAAGATTTAAAGTTGCTTGTTGGCATTCTTGAAATCAAAGAGTTTGTGACACTAGTCGAGCGAGCTTGCAAAGCTGAAGAGCTCGGGAAGGAGAAAAGAAAGGCCGAGATGTAAGCTAGAGACACTCGTAAGAGACCGCTTGCAAGAATTTCCATTCCACATCTAAGAAGTTTAAAGATGACTTCAGCCGACATAAAGCTACTTCAAATTCACCTAGACGTGATCGACCTCCAGTGGGCTCCCGAGCTACCTCGATGGCCAGTGTTGGTAACATTCCACAGAATCGAGTTGAATGCAAGCACTGTGGGAAATGGCATTCCGAGAGTTGTAGATTCCATGATCGGTCTTGCTTTAAATGTGGGTCGTCAGATCATTTTATTAGAGAATGTTCGATGTTAGTTGAGCAGAATACAATTCAGAACATTAAGTCGAGCAACACATCAGCGCGAGGTAGGACACCTAGACATTCAGGCAATGTAGGTGGTAGTCAGAGAGGAACGAAGAACACTGCAGTTCGATCCAAGGCAAGAGCTCCAGCTAGAGCTTATGTTACTCGAGCTAGAGAGGATGCTTCTTCTCCAAATGTCATTACCGGTACTTTCACCCTTTATGATATTACTGTGATTGCATTGATTGATCCTGGTTCGACCCATTCATACGTGTGTGAAACTCTAGTATTCTGTGAAGACTCGCCGATTGAGTCTACTCGAGTTCGTGATTCGTGTGTCCAACCCTTTGGGTAGATGTGTTTGTTAATAAAGTGTATAAAGGTTGCCCGTTGATGATTCGGGATTTTGTTTCCCAATGATTTAATGTCATGTTCTTCGATGATTTTGATATAATTTTGGGAATGGATCGTTAACTTCGATGATGCAAAGGTGAATTACAAAAGAAAGCTTATTGATTTGAGACATCGAATCGGTGAGATCATTAGAATTAAATCTAGTGATTTAAGTGGGTTTCCTACGATTATATCCTCGATGTTAACCCGTAAGTATGTAAGAAAAGGGTGAAGCTTATTTGGCTTATGTATTGATAATAAATTGTCGAGAAATGATTGAATCTATACCGATTGTATGTGAATACCCGGATGTGTTTCTCAAGAATTACCGGTTTACCCCAAAGACGAGAGATTGAGTTTAGCATTGAATTAGCACTGAACGACTCGATCTCAATAGCTCCATATCGGATGGCACCTCATCGAGCTAAAAGAGTTGAAAGCACAGCTTGCAAGAGTTAACAGATAGGGCTTTGCACGCACCAAGTTTCTCTCCTTGGGTGCACCATTTTTTGTGAAAAAGAAAGATGGGACGATGCGAATATGTATTGATTATCTAAGAATCGAATAAGGTAACTATAAAGAATAAGTGCCTGCTACCTCGGATTGATGATTTGTTTGATCGGCTGAAAGGGCTTCATATTTTCAAGATAGATTTGAGATCGGATTATTATCGCCATTCTGAGTCGAGATGCAGATGTGCCAAAGACCCATTTCGGACGAGATACTGGACATTTTGAGTTTTTGGTTATGCCTTTTGGGCTTACTAATGCACCTGCTATTTTTATGGATTTGATGAATCGGGTTTTTACGCTTTTGGATTGATTTGTGGTAGTATTTATTGATGATGTGTTGATCTACTCCAAAGATGAAATCAAGCATCGAGCATTTGAAATTAGTGCTACAAACTTTACGTAAATCAGCGGTTGTATGCTGAAGTTTAGTAAGTGTGAGTTCGGATGAAAGAGGTCACTTTTTGGGACATGTTGTTTCAAAGATCACTATTCGAGTTGATCCGAACAAAATCTCTGCTATACTTGATTGGAAGCCACCAAAAATGTTTCGAGATTCAAGTTTTCGGGACTTCGGGTTACTATCGACGATTTGTGAAAGGTTTTTCTATGATAGCTACCCGCTGACAATGTTGTTGCGAAAGATGTCGTGTTCGAGTGGTCAAAAAGTGTCGAAAAGTTTTGATCACCGAAAGCCCTTTTGATGTAAGCTCCAAAGTTAGTTCAACTGAATCGGTAAAGAATTTGTTGTTTATTCCGATGCTTCTTTGAATGGTTTGGGCTGCGTTTTGATGCGGAAGGCAAAGTTGTAGCCTACGCTTCAAGACAATTGAAGCCACATGAAAGAAATTACCCGACGATGATTTAGAACTTGTACTATTGTGTTCGTATTGAAAATTTGCGCCATTATTTATTTTGGCGAGAAATGTCATGTTTACTCGAGATCATAAAAGCCTAAAGTATTTGATGACTCGTAAAGAGTTGAACTTGAGACAACGAGATGGTTAGAACTATTGAAAGACTATGAGTTAGTGATTGACTACCATCCGGAAAGCTAACGTGGTTGCGTATGCATTAAGTCAAAAATCATTGTTTACTCTTCGCATTGAACACACGATGGTTATGTCAAGTGATAGTTCGATCATAGGCGAGTTAAAAGCAAGACCGATGTTTATTCAAAGAAATTTTGATGCACAAAAGTCGACAAAGATTTGATTGTTAAACAGGTTCGATGTGGAAATAATGCAGAGTCAGAATTTTGAATTGATGAAAATGACTGCTTGAAATACAAAGACCGAATGTGTGTACCGAGGGATGTGGAATTGATTCAGATGCTATTGAAAGAAGCTCATAATAGTCAGATGTCGATACATCCGGGTAGCACGAAAATGTATAATGACTTGAAACAGTTTTACTAGTGGCCTAGTATGAAATGAGATATATCTGAATTTGTTTCAAGGTGCTTAATTTGTCAGCAAGTAAAAGCCGAACATCAGGTGCCTTCTAGGTTGCTTCAGCCGATCATGATACCTGAATGGAAATGGGATAGAATCACTATGGATTTTGTATCTGGTTTGCCTATGACACCGAAAGCAAGAAAGATGCGATCGGGTTATAGTTGATAGATTGACCAAATCGACTCATTTTGTACCAATTCGAATGGACTACTGACTTGATAAACTTGCTGAATTGTATATATCACAAATTGTAAGGTTGCATGGTGTGCCGAGTTCCATTGTTTCGGACAGAGACCCGAGATTCACATCACGATTTTGGAAGAAGTTGCAAGATGCTTTAGATACTAAACTTCATTTTAGTACAGCCTTT
Organism: Gossypium rotundifolium; assembly: GCA_025506655.1. Taxonomy (NCBI): domain Eukaryota; kingdom Viridiplantae; phylum Streptophyta; class Magnoliopsida; order Malvales; family Malvaceae; genus Gossypium; species Gossypium rotundifolium. The sequence goes on along the minus strand of CP106732.1, from coordinate 112,690,211 downwards.
CATCCGCAGACGGATGGACAATCCGAGAGAACTATTAAGATACTTGAGGACATGTTGAGATGTTGCATTCTTGAGTTTGAAGGTACTTGGGAACGATACCTACCTCTGATTGAATTTGCCTATAATAACAGTTTTCAATCTAGTATCAAAATGGCGCCCTATGAAGCCTTTGTACGCTAAGTGTCGAACACCATTATAATCGACTAAGCTCAAGAGAATAAGATACACGGGTTGATTTGATTAAAGAAACCAATGTAAAGTAGCTATTATTAGAGATAATTTGAAAGTCGCTTCGGATCGTCAAAAATCCTATGTCGACTTGAAACGTAAAGACATGGAATTTCAAGTTGAGATCTAGTATTCTTGAAAGTTTCTCCGTGGAAAAAGGTATTCGATTTGGTCTGAAGGCAAACTTAGTCCGAGATTTATCTGACCTTATGAAATTATCGAACGATTGGGCTGTTGCTTATAGGTTGAAGTTACCTTCGAAAGTTAGAAAAGATACATGACGATTTCATGTTTCGATGCTTCAGAAGTACAGATCGATCCGCCTCATGTGATCACACCATCCGAGATTGAAATCACCCGATATAACGATGAGGAGGAACCGATCCGTATTTTAGCTCGAGAAAAGAAAGAGTTAAGAAACAAGAAAATTCCATTAGTGAAAGTACTGTGAAAAAGGCACGGAGTTGAAGAGGCTACGTGGGAGCCTGAAGATTTAATGAGGCAACAATATCCGATGTTGTTTAACGGTAAGATTTTCGGGGACGAAAATCCTTAAGGGGGGAGAGTTGTAACAGACTGAAATTGACTCTAATCGGAACGGTGGTTTCGGGACCACGAATCCAAGTCCGAGAAATAATTTAATATTTTATTTTGTGTTCAATATGTGTGAATTAAAATGTGTGAAAGTTTCAGAGAAAAATTTCATTGTTTGGGTGCTTAATTTGACAAAAGGACTTAATCACAGAATTTTAAAAGTCTCAAACTATAGTGTAAAGTGCCTATTTGATGATGGCTTTTAAAGTTAGTGGGTGGCTTATGTCAAGAATACCCTTAAGTTATATGTTAGTTTTTATTTTATATTAAAGGTTAAATTAGTAATTAAATAATTACTTTTATAATATGTTAAAATAACATAAACAAAAGCCACCATCTTTATCATTCTCTCATGGCCGATTATTGAGAAAGAAAAAGGGGGTTTTTGTTCTTTGATTTTCTAAGACTTGGAGGCTTGATTTCAAGGTTAGTTTGAATTTAGTTTTTGTTAATTTTTACGTTTTGAGATCGTTGCTTAACCAGTAAGTAACCCATGTTGAGCATGTCTAAGGTTCTACCATTAACATTGTTATATGATAATTGATGTTTGATGAATTTAATTTTAAGATAGGATTAAGATTGATAAGTTTTGTATTGAAGTTTTAGTGAAAATTGAGTAAATAAGACTAATTTGTAAAAAAATAAAAATTTGAGAGGGCTTAAATGTAAAATAAATGAAAGAAATGGACTTATATAGTCCTTATACATATTCAACCCTTGAGTGTTGTGTTGAAATAATGTGTATTTTGTGTTTTGTGCAATTAGGACTAAAGTGTAAAAATGTGAAACACTAGGGGTAAAAGGGTAATTTACCCATTAATGTGATTTAGGACTAAATTGAATTGAAATGTACTTGAATGAGCTGAATTTAATGTGTTTTAGATCAAGAGCAAAGAAAAGCTAATTGGATCGGGAAAGACAAAGGTTCTCGAATAGCCGATTTACACGGCCTATCAACAACCGAGGTAAGTCCTTACAAATATCGTTAAAGATTTATTTACAACTATGATGAATGATGAAAATTGAATATTTAAAGTATAGTTATAGACAATAGCCGAATGTAGAAGTATGGTATTGAATTGAATTTACTTTGTAAAATGGTAAGTGTATAAATACGTTGTGGTTGGTATGTGGAAGTAATATGATCTATATGAGTTGTTTGCATTGTTGTTGTTATGAAATGAGTGCTGAATTGATGATCATATCTATATCGGGCTTTAAGCTCAGCGTGCTTCGTGTCGGTGTTATTTATCGTGCTAAATGCCCAGCGTGCCTTGTGCCTAGTGATGTAATTCGCTAAATGCCCAGCGTGCCTTGTGCGGTGATGTAATTCGCTAAATGCCCAGCGTGCCTTGTCTTGAAGTAATTCGGGCTATGAGCCTCAGCGGGCCTTGTGTCGGTGATATATATCAGCTTATTGCTCAGGTGCTTAATGTCGGTGATCAAGTTCGGACTTAGGGTCTAGCGTGCTTAATGCCGGTAATGTGTTATAAATTCTTTACAAGGTCGGATGAAAATACTTCAATAAACAAAATGCTCGGGTAAAAATAAAAGTTTATAGATGCAAGGAACAAGGTAAGTGATTATCTTTCCTTTCAAATTACATAAGTGATAGAATGGTTAAAGTTTTGATAATGAGTTTTTATGATATGTGCATTTGAATTACTCATTAATAAGTGTGATATGTATATTGAATATAAGTTTGGTGATATCTTTGAGATTCGGTCAAAGATAAAAATGTCAAAGGTGAAAGTTATCGAAAATACATATCTCAGATATATATGATTAATCGTATACAAAGCGTGATATATGTTATACTTGTTGATAAGGTAATATGTGAATACTTAAGGCTTAAAGTTGGAAGGGTTGTATACCTTCAATGAGGAATTAATAAATGATAAGTTACGAGAGACTACTGTTCAACCATAATGAAATTATTATTTGTTAAATTACTTGGACTTATAAGTATATTTATATATGTATGTGTGCTAAATGTTGGAATATTTGATGTTGTTTCAGAATGCTTAGGACTTACTAAGCTAGTGAGCTTATTTCGTGTGTGCTCTTTGTTCATTTTATAGATTTTCAATCAAGCTATGGGCATCGAGGATCATCGGAAAAGTCAACCACACTATCTCCCTTTTGGTACTTAATCTAAGTTTTAAACCGAAGGCATGAATAGGTTAGACTAAGGGTTAGATTAATGACTTTCTACCTTGTATATATATATGAATAGCCTTGCGAAAATGGCTATTTCTTTTGATTAAGTTAAATTCCTATGTTCTTGTTATAATGGATTGATTATGATATTAAGGGATGTGAAATTCGCCATGGTTTAATCATGTATGGAATATGGTCAAGTAATAAGCCTATTATATCTAGATGTGATGCATTCGGTTAAGCATGACATATTAATATGTTTTGCATTTGTTTTGTTTTGGTTCGAATGAGGTGGATGCAGCTTGAGATGATGTTCTTTAGGTTGTAAATAAATTTGGTCTATTTGGATTATTAAAGATGCCATGTTAATGTTGATAAGTAGTAAGTTATTTTAACCTATAATCACTCATGATACATATATATTTGATAGGTATGATTTGGTTTTGTGGTTTATGACATTTTGGGCTAAGATGATGATTTGATAAGGTATATTTGGTTTAATAGACGCTCATGTTATGTATAATATTTCACAAGATATATGTGCAAATTGCTTGATGCGTAAAAATATAGTTATAATAATGATTTTACTAGTATATTTTGCTATAAGGATTCATGTATAATGGTAAATAATAAAGTGGTACATAAATATATTTGTACGTGGATTGGTTTAAAAAATGGTATGTGCTAATTTGGTGTTTATAAATATTACGATATATATATATGGAATGCTTTAAGATTTTATTCGATTAAATATGTAAGTGACAATTAGATTTTTGTTTATGCTCATGTTATAGGCAAATAAATGTATAAATATTATATGCTTATGTCGTTGTTGATTTTAAATGACCATGTGATTTTAATTATGCAAGTTGTTGTATTAAGACTGATAGAATATATACATATATATATATATTCATTTCTAATAGCATGAAATGATATGATTTTATCAAGTATTAGTCTCGATGGAGTGCTTGGGCTTGCTAATTGTTATAGTAAGGCCCCGTAACCCTAATCCGGCGACGGATATGGGTTAGGGGTGTTACAAATGCACATACGCATCGACCCATCCTTTTTCTTGACGAACAAAACCGGTGCTCCCACGGAGACACACTTGGTAGAATAAATCCCGATCTAGCAGTTCTTGAATTTGAGCTTTAAGTTCGCTAACTCCTTGGCGCCATTCTATAAGGAGCAATGGACACCGGAGCAGTTCCGGGTAAAAGCTCAATGCCAAATTCTACTTCCCGATCTGGAGGTAGACCCAGAAGTTCTTCGGGAAAAACATCTAGAAATTCTTTCGCCGTTCTCACACCTTCTACTGATAATTCCTTGGCATTCAAAGCACTGATGAATGCTAGGAATGCTCTATTCCCTTTCCGCACCAACTTTTCTGCCTTCAAAGCAGATACCACATTTGCCAAAAAGTTTATTCTTTCGCCTATCATTATTACCTCCTCATCATCCACAGTCCTTATTGACATCCGCTTTTTGGCACAATCCAATTGCGCCCAATGCTTCACCAACCAATCCGTGCCCAAAATAAGATCAAACCCACCGAAAGGTAATTCCATCAAGTCTGCTAGAAATACCTCTCTTTGAATCTCCAAGGGCGAATCTCTAAATAATTTTTTCACTATTATCGACTGTCCTAAAGGACTACTCTATCGGTAATCTCAGATCTAATATTCAGGTTTCCAGATATGGCACTAGCAACATATGGGTGGGTAGACCCGATATCTATCAAAGCAGTAATAGGTACATCAGAGATGAAGAATGTACCAGTTATCACATCATGTGCATCGCCGCCCTCACGACGCTTGACAGCATAGACTAATCCTAGCTGTCTCACCTCCGTGTTACTTCTAACACCATTACCTCGACCCGATGCACCTTGTCCACGTCCGTTACCATTACCACCACGACTTGGTCCACAACCTCTCGGTGGCTGCTGAGTACCTCTAGCTGGCTGAGCATCAGGGTTATGAGTTCCCCGAGTCGATCAAATCCTTTGGGCAATTCTTAAGCGATGATCCTTGGATCCACATTTAAAACAGGCTCCAATTTTTCTCTAACATTCTCCGGGATGTTGTCTTCCATAATCGGCACATTCTCGACTCTGATTGGTAGTCACAGGTGCCCTAACTTGAACTGGCTCATCATTTCGTGGCCTCTTTTGAAACCTTTTAGAAGAATTAGAGTACTTAAAATCCCTCTTGCCTCTTACTTTTTCCCGGTTCTAGCGTTCTGAATTCTTAGCCTCTTCGGCTATCTTAGCTTTCCCTACAAGCGAGGTAAAAGCCCACACTTGTTGTGGGGCTATCAGTACCCGCAACTCATCATTCAGCCCATCCTCAAAGCGTACACAGCGCTCATGATCAGTCTGCACTATAGTACGAGCATAACGACTCAAACAAAGAAATTCTGCCTCGTAGGCTGCCACATCTTACTTCCTTGAACCAAATTCAGGAATTCCTTCCTCCGGGCATCTACATAACTTGTCCCAACGTACTTCCCTTGGAAAGAAGCTTTAAAGAAATCTCAATTAACCAATGCAGCCTCGGTGCCTTCTTGAACAGCAAGCCACCATTGATACGCCTCATCTCTTAGCAAAAATACGGCTCCTCTTAGCTTCTGCTCGACGGTGAACTCAAGATCATCCATAATTCGTTCTACAGCCTCAAGCCAATATTCTGCCATATTCAAAGCTACACCAGAGACACCTCTAAAAACTTCTGCACCACTAGACTTGAGTCGTTTCGATATTGATCCGTGAGTTACTGGCCCAGTTCTGGTCTCAGTTACTCTTTCTAAAACTCGCAACATTGCTTGAGTCAAAGCAATATCCCCATTCGCATGATCATGAGATCCAGTTTTGCTCTCAAATGATGTAGGTGCATCCATTTCCGGTATATGACCCAGTGCTTTAGACGCAGCACCTCGTCCTCTACCAAGGCCACGTATACCGCGTCCACGACCACGTCCTCTAGTGCTCATAATGACTAATTCGCTTTTAATCTGATTACAAGTTTTATGAATCAGAATATTATTTCAGTGTGTATTAAAGATATTTTATGAGATATAAGAGATAGGGTTATTTTCGCAATCACTTCCTATAGTCTCGATCTCTATCGTTTTCAACACCTAAAATTAGAAGTTCTAAAGTGTTCCTAAGGTCTCATCACAATAATAAACATTTAATAAACAAATACTTACTTGACTTGGTGTCGGATGCTCGTGGTGCCATACTACCTTTAAAACATAAAGTCCAGAAAAATTAAGTAGTTTTTTAAACAAAATCATTGTTGAACCCAAACCACAGTCGAGTTTTGAAACTTGGCTCTGATACCATAAAATGTAATACCCCAAACTTGGCCTATGCATTAAGCCCAAATTTTGGCATGCAACACAAATTAAACATACATTCAAATCATTTAACAATGTAGAAATCAAATTCCAAAATGTTTAAGAGAGTGACTTTATCGAAAAATCAAAGTTCGTTGAAAACCATAATTAAAAACACAAGAGTTTATCATTTGATTTATAGAGTAGTAATTGATTAAAACTTTGGATTTATTTAGTTGAAATATTTCATCAAAAGTTTTAAAAGAATTTCCTAAATTTCAATGATATTTAAGAAAATCTTTTATTTTATAAGAGAGTTGTAGAAAACATTTATAAAAACTAAACCAATCCAATTTAGAAAAACTAAAACATAATAAAATCCATCCACATAATAAAATCCATAATTAAAGAGGCCTTATTACATCGCCATAAAAATAGTACTTAATAAAAATTATTAAAGAAGTCTTAAAGTTTTATAAACCACTATTTATAGTATAGCTTCCACACGAAGTCATCTCCGACCCAAGTCTCCATCAATTATTATTACCTGAGAGGGGTAAAAAAAATGGGGTGAGTTACTTAGAACTCAGTGTGTAACTCACTTACCATAGTCCACTGGGCCAAAACCATTTAAGCATTTACTTGGGCCTAAGCCCATTACAAATATAATAATTTAGCATGTATGAAATGCAAGTGATATGCAATTCCCAAAACCAAACCTAGATTTCCATCGCTACACACCACCCGTACCAACCAGCACACCTATGGGGAGCTTTAGTCACCCACCCCGCCAACACACCGAAGTAGGCATTAAGCCGTATATCAAATTTCGTGGACAAGCCACCATATTCACAGAGTTTACATGGCATTTGCCATTTTTCAGAATTGTGGCAGAGCCACCAAAATTTTGTAGCAAAGCTACCAGAACTTCTCTTCGTCAAATAGCCCAACCCATGCAATCATGTATATAGTATGCATAACAATCCATTCAAATAATTATTCCAACATAAGGCCCATTATAAAATTTATTACAATCTGGCCCATTTCACATTTTGGCCCACGAAATCTCATATCACATGTGACCCATTTATCAATTATAATATATGGCCCAATTATCAATATCATATAGGGCCCATTTATCAAATATCACATATAGCCCATTTATCGAATATCATATATGGCCCAATTATCATATATCACATATAGCCCAAATTGTCAAATATCACATATGGGCCACTTATCAATTATCACATATGGCCCATTTATCAAATATCACATATGACCTATATTGTCAAATATCACATATGGCCCACTTATCAATTATCACATATGGCCCATTTATCAAATATCATATATGGCCCAAATTGTCACTTTTATCGAATTAGCCTATTAAAGCAATTTCGTAATTTTCATGATCTTAATACAAGTTTCAAAATTTTATCATTAAGGTGATAACTATGTTATTCTTCCCGATTTCACTAACTTGTGATTTCATCCAACGATTTATACGATATAGTCATCTAACCCATGAGATACGGTGTGAGATTACACACCTGATTATGGTGAGAACTACACTCTCCCACTCGTCGATATCTAAACACACATCACGATGGATTAGAACACTAATATTTAATATAAACTATTCTAATGTTAAGCGATCTAGATCTTACCCTCGAAATCTCGAACAACCATTATTTGCGATTTCTCTCCGATCAAAGGTTTAGAACCACGAGTGAACAATGGTTCAAGGGTACGTACGACTTCGAATAATTGATTTTTTCCGGATGAGGGTCCACAACCCGATTGAAAGTCTCGGATTCTCGAAACAGTCCTTCTCTTGAATTTAGGGGGAATAATGGAACCACCCCTCTTTCGAACACTATTAACAACTCTTTTCGTCCCTATTTTGATTGCCTCTATTGACAAATAAATGTTAGTCAAACTAATATTCCTTTCTCATCACCAATTGATTTTAAGAGCGAGATTGGCTTACCACAGGATTCTTTCGTTAAAAAGGTGGAAGTCGATTGATAGAGTCCCTATGATAGAATCGATTAAACTAATACAATCTTATCAAAATAGAAGGATTTAAAAAATAGAATCCCTTTTCGAAATAATCCCTTACCTTGACTGATGAAATCTTTTTTTTCAATCGAACTATAATAAATATGATCAACTTAAGATGTAGAAAAGAAATCGGCACTCCACTATATCACTACAAAGAAAGAAGGATTTGATTGAAGGAGAAAAGATTAAAAATAAAAAGAAAGATTCACTAAAGGTTTTACCATCAACATTCGCCATGGTGAAATAAAAGGAGAAAATTGTTTGAGAGATTTTGTAAGAAGAAAGAGATGAAGAAGGGTAAAGGAAAATAAGGTGTTTAGGTTTGATTCTTTTCAAGAATGAAAGATGAACAAAGAAATGAATTTGAGGCTTGTGTGCATTTGGCAAGGGTGAAAAGAAAGAGAAGATGGCCTTCTAAGGTCTTGGTGATTAGGCACTAGGAGGAAAGGTTTGAGAGAATAAACAAAATAAAACCGAAATGGTCAAAACTCAAATGGCCAAAAGAAAAGAAAAGAAAATGGTTTACCTTTTGTCCAATATACATTTGGCTAAGAGGAGAGAATTAGAGAGAAACAAGCTTTGAGAAAAACACCAAATGACCAAAAGAAAGATGTGCACAACTAGCTCCTAATTCATCCAATTGCCTTCAAAATTTCAGCCAACCCCTAGCCCCAAAAACCATCCAAGTACATTAGTCAAATGGTCAAACTTTAGTCACCCCAAACTTTTCAAAACATCACCCCTTGTTTTAAGCCTTATGTCCCCCCTACATACCTTTTCCATATGATTCTTTTCCTTAAGTTAACACTTGCCTTTTTACCATGGTCTTCTTGCCATAGAAAAATAATCCAACTCATCCTAATTCTTATCCATGACCGACACTTGCTAAGGAAAAACAAAAATAAAAGCTTTCAAATTGCATGCTAGGAGATTAGAACCTCTCCCCTCAAGCAAACATACATGCGCCAACACCACCTTACTATAGCTCATCTTATGCTAGTTTTTGTCACTTAAATTTACTTAAACCTAAAGTCACTTGATCCACTTCAAATAAATACTCCTTACTAAAATTTATTCTAACTCCGAATAGTTCTCAAGTTTTCTCAAGACTATACTAATCATGCAAAATTTAATTATACACAAGTTAAGCACCAAAACATGTATCATATCAATACTCAAATTTTAGGATGTTACAGGCGCCAGATTGAAAAACCCCAGTTGAGAGTGAAAGGAGAGGCAAAGTTTTAGATTTTTTTCCCGTGTTTTTTCGTGAAAGAATGAAAGACTAAAAGTAAGGCTAAAAGTTTTAGGGCTTTCTTAGAGGAGATGAAAGGTTTTTTTTTTTCTAAGACAAATTTGAAGTAGTTTAAGGCCTGTCTTGGCTATTTGTAATTAATTTAAAATATTGGGCAAGATTCCCTTTTTGGTTTATTATTGTGGGTAGCCCAAGGTCTGTCATGGGCTATTTGTAAATTGATTTAAAATATTGGGCTGGATATAAAATTTTAGATTTTTTAAAAAAAAAAATACTAAAAAGTGAATAGCTTATTTGAGAAGATTTCATTGTCTGCACTTTTCCATTTTTACAATTTCAACTTTATCTTCTTGTTTGCTTGCTTATTTCCATTTTCCTACTTTCAAGTTTTAATAAATATGGAAGTTTGAAGCAATTGAAGGTAAGTTTAATTTTTTATTTTGCTTATCTTTGAATGGGTTACATTATTTTATTTGTTTAGTTACTTTTTTTTTTTGTATATTTGTATGTTAAATAATTAGTTTATGATGATCACTCTTGAAGTATACATTGATTTGTTTTTGTTAATACTATAGGTTTTTAATTTTGATATCTCAAAGTGGTAATGAAAGTGTTGGCTCATCAAATAATGTTACTAATGCTAGTGTGTCTCAAGATGATATTAGTAACATTCCTTTTTGGAGATATGTTACTAAATTATCGAAAACTGTTGAAGGAGGTAAGAATGTTAGTTTTGTGTGTAAGTTTTGCAATGTTACATTTAAGGAGTCATACTCTAGGGTTAAAGCACATTTATTGAAACTAAATGGGTAAGGACTTCGAGTGTGTCTTAAAGTAACACTACAACATCTTGCTAAAATGCAAAAAATAGTTAAAGATGCGAAACTCAAGTTGCAACCAAAAAAGTATCATTGCCACCTAGTTCTCAAACACTAGCATCTTCCTTTGGGCCGAACACAACCTCACTTCAAGGGCATAGTTTAGGTTTTAAAAGAAGAAAAAGCCCTTTAGAATAATCATTAAATCTTACTGGTTAAGAGAATTTAGATAATGAAATTGCTCGAACATTTTATTCAAGTGGACTGCCTTTTCATCTAGCTAAGAACCTTCATTATGGGAAGGAATTCACCTTAGCTAGTAAGAATTTGATTCTGAGTTACATACCTTTGGGGTATAATGCTTTAAGGACTACATTGTTACAAAAAGAACGAGGAAACATAGAGAGGTTGTTACAACCTATAAAGAAATGTAGAGGGAAAAAGGTATTAGTCTTGTATGTGATGGATGGACAGATGTACAAAGACGACCATTGATTAACTTCATGGTCGTCTTTGAAAGTGGAGCTATTTTCTTGAAAGCTGTTAATTGTGAAAAAGAGTACAAGGATAAATTTTATGTGGCAACTTTAATTAAATGTGCCATAAGTGAGGTTAGGGCACAAAATCTTGTTCAAGTGTTAACCGATAATGCACTAGTATGTAAAGCCACGGGGTCATTCGTAGAGACACAACATCCTCATTTCGTTTGGGCACCTTGTGTAGTACATACTCTATAACATCCCGGAATCTAGAGTTAAAAGTTTTGAGGTTTGTGGTTAATGTCAGTGAGTGGGTTGAACCATTTGGGTTCAATTTCGCTTTTTAATGTTAGAATGGGCCTAAGGTTTGGTGGTTAGTTGTGTGTTAGTGTATCTTTGGGTCTCGTGTTCGAATCCCTATGAGTGTTTTTTATTTTTATTTGTTTTTATGTTATTTTATTTTTTTTTTAAAGGGGAAGTTAATGTTAAAATAGAAAACAAGTTTCACATCCTCCAATTTTATTTTTATTTTTCTTCTCCATCGTTCATCTTTTTCTATTCTTTTCATTTTTATTTCGTTGTTTCTTCTGTTTTATCGAATAGTCAAAGGAGATTGCTCTTGTGTGTTTCGTGTTATTGGATGTGAGTCAGAATAGTCTTGTGGAGGTGAAATAGTTTGTAACATCCTAAATTTTTGGGCCTATGCGTTTAATGGGTGAATATGTGGAATGAGTTAATTTAAGTGTTAGGAATCCAAATTGGGCTCAGGCTTAGGCAGAGGCCTTGATTAAAATTATCTGTTTGGGCATTATAGGGTTTAAAAGGTAGTATCTATGTTTAAAAAACCAAAGTGGGCTTGTGGCCCAATCTTAGGAGGTGACGCCACACACAAGGAGTAAAGGGCCCAAATTTAAGTTTCATGGAGCCCAATTCTTTTAATTTAAGTTAGCTAAATTTTGGGCATTAGGATTAGGTGGAGTGGATGGCAACAAGGCTAAAATTTAGGGGTTTTAATGTTTAAAATATGTGGATAATAAGCAGATAAAGGCTATTATTTAGGAATTTATTTTATGTGGATAATAAGCAGATAAAGGCTAAGATCTAGGGATTTTTATGATTAAAATATGTGGATAATATGCTGATAAAGGAGAGAGGAGTTAGAGATAATTAAGTCTCTTTTAGATGAGCTAGTAGATTAAGATAAAGGAGAAAAGTTAGAATTTATCTACAAAGAGAGTGATGGCCAAGAATCCATCACTTGAGAGGAGTAAAGAAACCGGTACTACATGGCAAAGGGTTGCCGAATTTCCTATAAATAGGGGCTAGCTCCTTGTTTCTGACATTAAATCCTCTCCCTTTTGTGCCGAAATTCCTTAGCTTCTTTTCTTCAAATTTCTTTCTCCAATTTCTCTAAAAGCCAAAAACTCCATTATTCTCTTCTTTCTTCTAAAAGCCAAAAACTTCATTATTCTCTTCTTTCTCCTAAAAGTCGAAAACTCCATTATTCTCTTCTTTCTTCTAAAAGCTGAAAACTCCATTATTCTCTTCCTTCTCTAAAAAGTCGAAATCTCTATAGTTTTTATTTTATTCATCCTATTTGAGAAATTGTTCTGTACTACTTAGGCATTTAAACCCTCCATTGACATTGTCGAATTCTCTCTCTAGTACTATTGAATCTCCTAAGTTAAGGTAAGAGTAGATTTTGATTAGTTCTCATAATCTATTCCCGATTTTGAAAAGGCAAAAGCTAAAGCTAATAGTTTAATGGTTTATGATGGGCGGCAAGTCGGGATTTGAAGGAAGCCTAGTCGACTAGATCTAAAAGAGGAAATTCATAAGTCTCCAATTTTGGGATTTTTAAGGTAAGAAGATTTTCCTAGATTTCTATTAGATTTCATCATTATATACAAGATTTTAACTTTATAAGGAGGATTAACGATTAAATATTATTATAGTAACTCGATAAGGATTTATGATGGAATTAAATATGGATCGAGCAAAAGAAAGAATCCTAAGTTTAAGAAAGCGAGCGAGATCATTGCTTGAGATTGGCCAATTGGTTGTGGATGCTTTTGAACAACACCTTAGGCAGATAGCGCTTGTGTCGACTAAGGATAGCGTCGATATAGAAAGCCTCATTTTATCGTGAATCGTGTGTAGATTCTTGACACATAAGCTTTGTTATATTATATGTATGCTATGGGCTAAAAGCCGGAAAATGAGGTGTATGAGCAATGTATTACCCGTAAAGGGTAGGCAAGGGATGCAGTGCGTAATCATAGAAACTTCTATGTGTATCAAGTATGTAAAATATGTGATCTATTTAGATAGTTTAATGTTTCGATTCTTGCATGTATGCATGGGATGGGATTGATTAATTTACGGAAGGGGAGCGGTCATGAGGCGATCGGTGGCTTTGCCACATAGGTCACATAGTGATCGATCTTTATGATAGGCAGCACAGCTGTCGATATATTATTAAGGTCGCACAGCGATCGGTGGCTTCGCCACATAGGTCACATAGTGATCGGTCTTTATGACAGGCAGCACAGCTATCGATATGGTGTGTAGCGGATGGAGGGTTGATTGTAGAAATCCCCACGGTGTGATGGTTGGTACGGGGGTGTGTAGAGGATGGACTCATAGGTTTGGGATGGGCCATGTTGCATATTTTGTTACCCTTGTATAAGGGCCAAGGCTCATAATGTGTTTGTGGGCCTCAAGCCTTTTTATGTGTTCTTGGGATTTGCACACTGAGTCTTGGTGACTCAACCTTTTATTTTTCCCAACATTTCAGGTGAGCAGTAGATCGTGAACATGGGAACCAAGGCAGACTCGAGGGGCCATCAAGTTTTATTTCTACAAATTATTTTGGGATTTCTTTAAGTTTATTTTATTTTTATTTGGGATTTTTTTAAGGCCCCTAGTTTTTATTCAACTAAGAAGTTTTCAATGTTATGCAACTTATAAATTTTATGTCAAGGTTTATTTATACTTAATAATACTAATATAAGATTTTATTTTTAAAATGTCACTTATTTACTCTAATAATGTCTAATTAACTTACGACTTCCAAAACCAACAAGGCAAAAGTTTTCAATGTACAAGCCGTGACACGCCAGATCCAGTCGAAATGCATGGGTCGGGTTTGGGGTGTTACAATTTTGGTATTAGAGCCCAGTTCAAAACTCAGGCTATGAAATGGGTCTAGAAATGTTTTTAGAAATTTTTTTTCGTTCGAGGACATGGCCTTCGAGTCTACCGGCACCCGATCTACCCAGATAAGTATTCTAAACTCTTGCTGTGTTATTTATGTGGGCTTAATGAGCTTTATGGGACGTAGACTATCTAGGTTAGAACGTGATGGACTCTAGGCTTAGGCAAACAACTCTTCAATTCCATAAGACTTAACTTCACTAAAACAAAGCCTGTTAACGAGTCACAAGACTAAGGTGTGGCAACAGGCATATGCATGTCTGGGAGTAGATCCGGAAGAGCTTGGTATTTAAGAAGTCCTAGTGACTCACCTCCTCTTCACAGGAATCTTACAGTGCGAGTATTTGTTCACTCTAGCTATAAGGACTTGTTCATGGTGAACCCATAATTAAAACCCGAAAGGACGAACCACCCTATTTTGCAACCAAAACCCTAAGTATTGTACACTTCGAGAAAAAAATACATTTGATTTGAAAATGTTCGCAACTATGAAGAAATTTACCAAATTACCCTTGTTATGCAAAATGACCAAAATAATACGATTTGTAGAATTACCAAATTACCCTTGTTTTGTAAAATTACGAAATACCCTTGAATCACAAAATTACCAAAATACCCTCGGATCACAAAATTATCTAAATACCCTAAATTTCAAAATTATTGAAATACCCTAAAATTTCAAAATTACTAAAATACCTCAATTCCAAAATTATTGAAATGCCCCCGAATTTCAAAATTACTGAAATACCCTCAAATTTCAAAATTTTTGAAATACCCCGAATTCTAAAATTACCAAAATACCCTCGATTTCCAAAATTACCAAAATACCCCCGGGAATGTAAAATTACCAAAATACCTTTATTTTATAAAATCATCAAGGAACCTCATTTCAAAACAAATTTACGAAAATGCCTCTGTAGGATAAAATTACGAAAATACCCCTGGGTAGTGGAAAACAACAACAATGACAACCACAACACTTTTTTGTAATGAACGCGAGTTCATGAATGTTGATGATTGAATGAATGAATTTGAGATTGTAGTGTGTGTATGAATTCGAAAGAACTACTTTTTAGAACTATTAATCATAAGATTGTTCGCGATAAATCAGTGGAAAGAAATAATGATTCATAAAATATCTAATCGATAAATGCAAATCGGTAGAATGAGTACAAGGGACGAAGACGCTTCAGATCACGAATAATGGTGTGTACCCTACCATAGTATACTAAGTATTTATTTTGGCTTTAGAATTAGAGTGCGCAGCGAAAGCATAGTGGTGAGAGTCAGGTAGAATGATTACTAGTTAGTTGGAAATTTCGTGGACGAAATTTCTTTAAGGAGGGTAGAACTGTAACATCCTAAATTTTTGGGCCTATCGTTTAATGGGTGAATATGTGGAATGAGTTAATTTAAGTGTTAGGGGTCCAAATTGGGCTCAAACTTAGCGAGAGGCCTTGATTAAAATTATCTGTTTGGGCATTATAGGGTTTAAAAGGTAGTATCAATGTTTAAAATACCAAAGTGGGCTTGTGGCCCAATCTTAGGAGGTGACGCCACACACAAGGAGTAAGGGCCCAAATTTAAGTTTCATGGAGCCCAATTCTTTTAATTTAAGTTAGCTAAATTTTGGGCATTAGGATTAGGTGGAGTAGATGGCAACAAGGCTAAAATTTAGGGGTTTTAATGTTTAAAATATGTGGATAATAAGCGGATAAAGGCTACTATTTAGGAATTTATTTTATGTGGATAATAAGAGATAAAGGCTAAGATCTAGGGATTTTTATGATTAAAATATGTGGATAATATGTCGATAACGGAGGAGGAGCTAGAGATAATTAAGTCTCTTTTAGATGAGCTAGTAGATTAAGATAAAGGAGAAAAGTTAGGAATTTATCTACAAAGAGAGTGATGGCCAAGAATCCATCACTGAGAGGAGTAAAGAAACCAGCTACTACATGGCAAAGGGTTGCCGAATTTCCTATAAATAGGAGGGGCTAGCTCCTTGTTTCTGACATTAAATCCTCTCCCTTTTGTGCCGAAATTCCTTAGCTTTTTCTCTCCAAATTTCTTTCTCCAATTTCTCTAAAAGCCGAAAACTCTATTATTCTCTTCTTTCTTCTAAAAGCCAAAAACTCCATTATTCTCTTCTTTCTCCTAAAAGCCGAAAACTCCATTATTCTCTTCTTTCTTCTAAAAGCTAAAAACTCCATTATTTTCTTCCTTCTCTAAAAGCGAAATCTCTATAGTTTTCTTTTATTCATCCTATTTGAGAAATTGTTCTATACTTTCGGCATTTAAATCCTCCATTGACATTGTCAATTCTCTCTAGTACTATTTGAATCTCTAAGTTAAGGTAAGAGTAGATTTTGATTAGTTTTCATAATCTATTCTTGATTTTTGAAAAGGCAAAAGCGAAAGCTAATTGTTTAATGGTTTATGATGGGCGGCAAGTCGAGATTTGAAGGAAGCCTAGTCGACTAGATCTAAAAGCCAAAATTCATAGGTCTCCAATTTTGGGATTTTAAGGTAAGAAGATTTTCCTAGATTTGTATTAGATTTCATTATTATATACAAGATTTTAACTTTATAAGGAGGATTAACGATTAAATATTATTATAGTAACTCGATAAGGATTTATGATGGAATTAAATATGGATCGTGCAAAGAAAGAATCCTAAGTTTAAGAAACGAATAGTATCTCATTGTTCGAGATTGGCCAATTGGTTGTGGACAAGCTCGAACAACACCTTAGGTAGATAGCGGTTGTGTCGACTAAGGATAGCGTCGATATAGAAAGCCTCATTTTATCGGAATCGGTGTGTAGATTCTTGACACATAAGCTTTGTTATATTATATGTATGCTATGGGCTAAAATTTGGAAAATGAGGTGTATGAACAATCGTATTACCTAGAAAGGATAGGCAAGGGATGCAGTGCGTAATCATAGATATGTAAAAATATGTGATCTGTTTAGATAGTTTAATGTTCGATTCTTGCATGTATGCATGGGATGGGATTGATTAATTTCTGGAAGGGGAGGCGGTCGCGGCGATTGGTGGCTTTGCCACATAGGTCATATAGTGATCGGTCTTTATGATGAAACACAGATGTCGATATATTATTAAGGTCGACAATGATCGGTGGCTTAGCCACATAGGTCACATATTTACACAAATAAATTCATATTTACACAAATGCCAAACCAAATATCATCCACTAACTCACAATTGGGCTAATTATCACATAAGGACCTTTACTTTAATATTCTATAGCTATTTGACACCTTTAGCTTATAGAATTCAACTTTTATGTTTTACACAATTTAGTCCTTTTTACCGAATTAAGCATTTAAACGGTAAAATTTCTTTACGAAAATTTCACATCATCATATATTCATGCTGTAAATAATATAATAATAATAAAATAATCATTTCAATTTTAGATTTGTGGTCCCGAAACCACTGTGTTGATTTGACCCAAAAACGGGCTGTTACACACGGCATGGCCACACGAGCATGTGTCCCACACGGGCGTGTGAGATCTCCACACGGTCGTGTCACTTCTACTCCTTATTTTTGGAATTTTTGGACAGTGAGTTACACAGGCTTCTTACACAGGTGTGTGCCCCCTCCACACGGGCGTGTGTGGCCTCCACATGGGCGTGTAGACTCCCCACATAGCCTAGGCACATCCACACGGTAGGGGCACACGGCCATGTGGCTCTATTTTGTAAAATTTTTATTTTGAGTCCTAAATTGTCTATTTTATGTTTCTGTGTAATCCGACCCTTGTTCAACCCTCAGTAAGTGTGTTTAGGACTCGATTTAGTTTGGTTCGTGTATATACATGTGGTTATGATCTTTGATTTTATTGCTCGTTTATGTGACGAATAAGTATGAGTTTATTATTTTTATCGTAACTGAACATTAGAATACAAGTATAATCAATTCTGAATCTATTCAACTAGAAATGTTAATGTCTATTTCTGTATATTGTCTGCATAATATGTGCATTATTGCATAGCATGAAAATTTTGGGATCTGGTTATGAAGAGAAGGAAGATAGACTTAGTAGTTCTAATTGCGATACTTTAGTACAACGGTTTACCTTGCTATCCTATACGTATATCAGCTCAGCTGTATACAATTACTCAAGTGGCATAGTTTCACGTTGTGGTGTGTAGGGTGGACGAACCTATTATGGTTCTATGTGGTGTGCATGGTGGACGGGCCTACCATAGCCTTTATGTGGTATGTTGGATGGACGAAGTGGTGTTTGGTTGGCTGGATGGGATTTTGAATTGTGCATCTGTTCGTATCTGAATATATGTCTGTTTGTCAAAAAATTTTGTCTGTTGTGTGAACTTCTAGTTACTGACAATGTAGCTAATGTCATGTAATATGATCTGATTATCGCGTTTAACTAGAAAATCATTTTTGTGGTTTGATATTGTACTTGACATACCTACTGAGACTTTCGTAAGTGGTATTTTTATACATATGCTTGTTTGAAGTATTTATTGTGTCACTCCGTCTTTTACCGTCAATTCATGTTTCGGGCTCACACTGAGCTCGCGTAGCTCATCTCTTTAGTGTCTTTTCTTTCAGGTACTTTTTGTGTTTTGGAGCTGGACTCGGTATACCGAAGGTCTCAAACAGATATGGTTTGATTTGCTTTAAGTAAAATTTCACCAATTTTATACGATAAACTTTAAGTCGATTTGTAAAATGATTATACAAATTGTGGACTAAACTTTAGAAACTGTGGATTTATTTCTGAATGTTCGGCGCCGGTTTAATATTGTTTCAAACATAATGAACAAAAAGGTTTTTCTTGGTTTAAATTAAAGTTTTGTTTCCACCACTTTTGGTGGCAAATGTACCCTTCAGGATTCGGTCTAAACTTCAAGGCCGGGTTTTGAGGCGTTACATACTCTTTATCTTGCTCTTAAAAATTTATGTTCTACAAAAAGCACCAAAAATAATGAGGTTACATATGATGTTTTGTGTTGGAAAAATAATGTTGGTGATGATGCCATCTTTATATGAAACTTCATAATGAATCACTCTATGAGGTGGGTAATATTTAATTCCTTTCTGCCTTTGAAATTACTTACCTTTGCAAATACTCGATTGGCTTCTATGATTGTGATGTTGAAAAGACTCAAGCTCATTAAACGAAGTCTCCAAAATATAGTTATTAGTGATGAATGGTCTACTTATAGAGAAGGTGACGTTTCCAAAGCCTCTTTGGTAAAGGAAAAAATTTTGGATAACCTTTGGTGTAACACCCCAAACATGGCCTAAACGTTACGATCGGATCTAGCATGTCACATGGATAAATTGTTTAAAACTGCGTTCTTCATTAAAAACTCCATACTCTTTCTTGGAAAACTGCGAGCTTTGTCATTATTGTGATTCATATTTGCTTTTATGGTGTTATTGTAAAAATGTTGTTATTACCATTATTGAAAACCTTGTTTGGAAAAGAAGTCAATTTCAATAGATTACAAAGATGTGGTATTTTTTAAAATAATTATGGTTGTTTTAAGAAAACCACGTATTTATAAATCTAGTAGTTACTAAAGTAAATTTAAAAGAATTTATACCAATGGCCTTATTACAAAAACATTAACCCAAATCAATAATTAAACTAAAATAAAGCGGAATGTAATTTACTAAGTTTACGAGAATAATTCGGTGTATGGCTACCTCAGAGTCCTCCACAGCTCCAAATCCACTAACGCTGGGGATCACCTGCAAGGTTGAAACAATGGGGTGAGTTACGAGAACTCAGTGCGTAATCCCTCAATCAATTATTAACTGGGTCCGAGCCCATACGAAATCCAATTGAGCCAAAGCCCTATGCAGTAACAATCTGGGCCCATAGCCCCAAAATCATGGAAATGCAAATAGGAAGTAAAGCCCCCAACTTAATAGTCCATCCGCTACACTCCACCCGTACCAGCCCTACATTCCATGTGGGGATTTCTAAATCGACCCACCCATCCGCTACACTCCAAAAATGTAGTCGAGCTGCCACTATAAATGCAGCTAAGCTACCAGTATCAGTATATGTGGCAGAGCCACTAGTAATAGTATTATAGTAGAGTCGCCGAGAATGTATTTGTAGCCAAGCCACCGATGTGATACCGTCCTCCATTAATATAACCCAACCCCACGCATCATGTCATGGCATAATAATTTTGTGTATGTAGTAATGTATCATCATGGAAAATTAATCAAAGTATACACAAACATACCATATCTATCCCCAAGGGTATAATCATTATTTTCCCAACAAGGGTGTTTCAGTAATTTTACCCATCGAGGGTACTCCGATAATTTACCCATTAAAGGTATGTCGGTAATTTTGCATTAACGGCCTTTTCGAAGGCTTACTATCGCCTCGAGCGACAGGACCCTTCTTGGGTCTCTACGGAGCTATTCGGCCTAAAATCCATTTTAGGCCCAAACGGGCCCACATGCTCGAGTGGCCCAAAACACGGGGTTTCGATTCTGGATATGTAGATTTTGCATTCGGATCTATCTTTTGCTACTTTCCCAACAAATTGGCCCAAATGGGCCAGAGAGCCCATTAGGCCTATTTTGGCCCAGTTAGGCCTGTTACAGCCTCGGTATCGCGAGAGTGCTCATAACACTCCTATCAACTTAACGTCACGGTTGGTTTCTTAATTTACCACTGTAAGCATTCGCACGCTCATGTGGTCATAGGTTGTCGGTTTTTGGCTTTTCGGCTTTTGGCCGATTCGCACCACCCCTCAAGCAATCATTCAGGAAAGGGGTGTGAGATTACACACCTGTTGCGAGTGCAGGTTGAACCCTCGAGATTACGCACCTATTAAGTCCATACACTTAAACCATTAGTCTTAATATCAGTAAGATGAATCCATTAGATTAAAAATGAAAACTCAATTCATGCTACTTACCAACAACATCGGCAACTCCTTACTACGTTTCAAAATTCGGTTCACTTCCTCCGATCACAAAATCGAGTCACTTAAAAAGAGTACGAGTTAGCGATGTTATTACAAAATGATGATGAAACGACCTTTTAGCCTAAATAATCTTAGAATAAGAACGTCAGTCCATCACCTATATTCAGCAATGACTTACTTACCACCCACTTAACAAGAACCCAAAGCTAAAAAGAGGGTGAGAGAGTGTGCTAGCACTCCAACAGGTTCGGACTTAGAAACAAAGAACAAAGTGAGAATTTTTGCTTTTAGAGAGAAGAGAAGAGCAAGAATCGATGGCAAAGAAATAAGAAAAAGGTATTACCTTGTGCTCACAATGGTGCCGAATAGCCAAGGTAGATTTAGCAGACAAAAGGAACTGCAAGATGTTCGGCTAAAAGAAGAGAAGAATTGATTCACTCTGAGGAAAAGTAGAGGTTCGATTAATGGAGAAAAAGTAGATAGACAAAGAAGAAGAAATGAGGTTTCGACTATAGGGAGAAAAATATTAGAAAAGAATTCAGCTATTGGTGTTTTGGCAATAACAATTGAAAGAGAAAAGTGCTTGAAGAGAAAAGAGAAGGAGTCAAAAGGCAAGTTGGAGTTTCGACAAAGAGAAATGCAACATGATACCAAAAATAATTGAGTAGCTAATGCCGAAAATGCAAAAGAAAAACTAAGATGCACTAGAGAATTTCGGTACAAAACATCAAAAAGGTTTGATTTATCCTCCCTTCACCAAAATGCTGAATTTTCTCACCAACAACAACCTCTAGCCGAATTTCTCCTCCCCACACACCCCACATTCGGCCAAACACTCCCAACACCATCAACTTCCCCGATTTCCTCCTACATTTTCTCCCCAACTTCCTCTTCATCACACATTCAAACAATTTGACCGAGTCCTCCCTCTCTCCTACAGAGTTTGGTCTCCACTCAGCTACCTCCCTTGCCTGAGCACAAAAATAAAACTCCCAACATGCTGCTTGTGGGATTCGAACCCTACTCCCCTTGCTTCTTCAATGACCCACATCCACCACATCACACACTTCACTTGTGATAGCAAACGCACTTAATTAACTTTAAGCCATATTTTCCCCAACTCAACCCACTGAATTGCCCAAAAACCAAAATTTTAGCAGGGCTCAAACTCGACCCCAGGCCTCACTAGGGCCCCTAAACACCTTTAAACAACACAAAGAAACAGCATAAATTGCAATTACACAAATATGACAACCCCTAATTTTTGGGATGTTACAATTCTACCCCTTTAAAGAAATTTCGACCTTGAAATTTACTTGGTTAAAAGATGTGAGGGTATTATTGTCGAATTTTCTCCTCCAGTTCCTACGTGGCTTCTTCTGAACCGTGATTACTCCATAACACTTTGACCAATGGAACCGATTTCCTCCTCAATACCGTAATATCCTGATCCAGGATCTGCACTAGTTCTTCTTCAAAACACAGATCAGGTCTAACCTTAATTTCTTCCACCGGCACTATATAAGATGGATCTGAGCGGTAGCACCTCAGCATAGAAACATGAAATACATCATGTATCCGATTCAACTCTGGGGGAAACTCAAGTTGATAGGTGAGTGGCCCCACACGTTTAACAATCCGATAAGGCCCGATGAATCTGGGGCTCAACTTGCCCTTCCGTCCGAATCTCAAAATCTTCTTCCAGGGTGAGACCTTCAAGAAGACATAATCCCCCACTGAGAATTCTATCTCCTTTACACTTCAGATCTACATACAAATTCTATCTATCAAAAGCTTCTTTTAATCGGTCCCGAATCAAGTTAACATTTTCCTCAGTTTTCGAAATCAATTTTGGACCCAAAAACTGCCGCTCACCTAATTATGTCCAACAGGTAGGGGTACAACACCTACGTCCATATAACGCCTCGTAAGGTGCCATCTAAATGCTGAATTGATAACTGTTATTATACGTGAATTCCACTAATGACAGATACTCTTCCCAACTACCTTTAAAGTCAATCACACAGCCCCTTAAAATGTCTTGTAGAATCTGGATCACCTTCTCCGACTGACCATCAGTCTGTGGATGAAACGATGTGCTAAAGTCTAGTCTTGTACCCAAAGCTTCATGTAATGCCTTCTAGAACTGAGATTTAAATCTAGGGTCCCTGTCGATATGATAGACACTGGCACCCCATGCAGCCTTACAATTTTCGCCATATACAACTTGGCCAGCTTTTGTAGCGAGTAGTCAGTGCGAACCGGTATGAAGTGCACAGATTTAGTTAGCCAATCAACAATTACCCATACTGAATCCTTCTTAGTAGGCGTCAGGGGTAGCCCACTAACAAAATCCATTGTTATGCTCTCCCACTTCCAAAATAGAATCTTCACCGGTTGTAGCAATCCCAAAGGTAGCTGATGTTCCACCTTCACTTGCTGACATGTTAAACACTTGCTCATAAAGTTAGTAACCTCACATTTTAACCTTAGCCACCAGTACTATTCACATAGGTCTCGGTACATCTTGTTCCCACTGGGATGCATAGCGTATGGGCTACTATCCGCCTCCCGTAGAATCATTTATCTTAACTCAAAGTCATTTGGCATACAAACTCTTCTACGAAAACATAACACCCTTCACTGTTTAGCCCATAATCCAACTGTCTCACCACTTTTCACTTGCTGAAGCCGAGAACCCAATGATTCATCCAAAAACTGTATTTCCTTAATCTGACTAACCCATTTCAGCTTTACCTGAAGTTTCGCCAACAAGCTACCATCTTTATAAAGACTGAGATGAGCAAACATTGCTCTCAAATTTGATACCACCTTACGACTTAGTGCATTCGCCACCACATTGGCTTTACCCGGGTGAAACTCGATCGAGCAATCATAGTCTTTCAGCAACTCTATCCATCTTTGTTGCCTTAAATTTAGCTCCTTTTGGGTAAGGAGATATTTCAGACTCTTGTGATCGGTGTAGATGATCGACCTTTCCCCATATAGGTAATGTCTACATATTTTCAGTGCGAACACCACCACAGATAGCTCCAAATCATGTGTGGAATAGTTTATCTCGTGCGGCCTTAATTGTCGAGATGCATACGCTACCACCTTCCCTTCTTACATTAGCACACAACCCAAACCTGTGTGCAATGCATCACAATAGACAACAAATTCCTTCCCAACCTCAGGCTGAATCAACATTGGTGCCTCAGTCAGAATCTTCTTTAACTTTTCAAAGCTTTCTGTTGTTTATCAATCCAAACAAACGGCACTCCTTTACACAGTAACTTAGTTAAGGGTGCCGCAATCAATGAAAACCCTCAACAAACCTTATGTAGTACCCAGCCAAACCCAGAAAACTTTGAATTTTGATACTGACTTTGGTGGCTTCCAATCCAACACGGCTTCAACCTTCCGAGGATCAACCCTAATCCTCGGCAGACACAACATGGCCTAAAAATGTCACTTCTCTCAGCCAAAATTTACACTTACTAAATTTGGCGTAGAGTTATTTTTTTCTCAATATCTGCAGAACCACCCGAAGATGCAAGTCATGCTCCTACTCCATTCTTGAGTACACCAAGATGTCATCTATGAATACCACCACGAACCGGTCTAGATAGGGTTGGAAGACCCGGTTCATCATATCCATAAAAGCGGCTGGTGAATTAGTTAATTTGAACGGCATTACCAGAAACTAGTAATGCCCATAACGAGTTCAAAAAGTAGTCTTGTGAATATCCGCCTCCTTGACCCTCAATTGATGGTACCCCGATCTCAACTCTATCTTCGAGAAAACTAAAGCTCCTCGCAGCTGATCGAACAAATCGTCAATCCTTGGTAGCGGGTCTTTATTCTTAATAGTTAACTTGTTCAACTGGTGATAGTCAATGCACATAAGCATCGACCCATCCTTTTTCTTTATGAATAATACCGGTGCTCCCCACAGAGATACACTTGGTCGGATAAATTCACGGTCCAACAACTCTTGGATCTGAGCTTTTAGTTCTGCCAGCTCCTTTGGTGCCATTCTATAAGGGGCAATAGACACCAGAGCCATTCCCGAAAGTAGCTCAATGCCGAATTCGACCTCACGATTTGGGGGCAACCCCAGAAGCTCTTTGAGAAATACTTTCGAGAACTCTTTCACGATTCTAACATCCCCAATAGACAATTCCTTAACATCCGATGTACTGATGTAAGCTAAAATGCCTCACACCCTTTACGCACCTTCTTTTCAACCTTTAATGCCAAATCACATGGGACAGATAATCTCTTCTTTCTCCTATCACAATCACCTCTTTACCCTCTAGAGTTTTTAAAACCATATGCTTAGCAGCGCAATCCAAAATTGCACGATGCTTAACTAGCCAGTCCATGCCTAGAATAAGATCAAACTCACAGAACGGCAATTCTATCAAATCCGCCGGGAACACTACTCCTTGAACTTCTAGAGGCACACCCCCACAGATTATCCTTGAGGGCAAATCACAGACATTTCTCTAGCTAAAATATCAGATTTTATACCCAAAGTCCCAGATACAGTACAGGCAACATATGAATGGGTAGACCCAATATCAATTAAAGCGGTAAAGGGCACATCAAATATGAGAAATGTACTAGTTATGACGTCCGGTGCATCGCCATCCTCTCGACGTCTAGAAGCATAAACCAACCCTGGCTACCTTGCATCTGTATTTCCAGCACCTGCCGGTACCCCACGACCTCGTCCAAACCCATTTCTCCCTCAGGCTGGGCCACGACCCCTCGGTGGCTGCTGACCACCTCTTTCTAGCTAAACATAAACCTGTCTCACAGCTGGCGTCTGGCCCAGTTTTAGCGTACAGTCCTTGATTTTGTGGTCTCTTGACCCACACCTGAAGCAAGCCCCAACTCTTTTTCAACATTCACCCTAATGAACTAACTCACACACTGCACAAGGCTACGATTTATCGGTAGTAAACGAACTCCAATTCGGGCTGGCTCATTAAATCTAGGCCTCTTTTGAAATCTATCAAAAGAACCGAAAAGCCTAAAATCCCTCTTATTCCTACCATTATCCTTGTCACGATTCTGCCGCTCGGTGCGTTTCACCTCCTCAGCAATCTTGGCCTTCTCTACTAATACAGTGAAATCTCTTTCCCGCTATAGAGCTATTAGTACCTGTAGCTCATCCCGTAGCCCATCTTCAAAACGTACGTAGCGTTTATAATCAGTCGAGACTATTTCCCAAGCGTACCGACTCAGACGCAAAAACTCTACCTCGTACTCTGCCACCAACTTACTCCCTTAAACTAGACTCAAAAATTCTTTTCTTCGAGCATCAATATAGTTAGCCCTAACATATTTTCCCTGGAATGTCGCTTTAAAGAAATCCCAAGTGATACGATCCGCTTGAGTACCTTCTTTCACAGTGAGCCACCATTGATATGCCTCATCCCGCAGGAGTGGCTGCTCCTTTTAATTTTTCCTCTACAATGCAATCCAGGTCATCCATAATTCATTCAACTGTCTCCAACCAGTATTCAACTACACTTGGAACTACACCAGAAATGCCCCTAAATACCTCGGCCCTATTTGCCCAGAGTCACTTAGGAATAGATTTTTGGGCTACCGATCCAGTACTTGCTCCAGCAACCCGTTCTAAAACTCACAACATAACTTGGGACAAAGCATCGTCCCCTCCAGTTCGGTCATGGGATGCTGTTTCGGTCACTAGTGATGCAGGTGCTTCCATCTCCGGCATGTGCCCTGATGCTTTGGACCCAGCCCCAGCACCTTGGCCCCTACCCTGGCCATGTCTACCACGTCCACATCCTATTGTACTCATGTTGCTGAATCGAGTTAATCTGTTTAAAAATTTTATGAATCAGTATATAATTCAATGTTTATTAACAAATATTTTATGAGAAGCGGGTATAAGAGTTGTTCTCGTAGTTAGAATTTCCTAATGTCTCAGTCTCTATAGGTTTTAGCTCCTATAGCTAAAAATCTCAGTATACTACTACTAACTCTAGTAGTTTCTTACTAAAGTCATTCCATCTTATTATCAAACAAGGTCAGAAGACTTACGGATATGGTGCCGGAGACTCGGGTGCCAAACCTCCAAAACATATATTTCTTAAATTATATTTCCAACCAATTTTTTTAAAATGTTTTCGTACCCATTCCACAAGCTAAGTTTTGCAACCGAGCTCTGATACCATAAAATGTAACACCCCAAACATGGCCTAAACGTTACGACCGGATCTAGCATGTCACATGGATAAGTTGTTTAAAACCGCATTCTTCATTAAAAACTCCGTACTCTTTCTTGGAAAACTGCGAGCTTTGTCATTATTGTGATTCATATTTGCTTTTATAGTGTTATCGTAAAAACATTGTTATTACCATTATTGAAAACCTTTTTTAGAAAAGAATTCAATTTCAATAGATTACGAATATGTGGTATTTTTAAAATAATTATGGTTGTTTTAAGAAAACCACGTATTTATAAATCTAGCAGTTACTAAAGTAAACTTAAAAGAAATTATACCAATGACCTTATTACAAAAACATTAACCCAAATCAATAATTAAACTAAAATAAAGTGGAATGTAATTTACTAAGTTTACGAGAATAATTCGGTGTATGGCCACCTCAGAGTCCTCCACAGCTCCAAATCCACTAACGATGGGGATCACCTGTAAGGTTGAAACAACGGGGTGAGTTACGAAAACTCAGTGCGTAATCCTCCAATCGGTTATTAACTAGGCCCGAGCCCATACGAAATCCAATTGGGTCGAAGCCCTATGCAGTAACAATCTGGGCCCACGACCCTAAAATCATGGAAATGCAAATAGGAAGTGCAGCCCCCAATCTAATAGTACATCCGCTACACTCCACCCGTACCAGCCCTACATTCCATGTGGGGATTTTTAAATCGACCCACCCATCCGCTACACTTCAAAAATGAAGTCGAGCTGCTAGTATAAGCGCAGCTAAGCTGCCAATATTAGTATATGTGGTAGAGTCACTAGTAATAGTATTGCAGCAGAGCTGCCAGTAACAATATTTGTGGCCAAGCCACCAGTAACAGTACACTTCATTAATATAACCCAACCCCATACATCATGTCATGGCATGATAATTTTGTGTATGCAGTAATGTATCATCATGGAAAATTAATCAAAGTATACACAAACATTCCATATCTGCCACTAAGGTTATAACAGTTATTTTTCCCAACGAGGGCGTTTTAGTAATTTTACCTACTGAGGGTATTTTGGTAATTTACCCATTAAGGGTATGTTGATAATTTTGTATTTATGGCCTTTTCGAAGGCCTACTATCGCTTCGAGTGACACGAAGCCCTTTCTAAGTCTCTACGGAGCTATTGGGCCTAAAATCCATTTTAGGCCCAAACGGGCCCACACGTTCGTGTGGCCCAAAATGTGGGTTTTGATTTTGAATATGTAAATTTTTTATTCGGATATATCTTTTGCTACTTTCCCAACAAATTGGCCCAAATGGGCTGGAGAGCCCACTGGGCCTATTTTGGCCCGATTAGGCCCGTTACAGCCTCGGTATCGCGAGAGTGTCCATGACACTCCTATCAACTTAACGTCACGGTTGGTTTCTCAATTTACCACTACGAGTGTTTGCACGCTCGTGTGGTCATAGGATGTCGGCTTTTCGGCTTTTTGGCTTTTGGCCGATTCGCACCACCCCTCAAGCAATCATTCAGGAAAGGGGTGTGAGATTACACATCTGTTGTGACTATAGGTTGAACCCTTGAGATTACGCACTCATTAATTCCATACACTTAAATCATTAGTCTTAACCTCAGTAAGACGTATCCATTAGATTGAAAATGACAACTCAATTCACGCTACTTACCAAGAACATCGGCAACTCCTTGCTACGTTTGAGAGTTCAATTCACTTCCTCCGATCACAAAATCAAGTCCCTTAAAAAGAGTACGAGCTAGCGATGTTATTACAAAATGATTACGAAACGACCTTTCGACCTAAATAATCTTAGAATAAGAACGTCCATCCATCACCTATATTCGGCCATGACTTACTTACCACCCACTTAACAAGAACCCAAAGCTAAAAAGAGGGCGAGAGAGTGTGCTAGCACTTCAACAGGTTCGGCCTTAGAAACAAAGAAAAAAGTGAGAATTCTTGCTTTTAGAGAGAATATAAGAGCAAGAACCGATGGCAAAGAAATAAGAAAAAGGTATTACCTTGTGCTCACAATTGTGCCGAATAGCCAAGGTAGATTTGGTAGACAAAAGGACTACAAGATGTTCAGCTAAAAGAAGAAAAGAACCAATTCACTCTGAAGAAAAGTAGAGGTTCAGTTAATAGAGAAAAAGTAGAGAGACAAAGAAGAAGAAATGAGGTTTCGACTATATGAAGGAAATATTAGAAAAGAATTCGACTATTGGTGTTTTGGCAATCACAATTGAAAGAGAAAAGTGCTTGAGGAGAAAAGAGAAGGAATCAAAAGGCAAGTTAGAGTTTCGGCAAAGAGAAATGCAACAAGATACCAGAAATACTTGAGTAGCTAATGCCAAAAATGCAAAAGAAAAACAAAGATGCACTAGAGAATTTCGACACAAAACATCCAAAAGTTTTCGGTTTATCCTCCTTCACCAAAATGCTGAATTTTCTCATCAATAACAACCTCTAGCAGAATTTCTCCTCCCCACACACCCCACATTTGGCCAAACACTCCAACACCATCCACTTCCCCGATTTCCTCCTACATTTGCTCCCCAACTTCCTCTCCATCACACATTCAAACAATTTGACCGAGTCCTTCCTCTTTCCTACAAAGTTTGGTCTTCACTCGGCTACCTCCCTTGCCTGAGCACAAAAATAAAACTCCTAGCATGCTGCTTGTGGGATTCGAACCTCACTCCCCTTGCTTCTACAATGACGCCACATCCACCACACCACACACTTCACTTGTGATAACAAACACACTTAATTAACCTTAAGCCCTATTTTCCCTAGCTCACCCCACTAAAGTGCCCAAAAACCAAAATTTTAGCAGGGTTCAAACTCGACCCCGGGCTTCACTAGGGCCCCTAAACACCTTTAAACAACATACAGAAACAGCATAACATACAATTACACAAATATGACAAACCCTTAATTTTTGGGATGTTACATTTGGTGGGATAAGATTGACCATATCCTTTCTTTTACGGGGCCTATTTATGATATGTTGAATTATGGACACGGATAGGCATACTCTTCACTTGGTTTATGAGGTATGGGATAAAATGATTGAAAAACTGAAGACATGCATTTATAGGCATGAAGGGAAGAAAGGGGACGAGAGATCAATCTTTTATGAAGTGGTATATGATATTCTTATTGATTGATGAACTAGACAAGCATTTATAGGCATGAAGGGAAGAAAGGAGACGAGCGATCAATCTTTTATGAAGTGGTATATGATATTCTTATTGATCGATGGACTAAGAGTAGTACACCACTTCATTGTATGGCTCATTCTTTAAATCCAAGGTAAACTTAGATAACATATATTCCATTTATTGTAACAGCCCGATTTTGGGGCTAATCAAAATAGTGGTTTTGGAACCACTAATTCGAGGGTGGATAAAATTATTTTTATATTATTTTATGAGTTATATCATAATTATATGAGTGCATGAAAATTTTGGTGCATTAATTTTAGTGATTTCATGCTCAATTGTAAAAAATGACTAAATTGCATAAAGTTTAAAAGTGTTATTTTATAAGTTAGAGGTGTATAAAAGCTATAGAATATTAATTAGAGGCCCTTAATGTGTAATTATACCCTTTGAAATAGAGTGGCTGGCCATAGGGGACAAGAAAATGAGATTTTTCAAGGGTAGGTGGAGTTTTGGTGACTAAATTGACTTGTGTTAATAAAACAAAGAAAAGAAAGATATTGTCTTTTCTCTCCATCTTCTCTACTGAAATTTTCAAAAAATAAGGGGTTGAGAACTCAAAATTTTCTTCCAAGCTTTTCTCCTTGCAAGTAAGTGTTTTAATGGTTAATCTTTGATAATTTTTGTACTTTTGAGACTCTTGTAGCTTGAGCTAGCTAATGATGGGACTATTTTCCAAAATGGTTGAAAACCTAAGGTTTTTCCATGAGAGAATTATTGTTGATTTCTAAAATTTTATGGAAGAAAATGAATCTTAGTTGTTAAATAAACAACTTTTGTGAAAGGAGTTTCCATGAAAACACGTAAAAGGACCTTTTTGTAAAGGTTGTAAAATAGGTAGAATGTGTAATAATTGAAATCTTAAGTTGCTATAAGAGGGAATATGAATCCACTAGGCTTGGGTGTGTGAAAAATAAACACATTTCATTTTACAAGCCTAGGGGTAAAATCATAATTTTTGTGAAAGTTAAAGGGCAAAACGGTAATTTTTGCCAAAGTATAATTCATGATATATTTTAGTCAATGTAATCATTAAACAAGTGAAATTATTATTATAGATTAAGAAACATGAAGCCTAAACTGAAACCGAGGCAAGAACAAGGTGGTAGACTAAATTGAACGATTCCAGATATATTTTGGTACCAAGGTAAGTTTGTGTGAATTAAAGCTACATAATGCTATTATATTCTTAATTGCTTTATATCATGAGAAATGTTTAGTATTTCTATGAAATTGATTAATGATGCCTCGATGAAAGTATAATGCTATTATGTTGAGTTGAAGCCCCGGGTGAACATTAAGAATAGTAAGGATACCATTATCACAACATGAGATAAAGAAGGTCCCGTAGAAGACCATATCTGGGAAATGGCATCGGAACCGAAGGGAGATCTCGTGTAAGACCATGTCTGGGACATGGCATCGACATCGATATACGATCTCGTATAAGACCATACCGAGATATGGCATCGACATCGAGATATGAGATTCCATGTAAAACCATATCTGGGATATGGCATGTAACAGCCCGATTTAGGGCCTAGTCGGGATAGTGGTGCGAAGCCACGGACCCAAGGTGAAATTATGAGTTTTCCAGGTTTATGCCACATTTGCATACTAGTATGAAAGTTTTGTAAAGCAATTTTATTAAGTTGAGGTTAATTGGTCCAAAAAGGACTAAATTGCAAAAGTTGCCATATATGAGTTTCTAGAAGCTTTTTGCATGAAATAGCTCAAGATTAATAATTGAGAGTCCTTAAGTAGCAATTTCCCAAAATTTAATTTTTGGACAAAATTGGCCTTAAGAGACTATTATGGAAATTTTAAGAGGAAGGGCATTTTGGTCATTTGGCCTCATTAGTGATTAAAATAGGATAAAGATGAGAAAATTCTCTCATCTTCTTCCTTATTCTTCTTAGAAAATTGGGAGACACCATAGCTAGGGTTCTTCATTTTTTCAAGCTCATAGTAAGTTCATCTTAGCCCCATTTTTAATATTCTTCATATTTTTGAAGTTCCCATATTATGAATTAGCTAATTTTAGCTATAAAATGAGCTAAGATGCATGTTCAAAAATCTACCCTTGGATGACATGCTTGTTAAATGATGTTTTATGGAAGTTTTAGAGAGTTTGATGTTAGATAAACATCTTTTCCTTAATGAATTTCATGAAAAATGGTAGTAGGGACCATTTTGTAACAGTTATAAAATTGATCATACCTACTAGAAATAGTGAGAATTGATGATTGTTATAGAAGAGAAAATGATTCAGTTGAGCATGAAGTTTGAGAAAGTTGTATGAAAATCATTTTACGAGAATTGGGGCAAAAGTGCAAGTATTAAAAATTATAGGGGCAAAATAGTAATTTTGCCAAAGTATGAGTTATGAGTCAATTTAGTCAATATGGTTATTAAATGATCTATTTATGATTATAGATCAAGAAAAACGAAGCCCGGATCGAAACCGAGGCAAGAACAAAGTTGAGGACTAAATTGTACATCTACATGCATTTTGTATATTGAGGTAAGTTTGTATGATTTCTAAGCTTTATGATTATTATCATTAAATTGCTTAATATAATGTACAATAATTGTGTGAAATGATCACGTTATGTTCACGCAAGAAATCATGATGATAAGTACAGCAAGTCTCGATGGGAGATGGATTTCCCAGGATACTCAATCTACCACGCAAGTTATCATATAAGTCCAAGGCAAGCTTGGCATTGATCAAGATATCATGTAAGTCCAAGGCAAGCTTGGCATTGATCAAGTTATCAAGCAAGTTATCATGTAAGTCCAAGGCAAGCTTGGCATTGATCAAGATATCATGTAAGTCCAAGGCAAGATTGGCATTGATCAAGTTAGCAAGCAAGTTATCATGTAAGTCCAAGGACTCAAGCTTGGCATTGAGTATGTTATCAAGAGCAAGACTTCACATAAGCCCATGTCAAGACATGGCCGTGAAACCAAGATGAGATAACCCATGTAAGACCATGTCTAGGATATGGCTTTGGCATCATATTATGTGGGAAGAGATTTATTATCCTCGGTTATTCATAGAAATTCATCGGGCAAATGAGTAAGCTAAAAGAAGTAGCAAGAAAGCTAAGAAAGTAAAGTTAGTTTCAAGATGAAGTTAGATGAAGTTGAGTATTATTCATGTTGTGAATGAGAAAGTAGATATCATGATTATTGTTATTATAGTATCTTGATTAATGTAATCAAGTGATACAGGTATCATAGTTACCTTACAAGTATGATAATAGTAAGTGTCATAAGACATGTAAGAATCAATATGAGTAAGTAAGCTCTTTAGCTCAAATTTATGATACTAATGTTTATGTGAAATGGTTTATATTAAGCAATGATGATGCTATGAGTTGTTACATGCAAACTTACTAAGCTATATGCTTACGTTATGATTCTTTCTTTCTATGCAGTCCCACCAAGCTAACTCGTGGATCATTAAAGTCAGAGCTCGCAACACACTATCAACTCTTATTTTGGTATAGTCAAGTTACTTTACTAAGTATGGCATGTATAGGAAACATTCATTTTGTGGACATGTTTTAAGAAGGGCCTTTGTAAAGGCTATCAAGTTTATTATTCTTTTGTATATGGCTAGGTGATTGGCCAAATTTGACTAAGCATGTATGTTTGTTGAGATCAATGAAGCATGTAGTATTATTCATAAAATTGGGTTGTTATTGCATCGTTGAATTGTGTATGAATATGATATTCATTTCAGGGTGGCTAACGGCTTAGTAAATAGCCTGTAAGTGCCCACACAGTTGGTCATACGGGCGTGTGTCAAGACCGTGTTAACCCTGCACCTTAGTATTATTAATCAGAATAGGCCACGGGCAAATCCCACGGCCGTGTATGTGTGTCGTGTAAGACACACGGTTTGGACATGGTCGTGTTCCCAGACCTTGTTGATTTAGTTAGTATATCAAGGATTAGCACACGGTCTAAGCCCACGGGCGTGTGAACCCTGCTTCAAAAATAAGTTATTTGATTTTAATTTTGAAAGTTTTCTGACATGAGTTAAAGGCCTCGTAGGCCCTTGTTATATGTGTTGACTAAGAAAGTAAAGTTTTTAAGGTGGAACGAAATTTTATAGCCCGTAAGTACATGTTCCAGTGAGTTCAAGCATAGTAATGTCTCGTATCCAGATCTAGTATCGGTCTTGGGTGCGAGGTGTTACATGGCATCGGCATCGAGATGTGATTCCATGTAAGACCATATCTAGGATATGGCATTGGCATTGTGTTACATGTATGATAAGATTGGGTATCCTTCGATATTTCAAGTAGTTTAACAGGTAGAGAACTAAGCTTATGTTAAATATAGCAAAGAGCCAATTCTATGTTCAAGAGGATAAAAGTGCTAAAGTTATGTGATGAAGTGATATCGGTACCCATGAGTAACTTACGAGAAATGAATGCAAAAATGTGATATTTTAATTGGTAAGAGTAAGCATGAGTAAGTTATGTCAATGTGCTTGAGAACTTGTGTATTATTTTAGTGTGATGAATGGATGTTATCATGAGCCTTTATGTTTCTATTTATTTAATGCAACTTACTAAACTTTATGCTTACCCTCTTATTTCCTTTTTCCTTGTAGTATCACCAAGTTAGCTCGGGGATCGTAAGACGTCGGAGTTCGGATCACACTATTAACTTCTCTTTGGTATAGCAAAGTTTGATTTATTTTGAGTATGGCATGTATAGGAACTTGGTTATTTTGTATTATGTCATATTTGTTAACCAATGTGTGGCTATTAATGTCATTAAATTCATTTTGTAAATGGTCATTGGAAATTGGCCAATACTTGACTAGTTTATATATTCAATGATGATGAAGTTCATGAAGTGCATGCTTTTGTGATGCAATGAGTAATGAGTAAAGTATGCACATGATGAATGTAGTGTAAACCTATGTGTGGATGTCTTGATTTTGGGAATTAGATAGCCTCATAATTGTCCACACGGGTAGACACATGGGCGTGTGTCTAGGCCGTGTGTGACACACAGGTCAGCACCATGGGCATGTTGATAGGTCGTGCGTCCCCCTGCATGTTAGATTGGCAAGTCAGAATACTCAGTAGTAAATACACAGGCTGAGACACAGCCATGTGTCTCAACCATGTGGAAGACACGGCCATAGAGCATGGGCGTGTGCCCAGGCCGTGTGAAGTCTGCATCTGAATTTAGGATTTTAATTTGACACACGGTCTAAGGACATGGGCATGTGCCTTGGCCGTGTGACCTTATTGAGATGATGACATCAGAAATAGAATATCAAGTTTTTACACACGGGCGTGTCTAGGCCGTGTGAGGGACACGGGCCATGGACACGGGCGTGTGTCCGGCCGTGTGAAAACCCCTATAGGTTCGAAATGAAAAATAAAATCCACACAGGCTAGGAACATGGGCGTGTGTGACCACACGGCCTTCCCACACGGGCGCGTGGCCTTGTTTTTAATAACATTTTCTAAGGTTTTCTAAGGAACTCGAAATGATCTCAAATTGTTTCTAAGATGTGTTTTGGGCCTCGTAAGCCTATAATAAGGTTGTCAAGAGGAAGTTTGAAAAGTTTTAAATTTGAACGGACTTTTATGTTTTGGAATTGTACGTACGCATGAGACTAAGTTCGGTAATGCCTCATATCCTATCCCGGCATTGGATACGGGAAAGGGGTTACATTTATGCTTGTTTTTTATTCTTTTATACTTGTTTTATTTATTATGAAATAAAAAAATTAAATTTATTTGTTTATATAGGTATTATTGTAGTGATTGGCTTAATGAGGTTCCAAATTGCCTTCCTCCACATAAAGATGTAGAAATCTCATAGGAAATGAAAAAGTGCTTAAGAAGATATTTTCCTTCTACTGAATAAAGGAAGATGGTTGTAACAGCCTGATTTAAGGGCTAGTCGGAACAGTGGTTTCGAAACCATTAATTCGAGGTTGAAAAAAATTATTTTAATATTATTTTATGTGTTATAACATGATTATATGGGTGCGTGAAAATTTGTTGCATTAATTTTAGCGATTGCATGCTTAATTGCGAAATAGGACTAAATCGCATAAAGTGCGAAAGTTCTATTTTACAAGCTAAAGGTGTCTAATAGCTGTAGAATATTAATTGGAGGTCCCTAATGTGCAATTAGGCCTTGTTTAGGGTGGTGGCCGGCCAAAGGGACAAAGAATTAGAAATTGGTCAAAGTTGGTGGAAATTAGATGACTAAATTGACTTGTTATAATAAAATAAAGAAAAGAAAAATATCATCTTTTCTCTCCATCTTCTCCACAAAAAATTAGCAGCAAAATAGGGGTTGAGAGCTCAAAAAATTCAGCCAAGCTTTTCTCCTTGCAAGTAAGTATTTTAATGGCCATTCTTTGATAATTTTTGTACTTTTGAGACCCTTGTAACTTGAGCTAGCTAATAAGGGGACTATGTTGCAAAATGGTTAAGAGTCTAAGGTTGTTCCATGAGAGTAATAATGTTGTTTTCTGAGATTTTATGGAAGAAAATGAGTCTTGGTTGTTAAATAAACAACTTTTGTAAAAGGTGTTTCCATGAAAACATCTAAAAGGACCTTTTGTAAAAGTTGTAAAATAGGTGGTAAATGCATGAAATAATGAGTATTGAGGGTTGCCATAAGAGGAATGAATGTTCATCTAGGCTTGTTAAAGGAGGAAATTCGATTAGAATCGATTTACGAGCCTAGGGATAAAATCATAATTTTGTGAAAGTCTAAGGAAAAAATGGTAATTTTGCCAAAGTATGATTATTGAAATGTATTGATTAATGTGGTAATTAAATGAGCTAATTTGCTATTATATATCAAGAAAAAAGAGGAATTAACCTTGATCGAGGAAAAGGCAAGGTTTCGAACTAGATCGGCAAATTAGCCTATTTTGGTACCGAGGTAAGTTTGTGTGTAATAAATTCAACATCATGCTAGTATGTTTTAAAATGTTTGATATTCGTGAAGATGTATAATATTTCTATGAAAATGAGTATTGAAGTTCAATGAGAAAATGATGAAAATTTATGATGTTGAAGTCCCAGTTGGACCTTAAGAGGTGAGAGGATACCATCATCAAAACATAAGGTTGGTAAAATCCCGTATAAGACCATGTCTGGGACATGGCCTCGGCACTAAATTGAGATCCCATATAAGGCCATATCTGGGATATGGCATCGGTATCGAATGTGAAAATCGTATAAGATCATATCTGGGATATGGCATCGATATCATTATAAGATCCCGTATAAGACCATATCTGGGATATGACATCGACATCAAGATGTGACCCCATGTAAGACGATATCTAGGATATGGCATTGGCGTCGTATTTATGTGTATGATGATGATAGTGTATCATCGGGTATTTCAAGTGATTCATCGAGATATATAGTTAAGCTTATAATAGAGATGAAATTAGTGCTAAAGCTATGTGATGAAGTGATACAGGTACATGTGAGTAATTCATGAGAAATGTTAACGATATGTGACATGACATGTAATTAATAAGAGTAAGCATGAGTAAGTTGTGGCAATGTGATTGAGACTTTGTGTTTTTATTCAATGCAATGGATTGATGACATTATGAGCCTTTATATTGCTATTTATTTCATGCAAACTTACTAAGTTTTATGCTTACCCGTCTCATTTATTTTCCTTGTAGTATCGCCAAGCTAACTCGGGGATCGTACGACATCGGAGTTCGGAATCACACTATCATCTTCTCTTTGGTATAGCAAAGTCTGTTTAATTTTGAGTATAGCGTGTATAGGAACTTGGTTATTTTGTGTTATGTCATATTTGTTAGCCAATGTGTGGCTATTAATATCATTAAATTCATTTTGTAAGTGGTCATTGGAAATTGGCCAATACTTGATAAGTTTATATATTCAATGATGATAAAGTTCATGAAGTGCATGCTTGTGTGGATGTCTTGATTTTGGGTTCTTAAAAGTGCCTTATGGTCATGATGTATGTTGTATTGAATTGGTATAAGTGTGGTTGCTTTGTAGGGTGGTAATTGGCTTGGTAGATAGCCTTACAATTGCCCGCACGAGTAGACACATGGGCTTATGTCTAGGCCGTATGTGATACATGGCCAAACTCATGGGCGTGTTGATGGCCTTGTGTACCCTTGTATGCTAAGTTGGTAAGTCAGTATGCCTAGTAGTAAACACACGGGCTAAGACACGGCCGTGTATCTCAACCGTGTGGGAGACACGGCCTAAGACATGGGCATGTGCCCTGGCCGTGTGAAGTCTGCACCTGAATTTGGGAATTTAAATCATCACACGGTTTAAGGACAGGCGTGTGCCTTGGCCGTATGGCCTAAATGGAATGATGATGTCAGAAACAAAATGTCAAGGTTTTCACACACGGGTAAGGACATGGGCGTGTTATGGCCGTGTGAGGGACACGAGTGTGTGTCCGGCCGTGTGAAAACCCCTGTAGGTTCGAAATGAGAAATAAAATTCACACGGACTAGGGATATGGGCGTGTGTGATTACACGGCCTGCCCACAAGGCGTGTCCCTCATCACACTGGTGTGTGGCCCTGTTTTGAGTAAAAAATTTTCTAAGTGTTCAAAAGTTTCCGGTTTAGTCCCGAACCATTTCATATGTATGTTTAAGGTCTAGTAGACCTTCAAGAGGGACGCTATGTTTTCGAATAGGAAGTTTTAAATAGGAATGAGATTGTATATTTGAGTAAGTTAA
Source organism: Gossypium rotundifolium (assembly GCA_025506655.1). NCBI lineage: Eukaryota > Viridiplantae > Streptophyta > Magnoliopsida > Malvales > Malvaceae > Gossypium > Gossypium rotundifolium. The sequence continues at coordinate 112,650,893 of CP106732.1, read as the reverse complement.
GTACGGTAATGCCTCGTACCCGGTTCAGGCGTCGAATACGGGTAAGGGGTGTTACAATGATTTTCCAAGAGTTTGCAAGATTTTTGAGAGCACTAGATGTTTTTGGTTCATTTGATTCACTACAAGATAGATGGCTTTTGGATCCCAAGTCTTGGTAATTAGTTCATGGTGCTTCAATACATTTGCTCCAAAACTTAACTTTGAAACTTCTTGGACAATCTTTTTCTAGTGAGATGAAACTTGAACTCATGACCACATAACCATTGTCAACTAGGCTCTCTAGTTATACTCCAACCCGTGACCGCACATTAACATTCGTCAAGTATGAGCCCTAGTTATACTTCAACCCATAACCATATAAGCACTATGAACTCAGAGCCCTAATTGCAATGTGATGGGTTTCTAAGCCAAAAGTTTCATCCCGACACGACAGATGAAATGTATAGGTTTCCAAGCGTTATCGCATCACTATCAACTCAAATATACCTTTAAGCTTTCACAATGTCTACCTCAAATACAAACACAAATAAATTTTTCCGCAAATTCTTTAAACCCTACAGAAAATAAAAACCCTAAAAAAATAATAGTGGAGAGAGAAAGTGAAAGCACATCTAGCAGAACGCATTTTCAGTTGACATAGGATGCATTTTCTTGCCACATAAGCAAAAAAATGCGACCTACTAGACGTTTTCACTTCTCTCTCAAAATCGGCCTAGTTCCCTAAATATAAAAAAAAAATAGGTCCAAAACCATAATTTTTTAAAAATCATTTTTATCAAATTTGGCCTAATAAAATTATAAAAGGAATTTTATAAATTGTATTAATTTTGAAGTTTATATTAATAATAATTTATAATAAAAATTGTATATAAAAATAATAAACTTAGGGTGTGTTTGATAAATTGAAATTTTAAGCTGCTAAATTTTATAAGTGTTTAATTTATATTCGAAAATTGTTTGGTAAATTAGTGAATATAAGTAAGGAATATAATTATGTTGTTTAATAAAAGTACATATTGATTTTTAAAGACTATTTATTTTTAATTTTAATCTTATTAATATAATATTTTATATTATTTTGGATAGTTTGGATGAAAGATAAATATATTAATTTGAATATCTCATTTTTTTAAATATAATTTATTTTAAATTTTAATAAAAATGAAATTAATATTTTCTACATTAAGTGATAAGTAGCTACTTATATACTTATCTTATTCAACACTTTTAATTAAAATGTTTATTAAACACATTTAAGATATTAAATATTAAAAATTAAAATTTTCAATTAAATAAAAATTTTAATAATTTATCAAACACACCCTAATAGTGTCAACTGTTTCTTAAGGATTGGAGGGATTGTTAGCATAGTGATACCTCAATAGTATTTGATTGTTTCTACAATATTTTCATCTTTTAAAGTTAAAAAGTGTCAAAATTGATTGTACAATTAGTTGTATACTTGCATTTGGGATACGCTATAAATGTGTATATAAACATTTTCTTTACAATTTAAAGTGATATTGAAGCCAACAACTTCTTAATTTAATAACAAAATATTATGTTATAGACATAATAACTTGAGTTTAATATCAAGTAATCTCGTCCTCACCTCTAATTTTATATATATATATATATATATATATAAAGTGATACTTGAAACTTAAAACTTATTTAGTGTAATGATCAAAGTTAAATTTATGTCTATAACATCTAGACAAAATGATATGCGCTACATTAGTACTTTTCCTTCATGTTTAGAAGCTCAAATTATTAAAATATTTTTATTTATATAAGTTATTTAAAATTTAGATTAATTTAAATATTAAATATTTAAACTTTATATAAAAATTAGATTAATTTATATTTTATATAAATTATTTAAATATCACTTATTACTATATTTAAAATTTTAAAATATTTTATGTATCATTAAATTTACAAACAATTTATTAGTTATTTATAAAGTATTTAAATTGTAAATTTCATGTGCAATTATATTAAGTTATTTATATATCATATAAATTAATTTATTTTTAATTTAAAATGAAAAATTTTAATTTTCCACCAAATTATTGACAGCAATACTAAATATTTAAAATTAATCAACCATATATTTTTCACGATATTTACCCACAATACTTTTCAAAACTTTTTTTTCAACCCAAAGAACTTCTCGACTGTAACATAGTTAAATTTGTAAATAAAAATTCTTTCTACATTCATGCTTGGTAATGGAAACCAAGTTGCTGTCAATAGAACCTGGACCTCTATGTTGCTGCTCATATGATTTGATATCCAATAGGTTTGGACCTCATGTAGCTGCCCATAAGATTTGATATCCAAGGTTTGGGTTGGGTACAAATTTTAGCTTATGGAACCCTTCTCTATTGGGCAAATATTGGGTTGCAGACCAAATTGTTTCTAGCCTTAAATAATGTTCTAAATTAGTAGGTTATATATAAATTTTGATTCAATATACAATTTGATATATAAATTTTAATTTTAATTTAATTGTATACATTTACAGAAATAAATATATTAATTTATTTCTATATTAGATAAATATAATTATATATGTATGTAATATGTATACATAAAATATGTTATATCGATAATGATATTAAGAGTTTGTAAATATTAAATTAAATCGAACCTCATATATAAAATTACACAAAATTAAAGTTAATGTATAATATTATACATTAAACCAAAATTCATAGTCCCTAAATAATATTATAAGACTTTTCTCCTGGCTAAAATATCTATATATATAAAAAAAAAAAAGGAAGAAAGCTTAAAAGTAGTTAGATAGGTTGACAGTAAATATATAATATCAAAAGCTTGCTTCAACATTAGTAAGAGTATAGAGGATTCATTTGTTAAATTGAAATATTAAACCTAGGTTTTTCTTCTGGTGTATTGATAAATAAAGGAATGATGAGGAGAGAAAGGGAGCCTCTTTTGACTCTTTTACTTGGATAAGGCAGATGCACATTGTGAAATAGAAAAATGAAAAGCAAGTAGTCATCAATACCACATAAAGTATTTCCCAATTTAAGGAAATCATCAGTGCCCCATAAGCAAAGCAAACAAAAGGGGGGAAGGTAAAGCAAAGACTCCACAAAACTAAAGGGAATGGCTTTTCATACCTATTTGAAGTAAAACTAATTTAATATAAGTTTTTGTACAATAAATATTATAAAGGTTGTCTAATTTATTCTAAATTTATTCAAAAGTATTTAGTTGGTTTTTAAATTTTGTTTTACTTAATTTGTATATGCATTTATATTCCGTCAGATACATTGACTCAATTTGTTAACAATATTAATTTTTTAATGGTTAACATGTAGTTTGCCACTTGAATTTGTCCAAAAGTATCTAGTATTTGAACTTATCCGATAAATTATTTTTTAAATTAATTTATATTTTTAAAAATATTTTAATTTGTTTAATTTATGTCTATCACGTATTATACTGAGAGACTGTCACGTGTCACTTTAGGATTGATCGTCAATGCCACGTCAACACAAACTAATAGTATTAATGCGAAAGTATCAACCTTGATGAATACAAATTGAGGAAGCAAACTACATATTAATCCATATTACAACAATTTAATTGTCATAGTGTTGTATTCATGTAAATCATAAATTAAAGCTTGGAATTGATTAAAATTTTTCTAATTATTTATTTTATGTAAAAGAAACTTCTAATCCTTTTTATATATATATATATATATATATATTAACCTAAACAATATTTTTATAAATATAATAAAAAATATCACATATAATTATATTAATAAAATCGTAAAATATTAATTCTAAAAAGAAGTAGAGAATCCCTCCCATTTATTAGTTTTAAGCTAAATGTGAACCAAGTGCCAACTTTCAGTGCTGTTGATGAAAAGGAATGATCACTAATAGGATGTTTTGAGAAAATTAATCCAAAATAAATAAATAAATAAATTTCTTTGTTTTTTCTATCTAACATGCAACAAATGAAACACCTCCTTAGCCATTACCATAAAAATGTTACTAGTCTTTGAAATTCCTGACATTTTAGTTCTTTGTCGACTAGTTTCTATTACAAGCACTGAGGGAAAAAAAACTTTATTATTATTAATTATTATTTCAACTCTGTTTATAACTAATGCTATAAGTTTGTTACTTATTTTGTAAGCTACAATTCTCTTCTTCTTCTTCTTTTTTACAAAAGAAATCATCAAAATCTACCTAATAATTCAACAAATGCCTTTTTTAACTGTAAAAATAAATAAACCAAATTACAAATGGAATTTGAAAAAACTGAGTAAATAATGTTGAAATTGATGCACCCTAAAGTCTAATCCATTGATACTTCTACTTAAGAGGACAGCTAAGAGAGTGGTCATTATTTATTTATTTATTTATCATTAAATGCAAGAAGCTGACATAATTATGGACACGCACAATGTAGGCAACTTCTTGTACCATCTAGGAATATGAGTGTGAAATAAGGGTAAATATTCAAAATATGCCTAAATATTTGAAAAATTATGAAAATGGGTCAGTTTGTAGAAAATTTACGGGAAAGGGTCACTTCCCAAAAACGTCAACGTCAACGTAGCGTTTTTGATATAAAACTAAAGCGCGTCGTGACGACTTTTCTAGCTAAAATGCATCCACGTAGGCACGCTTTTGCTGAGGTGGCAAAAGTGCGTCCTACAGGGCGCGCTTTAGCCCGTGTTTTTAAAAAAAAACTATTCTCGAATATTTTAAAAATTTACGGAGAATAAACATTTATAAAGGCTCAAAGTGATAACACCTTTTTTTTAAGGTGTCATCAATTAATAAGGAAATATAACTTACAAAGGAAATCTTTATATAGACCCAAAGTCTCATTTCTCTTGTTTTCTTAAGTAAAGTGAGATATGAGATATGTGTATTTATAGACTCATGAATAGTTTTGCGGCTTGTTCCTAAACAATGTGGGATTCCTTCCTCTTTTAACTAACAACATGAGATGACATGCTACACTATATTTAATTTTTTTTTTTACAAAACAATTTCTCTTTCTTTTTTAAATTTATTTAACATTTTCTTATATTATAAAAACAAGAAACAAAACAACTCAAATATATGTTTCATAGATCACATGACAATTTTTCATATTGTATAAAGTATTTTGATGCTTATACTTGGGATATTTACCCAATATATTTAATATATGTCATTATTTACTTATTTTTGTTTATGTCAAGCAATCTTTTATGGATAACTAATGAAAGATGGTTCGTTGTGAGAGACACTTCTCTCTATTAGTCTGAAAAATAAGTAAATTAATATTTAAATATTTCAAAGATCAACAAAATGGTCCCTCTATTAAATTTTTCTTCCGATATGCTTGATTATAGAATTTTAATATGTTTTTAAATTAAATGAATAAATATTTTATAAATATATTTTAATATAATTTTATAAATAAGTAATGTTAAAATTAAATGGTCACATCATGATATGTGTGAACTTTTTAAAAGAGTAATAATATAATTTTTTTTATAAAAATAATAATTTTTAATTATCTTCCAATTGGATTTATACGTAGCTTGAATGGTGGATTTGGTGGCTTTCTTTTAATGCTTTTTCCTTAGGATTAATATGGTTTCCTTAGGATTAATTTGTATATCTTTGAGTTTAATTTCAATGTATTGAGACTTTTTCTTTCTTTCTTTGTAAAATTTTACAAATCAATGAATGCGTTCATCTTCAAGCTAAAATATTAAACAAACCATAATCATGCGAATCAAAGGTTAAGTAGGCGATAAGCTAAACAAAAAGATATTTATAATTTATGTTGGGATTAAGTTTGTTTACTCAAGCTTTATAGAAAATTATACTTCATCTTGTTGAGAAAGAAGCAAATTTTACAGTAGAGTTTTGATTGAAGATCAATGTGTAATGATCATTGTAGTACTAGTCATCTTTGTTGTTGTTCTATTGCCTCAATTTCATCTTTCTTACGTGAATTCTGTAAATTGTCATGTGATCTATGAAAAATATATTTGAGTTGTTTTTTTTTTGTTTTTATAATATAAGAAAATGTTAAATAAATTTTTAAAAAAAGAGAAATTGTTTTGTAAAAAATCATATATATTGTAGCATATCATCTCATGTTGTTAGTTAAAAGAGGAAGAATCCCACATTGTTTAGGAACAAGCTGCAAAACTATTCATGAGTCTATAAATACACATATCTCATATCTCACTTTACTCAAAACAAGGGAAATGAGACTTTGGGTCCTTTGTAAGTATATTTCCTTATTAATTGATGACACCTTAAAAAAAATGGTGTTGTCACTTTGAACCTTTATAAATGTTTATTCTCATAAATTTTTAAAATATTCGAGAATAGTTTTTTTTTAAAAAAATACGGGTTAAAGCATGCACCGTAGGACGTGCTTTTGTCCACCTCAGCAAAAACGCGTCCATGTAGGTGCGCTTTTGCTGAAGTGGACAAAAGCGCGCCTCTGTGGAGCTTTTAGTTTTATCCCCAAAAACGACCGACGTGGACGCGTTTTTGGGGGAAATGGCCCTTTCCCGTAAATTTTCTACAAAATGGCCCATTTCCGTAATTTTTCAAATATTTAGGCATATTTTGGATATTTGCCCGTGAAATAATGCACCGTTTTCCCCACTTTCATGCTCTTTATTTCCCAAACTTTTTTAGCAATTCATTGCTCAAAGTTTTACATTTACTCTCACTCCCAACCAATGCCCTTTTTTCCTTTTATCCTTATTTCAAGTTTTTTTTTTTCCTAAAATGAGAACAAAATCCCACATAAAAGAAGGTCAATAAAGCCATAAACTCAATTACAAATTTTGGATCCACCTTGTACAAACCCATTTGCCCGGCCCATTTTATAACAAACTTAAAACCCAAAAACCTATCAACCCAGACCCAAACCAATACCAATAGCCCAACATTAAACCAACCCAATCAAAGCCCATCAAAGCCTAAACATAAACTAAAAAAAACATTTAACCCAATTCCAAAGCCCACTACAAACACCAACCCAATACTCAAACTAGGGTTTCAGAAAAGCTGAAACCCTAGCCTCTGTAGCCACTTGCCTTTGCTACACTGCCGCGCCACTTGCCTGCCACCGCCACTGGCCACTGCGCTCAGCACCGCCCAAGCCTGCAAAACGTCAAAGAAGAAAGGACAGTAATAAAAATAAAATAAGCTGGTGTAAAATGGCTATATAAGCCACACTAAACCGATTGTAAACGAGGGGGGATTTTCTTTTTTTTGATTTTCCAATCGTAATACAGATATTAGAAACAAAACATAGAGTTACAGTATAGAGGTATCGATTAAACAAAAGAGCAAGGATTCGAACAGTTTCTAAAAAATATATAAACAGATCCTAAAACACAGGAAAATAAGGATTATCATCAGCAAAACCACACAAACAAGAAGAAGTTGAAGGAGACGTGCTAAGGTCCTTTTTTTTTCCTCTTTTATTTTCTTTTTTTTTCATTTTCGAAACTACGCGTGTAAGTCGATTTTCTTTATCTTCGTAAACGGTTTATCTCCATACGTATATATAACATCGCTATATATATAAAAAAAAAAGAAGAAAAAAAGGGGAAGGTTTTACCTTTCCGCCACCACGCAGGTGGCGGTGGGCATGGCAAGGCGCCGGAATCTGGACCGGACCCTCCTGCAGAGAAAAAAAAGAAAGAAGAGAATTTTTTTTTAAAAACAGCAACAAGTGATTTTTTTTCAGCATTTAGGGCCTTAAATAGCCCTCAAACGACGTCGTTTTGGGTCTCGGCCTAACGCCCAAAACGACGCTGTTTTACTCCGGCCCTCGACCAACCCGACCCGCCTCGGGATCGCGTGTTTTTTACAAAGGGTTTATTGCGCCTCGATCCTTCCGTATTTTTATTGCTTTCAATTAAATTTTTATTATTTCAAAATCTGGGCTGAACACTTCGTTTGGCTTTCAATTTGGTCCCCCTCGCTCTGACATGTTTTTGCCGAAAGGAATTATTGCGCGCGTGGTCCCTCCGTTTCCTCCGCATGTGCAAATTGGTCCTTTTCTTTTATTTTTGTTTCATACTGACCCTGAAATTTCATTTCATTTTCAAATTGACCCCCCGAACCTTGTTTTATTCATAATTTAACCCAAAAATTCCATTTTAATTTCAATTCAATCCTTTTTAGTTAATTTACTATTATTCTTTTATTATTACATACTATATTTTTTTTTACTATTATTATTACTATATCATTATTATTACTATATTATTATATCATTATTGTTATTATTTAGCATTTATTATTATTATCATCCTATTATTATTAGTTAACATCTTTATTATTACTATTATTATATTAGAGTTCTTTACATATATATTTTGTTCATTCCTTTGTATATATATTATTTACCTCTTAATTACTACCATGATTAATCTTATTATCATTTTATTATTTTCTTATTATTTTTTACTACATATATTATTATCGTTATTTTATTATCATCACCATCTTTGTGTTTATATTATTACCATATTGTACATTTTATTATTATTATCACTATGTATTATTATTACTATAATTATTAGCATTTTACTATTATTATTATACTATTATTATAGTTAGTATTAATGTATTATTTTATTTTCATTATTATTGCTATTACTATTATTTGATATTATCATCATTATTAGTAGTATTTTTCACATGTTCATCATCAAACAAAATTCATTTAAGTAAAATTATCATATTTCATTTAAAGGTCTTAAAATAAAGGCAATGTTTTTTATTTAGAAATTCAGAGAATAGTGCCCTAACGTGCTGGGTTTCGATTTTCTATTTGACTAAATAATTAAACATCCTTTTGACAAACTTCATAAATCATGAGATGACTTTGATTACGAAAGATTAAAATATCGTGTCCTAACGTACTGGACGTGATATTTATATCCTTTTGGAATAAAGAAATCTCAATTTTAACTCAAATATCTATATTTATTTTATGAGTTTAACACTGTTAACAAAAATACATTTCGCAAAATCGCTATATTTCATCCCAAAGGTCTTTAAATAAGGCAATGTTTGTGTTTAGAAATTTGGGAAATAGTGCCCTAACGTACTGGGTTGCGATTTTCAATTTGACTAAATAACTAAACATCCTTTTGATAAACTTCGTAAAATCATGAGATAGCTTTGATTACGAAGGTGTGGAATATCATGTCCTAACGTGCTGGATGTGATGTTTGTACCCTCTCGGAACAAAGAAATCTCAAATATCCTAATACCTTTTAAAGGATCCGTATTTTAAAAACATTTTCAAATTTCTGACATTAAGACACTAATTAATCATTTTGGTACCAATTTTGGGCGTATCGAGGGTGCTAACCCTTCCTCATGCGTAACCGACTTCCGAACTCGTTTTCTGGATTTCGTAGACCAAAATCATTGTTTTGATAAATCAAACTGTTTATTAAAAACAACCGTTTTACGAGGTGACCCAATCACACATCAATAAAAAAGGATTGGTGGCGACTCTCTGTCTTTTTTCGTTTTAAAAACCAAAGTCGAACCCCTTTTTGTTCTCCAAAAAAAATGGTTACGACAGCTTGACGACTCCACTAGGGACTGATTTAGAAAGTCAAGCCATAAATTGATTATTTTCTGTCTTTTGTTGGAAGTTTGAAAGTTCGATTTAAAAATTACAATCTTTTTATTGCATGTTGTTTTAATTTCGGCATTGCATTGCATGACCGTTGTGGTCACACCTTTAAGTGGGAGTGGGAAGCTACTCCTTCGTGAGGTTTTCACCTCCGCGCAGGATAGTGGATCGCTTTCGGGATACATTCGTACCTATGTCTTCATGAGATTTTCATCTCCGTGCAGCCATAGGGAAATGCATTCCCCTGAACTGAACTCGGTCTATATTAGCTCATAATGGGTGAAGATCGAGGAATCTGCTAGTTCAGGTACCCTTACCTTAGAACCAAACCACATGTAGTGAACCCTAAAAGCCCACCTTAGGTAGAACTATGTTAAACCCCTAGTGGTCACCTGGATAGGTACTCTATTTTGTTTATTTCTCCTGTGCTAACGTGTTTTGTTTTGTTTGTGATTGCATTGCATCACACCGCATTATCTTAGAAAGGAGGTGTTGATTCATATTCGATTGCTAAATAGAAGAGTTTATCATAAGGAAATGTGTTACTTGGTAAAGTGGATTATAATACGGTCGTTCGAACATAGTCCAGGTAAACAACGAGAAAGGACTGATAACCCACAGAAGAATACAAGACTTTGCCCGAGGATTCAAGCCGACAAAGATTATTCGAGAGTCATCATGTCTCTATTTTCTAAAAGAAGCTTATAAACATCGCGAAAGATAAGTGAGCGAAGAGGTACGCGCTGGATCAAGCAACAAGGAGCTAGAAGAGGTATCCATTGAGAAAGTTCACGGGGCACGACCATAACATCCGGATACGAAGAAGAGGATTGGTGTTTTCACCTGGACTATGAGGATAAAGCCGTATATGCAATTCGTTTTATGTAAAGAAATGTATTTTCTAGACAAGCTCTTCTAATGGAATTGAATTCATAATCAACGCCTCTCTTTCTTTTTGTATTCCTTCCATGCATTTGCATTGCATTTCATGCATTTACATTGCATCATATCACATGCATTAAAATTTGTAGAAAGACCCTAATTAGGTGAAGTTATTTCAGTAACCTAGAAATCATGGATCAAAGAATGGAAAGACTAGAACAAGTGCAAAAGGAAATACAGGAGCAGATGCAGGAATGATTAATCAAGATACAACAGGACATGATAGAACGGATACAAGAATCTCAGAGTAACATGATGAATCAGTTGGCACAGTTGTTGGCCAATGAACGTGAGAAAGGAAAGGGCGTTGCTACTAGTTTGGGAAACGATAATGACGACCCTGTTTACCCTCCAGGTTTTACCCCGCCTAATACCCAAGAGCCACCGGAGGTGCATCCCCAAAGGACACCTATTACTATTAGACCACAATATCAGATTGGTACCGCGATATCAGCCCACCTCCCGACTGGTTTGGGTACTAACCCAGGGGAAAGTCCGACTAACCCTGTGGTCCCCTATTTCGATGAACTAGCAGAAATGGACAAGGCAAAAATAGATTTGTCAAAGCAACTTGAGAACCATTGCAAGTGGCTAGAAGAAAGGTTTAAAAAATAAAAAATGCTGACCATCGTCACGGGATAGACGCTTAGGACTTAAGTTTGGTCCCGGACTTGGTACTTCCGCCAAAGTTTAAAATGCCTAAATTTGAAAAATACAATGGGACTACTTGCCTCGAGGCTCACATAACTATGTTTTGCCGGAGAATGATTGGGTACGTTAACAATGACCAGTTGCTAATTCATTGCTTCGGAGACGGTCGGTGGGAGCAAAGATCTAAATGGTATAATCGGTTGAGCTGCATCAAATTAGTTCTTGAAGAGACCTAGCCCAAGCCTTTATGAATCAATACAATCATGTCACGGACTTGGCACCGGATAGAATTACTTTGCAAAGCATGGAAAAAGACAAAATGAGAGTTTCGGACAATACGCAAGAAAGGTAGAGGAGGTCGCCATGCAGTCCAACCACCCTCTTAGAAAAAGAAACTACCATGCTCTTCATCAACACCTCAAGGCTCCTTTCATAACCCATATGATAGGAGTACCACTAAGAGCTTCACGACATGGTAATGGCAGGGGAAATGATCGAACATGCGATCAGATGCGGTAAGATTGAAGTAGGGGAAACCACTAGAAGGCCTGCTCCTAGAAAAAAAGATGACGAGGTGAACAATACAAACATGGGGGACCCAAAGTTAATTACCGTTAATCAGCCAAAAATGGTGACTATTGAGTATCAAGGTTCATCAAGGAAAGAATCTCACACAAGGAAAAACATTGAAAAACTCCAATTTACGTCAATCCTTGTGACGTATAAGGAGTTGTATCAAAGTTTATTTGATGCACACGTTGTGTCCCCCAATATCCAAAACCGATGAATCTTATCTTCCAACACTTGTTTCTCTTTCATAAACTAATGGGAAATATGCCTCGGAAAAAGTCTTGGCCAACGTTCTAGGAACTTAAAGGGTAAATGGTAACTTCTCTATGCCAACCTTTACAAGTCTCAGTCATTTTTTTTAAAAAAATCTTGAATATTTTTTTTTGAATTTGATGACTGTCGACTTTGTAATTTTGGCATATGAAGCAACCCTCACCCTCTCAGTGAGGTAACCAATGACCATGAATATGAATCGATGTTGGCCAAAAGCTTTTGAGGAGACTGGCTTGTTAACATTTATGCTTCATATAGGGAAAATGAAGAAGGCACAGTCTTCCTCGACTTGACATTTTATGGCATAACAGATGCAATTTCCCTTTCTTGGTGAACCAATAGCCCGAGCCTCTTGATTAGCTAGGCTGTTGTAAAACATGGGTTCTTTAAACCCCAACCTTAACAGCATACCCATGTTTTAGTAGTTTGGCATGCCTTGATATGATCGTGCGAAAACATCTTGAATTCCTGAAAATAGCTCAACGATGCATTGCCTTATTCCTACGAGGAGCTACGCTTCCATCTTCATCTCTTTCGTTAGTTCATAGTATCTACTGACACTTTATAAGGTAGGATCTACCATTGGGGAAGTAAGTCGTAATCTTTGTCATCTTCAAAGCCCTTAGATCCCTCTAGATACATATCTCACTAAAAAGGGAGTCAGTAACAGCATCGCTCATGTCATTGATATCTGGGGGCCCATTGTGGGTATGAAAGCAGAAAATCCAAAGAATAAATGATTCTAAGGATGATTATTCGTATGACATGGTCATGAATAAAAATTGAAAAAATGTACGTAATAAAATGTAAAGAACGAAAATATTTACTTAGAAAGATGTATTTGATTGAAATAAAATTCGACACAAGCCTACTTCGTAAAAGGACTCTTATTGCCTCTAGGCTTAAAGCAACAAGTGTGTTTTGCATATTACTCTAGATTAGCTTTAAAATACATGTTTCTTCCAGTCTCATTGTTCAAAACACTCCCAAGTACATAAAAGCGGATGCTTGAAAACTTTTATTCCTCGGTTCTCTTGCACACCATTGGCGTTCGATCCCCGATTTTTAGGTTTCTAATGACTTCTTTAAGGAAACGAATCTCTCCGCCCCTAGTTTCAATTACTAACGCTCCGTCATCGAACTTCACAATACCCATGTTGATGAGATTTTCCACCAATTTCTTAAAAGTAAGGCAATTTTCTATCGAATGGCCCGTGATCCCTGCGTGGTACTCACACCGAGTGTTTGGGTCATACCATTTTGGGTATGGAGGTGCGATCGGTTTAGGATATTGGGGACACAACGTGTGCATCAAATAAACTTTGATATAACTCCTTATACGCCGCGAGGATTGACGTAAATTAGAGTTTTCAATGTTTTCCTTGCGAGATTCTTTCCTTGATGAACCTTGATACTCAGTAGTCACCATTTTTCTTGATTAATGGTAATTAACTTTGGGTCCCCATGTTTGTATTGTTCACCTCGTCATCCTTTTTCTAGGAGCAGTCTTCTAGTGGTTTCCGCTTCAATCTTGCCGATCGATCGCATGTTCGATTATTTCCTCTGCCATTACCATGTTGGCGAAGCTCTTAGTGGTACTCCCTATCATATGGGTTATGAAAGGAGCCTGTGGTGTTAATGAAGAGCATGGTAGTTTCTTTTTCTAAGAGGGTGGTTGGACCGCATGGCGACCTCCCTCCACCTTTTGCGTATTGTCCAAACTCTCATTTTGTCTTTTTCCATGCTTTGCAAAGTAATTTATCCATTGCCATGTCCGTGACATGATTGTATTGATTCATAAAGGCTTGGGCTAGGTCTCTCCAAGAACTAATTTCGGTACGGCTCAACTGACCCTTTTTAGTGAGATATGTATCTAGAGGGATCTAAGGGCTTTGAAGATGACAAAGATTGCGACTTACTTCCCCAATGGTAGATCCTACCTTATGAAGTGTTAGCAGATGCTATGAACTAACGAAGGAGATGAAGATGGAAGCGTAGCTCCTCGTAGGAATAAGGCAAGGCATCGTTGAGCTATTTTCAGGAATTTAAGATGTTTTCGCACGATCATATCAAGGCATGCCAAACTACTAAAACATGGGTATGCTGTTAAGGTTGGGGTTTAAAGAACCCATGTTTTACAACAGCCTAGCTAATCAAGAGGCTCGGGCTATTGGTTCACCAAGAAAGGGAAATTGCATCTGTTATGCCATAAAATGCCAAGTCGAGCAAGACTGTGCCTTCTCCATTTTCCCTATATGAATGTTAACAAGCCAGTCTCCTCAAAAGCTTTTAGCCAACATCGATTCATTTTAATGGTCGTTGGTTACCTCACTGAGAGGGTGAGGGTCGCTTCATATGCCAAAATTACAAAGTCGACAGTCATCAAATTCAAAAAAAAACATTCAAGATTTTTTTGAAAAAAATGACTGAGATTTGTAAAGGTTGGCATAGAGAAGTTACCATTTACCCTTTAAGTTCTTGGAACGTTGGCCAAGACTTTTGCCGGGGCATCTTTCCCATTAGTTTATGAAAGGGAAACAATTGTTGGAAGATAAGATTCCTTTTCCCAAGCTTGGACTGAATTAGATGAAGCAGAATGCCTCCAGTAGGCTTGATTGAAAGTACTCAGCATGGTCAAATGTACCAAAAATGGACACGGGCTTATGACAAAAAGGTTTACTCAAGAGAATTTCAGGAAGAGGACCTAGCATTAAGAAAGATTCTTCTTATCCAAAAGAACTCCAAAGAAAAAAGTAAATGCCTAATACAGCAAAAAAGGCATGTTCTAGGGAAAAATGGGTGTTAACCAAGATGGATGGCAAGGACCTGCCCAATCCGGTGAGTTTAGATTCAATAAAAAAAAGTTTTCCAAAAAAAAAAAAACAAAACAAAACAAAAAAACACAAAAAATGAAAAACACGAAAAAGGAAAAGAAAAAAGAAAAAGGAGAGGCCAAGGCGAAAACCCGCAAAGGGCGCTTTGAGACCAAAGGGTATTTGAGTTGAAAACTCGAGAAGGGTAGCTCAAAATTTTGATCGAAAGTAGGGCATACAAGAGTCTTGCTACGCTCAAGAAGTATGTTAGGTCTTGGGGCATCGACAAAGTACTGGATCCCCTAAACACATATTAAGCTCAAAATGGTCCTCAAGAAGTTGGAACAGAAGCTCAAGTCGCGATATCTGGGGCACTTAGTTTCCATTTTACCCATTTTTGTTACTTGTGGTTATTTTATTCCTTTCAAAACACCACCGATAAACTTCCTTCTTAATTGCATTTGCTAGCTTTGATTAACTTGTTTGTTTGAGCTATGCTCCCAATCGATTTCCTTTTGTCCATTGTACAATCTTTTTCGCATTTTGCATTGAAATAACGATTAATGGACTAATAATACTTTGATAAAAGAGTTTTGCATATTACTCGAAGCTTCGAATAATACAAGGACTTGAATAATACAAGGACTTGAAACAAGACTATTGTTTAAAACTCACTTAGCTTAAGGTTTGGAAATATTGTAGAAAGATGATTATCTCTTTGGACCTTTTATTGGTTCAACAAAAAGACAAGGCATTTCACGGTGATACAACCTTGACAAATAACGAGCAATGCCAACCCAACTGTACAAAGGGATTATTCTCGGGAAAAGAAAAATCATGCTCTGCATTCATGCATATATCAAGCATATACATCTGGTCATGACACCCAGAGAATGGAAGGTGTAGTAGACCAAATTGATTGAATAAGTTACGAATTCTATACCCTGAGTCATAGTGGGGTGGTTGAGATGATACAAATCCTACACCTTGAAGTTGCAGTAGGATGGATGGGAGGAAACAAACGTTATTCTCCTGAAGTTGTAGTGAGAGGTACAAACTTTATATACCCGAAAGTATAGTGGAAGGGACTCTGAAATCACAGTGGGGCAAGCTTGTTGAGTAGAATATTATCATCTTTTTTTGGGTTTTCTATCAAAGATACTGGCTGAACGAGAAAGCATGATAACGCATTAGTGATAGAACCTTAATGAACTACGAGCAATGAAGACCCCAATCATTTAAAAAAGGGATCATTTCATTTTGCATTCATACATCGTTTCAAAGCACGTTTAGTTAGGAGCATTCGACTCATTGCATCCTAATCATCATAAAAAGACCATTCTCATGACATTCTGCATTCATGCAAATGTCATCCATTGCCATTTACCTAGGAGCATTCGATTCATTCTGATCATTGCATCCTAATCATTGTAAAAAGACCATTCTCATGACATTCTGCATTCATGAAAGTGTCATCCATAACACATGTAGTTAGGAGGCTTTGAGTCATTCTGATCATAGCATCCTCACCATTTGCATAAGCATAAACACATAAAATTAATTCTACAGGACAGGTTCCTCAAAGAACAGTGTAGCAATATCAAAGTTTAGATTTTGTTCCCTAGAGATGATAGTGGAGCAGACTGAAGATTGAAGTCTTCCTGAATATAGTAAGGAAGCACATTGGAAAGTTTAGATTTTGTTCCCTCAAGATGGTAGTGGAGCAGATTGAAGACTGAAGTCTCCCTGAAGATAGTAAGGAAGTAAATTGAAAAGTTTAGAATTCTTATTTCCTCGAAGTTCCTGTGGAGTAGGTTGAGATTACAAATCCCGTCTCTCTGAGTTAACAATGAGGATAAATTCTTATTTCTTTGAAGTTTTAGTAGAGAAGATGGAGATTACAAATCTCTTCTCCCTGAATTCTTATTTCCTCGAAGTTCCTATGGAGTAGGTTGAGATTACAAATCCCGTCTCCCTGAGTTAACAATGAGGATAAATCCTTATTTCTTTAAAGTTTCGGTAGAGAAGATGGAGATTACGAATCTCTTCTCCCTGAATTCTTATTTCCTCGAAGTTCCTGTGGAGTAGGTTGAGATTACAAATCCCGTCTCTCTGAGTTAACAATGAGGATAAATCCTTATTTCTTTGAAGCTTCGGTAGAGAAGATGGAGATTACGAATCTCTTCTCCCTGAATTCTTATTTCCTTGAAGTTCCTGTGGAGTAGCTTGAGATTACAAATCCGCCTCCTCGAAAGTTAACAATGAGGATAAATTCTTATTTCTTTGAAGTTTCAGTAGAGAAGATGGATATTACAAATCTCTTCTCCCTGAATTTTTATTTCCTCGAAGTTCCTGTGGAGTAGGTTGAGATTACAAATCCCGCCTCCCTGAGTTAACAATGAGGATAAATCCTTATTGCTTTGAAGTTTCAGTAGAGAAGATGGAGACTACGAATCTCTTCTCCCTGAATTCTTATTTTCTCAAAGTTCCAATGGAGTAGGTTGAGATTACAAATCCCGCCTCCCTGAGTTAACAATGAGGATCAGCCCTTATTTCAGTAGAGAAAATGGAGACTACGAATCTTTTCTCCCTGAATTCTTATCCTGAAGTCACAATGGAGCAAGTCAGAGATCAAAAACAGATCTGGTCTCCTTGAGTTTGCAGTAGAGCAGGTCGAAAATATCAGTCTGGTGATCCCTGAGTTTGCAGGGATCAGATTGAAGAAAGCAGATTTGACCTTCCGGTTGCAGTTGAAGTAGATCAAGATTCACTGGTGATCCCCGAGTTTGCGAGATCGATTGAAGAAAGCAGATTTGACCTTCCTGAAGTTGCAGGAAGCGGATCAAGATTGATTGGTGATCCCGAGTTTGCAGGGATCAGATTGAAGATAGCAAATTTGACCTTTCTAAAGTTGCAGGAAGCAGATCGAAGATTCAGTCTAGTGATCCCCGAGTTTACAGGGATCAGATTGAAGATAGCAGATTTGACATTCCTGAAGTTGCAGGAAGCAAGTCGAAGACATCAGTCTGATGATCCCCTAGTTCGCAGGAATCAGATTGAAAATAACAGAAGCAAATTGAAGATGGCGATCTTGTCTCCTTGAAGTTGCAAGAGTAGGTTCAAAACAAACCTATCTCCCTGAGATTACAGAGGAGCAAATTGAAGTTACAGGGCTTATCTCACTGAAGCAACGGTGGAATAGGATCGAAACGACAAGATGCGGTAGACTGAATGAGGCTACCTGAAGAAAAGAGCACCAAAGAAGTTAAAGCCCACCGAGACCGGGCAAAATGGGTATTTCTTATGTCTTTGCTCTATTGCCGTTACACGACAATGAGCAAAGAGGGGCAGCTGTACAAACCCATTTGCCCGGCCCATTTTATAACAAACCCAAAACCCAAAAACCTATCAACCCAGACCCAAACCAATACCAATAGCCTAACATTAGACCAACCCAATCAAAGCCCATCAAAGCCTAAACATAAACTAAAAAAAACATTTAACCCAATTCCAAAGCCCACTACAAACACCAACCCAATACTCAAACTAGGGTTTCAGAAAAGCTGAAACCCTAGCCTCTGTAGCCACTTGCCTCTACTACACTGCCACGCCACTTGCTCGCCATCGCCATCGCCATCGGCCAAGACCGCCAAGCTCGCAAAACATCAAAGAAGAAAGGACAGTAATAAAAATAAAATAAGCTGGTGTAAAATGGCTATATAAGCCACACTAAACCGATTGTAAATGAGGGGATTTTTTTTTTTTTTTGATTTTCCAATCGTAATACAGATATTAGAAACAAAACATAGAGTTCTGAAGATAGAGGTATCGATTAAACAGAAGAGCAAGGATTCGAACAATTTCTAAAAAATATATAAACAGATCCTAAAACACAAGAAAATAAGGATTATCATCAGCAAAACCACACAAACAAGAAGAAGTTGAAGGAGACGTGCTAAGGTCCTTTTTTTTCCTCTTTTATTTTCTTTTTTTTTTTCATTTTCGAAACTACGCGTGTAAGTCGATTTTCTTTATCTTCGTAAACGGTTTATCTCCATATGTATATATAACATCGCTATATATATAAAAAAAAAAGAAGAAAAAAAGGGGAAGGTTTTACCTTTTCGGCCACCACGTGCGGTGGCCGGCGCGGCGGCGCGCCACCGGAATCCTGGACCGGACCCCCTCCTCTGCAAAGAAAAAAAAAGAAAGAAGAGATTTTTTTAAAAAACAGGCAACAAGTGAATTTTTTTTCAGCATTTAGGGCCTTAAATATCCCTCAAAACGACGTCGTTTTGGGGGTTGGCCCTAACGCCCAAAACGACGTCGTTTTACCTGGCCCGATCCGATCGACCCGACCCGCCTCAAGATCCGCGTGTTTTTTTACAAAGGGGTTTATTGCACTCTCGATCCTTCCACATTTTTATTGCTTTCAATTAAATTTTTATTATTTCAAAATCTGGCCCGAACACTTCGTTTGGCTTTCAATTTGGTCCCCCTCGCTCTAACGCGTTTTTGCCGAAAGGAACTATTGCGCGCGTGGTCCCTCCGTTTCCTCCGCGTGTGCAAATTGGTCCTTTTCTTTTATTTTTGTTTCATACTGACCCTGAAATTTTATTTCATTTTCAAATTGACCCCCCGAACCTTGTTTTATTCATAATTTAACCCCAAAATTCCATTTTAATTTCAATTCAATCCCTTTTTAGTTAATTTACTATTATTCTTTTATTATTACATACTATATTTTTACTTTATTATTATTATTACTATATCATTATTATTACTATATTATTATATCATTATTGTTATTATTTAGCATTAATTATTATTATCATCCTATTATTATTAGTTAACATCTTTATTATTACTATTATTATATTAGAGTTCTTACACATATATATTTTGTTCATTCCTTTGTATATATATTATTTACCTCTTAATTACTACCATGATTAATCTTATTATCATTTTATTATTTTCTTATTATTTTTTACTACCTATTATTATTATCGTTATTTTATTATCATCACCATCTTTGTGTTTATATTATTACCATATTGTACATTTTATTATTATTATCACTATGTATTATTATTACTATTATTATTAGCATTTTACTATTATTATTATACTATTATTATAGTTAGTATTAATGTATTATTTTATTTTCATTATTATTGCTATTACTATTATTTGATATTATCATCATTATTAGTAGTATTTTTCACATGTTCATCATCAAACAAAATTCATTTCAGTAAAATTATCATATTTCATTTAAAGGTCTTAAAATAAAGGCAATGTTTTTTATTTAGAAATTCGGAGAATAGTGCCCTAACGTGCTGGGTTTCGATTTTCTGTTTGACTAAATAATTAAACATCCTTTTGACAAACTTCATAAATCATGAGATGACTTTGATTACGAAAGATTAAAATATCGTGTCCTAACGTACTGGACGTGATATTTATATCCTTTTGGAATAAAGAAATCTCAATTTTAACTCAAATATCTATATTTATTTTATGAGTTTAACACTGTTAACAAAAATACATTTCGCAAAATCGCTATATTTCATCCCAAAGGTCTTTAAATAAGGCAATGTTTGTGTTTAGAAATTTGGGAAATAGTGCCCTAACGTACTAGGTTGCGATTTTCCGTTTGACTAAATAACTAAACATCCTTTTGATAAACTTCGGTAAAATCATGAGATAGCTTGGATTTCGAAGGTGTGGAATATCATGTCCTAAGGTCTTGGATGTGATGTTTGTACCCTCTCGAACAAAGAAATCTCAAATATCCTAATACCTTTTAAAGGATCCGTATTTTAAAAACCTTTTCAAATTTTCGACATTAAGACACTAATTAATCATTTTGGTACCAATTTTGGGTAATCGAGGGTGCTAACCCTTCCTCATGCGAACCGACTTCGAACTTGTTTTCGGATTTCGAGACCAAAATCATTGTTTTGATAAATCAAACTGCTTATTAAAATAACTGCTTTACGAGGTGACCCGATCACACCTCAATAAAAAGGATTGGTGGCAACTCTGTCTTTTTTCGTTTTAAAACTAAAGTCGAACCCCTTTTGTTCTCCAAAAAAAATGGTTACGACACACCTCTTTAATATATATATATATGCATAGATGATTGGTTATTAAATTTTGATGAAAATATGTAATAATTTTTATATTTTTATAAATTTAGAATTTAATATTTATATTTTTATTTTTAAAATGTAATCTTTCTAATTTTTAGATTTTAAAATTTAAGTTCAAATATTAACGCTGTTAAATTTATTTTTAAAAAATTATTGATATGATATTTTGAAATAAAGAAAATATTCGTTATAATTGAACCTAAATTTTAAAATTTAAAATTAGAGAGACTACATTTTAAAATAAAAATATAAGAATTAAATTTTAAATTTTTAAAAAGTACCGAAGATTTAAGCGATATTTTAACATTAATTTTCTTTATTTTTTATAAAGAGAGATGAGCATAAATTTGTTTTCTTCATAGTATACCATTTCACCTATAATCTAATGAATGAATGTAAATTGAGGAATAGGCTTCCAAATATCTAAGTCTCCTTTACCTTGAAATAACTGGTAATTTGGTTTTGAAAATGAACAAAATCCACATTTTAATACATATATCTGGAAGCACTTAGAAGAAGGTTTTTGATTAGTAATTAGTGTAATTTGGGGGTTTTTGGTTTGGGCACTAAGAGAGCAAATGTTTCTAGTGCGGGACACATTAGCCGCACATCTATCTATATTATGAAAAGCTGAAAACTAAAATCATCATTCGCTTTCCTTTTAACTTTTGCAATCATGTTACAAACATCAATCTCCAAGAATTGAGAAAATTAATACATTCACATTTCAAACCATATTGACCAAAGATTTAAAGTGAAGCAAGGAAAAAGAAAATCCCTTCTCCTTTGAACAAAAATCTATAGCCTTTTATCTTTAACAAATGAATGTTGAAAACAAACCAAAACAATAAAATAAAACAACCATTTGGCGTTTTCCTATGCCATTCACAGCTCACATAATAAAAACACTACAAATGAAAAGAAACCATTAGTCCCACTCCCATCTCATCATTTTCACGCTACCCTTTATAAAATTTTAAACATTCTTTTGATTTGACCCACCAACCAAACAATCATACACTTCTTCTTTTACTAAAAATATTTTCAAATTCTTTTTCCCAATATAACATATTTAAGGAATCACATAATTCAATTTTTTTTTTTATTTCTCAAGGTATTTTTTGGAGTGAGCTCAATAACTAATTTTTCGTATTCTATAGATTTATTAAGGAGATAGAATACCATAAGTTTTAAAGTGCTTTTATACCTGCCATGAGGATCAAATCCTCTATCACTGGTTAATATAGGAGAAACTCTTCTCATCCCATCTAACTCTAGTGGTTCATAAATTTAATTTTTATTCAAGTAAATAGCACAGTTTTGTTGGTTGTGTTTACATGGTGCTAAACCGCTTTTCAAAAGTATTAATAGCTAAACGTCTTTTTTATATATAGAAAATCAAAATAAGGTGAATCTTTATTTGGAGTAAAGCATAAATTTTAAAATTAAATAAAAATTTGATGAAATCCATTCAGGAACAAGAAAATGACATCGTGATTTGGATTGAATCCCAATGAAAAATAATAGATCAATAAAAAATTTATGCGATAAGTTTAGCGATTTTTTTTTCTATTACAGATTATAAGAAAACAAGGCCAAAACTTATTTTTCATTATGTATCATTTAAATTATGAGGATAGTATAGTGCTTGCTCACTTCATCCTTTAATCATATGGTTGATGTCCAATCTCTGTTCATGAGAATAGAGCAAATTTTATAGCTAATCAATTTACTTTTTTCGAAAAGCATTCATAATGAAGAGATTAATCACTACTATTGAGTATTGACGATGAATACCTTAATCTACCCAAAAAAAATCTAATGTCATTTGACTTGCTATTTAAATTTGTGTAGTTTCAAATTGTGGAATTTGGGTTCAAATCTGTTTAGACGTTTTATTTTTAATTAATAACTTGGTTTCTTAGATAGATAAAAGAAAATAAATTATATTACAGTATAATGTTATATTGTCTGTTTTGTTAGATAATTTTTAGTAAGTTTGAAAACTTGGGTTCAACTCTCAATAAAAACAATGTTACTTTTTTATTATATGATATTGATATATACTAAAAATATCTATTACAGTATAATATTTACATATGACAAATAAAATAAATATTTCATGTATAAATTTATATTTAAGAAAATATAATAATATTTATAATAAATATTTAATTTTATAATATTAGAATTTGTACTCATCCCCAATATTATTTCACTAATTTTCTATTTAATATAATTTAAAAGTTAATATATATTTTTACCTTTTTTAGTTTTTGAAATTATTATTAAGGAAAATTTTGATAATATCAAAATAATATTTTAATTATAATTTAGGGTGAAATTAGTTATTAACTTTTAAGTTAACATGTTATGTCTGGTAACAAAAGTTAACAGTTGAATAACTCAAATATGACAACTTAATAATATTATTATATAAAATTTGAAAATTAAAATTGAGTTTTTTTTTTTCATGTAGTTTACCTTATTTAATTATTTCTTTTAAAAATTACAGTAAAACAAATGAGAATAATGACAAAAGCAAAAGGAGATGTTGAACTGGATCGAAGGTAGAAAATGGGTTCATCTGAACTCTCATCTCACTTACTGTCCTCCTGCAGAAAGGGCCTATCAATCTGAGCCTCTTTGTCCTCAGTGAAGTCAACATCGCTTCCTTTTTTTTCTTTTTTGAATTATTAATATATATAAATTTTCTCCATTCAAAACATTTTTTTTTTAAATTTTTTGTGTTACAATTACAAAATGAAAATAGTGGGTAAAAAAATAATTTAAAATCTGGCATTTTCAAATCCATGCAAATCGCTCACTCTGTTCAGATGCTTCCTCATGATCGCCACTTTAGCCAATCGCTCCGCGGCTCTCCAAGCCGACGTCGGTGTTATCGGCTCGGCCTTGTCTTCCACCTGACTATTATTGTTATTATTTGCCCTCTGTCTATGGCGCTGCCCGTTCAACTCGGCTAACTCAGTTTCCAGCCGGCGAATAAATTCCTCAGCTGAACTGGAACCAGATTGCAGCAACAAGGCTCGAGCCGAGGTAAGCAACTGTTGCGCTCCCGATAAATGGTTCCGCTCGACCAAACGGCGAGACTCCGCGACGGCACGTGTGCTGACGTGGAGGTTCCTCAGCCGTTGGATGGTGTGAGATGAGGATCGGACCGATTGCGATGGTCTAGGTATTAACAGCCTTTGATCCCTCGAGTAGAACATCTCATGGGTAAATGGATCCTTGTGAAAGGATCGTACGGACATCACCCTGTGGGACCCGCTGGACGATACGGGTACTTTCAGCTCCACCAGCAACTCTTTCTCCTCGCCCGAGTGCAAGTCCCCGATCCGTACCGAATTCGACCCGACGGAAGACGGTCGGGTTGTCAATGAAAAGACCGACGAAATCTCTGCTGGCGCTGACCCGGATACGAATCCCAGTTGGAGTCTGACATCCTGAACCACCAAGCTTACAAGCCCATTCACGATTTTACAGAAAGCGTCATCGTTTGGAGCCTGACTGCATGTGCCGAAACCGATGGAGTGCACGGGGATCTCTGACTGTGCCAGGCGCGTGGTTGAAACAACTGGGAGGTTCTGATTGGTGGAATTCATTTCACATTGTTTATCCTGACCGTCGGATAAGATCAAGATGCTGGCAACGGCGTTTTTCTCTCTGCGATCTTCCAACACTTTGGCCGCCTTTTTAAGCGCGTCCTTCACACTCATCCCTTGCCCGCTGCTTCCCAGCGCGTCAACGATCCTTCTCGCCGATCTCCGTCCGTTTGAACTCATCCTTTTCAACGGCAACAACCGCTTCGAACTCGACGAAAAGACCACGATCGACAAACGGTCCGTTTCGTTAAGCAAAGAGATAACTAACCTCATCGCGCGTTTCACCATCTGCAACCGCATCCCGCTCCTGCTAACGTCCAATACCGTAACCAAGTCAATCGGAGCCCTCCTCACTCTCCGCGTCTCCGTTGGAGCTTGCACTTTCATAACCACCACATAACTCTCATGGCTCCTCCCCACTGCCACCATCGCCGCCTCTTGTAGCAACCTAACCTCTACATTTCTTGGATGAACTCCAATTTCTTTCGCAATCGTAGGAGTCACAGAGAATCCTTGGAATTCCTCTTCAACGTCGTCGTTTTCGGTTTCGTCGGATTCGGGAATGGGATTAAACTGAGAAAGAGAAACCGGGGAGGCCAATGGCTCATCGTCGTTGTAGACCCGAAACGACTTCGTGTTGATGTTCTTGAGTGATGTTTTACTAGGTTGTTGTTCAAGGGAGAGTAAAGGGAGCTCCTTCCAGGAGGTGGAACAGACGGGGCAGTTCAGTAATTGTTGCTTTTTTATGTGAGCGGCGACGCAAGGGAAATGAAAGGAGTGGGAACACTCCGCCGTGAAAATCGCCGTGCCTTGACCGGTTTTCACGCTTTTTAAACAGATTCCACATCGACCACCCTGAAAAAAGTCATAACATAACAAAATTACTTAAAATTTTGACTAGAAAACTGTCGGGGGGGGAGGAAGAAAGAAAAAGAAGAAGCTTACTTTGGAGAGGCGAAGAGTTGCCTTAAGGAGGGAGAAACTGGAAGGGGATTTAGGTGATGAAGGATTGGAGAAATGGGATGTTTTGCAATGAAGTTTGGGGCTATTGGGAAGTGAAGAAATTGGGTTGGAAGTGGCTCGGCAACGAAGACTTGGGCTTGAAACGGGTTGAGATTGCAGCCTCGGAGTCGACGGGTTGGAGAAAAATCCAAACTTTGAGCTAAATCTTGGAGTTTTGGTGCCATTGCTTTGCTGCTGTTGTTTTTCTGGTAAAACTGGGGTGTCCTGTTTCTTGGTAATGGAAGTGCAAAAAGCTCTTCTCCAACCAGTCACCATTTTGATACTCTTAATCTTTCTGTTTCTTATTTTTCTTCAGTGAGAGATTTTAGTTTATAACCAACAATTTCGTTCGATAGAGAAAAAGGAAGACTAGATTGAGCATGGAAATCGATTCGTGTTTTAAAAAATAATAAAAACGAAGAAAACAGAGGGACCAAAGAAATGGATTAGATGCACACAAAAGGATTGGAAGAGGAGAGAGATGAGTCCAAGAGATCACGGCTTTACTCTATCTTGTTTGCTTTACTCAAACAAGGCTTATATAAAACTCGATTCTTCTTTCTTCCACTCTGAAAAGATAAGAAGATGAAATGAATTATATAATGTTATATAGTTTATATACTGCTCTGCAATAGAAGAAACAGAGCTGGCTCATTTATAAAGTTTGGAATTACAATAAATGTACTCGGTCTGATAATTTAAGAGAGAGAGAGATTTAAAAGGACAAAAATAAAAAAGTTGGGTATTGGCGAAGGTTACTGGTAAACTGGCAAGTGTAGGTTGTTACTTATTTACTTATTACAGAACGGTTGGGCATGCAACGTTTACACCTTAATTGTTAATTTTGTAGTAACCGACCGACCTTGGTATGGACAGACCCCCTTTGCCAAAAACAGCATACCTTAATTCACACTTTCGGCTTACTCGTCGCCAAACTCACTTCTTTTCTTGCAAATCAAATTTTTAGAGTTTCCATGTTTCTTATGATGCTACTACAATCAATCTTTTATTTTTTTTCTTTTTCGATTTGGCTCTTGGGATAGCGGTGGGGGTGGTTTCTACCCCTATCAAATATCAATCAATGTTGGTTGTGGGTCCATTGTGATGTTCATGAAATCCTATGATCAATTACACATTTGTATCTCTATATATTTCTAATCATTATTTAAAATTTTAAATATTTTTACTTTGTTAAAATATATATAATAAATATTAATTTAATAGTATTTCCTTTTTATAAAATATTATTACAATAAAATTCAAACCTAAAAATTTATATTCTCTAATTTTTAATAAAAACAGATTAAAAGGTAATTCTATTATCATTCATTATTGTTCATTGAGAAAATATCATATAAAATTATAATTTCATGTTATCTTTATTCATTTCTAATGAAAGAATAAAAATTAGATTTTTCTTCTTGATTTTCAGCCTTTTCTTCTTAAAAAATATTCAAATCAAATTAAAAATACTAAAAATCAAGAGAAAAAATCTAATTTATTATTCTCAATTGAAAAGAGATAAATATAACGTAAAATTATAGTTTTATACTATCATTTCTCTTATTCATTGATGTTGATTCACAATCACTTAATGCTTAATTGATATAAGAAATAACGTTCATTATTTTAAAATTTTGGGACAATAAATTCCTAGGGATTAAAAAATAACCCATCTGTCTTGATCTACTCTTGTAAAGGATTAAATAGGGACACAACCCCAATCTCATGAACTTCAAAATTCTCAGAATCAGACTAAACAGGGTGATCTTCTTACTACATTTCAAGAAATTTGATTTTTAATCATTATAATTATATTAATATATAAATGTAATGCATTAAATTTTACACATAACCATTTAGAGTTAAGAAAACTATTACGATACATTATACAAATTATATAATGAATTAGGATATGAAAAATAAAATAAACATGACATAAAAACCACGAGATCAAAGTTTATATAAAATAATTTGTTAATTGTAAAAATTTGGATCTGTAATAGGTTCCACATGAAAAATAATATAAATATGAAGTGAATTCAAATTTCAAATATCTCTTTTACAAATTATTTATAAGTCAATATTGTATCCTAATACTATATCCAAATATCTTTGAGTGTTTATATTCAAGTTTTATTATGCATATTTATGTATGTGGGTTTTATTCGGTTTCAAATCTCACTAGTTGTGGATCTACCTAGATTTATTTTCTACTAGATTCAAATATATTTTAATTATAATCTATTTGTACAATCTACTAATTGATTTAAGCATAATTATTGTTGATATTATGTATAAGAAAGGAGGAGTATAGAGGAAGGTAGGGCAGTTGCTATAAAGGCCAATTTGAGGCGGAAAGCCAGAGGTTATGAAGAACAGAGGTGAAGAGAATGTAGAGACTAAGACCTGTTGACAGAGTGTAGGCCTAGTCTTCTCAAAAAGTTTATCCTCTCCTCATTGTTCTTAGAGGTATTTATAGTCAAAGGTCTCGTGTAAGATGGCGTTAACGTGTTGGACTTGCCATCTAGCTATCATTATAGAGCATGTGGGGGGATGTCTTTGATGGGACGAGCATGTCTATGATAGGATAGATCATGTTATTCATTCTAATTTGATGGTATAAAGTAGTTAAGCCCACGTGATGTTTGGTGACCACCAGCTTCATGCTCCCGATGAAGATTAAGCCATCTAATGTTCTCATAGTCATCTTGGAATGGTAAGCTTGCAATTGACCTCTTGGCTTACTGGTGGTAGGCTTATTGATGGCATGCTTATTGTTCGGCTGTTTTTCTAGCTTGCCATTCTTCCTTCTCGAGGCCAATTAGCAAGACTCTAGCCCTGAACCTTCTTTTTTCCATGGAACCATCAACATGGAACCCCAAGACTTTTCTAGGGGTGGGAGGGGTTGTAGAATGACCTTCTCCAAGTGTCCTTGTTGGACTGTTGATGGGAATTTTTTTTTAGAAGCTTCGGATGGTTGAGAAAATAAACACTTGTTATAAGGTCTGCCAAGGTCTGAGCTTTGATTGCCTTTTGCAGTAAATACTCCAACCTAGAATTCACTCAATTTGACAATCCACTTGATCATCCTCTCGAAAATGTCAACCTTTCCTAAAATATCTTTAAGTGGTTGGTCCAACAATACCATGATAGGATGAGATTGAAAATACGGGTGGAGCTTCTTTTCGGCCACAATTAAGGCAAAAATAATTTTCTCCATTCGGGAGTAAT
Source organism: Gossypium rotundifolium (assembly GCA_025506655.1). Classification (NCBI taxonomy): domain Eukaryota; kingdom Viridiplantae; phylum Streptophyta; class Magnoliopsida; order Malvales; family Malvaceae; genus Gossypium; species Gossypium rotundifolium. The sequence continues at coordinate 112,621,943 of CP106732.1, read as the reverse complement.
TTAGTTCACCATCTTGTAAGAGTCAGCCGATGTAAACCAGATGTTGTTGTTTATTAACTTTTCTTATCAACATTGTTGCGATTGTTTCATTAGAGGCAATGAGATAGACATATAAAAAATCTCTAAGTGAATGAGATGCTACGAGCAAAGGGGTGCTCAAGTATTGCTTTAATTGTTCAAAAAATTGTTGACATTTTTTTGTCCATTGAAAAGTATCTTTCAAAGCTTTGAAAAACGGAAGGCATCTATCAACCATCTTAAAAATCGAATCTATTTAAGGCCATTATACACCCAGTTAGTTATTGAATTTCCTTGGGCTTCTAAGAAGGTTTCATTTCTAAGATGGCCTTAATATTCTCCGGGTTGGCTTCAATCCCTCTATTGGATATCATTAAAACCCAGAAATTTCCCAGTGTTGGCTTCAAAGTACACTTGGATTAAACTTCATGCTATATCAACACAACACTGTGAACACTTCTCAATTGTCATTTATATTCTAGTCCATGGTAGCACTTTTGACCAACAGATCATCGATGTACATTTCCATACATTTCTCCATCTAGTTCTGAAATAGCTTGTTCACCAACCATTGGTATGTAGCTCTTACATTCTTGAGACAGAAAGGCATCATCTTGTAATGAAATAACTCATCTTGAGTGATGAATGTTGCCTTTTCTTAATCCCCATTTTCCATAAATGTATGATTATAGCCTGAAAAGGTGTCCATGAAGCTCATATTCTGGTGGCTTGTATAGGTGTCTACCAGTTCGATCTATAGATGGGAGCGAGAAGTTCTTTTTACTCCTTTCACTTTTTGCATCAGATCTGTTTTAAATTTTTTGAGTTGTTCTACTATAGAGATATTGTGATTACCCTGAGAATGTTGGGATATTGCTAAGAGGTCGATGTTACTCCTACGAAGGTCTTCTAGATTATTACGCTCGCGCTCCCCGCAATAGGTAGACTGAGCTTCATATTCTTATTGAATCAAATTCTCTCATCTAGGAACCTCTCATGCAACCTTAGCATAATAATGAATTGCTCATTCTAGGCATTTTTTGGGTCGATGATACATTATTTCTCCTTAAAGCAACGTTCTCATTGAGAAAATTATTTTTCCAAACGTCATAATTTCTCTTGGGTTTCTAAGTCGTGGGCTAATGACTTGATGCTTGCTGGTGGGAACCTTGGTCCCCTTGAATTAGAGTCATGATTGGTGGGAATCACATGGTTGAGAGGCAGGTTACAGCTTTCTACAAGTAATAAGCTATATGGTCAAAAGGTCCAAGAATTGGCACACCAAGTTGTGGCTAAGGCATTGCAGCTACTAGGGGAGTTGAGGTCATCAAATGAATAGTTCCTGTTGGAGCAACAAGAGTGACAAGGTTTGTTAGAGGATCTTTCAGAGCCTTTATCAATTACTCTAGGGTGGGAGGAGAATACTTGCGCATTATAAAGAAGATTATATACAGGTGGAAGATGAAGGAATTTCAGTTGTGTTCAGGCTAGTGGAAACTCCTAAAGTAGGTGGGATAGGTGCGTTGGGTGGGGCAAAGGAGTTGATCTGACTAGTTGGGTTATTGATCTGGTTGATTTGATCAGTGGGGGTGCCACTTTAAGATTGTGATGCCATGTTGTCCACGCTCACCTATCAATTATTGATATTGTTTACAATAAGGGAGGAATATAGAGGAGAGTAGGGTGGTCACTATGAAGGTCGGTTCACCTAGTCGAGAAGGAGAGCCAGAGATTATGAAAAGTAGAGATGAAGAGAATGTAGATACTAATAGTTGTTGACAATGTGTAGGTTTAGTCTCTTTAAAGATTTGACCCTCTTCTCATTATTCATGGAGGTATTTATAGGCAAAGGTCTCATGTAAAAAGACATTAATGTGTTGGACTTATCATCTAGCCATCATTACAAAGCACGTGGGGGCAGGGGATGTCTTCGATGAGATAAAGATGTCTATGAAAAGAGATCCTGTCATTTATTTAACTTAATAGGATGAAACAGTTGAGCCCACGTGATGTTTGGTGACCAACAACTTCATGTTCTCAATAAAGATTAAGCCATCCAATGTCCGGATAGTCATCCCAGAATAGTGAGCTTGTAGATGATCTCTCGACTTGCTGATGGCAAGTTATTATTTGGATACTTTTTTTAACTTGTCACGTATGTTAACGTGAATAAGGATATAACAATTACATAAATTCCTTAATTTACCTTCAAAATATCCTAATTAACCTCAAAACTTAGATTAAACTTTTATAATCAAAATCAAGTAACATTTAAAACTGTTAATTGGTTGAGTTGAATTATTATATTCTCTATAATAGCCCATTTTTGGTCAAATTGGAAGAGTGGTTTCGGGACCACAAATATGAGGTTAAAATATTTATTTTATTATTATTTTAATGTCCATGGCATGATAATATGTTTGTGTGAAATTTTGTTAAGAAATTTTATCATTTAGATGGTCAATTCGATAAAAAGGACTAAATCCCATAAAGTGTAAAAGTGGAGTTCCATTAGCTGAAGGTGTTTAATAGCTATGGATTTTTAATTTAGAGGTCCTTATGTGATAAATATACCACTAATAGCATGAGTGGACAATTATGGATAACCATTATGTGAATTAAATGGTTTAATATTAAGGTTAAAATGATAAATGATAATTAAATAAGTAAAATAATAAAAACCACAAAGCTATCATATTTTAATTTACCATCTTCCACTTAAATTTCAAAGAGAAAAAGGCTATAAGAATAAGCTAGGGTTTGGCCATTTCAAGCTTTAATTGGTGAGTAATTTTGACTCTATTTTTAATGATTTCTATGTTTTTGTTATCGTTGTAACTAGTACTAGCTAGCCCAGGGACTATTCTACAAAACTGCTAAGGCTAGGGACTATTCTATAAAATTGTTAAAGGTTTAGGTTTTTCCATTGATGAATCTATGAGTATTTTGATGTTTAATGGTAGATAATTCATGGTTGTTGTTAGATAAACAACATTTGTTAAGTGATTTTTAGTAAAATATCCAAATAGGGATTAAATTGAGAAAAGTTGAAATTGTGTAGTTAAATGTGTGAATAAATGAAAAATATAGATTGCTAGGGACATATTGGTAATCCGGCTAGCATGGGTATATTTGGAATTTCATTAATTTGTGATTTTATGAAATAAGGACTAAATTGTAAAAAATGTGAAAGTTTAGGGGCAAATGTGTAAAATAGCCCTAAATTATATTTTGGATTGAATTGAATAAATAAATGATTAAATGAGTCAATTTTTAATATATTTAGATCAAGAGAGGAGAAATATGGACTTAGATCAGTTGATTTGGCTTCAGGCCATGATATTAGTATTTCATAAAAGTTACATTGATTTGGCTTCGGGCCATGGTATAGATACTTATCATGTGAAACCCTTGAGTATCCGAATTCTATTCCTAACGGTTCAACGGATAAATGAAAGATGAGAATGTGTATGAGAATTGTATGAGATGATACATGTATGTGTATAAACTATTTTAGCATTGAATCGAGAAATGATGATGAAAGTATACAATTTTGTGAATGAATATTTGAAAGGTTTGTTGCTAATATAAGCTACATGTTGTTGTATTCAAATTTTTGAATTATATTTAAGTGATTGTAATAAGTTATTTCATATTAGCTTACTAAGCTTTATAGCATACTTTGTGCATTTTCCCGTATTTTATAGTGATATCGAAGCTAGCTCGGATTCAGGAATCGTCGGAGATTGTTTCACACTACCACCTATCACTTGGTACCTTTGAACTTTGGTATATTAAGTATATGGCATGTATAAGTATTTTGAGCCAACTTGATTATGGATTAATAATGATTTTGGTAATTTGAAATGGCTTGTAAATGTATATATTCTGGTTTGTAAATATAGCCATGAGATTCGGCTTAAATTGGTAGATTTGGTTATATGCCTATATGTGCATATATGGTTGATATTTGAGTTCATGGATGGATATGTGAATGACCTATATTATGAAGTTTGTGGAATTGGTAACAAGCATTGTGAAATAGTACAAAATGATGTATGAAGGTTTAACTAGTTGATTGGTGTATATGTTTTGGTATGTTTTAATTGAGAAAAACATAAATTATAAGCATGTTAGTTATTAGTGTTTGAAATGGTATGATATTGTCTTGAATGTGGCTAGAATAGATGTTCAATTGTATTATGAATTGGTGCCATTTGGGTTGTTTAGGTACATGAGATTGTGGGTAGCAAATTGGCTTAGTAAATAGCCTATTTTTGTCCACACGGGCAGAGACACGACACGTGTGACACACGGCCGTGTGTCCCCTAGTGTTAAAATTAAAATGAAGTCAGTATGCTCCACACAGTCTCATAAACGGGCATGTGATCGGTCGTATGGTACAAGTTAGTATACCCCCTAATTTGCACACGGCCTAGAACACGGGAATGTAACTTGGCCATGTTGCATAAGTCAGTATACCCTATAGGTTTGGTACGGCCTAGTACACACCCTGGCATACGGACGTGTGTGGCCACTTTGAAGGGCACACGGGCTAGACATACGAGCGTCTGGTTGGCCGTGTGACCCAAGTTAGTAAGCTCACTTGTTTGGACATGGGGTGGGACATGGGTTGGGACACGACCATATGTTCCCATTTCGAATGTCCATACGGCCTGTGACATGGGCATGTCTAGTGGCCGTGTGAGACACACGGCCTGGCCACACAGACGTGTCCCCTATTTTGAGAAAAATTTTCAAAGTTTCAAAAAAGTTACTTGAGTTATCGGTTTAGTCCCGAACCACTCCCAAAGCATGTTTAGGGCCTCGTAGGCTCATAATAGGGACCATGTGATTGAAATTGATTGATAATTATTTGTATTGATTAATTGTATGAGAAATATATTTTTAAAATTGTTGTTAGTCTGATAATGCTTTGTAACCCTATTCCAACAGTGAATAAGGGTAAGAGGGTTACATTTATTGGTATCAGAGCTACAGTTTAGTCGATTCTAGGACTAATGTAGCATGTGTGAGAGTCTAGCTATACAGGCCATATATAAACTATGATAGTGTGATGACTCCTGACATTTTTAAATGTGTTTTCATATACTAAATGGATCCCAATCAAGCTATAGCTGATGAGGTTAAAAGTAATGCGCCCACTCTCGCTCAAAGGGCAGCGCCATCTGATTTTAGACCCGTAACGGATAGCTAGAGAGGAGAGGCTAAAGAAACCTTCTTCCGAATGATGAACGAGTGGTTCACCCTATATATTCGAACGAACCTAGCTACTCAACAACCTCCACCCCCTCCTAATCCACAACCTGTACTTGTAGCTCCTCAAGGAGTCAAGCTTTTAAGATTGAATAAGCCTCCAGTTGATAAGATCCGTAAACACGGGGTAAAGAGTTTAGATCTAATGTTCATGATGATCCTAAGAGAGTTGAGTTTTGGCTTGAAAACACGATTCGAGTGTTTGATGAGCTATCTTGCACACCGACTGAATGTTTAAAATATGCCATATCACTTTTGAGGGAAGTGTATATCAGTGGTGGAATACGTTGGTATCAGTGGTGCCGAAAGAGAAAGTCACCTAGGAGTTTTTTAGACCAAGTTTCGAAAGAAATATATCAGTCAACGATTTCTAAATCAAAAGCATAAAGAGTTTCTAGAACTGAAACAAGGCCACATGACTATAACTGAATATGAAAGAGAATTTGTGCGGTTGAGTAAATATGCTCGGGAGTATGTTTCTACCGAAAAGATTATGTGTAAGCAATTTGTTGACGGGTTGAATGAAGATATTAAACTTCTGGTCGGGATTTTAGATTTGAAAGAATTTTTTGTGTTAGTCGACCGGGCTTGTAAAGTCGAAGACTTTAGCCGAGAAAAGAGGAAAGCTGAATTAGATGTTAGAGATTGAAGAAAAGACCGATGAATAAACCTTATCATTCTTCATCAAAGAAATCTCAAGATTCGTATAGTCAATCAAATGCATCGGTGGGATATCAGAATAGAGATCGTGGAAATCAACATGTAAATCCTAAAGCTCAAGTTGCTTCTGTCTCTAGTGTTGGTAGTGTGAGAAATAACAAACCCGAGTGCCAACAGTGTGGGAGAAAACATTTTGGAGACTGCTGGAATTAAATTAGTAAAGCTTGTTTCAAATGTGGCTCGCCAAATCACTTTATTCGAGATTTCCCAGAGTTATTTGAGAAAAAAAAGTTTAGAATGCAAGATCGAGCAATACGACTGCGAGAGGGAGACCACCGAGAAATACGGTAAATGTATCCAGTGGTAGAGGTATGATTAGAGACTCAGCTGTGAGATCCAGGGCCAGAGCTCTGCTAGAGCCTACGTCATTCACACTCACGAAGAAGCGTTGTCCCCAGAAGTTATTATTTATACATTTCTCTTTACGACACTAATTTGATTGCTTTAATTGATCCTGGATCGACACATTCGTATGTTTATGAGAATTTAGTATATAGTAAGAAATTGTCTGTGAGTCTACAGAATTTGTAAGTAAAGTATCGAACCCCTTAAGTAAGTATGTTCTAGTTGACAAAGTATGTAAGGACTGTCCTTTAATGAATCGGGGTTACTGTTTTCTAGCTAATTTGATGCTTTTACCATTTGATGAGTTCGATGTGATTCTGGGTATGGATTGGTTGACTCTACATAATGCCGTTGTGAACTGTAGACGAAAGATTATAGAATTAAAATGTTAGAATAATAAAATTCTTTGGATTGAATATGATGAGTCGAGTGAATTTCCTATAGTGATTTCGTCGATGTCGGCTTAGCGATGTGTGATAAAAGGTTGTGATGTGTAATTAGCATATGTTTGAAATACCAAATTATCTGAAAAGAAAATTGAATCGGTGCCTGTGGTTTGCGAGTATCCGGATGTATTTCCAGAAGAGTTGCCTGGATTACCACTGATCAGAGAGGTTGAGTTTGCTATTGAATTGGTACTGGGAACTTCACCGATATCTATAGCTCTATATAGAGTGGCTCCGTTAGAGTTAAAAGAGTTGAAAACTTAATTTCAAGAGTTAACAGATAGAGGTTTTGCACGACCGAGTTTTTTGCCCTAGGGTGCGCCTAGTATTGTTTGTTAAGAAGAAAGACGGGTCAATGAGAATGTGTATTGATTATCGTCAACTCAACAAGGTTACTATAAAGAATAAGTATCCATTGCAGAGAATAGATGATTTATTTGATCAGTTGAAAGGTGCAACAATGTTTTCAAAGATTGATTTGAGATATTATTAGTTGTGAGTTAAAGACTCAGATGTGCCGAAAAATGAGTTCAGAATGAGGTACGGACATTATGAATTTCTTGTTATGTCTTTTAGACTAACTAATGCTCCTGCCATTTTTATGGATTTAATGAATTGAATCTTTAGACCGTATTTAGATAGATTTGTTGTTGTGTTCATTGATGACATTCTGATCTATTCATGAGATGAGTCTGATCATGTCGAGCATTTGAAGCTGCAGACCTTAAGAGATAAGCAACTATATGTTAAATTCAGAAAATGTGAGTTTTGGATCCGAGAAGTCAGGTTTTTGGGACATATAGTTTCAACGGATGGCATTCGAGTTGATCCAAGTAAGATTTCTACAGTTATTGACTGGAACCCACCTAAAAATGTATCCGAGGTTAGAAGCTTTCTAGGATTGGCTGGTTACTATTGATGTTTTGTAAAAGGATTCTCGATGATTGCTGCACCGTTGACCAGACTGCTATAGAAAGATGTTAAGTTTGAATGGTCCGAGAAATGTCAACAAAGTTTAGATCAATTGAGCATTATTGATGGAGGCACCAATGTTGGTTCAACCTGAGTCGGGTAAAGAATTTGTGATTTACAGTGATGTGTCATTGAATAGTTTACGTGTTGATGCAAGAGGAAAAAGTGATAGCTTATGCTTCTAGACAGTTGAAGCCGTATGAAAAGAACTATCCGACGCATGATTTAGAGTTGGCCGCTATAGTTTTTGCACTGAAAATTTGGCATCATCATTTGTATGGTGAAATTTGCCACATCTTTACTGATCATAAAAGCTTAAAGTATATAATGACTCAAAAGGCTTTGAATTTGTGACAGCAGAGATGGCTCGAGTTATTAAAAGATTACGAGTTAGTGATTGATTATCACCTGGGAAAAGCAAATGTAGTCCCAGATGCTTTGAGTAGAAAATCATTATTTTCCTTGAGAGCAATGAATACTCAGTTGACATTATTTGATGATAGATCAATACTAGCTGAGTTAAAAGCTAAACCAGTATTTCTTCAATAAATTTGTGAAGCTCGAAAATGTGACAGTGATTTACAAGCCAAAAGAGTGTAATATGAGTCGACTAGTGATTCAAAGTACCAAATTGGAGTTGATGATTGTTTGATGTTCCGAGATAGAATCTGTGTCCTGAAGAATCCAGAGTTAATTCAGAAAATTTATACGAGGCACATAGTGGTTGTTTATCCATTCATCCTGGAAGTGCTAAAATGTACAATGAATTGAAACAACTGTATTGGTGGTCAGGTATGAAACGAAACATTTTTAAATTTGTAGCGAAATGTTTAGTGTGTCAGCAAGTTAAAGCTAAACACCAAGTACCTTCGGATTTACTTCAACCTGTGATGATACTAGAGTGGAAATGGGAAAGAGTTACAATGGATTTCGTATCACGATTACCCTTGTCTCCGAAGAAGAAAGATGCAATTTGGGTTGTCGTTGATCGACTGACTAAATTAGCACATTTCATTCTGGTATGTACTGATTATTCACTTGATGGATTAGCTGAATTGTACATTGCTAAGATTGTTAGATTGCACGGGGTGCCAATTTCGATTATTTCGGATAAAGATCCGAGGTTTACTTCGCAGTTTTGGAAGAAATTGCAAGAAGCTCTAGGTATGAAGTTGAATTTTAATATAGCATTTCATCCGTAAACCGACGGTCAGTCTTAGAGAATAATTCAGGTTCTCGAAGATATGCTCAGATGTTGTGTTTTAGAGTTCAAAGGCAATTGGGAGAAATATTTACTGCTAGTTGAATTTGCGTATAATAATAACTTTCAATCGAGTATAAAGATGGCATCGTACGAAGCCTTGTATTGTCGTAAATGCCGAACTCCATTGTATTGGACCGAGCTTAGAGTGAAACAGATTCACGGGGTTCATTTGATTAGAGAAACTAAAGAGAAAGTGAAAGTAATTTGTTACTGTTTGAAAGTAGCTTTTGTAACAACTCGGTTTAGACCCTAGTCAAAACAGTGGTTTTGAGACCATAAATCTGAAGTCGAAAAAATATTTTAATATTATTTTTGGTGTTTATAATATGTGATTGAGTATGTGTGAAAATTCTGTGTGAAAATTTTATTGATTGTATGCTTAATTTTTGAAAAAGGACTTAATCGCATAAAATGCAAAAGCTGTGTGCTGATTGTTAAAGTGTTTATTTGTCATGGCTTTCTAAATGAGAAGTCCTTATGTTATTAATAAACCATTAAAAGGATGGATGGACAAAAATGGGCTTTAGTTGGTGGAAATTTAAAAGAGATAATAAAGGGTAAAATGGTAAAAAGAATATTAATGTATATTAAATAAAACAAATAAGAAAAAGAAAGACATGTTCAACTTATCACCACCGAATATTGAAGAAAGAATAAGGGTTCAAAGCTTTTGATATTTGGCACACTTGTGGCTTGATTCAAGGTTAGTTTTTGTTCGGTTTTTTATAATTTCTATGTTTTTGTGATCGTCGCTTTGTGTTCTATCAAACCCATGCTTTAATTTTAGAATTTTATGATGATTTTAAGATATGCCATTGATGAATGTTTGAGCTTTGTGATAGTTGATAATAAAATATGAAAGATTAACATGTTTTGTCTTTGAATTTTTGGTGAAATTGAGTAATTTGGACTAAATTATGAAAATAATATTTTGAGGGACTAAAATGTGAAATAAATGAAATATATGGGCTTGTATGAGCACAAAGAAAATTTGGCTAGGCATAAGTGAAGTGAAATTTTGTGTATTTTGTAAAATAGGGATTAAAGTGTCAAAATGTGAAAATATGAGGGCTATTTTGTAAAATTCCCTAAATATACGTGTTTGGACTAAATTGAATGAAGTGGTGATTGAATGAGCTAAATTTGAATATGTATAGACCAAGAAAGGAGAGATTCGGATGGAGTTCGAGGCAAAGACAAAGTGCTCGATTGATCGACTAGTGTCGGTATATCTATGTCCGAGGTAAGTTCGGATATAATACGTGTTCTTAAATTTATGTTTAAGTGCTATGAAATGAATAACTATGTGATTATCGGGTAGAAATATTATATGTGTGGAATGGAGAAATATGGCACTAAGTGTGCGAAATAGAATTTATACGATATGAATGGCACTGTGTGTGCGAATTTGAGAAAGTATCGATCTTACTAATTGGCATTGTTTGTGCGATACCGAATTAAGTTCGATTTTATAGTGAGGCACTAAGTGTGCGATGTTATTTAAGCTTCGTCTATAATTTAGGCACTAAGTGTGCGATTGAATTGAAGAGATAACTAACAATGAATGAAATATGGTATCAAGCATTGAATAGCAAGAACGTTTGTTAACTAAGTGTTGGCAAAGGTATGTTCCGAACCTATGTGGATGATGATAGTTTTAGGTTGAATAGGTGGATGTATGAGCATATGGTTGAGGATGATATTGTGTTTAGTTGTAAATCAATCTAAGTAATGGTTTATTTATGTATTGATATTGCATTATTGAGTAATATGTATTATATTATGAACTTACTAAGCTCTAAAGCTTACTGTGTGAAGTGTTTCTCTGTTTTACAGTGTCTTTAAAGCTAGCTCGAATCCGGGGATCGTCAGCGACTCAATCACACTATCAGCTATCTATTTTGATACTTTTGAAATATGTATATATATGTGGTATATGGCATGTATAGGCTATTGAATGTGGCATGTTTTGAGTGGTATAAATCTTGCCATGAGATATGCTTAAAAGTTGAATGATGTTAGCATATATATATGTGTGGGTTAAGTGAATGGTGCATATATTGGTATGTTTTGGTTGCCATTTGAGGTATAAATGCATATGATTTGAGGCTTGTAGGTGATACTAAGTGTGGGTGGCAAGTTTGGCCTTGTAAGTGGCCTATAATTGCCCACACGGTTGAGCACACGGGCGTGTGGCTCAACTGTGTTATTTAAGTTTGCCAATTAAAATAAGTCAGGCTCGACCACGGGTTGGACACACGGGCGTGTGACTGGCCGTGTGGTTCAAGTCAGTGTCGACCACGGGTGAGGCACACGAGCGTGTCTCAGGCCGTGTGGACAAGTCAGTATGTATGCCCTGTTTTGCCACGACTTGGATGCACGGGCGTGTCCGAGGCCTTGTGAGGCACACGGCCTACCCACACGGGCATGTGACCTCTGCAGTTTTGAAAAATCTTTAAATTTCTAAAATTTTTTATATGTGTTCGGTTTAGTCCCGACCCTTATCTAACATGTGTGTAAGGTCTTGTAGACCTCATTAAGGGACTATATGTTTATGTTTATGATATGTTTGAATATGATTGACTTTGTGTTGTAAAATGATATGAAATGTTTCGAAATGATTGGTAATGCCTCTTAACCCTAGTTCGGTGACAGATACGGGTTAGGTGTGTTACATTTTATTAGTATCAGAGCTACGGTTTAGTCGATTCTAGGACTAAGTAGCATATGTGAGTCTAGTTGTACATGCCATATATATAATATTGCAATAGTGTGATGAATCCTGACAGTTAAAAATATGTTTTCATATAGTAAATGGATCCCGATCGAGTAGTTGCTGATGATTTAGAGAGTAATGCGCCTACTCCCACTCAAGGGACAGCGTCGACCGAATCTAGGCCGATTGCTAGTAGCAACGGAGGAGAGGCTAAGCAAGCCTTCTTTTGAATGATGAGTGAGTGGTTCTCAGAGTTCGTTCTAACGAATTTGACTACTCCACAACCTCCACCCCCACAAGTACCCGTTGTGCCACAAGTTGTATATCTGATCAGATTGAATAAGCCTCTTGTAGATAAAATCCGAAAGCTTATCACACTATCGACGGTTTCTTTTGGTATTTTACTAAGTTGAATTTGGGCTTATGACATGTATAGCATAGATGGAATGTTTAAGTTTGATTTTTGGGCATGTATTTATATAGATACAGCCATGCGAAAATGGCTTAATCTTGATATTTAGGGCTTATGTGTATTCGGTCATGGGATTAGCTTATTATGAAAGTATATTTCATGATGTGTTATGCATGGTGTTTGGTTATATGGTTTGATTGATTATTGAGTTAGTTGATAGTTGTGTAATTTTGGTCATGGTGTTTATTTGACTTGGTAAGTAAATTTCATGACATGTATGAATGGTGTTTTGGGTTATATATCTTGGTTGTGTAAAGATATGAATGACTTATAAATAGCTCATTTAGTAAGCTTGAATCATGTTTGGATTTGTATATGTAATTGGTTATATGATTCGGCTTAGAAATGAAGTAAAGGAATGGATATATATATATTGATTGTAAAATGGTTAATTGTGTCGGTTGGAAATGGTAAGTTTCATAGGTTTTTGATTTAGAAACAGTGAACATATGTGTATGAGCATATTCGGCTTTGGCATAAAATTTATATTGGTAAGTCATATATATATATATATATATATATATATGGAGAGTACTTAAAATATGTTTGATTTGAATATGTAGGTGACTATAAGATTCGGTTTTGGTATTTATATTATATTGATGAACATGTATTGGGTCTCAATAGATATAATGGTATATTCAGCTAAAGCTTGGAACTTATAATGATTTATATGTGTTTTTGGTGAATATCATGGAAACATATATATACTATGGTTTGAGAGTTATACAATGACCGAATATGCATTAATTAGATTTGTAGTGATAATGAAATATGGATGTTTGAAAATGGTTCGAATGATATGGTCATTTATACATGAAATTCGTAATAAGAAAAGATGTATGTTTGGTTTAAGTTTATATAGTTATTTTCGAATGATTTTATGACTAGGAAAAATAAGTTTGGTATTTTTATATAAGTGAAAATTAAACTAAAGAATGTTTTAATATATGTTTGAAATGAGATGAATATATGTTCGCATATGCTTAGGTTATTTGAAATCGCTTGTAATGGCAAATTATGCAATTTTATTTTTGCTTGAATGGTTCAGTATATGTAATTTGATTTGATTATAAAGCATACAAATTTGGTATACTATGAATTGTACTATGTGATCATAAAGGTTTAATGTGACTATAGTGTTATGTGCATGTCATAATAATACCAGAGGTATATACGACCATATTATAATGTTTCATATGTGATTAAAATTTTAAGTTGTATACATATTAGTTCGAGTTTGAAAATTATGGAACATGTTCAAATGTTTTGATGTAAGTTCGAATTGAATTAATCGAAAATTTTGAAAAGTGCTAATTTGTAAGTTATGATTAGTAAGATATGATTGATTTGAATTGGAACTATGATTACATATGTGATTGACTATTATTATTATAAAGAGAACATTTGTTCGGTTGGTTTGTTATATGCAAGCATAGAATTAATAATTGATATGTGAATATTTGGCAATAGCAATAAAATATTTTGCTTATGTAATATATATTTGATATATGTACGATATATGATATGTAATGTTATATGAATGAAAATTTTAAATAATTGATTTGTGAATAGTTAAGTCTGATAATGTTATAAAGGTATCGTTATTCTTTGGTGCATAAATAGTGTTTAATGATTGTGTTAAATCATGCTATGTTCGGTAATGCATCATAACCTATTTCAGCGACGGATACGGGTTAGGGGTGTTACATTTGATTGGTATCAGAGCTATGGTTTAGTCTGTTCTAGGACTACCATAGCATATATGAGTCTAGCTATACATGCCATATTTAATCTGCAATAGTGTGATGTCTCCCGACTCTGATGAAAATTGTTTTGATGAGATAGATAAGTTTTCCAACTAAGATAATTCTAATAGTACAAAAGTAAATACTCAAATATTTGAGTGGAAATGTGTTGATGATGAGTTGAGACTCATAAAGGTTTATTGATAAATGTTGTAATTATATGAGCATATGAGGTATGATATTTGAGTTATGATTGCTATATGAAATGCTCTGATTGTGAAATAGTGATTTGAGTTGGCATATGAACAATGTGTTAAGAATAAAAGTTACTAAAAGTAAAAGTTTATTAAATATTTTGAGAATGTGAAATTTATAAATGAATTGGCTATTTTTGATAATATATGTTACGTGTATGTATGTGTAAGTTAAATTTAAGGCTTTACTAATCTCACCCCCTTATTAGTGAAATGTTAAAATGAAATCTGTAAGAATTTGGGATGAAAAAACTCACGAGTGTGGAGTTACAAAAGTCCGTGCTTGAAATATTAGTAATGTGGTCAGAAAAGAGAATGAATCAGCAAGTGAAGACAATACTAAAAGAGATATTGGATAGTTCTGAAGACTATTCAGATTATGCAGAGCCACTGGTAAATAAGAAATTAATTCCGACTAAATGACGTATTCAGGTATGTTATCTGAAAAAAGTATTAAGTTGAAGCTTTTCTAATATTTACTTTTGTTAGCGATGGGATAATGTGAAAATTTTCCATGATAGAATTAGACAGTTGAATAATGTTTTTTGTATTGATGACTGAGTGTGATGGTTATAGTTGGGCAATTACTATGATTCCTTCTGGGCATTCTATGTGTACATTTATTCTCAGAAGCATATGTGGTGTTTAATTCTAGAAAGAAGATTCTTATCGTGTGAGAATGCTAGCTAAATGTAGTGATAGATGAAAGCATGGTTGATCTATTTGGGTTACGTTCGATATTGCTATGTCTTTCTCTGGTATTTTTTCCCTTGTGTGGATATGAAAATCTACGGTAAAATCTGAATGATACTAATACTCTGTATGTGAAGATTATATTGCTTCTGTTACTATAGATTTCAATATTTATGAGTGACATTGTTCTTTCTAGACTTTTTCTGGGATATCACTGAATTGATATCATTCTAACTGGGTTGTAATTTTTAGATATCCTGTGTTTTGAATTTCGCTATTATGGTTTTCTTGTGAATTTATGTGATTATCTATAAGAGATATCTATTTGACAGAAATGGCTATATCGTTTATAATTATAATTTTTGGCCTGAAATGTGAGAGTACAGTGGTACTATTCTCAGAGTTATAGAAGTTGTGTTTCTGTAGAGGTTACTATTAAAATCACATTTGATTCTTCTCTGTGTTTAAATACTTTATTAACAATCGGGATAATATCTATTTATGGCGTTGAGACATCGTTCTTATTAAGGCCCAAATGATTTCTATCTGATAAAGGTGACTACAGTATAATTTAAAACTTCAATGATTAATAGATGAAACAACTTTATTATAAACTCATTTCTAGTTCTCGTGAAAGTTCAACATTGATAAAAGTAAAAATGATTGAGGATCAAGATCAATCTATGAAAAGATATGTCTGGGTTATCCTTTTTAACGAGAAGAAAAGATTTCTTCGAAAAGACTAATTCAGTGGTTTAGTCTGGTTTGAATTATTTGATTGAAAATATAATTGGGTTATATGTATCTGAATCTATCCACCTGACTGGAAATAAACTTTGAATGTATATGTATGAATTGAGGGATAGTCTGGAAGAAGAACTCGTATTCTTGAAGACTTGATACCGAATTATATCTAGTGGAATGATTCTATCTGGGAAATGTTGTGATAAATTAAAGTTAGTTCGATTGTTGAAGTTTTCTTTTGCACGAAGATAATTTCAATCAAATATCAGTTCTGGTTCAGTCTGAGTTTAATAAAGAGATTTCGATTTTCGTCTTTATATTAATGAATGGTTCAAAATGTATTCTAATACAAGAATGTGTAGAGATATTTTATGATTCTATACAGTTAAAGTTGCATAAAGAGAATTATGTGATATATTTGATGACTATAAGAGTTTAAAATATTTAATGTTAGAGAAAGAGATGAATTTGACACAGCAAGGTTAGCTCTAATCGTATAAAAACTTTTAAGTCTGTAAGTGATTCCTATCTGAGGAAAATGATTATAGTTTTGAATGTTTTGATTGGGCGATGAATACGTGATTAATCTTATCAGGTAATGAACAATTGTTAGTTAAATTAGAGGCTAAATAAATGTTTATATAGTGAAGTTGTGAAATTCAGAAATGTGTCAGCGAATTATGAGTTAAAAAGGAGTTCAACATAAATTGATTCCTGATTCAGAACCTCAGATGTGGTATCGATGATTATTTATTATTTCGAGATAGAGTATGCATACTGAAAAAGTTCTACGAATATACAACAACTACTACAACTCTCAGTGGTGTTCATATGGGATTAACAAGATGCATAACAGTCCGAGATATGATATAGATGATGAGTGTGAAATGTGATATTTCTGACTTTGTTGATTATAGAAATAGAGGGTTGATGAATTTTGTATCGGGATTATCTTTATCATTGAAAAAGATGGAGTTATATGAAATATGGTTAACTGTCTGAAGAAATCTCTCTGTAAGTATATATTTTCTCTTTTGATAAAACATTTAAGTTATTCATTTCTGTGTTGGTAAATCTATCTATGGTGTCAGTTATCATTGTTTTGGATTGAGATTTGAAATTTATAAGGTAATTCTAAGAGAGATTACAGTAAACTATGAGTATGAAATTGCATTGAAATTGGGAAACGCAAACCAAATTCTTGAAATATTTATTTGTCACTATGTTTTAGAATTGCAAAGTAACTAAGAAAGACTGTTGCTATTATAAGCAGTTATCGAACTCTGTTACTTTAGGATCGAGTTTTGTGAGAAAATGATTCACAGGATTAAAATCGTCAGAGAATGTGAGTAGAAAATGGAAACAATTTAATACAGTTAGAAGCAGTTTCAACTAAGGATGATGTACAGTGAAAGTCAAATCAGAATTTTAGTTGTGAGATTCAAGAGATTTGAAATTCGAAGCTATGTGTGAATTTGAAATATATGATGTGAAAGTAATTCATGATAGTCTGAAAACAACATTGAATTATCAGAAAATGTATGCAGGCTTGAAATGAAAAGATATAGAGTTGTAGGTTGAAAATAAAGTGTTTGTGAAAGTTCCACCGTGGAAGAAAATACTCAGGTTCGGTCGTAAAGGCAATTTGAGTTCGAGATTCATTGGACCGTATGAGATTATAGAGCGTATCGGGCTGGTTGCTTATAGACTACTGTTGCCACCTGAGCTAGAAAAGATCCACAATGTATTCCTTGTTTTGATGCTTCGTAGATATTGATTTGATCCCTCACATGTGATTAGTTTGACAGAGATTGAGATTAAATCCGATATGACATATGAAGAAGAACCGATTCGCATTCTGGCACGTGAGATTAAAGGATTGTGAAATAAGAAAATTTCATTAGTTAAAGTATTGTGGCATAAAAATGGAGTTGACAAAACAACTTGGGAGCCAGAGGATGGAATGAGAGCGTTATCCGAATCTATTCACCGGTAAGATTTTCGGGGATGAAAATCCCTAATGGGAGAGAGTTGTAACAACCCGATTTTGACCCTAATCAAAATAGTGGCTTCGGGATCACAAATTCGAGTTTGAAAAATATTTTAAATTTTTTTCAGTGTTTATTATGTGTGAATTTGCTTGTGTTAAATTTTCGTGTTTTAATTTCGTTGTTTGAGTGTCCGATTAAATAAAAGGGCTTAATAGTGTAAAATGAAAATTTGATGGTTAGTTGTGAAAGTGCCTAATTGTTGTTGTCTTTTTAACATGGACGATTTATGTTGCAATTAGGCCATTTTATTAAGTAGTGGACGGCAACATACTTATATTATATGTTTTTTTATATGTTAGTTTTATAAGTTAAAATTTATATTAATATAATATAATGTTATAATATAATAAACAAAACATAAAATGAAAGCCATTATCTTCCATTTTTGACCCGAAACAAAGAAAAGAAAAGAAAGAAACTAAGGCTAGGGTATTCGGCCATAACCAAGCTTGATTAAGGTATGTAATTAGCTCGATTTTTGATAATTTCTACCTTTTTGTAATCGTTGCTTCAATGCTACAAGACCCATGCTTGAATTTTTGAAATTGATGATGATTTTTTGTTATGCCATTGATGGTAGTTTGTGATTTTTGTTGTTTGATGATAAAATATGGAAGATATGTTTTGAATTAACATGGTTTGTCTTTGGAATTTTTATAATTTTGAGTAATTTGGACTAAATTGTAAAAATAAATTTTTAAGGGACTAAAATGTGAAAAAAATGAAATATATGGACTTTTATAATGCTTGTGAATATCCGGCCTAACTATATTATGTGTAAATTTTGTGTATTTTGTGTTTTATGTAATAAGGACTAAATTGTAAAAAGTTTGAAATGTTAGGGAAAAATGGTAATTTTCCTATTTATGCATTTTTGGATTAAATTGAATGAATATGTGGTTAAATTAGTTAAATTTGAATTTATTTAGATCAAGAACGAAAGAAAATAGAATTAGATCGGGGGAAATCGAAAGTAGACGAATAGTCATTAAGCCATCCGACAACATCCGAGGTAAGTCTATAAGCATATAAATGTGGTGAAAATTGAGAATATATAAATGTTATGTGATGAATTGAATTATTTAAATATATATTTACGTACTTTGGCCGAATGTGATTTTGAGATAGGGAACTATGTTTCGAATTTGATACGATCGAAATTCAATTTTCGAAAGTCTCGTACGAACCTTAGGAATAGATAGGATACATATGTCATGACATAGGATTTTCGATATGTGTTATCGTGTAAGACCACGTCTGGGACGTTGGCATTGACTTGTGTTTACGTGTAAGACCATGTCTGGGACATTGGCATCGTATTTGATTTGTGTAAGACCCTGTCTGGGACAGTGGCATCGATATGTGATTACATGTAAGACCACATCTGGGACATTGGCATTGTACGAGCTTTTGACTATCCGCGTATCCTTTTTAATTTCAAATGATTCAACGGGCAATGTGAAGTAAAGACCGAATGTGTAATTGAATTACAGGTTCAGGTATGTGTCAGTTATTTGTTTATATGGAAACAAGGTAAGTTGGTTATTTGAAATGATAAAATGTTAAGTGAATTATGTGATTGAATACGTGAGCATTACTTATTCGGCCTTGTGAAGTTAATTTGTGTATTCGACTATATAATATTTATGTGTGAAAATAAAATATGATCTTGGTACTAAATGATAATTGTGCTTAATATTTTGTGGTAATCGGCCTTGTTAACCTAATGTTATTATGCAAGTGTTTCTATATATGTTTTTACTTATGACTTACTAAGCTTAAATAGCTTACTCTGTGTGTGTTCTTGTTTATCTCTGTTTTATAGATTTTGGAGTCACTTTATGAGCTCGAGGATCGTCAGCAAAGCTTATCACACTATCGACGGTTTCTTTTGGTATTTTACTAAGTTGAATTTGGGGTTATGGCATGTATAGCATAGATGGAATGTTTAAGTTTGTTTTTTGGGCATGTATTTATATATATATATATATATATATATAGCCATACGAAAATGGCTTAATCTTGATATTTAGGGCTTATGTGTATTCAATCATGGCATTAGCTTATTATGGAAGTATATTTCATGATGTGTTATGTATGGTGTTTGGTTATATGGTTTGATTGATTATTGAGTTAGTTGATAGTTGTGTAATTTTGGTCATGGTATTTATATGATTTGGTAAGTAAATTTCATGACATGTATGAATGGTGTTTTGGGTTATATATCTTGGTTGTGTAAAGATATGAATGACTTATAAATAGCTCCTTTAGTAAGCTTGAATCATGTTTGGATTTGTATATGTAATTGGTTATATGATCCGGCTTAGGAATGAAGTAAAGGAATGGATATATACATATTGATTGTAAAATGGTTAATTGTGTCGGTTGGAAATAGTAAGTTTCATAGGTTTTTATTTAGAAACGGTGAACATATGTGTATGAGCATATTCAGTTTTGGCATAAAATTTATATTGGTAAGTCTAATATATATATATATATATATATATATATATATATATGGAGAGTACTTAAAACATGTTTGATTTAAAAATGTAAGTGGCTATAAGATTACATTTTGGTATTTATATTATATTGATGAGTATGTATTGGGTCTCAATAGATATAATGGTATATTCGCTAAAGCTTGGAACTTATAATGATATATATATGTTTTTGGTGAATATCATGGAAACATAAATATGCTATGGTTTAAGAGTTATACAATGACCGAATATGCATTAATTAGATTTGTAGTGATAATGAAATATGGATGTTTGAAAATGGTTCAAATGATATGGTCATTTATACATAAAATTGTAATAAGAAAAGATGTTTGTTTGATTTAAGTTTATATAGTTATTTTTGAATGATTTTATGACTAGGAAAAATAAGTTTGGTATTTGTTATATAAGTGAAAATTGAACTAAAGAATGTTTTAATATATGTTTGAAATGAGATGAATATATGTTCGCATATGCTTAGGTTATTTGAAATCCTTTGTAATGGCAAAGTATGCAATTTTATTTTTGCTTGAATGTTCAAGATATGTAAGTTGATTTTATTATAAATCATACAAATTTGGTATACTATGAATTGTACTATGTGATTATAAAGGTTTAATGTGACTATAGTGTTATGTGCATGTCATAATAATACCATAGGTATATCTACCATATTATAATGTTTCATATGTGATTAAATTTTTAAGTTGTATACATATTAGTTTGAGTTTGACAATTATGGAACATGTTCAAATGTTTTGATGTGAGTTTGAATTGAATTTATTGGAAATTTTGAAGAGTGCTGATTTGTAAGTTATGATTAGTAAGATATGATTTATTTGAATTGGAACTATGATTACATATGTGATTGACTATTATTATTATAAAGAGAAAATTTGTTCGGTTGGTTTGTTATATGCAAGCGCAGAATTAATAATTGATATGTGAATATTTGGAAATAGCAATAGTATGTTTTGCTTATGCAATATATATTTGATATATGTACGATATATGATATGTAATGTTATATGAATGAAAGTTTTAAATAATTGATTTGTGAATAGTTAAGCCTGATAATGTTATAAAGGTATCATTATTCTTTGGTGCATAAATAGTGTTTAATGATTGTGTTAAATCATGCTATGTCCGGTAATGCCTCGTAACCCATTCCGCAATGGATACAGGTTAGAGTGTTACAAGCGGGATATTATATGCGGTTTATGAAAGGCTTCTCGATGATTGCGACTACGTTGACGAAGTTGTTACAAAATGATGTTAAATTCAAGTGGTCAGAAAAGTGCCAGCAGAGTTTTGAACAGTTGAAAACATTGTTGACAGAGGCGCCAGTGTTAGTCAACCTGAATCGGGTAAAGAATTTATAGTTTACAGTGATGCATCATTGAATGGTTTGGGTTGTGTGTTGATGCAATAAGGCAAAGTCATCGCTTATGCTTCAAGGCTTAAATCTGCATGAAAAGAACTATCTGCATGAAAAGAACTATCTGACACATGATCTTGAATTAGTCGCAATAGTATTTGCATTGAAGATTTGGCGTCACTACCTATTTGGTGAGAAATGTCATATTTATACGGATCACAAGAGTTTAAAATATCTAATGACTCATAAAGAATTTAACTTGAGACAGCATGAGATGGTTAGAATTGTTAAAAGACTACGAGCTTGTAATTGATTATCATCCGGGTAAAGCTAATGTAGTTGCTGATGCTTTGAGCCGAAAGTCTATATGTGCTTTGAAAGAAATGAGTACTCAAATAGATCTATGTGATGATGATTTGGTTTTGGCTGAGTTGAAAGTTAGGTCGATGTTTACACGTCAGATTTGTGATGCCCAGAAAAGTGATGATGAGATGATGACAAATGAGCTCAATGTGGTTTAAATTCAGATTCAGAATTTTGAGTTGATAATGATGATTGTTTGAGATTCAGAGATCGGATTTTTGTTCCAAGGAATTAAAAGTTGATTCAGCTGATTTTGAACGAAGCTCACCATAGTCATTTGGCTGTTCATCCAGAGAGTTCGAAAATGTATAACGATCTAAAATAGTTTTATTGGTGGCATGGTATGAAACAGGATATATCAGAGCTTGTTTCAAGATGTTTAGTTTGTCAACAAGTTAAAGCTAAACATCAGGTTCCATCCGGTTTATTACAACCGATTATGATTCTTGAGTGGAAATGGGAGAGAATCACGATGGACTTTGTGTCGAGATTACCTAAATATTCGAGTAAAAAAGATGCAGTCTGGGTGATAGTTGACAAATTGATGAAATCAGCTCATTTTGTTCCAATGAGAACAGATTATTCACTTGACAAGTTAGCCGAATTGTATATGGCTGAGATTGTGAGATTGCACGGGGTGCCACTATCTATTGTATCTGACAGAGATCCGATATTTACCTCGCAATTTTGGAAGAAATTACAGGAGGCTCTAGGTACAAAGTTACATTTCAGTATTGCATTTCATCCGCAAATGGATGGCCAATCCTAGCAGATTTTAGATTCTTGAAGATATGTTGAAATGCTGTATTCTTGAATTTGAAAGTACGTGGGAAAAGCATTTACCGTTGATTGAGTTTGTGTAAAATAATAGTTTTCAATCTAGCATTAAAATGGCATCATATGAGGCTCTTTACGGCCGAAAATGTCAAACTCCATTGTATTGGACTAAGTTGAGTGAGAATAAGATCCACGGGGTTGATTTGAAAAATGAGTCAGAATAGAAAGTAAAAGTGATTTGTGACAGTTTGAAAGCAGCATCAGATCGTCAGAAGTCTTATGCAGACTTGAAACGAAAAGATATCGAATTTGAGGTTGGTGACAAAGTGTTTTTGAAAGTGTCTCCGTTGAAGAAAATACTTCGATTTGGCTGAAAAGGCAAGCTGAGTCCGAGGTTCATCGGGCCGTATGAGATCATTGAAAGAATTGGGCTAGTTGCTTATAAGTTGTTGTTGCCACCTGAGTTAGAAAAGATTCATAATGTATTTCACGTATCGATGCTTCAACGATACAGATCTGATCCATCACATGTAATTGCTCCTACTGAAGTTGAAATTCAATCAGATTTGTCGTATAGTGAGGAACCGATTCAAATTCTGGCACATGAGATCAAAGAGTTGAGAAACAATAAAATTTCTTTAGTGAAGGTTTTGTGGCACAAACATGGATTTGAAGAGGCTATGTGGGAGACTGAAGATGTTATGAGAGAGCAATATCCAAACCTATTCACTGGTAAGATTTTCGGGGATGAAAATCCCTAAGGAAGGAGAGTTGTAACAGCCTAGTTTAGACCCTAGTCGGAACAGTGGTTTTGAGACCACAAATTCGAGGTCAAAAAAATATTTTAATATTATATTTGGTTTTTATAATATGTGATTGAGTATGTGTGAAAATTCTGTGTGAAAATTCTGTGTGAAAATTTTATCGATTGTATGCTTAATTTTGAAAAGGACTTAATCGCACAAAATGCAAAAGCTGTGTGCTGATTGTTAAAGTGTTTATTTGTTACGGCTTTCTAAATGAGAAGTCCTTATGTTGTTAATAAACCATTAAAAAGATGGATGGACAAAAATGGACTTTAGTTGGTGGAAATTTAAATGAGATAATAAAGGGTAAAATGGTAAAAAGTATATTAATGTATATTAAATAAAACAAATAAGAAAAAGAAAGCCATATTCATCTTATCACCACTGAATATTGAAGAAAGAATAAGGGTTTAAAGTTTTTGTATATTCAGCACACTTGTGGCTTGATTTAAGGTTAGTTTTTGTTCAGTTTTTGATAATTTCTACATTTTTGTGATCGTTGCTTTGTGTTCTATCAAACCCATGCTTTAATTTTAGAATTTTATGGTGATTTTGAGATATGCCATTGATGAATGTTTTAGCTTTGTGATAGTTGATGATGAAATATGAAAGATATGTGAAAGGTTAACATGTTTTGTCTTTGAATTTTTGGTGAAATTGAGTAATTTGGACTAAATTATGAAAATAATATTTTGAGGGACTAAAATTTGAAATAAATGAAATATATGGGCTTATATAAGCACAAGTAAAATTCGGCTAGGCATAAGTGAAGTGAAATTTTGTGTATTTTGTGATTTTGTGAAATAGGGACTAAAGTGGCAAAATGTGAAAATGTGAGGGTTATTTTATAAAATGCCCTAAATATGCATGTTTGGACTAAATTGAATGAAGTGGTGATTGAATGAGCTAAATTTCAATATGTATAGACCAAGAAAGGAGAGATTCGGATCGAGTTCGAGGCAAAGACAAAGTGCTCAATTGATCGACTAGTGTCGATATATCTACGTCTGAGGTAAGTTCGGATATAATACATGTTCTTAAATTTATGTTTAAATGCTATGAAATGAATAACTATGTGATTATCGGGTAGAAATATTAGATGTGTGGAATGGAGAAATATGACACTAAGTGTGCGAAATAGAATTTATAAAATAAGAATGGCACTATGTGTGCGAATTTGAGAAAGTATCGATCTTACTGATTGGCACTGTGTTTGTGATACAGAATTAAGTTCGATTTTATAGCGAGGCACTAAGTGTGCGATTGGATTGAAGAGATAACGAACAGTGAATGAAATATGGTATCGAGCATTGGATAGCAAGAACGTTTGTTAACTAAGTGTTGGCAAAGGTATGTTCCGAACCTATGTGGTTGATGATAGTTTTAAGGTTGAATAGATGGATGTATGAGCATATGGTTGAGAATGATATTGTGTTTATTTGTAAATCAATCTAAGTTATGGTTTATTTATGTATTGATATTGCATTATTAAGTAATATGTATTATATTACAATCTTACTAAGCTCTAAAGCTTACCGTGTGAAGTGTTTCTCTGTTTTACAGTGTCTTTAAAGCTAGCTCGGATTCGGGGATCGTCAGCGGCTCAATCACACTATCGACTATCTATTTTGGTACTTTTGAAAGATGTATATATATGTGGTATATAGCATGTATAGGCTATTGAATGTGGCATGTTTTGAGTGGTATAAATCTTGCCATAAGATATGGCTTAAAAGTTGAATGATGTTAGTATATATATATGTTTGGGTTAAGTGAATGGTGTATATATTGGTATGTTTTGGTTGCCATTTGAGGTATAAATGCATATGATTTGAGGCTTGTAAGTGATACTAAGTGTGGGTGGCAAGTTTGGCCTTGTAAGTGGCCTATAATTGCCCATAAGGTTGAGCACACGGGCGTGTGGCTTGACCGTGTTGTTTAAGTTTCCCAATTGAAACAAGTCAGGCTCGACCACGGGTTGGACACACGGGCGTGTGACTGGCCATGTGGTGCAAGTCAGTGTCGACCACGGGTGAGACACATGGGTGTGTCTCAGGCCGTGTGGACAAGTCAGTATGTATGTCCTGTTTTGCCACGGCTTGGACTCACGGGCGTGTCCGAGGCCGTGTGAGGCACACAGCCTACCTGCACGGGCGTGTGACCTCTGTAGTTTTGAAAAATCTTTAAATTTCTAAAAGTTTTCGTATGTGTTCGGTTTAGTCTCGACCCCTATCTAACAGGTGTTTAAGGTTTTGTAGACCTCATTAAGGGACTATATGTTTATTTTTATGATATGTTTGAATATGATTGACTTTGTGTTGTAAAATGATATGAAATGTTTCGAATTGATCGGTAATGCCTCTTAACCCTAGTTCGGCGACAGATACGGGATAGGGGTGTTATAGCTTTAGAGCGTCAGAAATCGTATGCGGATTTGAAACGAAAAGACATCAAATTTTAGATAGGTGATAAAGTATTTTTGAAAGTGTCTCCGTGGAAGAAAATACTTCATTTCGGTCGTAAAGGCAAATTGAGTCCGTGTTTTATCGGGCCGTATGAGATCATCAAAAGAATAGGTCCAGTGACATACCAGTTAGTGTTACCAATTGAGCTAGAAAAAATCCATAATGTGTTTCATGTATCGATGTGCGCCGATATAGATCTGATCCATCACATGTGATTTCTCCGTCAGAGATTGAAATTCAACCCGATATGGCATACAACAAAGAACCGATTACAATTTTGGCTCGAGAGATTAAAAAGTTTAGAAATAAACGCATAGCCTTAGTGAAAGTCTTGTGGAAGCGTCACGGTGTTGAAGAGGCTACGTGGGAAACTGTGGAAGCTATGAGAAAATAGTACCCTAACCTATTCACTGGTAAGATTTTCGGGGACGAAACTCCCTAAGGGGGAGAGTTGTAATAGCTCATTTTGGTCAAATCAGAATAGTGGTTTTAAGACCACAAATTCGAGGTCAAAATACTTATTTTATTATTATTTTAATGTTCGTGGCATGATAATATGTTTGTGTGAAATTTTCGTTAAGAAATTTTATCATTTAGATGGTCAATATAAAGTCTAAAAATGGAGTTCCATTCGCTAAATGTATTTAATAGTTATGGAATTTTAATTTAGAGGTCCTTATGTGGTAAATATACGACTAATAGCATGAGTGGACAATTATGGACAACCATTAGGTGAATTAAATGGTTTAATATTAAGGTTAAAATTGTAAATGATAATTAAATAAGTAAAATAACAAAAACCACAAAGCTATCATCTTTTAATTTACAATATTCCACCGAAATTTCCAAGAGAAAAAGGCTATGGGAATAAGCTAGGGCGCGTGGTTGGCCGTGTGACCCAAGTCAGTAAGCTTACTTGTTTGGACATGGGGTAGGACACGGGCTGGGACACGGCCATGTGTTCTCATTTTGAATGTCCACACGGCCTGTTACACGAGCATGTCTGGTGGTCGTGTGAGACATACGGCCTGGCCACACAAGCGTGTGTCTCCTATTTTGAGAAAAATTTCAAAGTTTCGAAAAAGTTACTTGAGTTATCGATTTAGTCCCGAACCACTCCCGAAGCATGTTTAGGGCCTCGTAGGCTCATAATAGGGACCATGTGATTGAAATTGATTGATAATTGTTTGTATTGATTAATTGTATGAGAAATGTATTTGTAAAAGTGTTGTTAGTCAGGTAATGCTCCGTAACCCTATTCCAGCAGTGAATACGGGTGAGGGGTGTTACATTCTCAAACAAAACTAATTATATGGCTTCAATTCTTGTACCGACGATAATGGAAAATTAATTAGATTGGTTATAATTCTATTGCAAGTAAAGAGAAATTGTTGTAATAATGACAGTGGATGAAACAAAATGTAAATTCAAAGCATCGATTCTTTTCTTACTTATATGAATAAAAAAGAAAAAAAATTAAAATTAAATGGACAAATTTAAGGGTAAAGGTGTCCTATTTTAGGCATGTTTGTTAGGTCCGGACCCGCCCCGACCTGAAAAATGGGCCTAAAGTTTTATCTAAGTCCAGTCCAGATAAAAATGCTACAACCTGAGCTTGACCCATCCATATTAATTTTTTATATTATTTTTATATGAACATTTTTAATATATATATATTAAACATAAAAATACTAAAAATATTAAAATAAATGTTTCTCAAAAATTGGAAATAAATTAAAAATATGTATACTTAAATAACACTAATATAGGTGCAACTTAACAAGCAAATGCCTCCAAAATAATAATGTAATTAACAAGAAAATAATAGTTATACAATATTCAAATAATAACAACAAAATAGTAGTAACATAATTGTGAAATAGTAGCAAAATAGTGAAAACTACAAGAAAATATTAACAAAATAATAAAAACAACAACAAGAAAATAGTAAAAAAAAAGTAGTTTTTTTTTTCACTTATTTGGGTTGGGCTTGGGACAAAAAAGGCTTAACCCGTTTTTTAAACGGGCCTTTTTTTTTTGCCCAATGCCATTTTTTGGGCCTATATTTTTACCTAGATTCTCCAACTTTTTGCTGGGCCTTCGGGCAGGGCCGGGGGACAAGTCTATTTAAGGGTTTTTTAAATATATATAATACAAAAAGAAAAATAAATACGAAAATGGTATATGAAAGAATTAATTGTGAAAATGGATGTTTTAAACAGTGAATATCGGTGTCGCTTGACTGGTTTGTGGCACCATTAGACTTAATCACGGGCCGTGCCAGGCTGATGCCAAAATTTAGGCCCATTTTCTAGGCTCAAGCTTAGCCCGACTTGAAAATTGGGCCTAAAATTTTGCCCAAGTCTAGCACAGATAAAAAATACTAAACTCGAGCTCGATCTGATCCGTCAGTATTAAATTTTTTATATTATTATTTATATAAAAACAAATTTTAAAAAATATAATACATCAAATACACTAAAAACATTAAAATAAATGTTTCCCAACAAATTTAAAATGCATTAAAAAAGTCTCTATACTTGATAACACTAATATAATTGTAATTTAGCAAACAAATGCCCTTAAAATAGTAGCAAAATTAACAATAAAACAAGAGTTATAAAATATCTAAATAATAATAATAATAAAATAGTAATAATATAATAACAAAATTGTAGCAAGAAAAAAATTCTAGGGAATTCGGGTCGAGCTCGAGCAAAAAAATTCTTACCTGAGACCTGAATCATTAGAAAATGAGACTTATTTTTTTTCTAAGCCCATTTTTTTACCTATATTTATTTTCAAACCCTCCCACTTTTTAGACGAGCCTTTTGGCCTAGACAAGTGGCCTGACCCAAGATCAAGATTATTAAAAAAAAAAGCTTGACACGGAAAAAAGTAGAGTGAGCGTATAGGGAGCTGTTGATGTTAGACAGTGCCACCGATGTGTCAAGCGACACCGGTTTGAAAATTAAAAGTTTTGATCGTTTAAATGGGTATTGTCACGTTGTCAAACGACACCAACTCCCTATATATATAACCCCCTCCTTTGGCCAAAAAATGATTTCCGCCTATTTAACAAAAAAAAAAAAAAAGAGAGAAAAAAATTTGTTTACTAAAATGAAAGAAAAAAAAAGTTGCTAGAAATCAAAATTGAAGGAAGATCAACATATTTGTTTTTCATTTTAGACTTTAAAAATAAATTTTGAGTTGATAATGTTAGTTTGTAATTTTTTTATGTAATTTTTTTTTGGTGAAAAGAAAAGATAATAATATCAAGTACATAAAATAGCTATTAGCTTTATCAGCTTGAAGTAAATCTAAAATTTCTTTAGGAGCCTCTGCAATGACTTGTAGGTTTGTTTTCCAGCTTAGGCTTATTTTGGCAAGGCGATCTGCTACCGTATTCATACTCCAAGGAACATGTTTGATCTTCCACTCCCCTTTCGAGTGTATGATGCACTAAATTCTTCTAAGAACAACAATCCCTGAATCTCCCAAACCTAGAGCAGATAAATTCTGAGCGACTTCTAGGTTGTCGGTCACAATGGTGATCCGTCTGTAGCCTTTGTTTAATAGAATAAGGATGCCATCCATGATACCCCAAATTTTAGCTTCAAATGAGGAGCAAACCCCTAGGAATCGGTTAAATCCCATTATCCAATTTCCTTCATGATCTCGAGCCACACCTCCTGACGCAGCAGCCTCAAGATTACTGCTTACTACCCCATTCGTGGATAAGTACACCCAGTTGTCATCTGAGTTATTAGTCAGACTTGAATTCTGAAGGGTATTCTTATGGACACCTCGATGTGATTCTTATTGACGAGCCCAACAACTAGAGACTTTCACTACTTCAGTAGCTGTCCAGGAAATATGCTGAAAGATGAATAAATTCCTATTTTTCCATATACGCCACGCGATCAGTCCAAACAGACAAAGACCAAGTGAGACCACTTCCATGCAAGCTTTCATGAAAACACAGGTTAAGAATAAACCATTCCCGAAAAGAAATAGAAAAAAACCTTTGTTTTAGCTGATCAGGTAACACGAGCATCCGCACATCTTTACTCCGGCGGGACAATCTCGAAGAACATGCTCTAAATCCTTAAAGTCCTGTCCACAAATGAACAGGAATTGCTATGGCTATCCCCCGTCTGGTGCGTTCAGAGTTAGCAAGAAGTCTTTGCCCAAAGGCCAACCAAAGAAAAATTCTTACTCACTGCGGACCTTGATACTTCCATGGTATCTTCCAATACTCCTCTTAAGGATTCCGCGTATCCTCTTTCAAAGACCAATAAGTAGTACGAACTGAAAAAATTCCTGACGTTGAGTGGGCCCAATTCACTCTATCTGCTCTAGAATCCTGATATGGAGGGGGAATACTAGTAATCTTGTTGATCACCTCTTCAGAAACCCAAGCGAAAACAGTCTAAATTCCAACTCCCATCAAGATTAACCATCTTCCTAACACAACAGTCCAAATCAAGGTTAGCAAAAGATGGAATTTTAGAACTTAAAGGGCCCATACCTAGAATCCAAGGGTCTTTCCAGCAACATACATTGGCCCTATCCCCAATAGACCATGTTAAATTCTTGCGAATAAGAGGCCATAACTTAGAGAGTGACCTTCATAAGTGCTAGCACTGATTTCTACTAATAGACTTTGGGACCGATCTTTCCAACCATATTTGGAACGGAGAACACGTGCCCAAAGCATATCACTTTTAGAAACCAGGCTAAACCCAATCTTCATAAAGAAGGATGAATTTTGGTCATTCAGATGCCTGTTTCCAAGACCTCCCCGAGCCCTTGGCTGACAAATAGTATCCCATCCTACTAAGGCCATTTTAGAATTCCCCTCAATGCTTTCCCAAATAAACTGTCTAACCAATCTTTCAATATTGTCACAAACTCCCTTCGGACTCATCAGTGTTTGCATAAAATAATTAGGGATGGAAAGGAGTACTGATTGAGCTAAGGTAATTCTTCCTGCAAAGGATAATTTCTTGGTATCCCAGCTTTGCAATTTCCTTCTGATCTTATTTACAACGAAGTTTAAAGTATTCTTGGTGACCCTATCGTGCAAAAAAGGAACACCTAGGTAAGTGCCAAGATTCTAAACTTCCTGAAATCCAAATAGTTGACTGATTTGATTATGAATAACGTCTCTAGTATTCTTGGAAAAGAAGATATTGCTCTTTCTAACACTGATTTTATGACTTGAAATCTCACAAAACAGAGAGAGGATGCTATCCAATAGTCGAGCTTGGTCAGTCTGGGCTTTGCAAAAAATCACCAAATTATCAGCGAAAAACAAATGAGAGACTGGAGGTACTGCACGAGAAAGACGAATAGGGTCCCAAATACCAACTTCCATTCCAGAGAGATTAAAATGTCCCAACCATTCCATGCAAAGAACAAAAAGATAGGGCAAAAGAGGACATCCCTGTCGTAGTCCTCTATTTGGTTTAAACTTCTACGTAGGCACCCCATTCCAAAGAATTTGCATGGTAGATGAAGAAATAGCTGACATGATTATATTGTGCAAAAATAGAGGAATCCCAGCCGTGGTTAAGGAAGCATTAATAAAGTTCCAACTAACTCTATCATATGCTTTCTCAAAATCCAGCTTAATAGCCATCCACTTCCTTCCCTTTCGATTACACCTCATAGAGTGAATAACTTCTTGTGCTAAACTAATGTTATCAAAGATGTTTCGACCGCTATGAAGCCAACATGTTCTTGAGATATCAATTTAGGAAAAATGACCTTAAACCGGTTCGCAATCATTTTTATCACCATCTTATAAAGAATAGAACATAAGCTAATGGGTCGAAAGTGACTAAAATCCTCAGGACTTTCTTTTTTGGTAATAAGCACAATCAACGTATTGTTCAACTCTAGCTCAATCGGTCTACCTTCAAATACATTTTTGACCCATTGGCATACATCATTTTCAAGGATATCCCACTGACTTTGAAAAAAAAAATAGCATGGAAACCATCATTTCCAGGGGCTTTTAATAAAGCCATATCGAACAGAGCCCTTTTGATCTCTTCATTAGAGATAGCTGTTTCTAAAAACATAATCTCTGAAGGATTAAGACAAGGATATGCATTATTAGGAATATCTCTCAAAATGGTCGAAACTTCACCATAAAGTTTTTCAAAAATTCCACCGCCTTATTTTGCAGGATATTTTGATCAGAGCACCAATCTCCATTATCAATTTGTAATGTTAAAATGCGGTTAAATTTCCTTCTCTTAACCGTACAATAGTGGAAAAAATTGGTATTCTGGTATCCCAATTGCAACCAATCACATCGAGCCTTTTGTCTCCAAAGTAAATCTTTATGATCGAGAACATTTTCTAACTCATCCTGAAGTTCCCTCTCTTTTTTATCTAAGTGAGTAGAGGTAGAATACTCTAAGGCCTTCTGAATATTATTGAGTGGTCTCATGAGCTTCCACTTATGATTACTCAAAAAGCCATATACATCCCTGTTCCAATCTTTAACAAAAGCAGTAAAGTTTTTAATGAATAAGTCATATTACCTTTAAACTCCCACTTACCTTTGACAAAATTGGGAAAGTTATTATGCATCATCCATCCTGCTAAAAATCTGAAGGGTCTGCCTTTAGGAGTATTAATATCCGGTCTAGTGAACAATAGAAGGGGACGATGGTCCGACTTGATGCATGTGAGATGATGGACAAGACATTGTAGAAAAATGGTCATCCAAGCATCATTTGCTAAGGATCGATCCAGTTTGACTAAGGTTCCACCTCTTTGCCAAGTGAATGGAGGTCCATTAAACCCCAAGTCCTGTAAATCACACGAGTCAACAAAATTTCCAAAAAGATCAAACGCTTACCTACAGTATAAGGGCTTTTTTATTTGCAGGAGATAAGATGGTATTAAAATCTCCGTAATTAGCCAATGAATGGAATTTAGGAGCCACAGATTGTAAACCTTCCCACAGAAGCTTTTGTTTTGATCTATCTGGACTACCATACACAAAGGAAATAAAAAAAGATTTGTTAGGAATAAAATAATCAACACGTAAAAAGATAAATTGTGGATGATTTCGAATGATTTTAATTTGGATAAAATCCTTCCACCCTACCCAAATACCTCCAGAAAAACCCACAACTTCAACCCGATGTGAGTAATTAAAACCCAATTTTTCTATAATAATATTAGCCTTATTACCGTTTACTCTCCGTTCGACCAAGCAAATAATACCCAGCCTATGTTCCTCATTGTACTCCCGAAAGGCACAAAGAAAATTCCTGCTAACACACTCTTGACAATTCCATGCAAATATTTTAAGATTTAATCCCATAGAAAATAAAATAAATAAAGGCTAAGTACCTTAAAAATAAAATTCCAAAGCTCAAGAAGTAAATCATTAAGACTAAAGTAAACTATTAAAGACTTATAATCTTACTGCCCAAGAAGGTTTCCTCCCTCATTTTGCCCGCCCAATTTATTGGTAACTCCGAGTCAAAATTAAGGTTTGATAATTCTAATCAACTCTCAGCTATTTGCTTAATTGAATCCTTTAGAGACACCCGTTGAGCACCATTGATTTTGAATCGAGTGCTTTATCCATGAAAAATTTTGTTACATTTCTTAGCAATCCCCCTACCTTTGTTACTGAAACCTTTTTTGGAACTGGAGATATTCGTCGAAGTCAGTCCCGTCTTGTTAATTGAAATGGGAGCAGTGCTGTTCGGGTTCTTGTTACTGCTGAATGTTTTCCAGAATCCAGGCGCCCCATTTCCACTTCCACTTCGTTTGTGCCATGTCTGTCCTTCATTGGAGCCACCGGGAGAGAACCAGCTTATCCTTCAAGGAGATAACCCGTTTCATCAGAAGAGGCAAGACACCCATCAGCCTCCACGATAGGGCTGCTGCTACTGCCAGCAACAGTAGTGTTTTGCTAGGCAGCTGAAACCGTTCTAGGCTGAATTGCTGAGGCTCGGGCCTGATTTGCTGCATTGTCCCCAAGGCCAAAGTTGCTGGTCTGCTTACTAGAGTCTGGTAAGATTTCTTTGTTTTTATTAACCTTGAAAATGGACTTGAATTTTGGCCCATCTTTCTCAATGTTAATCGGTCCCTTGTAAACAACATGGCCTACCTCTTTCATCTGGTCATTAGAATTATTAAAATTCTTTTCCCTTGATTCAAGACATCCGTTGGGAGACGAACCAGAATCTGCCTTGGATATATTCCCATTATAAATTTCTTTCCTTTTTGTGTTTCGAGAATCAGACTTGGCTCTTTCATTAAATTCTTTATGAAAATCCCGATTATTAAGGATCCTAAATTGAGATCCTTCCTTTCCATTACCATGATTGCTAAGAGAATTCTGTCCATTCTCTCTGGATTTTCGCCTTGATTTCCTTTCCACTATCATCCACAGGCCGTAATTGTCATCCTTCTTCTTCGAACTGTCCATGGTTGTGTTTTCGGTTTCCGTTACCTCTTCATGCTGATCGACAACCTTTTCTCCGGTTGAACCAGAATTTCTGATTGGACAGGAATTTTCTACATGTCCATATCGCCCACAATGAAAAAAATTGTTGATAGAGATTTGTACTCCACATTTTGTTTTCAACCATTGATCAAGATTTGAGAAACCAAAGGCTTGTCCAAATCAACATAAACAGCTACTCTGGCAAAACGACCCCTAGCTCTGTTATCAGTATTCATATCCAATTTAACCACTTTTCTAACCATTCATCCTATTTCTGTAATAATTTTATGGTTGTATAAATAGCTAGGTAAACCAGGAAATCTGATCCATGCCATCACAACACTTGGAAAGGCCTCTGTAGGATCAAAAGATAGCGTCCATAGCTGAACCATCAGGTATTGACCAAAAATGATCCAAGGCCCTTCGGAAAGAGCTTTTTCACAATCCAACTTATTTTGAAATTTGACGAGAAAATATCTATTTTCAATATCCATCATATGAAGATTTGTTGAAGGTCTCCACAGGTTATATAATTTGTTCTGCAAAATCGAGAAACCAATATTACGACCAAGCAATTTTTGAATCACTGTATTCTCCATACCTTGAATAAGAAATTGATAAATCCTATCCGAGAAATTTATAAAAGGCACTCCATTCACGACTGATTTTTGAATTCTATCCAGGATATCAAAAACTTCTTCTCTTTCTGATCCGTTAGAGTCATCCTTTGATGATTGACCAACAAGTTTATCTCTCCACGAGGTGGTTTGCTCTGGTGCCAAGTCGACCATCATGTCGTTATTCAAATCCCGATCTTCCTCTTGGAATCGAACCTTCTTTGGGATCAATTTTTCCGCAATAGATTTTTCAAGATCAGAATTTTCACAGAGAAAAGACATTTTTTCTACTTTCTTTTTGTAGAACAACTATTTTATGTAATTTTATTTTTTTATATTGATATTAGATATATGATATTGAAGTTATATTGTTTGATAAAAAAATATTTTTGTTGCTTAAAATTGTATGAATTGTTTCAATAGGAACTAATTTTTTTTACTTTTAATTTATTTTATGACTTATTATTGAAGATAAATAAATAATTTTTCGTATACGTTCATGACCAATCGATCACGAATTAGTATTACAAACTCCTGTTTTTCTAGTCAATAATTTTTTTTAATGTTAGCCATTTAAAAAAAATTAAAGCGGTGTCATCAATGTGTTAAGTGGTACCAATAAAAAAATATTTCTTCTATTTATATTTTTTTCGCCCGTGTACACAAAAAAGTACTCATATTTTTTTAACAATTTGTACCAATACTACCAATATGTCGAACAACACTACTAAAAAATTATTTTATTTCTTAAACACATTATTGAATGATGATTGACCAAAATATTAGAGTGATACCAACAATCAATCAAACGACACCTAACATCTCACTTTCATAATTAATTCTTTACTATATTATTTTCGTATTAATTTATTTTATTGTGTATATAAAAAACCCATAAATTTATGAGGTAGTAGAAGGAATAATGGTTGGAAAAAGAAAAGAAATTATTTGGATGAAATGGTCTTTATATTGCATATTCTCAATCAAAGGAATATACTTATTTTTAGGGTAAAGTATTTAAGCAAATTAGGAAACATATAATTTGGTAATGAGCTTCCAGTGACACATAAGCAATTTGCATTATTATAGTACCCTTTTTATTTTCATTAATTTACACTAATAATATTTGTGTAATATTTCTAACTAAAACGATTAAATTGATCCTTTTAAATTATGATAATTTATTAAATCATTCGTATATTAATTTTAGTAAAAACACAACCTTTTAAATTACGGTAACTATTATAAAAAGATTATGGAATTTCCTTAATCGTTCTTAAATTACGATTTTAGGAAAAGATTCTATTAGTAAATTGATAATAGTTATGTTTGGACTAAATTTGTATTTAAACGTCGGATGACGTAAATACGCATTGGGGACGTCATCAACTTCTAGTGGATGGCAATCCACATACGATTGGAATCTTACGAAAGATGTTTAAGGAGGATGATGTATTACCGACGGCATCCACCAATGAGGGTCCTCGTTTGTTGCAGTTATGGAGGATCGGACGATGAATCCGATATGGATCCACCTCGGAGCCAGGGCTCGACGGTGCGAAGTTGGACTATTTTACAACCGGAGCCCATTCCAATTGTACTCAAGATGTTAAGGCGGTTCAGACGAAGAAGAAGATCCGCTATTCAGGGCATACTCGCCTCCAGACATGCATAATGTCGATCTATCTCAAGATGATGCATTGGAGTTTCCTGAACTACCACACCGGACGCGTGACCGTACAAATTCTTCGTTGGATTCGGACCAATTAGAAGTTGGTAACCAGTTTTCCAACAAGAACACTTTTCTTGGTGCATTGAAACAATACTGAGCATCAGGAACGGGGTTAACTACACCATGGTTAAATCAAAGCTCGATAGGTACGAGCGAAGTGTCTTTGTGCAAGGCGGCACATGTGCATGGAAAATCATGGCGTCGTTGAGGAAAAGGACGGGGATGTGGGAGGTGAAGAAGTACAAAGGTCCGCATACATGTCTTACAGGTACAGTACCACTATGTGTTCAATGATTTCGAATAACACTAATATTATGTAATGTTGCATTATTTAACGTACTTCGTTGACAGGTGTAACACAAGATCATCCGAGGATGGATTCAGACATGTTGGCTGATTTAATAATCCCGACGGTGAAGGCCGATCCCAAAACTACAGTGCCGGCCTTAATTGGCAATATTCGTAGCCAAATGGGGTACACGCCCTCTTACAGAAAGGCTTGGATAGCCAAGCAGAAAGCGTTGGAAAAGTTGCACGGTCGGTGGGACGCTTCATATAATGAAGTGTGGCAGTGGTGTAAGGTCTCGGAGAGATATGTCGAGCAACACAATGAGACATTGAAAGCGGAACCGGCAGTACTACAATGATCGCTCGCTTTCTGTGGATGCGCAGATTATTCAAGCGCTGTTTCGGACATTTAAGCAATGCCGAGATGCTTTTACATCTGCAAGCCATTGGTACAAATTGATGATACCTTCATGTATGGTAGATATATGCATCGGCTATTGCTAGTGTGGCACAAGACGGTACGTGGGAGAATCCTTCCGATTCGTTCGCAATAACACCGGTCGGTGATGATGGGACTTCTTCTTATCTAGGTTAAGGAGGCATATCCGCCTCAAACGACATATCGTTATATCAGATTGGGGCCTGGAATACTTGCGGTAATAGAACGACGTGGAAGCATGTGGCATCGCACACACCATCGATATTGCCCGAGGCATGTGGCATCCAACTACTATGGGCAACACCGATCTAAAAGATGAAACGGCAAGTGACCGATATGGGTATGAAATTTCTATTAATATAATTTCTTTTGAAATTTTGATTTATTCATAATTTGAATAGTGGTATGTAATATTCGATATCAACGTATATTGGCGGTACGAGATCAATAAAGACCGTTTTCACGAGATGTTGGCGGCTTTGCGAAGATAACGCCAAGGCGCAGACTACATGCAATATTCCTTTTGAACAGTGGACACAAGCATATGACAATGACCTACGATATGGTCATATGACCACAAACCTGGCCGAATGCATAAATTCGTGCTAAAAGGAACCCATCATCTGCCGATTACTGACGGTTTGCGGGAACATATTTTCGTTTAGCGGCACTATTTTGAAGAGCGGCGAGTTATCGAGGCGGATGCAAGGAGGCAATGTATGGAGCCGAAGGTCTTGCAAGAAATTAACCGTGGGAAGGCACGGCGAACACTATGCACACGGTTTGTCACGATCGCGACAAACCCTATGGTTTCGTGTCACGGAGTTTGATAGACCGAGCCAATGTATTGTTGGCGGGCATTATCGTGTACACTTGACAAATAGGACATGCGACTTTGGGATATTTGATGCACCGTTACCCATGTGCTCATGTACTTGCGGCTTGTCATAATCTTCGTCTTGACCCCATGAGCTATGTCGTGAAGTCTACAAATTAGAAAACATGTACAACGTGTGGAGACACGTATTCCCACCGATCCCAGATGAACGTAAGTGGCCATCGGTATCGCTTGCACCGTATAAGGCATGCTTGGGATAGAGAATTGAGACATAAACCAAAAGGTCGACCTTCCTCGACTAGAATATGCAACAATATGGATATCCGAGAACCGACCAACCAAAGTCGGCCATGCGGGTGGTGTAGGAACCCGGACCATACATCTCGCCGTGTCCAAATCGGACTAGTTGACCGTGTTCTTAGCTTGTTTGTCTCTTGTTGGCTATGTAATGTACATTTTTTGGAGGAAAAGCGGTGAACTTTTGTACAATAACTCAAATTTATTAAATATAAGATAATTAATATTAAATTACAAACACAAATAATAAAACAACATTATATTGGCGGTATGCGAGATCAATACAAAAAATTAAATTACAAAAAAATTAAATTAAAAAATTAAATTAAAAAAAACAAACTCAAATTGTATTAAAAATAATACAACTTAATTACAAAAAAAAAACCAAACATATTTTGTCAAAGTTATTAAAATTAAATAAATTAAAAAATTAAATTAAAAAATTCAAATTGTATTTCAAATTGTATGTATTAAAAATAATACAACTTAATTACAACTTAAAAAAAAAAATAAACCAAACATATTTTGTCAAAGTTATTAAAATTAAATAAATTAAAAAATTATATTACAAAAAAAAACAAACTCAAATTGTATTAAATATATTACAACTTAATTACAAAAAAAATAAATCAAACATATTTTGTCAAAGTTATTAAAATTAAATAAATTAAAAAATTAAATTAAAAAAAAAACAAACTCAAATTGTATTAAATATATTACAACTTAATTACAAAAAAAATAAACCAAACCTATTTTGTCAAAGTTATTAAAATTAAATAAATAAAAAAATATTACAAAAAAAAACTCAAATTGTATTAAATATATACAACTTAATTACAAAAAAAAATAAACCAAACCTATTTTGTCAAAGTTATTAAAATTAAATAAATTAAAAAATTATATTACAAAAAAAACTCAAATTGTATTAAAATAATACAACTTAATTACAAAAAAAATAAACCAAACATATTTTGTCAAAGTTATTAAAATTAAATAAATTAAAAAATTAAATAAAAAACAAACTCAATTTTTATTAAATATATTACAACTTAATTACAAAAAATTAAACCTTAATTACAAAAAAATTAAACTCAAATTATAAATTAATTTACAATTACTCAAATTATGG
The DNA here is from genome assembly GCA_025506655.1 of Gossypium rotundifolium. Lineage (NCBI taxonomy): Eukaryota > Viridiplantae > Streptophyta > Magnoliopsida > Malvales > Malvaceae > Gossypium > Gossypium rotundifolium. The sequence continues at coordinate 112,582,108 of CP106732.1, read as the reverse complement.
GGTTTAGGGTTTAGTGCGGATGTCGGTGGGAACCCGGTGCCACTGCAGGCGATCGGATTCTGCTACTGGATTCCTCCTTCTTCTAGCTTCCGTGAGGTCGTGGAACCTCGGTGAATCCGATCCTCCGCGGTGGAGTGCAGTTACAGGTGTTGCGATGATGACCCACTTTGATAAAATAATGACCCGGAGGTGTTTGCATAAACCACGGCGGGGTGGCGCATCCCGTCTGGTGAAGGAGTCGGTAGAAAGAACTGCTCCCGACGGCACCTCCTCTAATCCCACACCCGATGTCGGCCTCACGATCGGCTGGCTAAAAGGAGTTGTCGGGAACGGACTCGAACCCGGCCATGGATTCCAACCTGGGGGGGACTAGAAAAAGGAAACATATATGGGTTAGGAGGATACATGTAAGGCGAGTGCGCTTTGGCATAAGCGTGACGCTGTGTTATCGGTGTTGTCAATCGGCTGATGGGCCGGTGATTGTATAGTATTTGTTGATCTGCCCGATGATTGTATAGGCGCTGTTGATGGGCTCGGTGATGTGTAAGGTATTCTTTGGGCCGATCTCATCACCCTTCTCCTTGGATGTAAAGGGCCCGACGTTCCTTCTTTCATGAATTTGCGTCGCCTCTCTTCACCGACAACAGATATGGCTTGCCATGGATTCTAAACCATGGCATGTACTCAAGCACGACGCTAACTCGGGAACTACGATCGGTTCCCGGTTAGGTAAAAAGTCATACCGGTTCTCCCACTTCTCGATATGTTCTGACCAAAATATTGGCCAATCCGTGTGCTGCCGCCGTAAGTCCACACTGTGCTCATCATCGAGCACCTCAGGAGCCACGGGAATCGGTTGTCGGCATCCAAATTGTCGCAGAACCCGATCTGACTGGTGCATCTCCACGGTCGCGTAGGTGATTAGCGGGACCTTAGCGTTATAACTGCTCGGATTTTGGAGGAACTCCTCCGAATTCTGTCAATTTTGGGATCCTCGTCACGGTGTCCATTGAAACTATATTAACATTACCAAAATATTAGTTATATACATAAATACTAAATTATAATAACGAAATTCGACACTTACCGTGATTTCGACCGTTGTTCCAATAGGAGCAGATATCCTCAAGCGAGTCAGGTATTCCAACATGACTTCTCGGATGGTTCCACCTAATTAAATAAACTCTTAGCATGCAATTATACTATAAATCTACGACATAATTGTAAAATATAATATTAAATTTACCTCGTTATCAATGGGAATGAATATGGTCGGTCGAGTCGAGGGCGTAAAATGGAAATCGAAACCATGCCCATGATTGCATAGTGATAGGCAACCTCCAATTTTTGCTTTATCCAAGCACTGTGCGCCCCCACATCTCCGATACAACCTCGATAGCACGGACCCCAATGAATTCACCGTTTGCTCTGAAATCAACAAGTTTCAGGAGCCATCTCAGGTGGACGAGGTTTCTAGAGACGTCCGGCATCAGATAGCCTCCAATTATCTGAAGTATGTATGCCCGTGCATACCGTATTCTTTCATCTTGATCGAATCTTCATTCTACTCTTGGAATGTGTCTCGTAACCAAACCATATCGATCCGACCTCCTTGCAATTTATCCGGAATGGCACCTGTGAGCTCGTAGCATCGGCTATCAATCGAGAGATGTTACGGTCCGGTGACTACCGACCGAATCACCCGGTAATCCCAATCAGAATCGCACATCTTCTAAGGTGATGCTACACTCTTCGCATGGCGAGATGGAAAGTGTGCGTCTCGGGTCTCCACCTCTCTATCAACGCTTATCAAAACCGGGTCCAACTTGAACCCCGACCTATCGTATTACGTGCAAAAACCCGCTTCCGCAAGTAATTCTCGATCAATGGTGATGGGGACCGGGCATGTTGCTGAATATAACATTGCAACACCCGATCTCTGATTGTTTAAAAATAATAAAATTCAAAATTAATTAAAATTGCATAATTAAAAAATTTAATAATATTGAAAATTAAAATTCAAACTTACCATTCTCAATTCTCGGACGCCAATGTGATTCTTGTCTAAGGGATAATGATTATGGAAATTTTAAATAAATTTTGGAAATTAATTCATCAATTATATTATAGATATTTTCTAGGACATATATATTCAACTGTTTGGGAATATCTGTTTTAAGGACTAGGAACCGTGCTGCAGATTGGACAGCAAAAAGCACATTGAAAGGCTCATGCCAAAACCATATTCAAATTTATTTTGTTTTCTCTCTTTTTATATTATTATATATAAATAAAAAGGTTTTTTAAAAAAAAGGAAAATAACTAAATATCCAGAGTTAAACAAAATTAATATGTTTTGCATTTAATTATAACAAAACTATTTAAAATATTTCAAAATTTCCTTCCACTTTAATTCACTTATATTGAACTACATTAAATAAACTTCCAACACAACAACTAAATTCCAATGGGATTGGCTTTCAAATTTTTTGAAAGTGAATTATTTATTTTATTATTTTTATTTATAAATAAGATTTTTAAATTCAATATAAGCTAATTTATTATTTTTTTTTCATTTTAAAAGTTTCAAAATTTGAAAAACTATTTTAAAATAATTTTATAATTTTTCAAATAGAAACTAAATAAAATAAATTTATCAATATTTAAATAAATTACATAAGTTTAAAGCAATTTTAGTGATTGGGAGTATTAAATATTCTAATTTTATTTAAATAATAATAATTTTATATAATAGACAAGCAATTCATGCATCGCACGGGATACAAAACTAATATAAATATTTTTTCGAGCAACTATAATGTAAAATTAAATCAATATAAAATATAACGGATGAAAAATCAAATTAAATTGAAAAATCTAAATAAAATCCATATATAATATATATAAATAATGAGACTGAAGAATTATACATGATAAAATTCAAACTCGAGTGTTGAAAGATACAATGATTTGCCTCAAAATTTCAGTGGCTTTTTATTTTCTTTAGAATAATATGAATAGGAGTAACCCTGTTTAACTTATCAAGAAAAAGTAATCCTACTAATTAGTGTAAAACATAATTATTAAAATTATTTCTATTGAATTATCATTCTAAGTTTGTTTTTGTTTTATATTATTTGATTTGAATTTTAAGATGTATTTGGTCAAGGGAGTTGAAAGAGTGATTTCATTTCTATTAAATTTTAAAATTTACATAATTAAATTTATTTGTTTGGATAAGAATAATGAAGAATTCAAAACACGTAGGATAAAATTTGAGAATTTATATTTGGATTTAAAATAATATAAATTGCATATTAAAATATTTCAAAATGTAATATGCATTATTATTCTTCAAATTCATGAATTTATTAGGTAGGTATTTAGTAGTGAATTTGAATTTCTTAAAATATTATTATTATATCTGTTTTTTTATACAAAGCTTAAAATTACTTATAGTCTCTCCTCAACTCATAAATGGGAGTATAATACACTTCAACACATTCGAACCTACGTTCTCCTATATTAATTACAATGCTCATGATAATCGAACTAAAACTCAATGACATTTCTTAAAATATTATTGAATTTGAGACATTCATGTTTTAATTCTTTTAAAAATATAATACTAAATCCCAACTAATTCATCCACCATATACTGTTTACATAAATAAAATTCAAATAAAAATTCAAATTCATATTCTCAAACAATAAAAGTTACACCTTACTTAAACTCCACCTAAAAATGGTTTTCAAAATTCCTATTAATTTGATTTGGTTTAACACAAAGGCTTGTTTATAAGATAAAAAAAAAATTAAAGTTCAAAATATTATTTTTATCTAAGGTAATTATTTAATACTCAATCAGCTTTTTTTTTTTTTTTCACAAGTAGGGTTAAAATTTTGATACATATTTTATTTATTTATTTTAAATTTTTAAATATAATTTAAAAACACATGACAAAATCTCAACTCCACTGTAAAATTTAAACTTTCCACCTGCTAATTTATTAAATAGTTATTTTATTTAATTCTAAGATATATTTTTAAATGTTACATTATTCAAAATATTTATAATTTTTTACAAATCTAATAAACCCATATTATATATAATTTTATTTTAATATTAGTAATCTTATTTTAGCCCAATAAATTTCAATAATATCAATCTTCTTAAACAATTATTTATCCAAATAATGCAATTCCAATGACCTTAATTGATGCTTCATTTCATATATGTATATAATATTAATGTGTGCATACTAGTCTAGGAGGTTTTAGTTTAATTGCAATTAGTAAGGTTGAAGTTTGAAAATATACTTGACTTGAGTCCATCTCCATCAAATTTATTCTAATTAATTAAAGTTAAATTAATCATTCAATTTAATACTTATAATAATTAATTTCATTAAAATTACTGTAATGATATGATTCTTACATGTAATTTAGGTAAGACAATTGTTTAGTCTACTATAATACGGATAATTATTTAGTATAGCGGAAACTAAAAATTTTAACATTAAATTGTAATAAACTAAAAATTAACTAAATATGATAATGATTTAATATTCTTTTTCCAAAATAAATGCTAACCTTTTAATGCTTAAAATTAAAAATAATAATTTGATAGAGATTAAGTTGTATGAAAATTGCAAGATTTCAATTTTCATCATATGATAAAATGAATGTGGACATCACTTTTATGCACTCAGGACTCTACTCTATATATATGATAATGATATATTGATACTAATCTTCTAATAACAAACACGTAATATCTCACTTCAATTTTGATACATCAATTTTATAAATTTGGCTATTGATCACTAATAAATCATTCTTCACTTTTTAAAATATACTCTTGAAATTAATTACATGTTGCAACACTAAGTTATTTGAATACACATATAATGTTAAAAGATTAATAAGTATCCTATAGAGGTTGTCAGAACCATTTTTTTTTGTAAAACGACAAAAAAGAGGATTCGACTTTGGGTTTTGAAAACATAAAAAGGGGAGCCGCCACCAATCCTTTTGATAAGGTGTGATCGGTCACCTCATAAAACGATTGTTTTAATAAGCAGTTTGATTTATCAAAACAACGATTTTGGTCTTACGAAATCCAGAAAATGAGTTCGGAAGTCGGTTACGCACGAGGAAGGGTTAGCACCCTCGATACGCCCAAAATTGGTACCAACATGATTAATTAGTGTCTTGATGTCGGAAGTTTGAAAAGGTTTTAAAATATGGATCCTTTTAAAAGATATTAGGATATTCGAGATCTCTTTGTTTCGAGAGGGTACAAACATCACATCCAGCACGTTAGGACATGATATTTCTAACCTTCGTAATCAAAGTTATCTCATGATTTTACGAAGTTTATCAAAAGGGTGTTTAGTGATTTAGCCAAACGGAAAATCGCAACCCAGCACGTTAGGGCACTATTCCCCGAATTCCTAAATACAAAACATTGCCTTTATTTTTAAAAACCTTTAAATGAAAGGTAGCAACTTTGCAAAATACCTCGTATCGGGTCAAATCGAGAGAAGGTTCGAGTCAAAACTTGAGATTTTTTGATTCGAAAAGATATAAACATCACATCCATTCGTTAGGACGCAATGTTTTAATCTCTCGTAATCAAAGTCGTCTCGTGATTTGCAAAACTTCAAAAAAGGATGCTAAGTAATTTAGTTAGACGAAAAATCGCAACCCAGCACGTTAGGGCACTATTTTCCGAATTCCTAAACACGAATCATCACCTTTATTTTAAAACCTTAAAATGAAATATGATGATTTTTAAAATTACATTTTGCGTAGTATCGGTATAAAATTAGGAGAGGTAAACGTAGATATAAATAGAGTGAATGTAGGAGTACAAATAATAATATTATGGCAATGATACAATATAATGATAATACTATATTGATATGAATAATACATAGATCATATTAGTGGCAACGGAATAATAAAATTAGTGGTAAAAATTAAATAATAAAAAAGGTAAGATAATGGTAATAATACAAAAATGAATAATAGTAAAATATATTATATATATATACATATATTTATGTATAATAGTAGTATAAAAGAATGGTAAAAGTAATATATTTAATAACGATAATAATAATATAATATATATGTACGTATATGAGTGACAAAATTTATATGATGTAACCTTGATAACATACTGAAACAATTTAATATGTAAGACTTGGCTTTAGGATGATAAAATAATATATAATGTAATATAATATAATATGATGCAATGTATGTAATATAATATAGCATAATATAGTATATAGTATAATAATAACAATGATAATAAGGTGATAATAATAATAATAATAATAATAATAATAATAATAATAATAATAATAATAATAATAATAATAATAATAATAATAATAATAATAATAATAATAATAATAAGCAATGAATAATATAGTGGTAATAAAATATTAAATAATGGCCAAAAAGCCAAAATCGTGAATTAATTAAAGAGGGATCAAATTGGATTAAAAATGAGATTTTGGGGTTAATTTGGAATAAAACAGAAGGAAGGGTATATTTGAAGCGCGTGAAAAGAGGGACCAAAGGGAAATTTTCCCAAAACTTAAAACGCAAAGATTTAAATGGGGATTGGATCGCAAACCGCGAAAAATCATTGGGCCAATGTTGCAATAAATTAAAAGTTCGATTTAAAAACTAAAATGCGGAAGGGCCGAACATGCAATTAACCCATCGATTAAAACGCGCAGATCTCTCTGGCGGGTCGAGTCAACGCAGCGGGTTATAGGCTAAACGACGTCGTTTTGGGGCTTAAGGACGCCTACCAAAGCGGCTGCTTCGATTGGCTATATAAGGCCGATTTTGTGAAAAACTTCATTTTTTCTTTGCTCCAAAAAAAAACTAAAGTTTACTTTTTTCTCTCTGCAGGGATCGTCTCGGTGAGGTTTCGGTCGATATTGCAGTCTTGCGTGGCCGGCCACCACCCACGGTGGTCGAAATTTCAAAAAGGTCAGGTTTTTTTTTTTTTTTTGTATGTTTATTTACTTTCTGTTTTTTATGTTTTATATTTTTGCATATGTATAAAAAAAACAGAAAAACCAGATCCGAACATGAGAAACAAAACAAAATAAGAAATACCTTGCTCCTGACTTTGGTTTTTGGTGTTTTGATTCTCTGATTTTCGCCTCTCTTTGGTGTTCTGATTGCTATTTTTTAGTATTTTTACTTATGTTTCTTCGGTTGTAATGGATTTCTCCTTTGATGAAAATTCCTCTGTCTTTTTTGTATTAATGATTTGAAGATAAAAACAGATCTAAAAAAAAGGAACCGAACCCCTTTTACAGTTTCCCATTGGCTTTTTATAGCCATTCTTTTACATTTTCTTTTTACATTTTCTGTCTAATCCCCGTTTAATGCTTGCAGGTGCCTGGTGGAGTTGGTGTTGCAGATGGCGGTGGCGATGGCGGTCTTTGCATGGTCGGGGGCAAGTATGCGTAAGCCCGAGTCGAACAAGTGGCCCTAGTGCGGCGCACCTAGGGTTTCTATATTATTTTATTTTTTAGGGTTAATTAGGGATGGGTTAAGTTATTGGGTTTTAAAAATGGGCTTGGGTTTTGATGAATTAGGTTTGGGTTTTTGGGTCCTGGTTGTAAAAAGGTGGGTAGGGCAAATGGGCTTTATGGTGCCCTCTTTGCTCATTGTCGTAACGAGAATGGAGCAAAGATTTTCACAAGGCCTATTTTGCCCGGCCCGCCGAGCCTCGACTCCTTTTGTAGCCTTATTTCGCCCATCGCATCTTGTTGTTTTGATCCGCTTCATCGTAGCCTTGAGAAATGAGATTTGTAGTGATCTCGCTCTATTGCGACTTCAGAGAGATAAAAAAAAAACGAAAGTGCTTTTTGGATCTGCTTCCCGCAACTTCAGGAGGTTTGAATCTGTTATCTTCAATCTGATCCTTGCAAACTCAAGGATCACCAGACTGATATCTTCGATTTGCTTCCTGCAATTTCAGGAAAGTCAAATATGCTTTCTTCAATCTGATCCCAGAAAACTCAGGGATCACCAGACTGATGTCTTCGATCCGCTTCGCAATTTCGGAAGGTCAAACATGCTTTCTTCAACTGATCCCAAAGAACTCGTGGATCACCAGACCGATGTCTTCGATCCGCTTCCGCAACTTCGGAATGTCAAATCATATCTTCGATCCGCTTCTTGCAACTTCAAGAAGGTCAAACCGCTTTCTTCAATCTGATCCTAGCAAACTCGGGATCACCAGACCGAATCTTCGATCCGCTTCGCAACTTCAGAACATCAAACCGCTTCTTCAATCTAATCCTCGCAAACTCGTGGATCACCGGATGAATCTTCGATCGCCGCCTCGCAACTTCAGAACGCCAAATCGATCTCTTTGATCCGCTTCCATCAGATACTCGTGGAGACGCGATCCGCTCAATCGATCGTCCTTTTGAGGACGAATCAGAAATGAATGCATACTTATGCCTAATGATTAGGATGCCATGAGTATGATGAGTCGTAATGTTATGAGTATGATTCCTATTTAAGGTGTTATCACTCATTTGTCTCATCAAGGTTTTATCTTCGTTTCCTTTCAAAGGACTGACCGTTTTCACATGAATGGCTTGTCCCTGTGGAAATTTCGAAGTCTATTTTAGGCCTTAGAACACAGGTCTGCCTTGACTTCTAGCTGTCTTCCCCGGGAGTCACAACTCCTTCTTGAAGAATACTCGACTTGGTTTGTTTTAGATTCGTTCCTCAACAATTTTGGGTTTTTTGAATCTTTGTCATACTTTTCTAAATGACCAAGTAACATTATTCACCCTGCCACAATTGCTGAATCGGGCGAGGGACTTTGAAGAAATGGTCTCCACTGAGACTCTCTTTTCCAATGTCTTTATCTTGTGTTCGTGGAAGTTCTTAAAGAAATGTTCTGCTTTGCTTCTGTTTTATCTAAAGATTTCCAAAGTGATACGTGGAACTTTCCTTTCATAAGTCGTTAGTTCATCAATTATTGTTTCAATGCAGCATGTTTAATGATGGATAATAGTAGGTCGATTTCAAAGAGAATCAAAATGAATTTATTTATGAGACAAAGAAAATCGATTGGGGAGATATCCCCTTCTTTTGTTTACGGAGGAAAAGAACTCAAAATTGGTAAAATAAACAACATGAATCAGACGCCCTAGGCATCGTCGATTGGACTTCTATATACAAACTTCAAAAAGACTGTTTTGAGCCTGTCATGTGTTTAGAAGACTCAAAGTGTTTTGTCGATGCCCCAATATGCAACGTATTCCTCTTCGTTGATTATATACCGCAAGATCACGACGTGTTCATTCAAAATTTGAGCCGCCCTTTTCGGTTTTCAACTCAAAAGCCCTTTGGTCTCAAGGTGCCCTTTGCGGGTTTTCACCTTGGCCTCTCCGTTTTTTTTTTCAAGTCTCAAAGTGCCCTTTCATGGGTTTTCACCTTGGCCTCCTCCATTTCAAGCAAAGTATCTTTTTATCTGATCCGAGTTCACGGATTGGGCAAGCTTTTTCCGTCCATCTCATCGTAATCAGTGCACCTCCCGAGAAAGCTTTCTTTACCACATACATCCTTCCCGCCGCATCCATTTCCTCGTGATCCTTTTGTATGGGAAGGATCTTTTTCAACACGAGGTCCCTTCGTGGAATTCCCTTAGGCGAACCTTTTGTTGTAAGCTCGCATCATTTGCTTTTGGTACATCTGACCATGACGGATAGCCCTCAATCTCTTTTCTTCGATCAAGTTCAACTGATCATACCGAGCCTGGATCCATTCAGCTTCGTCCAACTTCACTTTCGACAATACTCGAAGAGATGGTATTTCCACTTCAATAGGTAGAACTGCCTCCATCCCATAGACCAATGAGAAAGGCGTTGCCCTAGTAGAGGTTCGGACGGACGTTCGATAAGCATAGAGCGCGAATGGTAATTTTTCATGCCAATCCTTGTAAGTCTCAGTCATCTTCCCCACTATCCTTTTGATGTTTTTGTTGGCTGCTTCCACTGCCCCATTCATTTTTGGACGATACGGGGACGAATTGTGGTGTTTAATATTGAATTGGCTGCAAACTCCCGCTATCGTACTGTTGTTTAGGTTCAGTGCGTTGTCTGATATGATCCTCTCAAGCATTCCATATCGACAAATAATCTCCTTCTTCAAGAACCGACTGACCGCTGCCTTAGTGACGTTAGCATACGAGGCGGCTTCTACCCACTTGGTGAAGTAGTCGATGACCACAAAGATGAATCGATGCCCATTCGATGCCTTCGGAGATATCGGCCAATGACGCCCATGCCCCACATGGAAAATGGCCATGGAGAAGTCATAACATGTAAAGGTGACGGGTACGTGAATCTTGTCTCCGTGAATCTGCATTTATGACATTTTTGGCATAGTTGATCTGATCTCCTCCATGGTGGACCAATAGTATCCGAACCTCATTATTTGTCCGCCATTGTGAAACCATTAGCGTGGGTTCCATGACACCTTCATGGACTTCTTCTAGATTAACTTAGCTTCGCAAGCGCCCACACACCTCAAAGAAAGACTTGATCCTTCCTTTTCTTGTATAAGACTTCTCCATCCAAGACGTAATCATAGGCTAATCTCCTCAACGCCTTTTTTTCATTCTCGGTTTGATCGTGGTACTCACGATTCTTCACATACCGCAATATATCGTGGTACCATGGTGGGCCGCTTCCTTCTTCCTCGACATTGTAGCAATGGGTCGGGTCTTGATGAATGCTCATCCAGTATTGGCTTCATATCTTCACTTTCATTTATTCGGACCATGGAAGCTGTGGTGGCGAGCATCACCATCCGATTTTCGTCCCTAGGCAAGTAATTGAAAGTGATATCATCGAACTCTTTGACAAGTTCCCGGCCAATCTTTTATAGATAACCAATTTTGGATCCCGGTTTCCCATTCTCCTTTGAGTTGATAGATTACAGGCGTAATCTCCATAGACTTCTAATACCCGATTTTGAATTCGATAGAAATATGAGCCCCATGATGCAAGCTTCATATTCACCATATTATTAGTGCAATCGAAATCCAGTTTGCAAGTGAATGGATAATGGTCTCCTTTTGGGGATATCAGATCGCCCCAATTCCGCTGTTCACGGCATTTGATGCCCCATCAAAATTTAGTTTCCAAGGATGGTGTTCTGAGGTACCTTCTTTAATGTCTGCCACGTACATCAAGTCCTTATTAGGGAAATCAAAATCTAAAGGCTCATAGTCTTCAAGGGCTCTACTGGCTAGAAAGTCTGCTATCGCGCTCCCTTTTACCGCCTTTTGGTTTACATAAACGATGTCAAATTTGGAAAGTAGGATCTGCCACCTGGCCATCCTTCCATTCAAGGCGGTAGACTCCATCATATACTTAAGGGGATCTAGCTTTGAGATAAGCCATGTCGTGTGATACAGCATGTATTGCCTCAACCTTCGAGTTGTCCAAATCAAGGCGCAACATAATTTCTCGATTGGTGGGTACCTCATTTCACATGCGGTGAATTTTTTACTGAGGTAGTATATTGCTTTTTCTTTCTTTCCCGATTCATCATGTTGACCCAGCACGCATCCCATCGAATTATCAAGTACTGTTAGATAAAGGATGAGGGGCTTGTCTGGTTGAGGCGGCATTAATACCGGGGCCTGAGACAGATATTGTTTCACCTTTTCGAAGGTCTTTTGGCATTCTTCATCCCACGTGCCTGGGTTGTGTTTCTTGAGGAGACGGAATATGGGGTCACATCTCGGTCGGTTGCCAGAAATAAACCAAGCGATGTAATTCACCTTCCTAAGAAACCTCTAACTTCTTTTTGGGTACGTGGAGGTAATTTTGTATGGCTCGACTTTATCCGGTCGACCTCAATTCCCTTTTCACCGACTATGAACCCGAGCAACTTCCTGACCGAGTTCAAGGTACACTTTGACGGATTAAGCTTCAACCGAATTTCCTCACCTCAAGAATAATTTTCTCAAGACCTGCACATGCTCTTCTTCAGTTCGGGATTTGGCGATCATATCGTCGACGTAAACCTCAATTTCCCTGTGCATCATGTCATGGAATAAGGTTACCATGGCTCTCTGATATGTCGCGCCTGCATTCTTTAGCCCAAATGGCATCACCTTGTAGCAAAACGTTCCCCACATGGTTATAAACGTTGTCTTGTCCATGTCCTCAGGATGCATTTTTATTTGGTTGTACCCCGAGAAACCATCCATGAAGGAGAACAACGAATATCCTGCTGTATTGTCTACTAAAGTATCAATGTGAGGCAGCGAAAAATTGTCCTTCGGGCTGGCCTTGTTCAAGTCTCTGTAGTCCACGCACATTCATACCTTCCCGTCTTTCTTGGGGACAGGGACAACGTTAGCCACCCAATCCGAGTACTTGACCACTTGTAAGAACCCGGCATTAAATTGTTTCTCGACTTCTTCTTTTATCTTTAACAAGACGTCTGGTCGCATTCTTCTGAGCTTCTGTTGGACTGGCTTACATTCTTCTCTTATGGGTAGTCGGTATACTGCAATATTAATACTTAGTCCGGGCATATCTTGGTACGACCATGCGAACACATCCTTGAATTCATGGAGTAGTTTGACGAGGTTCCGCCTGGTTTCTGCAGTAATACAAGCTCCAATTTTCACCTCTTGCCCCTCTCCTAGGTTCACCGTCTCTACCGACTCTTTATGGGGAAGGATCTGTTTTTCTTCTTGCTCTACCATTCTCAACAAATCTGGGGGCAAGTCACATTCATGTCATTTCCAAAGTCCCGAGATTCCTCTCAACACATGTCTTGCTCAAAGCGCACCTCTGAATCAGAGTATCATTACTCATATCATTGATGTCTAGAGACCTGTAATGGGTATCAAGGGTGTATAAAGAACAAATGAATTTGAGGACAATTATTCACATGATATGAATGAGAACAAAGAATAAATGGTAAAATGTAAAATAAGAGGATATTTAGTAGAATTGAAGATGCATTTCATTAAAACAAAATGTCCAGAACATGAGCCTATTTCACAAAGGAAATCTCATTGTTTCTAGGCTTAAAACAACAAGAGTGTTTCAATATTACTCAGATAATCTCTAAACACTACAGAAATTCCTCTGCAATTCAATTGTCTAACGTGCTTCCTGTGTTCATATGGGCGGATGCCCGATGATTTCTTCGATCAGTCTCCTCATCTTGTATGGCATTAATGTGAGGACATTCCCCTCTAGGAGATTCTCTTCCTGATAAATCATTCCTCCCGATACGAAGGTGCGAGATATGTGGGGAATGTCGCCTGTTCCCACTTAGCGCCTTCTCCATTCACCGGCCTTTCTCCTTTCTTGTTTCTTTTCCATCTCCTTCTTCATCTATTTAGCATCCGTTTGAAACCTAAACCAAAGCGATCCCTTTTTCTTTCAAAGATCGGGCTTGACTTTCCTTGAGATATTTACCCAATCCTTTTCCGGTAGGGCCCTTTTCCCATCTGTCATTTGCGGTCCCATCCTGGTAGTCTTGGATAGTTTAGGCGTCGGATTTTATTTCCTTACGAAATGAAAGTCGATTCACAAATTCTAACGATCGAAAGGAACATTCAATGGTTTCTCATTCGCTTCTAGGTATGGCGCTCATTGGTAAATTGCTATGATATCTTCTTCAAACGTTTATAGTTACCACCGATTTTTCGTTACCAATTTCAATTTCTCAGTGCAAAGGATTTAAGGTACATTTCCGAATGAATCCAGGCCTCCCTAGTAAGCGATTATAAGAAGGTTTGATATCCATGACCGTAAAGTCTACCTCATATGTATTCGCCCGATCAATAATGGTATGTCTATTCTCCCCATCACTCTTCTTTGGTCTGTCGTTAATGCTCTCACTATGTTTTGGGTGATTTCATATGAGAACTATCTATCGGCAACCTCTTGAGCGTGGCTAGTGGTAAGACATTTAATGCTGACCCATTATCTATTAGCACACTTGGCAAGTTGTACCCCTTACAACGGGTGGTTATGTGCAAGGCCTTCGTCGATCCCATGCCTCCGAGGATTTCGTCATCATCAAGTAGATGAAATTATCGGCGCTTATGTTACTAACCGACGATCCAACTTGTTGACGGATATAACTTTAGTAACATAGGTCTCACTTAGCACTTTCATTAATGCTTCGCGGTGCACTTTTGAGCTTAAGTAGCGCCAACACGTAGATACTGGGCTAGTTGTCCATGCGCTTGTTCCACTACATCAGATTCATTGTGTTTCAAGAATTTTAGGAATTCTTTAGCCTCCTCCTCTTTACGGATTCATTGATAACGGCTTTGGGTTCTTTTTCCCGCCTAATCGACACGATCTTGATTTGCGTTTCCATTCTCTTATTTTCGTGGTCATAACGCTTCCCACTACGCGTATAGGAACCTTCGTTCTTGACTTCCTCCGAAGTACTAGCGGAACCTTGCGCTCTTGGTATTGTCACATTGCAGTTATAATTCCAAGGCACCCTTTTGCTATCTTTGTAAGGAAAAGAAGCAGGTTTCTGAATTGTGATTTTTGGTCTTCCCCGTGCTTCAACCTCGGTGTTCCGCGAAATAATGATTCTCGGGTAATTAACTCCGGGTTTTGTCGAATTTTCTTCAGTCGTGCATATTGCCTCTTCCTCTTCTCCTTCTTCATAAAACTCTAATTTTTGTTGTCCATGAGGCTTTGCACCAAAATTTTGAACTCTCGGACATTCTTGGATCTCATGCCCCTCGCCCTATGGAATTTGCAGCAATTCTTCATATGTCTTTCGCTTCCGTGGAATCGACTCTATCAATCCTCTTTTGCCATTTCCTTCCGGACTATCTCGCAATGGGGTCTTCACTTGGTGACATCTCTTGATCTTTCTCACAATCTCCTCACCGATCGCGTTCACCCCTTTATCCTCGCGATTGGGCAATGGGTTCCCTTTCTTACCAAGTCATCAAGCACTATAACACCCATTTTGATTAGCCTCTCAACTACCTTTTGAAGGCGAGGCAATTTTCATCGAATGCCCTCTATCCCAAGATGGTAGTCGCAGTCATGCGTTTGAGTCGTACCACTTAGGGTATGGGGTGCAATGGTCAGAATAAAACGGGACACGATGTGCTCATTGAATAAAATTTGGTATAGCTCTTTGTATGTGATTGGAATTGGCGTAAATTGGATTCTTTCAAGATTTGGCCTTGTGTTGGACTCCGCCTAAAAGGGCTCGATGATCGGGGTCACATCCTTGGTCGGCTCACAAAGTGATAGGCTTTGAATAACTTTTACCTATGTTGTTTATATCATTCTCCTCTTCTTGGCCGTCTTTCTAGTACTTTCTCCAAATTCTATTTTACCGCTTCTCGACCCGCATTCTCAATCATTTCCCGACAAAGACAATATCGAAAAACTTTTCGTGGCACTTCCGAGCATGTGATTAATGAAGGGTGCTTTCAACGTATTGACAAACAAAGATGGTTGTCTCTTTTCTAGAAACGGTATCGAACTTGTGTGGCTACTTCCTCCACCGTTGGGCATATTGTCAAACTTTCATTTGGCTTTTTCTCCATATTTTGGAGCGTAATTCGATCAGGAGCTATATCGACTACGTGCCCGTATTATTTTAGAAATGCCTGTGCTAGGTCCCTCCACGACTTGATCTGAGTACGGCTGAGCTGATTGTACCATTTGGCCGCACCAAACTATCCTGAAAATAATGAATGAGTAGTTGATCGTTGTTAACATATCCCACCATCCGTCGACAGAACATCGTGATGTGCGTTTCGGGGCAACTGGTCCCATTGTATTTTTCAAAATCTGGGGTTTTGAACTTTGGCGGAAGCACGAGGTCTGGGACTAGGCTCAAATCTTTAGCGTCTCACCCGTGAGCGATGGTCGTAGCTTCTATTTCCTTAAACTTTTCTTCTAACCATTTGCAACGATCCTCGAGTTGTCAGGTAGGTTCGACTTCACCTTATCCATTTCACCATTTCATCAAAGTCGGGACTATAGGGTTAGTCGGACCTTCTCCGGATTAGTGCTCGAACCAAGAGGGAAGTGTCTTTGGCATTGCGGTCTCATCCTGGCATTGTGGCCTGATAACAAAAGGCGCCCTTTGGGGACATATTTCTGGTGGTGCTTGGGTATTTGGCGGAGTGAATCCTGAGGATGGCGTGGTCGCCATTATTCCTCGAGCTAACAATGACGCCTCTTTCCTCGCTCGTTGGCCAATAGTTGAGCCGGTGGCTTATCATGTTGTTTTGGGACTCTTGCATTCGCTCCATCATATCTTGTTGCATCTTGGCTAATCGTTCTTGCATCCGTTTTGTAATTCCTTTGTACTTGCTCTAGTCTTTCAATCCTTTGATCCATGATTTTATTTTTTCCTCACAGATTGTAGCGGTGTTCCGTGGTAATCGCTATAATTTAAGGTTCTTTTGTAAGTTTTAATGCACATGATGCAATGTAATGCTAATGCATGTAATGTATGCAAAAAAAAAGGCGTTAATTTCGATTCAATTTCCATTAGATTAACTTTTCTAGAAAACAAATTTCTTTACATAGAATAGATTACATATAAGGCCTCGCCTAATACTTAAGGCCTTGACTTCTTCAAGAAGCTTAGCTAACTCTTGTCCTTGCTCGACTTTGATTCATAAAACAAACTTAGTACATCACTTTGACTCCTAAGGGTTGCAAATGCTCGCGACCTCTCGACTTGAGCCACGGCTTCCCCCATGATGTAATCCCGATCTCTGACTTGATTCTGGGAGTGATGAAGTTGTTGCTTCCAACGCTCCTCATTGACTTCGAGAAGCTCCACCCGTAGCTCACACCCATGTAAAGCAGACTCTAGCTCTTCGATTCTCCTTTTTATTTCTTCAATTTTACCCAGGCTAGCCTTTAATTCAATTGCAGAGTTGCGGCTACGGTACTGATACAAAGATCTTTCCAATTCTGCCACCCGAACCTTTAATTCTTCTTTCTCGCTTTGGGTTTCTACCAAACTTCTTTTCAGGGTATCTTCTCGACCTTGGGTATCTCGGAGTTCCCTTTCCCACCGACTGGCTCTATGTCTTTCCTCTTTCAATTCTTGACGCCATTGTTCGACGTTTTCCTAATCCACCATTTTCATTGACCTTCGCAGCTTTTTGTAGTCCGTTTTCAAACTGTCCAAATCTTCCTCGGCCTTATTTTTCCCTTTCTTTAGCTTTTCGGCCTCCAGCTTCTGAATGTCAACGTCCAATCCTAGCTGCATTTTTTCTTCTTCTAACCGTTCTATCCTTTTTCCTAATTCCGCATTCCTTTTCTCAAAATCTTGTTTGATGATTTCGAGCTCTGATGGGATTACCTGTAGGTGTTCCTCCATTGATCGAGCGTCTTCCTGGCCTGGTATAGAAATGTTGTCGTTGATTCTCCGGCTCCTCCATCGGTCGTATTCGGGAGTTATCATCGGGTTTGTGGCAAACCTTTTCATTCTATGAGTTTGACTCCAAGCGCTTGCTATTTCACGAACTCTTTTCTTACAATTATCCCTTTGTATTCAAATTCACACCGAATTAGACCTTGTGTTCATGGGTATAAACCGCCTCGATCAGACTGTCTCAACACAAGGAGAGGAGCATATCCGACGGCTCCCCACACTCCCAACAGAGGAACCGGTCAAAATCTCCACATCGATATAGTATCTCATCGTGGATCATCAAAGGAGCTTTCCATTCCACGCCTTCCTCTTGCGTGTTTTGCGTAATTGTCATCCATTTTTCTTCAGTAAGATCGTCTCGCCTTGGTGTGGCGGCTAATTCCTTTAACGGGAATAGTCCTCAAGAAGATCCGCCCCGGTGCCTTTTCTGCTTTCTAAAATGGTGTTGAACCATACTAACAAGAGTCATGCGCAACCGGTGAATCTTCCTTCGCCGCTTTTCAAAGACGCGCTTAGAGACACGAAAGTTTTCGGCGAATGCGGGAACGGGTGTGACTCTTCTATCCAACCTGTCGAACAGATCTGAGACTGCCTCATCTACATGCCCTAGAGCTTTAGGGAAAATAATCAATCCATAAATGCTCAAGGCAAAGATGTCAACCCTTTTCTTCACATCCGGGTGTGCTATAATCAAGTCTCTCAAATTTCTCCAGGGGATACACTTACAATCTCCTTTTTGCTTTATCCGTGCTGCAACCCACTGCTCACTCATTCCCGTAATATTCATCAGCTTTTTTAAGAAGGTGGGAACGTTAACAGGTCTTGTATAAACTTTATCGGCTTGAATTTTTGGGCAACGAAGTAGAGCTGTGTATTCTTCTATAGTAGGCACTAGATCCACTTTTCCGAAGGTAAAACAGCTATAAGCGGGATTCCAAAATTGGGCTATAGCTCGAAATAGGTGCCGGTCTACTCGGATGTCGAAGATATGGCGATCTCCGTAATGTGAGAGAATAATTGCTTGATCTCATGATCCCACTGACCCCATATCTCTTTCATCTCTTGCAGATTATTTTGAGTGACACTGATACGCGTGAAGTCCCATAATTCTGACACGTACCCTTCTGTGAGACTATTACCCTTTTCTTGTCGCACGCCCTCTACCATATTCGGACGGACGCATTGTCTTCCACTCTATCAAGAAACCCCTTTCCATGAAAAAGCTATCTATTTGGGCAATTGAATCGTGAATCAACACCTTTTGATGAAGATGCCATGCAAAATGAAAATGAAGCAAGTTAATATTTCATACATAGTAAGCAAAGAATAAAAAATACTTAAGTCGGTAACCACTAGGGTTTGGGCGGCTCTACCTAGGGTGGATTCTTAGGGCTTACTATATGAGGTTCGATTCTAAAGTAAGGGTACTGAACTAGCGATTCCTCGATCCTCACCCATTATAGGCTCATATAGACCGAAGTTAGGTTGGGAATACATTTCCTATGGCTGCACTGAGATGAAAATCTCACGAAGACATAGGTACGGATGTATCCCAAAGCGATTCACTATCTTACACTGAGGTGAAAACCTCACGAAAGAGTAGTTTCTCACTCCCACCTAAAGGTGTGACCACGACGGTCATGCAATGCAATGCCAGAAAAGAAACAACATGTAGTAAAAGAGATCATAATTTTCAAATTGCACTTTCAAACTTCCGACAAAAGACAAAAATAATCAATTTATGGCTTGACTTTTCAAAAAGTGTCCCCAGTGGAGTCGCCAAGTCGTCAGAACCATTTTTTTTGTAAAACGACAAAAAGGAGGATTCGACTTTGGGTTTTGAAAACATAAAAAAGGGGAGCCGCCACCAATCCTTTTGATAAGGTGTGATCGGTCACCTCATAAAACTGTTGTTTTAATAAATAGTTTGATTTATCAAAACAACGATTTTGGTCTTACGAAATCCAGAAAATGAGTTCGGAAGTCGGTTACGTACGAGGAAGGGTTAGCACCCTCGATACGCCCAAAATTGGTACCAACATGATTAATTAGTGTCTTGATGTCGGAAGTTTGAAAAGGTTTTAAAATACGGATCCTTTTAAAAGATATTAGGATATTCGAGATCTCTTTGTTTCGAGAGGGTACAAACATCACATCCAGCACGTTAGGACATGATATTTCTAACCTTCGTAATCAAAGTTATCTCATGATTTTACGAAGTTTATCAAAAGGGTGTTTAGTGATTTAGCCAAGCGAAAAATCGCAACCCAGCACGTTAGGGCACTATTCCCCGAATTCCTAAATACAAAACATTGCCTTTATTTTTAAAAACCTTTAAATGAAAGGTAGCAACTTTGCAAAATACCTCAGATCGGGTCAAATCGAGAGAAGGTTCGAGTCAAAACTTGAGATTTTTTGATTCGAAAAGATATAAACATCACATCCGATTCGTTAGACGCAATGTTTTAATCTCTCGTAATCAAAGTCGCCTCGTGATTTGCAAAACTTGAAAAAGGGATGCTAAGTAATTTAGTTAGACGAAAAATCGCAACCCAAAGACGTTAGGGCACTATTTTCCTAATTCTAAACACGAATCATCACCTTTATTTTAAAACCTTAAAATGAAATATGATGATTTTAAAATTACATTTTATGTAGTATCGGTATAAAATTAGGAGAGGTAAACGAGATATAAATAGAGTGAATGTAGGAGTACAAATAATAATATTATGGCAATGATACAATATAATGATAATACTATATTGATATGAATAATACATAGATCATATTAGTGGCAACGGAATAATAAAATTAGTGGTAAAATTAAATAATAAAAAGGTAAGATAATGGTAATAATACAAAATGAATAATAGTAAAATATATTATATATATATACATATATATATGTATAATAGTAGTATAAAAGAATGGTAAAAGTAATATATTTAATAACGATAATAATAATATAATATATATGTACGTATATGAGTGACAAAATTTATATGATGTAACCTTGATAACATACTAAACAATTTAATATGTAAGACTTGGCTTTAGGATGATAAAATAATATATAATGTAATATAATATAATATGATGCAATGTATGTAATATAATATAGCATAATATAGTATATAGTATAATAATAACAATGATAATAAGGTGATAATAATAATAATAATAATAATGGTAATAATAATAATAATAATAATAATAATAATAATAATAATAATAAAAAATAATAAGCAATGAATAATATAGTGGTAATAAAATATTAAATAATGGCCAAAAAGCCAAAATCGTGAATTAATTAAAAGAGGGGATCAAATTGGATTAAAAAATGAGATTTTGGGGGTTAATTTGGAATAAAATAGAAGGGAAGGGTATATTTGAAACGCGCGTGAAAAAGAGGGGACCAAAGGGGAAATTTTCCCAAAACTTAAAACGCAAAGATTTAAATGGGGACCGGATCGCAAACCGCGAAAAATCATTGGGCCAATGTTGCAATAAATTAAAAGTTTGATTTAAAAACTAAAAATGCGGAAGGGCGAACATGCAATTAACCCATCGATTAAAAACGCGGATCCTCCCTGGCGGGTCGGGTCAACGCTGGTTATAGGCTAAACGACGTCGTTTTGGGGCTTAAGGACGCCTACCAAAAAAGGCTGCTTCGATTGGCTATATAAGGCCAATTTTGTGAAAAACTTCATTTTTTTCTTTGCTCCAAAAAAACTAAAGTTTACTTTTTTTCTCTCTGCAGGGATCGCCTCGGTGAGGTTTCGGTCGATAGCCGCCGTGTTGGCTGACGTTACGGCCACCACCCACTATGGTTTAATTTCAAAAAGGTCAAGTTTTTTTTTTTTTTTTGTATGTTTATTTATTTACTGCTTTTTATGTTTTATATTTTGCATATGTATAAAAAGACAGAAAACCAGATCCAACATGAGAAACAAAACAAAATAAGAAATACCTTGCTCCTGACTTTGGTTTTTGGTGTTTTGATTCTCTGATTTTCGCCTCTCTTTGGTGTTCTGATTGCTATTTTTTAGTATTTTTACTTATGTTTCTTCGGTTGTAATGCATTTCTCCTTTGATGAAAATTCCTCTGTCTTTTTTGTATTAATGATTTGAAGATAAAAACAGATCTAAAAAAAAAAGGGAACCGAACCCTTTTATAGCTTCCCATTGGCTTTTTATAGCCATTCTTTTACATTTTCTTTTTACATTTTCTCGCCTAATCCCGCTTAATGCTTGCAGTGCTCGGTGGAGTTGGTGTTGCAGATGGCGGTGGGCATGGCTGTCTTTGCAGTGGTCGTGGGCAAGTGGCGGTAGAAGTGAGTCGAACAAGTGGCCCCTAAAGGCGCACCTAGGTTTCTTATTATTTTTTTTTTTTTTAGGGTTAATTAGGGATGGGTTAAGTTATTGGGTTTTAAAAATGGGCTTGGGTTTTGATGAATTAGGTTTGGGTTTTTGGGTCCCGTTGTAAAAAGGTGGGCCGGGCAAATGGGCTTCTACAGAGGTATAGTAAAATATTAAAATAATAAATATTTTTATAAAAAGACACATATTAATTTTTAAGACCACTTGTAAAATAATAAAAAATATTCTATCAATATATCAAATGCTTACTTCTTGAATATATTCTCAGTAACAACCACATTTAACCACACCATATTTTTTCTTCTTCTTTTCTAAAGTGCAAACATATATAAAATAATTTAAAATCTTTAAAAAATTTTCAATTTTAAAAATAATTTTTATACAATGCTTAAAATTACCAGATAAATATATTTTAATATGCTCGAATCTACATTCTCTTACTCGAGTAACAATATCGACACAAACTAAACTAAGACTCAATTAAAAAAACTATTAAATATTTAAGTAAAATTAATTAATATATTATTCACTTAGCCGATCATAATAAAAGATTATAAACTTAATAATTATAATTATAATAATAAGCCTTAATACTCAATTTGACTTCCAAACTATTTCACTTTCTTTACGTTGATATCTAATTTTTTCCCCTTAAGTACTTAAATTATTATTCTGTTAAACGGTACACTCTTTTTTTTTTTTTCTTTTTTGGTAATGATGTTAAGATAAACTGATTTTTTGAAACCCATTTATTTAAAAAGTGATATGCCAATAAATATACACATCAACATCGAAGTTCGCACCTAAATGGAAATAGCTTAATTATTTTGTGGAAATTTAGAAATTGTAATTAAAGAAAAAAAAAGTATTCAATTCATGGAGGGAAAACTTTTAGCCTAGTTGTTGAGTAATATTTTTTTTCGTGTGTTATTGATAGGAATGTTTGGGTATTTATACATGTTATTACAAGTGCTATTACAGTTTATGATAGGATCCCACTATTTTGTCTTGACCCCGCTGCTTCTAATGCTAATATTATCTGTCCCTATTATTGACATTCTCTTTGAACTCCAAGTTTGTTGGGCACGTGTCTACAGAGCACGCGATCCTTTCTGTTCCTAGTACTGACATTCTAGGTGGGCTTCGTACATGTTGGACGCCTGTCAGGTGGCCTGCGGAGCATGCAGCCCTTTCTGCGAGCTCCCTGGGTGTATGCGAGCTGAGATGCTGGCCTTGCGTTGCGAGCTGGGTCCTTGACTTTGTCTTGCAAGCTGGGTCCACGAACTCGCCTTGTTGTTCTCTTTATGACCCGCTTTGCACTCAATCTTCTGGTAGGACCTATCCAGGTCACGGGTTGCAGAACTAGATCCGTAGTAGGGCTCGATTCGGTGATATCTGATGTATAACAATCTACTCCCCCTTAGTGGGCCTAAGAAGTACTATAAAGTGGCGTGTCTTAGGTCCATTATGTCGAATCTTAATGCAGCTTGCTCGGTACGCTTATGAGCTGTGATGCATAACTATCATTCTGCAGCGTGCGCGAGTGGGTTTTGAGTGTGCGTATTTGACCGTTGAAAGTTGAACTGTTCCTATCTACTCGGATCTAGATCGTTGATTTTCCTCAGTTATACGAATCATCAAAGAGCGGGAAGATAAATCATTCTTTAAAAGGAGGAGCCTTTGGAACCCTAAATCTTTCACATTTAGCATTTTTTACAATCGAAACAAAGGTAATTTAAAAAATTCTGCTATTTAAAATTTTGTTTTCTTCTTTTACTCGAGTTATTGTGAAGATGAGCGGAATTGGTAATAGGATAGTCTCAGCCCGTCCACTGCAAGAGCGACTGTCTCTGGTTCTGGTGACAGTCAAGCTTTATCCCTGCACTACTAAGTAGGAGGAACTGCAATGGGTTCTGACCGTTCAGGGAATAAAACTTCCTAATTTCACGTACAAGTTCTCCATCCAAGGTCGCATTGGCTATGCGAATTCACGAAAGATAGCTTCCTTCTTCTGATTCATGTGCTTGAGGCTGGGTTCCACTTACCATTGCACCATTTCTTCTCCAGTCTGCTCAAAGACTACAACATTGCACCTGGCCAATTCTCGGGCTTTTCTTGGTGGGTTCCCATAACTTATTTCACCGACTGCTCTCGGCGTGGTGAGGTTTCCTTACTAGCTATTTTTTAGCATCTATACCAATTGAAGGGCCATAATCAGGAGAACTTGTCGGGGTTCTATTACTTCTCTTATCACAATAAGGTGAAGATAATTATTGTGAATCAATGTTCCAACCTTCGTTTGAGCTGGGAGAAGTGTGTTCGAGTTTGCAGTATATTTGGTGAGGAATTTGGTTCCCAATAAGGTAGTTTTTACCGAGCTAGGACCTGTGTTCATTCCAATGAACTCTCCCCACAGACGAAGCTGTGGCCCAATTTTGAATGCTTCATACTAGGCTTCTATTAGTTTTGGAGGATCTTATCACGGCGATGAATGTTTTTCATTATTGCTTGGAGGGTTACAACCCCGACGGGTAGAGGCTTAGTGATAATGTGGAGCTCACCTAGTCTTTTGGTGCACTGCCTAAGAACTATATGTGGTCTCATAACTATTTTGAAGAGCTAGGCCTAATATTGCAGGGTGCCATAGAGAAACCAGTGAACTTCTTCTATCGCTTTTGTGAGATGAAGTTGCGCCTATTTGCTCTCGCCGAGTATTTGCAATGGGAAGGTGGTCAGTAGAATGTAAATATGTTAACTGCTTCCATTGATCATAAGGTTGTTACTAATGTAGGGATTAATCACAATTCTGGGGATAGTTTAAGTGAGATTGATAGTATCTCCCGCGAGATCAACAAGGCCATGGATATTGATTCTCTGATAAGTGATGCTCACAAGAGGCGTAAGACTACTACTGGGGCTATGCGCATCAGTTCTGTGAGTGAAAAGGAGGAGAATAGTGAGCAATTAGAGCGACATAGTAGGGAAAGGGCAGACCTTGTTGGTTCTATTGCTACAGAAGTTGAAGCTTCGAATTCTCCAAGATCTCTAATGGCAACCTTGCTATATGTTCCCCTTGTCAGCTTGCCGTTGCTATTGATGAGGATACTCTCCCACTGCCCCTCATGTCTCTCATTTTGTGCCTGTTTTTAGAGAAGCTTCGGTTGGAAGTTATGGGGGTTCATTTTCATGGCACAAAGATTTGAGTGTGCAGGAGTACCCTTATAATCATGATGATATGACCCTCGGATGGCAAGCTTTTGTGCTAGAGGTTGCGAGGCTAAGAAACACACGAATACCCCCAGCATCGAGCTGTCCTCATCTATGAGATTCTTGGTTTCTGAGGCTAATATGATTGGGTTGAGATATGAAGAGGCCCGTCAGAGTGAGCTTATAGAGTCTCAGGTAGAGTTGAAAACAGTTCGCAAGCTGTATCATAAGATGAATGAGGAAAATGAGGTTATTAGTAAACACAATGAGCATCTTATAGAGTGCCTAGTTGTCGCTGAGATTAAGATAGAGGGGCTAGCCTATGAGGTGTCTCCTTAAAGGTAGAGTAATGAGGCTGTGCAAGTTGAGGTAAAAAGGGTCACTAAGGAGCACACAGCCACTCTTGAGAAAATCATTAGGGAGTGCTAGGACCAAGAGGAGGCTAATGTGTAGGAGTGGTCTGAGGCCCTGGAAAAGTTCAAAGGAAAAACACTGAGAATGTATTGAATTCTATTTTAAAGTTAAAAATGAACATACTGCTACATGCTCAAGTTGTTGGTGGCACCTTTGATGCTCTCCAAGTGGATTTTGACGCTCTCGACGAGGTATACATGAATGAATTTGGTTTCGACTTACTTTTTCCTTCTGGTGATGCACAAGACTCATTTGTGTCTACTTGGAAGAACTCTTTAGACTTCTATTTGGAGGAGGACCCAGCGGAGGATAATGCCGTGACCTCTCCTACTGTAGATGATGACATGGCTTCTCCTGTACGTGATGGCAACATAGGCCAAGGCACTGATGGAAAGGATGGAAATAATGTATCATAGTTGTCTTGTACTTGTTCTTTTTATGAAATGAAAATTTGTGTTAGAAGAAATCATCTTTTTGATAGTTATTGTCATCGTGTCTTTTGCTAGCTTATCGCATTTGTCGCATAGTTATAAAACTTTAAGTAAAAACCTTCAAAAATCATCAGCTGCAAGCTGTTTAAGACTTAATGAGATTGTTAGCTGGGAATATTAATCCATGAGAAGCTTTATACTTAGGAAAGATTTGAAAGATAATCAAATAGAGATGTGAATCTGCGAGCTATTTTATACTTGAGAAAATTTTGAAAGATAACATGGCTGAGAGTTTTCAACTCTCGCAAATTAGGTTGGAAGCTTCGATTTTTATCTTGAGAGCCCTAATATGATATTTGGGAGCTTTGTTCTCGCTAACTGTGTTGGAGGTTGCAATTTTTCACCTGCAAGCCCTAGTATGATAGCTAGGAGCTTTGCTTTCGCTAATTGTGTTGGAGGTTGTGGCTCTTCGCTTGCAAACCTTAATATGATAGATAGGAGATTTGTTTTCGCTAACTATGTTGGAGGCTGTGGCTCTTCGCCTACAAGCCTTACTATGACAGCTAGGAGCTTTGCTCTCGATAATTGTGTTGGAGGCTGTAGCTTTTCACCTACGAGCCTTAATATGATAGCTAGGAACTTTGCTCTTGCTAACTGTGTTGAAGGCTGTGGCTCTTCATCTGTGAGGTTTAATATGACATAAGTGTTGTCAGTGAAAGATTTTTCATTCATAGGGTAAGAATTTACACATAATACTTTTTGAGATGTCGGGCATTCCAAGTTTGCAGTACAACCGTGCCTTCCATTCTTGCTAGCTTATATGCTCCGTAACATATTTTTTCTATAACTTTGTATGGCCCTTCCCAATTTGGAGCTATCTTTCATTGCGAAGCAGGTAGACTAGCTTTGGTATTCCTTAAGACAAGATCGTCGACTTGGAACTGTTTGTTTTTTTTACCTTGGAATTGTAGTTGCAAGCTACTTACTGGGTACGTGCTACGTTCCTAATTTCACCTGTCTCTTTGAGTTCGTCAATTAAGTCAAGGTTGAGCATAATGGCATCCTGATTAGTTTCCTCGTTGAAGTGCTGTGTTCTGTGAGATCTCAAACCAATCTCTACAAGGATTAAGGCTTTTGGACCATAGACAAGTGAAAAACTATTTCCCCTATTACGATATGGGGTGTAGTTCACAAGGCCTATAAAATTCTAGGCAGTTTCCCAACCAAGCGCCCTTAGCCTCGCCAAATTTTTTCTTGTTAATTGTTTCCACTTGCCCATTAGTTTGTGGTGCTTTCACTGAGCTTTGAGCTTGAGCTATCTGGAGGTTAGGGCAGAAATTTTTGAACTTTTCCTGGAACTGTGTGTCATTGTCCGTAGTAATCATGTGAGGTATCTCAAATCTGTAGATAACTGATTTCCACAGTAAGGATTCCATTTGTTTATCTATGATAGTTGCCAAAGCTTCAACTTCGACCAATTTGGTGAAGTAGTCCACAACCACTACTATAAACTTCTTCTGTGCCGTGGCTATGAGAAACGGTCCAAGGATATAGACCCCCAAGTCGTGAATGGCCAATGGCCTAACATGACTTGAAGAGGCTTCGCTGGTTGTTGCTAGATCTTGACGTTTCTTTGGTAAGAATCGCACATGTGAACCAGCTGGTGGGCATCTTTCTAGATTATAGGCTAGTAACCTTTGTCTAAAGAATTTTTTGCATGAGCAGTCTACCCCCTAAGTGATCACCGCAAATTCCTTCGTGGATTTCTCATATAAAATATCCAGCCTCAGGTGGTGATAAGCATCATAACAGTAGATGCCAAAACCCCTTTTCTATATAGTACACCCTCCAAAAGGGTATATCTACCAAATATGAGATAAAACACATCGTCTCAATTCATTATGTAATGAGTTTGCAATATTCAAGTATACGATTCATGTATTGGAAATTTTACAAGTATTCGTAATTTGTAATGATGGCATACCTTATGCTTTGTGTTGTAGTTTTACGAGCTCTTTTTTTTTCTTTATTGTCTGGTTCGCATTGGAGGATGCGAATTATAGGCATCATCCAGGTTTCCTCCTGATTCATGTATAGCACTTGCGATGTGTCATAGCTCAGGATCTCTCTATGCTCAAGTAGGATTTTCCCTCTTTGTTCGATGATAATCGAGGATACCAATTTGGACAAACCATTGGCATATGTGTTGTCACTTCTCGGGAGCTACTTAATTTGGGCTTTGTCGAACCTTGCAAGTAGTTATTCTGCCATCGTATGATATTTTTTTAGCACCGCTTCTTTCACATTGTTTTCGCCATTCATTTGTTTTGCCACCAACTACAAATCTGTGTGTACAATTAGGTCCTTTGCTCCTAGATGGCGTGCTAATTGTAGTCTCAATACCAAGGCTTTATATTCGATGATGTTGTTGGATGTTTAGAACCCAAATGACAATTTGTACTACCATTCGTTGCCACTAGGGTCGATTATGAGTGTATTTGCTCTCGATCCTGTTTTGGCTGTGGAACCATTAACATAAACTAGCCAACTTTTTGAGTTATCAATTGCATGTACACTTTCGGGAGATGGGTTAACTACTAAACGTCATACAACAAGCGAAAAGTAATTTTAGTGTAAAATACAGAACACATGGTGGTTCATCATATAACATATGGAATTGTTAGCATGCTATGCCTCATCATAAAATATAATTAATCAAATTTGTTAACTTCCATCAATGTTCATACAACATACAATTTTATAGGATAATTATTATTCAACATTTCAAGTTGTAGCCCACATTACCTGATATGTCCTCAGTTCTTTCAAAGGAACACTCTAATATGATGTCGACTAGCATCTGTCCTTTTATTTTCGTTCGCGGGCCGAAGTCTATTCTGTATTCAGCAAGTTCAATACTCCATTTTGTTACTCTTCCTGAAGTATCTGCCTTGGACATTACTTCTTTCATAGGCTGATTGGTAACCATAATGACTGGATGGGCTTAAAAGTACAGGCGTAATTTGTGAGATGCAATTATCAAAGTATAGATACATTTTTCTATTTCAGAGTACCTCAGTTTGCCATTTTGGAGTACCTTGCTAGTGTAGTATACCAAAAATTGGTAGATGCCCTCTAACTTAACTAACACTACTGCGATTGTTTCTTTTGAGGTAGCCAAATATAGGTAAAGGGTTTCTTCTACCCAAGGTGATTTTAAAAGTGGAGGGGAGGTACGGTACAGTTTGAAATCCTCGAAGGCCACCTAACATTCTTCAGTCTATGAGAAGGAGGTCTTTAGAGCTTTGAAGAAGGGGAGGCATTTGTCTGCCATCTTGGAAATAAATCTGTTGAACCCTACCACGCTGCCTATAAGGCGTTGTATATCCTTTTAAGGCATGGTTTGTTAAGGTTGGTGAAGTTAATACACATTATCTATTTTCCGTTCGCCTTCTTCACCATTACTACATTTGAAACCCAATCCGAGTATTCCACCTCTCTGATGAATCCTGTTGATAGCAACTTAGCTACTTCCTGCCTTACTACTTCCACTACTTGTGACGTGAACTTTCTTCGTTTCTGTTTTACCAGCTTCGCCTTTAGGACCTGGAATGTTTGCTACGGACCAGGCAAAAACATTTGAGTTCTTCCTTAAACATTGGATCCGTACATTATTTTCTTCTTCTTCCAAAGCTGATGAAATTTTGATGGTTTTTTCCTTGTTATCACAAAATAACTGCAGAGGCTCAGTATGTTTCGCAGCCTCGGGTTTTTTGCTTCGATGTTCATCTCTCATGTCCAAACTGTCTAAATTAAGAACTTGGCGAGCTAATTTAGCCCTCTGCGAATTTCGTCCTTTAGCTTCAAGCTCTCTCGCCTGCTTGACAGACAACATATAGCACTGCTTTACAGTTCGCTAATCAAATGGCAGGAATCCAACTTCGGTCTTTGTTGGGAACTTAATTTTCATATAGAACTTTGTGATCACCATCTTTGTCATCCTCATTATTGGTCTTCTGAAGATGGAGTTGTATGTGATTCTGATGTGACCTTAGCTCGGGAAGTTACTACCGAATCTATTGAGCTGCCACAAGGGCCTATAACTCGGTCACGAGCTAAGAAGTTTTGAGATGCATTAGCAAGCTATGTGGATCGAGCTTGGGGAGAGCAAGTAGTTGAATTCAATAGTCGTGCTTGGACCAACCCAATAAGCGTCACTTGCAATTTATTGCAAGTTGAGTTTTTTTTAATTATACTCATTTTAGATTAATAAATGAGTTGTTAGACTTTATTCAACTCATCTTAGTTTAAATAATTGAGTTATTGTTGAACTTTATTTAATTATGCTTCTCTTAATTAATCTAGTTGCTGGAATAATTTATTGATGCATAAGTTTTAAGTTTATTTATTTAAGTTGAGTGTTTAATGTGTTTTGTGTTTAATATGAGTTTAAATGTGATTAATGTGTTTGTTTTAATGTGTTTGATTGCAGGTGTAGGGCTGTTACAAATTGATTAAAATGACTTTTCAAGTAGAAATCAATTACATACAAAGGGGGCATTATACATCATTAAAAGGAGCTGTTATATCAATTAAAAAGGAGAGCATTGCACTTCCTTAAAATTGGCAGCAACCTTTTCTTGTTCCATAATCGATTGTTGTTTAAATGGTCACTCAATGAGCTTAAATTCCATTAAAAGCTGTTGGTGTCCATTCGGCTGGCTAAGGGAGACTTCAAAAGTTTTCTTAAACACCTTGGATGCTCAAGTATGAAACCTAAAGAATTCAAGTGAATTGAATCAGCTGAATTAAAGAATTAAATCATATTGAAGGAAGGAGTTACTTAGGCCCAAAATTTCAAAAGTTTGTAAACTTTATTTCAGCTCATTATTAGTTCATTAAGCTGAACAAAAGTGACCATTTGGTTAGGCCTTTCATAGCATTATAAATAGTTGTATTCAGCCTATTGTAGGGGACTTTTTGCTGAATTTATGCTAAATTTGAGATTTGTGAGTTATCCAATTCTCTTTATTCTTTTAGAACTAATCTGACTTATCAAGCATAGCTTGTGGCGTCTATCCTTTCTATTGTTTGCCGAACTTATCACTTTAGAGTGTGGCATTCGTATACCTTTGATTCCTATCACTAATTGATAGTGGGTTAAGGTTTATCCTTTACTGTTTTCCCTAAACTGTAAATCACCTAAGAACCATTTAAGATTCGGGTCAACAATCCAATATTGTTGGTTCTTTTTTGGCCTTATTCAAATTATCCATTATCTTTGTTTAACCATTTTGTTACCTTATTTTAAACCTATTTCTTTCATTCATCAGCCTTTTCTTTGTTTAAAACTTAGTTCATTTCAAAATGAATCATTTCTACGCAAATTCATTGCATCAAATGACTTGAATCATTCACCAAAATAAGTTTATAGCATTTGGTATCAGAGCTAGCAAATTTGGGGTAAGAATCGACGTTTTCGGCATTACAGTATTGTATTTCATTTGAAAAAAAAAGATTCGAATTTAAAAAAAAATTAGCCTCTATTCAAATTCAAGGAGAGGATATCAAGTTTTACAAGTAGAAAAAAAATAGTGAAAAAAAGAAGAGAAAATTGTTCAAGTTTCTTTTTCATTATCGAGTTTTCTAAAAATTCTGCTTGCTGTCCGGAAACACCCAATCAACAACCTACCATTCGACCACACTCAATCTTCTTCATTTCTTATTTCAAGCGTACCTTTGTCCTACAATATTCCCTACCAAACTCGAACATCAAACTTGCAAGCCGACCCACAACAACTGCTTTTTAAGTTTAAATAGTTCCTTAAGAACTTAGAGAGGAGGAGTTAGAGGAAAAAGGCAAGAGAGTAGTGAGTCTATTCGAGAGTATAAAAGCCAAGTGTGTGTGGTTTCGTTTTAAGTGGATCGTGAGGTTCTTGTTGTGGGTTCTTAGCAAAAAAAATGTCATGAAGCCCAGAAAGAAATCCAAATGTGGAAGGAGGGTTCCGCCCTGTAAGAAACATTGGAGGAGGTGTGCCAGATCTTACCCTTCAAGCACTTATGCGAGAGATAAAGCAACTATTTGATCGAAGATTGGTTATTTCGAGTCGAGACACGAGAATAACGTGAGGCAACTCTAGGAGGTGCAAGACGAGAGCGAGGACGTCCAATCCAAGATCCTTATGAAGCAAGTGAGCAAGAAAGTGATCATTCATCTGCCCAAAGTGTATGACAACGAGGCCACCAATGACATCGGGACCTTAGAGATCGTGACCGTCTAGATGACAACCTTAAGAATATCAAGATGACAATTCCACTATTCAAAGGTAAGAATGACCCGGGACCAGCTTGTAACGAGTCAAAGACGAAATGGTGAAAGACCCATCAATACCTGGGGAGAAATGAAATCAATCATGCGAAAAAGATTTATTCCATCGTACTACCATCGGGATCTTTATCAACGACTTCAAAACCTTACTCGAGGTAATAGAAGCGTTAAAGATTATTATAAAGAGGTGGAGATAGAGATGATTCGAGCTGATATCGAGGAGGACCGAGAGGTGACAATGGCCAAGTTCCTTGCGGGTTTAAACCGTGACATCGCCAACATAGTTGAACTTGTACCACCCCTATCCCGTGTCCAATCACCAGATTAGGGTTAAAGGTGTTACCAGATAGATCAAAAACATTTACAGAATTAATCGTTCAACCATTCATCAATATCATTCATAATGTCCTTTAAGTAGGTCATCGAGACCTTAAGCATGCTTATAAACTGAGTCGGGACTAAATCGAAACACATACGATATTTCATGAAAATTTAAAACTTTTCTAAAATACAGGGACACACGGTAGTGGGGTAGGTCAGTGCCTCACCCACTGCCATCGGACACTACCCGTATGTCCTCCCGTGGTGGTATAACGCCAAATTCAACATGGTCACCAAGCACGCCTGTGTGCTAAGGCCGTGTACAATAGTTCACATACTGCCATTTCCCACACGGCCACTAAACACACCCGTGTCGAGGCCGTGTACAATATAAGGCACATTCTGCCAATTTACCCACGGTCTAAGGCACGCCCGTGTGCCTCAACTGTGTGACATTATAGGCCATTTTACAAGGCGAATAAGCCATCCTCTTAGGGTCTTCCTACGAGCAATACATATATATACCTAAACATAATATGCATATATGGCAACCAAAACATATCAAATGATTCCCTTCATCCATACATTCAATACCAATTCCATTCATACCAATTTACAAACTAAATCCTATATCATTTCAAACATGTATCATCCATTTGCTTAACCAAAACTTAACCATTCCATATGCATCAAAACATACTAAATATATGCTTCATAACTCATTCATTCAAACATTTATCAACTCAAAAGCTTGCCAATACATATGGCCATGCTCACTTCATAAACATATACACCTATCTAGCCTATACATGCCATAATTAGCCATATACATTTTCAAAAGGGTACCAAAATAAGTTTTTATAGTGTGATGACGATCCTTGACAATCCCGAGCCTTCAGTAGCTTCGACGACCTATAAAACAAAGAAAACACACACGCACAATAAGCTTTCCGAAAGCTTAGTAAGTCATATACAAATAAACACATTGGCACATATATATATATATATCGATCACTTAGCAACTATCACATATATAACTTGGTTTATAAACTTTTGGCCACATTTACCACATTCAACATTTTAAGATTCACATTCTCATTCCAATCATACTCTTCTTCATATCAAAGTCATATAGGTACTTACCTTTTATACACACTTAATGTGCATTCAACGTACCTGAAACGAGTATTCACTCACTTATTGATCATAGCTCCGATATACCATTCGTATTATAGACTTTCCCGTTGAACCCTTAGGAACCTAGTAGGATACTCGTAAAGCTCGTAATAATAAAGACAATGCCAACGCCCTGCATTTAGGTCTTACATGCACTTGTATATCGATGCCATCGTCCCCATGTGGTCTTACACGCATGATTGTAACGATGCCAACGTTCCAGACGTGGTCTTACACGAGTCAATATGATGCCGATGTCCCAGACATGGTCTTACTCATAAAAAGTTCACATCGATGCCTACGTACCAGACGAGGTCTTTTACATTTACTTCATATCGATGCCTACGTCCCAGATGAGGTCTTACACGAAATTTCAAATCAACGCCAACATCCCGGACGTGGTCTTACATGATAAAATAGAATAGATACCTATGTCATGACATAGCTAATCCTATCTATTCCTAGGTTCGTATGGAACTTCACGGCTTTATCACTATATCGAACTTATTTCGGAATTCACGCACTTAGCATCTCATACTCATTCATTTTCATCGATAGACATATGAATACATATATTCAATTCAATACAGATAAGTTTATTTGCATAGTGACTTACCTCAGATTTGGTTTAACGAGACGAAAACGGCTACTCTGTTACTTTCGATTTCCCGATATCTAAATCCATTTTCCTCGGTTCTTGATCTAAACATATTCAAAATTAACCCTTTTATTCACTATTCAATTCAATTCAATTCAATCCATACACACGTATTTTGGGCTATTTATAATTTAACCCTCATATTTGCACACTTTATCAATTTAGTCCATTTTAATCAAAACATCAAATATACACAATTTGTTCACACATATGCATAGTTGAACCTCCCTAGGGACTATATAAGTCCCTATATTTCATAAAATTCACAAATTAGTCCTCTAAAAGAACATTTTCACATTTTAGCCCTATTTAGCTAAATTTATCAAAACTTCAAGAACATAACATGTTCATCTAGCTCAAATGTTTCATTTTTTATTCTCAAACATCACAAAGCTTGCAAAACCATCAATGGCATATTTCACATACATCATCAAAACACAAAATCAAGGCATGGGTTTTGTAGCTCTCAAAGCAACGATTGCAAAAACGTAAAAATTATCAAAAACAGATCAAGAACCATACCTTAATTAAAGAACATCCATGGCTGAATGTTTGAAAACATTTAAATCCTTAAGTGTGGAAGATGATGACATTTTAACTTTCATTTTGTTTAATATAACATATATCTCAATTACTAAAATAACCTTTATTAAATCCTATAAAAAGCATGCATAATATGAACATAAATGTCCACTAATATGATTAAAGGTATAATAACCACATGAGGACTCCACCTTTAATAAGCCATGTCAAAAAGATACCTTATCAAAGAGCATGCCAATATTAAACTTTATACGATTTAGTTCTTTTGTCAAATTGAACATACAGATGGACAAATTATCATACGAAACTTTACCACATGCTAATTCACATATCAACGGTACAGAATATA
This sequence comes from Gossypium rotundifolium, assembly GCA_025506655.1. Lineage (NCBI taxonomy): Eukaryota > Viridiplantae > Streptophyta > Magnoliopsida > Malvales > Malvaceae > Gossypium > Gossypium rotundifolium. The sequence continues at coordinate 112,546,820 of CP106732.1, read as the reverse complement.
ATATTAAAATATTATATGGACTCGGATTTGTGGTCCGGAAACCACTGTTCCGACTAGGGTGTAAACCGATCACATAATTCTCCCCTTAGGGATTTTCATCCCCAAAAATCTTACCGCTAAATGATTCAAATATTGCTGTCTCATTGAGTCTTCAGGCTCCCACGTAGCCTCTTCTATACCGTGACGATGCCAGAGTACTTTCACTAACAGGATTTTCTTGTTTCTCAACTTTTTCACTTCACGAGCTAAGATATGGATCGGTTCCTCTTCGTATGTCATATCAGGTCGAATTTCAATTTCAGATGGGGCAATCACATGTGATGGATTAGACCAATATCTACGGAGCATCGAAACGTGAAATACATTGTGAATCTTTTCTAATTCAGAGGTAACTTCAATCTATATACAACAGGCCCAACACGTTCAATGATCTCATACGGTCCGATGAATCTCAGACTTAACTTGCCTTTATGTCCGAATCGAAGCACTTTCTTCCACGGAGACACTTTCAGAAATACTTTATCGCCAATCTCAAATTCTATATCTTTTCGTTTTAAGTCTACATAGGACTTCGACGATCGACATCGCTTTCAAACAATCTCAATCGGTTTCACTTTCATCGCTCGTATCTTTATCAAATCGACCCCTGTAACTTATTCTCACCGAGTTCAATCCAATATAGAGGTGTACGACATTTATGTTCGTACAAAGCTTCATATGGTGCCATTTTAATGCTCTTCTGAAAACTATTGTTATACGCAAATTTGATCAACGAAACCATTAAACTCAAGTACACAACATCTTAACATATCTTCGAGAATCTGAATGACTCGCTCGGATTGACCATCCGTCTGTGGATGAAAAGCTGTACTGAAATGCAATTTTGTACCCAAAGCGTCTTGCAATTTCTTCCAGAACCGCAATGTGAATCTCGGATCCCTATCTGATGAAAGATAATGGCACCCTGTGCAATCTCACAATCTCAGAAATATAAAGCTCAGCTAATTTTTCAAGTGAGTAAGCATATCTTATCGGAATAAAATGGGCTGATTTAGTTAATCGGTCAACTACGACCCATATTGCGTCTTTCTTTCTCTAAGTTAGAGGCAACCCAGAAACAAAGTCCATAGTTACTCTATCCTATTTCTATTCAGGAATCAAAATCGGCTGTAACAACCCATACGAAACTTGATGTTCTACTTTCACTTGTTGCCAAACTAAACATTTTAAAACAAAGTCAGAAATGTCTCGTTTCATGCCAGACCACCAATAGTGTTGCTTCAAATCATGATACATCTTTGTACTTCCCAGATGGACAGATAGGCGACTGTTATGTGCTTCACCCAAAATCAATTGAATCATCTCCGGATTTCTTGGAATACAGATTCGATCTCAGAATCTCAAACAATCATCAACAACTCGAAATTCAGATTCAGAATTCAATTCACACTGAGCTCGTTTCAACAACAATTCCTTATCAACTTTCTGAGCATCACATATTTGTCAGACAAATAATGGTTTAGCTCTCAATTCAAATTTATCACGTAACTATCATCGACAAATCTAATCGAGCATTCAAAGCATGTAGTGGAAACAACGACTTTCTACTCAACACATCTGCAACAACGTTTGCTTTACCTGGATGATAATCTATCACAAGCTCATAATCTTTTAACAATTCAAGCCATCTTCTCTGACGCAGGTTCAAATCTTTCTGGGTCATTAGATATTTCAGAATTTTATGATCTGTTCTCACCATACAAATAATGGCGCCAAATCTTAAGTGCAAACACAATCGCAGCTAATTCAAGGTCCTGCATCGAATAGTTCTTTTCATGAGGCTTCAATGTCTCGAAGTATAAGCTACCACTTTGCCCTCTTGCATCAAAATGCATCCCAGACCGTTTAATGAAGCATCACTGTAAATAACAAATTCTTTACCAGATCTGGCTGTACTAACACTGGAGCTTCTGTTAACAAAGTTTTCAACCGATCAAAACTTCTCTGACTTTTACCTGACCATTCAAATCTGATATCTTTTTGAAGTAATTTTGTCAATGGAATAGCTATTGTCGAAAAGCCTTTTACAAATCTGCGGTAATAACCAGCTAACCCCAGAAAAATACAGACTTTAAACACGTTCTTCGGAGGTTTCCAATTCAGAATAGCAGAAATCTTGCTCGGATCAACATGAATTCCAGAAGCTGACACAATATGCCCCAAAAAACTGACCTTATTCAACCAGAATTCACATTTGCTGAATTTTGCGTACAATTGCTTCTCTCTTAAAGTTTGCAACACAATTTTCAAGTGTTCAGCATGGTCATTTTCATTCCATGAATAAATTAATATATCATCTATGAATACTACAATAAATTGATCTAAGTACGGTTTGAAAATTTCGTTCATCATATCCATAAAAACAGTAGGAGCATTGGTTAGTCCAAATGGCATAACTAAAAACTCATAATGCCCATACCTCGTTCTGAAGGTAGTTTTCAGAATATCTGAATCTTTAACTCTCAACTGGTAGTATCCCGATCTCAGATCAATCTTTGAAAATACAGTAGCTCTTTTTAACTGATCGAATAAGTCATCAATCCTAGGCAACGAATATTTGTTCTTTATGGTCACCCTATTCAACTGACGGTAATTAATGCACATTCTCATCGTGCCATCTTTCTTTTTCACAAATAGAACAGGTGCACCCTAAGGCAAAAAACTCTATCTAGCAAACCCTTTATCGGTCAATTCTTGTAGCTATGACTATAACTCTTTCAACTCCATTGGTGCCATTCTATACGGAGCTATCGAAATAGGTGTCGTACCAGAAAACAATTCAATACCAAATTCAACTTCACGAATCAGAGGTAAACCCGGTAACTCTTCAGGGAACACATTAGAAAAATCACAAACAATGGGTACTGATTCAACTTTCTTCTCAGATACTTTTGAATCAATCACATAAGCAAAATATGATTCATACCCCCTTTTCACATAATTCTGAGCTTTCAAAACAGATATCACAGCAGGCAATCCATTCAAATCATTAGACTCAATCCATACAATTTCATCATTCAGACTTCTTAAATCAATAGATTTTCTTTTACAGTTTACAACGGCATCATGCATGAACAACCAATCCATTCCCAAAATAATATCGAATTCATCAAATGAAAAGAGCATCAAATTAGCAGGGAAATAGATATCTCAAAACATTAACGGACAGTTCTTACATACTTTGTCAACAAGGACACTTTTACCTAAGGGGTTCGATACTTTTATAGTAAACTCAGTAGACTCTACAGGCAAAGTCTTGCTGAATACTAAATTCATACATATATATGAATGCGTAGAACCAGGGTCTATCAAAGCAATCACAGAAGTATCATAAAGAGTAAAAGTGCCCGTTATAACGTCAGGCGACGAAGCTTCTTCACGAGCTCGAATAGCATATGCTCTAACAGGCGCTCTAGCTTCGGATCTGACAATATTGTCTCTCATAGTTCTCTGACTACCACTGACATTGTTTATATTCTTTGATGATCGACCTCTCGCAGGTGCATTATCAGATCTTGGATTCTAAACAGTCTCTGGCTCAATAGACTCAGGACAATCATGGATAAAATGATCAAGCGATCCACATCTGAAGCAAGCTTTATCATTTAATCTGTAGCTTCCCGGATGCCTCTTTCTGTAATGTTTACATTCACGTCTCTCAGATCGAACATTACCAACACTGGCCATAGAAGTTGCTGGGATTTTGGAGCTCATTTGTGATCTAGCTCTATTTCTGTTCAAATGTCCCGTATTATCTCTAGAACGACTTTGATCATCTTAGAATCTTTTCAGAGCAGACTGAAATGATTTACTCTGAAATCTCTTCTTCATATCACAAGCTCCAAACTCAGCTTTTCTTTTATCCTTTCCGAGTGCTTCAGCTTTGCAAGCTCGGTCAACGAGTGTAACAAACTCTTTTAATTCTAAAATCCCGACTAGCAAACGAATATCTTCATTCAGACCATCTTCGAATCTTCTACACATTATAGCTTCAGAAGATACACATTCACGGGCGTATTGACTCAACTTGACAAATTCTCGTTCATATTCTATAACAGTCATACGGCCTTGCTTTAGTTCCAAAAATTCTTTTCGTTTCTGATCAACAAATCTCTCACTGATATATTTCTTCCTAAACTCGGTCTGAAAGAAATCCCATGTAACCCGTTCTCTTGCGACAACAAAAATTAAGGTTTTCTACCATTGATAAGCCGCATCTCGAAGTAATGATACAACACACTTTATGCATTCTTCCGGAGTCAGAGACATCTCATCAAAATCTCGAATAGTATTTTCAATCTAGAACTTAGCCTTTTCAGCATCATCAGTATTAGTAGCCCAAAATTCTTCAGCCCCATTCTTTCGGATCTTGTCAACCGGAGGCTTACTCAACAGATTCAGATTTGTTGTCGGAGGTATATTGGATGTCTGAGGGGGATCAACCGGGGGTGGAGGTTGCGAAACAGTCGGGTTATTCTTTACGAACTGAGTGAACCACTCACTCATCATTTGGAAGAAAGCTTGTTTAGCTTCTCCCTCTTGACCGCTTGTAGTTGGTCTCGAATTAGAAGGCTCTGTCCCTTGCTCGGGAGCAGGCGCATTACTTTCTTCGTCGTCAGCTACGCCTCGTTCGGGATCCATTGCTATACAGAAATCATATTTTACACGTCAGGACTCATCACACTATCACAATTCCAATATTATGGCATGTATAGCTAGACTCTAACATGCTATGTTAGTCTGAGAATTGACTAAATCGTAGCTCTGATACCAATCAAATGTAACACCCTTATCCCGTGTCCGATCACCGGATTAGGGTTAAAGGCGTTACCAAACAGATCAGAAATATTTACAGAATTAATCATTCAACCATTCATCAATATCATTCATAATGTCCCTTAAGTAGGTTATCGAGACCTTAAGTATGCTTATAAACTGAGTCGGGACTAAACCTAAACACATACGAGATTTCATGAAAATTTAAAACTTTTCTAAAATACAGGGGACACACGACCGTAGGGGTAGACCGTGCCTTACCCACGGCTACTGGACACTCCCGTGTGTCCTCCCCGTGGTGGTATACTGCCAAATTCAACATGGTCACCAAGCACACCCGTGTGCTAAGGCCGTGTACAATAATAGTTCACATACTGCCATTTCCCACACGACCACCAAGCACACCCGTGTCAAGACCGTGTACAATATAAGGCACATTATGCCAATTTACCCACTGTCTTAGGCACGCCTGTGTGCCTCAACCGCGTGACATTATAGGCCATTTTACAAGGACAATAAGCCACCCTCTTAGGGTCTTCCTACAAGCAATATATATATATACCTAAACATAAAATGCATATATGGCAACCAAAACATATCAAATGATTCCATTCATCCATACATTCAATACCAATTCCATTCATACCAATTTACAAACTAAATCCTATATCATTTCAAACATGTATCATCCATTTGCTTATCCAAAACTTAACCATTCCATATGCATCAAAACATACTAAATATATGCTTCATAACTCATTCATTCAAACATTTATCAACTCAAAAGCTTGCCAATACACATGGCCATGCTCACTTCATAAACATATACACCTATCTAGCCTATACATGCCATAATTAGCCATATGCATTTTCAAAAGGGTACCAAAATAAGTTTTTGTAGTGTGATGACGATCCTTAACAATCCCGAGCCTTCAGTAGCTTCGACGACCTATAAAACAAAGAAAACACACACACAGAGTAAGCTTTCCGAAAGCTTAGTAAGTCATATACAAATAAAAACATTGACACAAATATATATATCGATCACTTAGCAACTATCACATATATAACTTGGTTCATAAACTTATGGCCACATTTGCCTCATTCAACATTTTAAGATTCACATTCTCATTTCCAATCATACTCTTCTTCATATCAAAGTCATATAGGTACTTACCTTTTATACACACTTAATGTGTATTCAACGTACCTAAAACGAATATTCACTCACTTATTGATCATAGCTCGGATATACCATTCGTATTATAGACTTGCCCGTTGAACCCTTAGGAACCTAGTAGGATACTCGTAAAGCTCTAATAACAAAGATAATGCCAACGTCCCGCATGAGGTCTTACATGCACTCGTATATCGATGCCATCGTCCCGCATGTGGTCTTACACATATAGATCGTAACGATGCTAACATCCCAGACGTGGTCTTACAGAGTCAATATGATGCTGATGTCTCAGACATGGTCTTACTCATAAAATGTTCATATCGATGCCTACGTCCCATACGAGGTCTTTTACATTTACTTCATATCGATGCCTACGTCCCAGACGAGGTCTTACAGGAAATTTCAAATCAACGCCAACGTCCTGGACGTGGTCTTACATGATAAAACAGAACAGATACCTATGTCATGACATAGCTAATCCTATCTATTCTTAGGTTCGTACGAGACTTCTCGGTTTTATCACTATATCGAACTTATTTTGGAATTCACGCACTTAGCATCTCATACTCATTCATTTTCATCGATAGACATATGAATACATATATTCAATTCAATACATATAAGTTTATTTGCATAGTTACTTACCTCGAATTTGGTTTAACGAGACGAAAACGGCTACTTTGTTACTTTCGCTGTCCTGCGATCTAAATCCGTTTTCCTCGGTTCTTGATCTAAACATATTCAGAATTAACCCTTTTATTCACTATTCAATTCAATACAATCCATACACATGTATTTTGGGCTATTTACAATTTAACCCTCATATTTGCACACTTTATAAATTTAGTCCATTTTAATCAAACATCAAATATACACAATTTGTTCACACATATGCATAGTCAAACCTCCCTAGGGACTATATAAGTCCCCATATTTCATAAAATTCACAAATTAGTCCTCTAAAATAATATTTTCACATTTTAGCCCTATTTAGCTAAATTTATTAAAACTTCAAGAACATAACATGTTCATCTAGCTCAAATCTTTCATTTCTCATTCTCAAACATCACAAAGCTTGCAAAACTATCAATGGCATATTTCACATAAATCATCAAAACACAAAATCAAGGCATGGGTTTTGTAGCTCTCAAAGCAACGATTGCAAAAATGTAAAAATTATCAAAAATAGATCAAGAACCATACCTTAATTAAAGAACATCCATGGCCGAATGTTCGAAAACATTTAAACCCTTATTCTTTTGTTTCTATTTTCGGTGGTAAAGTGTGGAAGATGATGACATTTTAACTTTCATTTTGTTTAATATAACATATATCTTAATTACTAAAATAACCTTTATTAAATCCTATAAAAAGCATGCATAATATGAACATAAATGTCCACTAATATGATTAAAGGTATAATATCCACATGAGGGCTCTACCTTTAATAAACCATGTCAAAAAGATACCTTATCAAAGTGCATGCTAATATTAAACTTTATACGATTTAGTTCTTTTGTCAAATTGAACATACAGACGGACAAATTATCATACGAAACTTTACCACATGCTAATTCACATATCAACGACATTGAATATAATATTAAAATATTATACAGACTCAGATTTGTGGTCCCAAAACCACTGTTCTGACTAGGGTGCAAACCGGACTGTTACAGAACTACAACAGTATGTTGAATTGATGGACATGGTCCACATAGTGATTAAGGTTGAAAAACAACTCAAGTAAAAAGGAGTTAGTCGATCCTATGCCAATCCCTCAACCAAAAAATGGATTCGAGGAGTTCACAAACCCCCTATTCGAACAAAGGAGCTGATTGTAGCAACTAAATCCAAACGGCCCATTGTTGAGTCTAGTCGCAGTAAAAACAAGAAAGTGCCAAATCGCACGAGGGACATAAAATGTTTCAAGTGTCAAGGCCGAGGGCACAAATCAAACCAATGTCCTAATCGACGTATTATGGTAATAAGGGCTGACAGTGAAATCGAATCCGAGGAGGACGATGAAAATGAGCCTGAAGTACCATCTGATGATAAAGAAGAAGAATTAGAGTTACCTGTTGAAGGAGAAATTCTTGTGGTGAAGCGAAGCCTTAGTGTCCAATGTGTTGAAACTGATCAACAAAGGGAGAATATTTTCCACACCCGATGCCACATCCAAGGCAAGGTAGTGGAAGTTGTACTAATGTAGTTAGCAACATGCTAGTAGAAAAGCTCGATTTGGCCACAACCAACACCCAACTTCATATAAATTGCAGTGGTTGAATGATAGAGGCGAGTTTAAAGTAACAAAGCAAGCCGTGGTAGCATTTTTCATCAGGAAGTACCAAGACGAAGTGATGTGTGATGTAGTTCCCATGCACGCAGGACATCTACTTTTGCGGCGTCCATGGCAGTTTGATAGGCGCATGATCCATGATGGATATACAAATCGGTACACATTCAAGCATCGAGGCAAAAATGTAACTTTAGCCCATTGACTCCAAAACAAGTGTTTTAAGATCAATTGAAATTGAAAGAAAAGAAAGAAAAAGTACGAGAAAAAAGATTAAAAAAGAGAAAGAAAAGAAAAATAAAAAAAAAGTGAGGAGAAGAGGTAAAAATACGAGAGGAACATGAAAATCAAAAATAAAATGAGAGTGGAAAAATGAGTGTATTTGCGAGGGAAAAAAAAATCTAAAGTCCTTGATAAGCCAACCCGTGTTTGTACTTTTGTACAAGGAGTGTTTATTTGATGCTAACGAACTTGATAATTCTTTACCTTTGTCTGTTGTTTCATTGCTTGAGAAATTCGAAGACATTTTCCTGGAAGAAGTGCCTAGTAGGCTGCCTTCTATCCGAGGTATTGAACATTAAATTGATTTTATTCTTAAGGCTACAATTCTGAATCGACCAGCTTACCAAAGCAACCCTGAAGAAACTAAGGAGTTACAACAACAAGTAACTGATTTAATGGAGAAAAGATACATACGAGAGAGTTTGAGTCCATGTGCAGTGCTCGTTCTGTTGGTGCCTAAAAAGGATGGTTCATGGAGGATGTGTGTAGATCGTCGAGCAATCAACAAGATTACCGTCAAATACCATCATCCCATTCCTAGACTTGATGATATGTTGGACGAGCTTAGCGGTGCAAAATTGTTCTCTAAGATCGACTTGAAAAGCGGCTATCATCAAATTCGCATGTGGGAGGGGAACAAGTGGAAGACCACGTTCAAGATCAAATACGGTTTGTATGAGTAGCTAGTGATGCCATTCGGCCTTACCAATGCCCCGAGTACTTTCATGAGGTTGATGAATCACATTTTGAGGTCTTTCATTGGTCGTTTTTGCGTACTTTATTTTGATGATATTTTAATTTATAGCAAATCCATATCTGATCATCTTGAACATTTACATGCTGTTTTGGAATTTTTACGCAAGGAAGTTTTATATGCAAACCTTAATAAATGTAACTTTTGCACTAACAAAGTTGTTTTTCTAGGTTTTGTTGTAAGTGAAAGTGGTCTTGAGGTGGATCAAGACAAAATCAAAGCAATACAAGAATGGCCACGTCTGACTAATATTAGCAAAGTTAGAAGCTTTCATGCCCTTGCAAGCTTCTATAGGAGATTCGTACTAAACTTTAGCACACTTGTTTGCCCCATTGATTGGTATTATAAACAAGAATTCCCTTTCTTTGGTATGATGAACAAGAATTTGCTTTTTTAAAATCAAAGAATGTTTAACTAATGCTCCACTTTTATGTTTGCCGATTTTAACAAAATTTTCGTGGTGGAATGTGATGCATCCGTATAAGAATAGGTACGATTTTAACACAAGATGGGCGATCGGTGGCTTATTTCAACGATAAACCGAATGGAGCTATGCTCAACTATCCCACCTATGACAAGGAAATGTACGCTTGATACGTGCATTAGAGACATGACATCATTACCTTTGGCCTAAGGAGTTCGTTATACACACAAACCATGAGGCTTTGAAGCATTTGAGAGGGCAAACTAAGCTCAACAAATGTCACACAAAATGGGTCGAGTTCTTAGAATTCTTTCCATATGTGATTAAATATAAGCAAGGTAAAGAAAATATCGCTAGTATGCTTTATTATGAAGGTATGCTCTTTTAAATTATTTGGATGTTAAATTACTTGGTTTTGCTTATTTAAAGGAATTATATGCTGATGATTCTAATTTTGGAAAAATTTACAAGTTATGTGTGCAAGGTGCGTATGATAGGTACTATCGGCAAGATGGATTCCTATTTCAAGAAAATAAGTTGTGCATACCCCAAGGATCAATTAGAAACGTGCTGGTTCATGAAGCACACAGTGTGGGGTTTAATTAGACATTTCGGCATTGCCAAAAATTTGGCCGTTCTTCAAGAACACTTCTATTGGCCGAAGATGAAACGAGATATGGCTAAAGTGTGCGATCGCTGTATTCCTTGCAAGAAGGCAAAATCAAGAATCAGCCACATGGACTTTATAATCTATTACCGATCTCGAAAGCACCATGGATAGATATTTCTATGGATTTTATTTTAGGCCTACCTAGAACAAGGAATGGGAAAGACTCCGTGTTTGTTGTGGTTGATAGGTTTTAAAAAATGGCACATTTTATTGCATGTAACAAAACTGACGATGCTCTAAATGTTGCTAATCTATTTTTTAGGGAGATCCATGCACATACATGGTGTTCTGAGGACCATTGTTTCTGATCGAGACACCAAGTTTCTAAGTCATTTTTGGAGGACCTTATAGGGGAAGCTTGGCACCAAGCTATTATTTTCAACAACAAGCCATCCTCAAATCGACGGCCAAATAGAAGTTGTTAATCGTGTTTTGTCAACACTACTACGTGCAATTATTCGAAAGAATTTGAAGACTTGGGAGGAGTATCTACCCCACATTGAATTTGTGTACAATCGATGGATCTATTCGGCTACCAAGTATTCACCATTTGAGGTAGTGTATGGATTTAATCCCTTAGCTCCATTGGATTTGTTACCTTTACCTTTTGATAAGTTGGTGCATGTAGATGGAAAGAAAAAGGCAGATTTTGTGAAACAATTGCATCAACGAGTTAGGGATAATATTGAACGAAGGACGGAGCAATATGCTCATCAAGTTAACAAGGGTAGTAAACGAGTGATATTTGAACCCCAATGATTGGGTTTAGATTCACATACGCAAGGAGAGATTTCTGCTCAAAGAAATTCCAAACTTTTTCCAAGGGAGATAGTCCTTTTCAAGTCTTGGAGAGGATTAATGATAACACCTATAAGTTAGACTTACCGGTGAGTATAGGTTAGTGCTACTTTTAATGTTGCTATTTTATCCCTTTTTGATGTAGGTGACGATTTGGGGACAAATCGCCTCAAAAAGGGGGAACGATGTGACCTTAGCTTGAGAAGTTACTACCGAATCCATTGAGCTACCAAGGGGCCTATAACTCGGTCACGAGCTAAGAAGTTTCGGGATGCATTAGCAAGCTATGTAGATCGAGCTTGGGGAGAGCAAGTAGTCAATTCAATAGTCATGCTTGGACCAAATTTAATAGGCCACTTGCAATTTATTGCAAGTTGAATTTTGATTTTATTCTTAAGGCTACAATTACGAATCGACCACTTACCAAAGCAACCCGAAGAAACTAAGGAGTTACAACAACAAGTGGCGATTTAATGGAGAAAAGATACATACGAGAGAGTTTGAGTCCATGTGCGAAGGCTCGTTCATTGGTGCCTAAAAGGATGGTTCATGGAGGATGTGTGTAGATCGTCGAGCAATCAACAAGATTACCGTCAAATACCATCATCCCATTCCTAGACTTGATGATATGTTGGACGAGCTTAGCGGTGCAAAATTGTTCTCTAAGATCGACTTGAAAGCGGCTATCATCAAATTCGCATGTGGGGGGAACAAGTGGAAGACCACGTTCAAGATCAAATACGGTTTGTATGAGTAGCTAGTGATGCCATTCGCCTTACCAATGCCCCGAGTACTTTCATGAGGTTGATGAATCACATTTGAGGTCTTTCATTGGTCGCTTTTTTGCACTTTATTTTGATGATATTTTAATTTATAGCAAATCCATATCGATCATCTTGAACATTTACATCTTTGTTTTGGAATTTTTACTAAGGAAGTTTTATATGCAAACCTTAATAAATGTAACTTTTGCACTAACAAAGTTGTTTTTCTAGGTTTTGTTGTAAGTGAAAGTGGTCTTGAGGTGGATCAAGACAAAATCAAAGCAATACAAGAATGGCCACGTCTGACTAATATTAGCAAAGTTAGAAGCTTTCATGCCCTTGCAAGCTTCTATAGGAGATTCGTACTAAACTTTAGCACACTTGCTGCCCCATTGATTGGTATTATAAACAAGAATTCCCCTTTTCTTTGGTATGATGAACAAGAATTTGCTTTTTTTAAAATCAAAGAATGTTTAACTAATGCTCCACTTTTATGTTTGCCAGATTTTAACAAAATTTTCGTGGTGGAATGTGATGCATCTGGTATAAGAATAGGTACGATTTTAACACAAGATGGGCGATCGGTGGCTTATTTCAACGATAAACTGAATGGAGCTATGCTCAACTATCCCACCTATGACAAGGAAATGTACGCGTTGATACGTGCATTAGAGACATGACATCATTACCTTTGGCCTAAGGAGTTCGTTATACACACAAACCATGAGGCTTTGAAGCATTTGAGAGGGCAAACTAAGCTCAACAAATGTCACACAAAATGGGTCGAGTTCTTAGAATTCTTTCCATATGTGATTAAATATAAGCAAGGTAAAGAAAATATCGTTGCAGATGCTTTATTATGAAGGTATGCTCTTTTAAATTATTTGGATGTTAAATTACTTGGTTTTGCTTATTTAAAGGAATTATATGCTGATGATTCTAATTTTGGAAAAATTTACAAGTTATGTGTGCAAGGTGCGTATGATAGGTACTATCGGCAAGATGGATTCCTATTTCAAGAAAATAAGTTGTGCATACCCCAAGGATCAATTAGAAACGTCTTTGGTTCATGAAGCACACGGTGTGGGTTTAATTAGACATTTCGGCATTGCCAAAATTTGGCCGTTCTTCAAGAACACTTCTATTGGGTCAAGATGAAACGAGATATGGCTAAAGTGTGCGATCGTTGTATTCCTTGCAAGAAGGCAAAATCAAGAATCACCACATGGACTTTATAATCTATTACCGATCTCGAAAGCACCATGGATAGATATTTCTATGGATTTTATTTTAGGCCTACCTAGAACAAGGAATGGGAAAGACTCGTGTTTGTTGTGGTTGATAGGTTTTAAAAATGGCACATTTTATTGCATGTAACAAAACCGACGATGCTCTAAATGTTGCTAATCTATTTTTAGGAGATCCATGCACATACATGGTGTTCGAGGACCATTGTTTCGATCGAGACACCAAGTTTCTAAGTCATTTTGGAGGACCTTATAGGGGAAGCTTGGCACCAAGCTATTATTTTCAACAACAAGCCATCCTCAAATCGACGGCCAAATAGAAGTTGTTAATCGTGTTTTGTCAACACTACTACGTGCAATTATTCAAAGAATTTGAAGACTTGGGAGGAGTATCTACCCACATTGAATTTGTGTACAATCGATGGATCTATTCGCTACCAAGTATTCACCATTTGAGGTAGTGTATGGATTTAATCCCTTAGCTCCATTGGATTTGTTACCTTTACCTTTTGATAAGTTGGTGCATGTAGATGGAAAGAAAAAGGCAGATTTTGTGAAACAATTGCATCAACGAGTTAGGGATAATATTGAACGAAGGACGGAGCAATATGCTCATCAAGTTAACAAGGGTAGTAAACGAGTGATATTTGAACCCCAGTGATTGGGTTTAGATTCACATACGCAAGGAGAGATTTCCTGTTCAAAGAAATTCCAAACTTTTTCCAAGGGGAGATAGTCCTTTTCAAGTCTTGGAGAGGATTAATGATAACACCTATAAGTTAGACTTACCTGGTGAGTATAGGGTTAGTGCTACTTTTAATGTTGCTATTTTATCCCTTTTTGATGTAGGTGACGATTTGGGGACAAATCGCCTCAAAAAGGGGGGAACGATGTGACCTTAGCTTGAGAAGTTACTACCGAATCCATTGAGCTACCAAGGGGGCCTATAACTCGGTCACGAGCTAAGAAGTTTCGGGATGCATTAGCAAGCTATGTAGATCGAGCTTGGGGAGAGCAAGTAGCTGAATTCAATAGTCATGCTTGGACCAGCCCAATAGGCGTCACTTGCAATTTATTGCAAGTTGAATTTGTTTTTTAATTATACTCATCTTAGATTAATAAATGAGTTGTTAGACTTTATTCAACTCATCTTAGTTTAAATAATTGAGTTATTGTTGAACTTTATTTAATTATGCTTCTCTTAATTAATCTAGTTGCTGGAATAATTTATTGATGCATAAGTTTTAAGTTTATTTATTTAAGTTGAGTGTTTAATGTGTTTTGTGTTTAATATGACTTTAAATGTGATTAATGTGTTTGTTTTAATGTGTTTGATTACAGGTGTCTTTTCAGCTGGAAACCATTACATTCAATGGCTATTACAAATTGATTAAAGTGACTTTTCAAGTAGAAATCAGTTACATACAAAGGGGGCATTATACATCATTAAAAGGAGCTATTATATCAATTAAAAAGGAGAGCATTACACTTCCTTAAAATTGGCAGCAACCTTTTCTTGTTCCATAACCAATTGTTGTTTAAATGGTCACTCCATGAGCTTAAAGTCTATTAAAAGCTGCTGGTGTCCATTCAGATGGCCAAGGGAGAATTCAAAAGTTTTCTTAAACACCTTGGATGCTTAAGTATGAAACCTAAAGCATTCAAGTGAATTGAATCAGCTGAATTAAAGAATTAAATCAAATTGAAGGAAGGAGTTACTTAGGCCCAGAATTTCAAAAGTTTGTAAACTTTATTTCAGCTTATTATTAGCTCATTAAGTTGAACAAAAGTGACCATTTGGTTAGGCCTTTCATAGCATTATAAATTGTTGTATTCAGCCTATTGTAGGGGACTTTTTGCTGAATTTATGCTAAATTTGAGATTTGTGGGTTATCCAATTCTCTTTGTTCTTTTGGAGCTGATTTGACTTATCAAGCATAGCTTGTGGCGTCTATCCTTTCCATTGTTTGCCGAACTTATCACTTTAGAGTGTGGCGTTCGTATACCTTTGGTTCCTATCACTAATTGATAGTGGGTCTAGGTTTATCCTTTGCTGTTTTCCCTAAACTGTAAATCACCAAGAACCATTTGAGATTCGGGTCAACAATCCAATATTGTTGGTTCTTCTTCGGCCTTAGTCAAATTATCCGTTATCTTTTTTAACTATTTTTTACCTTATTTTAAACTCTTTTCTTTCATTCATCAGCCTTTTCTTTTTTTAAAACATAGTTCATTTCAAAACGAATCATTTCTACTCAAATTTACGATTGGGCATCAAATGACTCGAATCATTCACCGAAATGAGTTCGTATCACATTCAGTGATCTATCACGTGGTACTAAACATACCCTGTGGTTATGTGCTTGCCATCCCCTAAGGTGACTGGCAAAGTGATTGATCATTTTACCTTAATAAGATGGTTTGCAAAACCATACAATTGACTAACCTTGGACATTGCCTGCTCCTTTAATCCCATTTTTTGATACGTATCCCAAGATAACACCTCCACCACGCTTTCACTATTCATGAGTATTCTTTTAACCTCGAAACTCGTGATTATTTCTAAAACCACCATCGGGTCATTTTCTTCCTCATTTTGGACCAGTTCCTCGTCATTACTACCAAAATCAACACTTTATTTTTCCTACTTTTGTGACCTCTTAGGAGCATTGATTGACGTCATACTTCTCATGTGAGTTCTCCTTTTCGTATTGGAGCTTGCCCAATCTTCGTCCTTGCCTACAATCGCATGTATGGTGCCCCTAACCTTTTACTTACCATTGGGATCATTGCGCAAACTCTTACCCTATTGGGGGCCACTCCAGTTTACGAATTCCACAAGCTCGTCATTTCGGACTCCTCCTTCTATAGTGTCTTTTAATATAAAACAATCTTCAGTTTTATGTCCCATGTCGTCATGGTAAGCATATCGATCCTTCGAGTTCATCCTTCTCCCAATGCTTCTCATCGGAGGTGGCTTGGGAAAGATGCCAAGATTTTTGACTTGGTTGAGGATATAGGTACGGGAGGCATTTAAAAAGGTGTATGCTTTGAACCTTCCTTGAGGGACATATCATCTGGCGTGGTCTTACTGAGGTCTCTGGGGAGCTTTGAATGTATCATTTGGGGATAGTTCCTTTGTGGCATGCTGTTCCTTGCTCGCAATGACTGGTTAGAGGGGCCTTGCTTGCTGTGAGGTCCCTTAGTGTATCTTAACTATCTGTCCACCTTCTAGAAGGTGGCACGCGATGCTCGTTTGATCTCCTTCGCTTTTGGCAAACTTGTGATCTTGCTCGTAGAGGTCAACCAAACTCTATGGCCTATTATTTGTGAAGAAGTATTGCAAATGGTCATTATGCACCCCCATGATAAAGGCGTCTATGGCCCACTGGTCTTCCTAGTTCTTCGTGTTTAGAGTGTCTGAGTAGAACCTTTTTACGTAATCTTGAAGAGACTCGCCTTCCTTTTATTTCATAGACATGAGTCCCATGAGCGTATTCATAATCGTTCTGTGGATCCTGAATCTGCCCAAGAACATTTTTTCGAACTGCGAGAAGTTTTGAACCAAACCTTGCAGAAGAGATAAGTACCAATCTTTGGCGCTCCCTTTAAGCGTTGTGGAAAAGGCTTTGCATTTTTCTGCATCTGATGCTCCCAGAACATTAATGTAGTTATTGTACCGCATCAAATGAGCTAGCGGGTCCCTTTTTCCTTCAAACATGTCTTTCGGGACCTTGAAGTCACGTGGCAAGTTTACTACTGCGAGCTCGGGGGTGGGTTATTAAAGCAGAACAGTCAATCCATGTCTTGCGATTCAAGGTGCAATGCTCGTACGTCTCTTCACAACTTGTCTTTCTCGTTCTACCATTCCTTAGCCTGGGTACCTGGGGCCTCGTTCTGTGTGTTTACATTATCCTGAAATTCGTCTACGCTCACCGCACTAATTGTTGAGTAATATTTTCTCTCGTGTTTTATTGATTGGAATATTTGGGTATTTATACATGTTACAGGTGCCATTATAGCTAATGATAGGGTCCCACTATTTTGTCTTGATCTTGCTGCCTCTAGTACTGACATTCTCTACGAACTCTAGGTTTGCTAGGCACGTGTTTATGGAGCACGTGGTCCTTTCTGTTCATGGACTGACATTCTGGGTGGGCTTCGTACCTGCTAGATGCGTGTTTAGGTGGCTTGCAGAGCATGCAGCCCTTTTTGCGAGCTTTTTGGGTGTATGTGAGCTGAGACTGTGGCCTTGCATTGCGAGTTGGGTCCTTAGCTTTGCCTTGCGAGCTAGGTCCGTGAACTCACCTTGTTGTTCTCTTCTTGGCCCGCTTCGCACTCAATCTTCTGGTGGGACCTATTCGGGTCACATGTCAGAGATATCTGATGTATAACACTAGTGAAAAAAAAACTAAACTATTGTTCAATCACCCCTAAAATCTCTTAATCCTCTAAAAATCGGTTGCCCATTTTCTTTCATGAAATCTGAAATTTTTTAAAAATAAAACTTAAAAAATTCATAAATATAACCATTTGTGCCTTCCAATCATGAAATATGATGCAAGAACGGTAAAAAATCTAATCGGTATAAAGCCCTAACAATCGACAAGATTAGTTCGGAATGATTGAAACCAAAATCCCATTTAATTTAAAACCCTTATTAATTTAAACGATTAAAACCAAAAACTCTTTTTATTTATAAGTTATAGAAATCTGCAATTGGTATACTAAATCAGCCAAAAAAAAAATGCAGGTACATTAGGCGAATCACAAGGAAGAATAGTGGGTTTAGTACTCACCATGCTAAAACCCCTAATTTAAAATGACGTGGCAGAATGATAGTTTAAATGGGATAAAAAAATTTGAAGTATCATTGAGGGAAAAGTGATATAATTTGGAGGCCTGAGCATTAATAATAATAAATAGATCCCTCTACCAATAATAATAATGGATGATGATATATTACTTACAACTGTATGGATATTTCATTTACGATTATGAATGTGATTTAGTAAACGATTGTTTGATAATATGAAAGCGCTTAAACAGAATTAATATGAATGTTGAGAGTGAAATTATTAGTAATAAATTTTATTTAATGAGAGGGAGATTGTAAGTTAAGACTATAATAATCAGTTAAGTGTAGCAATAATATCTGGTTGCTGAAGTAATTTATTTTATATTATATTTCACAATTAAGAATTCTGAAATTTCAACTTTGAATTTTGAAATTTATTTATTGAATTCAATCAAAAATAAATGAAAGACATAAGTAATATGACTTGAATATATATAGTCAGAAGTAAATGTCTGCAAAAACAGTAAATGTTTTAGTAAGTGTAGTTGGTGCTGATATATCATTAAACAACTTTAAAAATTCAAATTAAATTTCTGGTCTTGAATACATGAATTATATCAACTATGTTGACCTTGTTACATTAATCAATCAACTTTTATAATATTTATGTAGTTGGTTCAATGTCATCAATTTTGTTTCATATAAGTCCAGGTTAAGTTTAGAATCAAATAAATTAGATTCTAAATAAAAAGTAAATTTTTTATCTGTAAAATTTAAACTCAAAATTTTATTTAAAGAATATCAATAGTCTCAAGGGTTCAGTTACAAAAGTAAATTGGTCTGGCAAAAAATTGTTCTCATGAAAATTTTTAATTAACATGGTAATTGTTATAAATATTTTATTATTAAGTGGATGTCCATCAAGATTAAAATAAGTTTGATGTATTTTAAAATTTTAATATTCATTAAAATTAAGGGTTTTTTATTTTTATTTCTTATATCTATAAATGTAAATTTTGAAAAGCATTATAAATATTTTTATTAATGAACACAATACGTTCTATTTTTCATATCTTATACTATTTTTTATTCTTTATTTCATAACATATGTTAACCGATTCAAGACTTGGAACATTAGAGGGTTGGGTTCGGTACCTAAAATTGAGGCTGTAAATAGATTAGTGAGGAAGACTAGGGCTGATGTCTGTTTTCTTCAAGAAACTAAATTAGAATTGGTGTCAGTAGATTTAGTTAGTAAGATATGGGGTGATGATTGTTTTGATTTTAAATTTGCTGCTGCTATAGAAAGATCAGAGGGTTTATTAACGATTTGCGATAAGGGCTGTTTCTAGGTCGATGTTGATTTGTGTGGGAGGAGGTTCATTGTAGTCGCAGGGAAGTGGGTGCTTGAAGGGAAGGAGGCAGTTCTGATTAATGTTTATGCTCCCAACATCCTTGCAAATAAAAAAAATCTATAGGAAGAGATCCGGATTGAGAAATCAATTCAGTAGAGCATGGATTATTGGTGGAGATTTTAATGTGGTGAGAAATAGAAGTGAATGTATAAATTGTTCGAGCATTGAGAAGGGTTCAAAGGAGTTTGGTGAGTTTATTGATAGATGTAAGTTGGTTGATCTGCCGTTAGTGGGAAAAAAATTCACTTGGATTGGTCCGGATTGCAAACATAGAAGGTTGGATAGAAGGAAGATTGAATGGTTCATTTAAAGGATTTACAATAGCAGGGTCTTAACATATCGTTATCGGATCATATTCCAGTCTTGTTGGTTAATGAATCTTATCGACTGGGGGCCAAGGCCTTCCAAGTTCGTAAATGCTTGGTTTAAAAAGGAAGATTGTATGAGATTAATTGAAAGGGAATGGTTGGGAATGGGTTGTTTAAGAGGGAAAACGGCTGTTAAATTGCGAAAACTAAAGGGAGCTCTTAAGAAATGGAATGTTGATGATGGAAATATTCTGGAAAAAAGAATTATCGAAAGCAAAGTTAGGATAAAGGAGATTGATGAAGCAAGTGAAAAAAGAAAGTTGACCGAGATGGAAATAGAGGAGCTAAAATAGTTAAACATTGAGCTTCGGGAAGCAATAAAATTCAAAGAATCCATTTGGCAACAAAAATCGAGGATGACATGGTTAAAAGAAGGGGGTGCCAACAGTGCTTTTTTCCATAGAGTTATCAAAATCAAAGCTAAGAGAAAAATGGTGTTTAGTTTAAAAATTGGGGGTCGGTGGTTCAAGGATCCTAAGGAGTTGAAAGAGGGGCTGTTCAATTATTTCAAAAATTATTTTGATTGCTCTGCAAGAAGATGGAAAATAGGATTTGATTTGAAATTCAGAATGCTTAACGAGGAAAGGTCGATGAAATTGGAGGAACATTTTTCGATGGAAGAAATCAAAGAAGCAGTTTGGACTAGCAATGAATCTAACGTGCCTGGACCAGACAGTTTTAATTTGTGTTTTTTTAGAAAATGTTGGGAGATTGTGAAGAATGATTTATTTGGTTTGATGTCTGATTTTTTTACATCTGGAAAGCTTGAAAAGACTATAAACTCATCATTTATTACTTTTTTTTCTGAAGGTGGAAAATCCAATTGAAATATTAGATTTTAGGCCAATTTGTTTGGTGAGTTCATTGTACAAGATTGTGTCAAAGGTGTTGTCACGGAGGTTAAGAGAGATAGCCAGAGAGGTAATTAGCGACACACAATGTGCTTTTATCAGAGGTAGATAGATTTTTGATGGGGTTTTAATAGAAAATGAATTAATCCATTCGGTTAAGAAGAAAGGTGGATGTGGGGGTAATCTGATTTTTAAATTAGATTTTTCTAAAGCTTATGATTGCGTTTGGTGGGATTTTCTAGAGTTGGTGTTATTCAAAATGGGGTTTGGTGAAAAATGGAGAGGCTGGATGATGGAATGCATATCTATAGCACGAGTAGTAGTTATCATTAATGGTTCGTCATCCAATGAATTCAAATTTCATAGAGGTCTTCGACAGGGAGATCTATTATCTCCATTCTTATTCATTTTAGTGACGGAAGTTCTCCATTTGGCGTTGGATAAAGCTGTGGAGTTGGGATTAATCGAAGGCTTTAATAATGTTATTCCTGGTCTGATTTTTTCTCATCTTCAATTCGCAGATGACACAATTCTTTTCTTGAAAGCTGATGAAAAGGAGGTGAGCAATGTGAAGTATATTCTAATGTGTTTTGATATCTTTTCGGGTCTTGGTATTAATTTTAAAAAATCTTGATCAGTGGGATTCGATGAGAAAGAAGAAAATTATTTAGGATGGCTGCGATTTGTAAATGTAAAATTGGCTCTTTGCCTTTCAATTATTTGGGGATTCCATTGGAAGCGAACCCGAAGAGAATAGCCACATGGGAACCGATTGTTGACTCAGGAAGAAATTATCTGGTTGGAAATGTTGTACGCTATCTTGGGCTGGAAAAGTCGTTCTTATAAATATTGTGTTGTCTTCTTTACCGATTTACTTTGTCTTTGTTCCAAGATCTGATGACAATTATAAAAAAGATCGATAAGATTAGAAGGAATTTTAGTTGGGGGAATTTGGATGGGAAGAAGAAGATGGTGAAGATTAGATGGAATATTATTTGTAAGCCTAAGGTTAAGGGCGGAGCGGGAGTGGTAAATTTAGGAATTAAAAACAAAGCTTTATTGGCTAAATAGAGTTGGAGATTTGCGATTGAAAAAGAAGCGTTATGGCGAAAGGTTATTTTAGCAAAATATAGGTCGAATGTTCAAAGGTGGCTGTTTAAGATGACTAATCAAAAAGACATGTCAGCTGCTGGGAGAGGTATTGTTGAAAACTCTAAAGTTGCTGAAGTGACTAAATGGTGGGGATGGAATCTTTCTTTTAGAGGATTGGGAATGGTAGGATGGCTTTGTTTTGGTTGGATACTTTGTGTGGTAATCGACCATTAAAACTAGTGTATCCAAGGTTTTTCCGTCTTGCTAAAAAAAAGGAAAGTACGGTAGCTGATGTTTTAAGATTTTCAGGGTGTGGCAGAGGTAGTTGGAATGAATTTTTTTCTAGATCGTTATTGAGTAGGGAGGAGGTGATGTGCAAAGAATTGGTAGAAAGGGTGAGTGGCACAGTGTTGAATTCGAACATGGAGGATAGGTTGTGCTGGGCTAATGATAGATTTGGGGAGTTTTCGGTTAAAAAATGCTCTGAATTATTGATATTGGATGGTGGGGTGGGTATTAATTTTGCTTGCGGTAAATTATGGAAACTTAAGGTACCTCTTAGAGTGCTTAGTTTTCTCTGGATGTTTACGATTGAAAGAATCCCTTCTAAGGAATTCCTTGTTAAAAGATAGGTGAATATTCAAAATTTATCGATAAGTTGTCCATGGTGCGAAGGAGAGCCAGATAGTGTATCACACCTGTTCTTTAAATGCAAATTTATTGAAGGCTTTTGGATTAAAATTTTCAATTGGTGGTAGGTGGCTTGGAAGTTGAAGGTTTTGAGGACTTCTTTGCTTTATGCAACAATGTGAAAATGACCAAAATAAGGAAAAGTTTATGGTTGATATCAATTTTGGCAGTGTAACACCCCTTTTAACAGTCCAGTTTAAACCCTAGTTGGAATAGTAGTTTCGGGACGACAAATCTAAGTCAAAAAATATTTTAATATTATTTTCTGTGTCTGCAGTATATGATTAAGCATGTGTGAAATTTTTGTGAATCAATTGATCCGTCTGTGTGCTTAATTTGATAGAAGGACTTAATCGCATCAAATGAAAATTTAGTGGTTAAATTCAAGGGGGCCAAATAATGGTTGTTCTTTTAATATGGACGCTTTATGTTGTAATTTGGCCATTAATAAAGGTATTGGACGGCAATGGACCAAAGTAACCTTATTATATATTAATTAATAAAGGCTAATTAGGTAAAATAATAATGTTATTAAATTAAAACAAAACCAACATTTTGTCCATCTTTTTATCACTATAGTCGAATGTTCAAAGAAAAAGAAAGGGAATAAACAAGCTAGGTTTCGGTTATGCACAAGCTAAATTAAGGTATGTTTTAGCTTTAATTTTTGATAATTTCTATGTTTTTGTAATAGTTGCTTAATGTTCTTCAAAACCCATGCTTTAATTTTATGAATTGATGAAGATTTTGAAAAGTGCCATTGATGAAATCATGAGTTTTGTGATCATTGTTGATGAAATATGAAATATATGTGTTAGATTAACATGTTTTGTCTTTGGATTTTTAGTGAATTTGAGTAATTTGGACTAAATTATGAAAATAATATTTTGAGGGACTAAAATGTGAAATAAATGAAATATATGGACTTGTATGAAGCTTGTTAAAATTAGGCTAGGCGTGGGTTACATGAAATTACGTGTATTTTGTGATTTTGTGAAATAAGGACTAAAATGTCAAAATGTAAAAATATGAGGGCTAATTTTTAAATTTCCCTAAATATGTGTTTTTGGATTGAATTGAATGAAGTGGTGAATAAGTGAGTTAAATTTGAATATGTATAGATCAAGAACCGAAGAAAACAGATTTAGATCAAGGAAAGTTAAAAGTAATTGAATAGCCAAATTTGTTTATTTACTCAAATTCGAGGTAAGTCGATATACAAATAAATGCATTTAAATTGAGTTATTTACGAATCTATGAAATTTAGATTGCGATGAATATGCTCGAGACATTATGTACATGAAATCTGAGGAAGTATCGATAATGAATCAGTGTCTGAGAAGTCTCTACGAACCTAGGAATAGATAGGATTACATATGTCATGACATAGGTTTCTGATATGAGATATCGTGTAAGACCACATCTGGGACGTTGGCATCGATATGTGGCATCGTGTAAGACTACCTCTGGGACGTTGGCATCGATTTTAGATTTACGTGTAAGACCATGTCAGGGACATTGGCATCGTATCTGATTTCGTGCAAGACCCTGTTTGGGACAATGGCATTGATATTTGGTTACATATAAGACCACATCTGGGATGTTGGCATACGGCTATTCTGAGAATTCTGAGTATCCTATTTGATTCCAAATGGTTCAAGGGGAAAATTTGAGAAATGAGAGACTACGTAAAACGTATAAATGAGTCAGGTACGTTTGAAAGGTACACTAAGTATGTGTATGAAAGGTAAGTGAATTTATGAACTTAATAAGGTGAAGATGTGTATAGATTTGATGAGATAATATGTGATATATGATTTAATGTGCTATGAGAAAAAGTGATACTTTGAATTATGAAATGTGAGTAAGCTATGGCTAAACAAAAGAGCCAAAGAAAAGGTTATGAATTTGCAAATGAGAAACATTAATGACATTGTATCAATATGATTATGTGCATTTTATGTTAAGTTTATTTGTATATGGCTTACTAAGCTTTTGAAAGCTTACTTTGTGTGTGTTTGCTTTGTTTTATAGACCGTTAAAGCTATTGAAGGCTCGGGGATCGTCGGGGATCGTCATCACACTACTCAATCTCATTTTGGTACCTTTTGAAAGTGTATATACTAAAGTATGGCATGTATAGGCTAGTCACTTTGAATTATGTTTGTGATATGTGTATAGCCATGTGATATGGCTAGATAAATGTTGTGATATGGATGAATAATCATGTTATATGATGCTATGTTTGGTATGGTTTAAATGACTAATGAAATGGTCAAAGAAATGGTAAGCTTATTGATGCAAAGTTGGTATATTATTGATGAGTATATGTCATATTGTAGTGCTAAGTTGTGGATGATTTATGATTAGAAATGCTTGTGAATAAATTAAGCTAAATGGCATATATGTTGGTAAGATTGAAATGTACTTGAATGAGTTGAAAAGATGACCATTTGGTATGTTTTTGGTTGCCAATTGTGTTTGGAATAATGCTTGTCTGTGCTTGTAAGGATGACCCAAAGTGTGGGTTGCAATTTGGCCTTGCAAATGGCCTATATTTGCCCACACAGTTGAGCACACAAGCGTGTGGCTCGACCGTGTCCTTCGTAGTTACATTTCAAAACAAGTCAGACTCGACCACGGGCTAGACACACGGGTGTGTCCACGGCCGTGTGGACAAGTCAGTATGTATGCCCTGTTTTGACACAATTTAGACACACAGGCGTGTCTGAGGCCGTGGGAGGCACATGGCCTGCCCACACGGGCGTGTGGCCACCGTAACTTAGAAAAATTTTTAGATTTCTAAAAATTTTGGTATATGTTTGGTTTAGTCTCGACCCTATTCTAAAACATGTTTAAGGTCTCGTAGACCAATTTAAGGGACACTTTAATGTGATTTGTCAAATTATGTTGTGAAATGTAACATCCTAAATTTTTGGGCCTATGCGTTTAATGGGTGAATATGTGGAATGAGTTAATTTAAGTGTTAGGGGTCCAAATTGGGTTCAGGCTTAGGCAGAGGCCTTGATTAAAATTATCTGTTTGGGCATTATAGGGTTTAAAAGGTAGTATCTATGTTTAAAATACCAAAGTGGGCTTGTGGCCCAATCTTAGGAGGTGACGCCACACACAAGGAGTAAGGGGCCCAAATTTAAGTTTCATGGAGCCCAATTCTTTTAATTCAAGTTAGTTAAATTTTGGGCATTAGGATTAGGTGGAGTGGATGGCAACAAGGCTAAAATTTAGGGGTTTTAATGTTTAAAATATGTGGATAATAAGCAGATAAAGGCTATTATTTAGGAATTTATTTTATGTGGATAATAAGCAGATAAAGGCAAAGATCTAGGGATTTTTATGATTAAAATATGTGGATAATATGCTGATAAAGGAGGGAGGAGTTAGAGGTAATTAAGTCTCTTTTAGACGAGCTAGTAGATTAAGATAAAGGAGAAAAGTTAGGAATTTATCTACAAAGAGAGTGATGGCCAAGAATCCATCACTGAGAGGAGTAAAGAAACCAGCTACTACATGGCAAAGGGTTGCCGAATTTCCTATAAATAGGGGGGCTAGCTCCTTGTTTCTGACATTAAATCCTCTCCCTTTTGTGCCGAAATTCCTTAGCTTCTTTTCTCCAAATTTCTTTCTTCAATTTTTCTAAAAATCGAAAACTCCATTATTCTCTTCTTTCTTCTAAAAGCCAAAAACTCCATTATTCTCTTCTTTCTCCTAAAAGCGAAAACTCTATTATTCTCTTCTTTCTTCTAAAAGTGAAAACTCCATTAATCTCTTCCTTCTCTAAAAAGTCGAAATCTCTATAGTTTTATTTTATTCATCCTATTTGAGAAATTGTTCTATACTTAGGATTTAAACCCTCCATTGACATTGTCAATTCTCTCTCTAGTACTATTTGAATCTCTAAGTTAAGGTAAGAGTAGATTTTTGATTAGTTCTCATAATCTATTCCCGATTTTTGAAAAGGCAAAAGCCGAAAGCTAATAGTTTAATGGTTTATGATGGGCGGCAAGTTGGGATTTGAAGGAAGCCTAGTCGACTAGATCTAAAAGCCGAAATTCATAAGTCTCCAATTTCGGGATTTTTAAGGTAAGAAGATTTTCCTAGATTTCTATTAGATTTCATCATTATATATAAGATTTTAACTTTATAAGGAGGATTAATGATTAAATATTATTATAGTAACTCTGATAAGGATTTATGATGGAATTAAATATGGATCAGGCAAAAGAAAGAATCCCTAAGTTTAAGAAACGAGCAGTATCTACTGTTCGAGATTGGCCAATTGGTTGTGGATCGGCACGAACAACACCTTAGGCGAGATAGCGGTTGTGTCGACTAAGGATAGCGTCGATATAGAAAGCCTCGTTTATCGATGAATCGTGTGTAGATTCTTGACACATAAGCTTTGTTATATTATATGTATGTTATGGGCTAAAAGCCGGAAAAGGTGTGTAGATCTCTATCACACTAGTTAATTTGAATTATATGCATGTTATGGGCTAAAAGCCGAAAAATGAGGCTGTATGAACAGTCGTATTACCCAGAAAGGGTAGGCAAGGGATGCCAGGTACGTAATCATAGAAACTTCTCTATGTGTATCGAACTATGTAAAAATATGTGATCTGTTTAGATAGTTTAATGTTCTGATTCTTGCATGTATGCATGGGATGGGATTGATTGATTTACTGGAAGGGGAGCGGTGCGAGGCGATCGGTGGCTTTACCATATAGGTCACATAGTGATCGATCTTTATGACAAAAGACAAATTGTCGATATATTATTAAGGTCGATAACATTGGTGGCTAACCGCCACATAGGTCACATAATGATCGGTCTTTATGATAAGCAAGACAAATTGTCGATATATTATTAAGGTCGACAATGACGGTGGTTTCGCCACATGGGTCACATAGTGATCGGCCTTTATAACAAAAAGACAAATTGTCGATATGGTGTGTAGCGGATGGAGGGTTGATTGTAGAAATCCCACGGTGTGATGGTTGGTACGGGGGTGTGTAGAGGATGGGCTCATAGGTTTGGGATGGGCCATGTTGCATATTTTGTTACCCTTGTATACGGGCCAAGGCTCATAATGTGTTTGTAGGCCTCAAGCCTTTTATGTGTTCTCGGATTTGCACATCGAGTCTTGGTGACTCAACCTTTTATTTTTCCCAACATTTGGTGAGCGAGAGATCGTGAACATGGGAGCCGAGGCGGACTCGAGGGCCATCAAGTTTTATTTCTACAAATTATTTGGGATTTCTTTAAGTTTATTTTATTTTTATTTGGGATTTTTTAAGGCCCTAGTTTTATTCAACTAAGAAGTTTTCAATGTTATGCAACTTATAAATTTTATGTTAAGGTTTATTTATACTTAATAATACTAATATAAGACTTTATTTTTAAAATGTCACTTATTTACTCTAATAATGTCTAATTAACTTACGACTTCCAAAACCGAGAAGGCAATAGTTTTCAATGTAGAAGCCGTGACACACCAGATCCAATCAAAACGCATGGGTCGGGTTTGAGGTGTTACAATTTTGGTGTCAGAGCCCAGTTCAAAACTTGGGTTGTGAAATGGGTCTAGAAATGTTTTTAGAAATTTTTTTTTTGGTTCGAGGACATGGCCTTCGAGTCTACCGGCACCCGATCCGCCCAGGTAAGTATTCTAAACTCTTGCTGTGTTATTTATGTGGGCTTAATGAGCTTTATGGGACGTAGACTATCTAGGCTAGAACTTGATGGACTCTAGGCTTAGGCAAACAACTCTTCAATTCCATAAGACTTAACTTCACTAAAACAAAACCTGTAAACGAGTCACAAGACTAAGGTGTGGCAACAGCATATGCATGTCTAGGAGTAGATCCGGAAGAGCTTGGTATTTAAGCAGTCCAAGTGACTCACCTCCTCTTCACAGGAATCTTACCTGGTGCGTAGTGATTGTTCACTCTAGCTATAAGGACTTGTTCATGGGCTGAACCCATAATTAAAACCCGAAAGAGACCAAACACCCTATTTTGCAACCAAAACCCCTAAGTTTTGTGCACTTCCAAAAAAAAAAATAAATACATTTGATTTGAAAATGTTCGCAACTATGAAGAAAATTACCAAATTACCCTTGTTATGCAAAATGACCAAAATAGCCCAGATTTGTAGAATTACCAAATTACCCTTGTTTTATAAAATTACCGAAATACCCTTGAATCACAAAATTACCAAAATACCCTCAGAGCACAAAAACTACCAAAATACCCCTGAATTTCAAAATTATCGAAATACCCCAAAATTTCAAAATTACTGAAATACCCCCGAATTTCAAAATTATCGAAATGCCCCCGAATTTCAAAATTACCAAAATACCCTCAAATTTCAAAATTTTTGAAATACCCTCGGTTTCCAAAATTACCAAAATACCCCTGGGAATGCAAAATTACCAAAATACCCTTATTTTATAAAATCATCAAGGAACCTCATTTGAAAAAAATTTACGAAAATGCCCCTGTAGGATAAAATTACGAAAATACCCCTAGGTAGTGGAAAACAACAACAATGACAACCACAACACTTTTCTGTAATGAACGCGAGTTCATGAATGTTGATGATTGAATGAATGAACTTGAGACTGTAGTGTGTGTATGAATTCGAAAGAACTACTTTTTAGAACTATTAATCATAAGACTGTTTGCGTTAAATCAGTGGAAAGAAATAATGATTCATAAAATTTCTAATCAGATAAGCGCAAATCAGTAGAATGAGTACAAGGGGACGAAGATGCTTCAGATGCGAATAATGGTGCGTACCCTACCATAGTATACTAAGTGTTTATTTTGGCTTTAGAATTAGAGTGCGCAGCGAAAGCATAGTGTTGAGACTCAGGTAGAATGATTACTAGTTAGTTGGAAATTTCGAGGACGAAATTTCTTTAAGGAGGGTAGAACTGTAACATCCTAAATTTTTAGGCCTATGCGTTTAATGAGTGAATATGTGGAATGAGTTAATTTAAGTGTTAGGGGTCCAAATTAGGCTTAGGCTTAGGCAGAGGCCTTGATTAAAATTATCTGTTTGGGCATTATAGGGTTTCAAAGGTAGTATCTATGTTTAAAATACCAAAGTGGGCTTGTGGCCCAATCTTAGGAGGTGACGCCACACACAAGGAGTAAGGGGCCCAAATTTAAGTTTCATGGAGCCCAATTCTTTTAATTCAAGTTAGCTAAATTTTGGGCATTAGGATTAGGTGGGTGGATGGCAACAAGGCTAAAATTTAGGGTTTTAATGTTTAAAATATGTGGATAATAAGCAGATAAAGGCTATTATTTAGGAATTTATTTTATGTGGATAATAAGCGAGATAAAGGCTAAGATCTAGGATTTTATGATTAAAATATGTGGATAATATCTTGATAAAGGAGGGATGAGTTAGAGATAATTAAGTATCTTTTAGATGAGCTAGTAGATTAAGATAAAGGAGAAAAGTTAGGAATTTATCTACAAAGAGAGTGATGGCCAAGAATCCATCACTGAAAGGAGTAAAGAAACCAGCAACTACATGGCAAAGGGTTGCCGAATTTCCTATAAATAGAGGGGCTAGCTCCTTGTTTCTGACATTAAATCCTCTCCCTTTTATTCCGAAATTCCTTAGCTTCTTTTCTCCAAAATTCTTTCTCCAATTTCTCTAAAAACTAAAAACTCCATTATTCTCTTCTTTCTTCTAAAAGCCAAAAACTCCATTATTCTCTTCTTTCTCCTAATAGCCGAAAACTCCATTATTCTCTTCTTCTTTCTACAAGCTGAAAACTCTATTATTCTCTTCCTTCTCTAAAAACCCGAAATCTCTATAGTTTTTATTTTATTCATCCTATTTGAGAAATTGTTCTATACTTTCGGCATTTAAATCCTCCGTTGACATTGTCGAATTCTCTCTCTAGTACTAGCCAAATCTCCTAAGTTAAGGTAAGAGTAGATTTTTGATTAGTTCTCATAATCTATTCCCGATTTTTGAAAAGGCAAAGCCGAAAGCTAATAGTTTAATGGTTTATGATCGGCGGCAAGTTGGGATTTGAAGGAAGCCTAGTCGACTAGATCTAAGAGCCGAAATTCATAAGTCTCTAATTTCGAGATTTTTAAGGTAAGAAGATTTTCCTAGATTTCTATTAGATTTCATCATTATATACAAGATTTTAACTTTATAAGAAGGATTAACGATTAAATATTATTATAGTAACTCGATAAGGATTTATGATGGAATTAAATATGGATCGTGCAAAAGAAAGAATCCTAAGTTCAAGAAACGAGCAAGATTCATTGTTCAAGATTGGCCAATTGGTTGTGGACCGCTCGAACAACAACCGTAGGCGGATAGCGATTGTGTCGACTAAGGATAGCATCGATATAGAAAGCCTCGCTTTATCGGTAATCGTGTGTAGATTCTTAACACATAAGCTTTGTTATATTATATGTATGTTATGGGCTAAAAGCGGAAAAGGTGTGTAGATCTCTATCACACTAGTTAATCTGAATTATATGTATGTTATGGGCTAAAAGCCGGAAAATGAGGTCAGTATGAGCAGTCGTATTACCCGAAAGGGTAGGCAAAGGATGCAGTGCGTAATCATAGAAACTTCTCTGTGTATCAAGTATGTAAAAATATGTGATCTGTTTAGATAGTTTAATGTTCGATTCTTGCATGTATGCATAGGATGGGATTGATTGATTTACTGGAAGGGGAGCGGTCGTGAGGCGATCGGTGGCTTTGCCACAGAGGTCACATAGTGATCGGTCTTTATGACAAAAGACAAATTGTCGATATATTATTAAGGTCGATAAATGATCGGTGGCTTCACCACATAGGTCACATAGTGATCGATCTTTATGACAAAAGACAAATTGTCGATATATTATTGAGGTCGACAATGATTGGTGGCTTCGCCACATGGGTCTATAGTGATCGGCCTTTATGATGAAAGACAAATTGTCGATATGGTGTGTAGCAGATGGAGGGTTGATTGTAGAAATCCCACGGTGTGATGGTTGGTGCGGGGTGTGTAGAGGATGGACTCATAGGTTTGGGATGGGCCATGTTGCATATTTTGTTACCCTTGTATACGGGCCAAGGCTCATAATGTGTTTGTGGGCCTCAAGACTTTTATGTGTTCTCGGGATTTGCACATCGAGTCTTGGTGACTCAACCTTTTATTTTTCCCAGATTTGGTGAGCGAGAGATCGTGAACATGGGAGCGAGGCGGACTCGAGGGCCATCAAGTTTTATTTCTACAAATTATTTGGGATTTCTTTAAGTTTATTTTATTTTTATTTGGGATTTTTAAGGCCCTAGTTTTTATTCAACTAAGAAGTTTTCAATGTTATGCAACTTATAAATTTTATGTCAAGGTTTATTTATACTTAATAATACTAATATAAGATTTTATTTTTAAAATGTCACTTATTTACTCTAATAATGTCTAATTAATTTACGACTTCCAAAACAAACAAGGCAAAAGTTTTCAATGTACAAGTCGTGACACGCCAGATCCAGTTGAAACGCATGGGCCGGGTTTGAGGTGTTACAATTTTGGTATCAGAGCCCAGTTCAAAACTCGGGCTGTGAAATGGGTCTAGAAATGTTTTTAGAAATTTTTTTTTGGTTCGAGGACATGGCCTTCGAGTCTCACCGACACCCGATCCGCCTGTAAGTATTCTAAACTCTTCTTTGTGTTATTTATGTGGGCTTAATGAGCTTTATGGGACGTAGACTATCTAGGTTAGAACTTGATGGACTCTAGGCTTAGGCAAACAACTCTTCAATTCCATAAGACTTAACTTCACTAAAACAAAACCTGTAAACGAGTCACAAGACTAAGGTGTGGCAACAGGCATGTGCATGTCTAGGAGTAGATCCGGAAGAGCTTGGTATTTAAGCAGTCCAAGTGACTTACCTCCTCTTCACATGAATCTTACCTGGTGCATAGTGACTATTCACTCTAGCTGTAAGGGCTTGTTCATGGGCTGAACCCATAATTAAAAACCGAAAGGTACCAACCACCCTATTTTGCAACCAAAACCCCTAAGTTTTGTAAACTTCCAGAAAAAATACATTTGATTTGAAAATGTTCGCAACTATGAAGAAAATTACCAAATTACCCTTGTTATGCAAAATGACCAAAATAGCCTTGATTTGTAGAATTACCAAATTACCCTTGTTTTGTAAAATTACCGAAATACCCTTGAATCACAAAATTACCAAAATACCCTTAGATCACAAAAATTACCGAAATACCCCTAAATTTCAAAATTACCAAAATGCCCCTAAATTTTAAAATTACCGAAATACCCTCAAGTTTTAAAATTTTTGAAATGCCCTAAATTGTAAAATTACCAAAATACCCTCGATTTCCAAAATTACCAAAATACCCCGAGAATTCAAAATTACCAAAATACCCTTATTCTATAAAATCATCAAGGAACCTCATTTCAAAAAAAAATTTACGAAAATGCCCCTATAGGATAAAATTACAAAAATACCCCTGGGTAGTGGAAAACAACAACAATGACAACCACAACACTTTTCTGTAATGAACGTGTGTTCATGAATGTTGATGATTAAATGAATGAACTTGAGACTGTAGTGTGTGTATGAATTCGAAAGAACTACTTTTTAGAACTATTAATCATAAGACTGTTCGCGATAAATCAGTGGAAAGAAATAATGATTCATAAAATTTCTAATCAGATAAATGCAAATCGGTAGAATGAGTACAAGGGGATGAAGACGCTTCAGATGCGAATAATGGTGCGTACCCTACCATAGTATACTAAGTGTTTATTTTGGCTTTAGAATTAGAGTGCGCAGCGAAAGCATTGTTGTGAGACTCAGGTAGAATGATTACTAGTTAGCTGTAAATTTCAAGGACGAAATTTCTTTAAGGAGGGTAGAACTGTAACATCCTAAATTTTTGGGCCTATGCGTTTAATGGGTGAATATGTGGAATGAGTTAATTTAAGTGTTAGGGGTCCAAATTGGGCTCAGGCTTAGGCAGAGGCCTTGATTAAAATTATCTGTTTGGGCAGTATAGGGTTTAAAAGGTAGTATCTATGTTTAAAATGCCAAAGTGGGCTTGTGGCCCAATCTTAGGAGGTGACGCCACACACAAGGAGTAAGGGGCCCAAATTTAAGTTTTATGGAGCCCAATTCTTTTAATTCAAGTTAGCTAAATTTTGGGCATTAGGATTAGGTGGAGTGGATGGCAACAAGGCTAAAATTTAGGGGTTTTAATGTTTAAAATATGTCGATAATAAGCAGATAAAGGCTATTATTTAGGAATTTATTTTATGTGGATAATAAGCAGATAAAGGCTAAGATCTAGGGATTTTTATGATTAAAGTATGTGGATAATATGCTGATAAAGGAGGGAAGAGTTAGAGATAATTAAGTATCTTTCAGATGAGCTAGTAGATTAAGATAAAGGAGAAAAGTTGGGAATTCATCTACAAAGAGAGTGATGGCCAAGAATCCATCACTGAGAGGAGTAAAGAAACCAGCAACTACATGGCAAAGGGTTGCCGAATTTCCTATAAATAGGGGGGCTAGCTCCTTGTTTCTGACATTAAATCCTCTCCCTTTTGTGCCGAAATTCCTTAGCTTCTTTTCTCCAAATTTCTTTCTCGAATTTCTCTAAAAACTGAAAACTCCATTATTCTCTTCTTTCTTCTAAAACCCAAAAACTCCATTATTCTCTTCTTTCTCCTAAAAGCCGAAAACTATATTATTCTCTTCTTTCTTCTAAAAGCTAAAAACTCCATTATTCTCTTCCTTCTCTAAAAAGCCGAAATCTCTATAGTTTTTATTTTATTCATCCTATTTGAGAAATTGTTCTATACTTCTGGCATTTAAATCCTCCATTGACATTGTCGAATTCTCTCTCTAGTACTAACCAAATCTCCTAAGTTAAGGTAAGAGTAGATTTTTGATTAGTTCTCATAATCTATTCCCGATTTTTGAAAAGGCAAAAGCCAAAAGCTAATAGTTTAATGGTTTATGATGGGCGGCAAGTTGGGATTTGAAGGAAGCCTAGTCGACTAGATCTAAAAGCCGAAATTCATAAGTCTCCAATTTCGGGATTTTTAAGGTAAGAAGATTTTCCTAGATTTCTATTAGATTTCATCATTATATACAAGATTTTAACTTTACAAGAAGGATTAACGATTAAATATTATTATAGTAACTCTGATAAGGATTTATGATGGAATTAAATATGGATCAGGCAAAAGAAAGAATCCCTAAGTTTAAGAAACGAGCAGTATCTGCTATTCAAGATTGGCCAATTGGTTTTGGACCGGCTTCTGAACAACACCGTAGGCAGATAGCAGTTGTGTCGACTAAGGATAGCGTCGATATAGAAAGCCTCGTTTTATCGGTAATCAAGTGTGTAGATTCGTAACACATAAGCTTTGTTATATTATATGTAGGTTATGGGCTAAAAGTCGAAAAAGGTGTGTAGATCTCTATCACACTAGTTAATCTGAATTATATGTATGTTATGGGCTAAAAGCCGGAAAATGAGGCTGTATGAACAGTCGTATTACCCAGAAAGGGTAGGCAAGGGATGCCAGGTATGTAATCATAGAAACTTCTCTATGTGTATCGAAGTGTGTAAAAATATGTGATCTGTTTAGATAGTTTAATGTTCTGATTCTTGCATGTATGCAGAGGATGGGATTGATTGATTTACGGAAGGGGAGCAGGTCGCGAGGCGATCGGTGGCTTTGCCACACAGGTCACATAGTGATTGGTCTTTATGATAGGCAGCACAGCTGTCGATATATTATTAAGGTCGCACAGCGATCGGTGGCTTCACCACATAGGTCACATAGTGATTGATCTTTATGATAGGCAGCACAGCTGTCGATATATTATTGAGGTCGCACAGCGATCGGTTGCTTCACCACATGGGTCACATAGTGATCGGCCTTTATGACAGGCAGCACAGTTGTCGATATGGTGTGTAGCAGATGGAGGGTTGATTGTAGAAATCCCCACGGTGTGATGGTTGGTACGGGGGTGTGTAGAGGATGGACTCATAGGTTTGGGATGGGCCATGTTGCATATTTTGTTACCCTTGTATACGGGCCAAAGCTCATAATGTGTTTGTGGGCCTCAAGCCTTTTTATGTGTTCTCGGGATTTGCACACTGAGTCTTGGTGACTCAACCTTTTATTTTTCCCAATATTTCAGGTGAGCAGTAGATCGTGAACATGGGAGCCGAGGCGGACTTGAGGGGCCATCAAGTTTTATTTCTACAAATTATTTCGGGATTTCTTTAAGTTTATTTTATTTTTATTTAGGATTTTTTTAAGGCCCCTAGTTTTTATTCAACTAAGAAGTTTTCAATGTTATGCAACTTATAAATTTTATGTCAAGGTTTATTTATACTTAATAATACTAATATAAGATTTTATTTTTAAAATGTCACTTATTTACTCTAATAATGTCTAATTAATTTACGACTTCCAAAACAAACAAGGCAAAAGTTTTCAATGTACAAGTCGTGACACGCCAGATCCAGTCGAAACGCATGGGCCGGGTTTGGGGTGTTACAATTTTGGTATTAGAGCCCAGTTCAAAACTCGGGCTGTGAAATGGGTCTAGAAATGTTTTTAGAAATTTTTTTTTGGTTCGAGGACATGGCCTTGAGTTTACTGGCACCGATCCGCCTGTAAGTATTCTAAACTCTTGCTGTGTTATTTATGTGGGCTTAATGAGCTTTATGGGACGTAGACTATCTAGGTTAGATCTTGATGGACTCTAGGCTTAGGCAAACAACTCTTCAATTCCATAAGACTTAACTTCACTAAAACAAAACCTGTAAACGAGTCACAAGACTAAGGTGTGGCAACAGGCATATGCATGTCTAGGAGTAGATCCGGAAGAGCTTGGTATTTAAGCAGTCCAAGTGACTCACCTCCTCTTCAGTGAATCTTACCTAGTGCGTAGTGACTGTTCACTCTAGCTATAAGGACTTCTTCATGGGCTGAACCCATAATTAAAAACCGAAAGGGACCAACCACCCTATTTTGCAACCAAAACCCCTAAGTTTTGTACACTTCCAGAAAAAAATACATTTGATTTGAAAATGTTCGCAACTATGAAGAAAATTACCAAATTACCCTTGTTATGCAAAATGACCAAAATAGCCCTAATTTGTAGAATTACCAAATTACCCTTATTTTGTAAAATTACTGAAATACCCTTAAATCATAAAATTACCAAAATACCCTCAGATCATAAAAATTACCGAAATACCCCCAAATTTCAAAATTATCGAAATGCCCCTAAATTTTAAAATTATCGAAATACCCTCAGATTTTAAAATTTTTGAAATGCCCTAAATTCTAAAATTACCAAAATACCCTCGATTTCCAAAATTACTAAAATACCCCTGGGAATACAAAATTACCAAAATACCTTTATTTTATAAAATCATCAAGGAACCTCATTTTAAAAAAAATTACGAAAATACCCCTATAGGATAAAATTACGAAAATACCCCTGGGTAGTGGAAAACAACAACAATGACAACCACAACACTTTTCTGTAATGAACGCGAGTTCATGAATGTTAATGATTAAATGAATGAACTTGAGACTGTAGTGTGTGTATGAATTCGAAAGAACTACTTTTTAGAACTATTAATCATAAGACTGTTTGCGATAAATCAGTGGAAAGAAATAATGATTCATAAAATTTCTAATCAGATAAATGCAAATTGGAAGAATGAGTACAAGGGGACGAAGAAGCTTCAGATGCGGATAATGGTGCGTACCCTACCATAGTATACTAAGTGTTTATTTTGGCTTTAGAATTAGAGTCTTGCAATGAAAGCATTATGGTGAGACTCAAAGTAGAATGATTACTAGTTAGTGTAAATTTCGAGGACGAAATTTCTTTAAGGAGGGTAGAACTGTAACATCCTAAATTTTTGGGCCTATCGTTTAATGGGTGAATATGTGGAATGAGTTAATTTAAGTGTTAGGGGTCCAAATTGGGCTCAAGCTTAGGCAGAGGCCTTGATTAAAATTATCTGTTTGGGCATTATAGGGTTTAAAAGGTAGTATCTATGTTTAAAATACCAAAGTGGGCTTGTGGCCCAATCTTAGGAGGTGACGCCACACACAAGGAGTAAGGGGCCCAAATTTAAGTTTCATGGAGCCCAATTCTTTTAATTCAAGTTAGCTAAATTTTGGGCATTAGGATTAGGTGGAGTGGATGGCAACAAGGCTAAAATTTAGGGGTTTTAATGTTTAAAATATGTGGATAATAAGGAGATAAAGGCTATTATTTAAGAATTTATTTTATGTGGATAATAAGCAGATAAAGGCTAAGATCTAGGGATTTTTATGATTAAAGTATGTGGATAATATGCTGATAAAGGAGGGAGGAGTTAGAGATAATTAAGTATCTTTCAGATGAGCTAGTAGATTAAGATAAAGGAGAAAAGTTAGGAATTTATCTACAAAGAGAGTGATAGCCAAGAATCCATCACTGAGAGGAGTAAAGAAACCAGCAGCTACATGGCAAAGGGTTGCCGAATTTCCTATAAATAGGGGGGCTAGCTCCTTGTTTCTGACATTAAATCCTCTCCCTTTTGTGCCGAAATTCCTTAGCTTCTTTTCTCCAAATTTTTTTCTCCAATTTCTCTAAAAACTAAAAACTCCATTATTCTCTTCTTTCTTCTAAAAGCCAAAAACTCCATTATTCTCTTCTTTCTCCTAAAAGCCGAAAACTCCATTATTCTCTTCTTTCTTCTAAAAGCTGAAAACTCCATTATTCTCTTCCTTCTCTAAAAAGCGAAATCTCTATAGTTTTTATTTTATTCATCCTATTTGAGAAATTGTTCTATACTTCTGGCATTTAAATCCTCCATTGACATTTTCGAATTCTCTCTCTAGTACTAACCGAATCTCTTAAGTTAAGGTAAGAGTAGATTTTTGATTAGTTCTCATAATCTATTCCCGATTTTTGAAAAGGAAAAAGTCGAAAGCTAATAGTTTAATGGTTTATGATGGGCGGCAAGTCGGGATTTGAATGAAGCCTAGTAGACTAGATCTAAAAGCCGAAATTCATAAGTCTCCAATTTCGGGATTTTTAAGGTAAGAAGATTTTCCTAGATTTCTATTAGATTTCATCATTATATACAAGATTTTAACTTTATAAGGAGGATTAACGATTAAATATTATTATAGTAATTCTAATAAGGATTTATGATGGAATTAAATATGGATCAGGCAAAAGAAAGAATCCCTAAGTTTAAGAAATGAGCAGTATCTGCTATTCAAGATTGGCCAATTGGTTGTGGACCGGCTTCTGAACAACACCGTAGGCAGATAGCAGTTGTGTCGACTAAGGATAGCGTCGATATAGAAAGCCTCGTTTTATCGGTAATCAGGTGTGTAGATTCTTAACACATAAGCTTTGTTATATTATATGTATGTTATGGGCTAAAAGCCGAAAAAGGTGTGTAGATCTCTATCACACTAGTTAATCTGAATTATATGTATGTTTTGGGCTAAAAGCCGGAAAATGAGGTCAATTTGTATGAGCAATCGTATTACCCGAAAGGGTAGGCAAGGGATGCCAAGTACATAATCATAGAAACTTCTCTATGTGTATCGAAGTATGTAAAAATATGTGATCTGTTTAGATAGTTTAATGTTTTGATTCTTGCACGTATGCATGGGATGGGATTGATTGATTTACGGAAGGGGAGCAGGTCGCGAGGCGATCGGTGGCTTTGCCACATAGGTCACATAGTGATCGGTCTTTATGATGAAAGACAAATTGTCTATATATTATTAAGGTCACACAGCGATCGGTGGCTTCGCCACATAGGTCACATAGTGATCGGTCTTTATGATAGGCAGCACAGCTGTCAATATATTATTAAGGTCGCATAATGATCGGTGGCTTTGCTACATGGGTCACATAGTGATCAGCCTTTATGACAGGCACCATAGCTGTCGATATGGTGTGTAGCGGATGGAGGGTTGATTGTAGAAATCCCCACGGTGTGATGGTTGGTACGGGGGTGTGTAGAGGATGGACTCATAGGTTTAGGATGGGCCATGTTGCATATTTTATTACCCTTGTATACGGGCCATGGCTCATAATGTGTTTGTGGGCCTCAAGCCTTTTTTTTGTGTTCTCGAGATTTGCACCCTGTGTCTTGGTGACTCAACCTTTTATTTTTCCCAACATTTCAGG
The DNA here is from genome assembly GCA_025506655.1 of Gossypium rotundifolium. NCBI lineage: Eukaryota > Viridiplantae > Streptophyta > Magnoliopsida > Malvales > Malvaceae > Gossypium > Gossypium rotundifolium. The sequence continues at coordinate 112,507,084 of CP106732.1, read as the reverse complement.
TGAGCAGTAGATCGTGAACATGGGAGCCGAGGCGGACTCGAGGGGCCATCAAGTTTTATTTCTACAAATTATTTTGGGATTTCTTTAAGTTTATTTTATTTTTTTGGGATTTTTTAAGGCCCTAGTTTTTATTCAACTAAGAAGTTTTCAATGTTATGCAACTTATAAATTTTATGTCAAGGTTTATTTATACTTAATAATACTAATATAAGATTTTATTTTTAAAATGTCACTTATTTACTCTAATAATGTCTAATTAACTTACGACTTCCAAAACCAACAAGGCAAAAGTTTTCAATGTACAAGCCGTGACACGCCAGATCCAGTCGAAACACATGGGCCGGGTTTGGGGTGTTACATGAAATGTCTGTAAAAGTTTTTGATTGTCCGATAATATCTCTTAACCTTAAATTGGTGATGGATATGGGTTAGGGGTGTCGCATTTGATTGGTATCAGAACTACAGTTTTGTCGATTCTCAGGCTAACGTAGCGTGTGGGAGTCTAGCTATACATGTCATATATATACGGAATGTGATAGTGTGATGAATCTTGACATGTAAAATGTGTCTTTCATATAGTAATGGATCCCGAAAGAGCCGTACCTGATGATGTTGAAAGCAATGCGCCTGCTCCCGCTCAAGGGACAGCGCCATCTAATTCGAGACCTGCTACTAGCGATCAAGAGGGAGAGGCTAAACAAGCCTTTTTCCAAATGATGAACGAATGGTTCACTCAATACGTAAGAACTAATCCGACTGTTTCACAACCTCTGCCCCCGCCTAATCCCCCTCAGACTTCTGCTATACCTCCGGTTATGAATCTGAATCTGTTGAATAAACCTCCAGTCGACAAAATCCATTAATATGGAGCTGAAGAGTTTAGAGCCACTAGTGATGACGATGCCGAGAAAGCTAAATTTTGGCTTGAGAATACTATCTGACTATTCGATGAAATTTTGTTAACTCTTGAAGAATGCATAAAATGTGTTGTTTCTTTGCTATGAGACACAGCTTATCAATAGTGGAAGACCTTTATTTCTATTGTTCCGAAAGAATGGGTAACATGGGATTTCTTTCAGTCTGAGTTTCGAAAGAAATACATCAGTCAAATATTTATTAATTAGAAATGAAAAGAATTTCTAGAATTGAAATAGGGTCGCATGTCTGTCACCGAGTATGAACGAGAGTTCGTAAGATTAAGTCAAAATGCTCGAGAATGTGTTTCAACCGAGGTAATAATGTGTAAATGGTTTGAAGATGGCCTAAATGAAGATATCCGTTTGTTAGTTGGGATTTTGGAAAGAAAAGAGTTTGTTGTACTTGTTGATTGAGCGTGAAAAGCTGAAACACTCGGGAAAGATAAAAGAAAAGCTGATTCTGAAGCTAGAGATGCGAGAAAGAGATTTCTGAGTAAAACATTTCAGTCTGCTTCAAAGAAATTCAGAGATAAGCAAGGCCGTTCAAAGATTAATGTGGGACATTCGAATAGAGATCGGGCTAGATCACAGTTAAATTCTAAAGCTCCAGCTACTTCGATGGCTAGTGTTGGAAATGTTCGATCCGAGAGACTTGAATGTAAGCATTATGGTAAAAGACATCTGGGGAGTTGTAGGTTGAATGATTGAGCCTATTTCAGATGTGGATCATTAGACCATTTCATCTGAGACTGCCCAGAGTCTGTTGAGCTAGAGATTGTTCAGAATCCGAGATTTGATAATGCTTCAGCTAGAGGTAGACCTTTTCGAAATACAGGGAATGTCAGTGGTAGTTAGGGAATTACGAAAGACATTGTTGCGAGATCTGAAGCTAGAGTGCCTGCCAGAGCGTATGTCATTCGAGCCCATGAGAAAGCTTCATCTTAAGATGTTATAACAGGTACATTTACTCTTTATGATACTTCTGTGATTGTATTGATAGACCTAGATCTACACATTCTTATGTATGTATGAACCTAGCATCCAGTAAGAATTTGCCTGTAGAGTTTACTGTATTTGTTATTAGAGTATCGAACCCCTTAGGTAAAAGTGTCTTGGTTAATAAAGTATGCAAGAATTGCCCATTGATGTTTCGAGATGTTTGTTTTGCAGCTGATCTGATGCTATTACAATTTGATGAGTTTGATATAATTTTGAGTATGGACTGGTTGACATTGCATGATGCTATTGTAAATTCAAAAGAAAGACTATTGATTTGAGATGTCAAAATGATAAAATAGTTTGGATTAAATATAATGATTTGAATGGATTACCTGCTGTGATATCAATGATGAAAGCGCAGAATTATGTGAAAAAAGGTTATGAAGCTTATTTTGCCTATGTGATTGACTCGAAAGTAACTGAAAAAAAAGTTGAATCAGTGCCAGTGGTTTGTGAATTCTCTGATGTATTTCCTGAAAAGTTGTCGGCATTACCTCCGATACGTGAAGTTGAATTTGGTATTGATATATTGCCGAGGACAGCACCTATTTCGATAGCTCCGTATAGAATGGCACCAAAAAAGTTGAAAGAGTTAAAGTCACAGTTGCAAGAGTTGACTGATAGAGGGTTTGCAAGACTAAGTTTCTCACCTTAGGGTGCTCCTGTTCTGTTTGTGAAAAAGAAAGATGGCATGATAAGAATGTGCATTGATTACCGTCAGTTGAATAAAGTGACTATCAAGAACAAATATCCTTTGCCTAGAATTAATGATTTGTTTGATCAGCTTAAAGGAGCCACTGTGTTTTCAAAGATAGATTTGAGATCAGGATATTATCAGTTGCGAGTAAAAGATTCAGACATTCTGAAAACTACTTTCAGAATAAGGTACAGACATTATGAGTTTTTAATTATGCCTTTCGAACTAACGAATGCTCCTGCTATTTTTTTGGATCTAATGAACAGAATATTTAGAACATACTTAGATCAATTTGTTGTCGTGTTCATTGATGATATATTGATTTATTCACGTGATGAGATTGAGCACGCCGAGCATCTAAGAATCGAGTTACAGACTCTGCGTGAAAAGTAATTATACGCGAAGTTCAGTAAATGTGAATTCTGGTTGCGTGAAGTAGGTTTTCTAGGACATATTGTATCAGCCTCTGGAATACGAGTTGATCCGAGTAAGATTTCTACTATTCGAGAATGGAAATCTTCGAAGAATGTGTCTGAAGTTCGTAGTTTTCTAGGACTTGCTGGTTATTATCAACAGTTTGTAAAAGGTTTTTCAATGATAGCTACTCCGTTGACTAGATTGCTTCAGAAAGATGTCGAATTTGAATGGTCTGATAAATCTCAGAAAAGCTTTGATCAGGTTAAAACTCTGTTGACTGAAGCTCCAGTTTTGGTACAACCAGAATCGGGTAAAGAATTTGTGATTTATAGTGATGCTTGATCGTCATTTTGTCGAGTTTTAAAATTTATAAAAAGAATGATCGAACCTAAAAACTAACTCTAACAATGACTTAACGTAAGTCTACCTATCGAACAGTAGTATTGCTTAGGCAAGACTGAATTGTCGAACCCAAAGGAACTAAAAGTACTAATACTAACCTTCTTTCTATTATTTAGCCTAAATATTAAGTGATTGGTTGTTTAATCTAAATTAACTAACTACTAAGCTAAAAACTCAAAGACAAAAAGAATGAATTGGGGAAATACTATTGGGAAAACTCAGTTGATTAGGACGATACCCTTAGGAAGAATCCACCTAGACTTCACTTGTTATCTAACACTGAACCAGACGATTTATTCGCTTGACTTAATCCGTAAGATTCCCTAATTTATAATAAACCCTCTCTCGAGGAGAATAATGTCTAACCCTAGGTTGATTAATTGAAATCTCTTTCTAATTAAAACCCTAGAATCGCATTAACTCGATCTATGGACTCCCATATTAGGTTTCACCCTAATCCGACAAAATCTCGTCACCCTATCTCTAGGCGCACTATCAACTCCGCTTAATTATGCTAGATCTGCTCTTTGGCAGGGACTTTTGCTCCACCACCTAAGCACATTCAACTTGAATCAATATCCCGGAAATACTAACACAAGAATTAAGCACACATAATTAAGAACAAATCAAGTATTTATCATATAGTTCAGAAAAGAATAACAAGATCCGTCTTAGGTTTCATCCCCTTCAGGTATCTGAAGGGTTTAGTTCATAATAATAAAAGAAAACATCTCAGAAGAAAAGATAAAACAAAACATAAGAAATCCCTAAAACTCCTTGAAGGAATTAAAGGAGAAATACGTCGTCTTGAGTATAATTCTGGCTTCTTGAGATGGATCAACTGGCTATCTTCGAGTGATTCCCACAAGTCTGGCCTTTCTGGCTCAGCTCCTTGGCCTAGCTAATCGTAAAAGCCCTGGTAGAAGGTTTCTACTGAACTCCCCACTTAAGTTGCCCCTTAGGGTGTTTATATAGACTTTGAGATGCTTTACTTGGCCCCTACATATCCTAATTCAAGCAGAATTCCTACTAGGTGTTTGAATAGGCTTTAGAATGTGTTTCTTTACCTCTAAGGACCCTATCCCGAGTAGAACTCCTCTTGGCCGCGGCAGGGACACGCTCATGGGCACACGCCCGTGTGTTTCATGGCCAGGCCGTGTGCGAGCCTGTTGATGAGGTACGACCGTGTGAATCATGGTCAGGCAGTGTTCGGACTTCTCTTAAGAGGCACGACTGTGTGGGCTTAAGTCTAGGCTGTGCCGACTTTGTGATATGGCCCATTTGGTCCGTTTTAGGCCTGTTTCTTATTCTTTTCATCCTCCGGTGCTTTCTTGAGTATAAAACATGAAAAGAAAGGATTAAGAGAACCTTTTTATGTAAATCAAGGTATATATCATCCAAAAGTATGCTAAATGTGGGATTAAAATATGTTACTTTTACGGTTTATCAAATACCCCCACACTTAAGCTTTTCCTTGTACTCAAGCAAAATTCTCAACTTACAATTAAAACGAACTTTCCCCAATTCATAATTCTCATAAACAATGCCTCATCATAATTCATAGATAATTTATACATGGATAATTTAACTCAAAGACTCCTAAAGATTCAAACACTTTTAAGTCATATATTTGTAGCATGAAAACATAGGTGTTTCCCTTTATCTAAATAATTACCTCTGATTCAAAACCGACAAGGATTGACATCCTTACTAAAGATTCACTCAAAGCACTCGAAGTGTTTAAGATTCAAGAATAAGCACTCATAAGTCGAACCTGAAAAGTTAATCCCATAGGCTTGCCTGAAAATCAAATCTCCACCACTGCAATATGAGATGATACACAAATCAAAAGGTCTTTAACAGGGTTGTAATGGGGCTTAGGTTAAAGGTGTGGATAAAGGCTGAATTGGAAGGTTAAAATTGAGATTGAATTGACAAGTTACCTAACTTTAGAAGAATGAACTGATAACCTGAAGAATTACATCACATGAAAATTTAAAATACTAATAATACGAGCTTCTTCTTCAAGATGTTGAATTTAAACGTACAGGCTCTTAGAACATAGAACTAATAATGAATATACTTCATTTTTTTATAAAGAACAAATCAATAAATACATAATATAAGAAAGAACCTTATTAGCTAAAATAAAGTAATTAGGCAACTGATCAAATCAATTCTCAATAGAAGGGTAGTCAAAGGAATGGTGATAACAAATACGAGCGGGGTTTTGGGTTAATATTTATGGGTAAAACATGTTGTTAGGTTCAAAGAGGTTCACTAGGGGTTAATTATGTAGGTAGGCTTTTTAGTGGAGTGAGTGGGTTAAAACCTAGGTGCCTTTATCATCTCTGTATATCAAATCAAAAAATATGGTCTCAACATGTATAATCGAGGCAAGTTCTAGAATAACAATTCAGTGTTGACACATTCATAATCAATAAAGTGAGCACGGAAAAGAATATATGCTCTAAAAGGTTCAAAATCTCACAAAAATTATGGGTGTTTTTGATGTCAACCTCGTAAATTTCAAAATTCAAAGTAATATTCAAATTCAGGTAGACAACCTAGAAAAAATTTTTCAATTCTGAAAAATAGACTTATCATGTTTGATTCTCTAGTATCTTAAAGTTTAAATCATTAATGCACAATTAACTATGACTTACTCAAAAACATATCAATAAGAATCATAAACCATCTGAAATTTCATCCTAATTAGGAAAATGAGAAAATTTCTTAAGAACAAGATATAATCCAGGGATTTGAGAATAATGTTATAGTTAACCCCCCACACTTAAGATGTACATTGTCCTCAATGTAAAAAGATAGATAATATTAAAATAATCATAAAATCATAAGATGGGGAGAGAAGTGAAACTTCCTGAATTTTGGATGAAGTCAATGAAAAGAAACCGGATAGGATTGGAGGTGAACGTGAAGAAGCATCTCGAACCATTTGAGATTGAATCCTCGAAGCAGCCGTCCTGATTTTATTGTATCCTAAGCTAAATCTAAATGGCATAAAGAATAAGAAGAAAATAAAGAAAATAAAAATAATGATAAAAATAAAAATAAAAATAAAAATAAAAGTAAAAGTAAATAATGGAAAAATGAAAGAAGAAAGATAATTGCAAAAGAAAAAGTAAGAAGGGGGTTTAAATAGAGATGCGGCCCATGTTTTGGGGAAAATTTTGTCCTGTTGCCACACGTCTATGGTCACACCCTTTTACCTACCTGTGGTGCCCACACAGCCCCGACCACGGCCGTGTGCAAGGCCGTATGGTCTGGAAATCTGCACCTTTGGTTTATTTGAATGCTAAAAAGGGAAAATAAAAATAAAAATAAAAATAAAAAAATAAAAATAAAAGTAATAAAATAAAATAAAATAAAAATGGGGTTAGTGCTCGGGTTGCCTCCCGAGAAGCGATCGTTTAAAGTCTTAAGCTAGACTTTACATGTTATTCTTATGGTCATGGTGGTTTGAGGAGGTGAAAATCCTTTCGCATGCGATCAATTAGGTTATGGATTATAGTTTAAGTTGAGTAGTGTTTACCTCTAAAGTGTTGAATTGAGGATTGCTTACCTCGACTGTGCCGTATAGGAAGACATTAAGTACCTCAAAAGTGATTTCTTCGTTTGTCTTGAGGTCTGAATTGGCGATTCGAGGGTCTTCCTTATTCACCAATACCTGATCCCCTATTTTGAAGTGATTTGTTGTTCCTATCAACTCGTCTGGGGTTTCCTTCGGTTTCACTTCGTGTATTCCTAGTTTCTCTTTAAAGTGTGTTTTCCACTCATCTAGTTCATTGACCTGAAGCCTTTGTTCTTCATGAATTATTTCTTTATGAGTATGAGGTCTATGATCTGGTATCTATGAAAGATCTTTAAGAAACGGCAAGTTAATATGAAATATCTTTGGAAGTTTGAGAGACTTATCGAATTCTTCCTCTGTGTGGTCTTTCTTTGTCGCATTGGGGTATGGCGCACGAGCTTGGTACTTTGTAATTACCGGGTTTGGTAAATCCTGGCTTACCTCAACCTTACCTCCACTCGCCACAGGCTCTTGCCTTGGGTCAGATTCCTCTAACCTTTCACTATCATGAGATGTTACGGCTTGAATTTGCTTCTTTAGGTTAGTCTCAGTGTTGCTTGGTAGACGCCCTTGCTATCGTTCGGACATTAACTTTGCAAGTTGTCCAACTGACTTTGTAACTTCCCCGACTGATTTGGTAAGCTCCTCGACTTGGTTCTTGATCCCTTCCATTGATGTTTGTTGGGTTTTCAGTGTTGCCACGGTGTCTTGGAGGCAGTTTTCTGTGGCTGCCATGAATTTTGTCAAAATCTCTTCGAGGCTCAACTCCTCTTCCTGTTGGTGAGGTGGTTGTTGAAAATCTGGAGGGAGTTTTGGTCTTTGGCTATTTTGATCATCCCACAAGAAATTGAGATGGTACCTCCAACCTGTATTATAAGTGTCATTATAAAAATTATTTTGTGGTCTAGAATAGTTACCCGTATAGTGAGCTTGCTCATTTTCCATGCCATATCCATAGGGTGGGTACTCAGGATTCGCCACGCCTCTTAAATTCAAATCATATTGTATTTCTGGGTGTACTTGCGAGAGACTATACAAACCATCCATCTTTTTATTCATCATCTCTAGCTGGTTAGATAACATGGTGACCACGTCGAGGTTGAAGACACTGGCTGCTTTAGTAGGAATTGTCCTCATGACTTGCCACTGATAATTATTCAGTGCCATCTTCTCTATACACTAAAATTATCTGCCAAAACCATATAGAGGAAAAATTAGCAAAGTAAAAATAATAAAAAAATAAAAATAATTTGCATAAAATAAAAAAATAGCTAAAGTAATAAAAATAGGGCTTTCTTAATATTTTAATTCCCCGGCAACGGCACCAAAAACTTGATCGTTGTTTTGTCGAGTTTTAAAATTTATAAAGAGAATGACCAAACCTGGAAACTAACCCTGGCAACGACTTAAGGCAAGTGCACCTATCGAACATTAGTATAGCTTAGGCAAGACCGGATTGTCGAACCCAAAGGAACTAAAAGTACTAATACTAACTTTCTTTCTATTATTTAGCCTAAATATTAAGTGATTGGTTGTTTAATCTAAATTAACTAGCTACTAAGCTAAAGACGCAAAGACAAAAAGAATGAATTGAGGAAATACTGTTGGGAAAACTCAGTTGATTAAGATGATACCCTTAGGAAAAATCCACCTAGACTTCACTTGTTATCTAACATTGAACCAGACGATTTATTCACTTGACTTGATCCGTAAGATTCCTTAATTTATATTAAACCCTCTCTCGAGGTGAATAATGTCTAACACTAGGTTGATTATTTGAAATCTCTTTCTAATTAAAACCCCTAGAATCGCATTAACTCGATCTATGGACTCCAATATTAGGTTTCACCCTAATCCGGCAAAATCTCGTCACCCTATCTCTAGGCACGCGATCAACTCCGTTTAATTATGCTAGATCTACTCTTTGGCAGGGACTTTTGCTCCACCACCTAAGCACATTCAACTTGAATCAATATCCTGAAAATATTAACACAAGAATTAAGCACACATAATTAAGCACAAATCAAGTATTTATCATATAGTTCAGAAAACAATAACAAGATCCGTCTTAGGTTTCATCCCCTTCAGGTATCTGAAGGGTTTAGCTCATAACAATAAAAGAAAATATCTCAGAAGAAAAGATAAAACAAAACATAAGAAATCCCTAAAACTCCCTGAAGGAATTGAAGGAGAAATCCACCGTCTTGAGTAGAATCCTGGCTTCTTGAGATAGATCAACTGGCTATCTTTGAGTGATTCCCACAAATCTGGCCTTTCTGGTTCGGCTCCTTGGCCTAGCTAACCATAAAAGCCCTGGCAGAAGGTTTCTGCTAAACTCCCCGCTTAAGTTGCCCCTTAGGGTTTTTATATAGACTTTGAGATGCTTTACTTGGCCTCTACATATCCTAATTCAAGTAGAATTCCTACTAGGGTGTTTGAATAGGCTTTGGAATGTGTTTCTTTGCCTCTAAGTACCCTATTCCGTGTAGAACTCCTCTTGGCCGCAATAGGGACACGCCCATGGGCACATGCCCGTGTGTTTCGTGGCCAGGCCGTGTGAATCGTGGTCAAGCCGTGTTGGGACTTCTCTTAAGAGGCACAACCGTGTGGGCTTAAGTCCATGCCGTGTCGATTTTGTGATATGGCCCATTTGGTTCGTTTTAGGCCCGTTTCTCGTTCTTTTCATCCTCCGGTGCTTTCCTGTGTATAAAACATAAAAAGAAAGGATTAAGAGCACCTTTTTACATAAATCAAGGGATAAATCATCCAAAAGTATGCTAAATGTGGGATTAAAATATGCTACTTTTACGGTTTATCAATTACCCCACACTTAAGTTTTTGCTTGTCCTCAAGCAAAATTCTTAACTTACAATTAAAACGAACTTTCTAAAATTCATAATTCTCATTAACAATGCCTAATCATAATTCATAGATAATTTATACATGAATAATTTAACTTAAAGACTCCTAAATATTCAAACACTTCTAAGTCATATATTTGTAGCATGAAAACATAGGTGTCCCCTTTTATCTAAATAATTACCTCTGATTCAAAATTGACAAGGATTGACATCCTCACTAAAGATTCACTCAAAGCACTCGAAGTGTTTAAGGTTCAAGAATTAGCACTCATAAGCCGAACCTGAAAAGTTAATCCCATAGGCTTGCCTGAAAATCAAATCTCCATCTCTATAATATGAGATGATACACAAATCGAAAGGTCTTTAACAGGGTTATAACGAGGCTTAGGTTAAAGGTGTGGATAAAGGCTGAATTGGAAGGTTAAAATCGAGATTGAATTGAAAAGGTACCTAACTTTAGAAGAATGAATTGATAACCTGAATAATTACATCACATGAAAATTTAAAATACTAATAATACGAGCTTCTTATTCAAGATGTTGAATTTAAACGTACAAGCTCTTAGAACATAGAACTAATAATGAATATACTTCATTTTTTTATAAAGAAAAAAATCAATAAATACATAATATAAGAAAGAACCTTATTAGCTAAAATAAAGTAATTAGGCAATTGATCAAATCAATTCTCAATAGAAGGGTAGTCAAAGGAATGGTGATAACAAATAAGAGCGGGGTTTTGGGTTAATATTAATGGGTGAATCAATAAAACGGGTTGTTAGGATCAAAGAGGTTCACTAGGGGTAATTATGTAGGTAGGCTTTTTAGTGGAGTGAGTGGGTTAAAACCTAGGTGCCTTTATCATCTCAGTATATCAAATCAAAAAATGTGGTCTCAACATGTATAATCGAGGCAAGTTCTAGAATAACAATTCAGTGTTGACACACTCATAATCAATAAAATGAGCACGGAAAAGAATATATGCTCTAAAAGGTTCAAAATCTCACAAAAATTATGGGTGTTTTTGATGTCAACCTCGTAAATTTCAAACTTCAAAGTAATATTCAAATTCAGGTAGACAACCTAGAAAAAAAATTTCTATTCTGAAAAATAGACTTATCTTGCTTGATTCTATAGTATCTTAAAATTTAAATCATCAATGCACAATTAACTATGACTTACTAAAAACATATTAATAAGAATCATAAACCATCATAAATTTCATCCTAATTAGTAATATGAGAAAATTTCTTAAGAACAAGATATAATTCAGGTGGTTCTTTTCATGCGGCTTTAACTGTCTCGAAGCATAAGCGATAACTTTGCCCTCTTGCATCAACACACAACCCAAACCATTCAACTATGCATCACTATAAACTATAAATTCTTTACCCGATTCAGGTTGGACTAACACTGGTGCCTCTGTCAATAATGCTTTCAGCTGCTCAAAACTCTGCTGAAACTTTTCTGACCACTCAAATTTAACATCTTTTTGTAGCAATTTCGTCAATGGAGTCGCAATCATCGAGAAGCCTTTCGGAAACCTTCTATAATATCTCACTAGTCCCAAAAAACTACGGACTTTAGACACATTTCTCAGAGGTTTCTATTCTAAAATAGCTGAAATCTTGCTCGGATCAACTCGTATTCCCACAGCTGATACAATATGCCCTAAACAATAAACCTCACACAACCAAAACTCACATTTGCTAAATTTGCATACAATTGCTTTTCATGCAGAGTCTGTACCACAATTCTCAAATGCTTGGCATGTTGAGTCTCATCACAAGAATAAATCAGAATGTCATCAATAAACACCACAACAAATCGATCCAAATACGGTCTGAATATCTGATTCATCAAATCCATAAACACTGCAAGAGCATTCGTTAGTCCGAAAGGCATAACTAAGAATTCATAATGTCCGTACCTTGTTCTAAAGGTAGTTTTTGACACATCCGATTCTTTAACTCGTAGCTGATAGTAGCCTGATCTCAAATCTATCTTTGAAAACACGGTGGCTCCTTTCAATTGATCAAACAAATCATCAATATGAGGCAAATGATATTTATTCTTTATCATCACTTTGTTCATCTGTCGGTAATCAATACACTTCCTCATAGTGCCATCTTTCTTTTTCACAAACAACACAGGAGCACCCCAAGGTGAGAAATTCAGTCGTGCAAATCCTCTATCTGTCAACTCTTGCAACTGAGACTTCAACTCTTTCAATTCTGTCGGTGCCATTCTATATGGAGCTGTCGAAATTGGAGTCATTCTCGGTACTAAGTCAATACCAAACTCAACTTCTCGTATCGGAGGTAATCTCGATAGTTCTTCAGGAAATACGTTTGGGAACTCACAGACCACAGGCAAAGATTCAACTTTCTTTTCAGTCACTTTTGTATCTATCACATATGTAAGATAAGCTTTGCAACCCTTTTTCACATAATTCAAAGCTTTCATTGAAGATACAATAGCCGGTAACCCATTCAAGTCACTGGATTCAATTCGAGCCACCTCACTATTCTGACTTCTTAAATCAATACTCTTTCATTTACAATTCACAATAGCATTATGCAAAGTGTGTCAATACATACCTAGAATTATATCAAATTCATCGAATGGTAGCAGCATCAAATTAGCCGAAAAACTGTTATTTCGAAACATCAATGGACAGTTCTTGTACACTTTATCAACCAGAACACACTGGCCTAAGGGGTTCAATACTCTAATTACAAATTTAGTAGACTCAACAGGTAGAGTCTTACTAGATACTAGATTTACACGCACATATGAATGAGTAGATCCTGGATCTATCAATGCAATCACATCAGTATCAAATAGTGTAAAAGTACCAGTAAAGACGTCTTGAGATGATGCTTCTTCATGAGAGTGAATTGCGTAGGCTCGGGCAGGTGCTTCCACCTCGAATCTCACAACTGTATCGGTTGTTCCTCTCTGACTTCTACTCACATTTCTGATGTTTCTGGGTGGTCTACCCCTAGCCGGCATATTACTCGGCCTCATATTCTGAACATTGTCTCTCTCGACTAACTCTGGACAATCTCGAATGAAGTGATCTCGTGACCCACATTTATAGCAAACTCTATTATTATATTTTCCCCAGCATTCTCCAACATGTCGTCTTCCACATTGTCTACACTTAGGCTTATTGCTTTTTACACTGCCAACACTCGATTCAATTGGAATTTGAGTTTTTGGACTAACATTTTGTTTCACACGATCTCTACTCGTATGTCTAAATGAAACGTTTGAACGATTGATTGCATCTCTGAATCTCTTTGATTGAGGTTGATACGACTTATTCATCGATTTTTTTCTTTTATCTCTAGCCTCAAAATCTGCTTTCGTCTTTTCTTTACTAAGTTCCTCGGCTTTGCAGGCTCTTTCAACTAATACTACAAATTCATTCAAATCTAATATTCCAACAAAAAATTTGATGTCTTCATTCAAACCTTCAACAAATCATTTGCACATGATAGTTTCAGTCGAAACACATTCTCGCATGTATTGGCTCAATCTCACAAATTCCCGTTCACACTCAGTAAAAGACATGGGACCCTGTTTCAGCTCCAGAAACTCTCTATGTTTTTGATCTATGAATCGTTGAGTAATGTATTTCTTTCAAAATTCAACTTGAAAGAAATCTAAGGTGATTCTCTTTCTCGAAACCACGGATATCAACGATTTCCACCAATTATACACGGTATCCCTTAACAATGAAACAACGCATTTTATGCATTCATCAGGAGTCAATGACATCTTATCAAACAATCGAATTGTATTCTCGAGCCAAAACTCAGCTTGCTCGGCATCATGATCAATTATGGCTTTAAACTCTTGGCCCCATACTTTCAGATTTTATCCAAAGGAGGCTTATTCAATCGAATTGGATCTAAAACTTATGGCACAATAGGCACTTGTGGGGGTGGAGGTTGTTGAGCAGCCGGATTCGTTCAATTGAACTCTGAAAACCACTCACTCATCATTTGGAAGAAGGCTTGCTTAGCCTCTTCCTCGTGGCTACTAGCAATCGGCTTAGACTCGGCTGGTGTTGTCCCTTGAGCGAGAGCAGGCGCATTGCTCTCTACATCATTAGTAACTGCTTGATCGGGATCCATTACTATATGAAAACACATTTTTAACTGTTAGGATTCATCACACTATCACAATTATATATATGGCATGTATAGCTAGACTCACACACGCTATGTTAGTCCTAGAATCGACTAAACTGTAGCTCTGATACCAGCAAAATGTAACACCCCTAACCCTTAACAGTCGCCAAAATAGGGTTAAGAGGTATTACCGAACATTCAAAACATTTACAATCATTTTACAACACAAAGTTAATTATCATCCAAACATATCAAGTTATATGCAAATAGTCCCTTAATGAGGTCTACAAGACCTTAAACGTAGTTTACAAAGGAGTTGGGACTAAACTGAACACATACAAATTTTTTTGAAAATTTAACATTTTTCCAAACTACAGAGGTCACATGCCCGTGTGGGTAGGCCGTGTGCCTCACATGGCCTCAAACACGCCAATGTGTCCTAGCCGTGGCAAAACAGGGCATACATACTGACTTGTCCACACGACCTGAGACACGTCCGTGTTCCTCACCACGGTCGACACTGACTTGCACCACACGACCAATCACACGCCCGTGTGTCCTGCCCGTGGTTGAAACTGACTTGTTGCACATGGCCAGTCACACGCCCGTGTGTCCAGCTTGTAGTCGACACTGACTTGTTTCACATGGCTAGTCACACACCAGTGTGTCTAGCCCGTGTGCGAGCCTGAATTTATTCAATTTGAAAACTCAAATGATACGATCGAGCCACACGCCCGTGTGCTTAATCGTGTGGTCAATTATAGGCCATTTTCAAGGCCAAATTACCATCCACACTTTGGGATCACCTACAAGCATCAAACCAATATCAAATCATGCCTCAAATGCAATCAAAACATACCAAATAAGTATCTCTTTAACCTCATAACATCCTTAATCATTTTCCTATACAAATCCCTCTCAACTTACTACCACAAGTATCATTTACACATTCAAAATCATGAAATTTATGTATCATCCAATTCTTACCATTTCAAAGCAGGAACATACTACTTCCATATTCCTAAGACTATTCATAAAGACCATTCACATAGAGCACACATACACATATTATCCATCCTTTTTACACATCTGAGGCATATACCAAAATCATCAATCTTTCAAG
This sequence comes from Gossypium rotundifolium, assembly GCA_025506655.1. Taxonomy (NCBI): domain Eukaryota; kingdom Viridiplantae; phylum Streptophyta; class Magnoliopsida; order Malvales; family Malvaceae; genus Gossypium; species Gossypium rotundifolium. Next base: position 112,491,935 of record CP106732.1, on the reverse strand, counting down.
CCACATCACATGGCAAGAACTATACAACTCAAAATATACCATAGTCACTAGCATATTCATGCCATATACAAAATATATACGTCTTTCAAAAGTACCAAAATAGATAGCCGATAGTGTGGTTGAGTCGTTGACGATCGCATATCCGAGCTAGCTATGTGACACTGTAAAACAGAGAAAACTTCACACAGTAAGCTCAAAAGCTTAGTAAGTTCGTAATATAATACATTTTACTCAATGATTCAAATCAATATACTAAATAAAACATCACATATATTAATTCACAAGAATGTTCAACCTCATCTATATCCAATACTCATATAACCATCCATTCATCTATTTCCAAATTCATCAACCAAATAGGTTTCAATACATACCTTTGCCAACACTTAGTTAACGACCAATTTTGCTACTCAATGCTCAATATCACATTTCAATAAATCTTCATTATTCGTTCGATTTATTCACACACTTAGTGCCAAATTCATAGTCAAAGCTTAAATATTATCGTACACTTAGTGCCTTTACTTTAAACCAAATCTAACTCGATATCGCACACATAGTACCAATCAATATAGCCGAAGCTTCCTTTATTTCGCATACACAGTGCTATTCACCTCTGTTACAATTCTAATTACGCACAATCAGTGACACATTTCTCAATTCCACATATAACATTTCTAATTCAATAACCACATATTCAATCATTTCTTAACACATAGATATAAATTTCACAATTCGTACTATACCCGAACTTACCTCGGACGTCGAAGTAACAAAACGAGTCGATTAATCGAGCACTTTATCTTTGCCTCGATCTCGATCCAAATCCCTCTTTTCTTGATCTATACATATTCAAATTTAGCTCATTCAATCACCAATTCATTCAATTAAGTCCAAATACACATATTTAGGGCATTATACAAAATAGCCCCCACATTTTCACATTTCGACACTTAAGTCCCTATTTCATAAAATCATCAAATTCACATAATTTCACTTCACACATGCCTAGCCGAATTCTCCTCATGTTCATACAAGCCCACATATTTTAGTTATTTTACATTTTAGTCCTTCAATTTCACATTTTCACAATTTAGCCCATAATACTCAAATTCATCAAAAATTCAAAGGCAAAATATGTTAATCTATCTCATATCTTTCATAATCCATTATCAAATATCAAAAAGATCAAGCACTAATCAATGGCATAACTCAAAATCACCATCAAATTCTAAAATTAAAGCATGGGCTAGCTAGAACACAAAGCAACGAACACAAAAACGTAAAAATAATAAAAAATCAAGCTCAAAACATACCTTGATTGAGCTATGCAAGTGCCGAAAGTTTCAAAGCCCTAATTCTTTCTTTTTCTTTCAATTTTTGGCAAAGAGAAGATGATAGTGGCTTTTAATTTCTTTTGTTTTAATTATAATAACATTAATATGCCATTTACAATTTTGCCCTTTATTATTTCATTTAAAATTTCATTAACTATGTACTTATATGTCCATCTCCACTTTCTATGGTCTAATTACAACATAAGGACCTTTCATTTAATAAGCCATGCCAATTAAGCACTTTAACAATCAGCACACAACTTTTGCATTTTATGCGATTAAGTCTTTTTTCATAATTCGACACACAAACGAGAAAATTTTCACACAGAATTTTCACGCATACTCAATAAAATATTATAAACACCAAAAATAATATTAAAAATATTTTTTGACCTCAGATTTATGGTCTCGAAACCACTGTTCTAACTAGGGTCTAAACCGGGCTGTTATAGACAGCTTGTTGGACAGTTTGGTTAGCAAGAAACGGGTTGGTTTTTGATAGAAGGAGAATCTGTATGGAAAATTTGATTTTTCAATCTAAGATGAGGGCCTTGTTATGGATTAGATCAATTCATGATGAAGTTATGCTGTAGGAGAATTTTTGGTGGATTTCTCCACACAGGTGTCGGGTTGATTCCTTTAACTCCAAACCTAGTGCTTCTTTTTGGAGGCCCCCTCCACATGATTGGTTAAAGTTCAATGTGTGTGGGATTGCGAAAGAAGATAGAGAAGGGTGCGGAGGTGTATTGAGAGATATGAAGGGTGTCACAAGAGCGCTATTTTCTGGCGCAGTAGCAGCAAATGATGCTGAGGTGGCTGAGATTGGTACAGTGAAGGTTGCTCTGGAAGTTTTTTTAGCTATGAATTAGAATATTAATGATTCTTTATTTATTGAAATAGGTTCATTGATGGCGTTTTCGTGGTGTGTTAACAAGGTTATGAGACCTTGGACGCTTCAAGCAATTTTTGCAGATATTGAAAATGATATGTTAAAGGCTAGAACTGCAGTTTTCTCCTTGGAAGATAAGAATGGTAACAATATGGCTTTCTCCTTGGCGATGGCAAGAGTTAATCGGGTGCAAATGTTTAAAGCTTGGTGGTGAATATTTGTTTTGTTGTATTAGCAGGTTATGTTTAGATGGACTGTGTTCTAAGATTGTTTGCTGTAATTTTGAACTTTTGGTTTATGCTCTGTCCGTCTTTAACTACAGTGTAGTTTGAACGAAAAAAAAAAAAAAAAAATTAACATATTCATTTTCTTTCCTAAACTCACCCGTACTATTCCAAGAAAATAAAATTTTCTTTGATTTTTAGGGATTGAACTAACACCCCTCTTTACTTTTTCAAAGACCCATAACTACAAAACTACCCTAAGCTTTTAAACCTTGTGTGCAAAGAAAATCAATATTCAATTGTATATTTGAACCCTGTGTATGCCAAGATATCTATAAATTCAAACAGTTTTCCTGTTGAATAGAAGGAAAAAAGTCAAAATTGTTGGGAAAAAATTCGAAATTGTGACAGAAATTTACATGAAGTTTTTGTTTAATATTTCGTATTGAGATTCTTCTTCTTCTTCTTCTTCTTCTTCTTCTTCTTCTTCTTCTTCTTCTTCTTCTTCTTCTTCTTATTATTATTATTATTATGTGATCAATTATAATTAACTTGTTTTATTTTTATATTATTATGGATGTTAAAAATTCCATCTCAAAATGGATCATAATTTTATTCTTAATCTTTGATTTATCATTGTACAAGCACGAGTAAAGTATAGATTTAATAATAAACTTTTATATTTCAACTATTTTTGATAGTAGTCTCTTTAAATAAAAAATATATTGGGATCTTTAAAATGTACTCTACCAGATGTAAGCATAAAAAAATATGTTGCATTCCTCAAAACAAATGCAAACATAAAAAAATTAAGAATATAATCATGGACATAATAAATGTTATAATAATAACCAACATAGTAGTAAACTAATTTTCTTTTTCGTGCTATGCACGAAGTTGATGTGTCTAAATTATTTAGGATATAATATATTCTAAATATTTTGAATATATGAAGGTTGTAATCTATATTAATAAAATCATATATGACTGCTAATTTTATTGAGCACATAATAATATTTATTGATTACATAATAGCATTTATTTTAGATTAAATAATTTAGGTAAAATTAAAATCAAGTGATGGACAATGGTATCTATCAATTACTTACCTAATATATATTAATAATAATATGGATTTAAAGTGAATATATATTTTAATTTTTTTATAAAATTGATATTTAAAAATATCTACTTCAATATATACTAGTTCTTATAAATATATTAAAGTACTATAATATCAATTAAAGCTCTAACATATTCATAGATGACATATTAGTAAAAACATAATTGTACGCATCAATAAAACTACGTAAAATATTAATTTTTCATATGTACTCTTATTTCACTAATAAATTATATATTAGTAAAAATTTCTTGCATTGGTATACCAAAATATATCATTCAATAATTAAAGACTTGTTTTATTTTACTTTAAAATAAATAAAGGAGTCAAGGCTTGGATACAAAGCTACAGTAATTATAAATGCAGGGATTGACTTATGTACAACACCTTCTTTCGTAATAAATGGTATCCGCCTAAAGATGGATGGGCAAAGCTTAATATGAATGGCACACTCTCATCACAACAACATACTACTACTATTGGTGGTGTGTTTCGTGATTCAAGAGCAGGTTGGCTATTTGGTTTTGCCATGAGAGTTGGTGTATATGACATTTTCCAAATAGAAGCACAAGCGATATATGAAGGACTCTCTCTAGCTTAGAAAAAAAGGTTTTCGCAAAGTGGTGACTGAAAGTGACAATGCTTTTTGATTCGTTTAATTGGAAGTGGTTATATGGTTGATAGCAACCTTTCGGAGCTGCGGTTGATACATGATTTATGTAAGCAAGATTGGCAGCTCAAGTTTTGGCATCTCCAGCGAGACCAAAATAGATTCTCAGATTGTATGGCTAAAGCTACTTTTAGCGATATTAATAGGTTGTCGATGTTTGAAGATCTACTTGCTCATGCTCGATTTGTGTTTGAAGATGATGCCCATCGAGCATTAGAAGTTATAGGCCTTCATCAGGCTAATTGTAATAAGTTCTTTGAAGTTATCTATCTTTATTTACCAAATAAAAAAATAAAAAAAATTAAAGGATTATCAATCACATAGTTGGGGAGTAAATTCATATATTAATAAATGTAGGCATAATTGAGGAATAATTTTATAACATAATTGTTTACATGGAAAATATATTATTCAAATTAAAATCGGTTATTTTTGTATATAATTTATTCTTTTTGGGTTCTACTACCTTCAGAATGTTGGAGATAATAGAGAATAGTAGACAGAGGATTATAGTTAACTGAAGAACTAATCTGATATTAAGGGGGCAATTTCTTTTTACCTTGGCTTACAACCACTGTAGGCTCCAACACATTTATATTATTCATAAGATACTTCTAGACTCATACTTAACTCCTAAGTATAATCCCAAAGACTAATAAAGACTGACACAATTCCAAGACACATGGGGACCTTGAACCTAATTACTCAAGTTCTCTAGAAATTTCATAAATGAAAATTGCAAATTAACTTGTAACATGTCCCATTAATTTGTAATTTTAATTGAGTCTTTAAACTTTTCAAGATTTTCAAATGACATAGACTTCGTGAGAACATCTGCAGGCTGCTCGTTGTCCCGATGAACTCCAAGAAAATTTCTCCCTTGTTCACCAAATCTCAAATGAAATGATGACGGAGCTTAATGTCCTTACTTCGGGCATGAAAAATCGAATTCTTCGTCATCGTGATCGCCGAATATTATCATAGAATATGGTAGTTGAAACTTCTTTTTTCTACTGCAGATCAGCCAGAATTTGTTGCACTTGTTGCTGTAGCATATTTAGCTTTTGCTGATGATAAAGCCACTATATTTTGCTTCCTTGAGCTCCAAGGAATCAACTTCGATCCCAAGTAGAAAAGATATTTCGAAGTACCCTTATCTTCGACGGAACCTGTCTAATTGCTATATGTAAAATTGACCAAATCGTTGCTCGATTCTTTCACATATCTCAGCCCCTGCTTTTTCGTTCCTTACAAGTACTGAGTACTCTTTTTGTAGCAGCATAATGAATCTTTGCTCGACTTGCTCATGAACCTTGAAAGAACATTTACTGTAACACCTTAAACCTGGCCTAGACTACATGACCAAGTTTGAAGAGCTACATCAACTCTTTCCAAAAAAGTCCAACTTTAATAAATAGAGTTCAAACAACCCAAGACATTTAAAAATTTATAAAAAAAATACAAAACCCATTATTTAAAGTCCACAAACCCAACAAGATAGTAACAACGTAAAGCTAAATAACATAACAAGTTAATTAAATGATATGACCGAGCTCCCGATACGTCGACCTGATCAAATTTGAAGATTTCCTGAAATCCAAACAACAGTTGAAGTGAGTTTACATACGCAATGTGTAACTTATGAACTAATTAAGTAAAAATTCTTGATCTTACTTTCAGATCTCATTTAGTCAAATATCAAAATCAGAAACGGATACAGAACATATCATATATAAATACAGATTCAGATACAAATGCAAAGTCCTACCCCCATTCGCTACACACCATCTCCGAACATCCCAACACACCATTTAGGATATAAAGTACCCATCCATCCCTACACACCACTGAGTGTCAATATGACACATTTCAGAATGATTACAGACTAGCTGCCAAATCAGAACGCGATAAATGGCCAAAATCAGATATAAGCTTCTGGCTCAGCCACTAAAATTGGAAAATCATTAAACTGCTCAAATTTCCTCCTTTATACAATCCTAACCCAATGCAGATGCAGATTTAACAGATAGCAGATATGCGTATACGGAAATAGCACTTCAGATCATAATTATGTAATGTTGTTTCACTTACTTATTAGGTATCAAGTTAATACATGCATGTAAATAACATAATATTTAGTAAGAGATTATCAAATAACAAATTTTCTTGCCAAAATTAGATCTTACAGACCTTGCAGTAGACCTATGTTCAATTTCAATGACGTTTACGGCCATAGAGAAAAATTTTAGAATTTGACCCACATGCCCGTATGGATTCACACGGCTTGGATGGTTGGCCCTTGTGGTCCACATGGCCTGGAACACACCCGTGTGGATCAAGTTTGTGGCTCATACGGCCTGTCACAGGACCGTGTGGCTCAAAATAGTGAGTTACACTATAACACCCCTAATCCGTATCCGTCGTCGAAATAGGGTTTCAGAGCATTACCGAAGATTTCAATTTAAAACGATAAAAATTTTAAAACATTCAATTCACATCATCAACATAGAAAAATCAATCAAAGTCATATATATTGTCCCTTTTTCGATCCTTCGAGGCCATAAAAACACATTAGAAACAAATCGGGCCTAAATTGGAAACATATAGAATTTTTCAGAAAAAGGTGAAAATTTTCAAACTGTAGGGGTCACACGGCTGAGACACACGCCCGTGTCTCAGGCTGTGTGGACATTCGAAGTAAGGACACACGACCGTGTCCTAGCCCGCGTCCATGCCTGTGTAACTCACTGACTTGGGCATGCGACCAAGCCACATGTTCGTGTGCCAAGCCGTGTACCCTTCAAAATAGCCTCACATGCCCATGTGCCAGGCCGTGTGCTAAGCTGTGTAACTACCTGACTTGCAACACTTTTGTAAGTTATAAGGGACACACGGCCATGTGTCACACATGGCTGAGACACACGCCCGTGTCTCTAGCCGTGTGGACGAAAAATAGGCCATTTCCAAGCCATTTTTCTCAACCATTCATGCATCTACCCACAAATAATTTTCCACATATAAACAAGCCTTCAAATTTCACTAAAAACATGCATAATCAAGCTATCAAAATAAGGGACATAAACATACAACCAATATGCCTAAAATGCACCTCAATAACCATAACTAAACATAAATAACCGTATACATAGTTTGGCCAAAAGTTCAACTAACATATAACTAAGTTTATGCCAAAACTTACCATTTTGTTTACCAATCAAATTCACTCCAAAAGTGCCTAATATTCTATTTAACACCCAGTACCATTAGTCATATATGTCATTTATAACCAATATACCAAATCACCAAAACAACAACCATTACAAGGCCAAATATATACATGCCAACTTAACATCATTTCATCATTCAAAATACCAAATTCACAAGCCAAAACATAATGGCTATACCATCAACCAAAATACCTATACATGCCATTATAACCAAGACTTAAAAACATCAAAATCTACCGATATAGCCGATGGATAGTGTGATAGGTCTTTGATGAATTTCCAACCCAAACGAGCTCCCGATAACTACAAAACATAGAAAAATAAACACAAGGTAAGCATGTTATGCTTAGTAAATTCGTAGTATACAAACTATGCTTATCAATACATTGCATAATCTTAAAATACGTATGTATCAATCCAACATAAGAATAAATGATTCATAAACTTAAATCAAGTGAATTTATACTTTTCATTTCCATAGATAACACAAACTTCCTACCTTCCATAGTAATAAGGTAAACTGCATCTATAGTTCTTACCGAAGCTCACATGAGCAAAATCACGATAGTTGTCTCTACCCTTTTCCTAGCTCGATAGCCGAAGCTATCTCTTTTCATTATTTGATGGTCGTCACCATCCCTTTTCATTGTTGATGGTTGTCACCATCCCTTGTCATAATTTGATAGCCAAAGTTATCCCTTTTCATTATTTGATAGCCGAAGCTATCCCTTTTCATTGTTCGATGGTTGTCACCTTCCCTTTTCATTGTTGATGGTCATACCATCCCTTTTTATAATTCGATAGTCGAGGTTATCCCTTTTCATTAGTCGATGATCATTGATACGCCATTGGATTTTTCCACCGAGACACAATTCAATATTATATAAAATAATAGCATTAAAAACATAATTTAAAATGCTATTTAAACGTACGAACTTACCTCAACGATAAAAGTAGAAATGTAGTCGATTATTCCGAAGCTTTTTCTTTGCTTCGATCTAGAGCCGTAGGTGGTCCATCTTGATCTAAATGAATAAATTTAATCAGTTTAATAACTATTCTATTCAATTCAATCCAAATTCACATTTTTGCAAAATTATACTTTTGCCCTTAATGTTTTGATTTATTTACAAATTAGTCATTAGGCTCATAAAATGGAATTCATGCAATTTCACCCCTACCCAAGCCTAGCCGAATTTCATACAAGCTCATTGTAGCTCACACATTTCATTATTTCACAAATTACACCATGGATATTTCACCTTTTTTCAGTTTAATCCCTAATTGACAAATTCATCAAAAATCACTTAACAAAAGTTGTTTATCTAACAACAATGATTTATTTTCTACCATCAAACTTCACAAAAAACATGAATTCACTCATGGAAAAACTTTAATCTTTTAATTTTTTGCAAATTAGTCCCCAAGTTAGCTAGATTAAGCTACAATGACTCCGAAAACATAGAAATCATTAAAAACAGGATGAAAAATCATACCATGCAAGCTTTGGAAGATTGGCCGAATATGCAAGCTTCTCTAATGGCTTTTTCCTCTTAAAATTTCGGTGGATGATGTATTAGAGAAGATGATACCATCTTTTCTTATTTTTGTCTTAATTTATTTATGAAATTACTAAAGTGCATTAACCATTTACTTTAAAAATCATTAAAAAGATGTCCATCAGAGTCTACTTAATAAAACAATGGTTTATTTTCAACATAAACCCTCTAACCATTTAATTTCATTGCTATTAAATCCCTTTAGCTTATAGAACTCAAATTTTGCACCTTTTACATTTTAGTCCTTTTTATCGAATTAAGCATGCAAATAAAAAAATTTCTTAACGAGATTTTTATACGGTAATACTAACATTAAAATAATAATAAAATTTATATTTCTACGTCAAATTTGTGGTCCCAAAATCACTGTCCCGATTTCACTAAACACAGGCTATTACATACACAGTTTAGTACACGGCCCCATCAAGCTCGTGTGACTCAAGACCCAAATACGTCTCACACGGCATGGACACACGTCCGTGTGTCTCAAACTCCAAAACAATGAGTTACAAGGCCTGGAAAAATGCTCGTGTCCTTGTCTTGTGTGACCCTAACGCCAAAACAGTGAGTTACACAGTCTGGACACACGTCCGTGTCCCTGGCCCGTGTGGCCCTAAAGCTAAAATAGTGAGTTACATAGCCTGGACACACGCCCATATGACCCTAAAGCCAAAAAAAGTGAGTTACATGGCTTGGGCACACGTTTATGTCCCTGGCCTGTGTGACCTTAAAGCCAAAACAGTGAGTTACACGGCCTGCCATACGGCAGTGTGGCTCACATGGTCTACCGCATGGCCGTGTGGCATCGACAACCATGTTTTCTGGCCTCTATCATTCACAAGTTTTTGAGTTTTTGATACACACCTGGTATAGTTTCGATGTCAGGGAAACACAGGGGAAATTGGAACCTAAAAACAACCATCAATAACCAATTTAATGAAACAATCGAACTAAGTTCTAAATAAACCATCATTAACCTTCATCGAAACTTCGATACACAACTCCCAAAATGAACAGAATATGCTTACCTACGAACCAACAACACTCACTCGAATCCTAGGTAGTATGAAGAACGTTAGGTATCACTTGATCTTCCCTTAATGTACTGGAACAACAACCAAAACAAGAGCAATTAAAACACAACAGTGGAGTTTGAGGGAAAACCCCAATCTACAATGAATCCAATACAAAAAAAATGAATTAACCCACAAGATCTTACCTTAATGACTGAAATTGAACACAAAAGGACACAGTTCAATAATTCACACCACAACAAAGCAATAAAAAAAGTCACAGGACAACGAACAAGAACGGAAAAAGAAAAAAAAGAAAACAGTAACGAAGAAGAAAATGAAAAGAAGAACATAAGAGGAAAACTTTCCTTTTCTTTAAACATATGTAATTAATTAAAAATAACTAATTACCACACAGTGCAAAAAGAATATGTCCTTATCCCCTATGCCAAGACTCGAACTCAAAACCACAGGGTATACATAAGCTTAACCATTGAACCAGCAGACTCATTCTTGACACAGAATCATCCAAAATTAAACTTAAATCAAGAAGTCAAGGATTCAGGTTAAACTAAAATAATAAAAAAATCACAAAAGGAACAACTCGAACCCTCATTTTAAAACACACAAGCATATCACTTAACAATAGATACAAAGGCTTAATTATAGATAGAACGTATCAAACAAATGTTCAAACTTTAGGGCGTTACACTTACGAGCTGAACAATATCAAGCCTTGTATTAGTAAGATAAATCAAAGATCCCACAAAGCTTCTGTAAAGCTTCTCATTAGCCATCTCTTCGCCATTTTCTTGTTGCAACTTCTCATTAAGTGTCATAGGTGTAGGCACCGACTTTTAGGTTGAAATCTAAAACTTCTTCAATAGGTCATCCAGATACTTTTCCCACGAAATAAAAATCTTGCCGCTAGATTGCTTGTCTTGAATCCCTACAAAATATTTCATAAGGCTGAGATCAGTCATCTCAAACTATTTCATCATGGACCTTTTAAAATCTTCAACCATCTTCAATCAGTTCCTACATAGATCACATCATGAATGTCAAGGAAAAATATTAGAAAGTTCTCGTTTCCTCTGACCTTCACATAGAGGGATGGCTCACTAGGGTTTTGTTGAAGACCAAAGTGTTGAAAGTACAAGTCAATCTTGTTGTTCCAAGCTCAAGGGGCTTGTTTTAACCTTTAAAGAGCTTTTTAAAGCTGATACACTTTTTCTTCCTTCCTATTTACAACTTATCCTTCAAGCTCGCATACATATACTTCTTCTTCCAACTCTCTATTCAAGAAGATTGACTTGATGTTGAGTTGGTACACCTTAATCTCCAACTGAGTTACCAATGCGAGAAAAATTCTTATTATCTCTATCCGAGCAATTGGTGAGAATGTCTCATTGAAGTCGATCCTCGACTGCTACGAATAGCTTTTTTCGAGCACTCTAGGCTTGTACATCTTAATGCTTCCATTTTCATTATACTTCATCTTGGATATCCATTTTAGTCTGACCACATCCTTTCCTTTCTACAAATTGACCAATTCCTACATCTGATTTTTCTCGATGCTTCAAATCTCTTCATTCATGGCTTTTCACAACACTTTTTACTTTGTAACTTCCTCGTAATTTTGTGGTTTTCCAGCAAACAAAACAAAATTTCTTGCAGCATATATGTTAGATAAGGAGCGATACTCTGAGGAGAATCTGAGTCTAATTCGTCACTTGGTGAAGTAACTCTAGAACTTTCACATTCTATCTTGTTTCATGTTCTCGGAGTTAGGAAAGAGGCATCAGCTAGTGGAATTATCCCGACTTTGCTGGCTACTACTGTAGCTTATGGTTCATTATCATCCCAATTCCAAGCTGTCAATTTGTCAAAAATGGCATCTCTTGACAGAACCACCTAACTAGTTTTCGGGTTATAAAGACGATACCCCTTGGACTCATCATTATAACTGATAAAAATAAAATTTTATCCTTTTTCATCAAACTTCTCTTGATTTTACGGTAGAACATGTGCATAGTCAATGTACCCAAAAACTTTGAGCTGACTTACAACCGACTTTCGATCATACCAGGTCTCAAACAGAGTCCTATCCAAAATCAACTTTGTTGGAGAGTTATTCAAAACATAAACGCCGTATTCATAGCTTCGGCTTAAAATTTGTTCGGGAGACCTTTCTCCTTAAGCATGCTACGAGCCATTTCTTCAATCATTTGATTCTTCATCTTAGAAAATTCATTTTGCTGAAGAGTGTACCTCATGGTGAGTTGTCATTTAATCCTATTCTCCTTGTTATACTTGAGGAAAGGCTTGTATATAAACTCTCATCCTTGGTTGGTTCGGGGAGTCTTGATCAAACATCCACTTTGCTTCTCAACAAAAGCTTTGAAATACAGGAAGGTGTTGAAAGCATCAGACTTATTGTTGAGAAAATAGACCTAAATCATCCTCGTAAAATTATCAACAAATAGAATAAAGTATTGCTTGTTATCGAGTGAAGGACTTCGAGCTGGACCGCGTATATCAACATGGACAAGTTCTAAGGGACTTCGAGCTCTCTAAGCTATATTTAGAAATGGAAACCGGTGCATCTTTCCATACACACAAACTTCACAAGCTCTTTCCTTTGGATGAATCTTAGGAAGTCCAACCACCATCTCCTTTTGTTTCAAAAATTGCAAACTCTTAAAGTTCAAGTATCCATAACTCCATGGCCAAAGTTAGGACTCATCAATGTCTCCACTTTTGAAAGCATAACTACAGCGTCACTAGATCGAATGGAAACAAAAAATTTGCATTCATATTCACGGAAGCTACTTTCATATTACTATTCTTATCAATGATGTCACAACGATCATTATAAAAAATCAACTTATAACCATTTTTCATCATTTGCCCAACACTCAACAAGTTTTGTGCAGTTTTAGAAGAATAATAAACATTGTGAATTTGCTTTTTCTTTCCTCCATCTGTGGAGACATCAGCGACTCCTCGCCATTTGATCTTCACGTGCTTCCTATCACCGAGTTCCACTTGTGTGGAGTATTTCTCAGTAACACAATGAAAGATTCTTGATCTCCAGTTATATGGTGGTTGCATCTGTTATCTAGAAACCATGTCTCCTTGGTGCTACGCTCAACATTCGAAGATGAATAAAATAGCTTTTTGACATCAATTTCTGTTGCAAAATTTGTCTTAGATTCTACAGCTTCACCCTTCTCTCTAAAATAACAGCCTCGCTTGGAATGATTGAGAACATTACACTAAGTTCAACGATGCCAGAAATCTCTTGATTCATAATTGAGCGTTTTACAGATATGACACTGTGAGTCTGACCTCTACTCCCTAAGATGACTTCCTTTTGTGTCCTCGACTAGCCTCCTCGTCCTTTGCTCAATGTTCCTCTGTTGGATTATGGACTTCCTCTTTGTTTCTGTTTTGCATCAGATTTCTTCTTGCCGAGGTTGGCATTTACTTGACACACTTGCTCCAGTGGTTGATTTGTATAGCCATTGTCTTTGTCTTCGTGCGCCTCTAGAAAGATAAACAACTTGTATCGAGTTGTTACGATTTATCCATAGTCTTATTGATCACAATAACAATATGCTCGAACTTTTACGACAGAGACCTGAGAATTCTTTCCACTATTTTCTTATGAAGGATCGTATCACCAATCTCAACCACCCTCGAAGAAAAGTCTTTAATATATTCATTTTCCTTTATCGATAAATTGTCAAAACTTCTCTAGTAGTTTTGCAACTTAATGGAGATTACTTTATCAACCCTTTGAACTCCTTCTTCAGAACATCCCATGCTTCTTGGGTGCTTTTGATGAAAAAAATCCTGGGGTAGATGGATTTACTCACCTCTGTTGAATAATTCGAAAAGTTGTCGCATTTGTCTTTATATTCTCCTTCAATTGCTTCTCTTATTCTTCTTTCACAGCCGATTCAGACTTGACTTCATATCATTGCTCCACGTTCCATAGATCTTGAGAAATAAAGATGGTCTCTATTTAAGAGCTCTAATACTCATAGTGCTCTTCGAATCTTGGTATTTGATTAGGAGAATAGGCAAAGAATGTTAAAGGGTTTGATGAGGCTGTTGCAAAATCAAGTTTGGAAAATGCAGCGAAAAATAAATTTACAGAAAAACTCTAGTTTTAATTTTTTTTTTCCAAAACAAGAACTTGGTTGTGATAACTAAAGTAATAAATGCTTAATCAAAATTGTACCTTTTCGATTCATCTAGGATGAACGCTTCGATTGAGTAGTCTTCTCCACTATCCTCAAGCTCATGTATACCGAGTGTGGGCTCGCTTCGAATAAATTTTTTTTACAATTTCTCTAAACTTTTGGTCTAAGTTGTAAATAAGAAAAACATCTTTAGAAATTTTGTGAAATAATTTCATCAGAGAATTTTCTCTCTACAACTTTCTCTTGAATTAAAGTGTCTATATATAATGACCCAAGACTCTTTTTATATAGGAGAGTTTAGAGAGTTAAACTATTATTAAACTTAATCACTTTAATATTAAATTAAAAAAATTATCTACAAGGTAAATATTAAATTAAATTTAATATTAAGATAATCACTTTAATATTAAATTAATATAGTACTGATAAGTATTAAATTAAATTTAATATTAAATCTATTAAAATAATATTATTTTTGGAATAGTTAATTTAAAATCAAATTCTCTGGTACAGTCCTAGTAGGAGTGTAATTCTTCCATCGCTCAACCACCTGAAGACCCACCGCCGCCGACCATTTTTCGACCACTAAAATGCGACCATCGTAGCTGCCAGCACCCCAAGTTGGTTCGATTTCTATCGGTTCAGTTTGGGCCAATGAAGGCTTGACCGGTCTGATCCAGCCACCGGTTGGACCGTTGGCTCAGTCTTACATACCACACTCAGTTGAACCAATATTTGGGTCTTGGTCTCGATTTTGGGATCCTGGACTCAATTTACAATCTCGGGTCCAATTTACAATCTCAGCTCCAATTTTCAAGTTCAATTATCCATTGGGCCAATTGCCTAACTTGAAAATTAATTTCTAAAAATATCATATTAATTTTAATTAATTTGATTAATTTAATTTTACTTGATTAAAATTGATTTCCCCCAAAATCACTTATATTTTCTAAAATAATTTTTCAAGAAAATTCTTTAATCAAATTCTCTAGTTGAACAATTCTTACAACCGCCCAATTTAATTCAACATCGAATAAACTAACTCAATTAAATTATTTTCAAAGTCATAAAATTTTCTTCTAATTCAGATACAATCCGATCGAGGTTTTTTTGAATTAGCCGAGGGACAAATCGGACATATACAATTAGGCTCTAGTAAATACAATTATGCCCAGAAGCATCGTTTCAATAATTCGCAATTACTTAATAATGGAGTCAGTCGACAAAAAGTACTATGATTGAAAACTCCTTATTGTATACTCTTCATGAAAGCATTTCATCCAACTGCGTTGTCCAATGACCTCGTTATGTGTGTGTTACCCTCATATGATACCTTTGATTCCTTTGAGTTAAGTCTATTCACTCAATACAATCCTATTTTATCTTATTGTCACCATTGTGTCTTCTTAATGATTAATATAATCATTGTCAACAAATGACTGTGGTAAATTGCTTGTTCAAGAACGAGCAACCCATGGCACGTTCCATATTTATCAGTCCGTGCAATGCTAATGAGAAAATATCGTTAACTCTTTAATTGAGCTATGAATTCCACTGTTGCTAGTAAAGCCATGTCATATACAAGTCATATACCCAACATATTGGCTATCGGCTCGATCATCTTTATAGCATAAATTTAAATCTTATCATAAATTATTTTTATTAATTATATATAAATATAAAAAATACTCCTAATTAAATAATAATATATATTTATTCAAAAAATAATAGTATATACAAGCACATGCTACATAAACTACACTGAAACACATTTGAAATACTTGTCCCTTAAGCCATTGGTATTGTAGGCATTAAATGCGAGTTGATTGATTTGCAAAGCAAAGAACATTTCTCATCCCCCCAAGTTTCCTCAGTCCTAATACCTGTCGCCTACTTCCTCTATCACTTCGCCTGCTTCCACTCAGGTAAGAAACCTTTCCCTTTCATGGACGTTGACCCTCCCCCAAGTTTCTTGAAACACCCCAAACCCGGCCCACAAGCCCTGACCGGATCTGGCATGCTTCTAGGAAAAACTAGTCGATTCTTATTTGAAACTTTGCTAAAATTTTGCATGTTTTTGAAAACAGTTAATTTGGGTTGGGCTCGAATTTTAAAACCCGTGTTGATTATGTGTCAAACGTTTGATATTTATACTTAAGAAAAATGGACTTTAACTTTGAATTATTAAAATCGAGTCATACTTAGATAATTAAATATGCATGCATAACAATTCAAACCAAGGCCTTATTACATCAAATCAAAACCCAAATTAAATCCAAAATACTTAAAATATAATAAGTCCAAAATAAAATAAAATCTTGAATTGAGCATGGCCACCACTATGCTCCTGCCGACCCGGTCCATTAATGAGCGTCACCTGAAAAGTAATCCCACAGCGGGTGAGTCAAACAGACTCAATGTATACGACCAACATAAGTCTCAATTAATTCAGGCATATCAATTCATACATAATAGCACATATACTTAATGATGCAAACCCGAACCCAAGCCTAAGTATCCATCCGCTACACATCACCCGTACCAACCATCACACCGTGGGGACTACTAAGTCAACCCTCCATCCGCTACACACCATAGAAGGCAGTCGCTGCAGTCGACGTGCTCATCGCCCTTATAAAATTCGTGGCATAGCCACCAGATAGTTATTTTGTGACATAAGTCACCACATTCATATATTGTGACATAAGTCACCACATTCAGATATTGGGGTATTAAACCACCAATTCACTTCCCCTTTACATATCACCCATATGCCCCATGTCAATCATATCATGCAATAACATGCTTTATTTCACATTCTTATCACTATTAACATATGTGCCATAATAGATCATAACCTACTCATAGTAGGAGTGGGTAAACATACCTGAGTATTTCGTTCGTACCATTGCATGGTACTTTTAGCCACTTCACACATATTTTTATTAACACGTATATTAACGCATAACCATAAATTAATTGAAGCTTAGTGTGGGGTACACACCGATTTATAGCGCTTTATTGAAATCCCGAAAACCCGATCTAATACTTTTAGACCCTTAATCCCTATATTCGGCCAAGCTTAAACACTTTAGCATAAAGCCATTCGGCTAATTAATTAAATCTCGAAGGACTAACGAAACCGAAATCTTACCTTATTGTCGATTTCACTACTAACAAATCCCAGAAACTTGTAGTCTTTCCTCCCTTGCAATCGGCTAACACTAAGTCACTTGATTTGGTTAGTTTCGGTGTTTTGAATAAACATGAAATAGATCTAAAACATCAACTATTGCCTTGGCCGATTATTATGTCCACTTACCTTGTAGATTTAAATCCCGAAAACCTCAGCTTACTTCTGTCGACTTTCTCCTAAAAGCCAAAGTCACCTCAATTTTACCTACATTCGGCCATCCTCCACTTATTCAACAAACCAAAAATCACAATTAACTTAGCCCATATGGCATTCGGCCAAAAGAAAAAAAGAAAAGGGCCATTCTACCACCTACCATCAACCACTCACCTTGGCTTTTCCAAAATCGGACTTCCGGCTATTGTAAAACAGATTAAACTTCTAGAGATAAAGAAGAGAAATTGATAGGCATAAACAATTGATTCAGGTTAGATCTTGATGAAAAGAAAGGAAGAAATCGTAAAGGAAAGAAATCCCAAAACTTACCGAATCACTAAGGAACATGCGGCCTATGGTGCACCTTCGGGAAACTAAACCACCCTTGTAGATTCGGCTTTGAGGCTTAGAGAACAGTAGGTTATGAGTCACTTGTGTATTCGGCTTCAACAAGAGTGAAAAGAAAGGGATATGAGGCTTAGAGAGATTCGGCTATGGTGGTTTTTTGAGAAAAGAATATCCGATTTTGGTCAAATGAAGAGGAAAGGAAGAAGAAAGCAGAGAGAGCTAATTGAATCTCCTAAGAATTTTCAGCACAAATAAGTTGAGTGAAGAGAGAACTAAGTTTGACACACTACTAGAGAAAGAAAGAAGAACCAAAAGAACCTCTAAACCTCCCTTTAGCAATTCAATTAAGATGAAATTGGTCACCAAGGAATCCTTGGCCTAGCCAACACTATCCTCCTCTCCAATTCCACCTTTTTTTTCTTATCACTTTATTTAAGATTAATAATAAAATTAATCCATCATTTATCCCTCATCTTGGCCGAATTTTAAAAGGAAATTTAACTTAATCTACACACCTCCACCCAGTGCCCCATTGCCACCCAACACCTCTTCTCCTAGCAGCAAAATTAAACTCTTTATTTTGATTCCCTTGTGACTCGAACCTAGGCCTTGCACCCATGCTTGTGGCGTCACTTACTAAGGCCCTAAGTGGCGCCTCCAAGCTACTTAACCAAGCCCATTTGTGTGTCATAACTCCCCCATTTATTTTCTTAAGGCCTATCAGGCTTAACTTCCTCTTTTAGACTTAAAATTAAATAATTTCTAAGGCATTCACTTACGCACTAAGGTTCACAAAATTCATACAACACATTCTTAACACACAAAGGCATGCTATTTCATACAATTTAGTAATAATGCATAAGCCATAGTCTGGGATATTACAGTTCTACCCCCTTAAAATAATTTTAACCTCGAAATTACTTGGCTAGAATAGGTGGGGGTATTGCCGTCGCATTGCTTCTTCTGGCTCCCAAGAAGCTTCCTCCGATCCATGGTTACGCCACAACACCTTAACCAAAGGGACCGACTTCCTCCGAAGCACCTTCACATCTCGTTCCAGAATCTGAATTAACTCTTCCTCATAAGACAGATCTGGTCTCAGTTCTGCCTCTTCAACCGAAACTACATGAGATGGATCCGATCGATATCAACGTAGCATGGAGACATGAAATACGTCATGCATCTGCTTCAATTCTAGTGGCAACTCCAACTGGTATGCCACTGGTCCAACTCGCTTCATTACTCGATAAGGCCCTATAAACCTTGGACTTAGCTTCCCATTTCGACTAAATCTCATCACCTTCTTCCAAGGCGAAACTTTAAGGAACACTTGATCTCCCACATCAAATTCTATTTCCTTTTGTTTGAGATCCACGTACGACTTCTGTCTATCAGATGCCTCCTTTAATCGAGCTCGAATTACACAAACCTTTTCCTCAGACTCTGCCACAATTTTCAGACCTAAAATCTGACGCTCTCCCAATTCCGTCCAACATGTAGGAGTCCGACACTTCGACCATACAGTGCTTCATACGGTGCCATCCGAATACTTGCTTGATAGTGTTATTGTATGCAAATTCCGCTAGAGGAAAATATTCTTCCCAACTTCCTCTGAAGTCTATCATACAACCTCTCAGCATATCCTCTAGTACTTGGATCACTCGTTCAGACTGGCTGTCCGACTGTGGATGAAAAGATGTACTGAAATCCAATCTAGTTCTAAAGCCTGATGTAAAGCTTTCCAAAACTGAGACGTAAACCTCGGATCTCTATCCGAGGTAATTGACATCGGCACTCCATGCAACCTCACAATCTCCGCTACATACAACCTCGCTAACTTCTGTAGGGAGTAGTCAACCCGCATTAGAATAAAATGCGCGGACTTTGTCAGCCGATCCACTATCACCCATACCAAGTCCTTCTTAGTAGGCGTAAGGGGAAGCCCACTAACGAAGTCCATGGTAATTCTCTCCCATTTCCACTGCGAAATTTGTATTGGCTGAAGCAATCCCGACGGAACTTGATGTTCAGCCTTAACTTGCTGACACGTTAGGTATTTCCCTACAAATTCGGTAACTTCCCTCTTAAGACCAGGCCACCAAAATTGTTCCCTTAGATCTCTGTACATTTTACTACCTCCGGGATGCATAGCACAAGGGCTACTATGCGATTCCCAAAGAATTCTTTGCCTAAGCTCCTCGTCCTTGACATCTGGACTTTTCCTTGAAACACAATACTCCTTCATCGTTAATACCATAATTTTCCAACTCTCCATTCTGCACTTGTCTCAGCTTAGCACTCAGATCCTCATACACCAACTGTCCCTCTTTCACCTCATTCAGCCATGTCGGCTTAACTTGCAACTCTGCCAGTAGACTTCCATCATCATACAAACTCAAATACGCAAACATTGCCCTTAGATCTAACACCACCTTCTGACTTAAGGCGTCTGCCACTACATTTGTCTTACCCGGGTGATACTCTATTGAACAATCATAGTCCTTCAATAGTTCTACCCACCTTCGCTGTCTCAAATTTAGCTCTTTCTGAGTCAGCAGATACTTAAGGCTCTTGTGGTCTGTGTAGATTACCGACTTTTCTCCATAGAGATAGTGCCTCCACACCTTAAGAGCAAAGACCACTGCCACTAGTTCCAAATCATGCGTCGGGTAGTTAACCTCATGTGGCCTTAGTTGTCGAGACGCATAAGCAACTACCTTCCCATCTTGTATTAACACGTATCCCAATCCTGTATGGGAAGCGTCATAATACACCATAAAATCCTTCCCCGCCTCCGACTGAATCAAAACCGGAGCTTCAGTCAAGACCTTCTTAAGCTTCTCAAAGCTCTCTTATTGCTTATCTTCCAAACGAAAGGTACTTCCTTTCTCAGCAACTTTGTCAAAGGCGCGGCTATCGACGAGAACCCTTTCACAAACCTTCTATAATAGCCTGCCAATCCTAAGAAACTCCAAACTTTCGCCACAGACTTAGGGGGTTTCCAATCCAAAACTGCCTCAATCTTCCGAGGATCCACCCTTATTCCTTCAGCAGATACCACATGTCCTAAAAACGTAACCTCCTTAAGCCAAAATTCACACTTGCTGAATTTGGCGTAGAGCTTCTTTTCCCTTAACACTTGTAACACAATTCAGAGGTGCTCATCATGTTCTTCCTCAGACTTCGAATACACTAAAATATCATCTATGAACACAACAACAAATCGGTCCAGATAGGGTTGGAAAACCCGATTCATCATGTCTATAAATGCGACTAGGGCATTCGTCAATCCAAACGACATTACTACAAACTCAAAATGCCCATATCTTGTTTGAAAAGCCGTCTTATGGATATCTACCTCCTTCACCTTAAGCTGATGATATCCGGACCTCAGATCTATCTTTGAGAAAACCGCGGCCCCCTTAAGCTGATCGAACAAGTCATCAATCCTTGGCAAAGGGTACTTGTTCATGATGGTCAGCTTGTTCAACTAACGATAATCTATGCACATGCGCATAGTTCTGTCCTTCTTTTTCACAAACAAGACTGATGCTCCCCATGGAGACACACTGGGTCGAATAAACCCACGGTCTAGCAACTCTTGAATTTGAGCCTTAAGCTCAACCAACTCCTTTGGTGCCATTCTGTATGGGGCAATTGACACAGGAGCTGTACCCGGGAGTGAATCGATTCCAAACTCCACCTCCCTGTCTAGGGGTATTCCTGGTAATTCCTCCGAAAAGACATCCACAAACTCCCTTACAGTTCTAACTCCACTAACTCCCCATTCGTTTGTATCCAAAGCAAAAATGAAGGTAAAAAATGCCTTACACCCCTTCCGAACCATCTTATCCGCCTTTAATGCCGAAACTACGTTAGACAAGTAGTTCCTTCTTTCTCCTATCATAACCATCACCTCATGCTCTGGGGTCCCTAACTCCATTCGTTTGGCTACACAATCCAATACAGCCCGATGCTTCACTATCCAATCCATGCCAAGAATAAGATCAAATTCCCCAAAGGGTAATTCCATTAAGTCGGCAAGAAATACCGCTCCTTGAAGTTCCAAAGGTACTCTCTGAAACATCCTATTCACCACTACAGTTTGGCCTAATGGGCTTACTACAGTTATCTCCCTATCAGATAGTTCAGAGGCTATCCCTAGAGTTTCAACTACTCTACATGCAATATAAGAATGGGTCGAGCCCACATCAATCAAAGCAACATAAGGTTTGTCAAAAATAAGGAACGTACCGGTTATGACATCTGGTGCGTCTCTGTCTTCCCTCCGGTGAATCGCATAAACCAAACCTAGCTGCCTGGCCTCTGTGTTACCAACACCTTGGCTCGGTGTTCCTCGTCCTCTACCAGAACCATTACCTCTGCCAGTCGACCCACGACCTCGCGGTGGCTGCTGTCCTCCTCTTCCAGTCTGGTGAGAACTTTGACTTACTGGTCGTCCCCCATCAGTTCTTATCGGGCAATCCTTAATCATGTGGTCCTTGGACCCACACCTAAAACATCCTCCCATCTTTTTCTAACACTCACCCAAGTGCTTTTTCCCGCACTGATCACAAGCACGATACTGCCCTCCTGAAGTAGCTTGCTGACCTCGCGGACCATCAACTCTAGGCCTCTTTTGCTCATTCCTAGATGGCCTTGATGATCCAAATCCTCTTTTCTGTCTATTTTGATCGGTGTTCTTCCTTACAGAATCCTTAATTCCTTCAGCTACCTTAGCCTTCTCCACCAACACAGCAAACTCCCACTTCTATTGTGGAGCTATCAGCAACTTCAGATCATCCCTTAGTCCGCCCTCAAACCGGACACACCGCTCATGCTCAGTAGACACTATCCCTCGAGCATAACGGCTCAGCCTTAGGAATTCAGCTTCGTACTCAACTACGGACTTGTTCCCTTGAACCAACCCCAAAAATGCCTTTCTCTGCGCATCAATATAATGAGTGCCAACATACTTCTTCTGGTATGCCGCCTTAGCATACTCCCAAGTGAGTTCCTCAGCTATAGCACCATCCCGCATCGTGAGCCACCATTGATATGACTCATCGCGGAGAAGCGGCACCAACCCTTTCAGCTTTTTCTCGTCAGTTAAATCGAGCTCATCCATAATCTGATCGATCGCTTCCAACCAATATTCAGCGGTACTGGGTGCCACACCAGATATACCACGGAACACCTCGGTTCTGTTGGCTCGAAGTCGCTCAGGTACTGACTTTTGAGCTCCCATGCCTCCACCTACTCCAGCCACCCTTTCCAAAACCCGCAGCATCGCCTGTGACACTGCGTCATCCCCCGTCTGATCCTGATATTCCACATCAGTGACTGGTGGTGGTGGTGGCATTTCATTCTCAGATCCTTGACCCAATCTAACGGGTTCAGACACGGTCATTCGGCCTCTTCCACGGCCACGCACGTTGCGACCACGTCCCCTAGAATTCATACTTCCGCATTGCGTTTATCTGATTAAAGAGTTTTATGAATTAGTTTGGTTCCACTGATTTATCACGAACAGTTTTATGTTTAATAGTTCTAGGAAGTAGTTCTTTCGTTTCATACACATACAATCTCACATCATTCATTTAGTGACACACATGAACTTGCGTCCATTACAGAGAAATGTTGTAGTTGTCATTGTTTGTTGTTTTCCACTACCCAAGGGTATTTCCGTAATTTTGTCCTACAGGGGTATGTTGGTAATTTTCCTTACTAAGGGTATTTTGGTCATTTGCACAGGTTAGGGGTAATTTGGTCATTTTGCAAATCAGGGGTAATTTCATAAATTTTCCAAATCAGGGTGTTTTATTATAAAGTAGGGTGTTTGGATATTTGTAAGGTAAGAGAATCTTGATAAAAACTGTGGTAGTATGGAAATTTTATAGACCAAGGGCATTTTAGTAATTTTTCTGACCAGGGGTATTTGAGTAAATCGAGATTATTCTAGAAAAGTTTTTTAAAATAGTTTTCCTATACATCAGAGGGGTAATTTGGTGATTTTAAAACTAGGATTTTTGTGGAAATATGGCTAGTCCCTTTCGGGTTTTAGTTATTGGGTTTAGCCTGTGGCTGAGTCCTCTTGGTTAGGGTGAACCATTACTACGCACCAGGTAGGATTCAAGTGGGTAGGAGGTGAGTCACTAGGACTGCTTAAATACCAAGCTCCCACTGAAACCAATCCTAGACATGCGCACAATGGTTGCCACACCCTAACTCGGCGACTTAGACACAGGTTTGTTTAATTGTGCATTAGAGTTTTATGTAATTGTTGGGGTAAACTAGTCCTATAGTTCAAGTACTTATCATACTAAGCTACGTTCCATTTTTACCCCTCTACAAATCATACAATAATTCACACAACGGATAGGATACTTACCTAATGGACTTCGGGTCGGAGACTCAGGTGCCATGCCAGAAACCCTGTTCACTTCTTAGAAAAATCCAATTTCAAAAGACAGAAAACGTTTTGGGCCCTAAAAGCCCACAAGGACGAGTTTTGAACCGGGCTCTGATACCAAAATGAAACACCCCAAACCCGGCCCACAAGCCCTGACCGGATCTGGCATGCTTCTAGGAAAAACTAGTCGATTCTTATTTGAAACTTCGCTAAAATTTTGCGTGTTTTTGAAAACAGTTGATTTGGGTTGGGCTCGAATTTTAAAACACGTGTTGATTATGTGTCAAAAGTTTAATATTTATACTTAAGAAAAATGAACTTTAACTTTGAATTATTAAAATCAAGTCATACTTAGATAATTAAATATGCATGCATAAAAGTTCAAACCAAGGCCTTATTACATCAAATCAAAACCCAAATTAAATCCAAAATACTTAAAATATAACAAGTCCAAAATAAATAAAATCTTGAACTGAGCATGGCCACCACTAAGCTCCTGCCGACCGGTCCATTAATGAGCGTCACTGAAAAGTAATCCCACAACAGGTGAGTCAAGCAGACTCAATGTATCTGACCAACATAAGTCTCAATTAATTCAGGCATATCAATTTATACATAATAGCACATATACTTAATGATGCAAACCCGAACCCAAGCCTAAGTATCCATCCGCTACACATCACCCGTACCAACCATCACACCGTGGGGACTACTAAGTCAACTCTCCATCCGCTACACACCATCGAAGGCAGTCGCTGCAGTCGACGTGCTCATCACCCTTATAAAATTCGTGGCATAGCCACCAGATAATTATTTTGTGACATAAGTCACCACATTCATATATTGTGACATAAGTCACCACATTCGGATATTGTGACGTAAGTCACCACATTCAGATATTGGGATATTAAACCACCAATTCACTTCCCCTTTACATATCACCCATATGCCCCATGTCAATCATATCATGCAATAACATGCTTTATTTCACATTCTTATCACTATTAACATATGTGCCATAATAGATCATAACCTACTTATAGTAGGAGTGGGTAAACATACCTGAGTATTTCGTTCGTACCATTGCATGGTACTTTTAGCCACTTCACACATATTTTTATTAACACGTATATTAACGCATAACCATAAATTAATTGAAGCTTAGTGTGGGGGTACACACCTGATTTATTAGCGCTTTATTGAAATCCCGAAAACCCGATCTAATACTTTTAGACCCTTAATCCCTATATTCGGCCAAGCTTAAACACTTTAGCATAAAGCCATTCGGCTAATTAATTAAATCCTGAAGGACTAACGAAATTGAAATCTTACCTTATTGCCGATTTCACTACTAACAAATCCCGAAAACTTGTAGTCTTTCCTTCCTTGCAATCGGCTAACACTAAGTCACTTGATTTGGTTAGTTTCGACTTTTTGAATAAACATGAAATAGATCTAAAACATTAACTATTGCCTTGGCCGATTATTATGTCCACTTACCTTGTAGGTTTAAATCCCGAAAACCTCAGCTTACTTCTGTCGACTTTCTCCTAAAAGCCAAAGTCACCTCAATTTTACCTACATTCGGCCATCCTCCACTTATTCAACAAACCAAAAATCACAATTAACTTAGCCCATATGGCATTCAGCTAAAAAGAAAAGAACAGAAAAGGGCCATTCGGCCACGTACCATCAACCACTCACCTTCGGCTTTTCTAAAATCGGCACTTTTGGCTATTGTAAAATAGGATTCGGCTTCTAGAGATAAAGAGGAGAAATTGATAGGCATAAACAATTGATTCAGGTTAGATCTTGATGAAAAGAAAGGAATAAATGGCAAAGGAAAGAAATCCCGAAGCTTACCAAATCACTAAGGAACATGCGGCCTATGGTACACCTTCGGGAAACTAAACAACCCTTGTAGATTCAGCTTTGAGGCTTAGAGAACAGTCGGCTATGAGTCACTTGTGTATTCGGCTTCAACAAGAGTGAAAAGAGAGGGATATGAGGCTTAGAGAGATTCAGCTATGGTGGTTTTTTGAGAAAATAATATCCGATTTTGGTCAAATGAAGAGGAAAGGAAGAAGAAAGCAGAGAGAGCTAATTGAATCTCCTAAGAATTTTTGGCACAAATAAGTTGAGTGAAGAGAGAACTAAGTTTTGGTACACTACTAGAGAAATAAAGAAGAACCAAAAAGAATCTCTAAACCTCCCTTTAGCAATTCGGCTAAGACTGAAATTGGTCACCAAGGAATCCCTTGGCCGACCAACACTATCCTCCTCTCCAATTCCACCTTTTTTTTTTCTTATCACTTTATTTAAGATTAATAATAAAATTAATCCATCATTTATCCCTCATCATGGCCAAATTTTAAAAGGAAATTTAACTTAATCTACACACCTCCACTCGATTGCCCCATTCTTAGTCAACACCTCTTCTCCTAGCAACAAAATTAAACTCTTTATTTTTGCTTCCCTTGTGACTCGAACCTAGGCCTTGCACCCATGCTTGTGGCTTTACTTACTAAGGCCCTAAGTGGCGCCTCCAAGCCACTTAACCAAGCCCATTTGTGTGTCATAACTCCCCCATTTATTTTCTTAAGGCCTATCAGGCTTAACTCCCACTTTTAGACTTAAAATTAAATAATTTCTAAGGCATTCACCTACGCACTAAGGTTCACAAAATTCATACAACACATTCTTAACACACAAAGGCATGCTATTTCATACAATTTAGTAATAATGCATAAGCCATAGTCTGGGATATTACATTTCCTCAGTTCTAATAAAATCTCCCTTTCGAATGAATCCTATCACTGAAAAACATTGCTGAAAACGATCACTGAAAACAATGGTCGAAAACGATCATTCTTGCTTAATCTCTCACTTCGTCTATGTAATAAAGCTAATTTTTAAAACTAGGAAGTAAAATTTGCTTTGATTTTTCTGTTGCCAACATTGCTATACATTGCTATCTTTGATTTTTCCATTTTTTGTATTCTACTAGCTTTAACTATTTGTTGTGTCTTTATTGCCATATATGCTATTGCCATAAGAATTTTTCTATTCTGAGTACAGTGCTGATTGTTCCATTTCTTATATTCTACTATCTTAAACTCAGTGTTGTGTCTTTATTGTCATATATGATATTACCATAAGAATTCCCTAGTATGAACTTATGTTTGTCTTGACAAATCAGGTAATAAATCTCCCTTTCCCTCTCATTTTGCAATGGTTAGTCTACTTTTTATTTAGTCAGGGCCTTTTTTATCATTATGTCCATGGCTTTATAGTTTTTACGCCTTTCTTGTATTTGTTTATCATTATGTCCATGGCTTGATAGTTTTTACTTCTTTCTTGTATTTATTTGTCCTCTTTAGGTATTTTCTAACCTTTCATTTCTTCTCCTACAGGTTAAGTATGTTCTTATTCATTCTATTTTCTATTATGTTCTTATTCATTCTATTTTCTATTTCTTTGTTCGTAATTTTAGATGGACCATGGAATTGGGTTTTTGTTGATTTTCATTATTTTTTTTTGTTCCTTTGGTTATTTTTCTTGGCAATTTATTCAGTTGTGTCACAATAGAGTAATGGTGAATTTGTCAAACTAGTGCAGCTAGTCGACTCTGAATAGCTTGTTCTTTAGTCTCAAACATAGCCGAGAGTCATACCCCCTCTGCAATAAAAGACTGCACCTAGAGTGTTTTATAGATTTGTCTTTGATTCAAAAGGCTTGACTTGTGTATATAGATGATGATGTGGCAGGACTTAAATTTTTTTTACAGAGAAAATTACTTGAACCATAGGATTTACTTTTTTTTATTTTTGGTTTGAGTTTTTTTATTATTTTGAATTATCTCTTACCTTTTGTATTTGATTTCACAGATAGTTCTCCACAAAATATATATGTATGGTAAAATGTGGAAAGTTATACACTTAACTATGTTTAATTAAATTGTATACATTGACGGCTCATACTTACAAAGCTGTCAAATGATGTTTTCTATCTTTTATCCTAAGTGTGTTTTACTTCCTCATAACTATAGCCATGTATGGTTTCTATGTTTTGTTATATTGCTTAAGGATTTTTTTGCATTATAGGAATTCTATCATTATCAGTTAAAAGCTGGTGTATCTAATCTTCCTAGGATTTTTGGGATGACTACTTCTATAAGCTCAAAAGGTGATTCTTTCAAGCTTTCAGATTAGTTATTGGTTATATGTGTTCCTTTTTTCTTTTATAGTATTTGAACTTTTTTCCCATCTTTATCACCTCAGGGGAAAACTATATTGATAGCTAATGGCGGCAGGTGTAACCCTCCTCGTCCTCACTTTGACCTCGCCGTGCATGGTACCATATCGGTATTGTTCCTGTTTCCTACCATTGTTATGCCACTCTATTTCCTTACCACTTTTTTCTTTCTAATATTAATTTGGTAATGATGTTTTATGTTTAATTTATTTAATGGTCACTTGTTAGTAACATAAAATGCTATCAAATTGCATTTAGAAAGTGTGTTTTTTATTCTTTACATATGAGGATTCAAAGGCATAGAAGAATGGATTTCTTTTTCAAAACCTTTTTAAGAGTTAAATCATTATTATATGTATTTTTCAAAGAAATTTTTTAATCATTATTATAACGAGACCCACATAAGATTAAAAAGGGTGGTACTTTTGATTTAAATTATACAGGGTGTCGTGTCGAAAAAGGGAAGGTATAAAGTTCATAATCATCGGATTCCAATACTTGAACTTGGTGTTGATCTTCAACTTGGCAGGTGCAGGGGATATCGTGAAGGCTAGTGTGAAAGGAACAAGGACAGGGTGGATGAGCATGAGCCAAAACTAGGGTTAGAATTGGTAGTCAAACGTTGTGGTGGTTGGTCAGTAACTTTCATTCAAGGTCACAAGCAGTGACAGGTGCACTTCCACCTCTTAGAACATCGTCCTCACCTATTGGCAGTTTGGTCAAATATTCACCAGCAACAATTTTAGAGTTTGATTTCCCCATAAGTTAACACATAAGTTTGAAAAAGAAAAAAGTTAGCACATAATCCATTTCAAGTTTTACCTTTGATGGCACAAACTTTTGTTTCGTTAGGGTGATGTCTCTTTCTTACAAATTGCGTACTTGAGGTATTTTCTTTGTTTGATTTTTATGTTTATTTTTGCTTTTGAATTTAGGGTTAACCGATTTGCTTTTGGGGATATAATGTATGTGCAGTTGTGGGGGAAGGACCGAGGCGGTTGCCACAAAATTGTAGCTGGTAGCCTAAATATTAAACTTTAATGTTATTAGCTATACTTTGGGAAAATGTATTACTTTTAACTTTAATACTTCAACTCAAATATATATTTTTATTCTTGGTTTATTAATTTCACCTCATCCCTACAGATTTGAGCTCTTTCTTGTGTCTTAATTGCCATAAGAATTCCCTGAATATGCTCATAGTATGAACTTATGTTTGTCTTGATGAATTATTGGGGTGTCTAGCCCGTGGAAAACTCTATTTATAGCTGTCTTATCATTGCCTTTCATTTGTTCTGTTCTAATCTGTTTTGTTATGCTCGATTAGTATATACTTGCTTATAATTATACTTTTCATTTGTTCATTTTGAGAGTTGCTCAATATTTTTCTATGCATTGTAGATCATTTTGAATATTTAAGGAGCCCTCTTCTATCTCCCTCAGCTCTCACCACAACCCTCGCACTCTTGCTTTCTTCTCTTCCCTTCTCCTCTTACTTATAGGTTTGAGTAAATTTTATAGAGTTTTAATTATAGTGTTGATGTTGTTGAAATAGGGGCGAAAATGGAATTGGTGAGTGTAGTGAACATGATAAACATTTTGATAATTGATGAATGCCATCATGTCCGAAGAAAGCACCATTATGCCTCCATTATGAGAGTAAGTTGTCTTTCTATTCATCTTTCATTAGATTTTAATTTTGTTTACTCTAAGTATCATAATAATGCTTATCATATATGTATGACTATTTTATTTTATGTTTTGGATTATTGATCTTTTGATAGTTCTCCACAAAATTTATATGTATAGAAAAATGTGGAAAGCTATGCACTTAACTATGTCTAATTAAATTGTATACATTGACGGCTCACACTTACAGAGCTGTCAAATCTTGTTTTCTATCTTTCACCTTAACTGTGTTTTACTTCCTCATAGCTATAGCCAGGCATGGTTTCCATGTTTTCTCATATTGCTTAAGAATTTTTTTTTGTGTTATAGGAATTCTATTATCGCTA
Source organism: Gossypium rotundifolium (assembly GCA_025506655.1). Classification (NCBI taxonomy): domain Eukaryota; kingdom Viridiplantae; phylum Streptophyta; class Magnoliopsida; order Malvales; family Malvaceae; genus Gossypium; species Gossypium rotundifolium. The sequence goes on along the minus strand of CP106732.1, from coordinate 112,461,304 downwards.
GTTAGAAGTTGGTGTATCTAATCTTCCTAAGATTTTTAGGATGACTGCTTCTCCTATAAAATCAAAAGGTGATTCTTTCAAGCTTTCAATTTAGTTATTGGTTATATGTGTTCCCTTTTTTTTTTAATAGTATTTGAACTTTTCTCCCTCTCTATTACTTTAAGAGCAAACTCTACTGATAGCTATTGACAGAAGATCCATGAACTAGAGATGATTATGAACTCAAATATTTTTTTTTCTATTCATTACAGATTTTATGCTTCTGTTGATGATGTGATCCTTTGAGACATAAGTGTGTCATTTATGGAAGATGGCATTTTAATATTTCCATGGTATGTTTTCCTCTATTGAAGGTTTATACGTGTGGAAGTGAATCAATGCTTGCTCAGTTTGTTCCATTTTTGACTCTAGAGTTCAAGTTTTACCAACATATGGAAATTCCAAATGTTTTATATGCACACTCGGTAGAGAAAATGATTATTTTGAAAGTAAATATTTTTATTGTTTGTTGAAACCTTTTGCTATTTGGCTAGTTTAATGTGAGAATTTTTCTCTCTTCTATGAGTGACTTTTTTTGCACAACATTTGGACTCAACAAGTTATCAATACACCGTATCCAGACCAAATGTTATGCAAGTGCCATCAGGTTGATTGTAATGCCCCTTACCTGTAATCAATACCAAAATCGGGTATGAGGCATTACCAGACTTAACTTACTCAAACATATAACATAGGGCCTTAAAATTTTGTTTCAACTCTACACTTTTCATTTGAATTCATAACATCCCTCTTATAGGTCAATGGGACCTTAAACATACTTACGGAGTGGTTAGGGATTGAAATGGAAACTTTTGAAGACTTAGAAAATTTTTACACAAAACAGAACCACACGCCCGTGTGAGCAGGCCGTGTGGTCACACAAGCCTATGTCCCTAGTCCGTGTGATTTTATTTTTCATTTCAAACCTACAGAGGTTTTCACATGGCTGGACACACGCTCGTGCCCATGGCCTATGTCTTTCACAAGACCATGACACACCCGTGTCTTAGCCCTTGTGCAAAAACCTTGACATTTTGTTTCTGACATCATCATCCTATTATGGTCACATGGCCAAGGCACATACCCGTGTCCTTAAACCGTGTGGCGAATTAAATTCCTAAATTTAGGTGCATACTTCACACGGCCTGGGCACATGCCCATGTCTTAGGCCGTGTCTCCCACACGGTTGAGACACACGGCCGTGTCTCCACCCGTGTGGTTACTATAGGGTATACTGACTTGCCAACTTAGCATGCAGGGGGACACACGGCTTAACCACATGCCAATGAGGCTAACCGTGTGTCACACACGGCCTAGACACACACCCGTGTGCCTACCCATGTGGACAAGAACAAGGCTATTTGCCAAGCACTTTCTGCCACCTGAACTCATACAAACATAAACCACATCAACCATTAACTCATTTATGCATAATTAAACCAAATACATAAACCATGCAACTTGCACATTCATGAATAACCTCATCATGTCATAGATTAGTAAGAAAGAGCCATCACTATGCCCTTTTACAAAAGAATTCATCCTCAAATGAGCCAACACATTTGGCCAAAACAATATGACATTCAACTAATACTAAGTCCCTATACATGCCATACTCAAAATGTTAAATCTAACTATACCAAGATGTGATGATAGTGTGGGTGATCCTCTGATTATCTTCGTATTCCGAGTTGGCTCTTTGACACTATAAATCAAGGGAAAAGAGAAGGGAGTAAGCTTTAAGCATAGTACGTCTATATGTAAACCATAAACACCATACCACATCCTTATCAATCAAGAACAATTCCAATCATTGTAATTATACTTTCTCATTTCAAATCTTACCACATCCCAAACATAACTCATAACCATAGCTCACATTTACATGTACTTATACTCTGCACTTATCACCACAAAGCCACATGTAATTTAACTTAGACAAGTTTCTCAATGAACACTTCAGAATCAAGTTAGATACTCGGTGGTTTTGCACACAACCCACCATTTATTAATTAACAAGGTGGTATCGTACACAGTCCACCAATAATTACATGTTTACGGTGGTATCGCACACAGCCCACCAATGATAATAAATACGATGGTATCGCACACAGCCCATCATTAATAAATAACAAGGTGGTATCGCACACAGCCCACCAAAAACAAATAAATATGGTGGTATCGCACACAGCCTACCAATAATAAATAAATACGGTGGTATCGCACACAGCCCACCAATAATCACATGTTCATGGATATTTATCCGTACCCATTTTCCTATTCCGAAGGTTCATCCAATAATTTCCTCACTCTCTATCATTTCAATAAATCTCACCAATAAGCATTTACATCCACACAATGCATTAATAGGTAAAAGCATACATCATAAAGATGTATCGTTTACACATAAACTTACCTTGATACAAAATATGTCAGTTTGCAATTTAGTCCGTAACCTTACCTTTTCCCCTGTCAAGGTTGATTCCACGTTCTTCTTGGTCTATAATGACATATTTAACTTATTAAATCACCACATTATTCAAAACATTTCAAAGTTTTTATTTTGGTAAAATTACTATTTTGCCCCTATACTTTCACAAAATTACACTTTTGCCCGTAGGCTCATAAAAATGAAATGTGTTCATTTTTCACATATCCAAGCCTAGCTGATTCATTTTCTCTCTTATAGTAACTCACAATTTCAATTATTACACACATTCACCACCTATTTTACAACCTTTACAAAAAGGTCCTTTTAGGTGTTTTCATGGAAACACCTTTCACAAAAATTGTTTATTTAACAACCATTATTCATTTTCTTCCCTAAAAAATTAGCAAACAACATAAGCATTCTCATGGAAAAACCCTAAACTTTCCATCATTTTATAAAATAGTCCCCTCTTTAGCTAGCTTAAGCTTTAGGGGTTCCAAAGTACAAATATTATCAATAAAAACCACCAAGATCACTTACTTGCAAGAGGATAGTTTGGCTGAAAGTTTGAGCTTTAAAAACCCTTATTTCTTGCTGAAAATTTCCGTGGAGGATGAAGGAGGATGAAAAAGATGATATCTTTCTTGTTTTTCTCTTATTTTATTCAATTAAGTCACCTAATCCACCAAACAATGACTAAATTAAGTCTCTTGCCCCCCTATGGCTGGATATTGCCTTTAAAATGGCCAAATTGCACATTTAAGACCTCAAATTAAAATTCTATAGCTATTTGACACCTCTAGCTTGTAAAATAAAACTTTTGCACTTTATGTGATTTAGTCCTTTTTTACAATTAAGCATGAAATCACCAAAATTAATGCACCAAAATTCTCATGCACTCATATAATCATGATATAACACATATAATAATATTAAAAATAATTTCTCTGGTCTCGGATTAGTGGTTTCAAAACCACTATTCTGATTAGCCCCAAAATCGAGCTGTTACATTGATGATTACAAATCTTATTCTAATCTTGTTTTGCTAGTTGTTGTTGCTCCATAAGAGTAATGATTCCTCATACTTTATGCGGTGTGCTTAAGTATTTGTTAAGAGCAGTGTGCTTACATATTTTCCCTTAACATAATAATGAGGGAACCTTTTTCACACATTCAACTGAAATTTGAGGGAAGAAGAACATAGTTACACATGTGAAATTAAGTATTGATAAATTCTTGAGACCAAATGTTGTGCAAGCATGATTTATAGTCTGAGACATACGTGCCTTCACGTTGATCATTACAAATCTTATTCTAATATTTTTTTTGCTAGTTGTTGTTCCTCTATAAGGGTAATGGTTCATCATACTTTATGTGGCGTGTTTGCGTATTTGCTCTTAACATAATATTAAGGGAACCTCCTTTTACTTTCCACAGGTTCAACCAAAATTTGAGCGAAGAAGAATATAAATCCACAGGTGAAATTAGGTATTGATAACTTCTTAAGGCCAACTGTTGTGTAAGCATGATTTATAGTCTGAGACATACGTGCCTTCATGTTAATCATTACAAATCATTTTCTAATATTTTTTTACCAGTTGTTGTTCCTTCATAAGGATGACGATTCCTCATACTTTATGTGGTGTGTTTACGTATTTTCCCTTAACATAATACTGAGGGAACCTCTTATTGCTTTTCACACGTTCAACCGAAATTTAAGGGAAGAAGAATGTAATTACACATGTGAAATTAAGTATTGATAACTTCTTGAGGCCAAATGTTGTGCAAGTATGATTTATAGTCCAAGGCATAGTACCTTCACATTGATCATTACAAATCCTATTCTAATCCTTTTTTACCAGTTGTTTGTTGCACCATAAGGGTAATGATTACTTATACTTTATGTGGTGTGTTTACGTATTTGCCCTTAACATAATATTGAAGGAACCTCCCTTTGTTTTTCACACGTTCAATCAAAATTTGAGGGAAGAAGAACGTAATTACATAGGTGAAATTAAGTATTGATAACTTCTTGAGGCCAAATATTATGGAAGCATGATTTATAGTCCAAGACATACGTGCTTTCATGTTGATCATTCTTGTTCTAATCTTTTTTTACTAGTTGTTTTTGCTCTAGAAGGGTAATGATTCATCATACTTTATGCAATGTGTTTACGTATTTTCCCTTAACATAATATTAAGGGAACCTCCCTTTGCTTTTCAAACGTTCAACCGAAATTTGAGGAAAGAAGTACTTAATTACACTGGTAAAATTAAGTATTGATAACTTCTTGAGGCCAAATGTTATGCAAGAATGATTTATAGTCCAAAAATTTTGTGCCTTCATGTCGATCATTACAAATCTTGTTTTAATTGTTTTTTTCCAGTTGTTGTTGCTCTAGAAGGGTAATGATTTCTCATACTTTATGTAGTGTGTTTTTGTATTTGCCCTTAACATAATACTGAAGGAACCTCCTTTTTCTTTTCACACGTTTAACTAAAATTTGAGTGAAGAAGAATGTAAATCCACAGGTGAAATTAAGTTTTGATAACTTCTTGAGGCCAAATATTGTGTAAGCATGATTTATAGCCTGAAACATAGATGCCTTCACGGTGATCATGTAACACCCATACCTCGTATCCAACACTGGATTAGGGCTACGGACATTACTTTACACAACACAAGTCCAAACACCATATAAATATAAACCGTTCCTATGATAAACGAGTACCAATTCATAATGTCATAGATAAACATGTGTACTTATCTAGTTTCAAAACATTATCTACTATACATATATATACATATCAAATAGTATCATTAAACATAGCCAAACAAATTTGATTCAATGAACCAATCACTATTCATTAATGTAACAAAATCATCAACCACATACACAAATTATGATCAAATCATCTTATGATATAAATTTAAAATCTTTTAATTTTATTCACACGCAAACATAAATACCAACATGCTTTAATAGGATCTAAAAGATACGAAAATATGCATCACTTAAAACATAAGTAAATCAATCCCAACCAAAACTATGAGCCATATTCACATGGCATTTATGTATATCAATCCAAAACAAACTCAAAAGAGAGATCAAGCTTATACATGCCATAATTTCTAGAAATTTTGAGTAACAAAATACCAAAAGAAGACGATAATGTGATTGACTATGACAGGATCCCCGAGTGTGAGCTTCAACTCCGAAGATAAAAATCTACAATTTCAAAGCAACCAAAATAAAATAAGCTCTCCAAGCTTAGTAAGATTTAAACAATTCATATGCAATAGGCTAATTTAAGCTTTCATGAATAAACCCTTTTGTCATACCCTTGTCGAATAGTCATATATTCAAGAAATAAATAAATATTAACATATAGAAAAATATATGCATTTACAGTCATATACTTATATCTATCTTCAAATATCACCATCACATGATAGATAATTTGCAAGCACATTTTCAATTTTGTTCAATCTCATACTACCATTTCGAGTTACTAAAATTTCAATATATATATATATATATATATATATATCTCACATACCTTTAATTTGCAGACCTTTCGGTAACTAACCATTCATGCATAATGTACTATACTTGATCCAAACCTTTCCGCATACATAAGAGCATTAGTAGATATGGTTGTCTTTCAAACCTCTACCTACATTTTAAATATAAGCTTTAGTAACGTATCGCTCACATAGAGCCGTTACTTGTCACTTCTAGTAACGTATCGCTCACACAGAGCCGTTACTTATCACTTCTAGTAACGTATCGCTCACATAGAGCCGTTACTTAACACTTCTCGTAACGTATCGCTCACATAGAGCCGTTACTTTATTAATTCGCACACATAGTGCCCTGTAACCGATTTCGCACACTTAGTGCTCGGTGACATGCTCGCACACTTAATTAGTGCCTTTCATGATCTATTATTCATTACTTCCTATACATATATAAATGAAAATCAATCCAATGAATTTCATATAATTACATACACCATAATATGCCATTAATAGTTTCTATCCAATATTATAACCCATTCGGCCAAGCCTTTATCATGCATCCAATCGACCCATACATAAAAATCAATCATATTCTAGCTTAATATCTCACATACTCATGTTACATTATCAATATCAAAGTGTCCTATTTATGCAATTACACCCAAATTATACACAACCTCTTATTCGCCAATTTTGAACAAACATAATAAAGCATTACGCAATGAATAAGTTAACATACCTATCTCCTCTTATTAAAAATCTAATTTATAAAATAAAATTCAATTTAACCCAATTGCTTAAATCTTACCTCGATAGTTACCAAATTAAGCTTTTCCGGCTACTCGGTTAATTTAGCTTTTCCTCGCTCCAAATTCCTTTCCTTTTGTTCTGGATCTAATTTGGTTCAAATTAAACTCATTTAGATACATTACAATTCCATTTAATTCACAAATATCTAATAATGCAAAATTTCAATTTTTACCCTCAACATTTACAAAGTTACATTTTAGTCCAATTCTTACAAAATACAAAATATAGGAAATTTAAATTAACCCCCCTTGAGGTCGAATACTCTCCATCCCCATACACATCCCTATTAATCATTTACAATATACAATAACACAATTAATTTCATATTGGCCGACTATACAAAAATTCATTACCTTATCACCTATGGCCGAACATTAACTCAATATATATATAATATAACCAAATATAACAGCTCAATAAACATCCTATTTGCTCATCCAAATCTAGCCGAATATAGTGAACATATCTAGGCTCAAATCTAAAATAAATCCCATAATGTTCATACTATTTATTAACACAATTTAACCCATTATTTTTCCATTTCATCTAAATCTCCTACCCAAATCCTATTGTTTTTTTTAAATCTATACTAACCCTTCTCCCATCAAGCACATCAAACAAACAAAAAAATATATACCCATCTATGGCCGAATTTAAACATGCTAAACTCTCAAAATTTTAATATGGTTTTGATGGTATTCAAGGTAATCAACTCAATCATGTAATTATTTGCTAAAACAAAGTTCAATCACCTACCCTATTACCACCTGCAACAGCCGAACAATGGAGATTTAAAGTGCTTCTTTTCTTTCAAAGAAAATTCGGTGGAGAAGATGGGTAAAGAGAGAGAATGAATTTCACTCATGTTTCTCTTATTTTATTAGTTTAATGTCTATTTTAATATACTTAAAATATAGTAATTAAATTATTAAACACTAAAAAAGTGTTTCCCCATCATCATTGACGTCCACTAACATTAAAAGTGGGCAATTTGACATGCAAACCCCCTTCTTTTTATACCACACTTAAATTTGACCTTTCATTTATTGCATGTTATTTTTATACCTTACCTATTAGGTCCTTTCTCTTAATTCAAGCATACCAAATAATCAAATTCACACCATTCAACACACATCACATAAATAAATAAATATCACAAGATTTCTAACTCGGATTCGCGGTCTCAAAACCATCGTTCCGATTTGAGTCGTAATTGGGCTGTTACAGATCATTACAAATCCTATTGTAATCTTTTTTTTGCCAATTGTTGTTGCTCCATAAAGGTAATGATTCCTCATACTTTATGCGGCGTGTTTACGTATTTTCCCTTAATATGATACTGAGGGAAGCTCCCTTTGTCTTTTACATGTTCAACCAAAATTTGAGGGAAGAAAAATGTAATTACACAGGTGAAATTAAGTATTGATAAGTTCTTGAGGACAAATGTTATGCAAGGGAGATTTTATTAGAACTAAAAAAACTTGGGGGAGGGTCAACGTTCATGAGAGGGAAAGGTTTCTTACCTGAGTGGAAACAGAAGAAGCGACAAGTGAGTGGCAGGCGAAGCGATAGAGGATGTAGGCAACAGGGATTAGCACAAGCGACAAACTCAAGATTTAGGTAAATCACACTATGAATGTCACAAATGAAATAATTCACAAACAAATTCAAAATTAATTAATCTTGGGTCCAGCCTAATATATCATTCTGCTAATGAATACAACTATGTCTATACCGGTGAAGTCAACTACTCTGATAGCCAAGATTAACCATCTCCTCAATTGAAATTGTAGTTGACATAAGAATCCTTCTCAGTATTTAAATCAAATGCTCACTTTGATTCTGTTACGAGATTACGGACTTGTTTAGATTATCTATTGAAGTAAGTTATCTTTCTCGCAATATAAACGTTCTTACAATGCCACTTATCATTAGTTTGAACTTAGACAATCAATGAGCTAATATTTTCTTGTCAAAATTTTTCTATGAATGCAAAATATGAAAGAGAAAAATACAAAAAACATGACAGTGAAATGTGAAATTTATTTATTTATCATTTAAATACGTAGAAAAAAATTTATATGTTTACTACAATATAAGCACATTTCCCAACAGAGGCCATATTGGCTCTTGATACCAAATTTGTTTTAGATAACAAAGGATAGCAGACAGAGGATTATAGTTAACTAAGGAACGATATTAAGGTGGCAATTTCATTTTACCTTGGCTTACAACCATTGCACACTTCAACACATTTATATTATTCATAAGATATTTCTGGACTTATACTTAACTCTAAGTATAATCCTAAAGACTCAAACTCATACTTAACTCTAAGATAATTCCCCGACACATAGGAACCTTAAACCCAATTACTCAAATTCTCTAGAAATATCATAAATGAAAATTGCAAATTAACTTTTAACACAAAATCCGTCTTCATCTAATAGAAATGGTTGACACTATTCCATAATTTTTATTTATAATTAAATATAAATATTAAACTTTAAAATTTAAACGTTAAATATTAAATACTAAATTTTCAATATTTACTCAAACGTGAAATCTTAAACTCTTTACTAAATATTAAATATTAAACCTTCAACTCTAATTATTAGTATTAAAGTTTAAATATTAAATATTAAACTCTAATTACTAATGATTAATCTTAAAAAAATTAAATCCTCACCATAGATTAAAACATAAAAAAAGAGTGAAGGGTTGAGATACCTTCGTGAGAGCCCAATGGAACCAAAGAGTTTCTTTAAAGGGTGGAGCCGCGAATTAAATTATTTAAAGTAATTTTGATAAAAAAATTATTCGAAGCAAGAAATTATATATTCATTAAAAAAATTTAACATCTAAATAAAATCTAAAAAATTATAATTGGTTGCTATCTATGAATAGAACATAATAATTTAAAAATAGTTGGGAGAGAACATAATATGTAAATAACAGTAAGAAAAAAAATCTATATCTCCTTGACATTCATTTATTTTAACATCTAAATAGTCTTATTGTTTTAAATAGATAGTGCTTCTGTAAGGTTATCATTCTTCTTTTTCAAGTCGAAACATCTCTTGATAGCATTAAGTGCTTTCTGCTTTTTTTTCCTTCTAGATGCAGTATTGCCTAGGCTACGTTCATAAACAAAATATGTTATGGATTAGAACAAGATATGGGATGAACTTGTTATATGACAAAATCTTTTATAGAGTTATTTCGAATAATTGAAAAAAAAGAAAAAGAAATGGAACCTTACTTTCTCTTATTTGATGTAAAACTTGCTTCCTAGAAAAAATAATCGTGTAGTATAGGCATGCACATAAGAAAAGAAGTCTTGTAAAATGTGAATTATTTTATAGTAATAAAGCAAAACATAACGGAAAAGAAAGAGAAAAATTGTATACTCTATTGGGAAAAGAATTGGAATTCTACCTAAACTTTATTTTACAAACCCTAAAATCTTAAAATTTAAAGTGAAAGACTTATATCATATATATATATATGTGTGTGTGTGTATATTGGTTTGGAAAAGTTTGAGATTGTACTGAAAATACAATATGACAACTGTGATGAATGAGTTTAAAATGCATTATATTTACTTGTTTGTTTGAATGAAATGATGAAAGGGAAGAAACTTTTATGCATAAGTTGTGTTAAATGTTTAGGTAAGAGTATTGAATTATAGTATTTTGATTGGTTGAATGAATGGAAGGAATAATTTGTATAGATGAATGGATGAAATAGGTATCAATTTGGATTATTTAGAAACAGATGGTCACGTTGCGATGTTGGATCCTTATCATTAACGCAAGACCTAGTTAGTGAGTTGTGTCATGATGTAAAACCTTCGAAGTCGTGATGTCAACCCAATATTTTGTAATCTTTACAATTTGTTCCTATTTCGATCTTGGACTAGCAAAAGTTTTTGTAACTTCGTATAAAATCCGAAAATAATTGTTTATCATATTGTATGCATGTGTTACTCGTATTTGAGTGTTTAATAGTTTTAATTTGATTATATTTGATCATACTTGCCCCAGCCACAAATTTGGCATCTTGTAACTTAGAACTGGCGAGCAGCCGGGTATCGGGGTGTTGCAAAAAGACTAATATGTTATCTATCAAGTTTAATTGGGGAGATACCTTATCTTGGGTACTGGAGCGGATGACTCTCAAAAAATAGAGACATAGATGTGACTGACTGGATTGACAGTACATCGCACATGATCCAAGTAGAATAGATCTTAGATCTGTTTGTGGATTTATTCACTTGTAAAATTTATAGTGTAACATACCTTAATATCAGTGGATTACAGAATATGTATGTGTGACTCATATATTTAATGTAAGTGAAAGCTTAAGTTTCAATATATAAGGAATCAAAAGCTGGTGCATTATGTGTATGACTTTTGCATGATGTAGCATCATTTCACAACAGTGGAATTCAGAGCCCAATAAAGGGTAAATGATGTCCCTTCATTGGCATTACATTCATTGGCATTACATGATATATGAAAAGTAACATGGTCACGAGTCCTTTGTCTTAGAGATAAATGATTTAATTATTATATGTTAATAATTGACTTTTCATTAATGAAAATGTAATCGTTACCATGAGATAAAATAAGATCATATTGGGAGAACGAATTTATCCCAAAGAGATTAAGGATATCTTATGATGGTAGCACTTATTGAGTAGTTTTAGTAAAGGTATATAATAAGGGAGAGCAAAGTCATGATACTTTAGTGAAATGACTTCATGACTAAATAATATTGTAATTAATAGGCGAAAAGTCAATACTTAATTACAATTTATTTGAGCCCTAATTATATATGTCAATTGGTCCCTCCACTAGCTCGAGGTAACTAGAATATAATTGAATGCAGAAACCAATAAATATGAAATGATTGAAAACTACAAAGTAAGAGAAATTGGTCGCATGTATCACTATCCATAGTGAATGTGTTTTCTCCATGAGTACAAAGATGACTTAGAAATTAATTTAATTAATTGTAATTAAATAATTGAAGTTAGAAGTAAGGATTAAAATAATAAGTGATCATGAATTTGTTGAATAAGACAATTAAATATATTATTATGGTAAAGTTGTCATGACTTTAATAGAATTAGAATTAGGTTGAGAAAATAATTTAATTGAGAAATTAATTTAGTTAATTTAATTAATTAAATTAATTTAGTTAATTTAACTTATTAAATTAACAATATTTTAGGAAATATAAAATAAATATTGGGTTGAATAAATTATAAGTGTTGGATAAAAGTTCAAATAACACGTATAATTGGACCCATTACATAAAAAGTCCAATTAGACCTTCTGGAATACAAGGGGCGACAAACCTTAATGTCCCAAAAGGCATGCTACCATCGTACTACTTCTATTTGGGGTAGGAGTTGTGTTTTTTATTAAATATTATTATTTAATTAGACCATATTCGAACAAAACTCTTGTATTGATCTTTATAAATAGGAAATATGTGTTTAAATATTGAAAATTTATTTTACAGAATAAATTATATTTTTTGGGAAAACGCATAGTTATTAGTTAAAAAAAGAATTACCTTTTCTACTAAATGTAACATCCCAAAATTGGGCCTAGTAGGATTGGGCCCAATGCACTTGGGCATAAGAATATTCAAAATTTTTAAGAATATGAGAATGGCGTTGTTGCAAAGTGGACTTATTAGTTAAGTGAATTTGGAAGGTTAAGGGGTTTCTATGAAGTCTCGGGATTAATTGGGCCTTAGGAAAAATTTGGTATTTTAGCACTTTAAGGAGAGATGGTAAGTAGCTTCAAGGCTTATAGAAATAAATGAGTAAATTGTTAGCACAAGTGAGCAATTAGTAAAGAGGTTATGGCATTAAGTGAAGGACTTTGAGGGAAGAGGTTCAAATCTCATTTTGTGCAACTTTTGACTATTATTTTTGCATGCTCTCCTTAAGTGTCGGCCAAGAGGTATATATGGCAAGATGGACTTCTTTATTTTTGGTAAGGTGGCTAAGGAAATAAGGAAAGTTGAGGTTGGGGAAATGAATCAAAAGAAAAAGGCAAGTATGGGGGACATGTTGGCACAAAAAGGGGAGAACGTTATGGAAAGTGTGGTTGGCCAAATGTTTGACCAATATTGTAATGCATGTGGACGGTTTTGGGGGTAGATAGGTAGCTGAAATTTTTACTTTGGCATTTGGTAAGGCCTTGGTATTGTTTTGGCCAAAAATCCTATTTGCAACTTTTGTGTCATCTTCTTCCAATTTGCTATTCTCTTTGCTGAAACCTCCTAGCACAATTGTGCATCTTTCTTCTCTTTTGTTTAGTCAAATATTCATCTTTTGTTCATCTTCTTTTGATAGCCGAATTTCTATCATCTTCTATCTTCCCCATTTTTGTGTGTTGGACATCTCTCCTTGGTTGAATCGGGTAAGGGATTCATTTCTAATCCTTTCATTTCTTCTCTTTCTGGCCGAATATGTATGTTCATCACTATATGGCTATTCCACTTTGTTTCTTATCGAAATATCACTCTCTCCATCACTCATATTTGATCAACTCTTTTTTGTAGAGTTCTAGTGGGTGGCCTAATACCAAATCCTTGTCGATTCATTCGTAGTCATAAGCCAATTGGTGGGAATCGGGATTATCATCGATTAAGGTAAGGAGTCTTTTCATAGTCCATTCGATATCGCTATTCGGTTATGGTGTTAATCAGATTGAAAGTTTGGCTAATCGATTATGTTGTTAGGCACGAAATCACGCGATACTCTCTACTTGTGGATTTTTCGAAAATAGTGGTAAAGTCGAACACCTATCTCTCGTAATAAGAGACTCGGATTGTTGGTAAGTGATATAGATTGTTAAATCAATCGCAATACTTGGATGAAGTTGTAAATTGGGTTTTGGACTAATTGTTGACCGATTGTATCTTTAGGTGCCGCGGAGAATATCGTGTTACAGATTCTGAATAAGGTGTGTAATCCCTACATTCCGAATATATATTTGAAATGGTGTGTGATCTCACATTTCTCTGAAGGCTTGCATGAAATATTCTGTGATTCAGTCGAAATACCGAAGAAAAACCAAAAACCGGCATCCATAATCACTCGGTCATGCGTATGATCGTAGTGGTAATCATATTTGTAATAAAACTGTTTCGGTTAGAAACAGTGATGTGTTTTTGAAAAATCACAAAAAATAGGAGAAAGGGAATTAGAAAGTGAATAAGATATCAAATAAAATCTTACTGTGTCTGTTTTGATAAGGAAGAAACGGAGAAGGAAAAGGAATTTTATATTCTGAGATATGTTAATTTTAGTGAGACTGATTCTGATTAACTTCGTGGTTCCCTGATCTATTTTGGAAAAATCATATAGAATTGTACAAAGTGAATTATGGGTTATAATTTATATGTATGGATTCCTTAGTGAGCCTATTTTCATTAGAAACAAGTGGGATATATGAAAACCGTACAGTGAGATATTTGGAATTAAGATAAGAGAGGTCAGAATCGTTGGACAGTGTAACAAGGGAAATTTTAAGGAATAAAATGTACTAAAGGGTTAAGAAAAAAATTCTGGAAAAATTTTATTAAGAAGATATATGAGTTTAGTTTCAAGAAAAATTTACGGATTTAGATTTTGAGTTTCCTAACCCAAGTTATAGTCAATTTAGTCAGTATGACGCAGATGGACAGTTTCAAGTTTTATGTCCCAAATTAGTAATTAAGTCCGGGGTTGTGAAATTACGAAAATACCCTTGGAGGGTAAATTACTGAAATACCCTGGGTTGCGAGATTACCGAATTACCCTTAGTGGGTAAAATTATCGAATTACGAAATTACCCTTACGTGCCGAATTACGAAAGTACCCTTATGGGTCAAATTACGAAAACGCCCTTAATGGGCCGATTTGATAAATTGCCTTAATGGGATGATTTTGTTATATTGCTTAATGGGCCAATTTTGATATATTGCTTAATAGGCCAATTTGATATATGGCATAATGGGCCGATTTTGCAAAGTGTTAATGGGCCAAATTGTTTGTAATAAATCTCTGATGTTGTTAATTATCGTTGTTATATTGTAAATATCATAATTTGCTATGAATGTTGCATTCACATAATTCTGCATGGGTTTGGGATATTGATGATTGGAGGAAGCTATTTGGTGGCTCTGCCACATATTTTGGTGACTTTGTCACAATCTGTCTGGTGGCTATGCCACATGTATTCTGTTATTTCGGTGGCTTCGCCACATTTTGGTATTATAAATGGCTAAATGCTTGCGATTATAAATGGCCACTAGCCTACGAATTATTGTTATAAATGGCTTAATGCTTGCAATTGGTGTGTTGGCGGGGTGGGTTGACTAAAGATCCCCACAGGTGTGTTGGTTGGTACGGGTGGTGTGTAGCGGATGGATTACTAGGCTTGGTTTGGGAATTTCATTTCATATACATGTTATATTTTGATATATTATTGTTATTGTAAATGGGCTTAGGCCCAAATAAATGCTTAATGAGATTTTGGCCCAGTGGACAATGGTAAGGGGATTTCACACTGAGTTCTTTTAACTCACCCCACTTTCTTTCTTAACCCTTGTAGGTAATGCTCAGTGACGAGGACTTGGGGCCCTGGATGACTCGGTGGAGGCCATACTTCAGAAATGGTGTTTTACTTTGGAACTTTAGATCTCTATTTTCGTTCACTTTACTATTTTGGGTTTTATGTTCTAATAAGGCCTCTGGAGTATTTTATTATTTGCTTTATGCTTAAATTATTTTAAATGAGAATTTTTTAAAAACTTAAATAAAGGTTTTCCAAAATCGATTAACAAATGGATTTCATAATAAACTTTTACAAATATTTTTAACACGAAAATCTTCTTCAAATTTTCAACGTCGTTTTTAAAAGTCGTGTTTTATAAGATTATTAGTTCAAATCTATCGATTTATCAATCAATCTTCGAGGTTTGTAGTATTTTATCAAATGTCTCAAATCAAACTTGTTTTTCTTGATTTTAACAAAACTTATTTTAGTATGAATCACAAATCCTTTATACGTTTTCTTCAATGTGACACACTAGATTTGGGCCTAACTTCTGGGCCGGGTTTAGGGTGTTACACTAAAAGTTAATAAAGTTTTCATTTTATGCAATTGGTTCATGATTCTTTGAGCCTACACTCAAAGTAATTTGTGGTTTAGAAATAGAGGAGAAGGTCGTTTGGTAGAAAGGTAGGATCGACTCAATCGCCTCGTACAAAGCATAGGTATAACTTTGATTAAAAGTTTGTTGTTATAGATATCACAATGGCTCGATTTTAAAGAAAAAAAATTTAAATTTATGTTTTTCCTAAAAATATTGTTTTCTAAATCGATTTTTCCAATAACTCACATGGTTTCATGAGTTGGTGACTTGTGGCAAAACAAGTCTTCCTTTGTATTGGTAGAAGTTGTAGGGGAAAACTTGATAGCTCACTATTAGGATTGTTTGAAAACAAGACCCACTGGGTATTGGCACAACACCAGTTGTACTAATACAACTGCCCCTTATTGCAACACAACTCCTTTAAAACATTTAAATTTTATTTTAAGATGATATTTTCGAAGTCATTTGAAAATTCAAACTTATTGTAACACTCCAAACCGACCTAGACATTATGGCCAAATCTGGAGATGCTACGTAAATTGATTGAAAATTCAGTGTTCATTGGTTTATATAAAAAAAGTCATTAGTTCTTTTTATATAAACAAAATACAGTTTATTAGAGAAAACATATATTTAACCGATTTAATGAAAACATTACTTTTATGATTATTATAATTGTTTGAATTTGCAACACAAACCTTAGTTAGATTCAGTTTTGAAAAACATGTTTTGATGATGAAAAACATACATTTTACAGATAGTTTCAAAACAAGTTAAAATCTATGAAACAGTCTAAAAGCGGGAAAACAGAAAGTCCAAACCAAAAATGTCCCGAAATGTCCAAAAAAGTCTAGAAATAATGTAAAACGATAACCCCAAATTTAATTAAAACAGTATGAAACCAAATTAATTTAACCGAGCTTCATTGCATCGATCTGCTTAAGTCTGAGGATTACCTGAAAGTAATAGACAAACAGAAAATGAGTTTTCGAAACTCAGAGTGTAACTTAAAACAAAACAGAATCTTAGTTTTAATTTTAGACATATCTCATATCAAAGCAGATATATGACACATATCGTATACAGAATCAGCATCAAATGTAAATTTACAATCCTACCCCTATCCGCTAGACACCATCTCCAACCATCCCTACACACCATATAGGTTATTAAATACTCATCCAGTCCTACACACCACTTAGTGTCGGTATGACACTTTTCAGATTATATTTGCAACTTAGCAACCAAATCCATAAGCGAATTATCGCCATGTACAAAAATAGATGTAGCGGTGCGACCAGTTACCACACTTCCTCCAAAACCTATATCTTTCCCCAATGCACATACAGATTTACAGATGTTCAAATAATGCATAACATACATACTTATATAGCTTATACATATCGATGTGTATATTTATATATACCTAATTACACATACATGTCAAACGTGCACATATAAATCATGCTTATATCAGTTTTATGGTAACAAATAATCAGAGAAATCATGGTTTTATCGCTTCTTTAACATCATACAAACCTATGGAAGGCCTACGTTTGATCTAAATATTGTTTACGACCCTAAGGAATATTCCAGAATTTTGGGCCCATACATCTGTGTGGCCCACATGGCCCAAATAGCCTAGACAGTGTGTCTCACACGATCTAGCACACGGCATGTCACACGGTTGTGTGTCATACATAGCCTACCACACGGCCGTGTGGCATCGACTGGGTAGATTTTCAGCTTCTGTCGTTTGTTTTTTTTCATGTTTCTCGATACACAGCTTGTCTAATTCTAATGTCGATTCCCACATGAGTAATCCAAAACCTAAATTGATAATGTACACATTCATGAACACATTCCTTCACAAATTCCACACGCGAAAACGACAACCAAACATAGCAAAATCTATAACAATCAAAATTCCTACAGACAATTTGAAGTCATCAAATACAGTGATTACTTCTTACCCTAACGAAAAACCAGCGTCTACCACAAAACTTAACTAGTCGGAGGATCTGTCGACTCATGAATGTCACCTAAAAGACCTCAACCAGTTAGCATGAAATAAGCACATCACATAAACTCCCATCTAGAACAAAAACAACGAATGTAGAAAACCCCATACGAAAAAGAAAAAAAATATTTAAAAGAAACATTACATACATCGAATGGAATAGCAAATGAACCAACCACACACACCCCACCAAAATTAAGCAACACAAAAAATAAAGAACAAAAGAATAGAGGAGATTCGGGGCAGGAAGTAAAAATTAGAAAGAAAACCAAATTTTGGAAATCCCTGCCCTGGAACCGACGTGAAAAACCGAATGGAAAGTAAGGGGGAAATTTGGAAATCTCTCCCAACAACCCAACTAACTCACAATCCATTTTTTTAACATCTTTACTAGAGTCCAATATAATCCCAAATTCCACTAGCTAAACAACACCCAAAGACGTTTAACAAAATAAAATCACCCTACACCCACGCAGATATTCGAACCAGTGACCTCCAATCCACACTGAAGACACTTAACCACTGAAGCAGGTACCAACTCATGCAAAGTTTAACAAATTTGGGGCATTACACTTATGAACCATGTTTTAAGATATGTTGGACCATTTTATGAGTTTGAAAACACTTGAAAATGATTTTAAAAGTTTGTATCATTAATTTACAAATTTGATGAAGAATGAATATTTAGTTTGACTTTGTTATATTAAAACATTTGAAAAACATTGAAAGCAAAGATAAGCTTGAAATATCGCCTTCTGTCCCTCCTATATCCTTGTTGAATGTCATAAGCTCCACATACAACTCAAGCTCTTCCAGTACCCCTTGACTCATAAAGTGCAATCATTATTTGTAGATCATCATCATTCATGACATGGATTCCAAAATATCTCACTAGATTAGCACAGGTAATAAATCAATACCTCAACAAACTAACATAAGCTATGATATTTTGACTAGTTTTGAGCTTCATCTCCACTAACATGATGTCCTTTTTGAACATCGTGTTAATCAAACTTTCAAAATTGAAGATTACATTGATATCCATTTCACGAACTAGACTATTCACAACATCATAAAGCCTATTGCTCATTTTGTATAGAATTCCTAAGAGCAAAATATAACAATATATTAACATTTAAGCAAACAATAAACTAAAAGTTTACATACACTTCAAATGTGATAGCAATATACTAACTCATAATAAAACAACATGCTAACATTTGAACTAACAAGTAACAATAAAATAAATATATAACAATCTATCAATATAATAGCATTTAAAAAACAATAATCTAAAAATTTTAAATACTTAAAAATTATAACAATATACTAACATTGAAACAAACAATATACTAAAATTTTACATACACTTACAAATATTATAACAATATACTAACATTTGATAAAACAACATACTTTTTTTTACTAAAATATAAATCAACATACTAATAGTTAAATTAACAATAAGCTAAATATATAACAATCCACCAATAATATTTAAACAAACAATAATATTTTAACATAAACAAACAATAATATAAAAGGTTTGCAAATAATTTTAAAATATATATAACAATATGTTAGCTCAATTGGTCATTGAAAATAGCCAAGAGGGGGTGAATTGGCTTTTTTAAAAAATATGGTGGAAGCAATGAAAAAATATGAAACAGTGAACACAACAATTTATAATGGTTTAACCCCAATTGCCTACTCCACTACCTTAGCTTTCCACAACTAAGGATTTTCCCAAATTCACTAATTTGATCAACCTTTGAGGACAAGGTTTAACCTTACAACTCTATAACAACCCGTTTTCAGTGAAATCAAAACAGTGGTTTTGGGGCCACAAATTCGACATAAAAATATTTATTTTATTATTATTTTAATGTCTACAGCATGTTAGTATTATCGCATAAAAATTTCGTTAAGAAATTTTACCGTCTGCATGCTTAATTTTATAAAAAAAGGACAAAATTACATAAAGTGCAAAACCTTAGTTCTATTTGTTAAAGGTATCAAATGATTATGAATTTAAATGGTTGAGGGTTTTATGTTGCAATTAGACCATATAAATTTCTTGTGGACTTTTATGGCCATTAAAATGAAATTATAAAGTTTATATGTTAAGGTTAAATTAGTAAATAATTGAATAAATCTTCCTAAAGCTAAACTCCATCGAAATTTGACGGTTATGAAGCCATAGCTAGGGCTGGAAGCATTCAGCCAACTTTAGTGTGTTCATGTAAGTGAATTTTAATCCCGTTTTAATGGTTTCTATGTTTTCAGGATTGTTGTAGCTTAATATAGCTAGCTCGGGGACTAATTTGTAAAACTATTAAATGATTAAAGTTTTTTCATGAATGAATATAGGTTGTTTTTGATGTTTTATGAAAGAAAATGGTTAGTTGTTGTTAGATAAACAAATTTAGTTAAGTGATTTTTGATGAAATTGTCAAATAGGGATTAAATTGAAAAATAGAAAATATTCATGGTGAAATTGTGAAATAAATGAAATATAGGGCTTGTTAGGGATCTATATTAAATTCGGCTATGGTGGGTTTTGGGAAAATTTCATGAATTTTCATTTTATGAGCTAGGGACTAAAGTGAAATGAAATTAAAATTATAGGGGTAAAAATGTAATTTTACTAAAATATAAGTTTGGGTTATATTGAATAAAATAAGTATTGAATTATGCTGAATTTATTCGTTTAGATCAAGATAATCCTCGTACGGCTTTAGATCAGGGCAAAGATAAAGTTTTGGAATAGTTGCCTCCTTATCTACGTTTAATCTTCGAGGTATGTTCATGTAATTATATTGTAATTATGTGTTTTCAATTGAATTATACATGTATTGTGGACTACCATATATATACCGATTTCATATCCAATGATGTTATGTCGACTACCAAGCCCCGTTTGGACCTTAGGAATTCTTAGGATACAAATGACATGTCATTAGGGTTTACATGATTCAGATGTTTGTCTTGAAAGTCCTACCGATGGCTGAGGTCCGGCATGTGTTGTGAATACTCCACAGCTCATGTGAGCAGTATCGTGTAGCTATGTTTCAACCCACAGCCCGTGTAAGCAAGCCCATTTGCACAGCTCGTGTGAACATACATGTACAGGAATTAACAAATTACAATTATATGAGTAAGCACACTATGTGTGAGCTATCCCGGGTATTCAATGGTATTCTAAATGGTTCAATAGGCATGATTTGAAAGAGAATGGTAAGAGTTCAATACGAACTAATACATGAACACATGTGAATTACATTGAATTGGTGATACATGGTATAATGAAAGTTGAGATGAATGATATATGCATATGATACATGATTAAATTGTTTATGTTATATGCTTATATGGCTAACATGTTTGGTGTAAATGCTTAGGCTTTGGCCAAGTGTGGTTGGATTATGCCATGTTTAACTTATTTAATATGTAATGAAATGGTAACTTGAGTTTTACATTATACGAACTTACTAAGTATTTATGCCTACTTTGTGTTATTTTTTGTGTTTTATAGTGAACCGAAAGCTCGTTCAGGTTGGAAGCTTTTCAGATTTATATCACACTATCCATCGGCTAAATCGGTAGATTTTGGTGTTTCTAAGTTTTGTTTATAATGGCATGTATAGGTGTTTTTGTTTGATGTTTTAGCCTTTTTTTTTTTTTTTGGCTTGTGCTTATAGCATTTTGGATGGTGAAATGGTGCTAATTTTGGCATGAATATATTTGGCCTTATAATGGTTGATATCATGGCTTATGATGCTTGAATGATAGAAGATGGAATGGTAGATAAAAACTTATGTTATAAATGGTCTTTTGATATGTTTGAATGTAGTGAATTGGCATAATTGTTATAGATGACATGTATGCTAATGGTGTTAGATGTTAAATGGCATATTTAGTACTTTTTAGTATGAATTTGATAGGTAAACAATGGTATGATTTGGCATAAAGTTAGTTATAAATTAGTTGAACTTTTGGCCAAATTTTGCATATGGTTGTACATGTTTAATTGTTGTGATTGAGGTGCCTTTTAGGCATATTGGTTGTATGAATATGTACCTTATTGGAATAGCTTCATTATGCATATTTTTAGTGCAATTTTAAGGCTTGTTCATATGTGGGAATTTGATTGTAGGTATGTGCTTGAATGGGTGGGAAAAATGTCTTGGAATTGGCCTATTTTTTGTCCACATGGGCAGAGACAAAGGCGTGTGCCTCAGTCGTGTGTCCCTTGTAGCCTTCAAAGGGTTGCAAGTCAGGCTGCTACATGGCCTAGCACACGGCTTGGCACACGGGTGTGTGAGGCCATTTCGAAGGGTACACGGCCTGGCATACGGGTATGTGGCTTGGCCGTATGACACAAGTTAGTGAGTTGCACAGGCACAGACACGGGCTAGGACACGATCGTGTGTCCCTACTTTGAATGTCCACACAGCCTGAGACACCATCGTGTCTCTTGGCCGTGTGAGTCTCACAGCCTGGCCACACGGCCGTGTGACCCCTACAGTTTGTAAATTTCCATCTTTTTTTAAAAAATTCTATATGTTTTTGATTTAGTCCTGACTTGTTTCTGATGTGTTTTTAGGGCCTCGAGGGCTCGTATAAGGGATAGTATGTATGTTATTGGTTGGTTTGGCTATGATTAATGATATTAATTAAATGTTTCAAATTTTTTATTGTTTTGAATTGAAATCTTTGGTAATGCTCCGTAACTCTATTCTGACGAAGGATACGGGTTAGGGGTGTTACAAACTCCCTTATGATTTCTACCTAAATATTAAGACACAAACCCTCTCAAAGAGAAACAAATAAGCAAACAAAGAATAATCCTCACAAGATTAAAATGTTTTCCAATTAAGCACAAATACAAGGAAAACATTTGAGCTAATAGAAAATACAATGAATGCCCACAAGTGTTTACAAGAAGAAGATAAAGAATTGAAGCACAAAGTGATTGGTAATGGATTTTTTATGTATCTTGAAGCACTTTATCTATGGTAGTCTCACTTCTTGTTGTAGGACCTTCAAAAGCTGGTGTTTATATCATCTAATTGGTTTCCAACCCTTGTGGTTGTTGAAGAATTGAATAGTCGTTAGGGATGAAAATATCAAATCATTAAATTCACCTACAACAAATGGTATCAATATTTTTCTACGAGTGTCAATACTATTAGCATTTATTACCTCATTTAGGGGCCGTTGAATTTAGTTTACAATAATACACCAAAGACAATATTTCAATACCTGGTAAAATGTATCGATACTTTTTGAAAGGGTATCGATACTTGTTGTGATTGTTTGAAAAATCATCAAGTCAGAATGTAAGTTTGGTATCGATCTTGAAAAAAGTATCGATAAAAATTATATGAGAGCCGATACATTTTGAAAAGATCGATACTTTTGGTAGAGAACAGTTTTTCAATCAATTTAAAAATGTTTCAATCGATTTAAAAAGGTTTCAACCATTTTTGAACTTTATCCAAATTTTTTCTAAGTGTTCAAAACATTTTCTAAGATGTTTATAAGTCTTGAAATGAATTTTATGCTTTGAACTTTATAATTTCTTTGTTCAAAAACAAACTTTATTCAAAAATATTTTGTTTTTTTATATCAAAAAATTTATCAAATAAAGCTAGTTTAATAATCTCCCCTTTTTATATAAAAAATATTTTGGTAAATTTGTTTTTGAATTTGCTACTTCCCCTTGTTAAAGTTCAATTTGAATCAAAGACTTGACTTTGATTTTGAAATAAAGACCTGATTTTATAATTTTGAACAAAGACCTGAGTGTGAAAAATTGGTCTCTTAGGTGTTGGCATTAAAAGATTAGTCATCAAAAAATAATGAACCAAATACCAATTAAATTTACCTTTCTTTCTCCCCATTTTTGTTAAATAAAAAGTAAACAAATAAAACTTTAAAGGAAAAAAAGGTAGTTAGTTCAAAGATAGATATTTAAAATAAGGAATAAGTGAACTAACATTTGCAAAAATATAATTAAAGTATCTTAAAATACCAAATAAACATTAAAGTGCAATCACATAGAAATATGAAAAGAAAATGACTCGAAAGATGTGATCGTTTTGGCCATTTTTAATGATTTCATACACTTAATTGTATAGAACTAGAGCTTGATATACATGAATCATAGAAGATGATAAAATATGCCAAAATTGAACATTTCATCAAATAAAGTCTAATTTAGCATAATCAAAGGCATTCAAAAATTTGTATACTACACCAAATAGGTCAAAATAGATTAAACATGAAACATTAACTCCCCTTAAGTAATTCATTATAAGATCCATAGAAATTATTTATTCATGCTTTTTCAATCAATTTTAAGTCATAAAACATTTTGAAAACATCAAAGTGCAAGGTATTTGAACACAAAATCAAGGCAAGATAGTAATACCTAGTTCTCTCCTAAGTGTCCAAAACCTTTCCTTATCTAATGGTTTGGTAAAAATGTCATCTAATTGATGCAAAGTGCCTATATACTCTAGAGAAATATCACCTCGTTGGACATGATCTCTAATCAAATGATGTCTTATTTCAATATGCTTAGTTCTAAAGTGTTGGATGGAATTTTTAGAGAGACAAATAGCACTAGTATTGTCACACTTGATAGAAATGGTATCTACATCAATTCCATAGTCCTTAAATTGCTGTTTCATCCATAAAACTTGAGCACAACAACTATCGACTAAAATGTATTCTGCTTCATTGGTGGACAATGTAACATTATTTTATTTCTTTGAAAACCATGATATTAACATGTTACCTAAGAATTGAAAAGTACCAAAGGTTCTCTTTTTATCTAGATTACAACCTCAAAAATCCACATTCGAGAAAGAATTCAAGCTAAATGATGAATCTTTAGGATACAAAAATCCTAAATTAAGAGTTTCTCTAAGGTACCTAAAAATTATCTTAACGACTTGTAAATGTGATTCCTTAGTGCATGATTGATATCTAGTACACAAGCAAACACTAAATATAATATCTGGTCTACTTGCAATAAGATGAAGCAAAGATTCAATCTTTGATTTATACAATTTTATATCTACACATTTACCTTCTTCATTTTTGTCAAGCTTTGTAGAAGAGCTCATAGGTGTAGCTTGTGGTTTGAGATTGTCCATCCCAAACTTCTTGAGCATTTCCCTTGTGTACTTAGCTTGATTGATAAAAATGTCATCCTTCTTTTGCTTGATCTAGAGTCCTAAAAAGAAGGCTAGTCCTCCCATCATGCTCATCTCAAATTCACCTTTCATTAGCTTGGAAAATTCTTGACAAAAAACATCATTAGTAGCACCAAAAATAATACCATCAACATATATTTAAACTACTAACAAATCCTTGTCTTTTCTTTTAGTAAAAATTGTTGTGTCAATCTTCCCTTTACAAAAACATTTTTCAATAAGAAAATTTGGTAATTTTTCACACCAAGCTCTAGAAGCTTGTTTCAAACAAGATAAGGCTTTTGAAAGTTTGAAAACATGATTTGAACATTTTTAATCTTTAAACCGAGTGGTTGATCAATATAAACTTCTTCATTTATAAAACCATTTAGAAAAGCACTTTTCACATCCATTTTTGATATAATTTGAAATCATTAAAGCACGTAAAAACTAAAAGCATCCTAATGGGTTCCATCCTAGCTAAGGGAGCATAAGTTTCATTATAATCTATTCCTTCGTCTTGAGTGTAACCTTGAGCAACAAGTCTAGCCTTGTTCCTCGCTATGTTACCACTCTAATATAGTTTATTCCAAAAAACTCATTTAGTACCTATAGTAAATTTATCACAAGGTCTTTCAACTAGGGTCCATACTTTACTTCTCTCAAATTGATTTAACTCTTCTTGTATGACCAATATCCAATATTCATCATTTAATGTTTCTTTTATATTTTTAGGCTCAATGTATGAGATAAATGCAACATAATTACAAGTATTTCTAAGAGAAGATCTAGCACTTACCCCTTTGGATCTCTAGGGTGAGCTTCTTTAAAGCATATTGAATCCTTCCATTTGATGATTGATCAATTCATCATTTTTTCATATTCCTACATCATCATCATTATCATCACAAGAATCCTTTCTAGGAAGGAAGTTAAAATCATCGAAAACAACATGTATGGACTCTTCAACTACTAAAGTTATTTTCTTAAAGACTCGATAAGCTGTAGAATTTAAGGAATAACCAAGAAAAATTGCATTATCACTTTTTGCATCAAATTGCCAAGATTTTATTCTCCATTCTTTTGAAACAAAACACTCGTATCCAAAAGGATGAAAATAGCTAATGTTAGCTTTTTTATGTTTGAAAAGTTCATATAGAGTTTTCTTTAAAATAGGAGTAATCATTACTTGATTAATAAATAATAAGGAGTGTTTGTAGCTTCTGCCCAAAAATATTTTGGAAAATTGTTTTCACAAAGCATGGTTCTATCCATTTCTTCTAAAATTCTATTTTTCCTCTCAACAACTTAATTTTGTTGAGGGGTTCTAAGTGTAGAAAAATTATGACTAATACCATTTGAGTTGCAAAAATTATCAAAACTAGGATTTTAAAATTCGGTTTTATGGTCACTTCTAACACTAGTTTTGAGTAACCTTTTTCAGTTTTATTAACTTTTGAAAATATGATGAATTTTTCTAAAGCTTCATCTTTAATACTTAAGAACCCAAGTAAATTCAGAATAGTCATCAACAAGTACAAAAGCATATTGTTTTCCACCCAAGTTAGTAGTCTTAATTGGTTAAAGAAGTCAATGTGAATTAATTGTAGAACTCTAATTGTAGATACATCATTAATAGGTTTAAAAGAAACTCTCTTATGTTTACGTTTGACGCATGCATCACAAACTTTATCTAAGTTAAAATCAATTTTTAGCAATCCTCTTTCTAAGTCATATTTAGGCAATTTATACAATATGCTCACACTAGCATGTCCTAATTCATATTCCACAACAAAGAAGTATTTTCATTTTTAATCATGAGGCAAAGGTTTGAATCATGCAAGTCTTTTAAATGCACAATGTATGTAATTCCTAATCTATGACCAACAAGCATAATCTTATTAGACACAACGTCAGTGACTTTACATCCATCAGACTCAAATATGATATTGAGAACTGTATCACGTAAATGACTAATACTTAGAATATTATGCTTAAGATCGCTAACATATAAAACATTTTCGACAAAAATTGAAGAGATTTTACCAGTAGAGCCAATTCTTTCAATGAGTCCTTTGAATTTGTCACCAAATATAACTTTTCCTCCACATTTTGGCTTTAACTTGATAAAATGGCTCTTCTCACCGATCATATGCCTTGAGTATCCACTATCAAGGTACCACTTTTTCCCTAGGGTCGTGTTTGTCCTACTAGTCAAAAGTAGGCCCTCATGAGGGTCGTATGGTACAAATTAGATTGTAATGTAACACCCATAACCCGTATCCATCGTTAGATTAGGGCTAAAAGGCATTACCAAACATAGCACCAGTCACAACAATCATTTACTGCTCATGTAGTCAAAAACCCGAATGTATTTTGAGAAATGCATTAACAAAGTATACTTAAACCATTTCGAGCACATTTTAAATCCATTCAACCTAAATCATATCTAAACATTTTCCATCAATAACAAAGGTTACTTATCACTTGGTCATTTAAGCTATAATAGCCGATTATGCACATGCTTGCAAATACTTTACTAAAGCATGATATCACTTATTGAAATTAATCATTCATATACATGTATATAGTTCATTTATAAGAATATAATCGAATCAACAAGATTAAAAAATATAATTCCCATAATCCAATATATATAAACCTTAATTTTCTTCCTACAAGAACATATATATGTCATGACCGAATATGCCAACCTAAGCATATAATATAATTTCATTAGAATGCCGTATATAGAAGTTACAATAATAATGATCTCTAAATTTATTCATGTTCAATCTTACACCTCAATGGTAAGTCAAAATTAATTCATAATCCAAACATATTCAACAATCACTTATATCAACATCCAAAACACAAGTTAAGACTTTAAAGGATACTTCATGACAAAACATATACATTGTAACATCCTGAATAGGGCATATGCATTTTCAGTTTGATTGTATGAAATGACAAGCTTAAGCACTAAGAATAAATTTTTGATATTTTTGGAAACATGGAAATGCATGAAAATGGAAACCTAAACATTTTGGAAACCTAAACATTTTGGAAACCTAAACATCTTGGAAACCTGAACATTTTGGAAACCTGAACATTTTGGAAACTTGAAGATGTAAGAAAAATGGCAAGTTACAGAGCCGATCGAAAATTTTAGGAAACTTAGAAATAAGGCCGGAATGACAAATTTTAAAGTTCAAAATAGGAAATAAGGGCAAGAGGGCCTTAAAAGAAAAAGTTGGTGAAATTTGACACACAATCGGGCTTGGAAAAGTGGCCTGAAGGTGTCACTTAGGGCTTATGGAAATGGCCTGAGTTCGAGTCACTTGGAAAGCAAATAATGAAGGTTTTATTTTGCTTCCAAGGCTAAGAGGTTGGACGGCACAAGCTTCTAGAATTAGAGGAGTTTTAATTCCATAAATATATGATAAAATAAGTGATAAATAAAGGATTTTCTTTTACTAGGATAAATGAGGAGATAAAGGATGGATTAAATACTTTTAATTTAATTAGGTGATAATTAAAGGAGATAATATTATCATTATGGAGTAGTGGCCAAGAAAGGGGCTCTCCTATTGACAATTTCGGCTAAAGAGGGAGAACTAAAGGCTATTCTCTCACCTTTTCTAAACATTTGCCGAAATTTTCCTAGCTCTCTCCCCCTCTCTGCCGAATTCTCTTTAAGCAAAAATCCATCCTCTCTTCTTCTATTTCTTCTCTGTTTCTACTATCAAAGTCGAACCTTTGTTGATTCTAAGTAAAGAAGCAATCGATTAAAGGCATCAAGGTAAGGTTAAGCTATTCAATTTCCTTTCTTTTCTTTTCTAAATGCCGAAAGTAAAAGTACTAATCCCAAATCTTGTTCATGGCCAAATCTACAAGGGGTTTCTCAGGCCTCTACACTTTTCTGAATATAGGGATCAAGGATCCAAGGTAAGTGAGTATATACATTCGGCCAAGGCCAAATCTTAGGTATTCAGATTAACGTAATCAAAAACTAACCGATTCAGGGAATTAGAATTTGGCCGATTTCAAAGAAGAGGAAGGTGAAGGTTTCAGATTTAAAGTCCATAAGGTAAGCACTTAAAAGTATTCGCCAAGGCTTTTGTGATTACCTAGATCGTTCTTTAATTATTAAAGCCAAAAACTAACCCATGTTAAGAATCAAGGTTGGCGAATATCGTGAAGGAAAACCAAGTTTTCGGGATTTGAATAAACACCAAATCGGCATCAAAGGTAAGCCTTTTTACAAATCCTACTAGGATTTGGTTTTGTTTCAAGCCAAATGGGTTTAGTAATGTGTCTTATATGATGGCCGAATATAGGAGTTAACAGATCTAAAGTTAGATCGGGATTTTCGAGATCTCAAGGAAACTTGTTAAGCAAATCAGGTGTGTACGCACACTAACCTTCGATTTATCATGTGGCAATTATTTTATGAATATGTATAAGAGTATGAATATGGCTAAGTACCCTAATGTGGTACAAAGGTACTCAGGTACGTTTCCTACTTCCGATAGGATTATGAAATATGTTATTCTATAACATGTGAAAATACTGAATATGAATGTGAATTTAATTATATGCATGATTATTAATTTTGGGGCATTCGGGTTTATGTGAAAGGGAAGAAGGTGTTGACTTGGTCTCACTAACGTTATATGGTGACTACGGTCACAAATATTTGAATATGGTAACTCCGATTACATTATCTGAATTTGGTAACTTCGGTTACATTATTTGACTATGGTGTTTTATGGCACAAATTATATGGGCGATGAGCACGTCGACTGCAGCGACTGCCTTCGATGGTGTGTAGCGGATGGAGGGTTGACTTAGTAGTCCCCACGGTGTGACTAGCAGGTACGGGTGGTGTGTAGCGGATGGACCATTAGGCTTGGGTTTGGGTTGCATCATAATTTATTTTATATGAATATGATGTTTGAACATGTATGCCTGATTTGTTGAATGTTAGTATTGTGTGCACACTGAGTCTGTTGACTCACCCCGTTGTGGGAATTATTTTCAGGTGATGAGCAGTGATGGACCGGGCCGGTGGACCTTGAGGTGGCCATGCTACATTCGGAGATTTTACTTTTATTTGGACTTTATTTTATTTAGTACCTTTAGCTTTATTTTGGGTTTTACTTGATGTAATAAGGCCATAAGGCCCAGTGGATTATTCTTTATTTTTACTTTACTTTTAAATATTGTGCTAAGAACTATTTTGGACGTAATAAATCAAATTGGATTTACAAGATTAAATAAATGGGTTTCCAATCTAAGCCCAACTCAAAATAAAAGTTTTTCCAAAATTTTACAAATTTTCTCTAAGTACTGAAAATTCTTGAAACCGGTTTACTTTAGAAACATACCAGATCCGATTCAGGCTCGTGGGCCGGGTGTGGGGTGTTTCAGTTTGGTATCAGAGCCCAATTTTAAACTCTCGGCCTGTGGGCTAAGGCCCAAAATGTTTTCAAAAGCGAGCCAAATGATTTTCTTTGAAAATAAGCAGGCTTCTGGCATGGCCCCTAAGTCTCCGACCCGCAGTCCACCAGGTAAGTACCCTAACTATATGTGTGATTCTGTGAACTGTTTAAGGGTAGAAAAGGCATGGAACGTAGAATAGAATGATAGGAACTTGAACCCTAGGATTAGACTACTCAAACACAAAACCACATAAGACTTAATGTACTGAACAAACCTATGGCTAAGTCATTGAGCTAATGGTGTGGTAACCCCTGTAAGCATGTCTAGGATTGGATCTGGAAGAGCTTGGTATTTAAGTAGTCCTAGTGACTCACCTCCTCTTCGCAGGAATCCTACCTGGTGCGTGGCTTTGGTTCACCCTAACTCAGAGGGCTCAGTGGTGTGGCAACCCCTATGCGCATGTCTAGGAATGGTTTCGGTGGGAGCTTGGTATTTAAGCAGTCCGCGTGACTCACCTCCTCTCCACACAAATCCTGCCTGGTGCGTAGCTTTGGTTCACCCTGACCAAGAGGGCTCGGTCATAGGCTAAACATAATGACTAAAACCCGAAAGGGAACTAGCCATGTTTTTAAAAACAAAAAAAGAGAGAACAAAACAACAAACCCTAGTTTTTTTTCAAACTTTTAAAACTTTCTTTTAAATCTGAGAAAATTATTTTTACAACATTTTCGAAAAACTCCCGATTTTGAAAATTACAAAATGCCCTTAGGGTGAAATTACCAAAATGCTCTTGGTTTATAAAATGTTCAACTACTCAACAGCTTTACCAAAATTTCATTATTTTATAAACCCTCAAAAGCCCTAATTTGAAAAATTACAAAATTGCCCCTAACTTACAAAATTACCAAAATGACCCTGATTTTCAAAATTTTTGCAACATCCCCATTTTTGAAGGAACAATTTTTGAAAAGAATCCTCAAAGTTTTACAACTTTTGAAATACCCCTAATTCAATAAATTTACCTTGATTTGTGAAAAATTACGAAAATACCCATGAGGTCAAAAAAATTACCAAAATACCCCCAGATTTTAAAATTTTTCCACATTACCCCTAGACTTCAAAATTTTCAAAATAATTTTTGACAAAAACACCAAGGAACGTTTTTCTTCTAAAAAAATTACGAAAATGCCCCTGTAAGACAAAATTACGAAAATACCCCCGGGTAGTGGAAAACAACAATAAAAAAAACTACAACGTTTCTCTGAATGAACGAAAGTTCATATTTGTTTGATGGATGAATGAATGAATGGAAAAGACTGTGTGTTTGTATGTATACGAAAGAACCACTCTTAAACCCCTTTTTCATAAAACTCCTTCGCTGGTAAATAAGTGGAACAATGACTAATTCATAAAATTTCTTAATCAGATCTCGACGTTAGAAAATGAGCTCTAGAGGACGTGGATGTCGTGGTCGAGGTAGAGGAAGGATGACCATGTCGGAACCCGTTAGATCGGGTCAAGGGTCCGACAATGAAATGCCACCGCCACCACCACCCCCAGCTGTTAATGTTGAGTAGCGAGAGCTCGACGGGGAAGATCTTTGTCGCAGGCGGTGCTGCGAGTTTTGGAATTGGTGGCAGGTGCAGGAGGAAATTCAGGAAACCGAAAGTCTGTACCTGAACGGCTCCAAGCTAATGGAGCGAAAATGTTCCGAGGAGTATCTAATGTGGCACCTAGTACAACTGAGTACTGGTTGGAAGCAACGGAGCGTATCATGGATGAGCTCGATCTGACTCCAGAGGAAAAGTTGAAAGGGATGGTGGCGTTGTTACGCGATGAAGCGTATCAGTGGTGGTTAACTGTTCGAGATGGTACCACGGCTGAAAATTTGACCTGGGAGTATGTTAAAGAGGCATTTCAGAAGAAGTATGTGGGAACCAGGTATACAGATGAACAAAGGAAGGCTTTTCTAGGGTTGGTGCAAGGGAGTAAGACTGTCGCAGAATATGAGGCGGAATTCCTGAGGTTGAGCCGCTATGCTCGAGGGGTAGTGGCAACTGAGCATGAACGCTGTGTCCGCTTTGAGGACGGACTAAGAGATGACTTGAGGTTGTTGATAGCACCGCATCAGGAGCAAAAATTCTCTGCTTTGGTGGAAAAGGCCAAGGTGGCCGAGGGGATTAAAGACGCTACCAAGCAGACCGTGGACAGGAATAAGGCCAAGAGAGGATTCGGGCCATCTGGAAAGGGTTACAAGAGGCCTAGGGTTGACGGGCCACGAAATCAACAGGCTGGTACGGGCGGGCAGTATCGCCCTTGTGAGCATTGTGGGAGGAAGCACATGGGAGAGTGTTGGAAAAAGATGGGTGGATGTTTCAAGTGTGGGTCCAAGGACCATATGCTTAAAGACTGTCCCAAGCAACCAGATGAGAGTCGACCGACAGTTCAGAATACTAGCCAGATCGGTAGAGGCGGACAGCAGCCTCAACGGGGTCGTGGTTCAGGTAACCGAGGTGGTGGTGCTGGCAGAGGCCGTGGGACATAGGGTCGAGGTACTAATGTTAATGCAGAACCAAGACAATCGGGTTTGGTTTATACGGTTCGTCGAAGGGAAGATGGTGACGCACTAGATGTAATAACCGGTATGTTCCTTATCTTTGACAAACCCTACTTTACTTTGATTGATGAGGGCTCGACCCATTCCTATGTTGCAAGTAGTGTAGTGGAAACACTAGGCCTAGACTCTGAACTTTTTGATAGACAGATGATTGTAGTAAGCCCATTAGGCCAAACTGTAGTGGTAAACAAGATCTTTCGGAATGTACCCCTAGAGATTCAGGGAGTGAACTTTCGAGCAGATTTAATGGAGTTACCCTTTGGAGAATTTGAACTTATACTCGGAATGGATTGGCTAGTAGAACACCGAGCCGTGTTGGATTGTACGGCTAAACGTGTGGAACTAAGAACCCCGGAGGGTGAAGTGGTAGTAATGATCGGAGAAAGGAGGAATTACTTGTCTAATGTAGTTTCGGCACTGAAGGCTGAGAAGATGGTTAAGAAAGGTTGCGAGGCGTTCTTAGCTTTCGTAAGTGCGATAGGTGGAAAGGAGAAAGGTATTAATGGAGTTAGGACGGTAAGAGACTTCGTGGATGTGTTTCCAAAGGAATTACCGGGAATACCCCCAGACAGGGAGGTGGAATTTGGGATAGATTTACTACCGGGAATAGCTCCTGTGTCAATCGCTCCATACCGAATGGCACCAAAGGAGTTAGTGGAGCTCAAGGCTCAAATCCAAGAACTATTGGATCGTGGGTTCATCCGACCCAGTGTGTCTTCGTGGGGAGCACCGGTCTTATTTGTGAAGAAGAAGGACGGAACTATGCGTATGTGCATAGACTACCGTCAGTTGAATAAGCTGACCATTAAGAACAAGTATCCTTGCCAAGGATCGATGACTTGTTTGATCGGTGAAGGAGCCGCAGTGTTTTGAAGATCGATTTACGGTCCGGATACCATCGATTGAAGGTGAAGGAGGTCGACATCCATAAGACCGCTTTCAGGACAAGATATGGTCACTTTGAGTTTGTAGTAATGCCGTTTGGGTTGACAAACGCTCCAGCCGCGTTCATGGACATGATGAATCGGGTTTTCCAACCCTACTTGGATAGGTTCGTCGTTGTGTTCATCGATGATATTTTGGTGTATTCAAAGTCGGAGGAGGAGCATGATGAGCATCTCCGAGTCGTGTTGGAAATGTTAAGGGAGAAGAAGCTCTATGCCAAATTCAGCAAGTACGAATTTTGGCTTAAGGAGGTGGCATTCCTAGGACATGTGGTATCCGCAGAAGGAATAAGAGTGGATCCTAGGAAGATCGAAGCAGTGTTGGATTGGAAACCACCTAGGTCCGTGGCTGAAATTTGAAGTTTCTTAGGCTTGGCAGGCTACTACAGAAGGTTTGTGGAAGGATTCCCGTCAATAGCTACGCCTTTAACCAAGTTACTAAGGAAGGAAGTACCCTTCGAATGGACGAATAAGCAGTAGGAGAGCTTTGAAAAGCTTAAGAAGGTCTTGTGGAAGCCCCAGTGTTAATTCAAATGAGGCGTGAAAAGAATTTGTGGTGTAATTGTAATGCTTCAGATCACGGGTTAGGCGTGTGTTAATGCAAGAGGGCAAAGTGGTTGCTTATGCGTCACGGCAGTTAAGGCCGCATGAGGTTAACTACCCTACTCATGACTTAGAGCTAGCAGCAGTGGTTTTCGCCCTCAAGGTTTGGAGGCACTACCTTTATGGAGAAAGGTCAGTTATCTACACAGACCACAAGAGCCTTAAGTATTTATTGACTCAGAAGGAGTTGAACTTGAGGCAACGAATGTGGGTGGAATTGTTGAAGGACTACGACTGTTCAATAGAGTATCATCTGGGCAAGGCGAATGTGGTAGCCGATGCCCTAAGTCGGAAGGTTGTATCGGATCTATGGGCTTTGTTCGCTCATTTAAGTCTGTTTGATGACTAAGTCATTGGCGTAATTACAAGTCGGACCCACATGGCTAAAGGAAGTGAAAGAGGGACGGTTATCGATAACGACTTATACTAAGTTGTAGCAAGTACAACAAGGGGGATTAAAGGATTATGGTGTCAATGATGAAGGAGTATTGTGCTACAAAGGAAAAGTCTGTATGCCGAGGAATAAGGAGTTGAGACAAAGGATTCTTCGGGAAGCGCATGGTAGCCCTTATGCTATGCATCCCGGAGGCATCAAGCTGTATAGAGATCTAAGGGAATAGTTTTGGTGGTCTGATCTAAAACGAGAGGTAACTGAATTTGTGGGGAAATGTTTGACGTGTCAGCAAGTCAAGGCTGAACACCAAGTCCCATCAGGATTACTTCAACCAATCGAAGTTCCCCAATGGAAGTGGGAGAGAATTGCCATGGACTTCGTTAGTGGGCTTCCCCTTACGCCTACTAAAAAGGACTCAGTATGGGTGATAGTGGACCGTTTGACCAAGTCCGCACACTTTATCCCAGTAAGAATGGATTATTCTCTTCAGAAATTAGCTAAGTTATATGTGGCAGAAATTGTGAGGTTACATGGAGTACCAATGTCGATCATCTTTGATAGAGACCCAAGGTTTACGTCTCAATTTTGGAAGGCACTCCATCAAGCTTTAGGCACTAATCTAGACTTCACTACGGCTTTTCATCCACAATCAGACGGGTAGTCTGAACGGGTTATACAAGTGTTGGAGGATATGTTGAGAGGTTGTGTAATGGATTTCCGAGGAAGTTGGGAAGATTACTTGCCTTTAGCTGAATTCGCCTACAACAACAGCTATCAAGCTAGCATTCGGATGGCACCATATGAAGCATTGTATGGAAGAAAGTGTAGAACACCTACTTGTTGGACCGAGTTAGGAGAACGCCGAGTTTTGGGTCCAGAGTTGGTAGTAGAAACTGAAGAGAAGGTTGAGTTAATTCGGGCAAGGTTGAAGGAGGCCTCTGATAGGCAGAAGTCGTATGTAGACCTTAAACGGAAGGAAATACAGTTTGAAGTGGGAGACCAAGTATTCCTGAAAGTCTCGCCTTGGAAGAAGGTAATGAGGTTCGGTCGAAAAAGGAAGTTAAGCCCAAGGTTTGTAGGGCCTTATCGAGTACTGAAACGAGTTGGGCCAGTGGCATACCAATTAGAGTTGCCACCAGAATTGCAGCAGATGCACGACGTATTTCATGTGTCCATGTTACGCCGCTATCGATCGGATCCGTCGTATGTGGTATCTGTTGAAGAAGTGGAGCTAAGGCCAGACTTATCCTACGAGGAAGAATCGATTCGGATCTTGGAACGTGATGTGAAAGTACTACGAAGGAAGACAGTTCCTCTAGTCAAAGTGCTATGGCACAATCATGGAACGGAAGAAGCTTCATGGGAGTCAGAGGAGACCATGCGACAGCAATACCCTCAATTATTTTAGTTAGGAAATTTCGGGACGAAATTTTGTTTAAGGGTAGAAGCTGTAACATCCCGAATAGGGCCTATGCATTTTCGGTTTGATTGTCCGAAATGACAAGCTTAAGCACTAAGAATAAATTTTGATATTTTGGAAACACGAAATGCATGAAAATGGAAACCTAAACATTTTGGAAACCTAAACATTTTGAAAACCTAAACATTTTGGAAACCTAAACATTTTGGAAACCTGAACATTTTGGAAACCTGAACATTTTGGAAACTTGAAGATGTAAGAAAAATGGCAAGTTACTGAGCCGATAAAAATTTTAGGAAACTCGAAATAAGGTCGGAATGACAAATTTTAAAGTTCAAAATAGGAAATAAGGGCAAGAGGGCCTTAAAAGAAAAAGTTGGTGAAATTTGACACACAATCGGGCTTGGAAAAGTGGCTGAAGGTGTCACTTGAGCTTTGGAAATGGCTGAGTTGAGTCACTTGGAAAGCAAATAATGAAGGTTTTATTTTGCTTCCAAGGCTAAGAGGTTGGACGGCACAAGCTTCTAGAATTAGAGGAGTTTTAATTCCATAAATATATGATAAAATAAGTGATAAATAAAGGATTTTCTTTTACTAGGATAAATGAGGAGATAAAGGATGGATTAAATACTTTTAATTTAATTAGGTGATAATTAAAGGAGATAATATTATCATTTATGGAGTAGTGGCCAAGAAAGGGGCTCTCCTATTGACAATTTCGGCTAAAGAGGGAGAACTAAAGGCTATTCTCTCACCTTTTCTAAGCATTTGCCGAAATTTTCCTAGCTCTCTCCCCCTCTCTGCCGAATTCTCTTTAAGCAAAAATCCATCCTCTCTTCTTCTATTTCTTCTCTATTTCTACTATCAAAGCCGAACCTTTGTTGATTCTAAGTAAAGAAGCAATCGATTAAAGGCATCAAGGTAAGGTTAAGCTATTCAATTTCCTTTCTTTTCTTTTCTAAATGCCGAAAGTAAAAGTACTAATCCCAAATCTTGTTCATGGTCGAATCTACAAGGGTTTCTCGTGTCTCTACACTTTTTCGAATATAGGATTAAGGATCCAAGGTAAGTGAGTATATACATTCGCCAAGGCCAAATCTTAGGTATTGATTAACGTAATCAAAAACTAACCGATTGTGGAATTAGAATTTGGCCGATTTCAAGGAAGAGGATGGTGAAGGTTTTGGGATTTAAAGTCCATAAGGTAAGCACTTAAAAGTATTCGCCAAGGCTTTTGTGATTACCTAGATCGATTCTTTAATTATTAAAGCCAAAAACTAACCCATGTTAAGAATCAAGGTTGGCCGAATATCAGGTGAAGGAAAACCAAGTTTTCGAGATTTGAATAAACACCAAATCAGCATCAAAGGTAAGCCTTTTTACAAATCCTACTAGGATTTGGTTTTGTTTCAAGCCAAATGGGTTTATTAATGTGTCTTATATGATGGCCGAATATAGGAGTTAACAGATCTAAAGTTAGATCGGGATTTTCGAGATCTCAAGGAACCTTGTTAAGCAAATCAGGTGTGTACACACACTAACCTTCGATTTATCATGTGGCAATTATTTTTATGAATATGTATAAGAGTATGAATATGGCTAAGTACCCTAATGTGGTACAAAGGTACTCAGGTACGTTTCCTACTTCCGATAGGATTATGAAATATGTTATTCTATAACATGTGAAAATACGAATATGAATATGAATTTAATTATATGCATGATTATTAATTTTTGGGGCATTCGGGTTTATGTGAAAGGGGAAGAAGGTGTTGACTTCGGTCTCACCATCGTTATAGGGTGACTACGGTCACAAATATTTGAATATGGTAACTCCGGTTACATTATCTGAATTTGGTAACTTCGGTTACATTATTTGACTATGGTGTCTTATGACACAAATTATATGGGCGATGAGCACGTCGACTGCAGCGACTACCTTCGATGGTGTGTAGCGGATGGAGGGTTGACTTAGTAGTCCCCACGGTGTGACTGGCAGGTACGGGTGGTGTGTAGCGGATGGACCATTAGGCTTGGGTTTGGGTTGCATCATAATTTATTTTATATGAATCGATGTTTGAACATGTATGCTCGATTTGTTGAATGTTAGTATTGTGTGCACACCGAGTCATTGACTCACCTGTTGTGGGAATTATTTTCAGGTGATGAGCAGTGACGGACCGGGTCGGTGGACCTTGAGGTGGCCATGCTACATTCGGAGATTTTACTTTTATTTGGACTTTATTTTATTTAGTACCTTTAACTTTATTTTGGGTTTTACTTGATGTAATAAGGCCATAAGGCCCAGTGGATTATTCTTTATTTTTACTTTACTTTTAAATATTGTGCTAAGAACTATTTTGGACGTAATAAATCAAATTGGATTTACAAGATTAAATAAATGGGTTTCCAATCTATGCCCAACTCATAATAAAAGTTTTTCCAAATTTTTACAAATTTTCTCTAAGTACTGAAAATTCTCGAAACCGATTTACTTTAGAAACATACCGTTTCTGTTCAGGCTCATGGGCCGGGTGTGGGGTGTTTCATACATATATTTGTACTTATAATGAACTCACATGGCAACCATACTTATATTCCAAGCAAGATAAACACACATAACATGATTAAAAACATAAAGCATTAGGACATTTGACATTAAGATCAAGCCATTTTCGCATGGCATATATTTACATCATTAAAATGTCTTGTAATTATTAAACTAGCCTATACATGCCTTAAGTTCAAAATCTAAATTTTAAAGGTACCAAAATAAGTCGATAGTGTAGATGACTTTGTTAACGATCCCCTAAGCTCGTAGCTTGACCAAAATCTATAAAACAGAATAACAAACACACAAAGTAAGCTAACTTAGCTTAGTAAGTCTTAAGTAAACTTAACAAACCATTTGGATAATCAATCAAATTAAACCGAACAATTTATAACATTAATTTAATATCATAACACATATAAATTGTCATAGCCAGAATGCCTATATCCTTTCATAGCCAAAACATTTATCATTATCTACTTTAAATGTAAAACTTATCAAATGCACATCGATTAATAAATTTATATATATAAATACCTCCAAATACAACCAAATAATAATTTTTCATGTACGTATAAGGTAATCCCACATAACTGAATGTATATATGTATATATGTATATATGTATATATTTATATACATCTATTTAATAATCTCATGTTAAACATCAACTCAATATCATTTTATCCACATATCCAAGATGTGAATATACAAACTCATTATCTATTAACTTACTTATTCGATAAACATCACATATAACATGTACTTATGTAAATACATAACTTATGGTCGAATATAATCTAATTCATTTAAATAAGCTTTAGCTTGTTCAATTGCCTCCGTAACTCAATCATTTCATAAACATAAGCTCATATTATAGATCACCGATATAAAACCTACTAGGCATAAGCCTGAATCACACACCGGCACTAAGCCTGTAACATCCTAAATGTGGGCCTGTGCATTTATATGTTGGTTTAATATGTTAATTCAAGAATTTAAGGCTCGGGCGGAGGCCTTGATTAAATATTTGGATTAGGTTTTAAATTAATGTTCTGTGTAATTTAAGTGATATTTTGGGTTTTAAAATTTGGGCTAAGTGGCAGATAAATAGTGTTAATTTATAATTTAAGTTAGGTAGCAAGCTGGGCTTGTGGCCCAACTTTTGGAGGTACTTTAAGTGGCCATGAAGGTGGCGTCACAAGGGGGAGGAGTTTGGGCCTTGTGTGGTCGATTGGGCCTCAAGATTTGTGGGTTAAAATTTGGCATAGGAGAGAAGGGGGTGGACTGCACATGTGCTATAATATAGGGGATTTAATTCTTTTATTTTTATTGGTTATTAAATGATGATAATAGGAAGGGAGGAGTTGGTTTGAAGGAAGTCTCTTCTAAAGGCAAGATAAGGATTAGGTTATCATGCAAGATAAGAGCCCGAGTGTCCAGCTTTCTTTCATTTTTTCTCTTTTCCCTCTGCCTTTCTCATTTTTTTTCTCTTCTAGACGAAATTCCCTAGCCTTATTTCCCTCTTCATTATATTTTCAAAAGCTGAATTCTCCCTATGCATATCCTTTTCTTCCATAGTCGAACCATCAGGTGAGATCTTGTTTTTCCTGAAGGTGTACCATAGCCGAATACTTCTCTTTAATCTGGTAAGTTTCGGGATTTTGCTTCTTTGCGATTTCTTCATTCTCTTTTATCAAGTTTCTAATCGAATCAGTTTTCTAAGGCCCTGTTGATTTCACTCTCTGTACCTAGAAGCTGAATCTGTTTCATTAAAAACTCCTGTGCCGATTTGTGAAAAGCCGAAGGTAGGTGGTCAATGGTAGGTTCGGCCGAATGGCCACTTACTTGTTCTTTTATCTTTGGCCGAATGTCATAAGGTGTTAGATGGGTTGCAATCATCGATTTGGTTAACTATTTTTGGTGATGACCAAATGTAGGAAGGGAGGTGACGTGTTCTCAAGGACATTCGGGATTCGATTAACTAGGTAAGAGTTCATTTTAAGTGTTATAGTTGTTTAAGTAATTAGATCTCATCATTTAAATGGTTTAGTGATTAAGGGATTATGATGGACTCGAATAACGGTCAAAGTGTAAAAGGTTGGATCTCAGAAACCAACACCTAAATACAAGAAGCGATCTGTTTCGGTAGTGCGAGATTGGGCATCGGGGTGTGGGCCGACATCAAAGTCAGATCGTGGGCTGATAGTGGTAGTCTCGAGTGATAGTAGCGTAGACATAGCAAAAGCGTTAGTACGAGAATTAGGTGTGTAATACTTCCTCACCATCTAGATGTGATTATTAAATATATGCTCATAAGTTTTATATGTTATGATAAATGCCGAAATCTCGGTTTAATGATGGAAACCCAAAGAGGGTAAAAGTGAACCACCAGGTTAGTGAATAATCTGATTAAATGTTATAAGTAAAATTTCTTGTATGTGATTGCATGGGTTGGGTTGATGAAAGGAGGAAGTTATACGTTATATGTGTAGCGGTTTATATCGTGATCTGTTGTAGTGGCTAATGCCGTGATCTGTTATAAGGGCTTCGACCATAATATGTTGATGAGCAGCATGACTGCCATCATGGCGTGTAGCGGTGTGGGTTGATTGTAGAAATCCCCAATGGTGTGAATGGCTGGTACGGGGGTGTGTACCGGATGGAAACCTAAGAAAATGGGTTGGGCTTTGCATATTATTTGTTATCTATGTAAATGAAATTATTATTATGTTTTATGGGTTAAGGCCCAAATCTAGTGGTGTATGAGGGTTGCACACTGAGTCTCGCGACTCAACCAATTAAATTAACATTTCAGTGACACTTAGTGTATCGGATCGGTGGAGAGGAGCGCAGGTGGCCATGCAAAAGAATATGTGGATCCAAAAAAGACTCAACTTAATAGTTTATAAGATATTTTGTTTTATGGATTTTAAACCCCGTTGTAATAAGGCCAAGGGCCACCAGGTTTATTTATTTTTCTTTATTTATTTACTTTAATTAAACTAGGACCCGTAATTAAGTTTTGGGCTTTTAATTATAAAGGCATATTTTATAAATTACATATGGGCTTTCGGTAACTGAATTGTTTTATTAAAATTTTTCTTAGTGACATACCGATCCGTTGTAGTGTTTGGGTAGGGTTTGGGGTGTTACAAATTGGTATCGAGCACAGTTCAAAACTCGACTGGGGTTTTGGGCTCAAAATGTTTTCTAAAATGGGCATTTGAAATGTGGATGTTTTTAAGTAAAGGTTTGTTAGCTCAGCGTGGCACCTGCGTCTCCGGCCCAAGTTCGCTAGGGAAGTATTCTGAACTCCTGATTGTGATATAAATGTGGGCTTAATGGGTTTTATGGGACGTAGATTATCTAGGTTAGAACTTGATGGACTCTAGGCTTAGACAAACAACTCTTAAAATCCATAAGACTTAACTTCATTAAACAAAACCTGTAAACAAGTCAAAAGACTAAAGTGTGGTAACAAGCATATGCAAGTCTAGTAGTAGATCCGGAAGAGCTTGGTATTTAAGCAGTCCGAGTGACTCACCTCCTCTTTGCTAGAATCTTACCTGGTATATAGTGATTGTTCACTTTAGCCATGACAGGGTGTGGCAATAGGCATATGCATGTCTAGGAGTGGATTTAGGGAAAGCTTGGTACTTAAGCAGTCCTAGTGACTCACCTCCTTTTCACTAGAATCCTACCTGGTGCATAGTGACTATTCATCCTAGTTACGAGGACGTGTTGATAGGCCAAAACTTAAAATTAAAACCCGA
Organism: Gossypium rotundifolium; assembly: GCA_025506655.1. NCBI lineage: Eukaryota > Viridiplantae > Streptophyta > Magnoliopsida > Malvales > Malvaceae > Gossypium > Gossypium rotundifolium. The sequence continues at coordinate 112,418,362 of CP106732.1, read as the reverse complement.
AAGGGACCAGCCATCTTGTTTTGTAAAATCCTAAAGTAAACCTTAGTTCTGAAATCACCAAATTACCCTTGATTCGTAAAAATTACCCTGGTTTTAGAAAATGACAAAAATACCTCTTGTCTAAAAAATGATCGAAATACCGTCGGATTTGCAAAATTATCGAAATACCCCCGAGTTGAAAATTTATCAAAATACCCTTATTCTACAAAATCACCCGGAACCATATTTTGAAAAAAAAATTACAAAAATACTCCTGTAGGTTAAAATTATGAAAATACCCCTGGGTAGCGAAATGACGAAAATACCCTTAGATGATGGATGTTACTTGTATGAATGTTGTGTGTGCAAAATTCCTAGAATTAGGAAGACTGAAAACTGTAGATAGGTTTGAATTCGAAAGAATCACTTTTAAAAACTATGTTTCATAAGATTATTCGGGGATAATTAGTGGAAACAACTAATGACTCATAAAACTTTTAAATCAGATAAACGCAAACTAGAAGAATGAGTACAAGAGGTTGAGGACGTCCGCCACATGGTCGCTGTAGAGGTAGGATGACTGTGTCAGAACCCGTAGGATCGGGTCATGGGTTTGGAAGTGAGATACCAGTTCCACCAGCTGCTGAGGTGGAATTTCAAAACTAGACAGGTGGAGAGGACGTGGTGTCTTAGGCTGTACTAAGGGTTTTGGAAAGAGTGGCTGAGGCTGGTATGGGCATAGGAGCCCGAAAATCTGTGCCAGAGAGGATTAGGAACAACGGGGCAGAAGTATTTAGAGGAGTCTCTAGCATATCCCCAAGTTTCGCTGAATATTGGTTGGAGGCAGTGGAACGTATAATGGATGACCTAGACTTCACGATGGAGGAGAAGCTGAAGGGGGTCGTGTCTCTTCTTCGAGACGAGGCCTACCAATGGTGGCTCACGGTGAGAGAGGGTATGGTCGCGGACTTGATTGACTGGGATTTCTTTAAGGAGTCATTCTAGGGAAAGTATGTTGGGGCTAGTTATATGGATGCTCAAAGGAAAGCATTCCTAAACTTGGTGTAGGGGAGTAAGTCGGTGGCTGAGTATGAGGCTGAGTTTCTGTGCTTGAGTCGTTACGCTCGAGGAATGGTAGCAGCGGAGTATGAACGATGCGTTCGGTTCGAAAATAGGCTACGAAATGAGCTAAAGATTCTGATTGCACCGCAGCGAGAGAGAATTTTCGCGGTTTTGGTAGACAAGTTTAAAATAGCTGAGGAAGTGAAACAGGTGGAGAGACAAGAGAAGGATAAGGATTGGGTAAGAGTAAGAGAAGTTTTGGACCATCTAGAGCAACTGGAAATTTTCAGAAGAGGCCTAGGACTGATGGGCCAGCTCGTGCTCCAGCGGGCCAGAATCAAGCATGTTCTACATGTGGGAGAGCCCATTATGGGGAGTGTAGAATAAAAATTGGTAGATGCTTTAGGTGTGGATCCACAGAACATTTGATGAGGGATTGTCCTTAAATGGATCGGGGACAGCTAACGGGCCGAGGTTCTGACTAGCCAAGGAGAGGTGATCAGCCTGGATCAAGGGGTAGAGGTGCAGTTAGAGGAAGAAATGGATCTGGTCGAGGTCGTGGAGCATCTGCAGAGGTGCAGGTAATGTAGATGCAAGGCAGCTGGGTCTAGTTTATGCAGCTCATCGACGGGAGGACAGTGACGCACCGGATGTTATAACCGGTACGTTTCTTGGTACTGATAATCCTTTACTTGTCTTGATTGATATTGGGTCAACCCACTCCTATGTTGCATGTTCAGTATCTGAGACTCTAAGTATAGACTCTGAAGCAACCACTGGAAGATGACTGTGGTTAGTCCTTTAGGACAATCTAAGGTAGTGGACAAACTATTTAGGGATGTACCTTTAGAGACTCAAGGGGTAGTATTCCCAGCAGATTTAATGGAATTATCGTTTGGAGAGTTTGACCTTATTTTAGGAAAGGATTGGTTGACTAAGCATCGTACTAAGTTGGACTGTACGAATAAGCGTATGGTGTTGAGTACCCCGAGAGGCGGGGAGGTGGTTGTGTTAGGAGAAAGAAGGAATTACTTGTCCAACGTGGTATCATCTTTAAAAGCTATTAAGATGCTTCAGAAGGGATGTAGTGCATTTCTAGCTTTTATTAGTGCGTTGGATGCTTAGGAGGTGACTGTTGATGAGGTTCGAACAGTCAAGGATTTTGCGGATGTCTTTCCAAAGGAATTGCTAGGAATACCCCCAGATCGCGAGGTGGAATTTGGAATAGACCTACTTCCGGGTATAGCTCCAGTATCCATTGCTCCTTATAGAATGGCACCGAAGGAGTTGGTAGATCTCAAGGCTCAGATTCAGGAACTATTGGATCGAGGGTTCATTCGACCGAGTGTGTCTCCATGGGGAGCGCTGGTCCTGTTCATGAAGAAGAAGGACAGATCCATGCGTATGTGCGTGGATTATCGTCAACTAAATAAGTTGACAATTAAAAACAAGTATCCATTACCGAGAATCAACGATCTGTTCGATCAGCTGAAAGGAGCTTCGGTCTTTTCTAAGATTGACTTAAGGTCTGGATATCATCAATTAAAGGTTAAAGAATGAGACATTCATAAGACGAGGTTTCAGACTCGGTACAGGCATTATGAGTTCTTGGTAATGTTGTTCGGGTTGACGAACGTACCAGTGGCCTTTATGGATATGATGAACCGGGTGTTTTAGCCATATCTTGATCGGTTCATCGTGGTGTTCATCGACGACATCCTGGTTTACTCTAAGTCGGAGGAAGAGCATGATGAACATCTTCGCGTGGTGTTGCAAACTCTGAGGGAGAAGCAGTTGTTTGCAAAGTTCAGTAAATGTGAGTTCTGGCTGAAGGAAGTGACTTTTCTAGGACATGTGGTTTCAATTGAGGAATCGGGTGGACCCTCGAAAGATAGAGGTCAGATTGGATTGGAAACCATCGAAGTCTGTGGCGGAGGTTCGGAGTTTCTTAGGTTTGGCAGGGTATTACCGAAGGTTCGTTGAAGGGTTTTCTCTAATAGCGGCACCTCTAACTAAGTTGTTGAGGAAGGGAGTATCGTTTGTATGGACCAACAAACAACAAGAGAGCTTTGAGAAGTTGAAGAGAATCCTGACGGAAGCGCCAGTGTTAATTTAACCAGAGGCAGGAAAAGAATTTACCGTCTACTGTGATGCGTCATACACGGGTTTAGGGTGTGTGTTGATGCAAGAAGGAAAGGTGGTGGTGTATACGTCTCGACAGTTGAGACCACATGAGTTGAACTACCCTACGCATGACTTGGAGTTAGCGGCGGTAGTGTTTGCCTTGAAGATTTGGAGGCACTACTTGTATGGGGAGAAGTCGGTAATTTATACTGACTATAAAAGTCTAAAGTACCTCCTTACCCAGAAGGAGCTAAATTTAAGACAACGTAGGTGGATCAAGTCTTCTTGAAGGTATCCCCGTGGAAGAAGGTAATGAGGTTTGGACGAAAGTGTAAGTTAAGTCCACGGTTTATTGGGCCTTATCGGTACTAGAACGTATGGGCCCAGTGGCTTATCATTTGGAGTTGCCTTCGGAGTTGGAGCAGATACATGAGGTGTTCCATGTCTCGATGCTGAGACATTATCGATCTGATCCATCACACATAGTGCCAGTAGAAGAGATAGAAGTAAGGCCGGATTTGTCTTTTGAGGAGGAACTAGTGCAAATTCTAGATCAAGATGTAAAAGTGTTAAGAAGGAAGTATGTTCCTTTGGTCAAAGTCTTGTGGCGAAATCATGGTGTAGGAGAAGCGACGTGGGAGCCAGAGGATGTTATACGCCAACAATACCCCCATCTTTTCTGATCAGGTAAATTTCGAGGCCGAAATTTATTTTAAGGGGGTAGAACTGTAACATCCTAAATGTGGGCCTGTGCATTTATATGTTGGTTTAATATGTTAATTCAAGAATTTAAGGCTCGGGCTGAGGCCTTGATTAAATATTTGGATTAGGTTTTAAATTAATGTTCTGTGTAATTTAAGTGATATTTTGGGTTTTAAAATTTGGGCTAAGTGGCAGATAAATAGTGTTAGTTTATAATTTTAGTTAGGTAGCAAGCTGGGCTTGTGGCCCAACTTTTCAAGGTGCTTTAAGTGGGCATGAAGGTGGCGTCACAAGGGGGAGGAGTGTGGGCCTTGTGTGGCCAATTGGGCCTCAAGATTTGTGGGTTAAAATTTGGCATAGGAGAGAAGGGGGTGGACGGCACATGTGCTATAATATAGGGGATTTAATTCTTTTATTTTTTATTGATTATTAAATGAAGATAATAGGAAGGGAGGAGTTGGTTTGAAGGAAGTCTCTTCTAAAGGCAAGATAAGGATTGGGTTATCATGCAAGATAAGAGCTATCAGGAGGGGGAGAGTTGGTGAAACTCCAACACTGTGTGTGTTAGAAATTTAATAGCCCGAGTGTCCAAACTTTCTTTCATTTTTTCTCTTTTCCCTCTGCCTTTCTCATTTTTTTTTCTCTTCTAGCCGAAATTCCCTAGCCTTATTTCCCTTTTCATTATATTTTCAAAAGCCAAATTTGTAACACCCCAAACCCGGTCTATGCATTGAGACTAGATTTGGTTTGTTACATGAATCGAGCTATTTTAAAATCTTCAATAAGTTGAAAACTACAATATTATTTTTATTTACGGGGTTTAATAAAAATCAGAAGAGTATTTTAATTGGATGAATATTAGAAAACATTAGTTGAAAAACATTATTAACATTGTATTATCAAAACCCTTAGGTAATTTATTTAAGAGTTAACAATAATAAAATATTTATAAAGGAATTTCATATATTTGAAAACCCAAATTTATTTTAATAAAAACATCATATAATCATAGCCCATATTTAAAAGTCCAAAATATAGTTTAAAACTAAACACACATAAAAATCCATAAATTATTTATAAAGGCCCTTATTACATTAACCCAAAATAGTAAAATACTTATTACAAAGTTCAGAGTTTAATAAACCCATGTTTTGCAGTATGGCCTCCACGAAGTCATCCCTGGCCCAAGTCCACGTCAATTTCCATTACCTGAGATGGAAAATTTAAGGGGGTGAGTTACTTAGAACTCAGTGTATAACTCACTTACTTTGTTCACTGGGCCAGATTTTCAAATTATGGATTTGGGCCTTGAGCCCTTAAGCAGAATTAACACATAATTACTAACAGCATAATGAATACATAATTAATAACATGCATGTAAAAATGATTTTTCCCTCCCAAACCTAATTCCACCCGCTACACACCCCCGTACCAACCGTCACACCTGTGGGGATCAAGTCAACCCACCCCGCCATCACACCAATCATAGGCATTAAGCCAATTTATATTTTGTGGCATAGCCACCGAACTAGATTGTGACAAAGTCACCGAACTAGAGGCATTGAGCCAATTATTATTTTGTGGCAGAGCCACCGAACTAGAGGCAAATAGCCATTTATAACTTTTGTGGCAGAGCCACCAAACTAGAGGCAAAAAGCCATAATTTTGTGGCAGAGCCACCGAACTAGATTTTGGCAACAGGCCTTCTTCTCTTCATCATTTCCCAACCCATGCAATATATATGCAATAGTAAACTATGGTCATACAATAATTTTATTAAAAGGCCCATTAACAAGAGTTAATATTTCCAAATATTTATTAAGGCCCATAAATAACACTTTGGCCTAATTAACTATTTATCAACTAGGGCCCAAATTTACGATCTAGCAAGAATTCGGCCCATTTATCAATCTAGCAAGTATTTTAGTCCGTTTAACAATTTAATAGAGTTTACGGCCCATTTATCGATCTAGCAGGGATTTCGGCCCAATTTATAATCAAACAGAGATTTCGGCCCGATTATCAATCTAGCAGAGTTTTCGGCCCATTTATCGATCTAGCGTAGATTTCGCCCAATTTACAATCAAAGTAGATTTCGCCCGATTATCAATCTAATGAGTTTTACCCATTTATCGAGCTAGCATACTTTACGGCCCATTTTTACGAAACATACAACTTACATATTAACAAGTAATTTCTCGAGGGCGTTTTCGTAATTTTCACAATTTTAGTCATTTTCATGTATTTTTGTCGAAATATCAGTTGTTACGTTTCATACCGATCTAGTCGTTTTTACGATTTTACTTCAATACCGAAATTGATATCCAACCCGAGAAAAAGTGTGAAGTTACACACCTCGATACCGAGAGTACTAATCCTTCTCGCTCCTCGACACCTAAAACATATTTCGATCCGTTAGAACACTATTTTGTCTAAAAAAAAACATTATCGATATTAGATCCAAAACCTTGCCCTCTTGATTTTGAATCACTTCGATTTTTGGTTTCTCCTCGTTTATTGGTTCGTTAGTCGTCAAGAATCCACTAACATACAAAGGCTCGGGAGTTCTTACTACTTCAAATAGTTCACTACTTCTTTCGGAAGATGGTCCGTAACCCGGTGGAAAATCCCGGACTACCGAAATCGCTCTTCGTTTAAACTTAGGGGGAATAGTGGATCCGCCCCTCTTAATATAACTAAACACCGCCCTTTTCTTCCCTATTTTGAAAGTCTTCAAGATCAAAAGAACATTAATCCAATCTAAAATAATATCGAAATAATACTAAAGGTTTTAAGGATGTGATTTCCTTACCACAATAAATCGATTCCAACGTTTCTACGATTCTCTCGAACACTTGAGTTCCGATCTTCCGTTATTGCACTATATTATAACGAATAAAACGTTAATAGAACGAACGTTTATTTCGATCCAAATGGTCCTTCATGACACCATCAATATTCGGCCATATCACTATTAACTAATCGAAAACGAAAAAGAATTCCTTACCTATTTTCCACGGTCGAAAAGAAAGGATTGAGAATGGTGTTTGTGATTGATGAAGATTTCGGCTATGAAGAATCAAAGAAAAGAGAAAATGAATTCGGCTATAGGCACATTAGCATTCGGCCATGAGAGTGTAAATGGAGAAAATTTCGATTGAAAAGAAATAAAAATAAGAGAAAAGATGGTGATGATGTTATTTTGGTTTTCAAAAAGAAGAGAAGAAAAAGATGGTTTTAGGAGCTAGGTACATTCGGCAATGGTAAAAAGAAAAGAAAAAGAATGGCTTTTGGTATAGGTGATTTCGGCACTCAAAGAAAAGGCACAAAACAAATGCTGAAGCAATAAGCAAAAATGACCAAGTGGTCAAAAGATTAGAGCTTTACCAAAGTTCAATTTCGGCCAAAGGAAAAAGTTGAGAAGAGGAATGCAAAATTTTGCACAAAGTTGCTAGGAATGACCAAAAGAAACTTCAATTCTTAGCCAAACTATCACCAAAATTGGCTCCCCTATAGTCCAAATTGTCAGTCCCTATGCATGGTCAAATGGCCATGATATTGTTTCCATAATAATTTCCTTGATACTTGCCCCATATCTTCATACATTTCCTTAAATTCTTGATTCCCTTCCTTAAGTTAACATTTTCCTTAATCCTTTGATATACTAACCAAAAATATCATGGTCAACACTTACCATATATGCACTTGGCGACACTTTCTATACATGTGCGAAAAATTAAAATAAATTCATCTAGATGCTAAACAAGGGATTCAACCTCTCCCTCATGCTACAATTCATGCGCCAACACCACCATGCCATGTACTCAACTTATGTCACTCATTAACACTTAATTTAACTTAAGTATTAATGACACTTGCTTCTCTTCAATAAATTTTCAAATATTAAATTTATTCCTTACCCAAATTATGCTATACTCTTCTTTAGGACTTCAATAAACAAGAAAATAAAAGTAAGAAATTTTCCTTTAAAATCTAAACACCAAATCAAGCAATATATAAATACTCGGATTTTTAGGTGTTACAACTCTACCCTCCTTAAAGAAAATTTCATCCTCGAAATTTACGGTTGAAAGAGGTGAGGTATTGTTGCTTAATTGCATCCTCAGCTCCCACGTAGCTTCCTCCACTGTGGTTACGCCATAGAACTTTGACCAACGGCACGGTTTTCTTTCTTAGCACTTTGACATCTCGGTCTAAGATTTCCACCGGTTCTTCTTCAAAAGACAAATCAATTCAACTCCAACTCTTCATCGGTATAATGTGCGAAGGATCCGATCTATAACGCCTCAACATGGAAACATGAAAAACATTATGAATTTGATCCAATTAGGAGGTAACTCAATCGATAAGCCATTGGACCAATACGCTTCAAAGACACGATAAGGTCCAATGTATCTAGGACTTAGCTTGCCCTTCCTTCCAAACTCAAGATCTTTTTCCAAGGAGAGACCTTCAAGAAAACTCGATCCCTACATCATACTCGATGTCCTTACGCTTGTGTCCGCATCGACTTCTATCTATCCGAGGCTTCTTTCAACCGTGCTCGAATAACTTTTACCTTATCCTCATTTGAGATATCAACTCAGACCTAACACTGCCGCTTGCCCAACTCGGTCCAACAAATAGGAGAACGACACTTACGACCATACAATGCCTCGTAAGGTGCCATCGAATGCTAGGCGATAGTTTGTTGTTATCGCGAATTCGCCGATGGTAGATAATCCTCCCAACTACCCTCAAGTCGATTACACATCCTCTTAACATATCTTCTAATATCTGAATTACTCTCTCCGACTGACCATCTGACTGAGGATGAAAAGCCGTACTGAAGTTTAGCTTTGTTCCCAGAGCTTCATGCAAAGCTTTCCAAAATTAGGATGTAAACCTAGGGTCCCTATACGATATAATAGACACGGGTACCCCATGCAGCCTCACAATTTTGGATACATACAGTTTCGCAAACTTTTGTAATGAATAATTTGTACGAACTGGCAGGAAATGAGCAGTCTTCGTCAAACGATCAACAATTACCCAAACGGAATTTTTCTTAGTAGGTGTTAAAGGTAGCCCACTAACAAAATCCATAGTTATCCGCTCCCATTTCCAAAGAGGAATCTTTATCGGTTGTAACAATCGAGACGGTAATTGATATTCTGCCTTCACTTGCTGACAAGTCAAACATTTTCCCACAAATTCTAAAATTTCACGCTTCAACCCTGGCCACCAATATTGTTCACGGAGATCTCGATACATCTTATTTCCTCCGGGATGCATAGTATAAGGGCTATTATACGCCTCCCGTAGAATCATTTGTCTCAGATCTGAGTCCTTAGGCATACAAACTCTTCCTCGAAAGCACAACACACCTTCCGTGTTTACTCTAAAATCCTCGATTTCACCATTTTCAACTTGCTGAAGTAAAAGTCCCAACTTCTCATCTGATGTCTGTTTTTCCTTGATTTGTTCCAGCCACAGAGGCTTCACCTGAAGTTCTGCTAACAAACTAACATCCTCATACAGACTCAAATGGGCAAACAATGCTCTCAAATCAGATACTGCCTTACGACTTAACGCGTCAGCTACCACGTTAGCCTTTCCAGGATGATATTCGATTGAGAAATCATAATCCTTTAATAATTCTACCCATCTTCTTTGTCTTAAATTCAACTCCTTTTGGATAAGGAGGTATTTAAGACTCTTGTGATCCGTGTAGATTACAGATTTCTCACCGTAGAGATAGTGCCTCCAAATCTTTAGAGCAAAGACAACAAAGACTAACTCCAAATCATGCGTAGGGTAGTTTACTTCGTGTGGTCTCAATTGACGAGAAGCATAGGCCACCACCTTTCCATTTTGCATCAACACACAACCTGCACCGTGTGAGACGATCACAATAAGCAGTGAATTCTTTTCACCTCAATTTGAATCAAACTGAGCTTCGTCGGGATCTTTAATTTCTCGAAACTCTCTTCTTGATTTTCGGTCCAATAATACGGAACTCCCTTCCGCAATGCTTTAGTTAGGTGCAGAATCAACGAAAACCCATCTACAAAACGCCTATAGTATCCACCAAACCCAAGAAACTCAATTTCACCACCGATGTTGGTGGTTTCCAAACCGAATAGCCTCAATTTTTCGAGGATCCACCCTTATTCCTTCGGCTGATACCACATGACCAAGGAAAGTCACTTCCTTTAGCCAAAATTCGCATTTACTAAATTTGGCATACAATTGCTTATCACGAAGTAGCTGTAATACTATCCGCAAATGCTTGTCATGCTCTCGCTCATTTCTCGAATAAACCAATATGTCATCTATGAACACTACCATAAACCGATCTAAATATGGTTGAAAGACTCGGTTCATCATGTCCATAAATGCGGCTGGTGCATTGGTTAATCCAAACGGCATCACTACAAACTCATAATGTCCGTAACGTGTTCGAAATGCCATCTTATAAATGTCCGCTTCTTTCACCTTAAGCTGGTGATAACCCGACCTCAAATCAATTTTGGAGAAAACTGAAGCTCATTTTAATTGATCAAACAGGTCATCAATTCTCAGCAGAGGATACCGATTCTTGATCGTCAATTTATTCAATTGTCTGTAGTCAATGCACATACGCATCGATCTATCATTCTTCTTGACGATCAAAACTGGTGCTCCCCACGGAGACACACTTGGTCGAATAAATCCCCGATCCAGCAATTCTTGAATTTGAGCTTTAAGCTCAGCCAACTCCTTCGATGCCATTCTATAAGGAGCAATGGACACTGGAGCTGTCCCAGGCAAAAGCTCAATACCAAATTCTACTTTCCGATCTGGAGGTATACCAGGAAGTTCTTCGGGAAATACATCGGAAAATTCCATTACCGTCCTCACATCATCCACAGATAACTCTTTGGCATCCAAAGCATAGATAAAGGCTATGAATGCTCCATATCCTTTCTGAACCAACTTCTCTGCCATTAATGCAGATACCACATTTGCCAAGTAATTTCTTCGCTTACCAATCATTATGACTTCCTTCTCATCCGAGGTTCTTACTGACATTCGTTTTTCAACACAATCCAATTGCGCCCGATGGTTAACCAACCAATCCATGCCCAGAATGAGATCGAACTCGCTGAAAGGTAGTTCCATCAAGTTTGCTAAGAATACCTCTTCTTGAATTTCCAAGGGCACGTCTTTAAACATTTTATTAACAATTACCGACTGTCCTAAAGGACTAATTACTATCATCTCATTTTCGGTAATTTCAGATTCTAAATTCAGGTTTTCAGATATGGCGCTAGCAACATATGAGTGGGTAGAACCAATATCTATTAAAGCAATAACAGGTACATCAAAAATGAAGAACGTACCAGTTATCACATCTGGTGCATTGCCATCCTCACGGCGTCTAACTGCATAGACCAGTCCAGGCTATCTTGCATCTGTATTTCCTCTATGACCATTGCCTCGACCCGGTGCACCTTGACCACGACCAGCCCCATTACCACCGCGACCTGGTCCACGACCTCTTAGTGGCTGCTGATTACCTCTGGCCGGCTGTGCATCATTATTACGAACTTCTTGAGTCGTATCCATACGTCAAGGGCAATTTTTGTACTGATGATCCATTGAACCGCATTTGTAACATGCGCCCGTTTTCCTCCAACACTCTCCAAAATGTCTTTTCCCACACTCAGCGCAATCTCGACTTCGATTATTTGCTACCGGTGTTCTACCTTGAACTGGTTCATTATTCCGAGGTCTCTTCTGGAATCTCTTTGAAGAACCAGACTGCTGTGTCTCTCTCTTGTTTCAAAATCTTTCTCGATTCTGCCGTTCTGAATTCTTAGCCTCCTCGGCTATTTTGGCCTTCTCCACAAGAGTGGAAAAATTTCTAACTTGTCGTGGAGCAATCGAACCCTCACTCATTATTAAGTCCATCCTCAAAGCGTACACATCGCTCATGATCTGTTGATACAATTGTCCGCATAGCGGCTCGGACGTAAAACTCGACTTCATATGTTGCCACGGTCTTACTTCCTTGGACAAGATTTAGAAATTCTTTCCTTCGACGCCTACATAACTCGCTCCAAAGTATTTTCCTAAGGCGCCTTTAAAGAATTCCCAATTAATCGGTGCGACTTGGTGCCTTCTCTAACGATGAGCCACCACCGATACGCCTCATCTCTTAACAAGGATACAACTCCTTTCAGTTTTTGCTCAACAGTGCATTCCATATCATCCATAATCCGTTCCACAGCTTCAAGCTAGTATTCAGCCGCATTTGGAGCTACACCGGAGACTCCTCTAAAAACTTCTACATTATTGGACTTCAGTCGATCTGAAATTGACCCACTAGTTGTTGGCCCAATTCTAGTTCCAGCGACCCTTTCCAAGACTCGCAGCATTGCTTGAGTCAATGCATTATCTTCTTCCATGTGATCGCGTGATCCCGTCTCACTCTCAATTGACGCAGGTGCGTCCATTTTCGGCATATGATTTGGTGCTTCAGTTGTAGCACCTCGGCCACGTCTACCGCATCCATGACCACGTCCTCTAGTACTCATGATAGCTTGCTCGTTTTTATCTGATTACAAGTTTTATGAATCAGAAAATTTGTTTCAGAGTTTATTAACGATGTTTTATGAGATTTGAGAGGTAAAGTTATTTTTCGCAACATATCCTATAGTCTCAATCTCTACGATTTTTCACGTCTAAAACTAGAAGTTCTAGAGTATTCCAATGATCATCATAGTAATTATTAAGCAATAAATACTTACTTGACTTGTTGCCGGATGCTTGTGGTGCCATACTGATCTTTAAATATAATTGAACGATTTCATACAAAATTTATTTGCGAACCCAAACCACAGCCGAGTTTTTGAAACTGGCTCTGATACCATTAAATGTAACACCCCAAACCCGATCTATGCATTGAGACTAGATTTGGTTTGTTACATGAATCGAGCTATTTTAAAATCTTCAATAAGTTCAAAACTACAATATTATTTTTATTTACGGGGTTTAATAAAAATCAGAAGAGTATTTTAATTGGATGAATATTAGAAAACATTAGTTGAAAAACATTATTAACATTGTATTATCAAAATCCTTAGGTAATTTATTTAAGAGTTAACAATAATAAAATATTTATAAAGGAATTTCATATATTTGAAAACCCAAATTTATTTTAATAAAAACATCATATAATCATAGCCCATATTTAAAAGTCCAAAATATAGTTTAAAACCAAACACACATAAAATCCATAAATTATTTATAGAGGCCCTTATTACATTAACCCAAAATAGTAAAATACTTATTAAAAAGTTTAGAGTTTAATAAACCCATGTTTTGCAAGATGGCCTCCACGAAGTCATCCCCGCCCAAGTCCACGTCAATTTCCATTACCCGAGATGGAAAATTTAAGGGTGAGTTACTTAGAACTCAAATGTATAACTCACTTACTTTGTTCATCGGGCGATTTTCAAATTATGGATTTGGGCCTTGAGCCCTTAAGCGAAATTAACACATAATTAATAACAAGATAATGAATACATAATTAATAACATGCATGTAAAATGAATTTTCCTCCCAAACCTAATTCCACCCGCTACACACCCCCGCACCAACAATCACACTGTGGGATCAAGTCAACCCACCCCGCCATCACACCAATCATAGGCATTAAGCCAATTTATATTTTGTGGCATAGCCACCGAACTAGATTGTGACAAAGCCACCGAACTAGAGGCATTGAGCCAATTATTATTTTGTGGCGAGCCACATAACTAGAGGCAAATAGCCATTTATAACTTTTGTGGCGAGAGCCACCGAACTAGAGGCAAAAGCCATAATTTTGTGGCGAGCCACCGAACTAGATTTTGGCAACAGCCTTCTTCTCTTCATCATTTCCCAACCCATGCAATATGTATGCAATAGTAAACTATGGTCATACAATAATTTTATTAAAAGGCCCATTAACAGGAGTTAATATTTCCAAATCTTTATTAAGGCCCATAAATAACTCTTTGGCCTAATTAACTATTTATCAACTAGGGTCCAAATTTATGATCTAGCAAGAATTCGGCCCATTTATTGATCTAGCAAGTATTTTAGTCCGTTTAACAATTTAATAGAGTTTACGGCCCATTTATCGATCTAGCAGGGATTTCGGCCCAATTTATAATCAAACAGAGATTTCGGCCCGATTATCAATCTAGCAGAGTTTTCGGCCCATTTATCGATCTAGTAGAGATTTCGGCCTAATTTACAATCAAACAGAGATTTCGGCCCGATTATCAATCTAACAGAGTTTTCGGCCCATTTATCGATCTAGCATACTTTACGGCCCATTTGTACGAAACATACAACTTACATATTAACAAGTAATTTCTCGAGGGCATTTTCGTAATTTTCATGATTTTAGTCGTTTTCATGTATTTTCGTCGAAATATCAGTTGTTACGTTTCATACCGATCTAGTCATTTTTACGATTTTACTTCAATACCGAAATTGATATCCACCCGAGAAAAAGTGTGAAGTTACACACCTCGATACCGAGAGTACTAATCCTTCTCGCTCCTCGACACCTAAAACATATTTCGATCCGTTAGAACACTATTTTGTCTAAAAAAAAACATTATCGATATTAGATCCAAAACCTTACCCTCTTGATTTTGAATCACTTCGATTTTCGGTTTCTCCTCGTTTATTAGTTCGTTAGTCACCGAGAATCCACTAACGTACAAAGGCTCGGGAGTTCTTACTACTTCAAATAGTTGACTTCCTTCGGAAGATGGTCCGCAACCTGGTGGAAAATCCCAGACTGCCGAAATCGCTCTTCGTTTAAACTTTGGGGGAATAGTGGATCCGCCCCTCTTAATATAACTAAACACCGCCCTTTTCTTCCCTATTTTGAAAGTCTTCAAGATCAAAAGAACATTAATCCAATCTAAAATAATATTGAAATAATACTAAAGGTTTTAAGGATGTGATTTCCTTACCACAATAAATCGATTCCAACGTTTCTACGATTCTCTCGAACACTTGAGTTCCGATCTTCTGTTATTGCACTATATTATAACGAATAAAACGTTAATAGAATAAACGTTTATTTCGATCCAAATGGTCTTTCATGACACCATCAATATTCGGCCATATCACTATTAACTAATCGAAAATGAAAAAGAATTCCTTACGTATTTTCCACGGTTGAAAAGAAAGGATTGAGAATGGTGTTTGTGATTGATGAAGATTTCGGCTATGAAGAATCAAAGAAAAGAGAAAATGAATTCGGCTATAGGCACATTAGCATTCGGCCATGAGAGTGTAAATGGATAAAATTTCGATTGAAAAGAAATAAAATAAGAGAAAAGATGGTGATGATGTTATTTTGGTTTTCAAAAGAAGAGAAGAAAAGATGGTTTTAGGAGCTAGGTACATTCGGCAATGGTAAAAAGAAAAGAAAAGAATGGCTTTTGGTATAGGTGATTTCGGCACTCAAAGAAAAGGCACAAAACAAATGCTAAAGCAATAAGCAAAAATGACCAAATGGTCAAAAGATTAGAGCTTTACCAAAGTTCAATTTCGCCAAAGGAAAAAGTTGAGAAGAGGATTGCAAAATTTTGCACAAAGTCGCTAGGAATGACCAAAAGAAACTTCAATTCTTAGCCAAACTATCACCAAAATTCGGCTCCCCTATAGTCCAAATTGTCATTCCCTATGCATGGTCAAATGGCCATGATATTGTTTCCATAATAATTTCCTTGATACTTGCCCCATATCTTCATACCTTTCCTTAAATTCTTGATTCCCTTCCTTAAGTTAACAATTTCCTTAATCCTTTGATATACTAACCAAAAATATCATGGTCAACACTTACCATATATGCACTTATCGACACTTGCTATACATGTGCGAAAAATTTAAAATAAATTCATCTAGATGCTAAACAAGGGATTGAACCTCTCCCTCATGCTACAATTCATGCGCCAACACCACCATGCCATGTACTCAACTTATGTCACTCATTAACACTTAATTTAACTTAAGTATTAATGACACTTGCTTCTCTTCAATAAATTCTCAAATATTAAATTTATTCCTTACCTAAATTATGCTATACTCTTCTTTAGGACTTCAATAAACACAAAAATAAAAGTAAGAAATTTTCCTTTAAAATCTAAACACCAAATCAAGCAATATATAAATACTCGAATTTTTAGGGTGTTACAAAATTCTCCCTGTGTATATCCTTTTCTTCCATAGCCGAACCATTAGATGAGATCTTGTTTTTCCCGAAGGTGCACCATAGCCGAATACTCCTCTTTAATATGGTAAGTTTCGGGATTTTGCTTCTTTGCGATTTCTTCATTCTCTTTTATCAAGTTTCTAATCCGAATCAGTTTTCTAAGGCTCTGTCGATTTCACTCTCTATACCTAGAAGCCGAATCTGTTTCTTTAAAATCTCCTGTGCCGATTTGTGAAAAGCCGAAGGTAGGTGGTCAATGGTAGGTTCGGCCGAATGGCCACTTTCTTGTTCTTTTGTCTTTGGCCAAATGTCATAAGGTGTTAGATGGGTTGCGATCATCGATTTGGTTAACTATTTTTGGTGATGACCGAATGTAGGAAGGGAGGTGACGAGTTCATTTGAAGTGTTATAGTTGTTTAAGTAATTAGATCTCATCGTTTAAATGGTTTAGTGATTAAGGGATTATGATGGACTCGAATAACAGTCAGGCAGAAAGGTTGCATATATAAAACCAACACCTAAATATAATAAGCGATCTGTTTCGATAGTGCGAGATTGGCCATCGGGGTGTGGGCCGACATCGAAGTCATATCGTGGGCCGATAGTGGTAGTCTCGAGTGATAGTAGTGTAGACATAGCGAAAGCGTTAGTACGAGAATCAGGTGTGTAATACTTCCTCACCATCTAGATGTGATTATTAAATATATGCTCATAAGTTTTATATGTTATGATAAATGCCGAAATCTCGATTTAATGATGGAAACCCAAAGAGGGTAAAAGCGAACCACCAGGTTAGTGAATAATCTGATTAAATGTTATAAGTAAAATTTCTTGTATGTGATTGCATGGGTTGGGTTGATGAAAGGAGAAAGTTATACGTTATATGTGTAGCGGTTTATACTGTGATCTATTGTAGCGGCTAATGCTGTGATCTGTTATAAGGGCTTCGGCCATAATATGTTGATGAGCAGCATGACTGCCATCTTGGCGTGTAGCGGTGTGGGTTGATTGTAGAAATCCCCAATGGTGTGAACGGTTGGTGCAGGCGTGTCTGGGATGGAAACCTAGGAAAATGGGTTGGGCTTTGCATATTATTTGTTATCTATGTAAATGAAATTATTATTATGTTTTATGGGTTAAGGCCCAAATCTAGTGGTGCATGAGGTTGCACATCGAGTCTCATGACTCAACCAATTAAATTAACATTTGGTGACACTTAGTGTATCGGATTAATGGAGAGAGCGCAAGGTGGCCATGCAAAAGAATATGTGGATCCGGCAAAAAGACTCAACTTAATAGTTTATAAGATATTTTGTTTTTATGGATTTTAAACCCCATTGTAATAAGGCCAAGGGCCACCAGTTTATTTATTTTTCTTTATTTATTTACTTTAATTAAACTAGGACCTGTAATTAAGTTTTGGGCTTTTAATTATAAAGGTATATTTTATAAATTACATATGGGCTTTCTGGTAACCTGAATTGTTTTATTAAAATTTTTCTTAGTGACATACCAGATCCGGTTGTAGTGTTTGGGCCGGGTTTGGGGTGTTACAAAGCCTGCTAGACCTGAGGTCTGATAATCATTCACCGGTAATAAGCCTGCTAGGCATAAAGCCCGATAAGTTCACCAGCCCAAGACTTGCTAGGCTCAAAGCCTGAATAGTATAGTTTAAGTTGTCTCACCTGACTCATTTTATATATCGAATCTTTTACTCATTTCGAACTCATTGTACAAACATTCAATAGCACATATCACTCAAGTAACTTAACCAAATCACATATTATACTTAGCCAAATTCGGCTAATTCATATATAGTTACAATGGTTCCAAATTTCAGCATATAGCAAGTTACGTAAATAATTTACGATAATGATATGCTTAGAGACTTACCTCAGATATCGTCGGACGACAAAAATCGGCTATTCGATTATTTTCATTTTTCCCCGATCCAAGTCCGTTTTCTTTTGTTCTTGATCTAAACATGTTTAAATTAAGCTCATTCAAACACATTTCTATTCAATTTAGTCATTAAACACATAAATGGGAAAATTACCATTTTGCCCCTAATATTTTACACATTTTTAGCCCTATTTGCACAAAACACAAAATACACAAAATTTAGCCACACACCTTAAGGGCCGAATATCCCTAGTCTTCATACAAATCCATGAATTTCATTTATTTCCCATTTTAGTCCCTCAAAAATTTCTTTTTACAGTTTAGTCCAAAATACTCAAATTAATCAAAAATCCAAAGACAAAACATATTAATCTAGCACATATATTTCATAATTCATCCTTAAACAACATAAACAACCAACTATCAACAATGGATCAACTCAAAATATTCATCAAACTCAAAAATTAAAGCATGGGTCCTGTACATTTAATAGCAACGATTTCAAAAATGTAAAAATTATCAAAAACCGA
The DNA here is from genome assembly GCA_025506655.1 of Gossypium rotundifolium. NCBI lineage: Eukaryota > Viridiplantae > Streptophyta > Magnoliopsida > Malvales > Malvaceae > Gossypium > Gossypium rotundifolium. The sequence continues at coordinate 112,399,795 of CP106732.1, read as the reverse complement.
AATCAAACATACCTTGGATTGAGCTTAAAGATGACCGAATGCCCTAAGTTTTTCTTATTTTCTTTTTCTTTTCTTTGTTTCGGTTGTGAAAGAAAGATGAGCATAAAAAATTATGGCTTTTTAATGCCTTTGTTTTATTATAATGTTTTTTTTATAATATAATATTAATATAACTTATAAAATTACACATATATAAACATATAATATACATGTTGCCATCCACTAACACAAATTTTTGGCTTATTTGCCACATAAATCCACATGCAAAAAGAAACAAATCAATTTAGCCACTTAATTAAATAAATGGCTACTTTTACCACTTAAGCAATTTAGTCCTTTTTATTAAATTAAACACACAAACAGTCAAATTTTTATACGAAACTTTCACACATACTAATTCACATATAATTAACACAGAAAATAATATTTAAATATTCTTCAGACTCAGATTCGTGGTCCCAAAACTACCGTTCTGATTAGGGTCAAATTCAAACTGTTTCAACTCTCCCCCTTAGGGATTTTTGTCCCCGAAAATCTTACCGGTGAATAAGTTTGGATAATGTTCTTTCATTGTATCCTCAGACTCCCAAGTTGCTTCTTCAACTCCGTGCTTTTTCCACAATACCTTAACTAACAGAATTTTCTTATTTCTCAATTCTTTTATCACCCGAGCCAAAATACAAATCGGTTCTTCTTCATATGTCATATCAGGCTGAATCTCAACCTCTGTCGGGCAAATCACATGAGAAGGATCAGATCGATATCTTCGAAGCATCGAGACATGAAAGGCATTATGAATCTTTTCTAATTCAGGTGGCAATTTCAATCTATAAGCAACCGGCCCAATATGCTCTATAATTTCATACGGTCCAATGGATCTCGGACTCAACTTGCCTTTACGACCGAACCTGAGTACTTTCTTCCACAGTGAAACTTTTAAAAATACTCGGTCTCCGATCTGAAACTCAATGCCTTTACATTTCAAATCCACGTATGACTTTTGACGATCTGATGCAGCTTTCAAACTATCACGAATCACTAACACTTTCTGTTCAGTTTCTTTAATCAAGTCAGCCCTATGTATCTTATTTTCACTGAGCTCGGTCTAGTATAGTGGTGTACGACATTTACAATCATACAAAGCTTTGTAGGGTGCCATTTTGATACTAGATTGAAAGTTATTGTTATAAGCAAATTCAATTAGAGGTAAGTATCGTTCCCATGTACCTTCAAACTCAAGGATGCAATATCTCAACATATCCTCAAGTATTTGAATGATTCATTCAGATTGACCATCTGTCTGCGGATGAAAAGCTGTGCTAAAGTGTAGTTTAGAACCTAAAGCATCTTGCAATTTCTTCCAAAATCGCGACATGATTCTCGGGTCTCTATCTGAAATAATGGAAATAGGCACACCATGTAACCTCACAATTTGAGATACGTACAACTCAGCAAGCTTATCGAGCGAATAGTCCGTACGAACTACAACAAAGTGAGCTGATTTGTTTAGTCTATCCACTATAACCCAAATTGCATCTTTCTTGCTTGGTGTCATAGGCAAGCCAGATACAAAATCCATAGTGATTCTGTCCCATTTCCATTCAGGTATCATGATCGGCTGAAGTAACCCAGAAGGCACCTGATGTTTGGGCTTTATTTGCTGATAAACTAAGCACTTTGAGACAAATTCAGATATGTCCCGATTCATACCAGGCCACTAATAGAACTGTTTCAGATCGTTATAAATTTTCATGCTACCCGGATGGATAGAAAATCGGCTACTATGAGCTTCATACAATATTGTCTGAATCAAATCCAAATTCCTCGGAACACATATTCGGCCTTTAAACTTCAAGCAGTCATTTTCATCAATTCAAAACTCTGATTCAGCATTACTTTCACTGAACTCGTTTTGCCAACAAATCTTTATCAACTTTCTGAGCATCACTAACTTGTTGAATAAACAACGGTCTTGCTTTTAATTCAGCTATTAAAGAACCATCATCAGACATAACCACATGCGCGTTCATCGCACGAAGAGCAAATAAGGACTTTCGACTTAAAGCATCCGCAACAACATTAGCTTTCCCGGATGATAGTCAATCACTAAATTGTAATCTTTCAACAGCTCTAACCATCTGCGTTGTCTCAGGTTCAAATCTCTCTGTGTCATCAAATACTTCAAACTCTTGTGATCTGAATAAACATGACATTTCTCACTGAACAAATAATGACGCCAAATCTTTAACGCAAACACAATAACTGCTAGCTCTAAATCATGTGTTGGGTAATTTCTTTCATGTGGCTTGAATTGTCTCGAAGCATAGGCTACGACTTTTCCTTCCTGCATCAAAATGCAACCCAAACCATTCAAAGATGCATCACTATAAACAATGAATTATTTACCTGGTTCAGACTGGAATAACACTGGAGCTTCGGTCAAAAGAGCTTTCAACTGATCGAAACTTTTCTGACACTTTTCTGACCACTCAAACTTAACATCTTTCTGTAATAGCTTTGTGAACGATGTAGCTATCATAGAAAAGCCTTTCACAAATCTTCTGTAGTAACCAGCAAGTCTTAGAAAGCTTCGAATTTCAGAAATATTTTTCGGTGGTTTCCAATCGAGTATAGCCGATATTTTATTCAGATCAACCCGAATACCTGATGCTGAACCAACGTGGCCCAGAAAATTGATTTCACTCAACCAGAACTCACATTTACTAAACTTTGCGTACAACTACTTATCTAGTAAAATTTGTAGCAACAGCCTCAGATGCTCGGCATGCTCGGTTTCATCTCTGGAGTAAATCAGAATATCATCTATAAACACTACCACAAACCGATCCAAATACTGACTGAAAATCTGATTCATCAAATCCATAAAAATAACAGGTGCATTAGTAAGTCCGAAAGGCATAACCAAAAACTCATAGTGCTCGTACCTCGTTCGAAAAGCAGTCTTTGGCACATCAAAATCTCTGACTCGTAACTGATAATAACCTGACCTCAAATCTATCTTTGAAAACACTGAATCCCCTTTCAACTGATCAAACAAGTCATCAATCCATGGCAACGGGTATTTATTCTTTATAGTCACCTTATTTAGCTGTCGGTAATCAATGCACATTCGCATAGTTCCATCTTTCTTTTTCACAAATAAGACTGGTGCACCCCAGGGAGAGAAACTCAATCGTGCAAAGCCTCTATCTGTTAACTCTTGCAACTGTGCTTTCAACTCTTTTAATTCTGTAGGTGCCATCCGATATGGAGCTATCGAAATCGAAGTCGTCCCCGATACTAATTCAATGCCAAACTCTACCTCTCGAACTGGTGGCAAACCCGGTAATTCTTTAAGACACACATTTGGATACTCGTACACGATTGGTACGGATTCAATCTTCTTTTCAGTCACTTTACTATCAAGCACATAGGCAAAGTAAGCTTCATACCCTTTTTTCATATACTTCCGAGCTAACATCGAAGATATTAATGCTGGTAACCCATTCAATTCATTAGATTCAATCCGAATAATTTCACCGTTCTGATATCTCAAATCAATGGTCTTTCTTTTGCAATTAACAACAGCATCATACAAAGTCAACCAATCCATTCCCAGAATTATATCAAATTCATCAAAAGGCAACAACATCAAATTAGTTGAGAAACATGAATCTCGAACCATCAACGGGCAATTTTTACACACTTTGTTAACCAAAACATAGCGGCCCGGGGGGTTTGATACCCGAATCACAAACTCAGTAGACTCAATAGGCAGAGTCCTACTGGATACTAATGTTTCACACACATAAGAATGAGCCGAACCAGGATCAATCAACGCAATAACACTAGTATCATAAAGAGTGAAAGTACCAGTAATAACATCTAGGGAAGAAGCATCCTCCTGGGCGCGTATAGCGTATGCTCTAGTAGGTGCACGAGCCTCTGATTGAACCACAATATCCTTTGTTCCTCTCTGACTTCCACCTATATTTCCCGAATGCCTAGGTGGTCTGCCACGCACTGATACATTTCTCGGTCTCATATTCTGAACAGTATTTTGCTCTGCTAACATCGGGCACTCCCGAATAAAATGATCCATTAGTCCACATTTAAAACAGGACCGATCATGCAATCTACAACTCCCGGAATGCCATTTTCAACAATGCTTGCACTCAGCCCGGTTCTGCTGAACATTACCAACGCTAGCCATCGAAGTAGCTCGGGAACTCGCAAGAGGTTGATCTCGGTCTTGTCTAGAAAAGTCTAAAGTAGCTTTATGTCGACTGGATTCATCTTTGATCTTCTTTGATACAGAATGAAAGGTCTTACTCGAGGATCTTTTACGAATGTCTCTAGCTTTAATTTTAGCTTTTCTTTTCTCTTTCCAAGCTTTTTGGCTTCACAAGCTTGTTCGACAAGTACCACGAACTCTTTAATCTCAAGTATGCCGACCAGCAACTTAATATCTTCATTCAAACCATCTTCGAATCTTTTACACATAATATCCTCAGTTGAAACACATTCACGAGCATATCGACTTAATCTCACAAATTTTCGTTCATACTCAGTCATGGTCATATGACCCTGTTTCAATTCCAAAAGTTCTTTACGTTTTTGATTGATGAATCTCTGACTGATATATTTCTTACGGAACTCAATCTGAAAGAATTCCCAAGTCACTTTCTCTTTCGGAACCACCGATACTAGTGTATTCCACCAGTGATATGAGGTGTCCCGTAATAAGGATATAGCACATTTTAAACATTCCTCCGGAGTACATGATAGCTTGTCAAACACACGAATAGTATTATCAAGCTACAGCTCAGCTCGTTCCGCATCATCATCATCATTAGCTTTAAACTCTTCGGCCCTGTGTTTCCTAATTTTATCTATAGGAGGCCTGCTAAATCTCATCAGATCTATCATCGGAGGTACCATAGGTATCGGAGATGGATTATTCGGGGGTGAAGGTTGCTGCACAGTCGGATTAGTCCAGATATATTGAGTAAACCATTCGTTCATCATCTGATAGAAGGCTTGCTTAGCCTCCCCCTCATGGCTACTCGAGATAGGTCGAGATTCTATCTAAGACCGACCCATGCATCGGATCAGCGCCACGCCTCGACATCATCAGCTATGACTCTGTCGGGATCCATTTACTATATAAAAACACAATTCAGATGTCAGAAGTCACCACACTATCGCATTATAATTTAAGGCATGTATAGCTAGACTCGCACGCGCTACGGTAGTCCTAGAATCGACTAAACCGTAAGCTCTGATACATATCAAATTGTAACACCCATAACCCGTATCTGTCATCGAATTAGGGCTAAAAGGCATTACCAAACATAGCACAAGTCATAACAAACATTTACTGCTCATGTAGTCAAAAACCGAATGTATTTTAAGAAATGCATTAACAAAGTATACTTAAACCATTTCGAGCACATTTTAAATCCATTCAACCAAAATCATATCTAAACAATCTCCATCAATAACAAAGGTTACTAATCACTTGGTCATTTAAGTTATAATAGCCGATTATGCACATGCTTGCAAATACTTTACTAAAGCATGATATCACTTATTGAAATTAAACATACATATACATGTATATAGTTCATTTATAAGAATATAATCGAATCAACAAGATTAAAAAAATATAATTCCCATAATCCAATATATATAAACCTTAATTTTATTCCTACAAGAACATATATATGTCATGACCGAATATGCCAACCCAAGCATATAATATAATTTCATCAAATTGCCGAATATAAAAGTTACAATAATAATGATCTCTAAATTTATTCATGTTCTATCTTACACCTCAATGGTAAGTCAAATCAACTCATAATCCAAACATATTCAACAATCACTTATATCAACTTCCTAAACATAACTTAAGACTTTAAAGGATACTTCATGACAAAACATATACATATATTTGTACTTATAATGAACTCACATGGCAACCATACTTATATTCCAAGCAAGATAAACACATATAACATGATTAAAAACATAAAGCATTAGGACATTTGACATTAAGATCAAGCCATTTTTGCATGGCATATATTTACATCATTAAAACGTCTTCTAATTATTAAACTAGCCTATACATGCCTTAAGTTCGAAATCTAAATTTTAAAGGTACCAAAATAAGTCGATAGTGTGGATGACTTCGTTGACGATCCCCTGAGCTCGTAGCTTGACCAAAATCTATAAAACAGAATAACAAACACACAGAGTAAGCTAACTTAGCTTAGTAAGTCTTAAGCAAACTTAACAAACCATTTGGATAATCAATCAAATTAAACCGAACAATTTATAACATTAATTTAATATCATAACACATATAAATTGTCATAGCCGAATGCCTATATCCTTTCATAAACAAAACATTAATCATTATCTACTTTAAATATAAAACTTATCAAATGCACATCGATTAATAAATATATATATAAATACCTCCAAATACAACCAAATAACAATTTTTCATGTACATATAAGGTAATCCTACATAACCGAATGTATATACAAATAAAATTTTCACATAGCCAAATGTATATATGTATATATGTATATATTCATATACATCTATTTAATAATCTCATGTTTACAAGTAAAAACATCAACTCAATATCATTTTATCCACATATCCAAGATGCTAGAATATACAAACATATTATCTATTAACTTACTTATTCGATAAACATCACATATAACATGTACTTATGTAAATATATACCTTATGGCCGAATATAATCTAATTCATTTAAATAAGCTTTATCTTGTTCAATTGCCTCCGTAACTCAATCATTTCATAAACATAAGCTCGTATTATAGATCACCGATATAAAACCTGCTAGGCATAAGCCTGAATCAGACACCGACACTAAGCCTACTAGACCCGAGGTCTGATAATCATTCACCGGCAATAAGCCTGCTAGGCATAAAGCCCTATAAGTTCACCAGCCCAAGGCTTGCTAGGCTCAAAGCCTGAATAGTAATACTTAAGTTGTCTCACCTGACTCATTTCATATATCGAATCTTTACTCATTTCGAACTCATTGTACGAACATTCAATAGCACATATCACTCAAATAACTTAACCAAATCACATATTATACTTAGCCAAATTCGGCTAATTCATATATAGTTACAATGGTTCCAAATTTCAGCATATACTAAGTTATGCAAATAATTTACGATAATGATATGCTTAGAGACTTACCTCGGATATCGTCGGACGACAAAAACTAACTATTTGATTATTTTCGTTTTTCCCCGATCCAAGTCCGTTTTCTTTTCTTCTTGATCTAAACATGTTTAAATTCAGCTCATTCAAACACATTTCTATTTAATTTAGTCATTAAACACATAAATGGTAAAAATTACCATTTTTTCCCTAATATTTCACGCATTTATAATTTAGTCATATTTGCACAAAACACAAAAAACACAAAATTTGGCCATACACCTTAAGGGTCGAATATCCCTAGTCTTCATACAAATCCATGCATTTCATTTATTTCCCATTTTAGTCCCTCAAAAATTTCTTTTTGTAATTTAGTCCAAAATACTGAAATTCATCAAAAATCCAAAGACAAAACATATTAATCTAGAACATATATTTCATAATTCATCATTAAAAAACATAACAACCAACTATCAACAATGTCTCAACTCAAAATATTCATCAAACTCAAAAATTAAAGCATGGGTTAGCAACGATCTCAAAAACGTAAAAATTTTCAAAAACTGAAATCAAACATACCTTGGATTGAGCTTAAAGATGACCGAATGCCCTAAGTCTTTCTTATTTTCTTTTTCTTTTCTTTGTTTCGGTTTTGAAAGAAAGATGAACATAAAAAATTATGGCTTTTTAATGCCTTTGTTTTATTATAATGTTTTTTTATAATATAATATTAATATAACTTATAAAATTACACATATATAAACATATAATATACATGTTGTCGTCCACTAACACAAATTTTTGGCTTATTTGCCACATAAATCCACATGCAAAAGGAAACAAATCAATTTAGCCACTTAATTAAATAAATGGCTACTTTTACCACTTAAGCAATTTAGTCCTTTTTATTAAATTAAACACACAAACAGAAAAATTTTTATACGAAACTTTCACACGTACTAATGCACATATAATTAACACAGAAAATAATATTTAAATATTCTTCAGACTCAGATTCGTGGTTCCGAAACTACCGTTTCGATTAGTGTCAAATTCGGACTGTTACATGTAAACCATGATTTCTAATTTTTTATTTGCGTTAAATATGACTTATGTACGCATGGTTAATACATTATATGCTAAGTATGATTTGGATTATAATAAGTATGATTTGTTATTCATTAAGCATGATCTGAATCTGTTATTAAGCACGTATTTCATATACATTTCTGACACCCATTAGTTTTGCATGTGCATTAGGGTGAGAATTATGTTTATGGAGGGAGTAAAGGTAGTTTAATCTATCTATTGTATCTGGTGGCTTAGCCACACTTATATCTATATTTGGCAGTATAACGCCTAATGATTTGGCAGCTAGGCTGCATATATTCTAAAAAGTGACATACAATCACTTAGTGGTGTGTAGGGTTGGATGGGCATTTAATACCTTATATGGTGTTTAGGGATAGTCAGAGACGGTGTGTAATGGATAGGGGTAGGATTGTAAATCTACATATGATATGTTCTGATTCTATTTTCGTATATGAAATATGTCTGATTGAAATTTGAAAGCATGTTTGAAATCGTAACTTTTGATTTTATTATTATATGTTACATACTAAGCTCGAAAGCTAACCTCTATTTGTTTACTTTTAAGTAACCCCCACACCTAGGACGAGCCGGTGCGACGAGAGCTTAGTTAAACTTTTTTTTGTTAATTATGCTATTTTAATCTGGTTTATACTATTTTGGTATTGTTGGACTACTTCGGACATTTGGATTGTTTTTATTTGGATTTTAAATTTTTTGTTTTACACATTTTACTCATTTTAAACTTTTAATTATATTATCAACAAAACGTTGGATTTTTAAAATTCAAGCTGTGATTTCCAAATCGAATTTAGCTAAGAGTACCGCTACAATCATAAATGCTTTATAAATATTAAATGAATTCGACTGAAATAACAAACTAAGTTTAGAAAGTTATTTTCTTTTAAAATAAACTAGAATAGTTTTGTATCAAAAGCTTACGCTAATGCTTCAAGCCAACTAGTTTCTAAGATTTTCAAAAGTGAATAATGGTAACTTCTCTAGATTTGGTGATAACGTATAGGCTAGGTTTTGGGTGTTACAAACAATATAATAATATTTGAAAGGAGTTGAATCTTAGGCAACGAAGATGGATTGAGTTGCTTAAGGACTAAGACTGCACTATTGAGTGTTATCCTAGTAATGCCAATATTGTGGTCGATGCTCTTAGTCGTAGAGTGATGACTAATTTGGGAGCGATTTTTGCTCGACTAAGTCTATTTGATAATGGTAGACTGTTAGCCGAGTTGCAAGTTAAGTTGACTTGGATTGATCAGATTCGGGTTAAACAGTTAGTGGATGATTCTTTGATTCCATGGTTTTGACAAGTTGAAGAATGGAGGACTTTTAATTTTTGGCTGACTAGTGATGGGGTTCTTTGTTTTAAAGGTCGGGTTTGTATGCTTAAGAATTCTGACTTGAGGCAATCTATTCTGTGAGAAGTGCATAGTAGCCCATATGCTATACATCCCAATGGAAATAAGATGTATCAAGATCTCTGAGAGTTATACTGGTGGCCCGGTTTAAAATGGAAGGTAACTGACTTTATCTCTCACTGTCTGACGTGCCAGTAAGTTATGGCTAAGCACCAATAGCCTTTGGGTTTGCTTCAACCCGTTAAGATTCCCCTTTGGAAATGTAAGAGTGTGACTGTAACACCCCAAACCCGGTCAGCACACCACAACCGGATCTGGCATGTCAAGGAATGATAACCTTTTGGAAACAAAAGTTTGTCGGATAATTTTCTTTAGAAAACCCTTTTGGAAATCCGTGCTTAAAGTCTAATTATTATTGCAAGTTTTTGGAAAACATTCAAGTTATCTTTGTTATCCTATTTTAAGTGATGTTACCCGATGGCAACGCTTTAAAGAAAAACGAAGGAGTTATAGTTTTTAAAAAAAAAATTGCATTCGCCGTTAATTAATAAAATCATTTATCCCACATAGTTACAATAATAGCAATAATAAAAATAACCAAAACAAATCTTAGCGGCCTTATTACATAACCCAAAACCAAAATTTAAAATTTAAATAGTAACTAAAAGAATTCAAAGTCCCACGAACATGCATGGTCGCCTCGAGTCCTTTCGGCTCCATCTCCGTAATCTACTCATCTGTAAAATATAAGGGAAGGGGTGAGTCACCAAGACTCAGTGTGTAAATCCCCAACCCGATAATGGATTCACTTACACAAACTATCAGTAGCAATATGCAAACCATGCAAAACATGCAACCCATAACCTAGCCATCCCAACACCTTTAACTACCCCGTGTGGTCAAAACCAGTGGTGGTCAAAACCACTGGTGACCGTAGTCACAATATATCGGTGTGGTCAAAACCACTGATGACCGGAGTCACAAATCAAGTGATGAGGCCAACCCATCGTGTGGTCAAAACCACCGATGACAATCTCAGAATAATCTCGTGGGGCCAACCCATCGTGGTACCAAACCACCGGACAAGTCACAAATCGATATGTGGTCAAAACCATCGGTGGTCAAAACCACCGGACTTAGTCACAAAATATAATATCATGACGGGCCAACCCGTCGGTGGTCAAAACCACGGTGACAAATTCAAAATAAATCATCCCTCCTCTCATCAAACCCATCATCATGTTCATAACATACATGCCATAGTATCAAATGATCATGCAATTAACATATAACATAGCATCAACGGTTCATGATGATGTATTCTAAAAGTCACATAACAGGGGACTTACCTGAAATCCAAGCACATACCCACAAGGTATAATCACCGATTTCATTGCTAAAATAATATTATGTTAGGCACATTATACTAATAGAGTGTGTAAGCGTTACACACCTGGCTAATCACAAATCTAAGTAAGAATCCGAAAACCACTTGAATCTAGCGAAAAACCCGAAGCGTTATTCCCTTTCCTACAATCGGCTAACATTAATCAGTAATTAAAAAGACCTATTCGGCACAAATAGAAATCCCGAAGGATATGTCGCACGAACCCAATTCCTTACCTAGATCAACCACCAAGTCCCGAAGGCTCCCTGAATTCAGCAATAGCCCTCCTAGAATCGGTTTTGTCACTTCATTTTGAATATAAAGGCCATTCGGCCATAATCATAAATCTCGAAAGAAGAAAAGAGTTGCTGTACCCTTACCTTAATAATAGATTCAGCTAATCAAACTCCAATATTCGTCACCCCTAAACGATGTTGAAGGTTTTGGCTCCCTTCAAACAACAAGAACATAGTTTTAATACTTAGATCTAAAATGGAAAAAAAATAGAAGAGAAGTGGGTTTCGGCATTACCTCCATTGATCAAGAAAAGAAAACGAATAGGAAGTTCACTCACCAGAGTTTCGGCTATGATCCAAAAAGGAGAGATGAGTTTCAGCACTTGTGATGATGAAGAGATAACGCAAAAAGAGAGGAATTTGTGAGCACGATATTCGACTTTTGAACAGAATAGAGGGAAAGAAGTAAACAAGGTGATTTCGACAAGAAGAAGTCTAGCAAAGAGTGAACCGAAAAGAGAAGAGAAGGTAGCTATGAGAGTTTCGACTGTGAGCAACAAGAAGGAGAAGAAGTGAACAATCAGCCAAGTGCCCAAAATTGCCCAAAAAGAGAAAAGAGAGATTGGGAGGGGTGCAATTGAGGTTTCAGTTTGACACTAAACACAAAAAAAAATAAGACTTACCAAGCTTTGCCGATTTTAGTTATCAACCTAGGCACATTCAGCCACTAACAAAACCCCAAACCGATTGTTTCCCCAAACTCATACCACAACCAAAAAAATTCAGCTAAGCACAACCCACTCTCACTCAAACACTTGACGTCCCCTTCCATCCCTCCTTGAATTGCTCCCATCCACTCATTCAAACAAGTTTGGATGAGTCCAACACCTAAAATCTCTCTCCTTCATCCATTTAAAATCTGATAGCTTAATCCTCATCCATCAAGAGAGTCCCACCTGAGCACTCCTCTCCTTGCTTGTGGCGTGAAAAAGGATAAACAGAAGTGCAATTCCTGCAGCTCGAACACAGGCACTCCCTCTCTGCATGTAGTGTCACTCCTCTGACACCCTAGTGGCGCCTCCTTGCCATTTTTCCCATTGATTTCTTGTGGCAAACTTCCCCAATAAAATCTCTTAACCCTCTCTCCCTTAGCTCCATTCCCTTAAATGCCAAAACATAATTCTTAGCCCTAACTCATGTAATATCCTGAAATTGGGCTTATGCATTATTGTTAAAATGTGTGAAATAGCATGTCATTGTGAGTTTGAATTTGTATTTATGAATGTTTGTGAACTTTAGAATAATAGGAAATGCCTTAGAAAATTTTTAGATTTTAAGTCTAAAATAGGAAGCTAAGCAAGGTGGCCTTAAGAAAATTTAAAGGTGAAAAATGACACACAATTAGGCTTGGAAAAAAAATGGCTACAAGGCGCCACTTAAGGCTTGGGCAAATGACGCCATAAGCTGGGAGGAAGGTAGAAGGATTGAGCTGTGTGGGAAGCAAAAGGACTTATATTTTTGCGTCAAAAAGGAAACTGGGCTAAGTAGGTCTTAAAAGAAATTCTGGGTGAATTATGTCACAAAAAGTGCCTTGGCAAAGTGGCTCGGGGCGTTACCTGCAGCTTGCGACAAGGGCTCCAGCAGGTCTCATGTTTGAGCCTTGTTAGCAGTATTAAGTGGTTTTATTTTTTGGCTTTGGCGTCAAGGAAGAAAGGTGAGAAGAGGTTAGACGGCAATAGGACTTTTAATTGGATGAGGATTAAGGTTGTTCGGCTAGGATAATTATGATTATTGTTTTATTTTATTTAAAGGTAAGATAAGAGATTATGTATTAGGATTAATTTATTTTATTAAGGTGATAAAGAAGGGATAATAGGAGAAGTATGAGGAATGTGATAAGTAATGATAAGGTGGTAGGCCAAGGACTCTTGGTTGAGGCATTCGGTCATGTATAGGAAAGGGAGCTAAGTGTCAATTTCTTTTAGTAAAAGCATCCAACTCTTTGTTGAAATTCCTCTACTCTTCTCCTCTTTTTCTTATTTTCTTGTAACCTAAAATTCCTTTATATACCTTTGAAAACGTGTACCCTTTGACACTAAGAGTGATAGCCGAATATTGCATCTACCATTATTCTTTGTTGCCAAAAATCTCCAAGCATAAAACCCTCTCCATTGTTGCGGTTTTTCTCTTCACCATAAAGTGCCGAACCACCATTGTTGTGCTCCAAGCCGAATCATTAAAGGAGGGTGCTATCGACTACTTACTTTAGTCTCTTCAAAGCAACGTGTAAGGGTAAGTGTTTCCTATGCTAGTAATTGATTTGATCTCTTCTTTATAGTGTGCCGAAATCTGGTGATTAGGCCTTGATTTTAGGCATGGTCGAATGTGCATAGTGCCATAATAAGCGTTTTGTGTGTAGCTAGCGTTAAGGATCATCAAAGGAGTCTTTCGGGATTGAAGTGATCAAGGTAAGTCATATTGGATATTCATCCAAAGGCCTAGTTGGTAACCTAGACTTATTTCTTAAAGGTTTAAAAGCCAAAAACTGACCAAAACAAGTGATCTAGTATAGGTCGATTGCAAGAAGAACCAACACAACATTTTCGGGATTTGGTTGATAACCCAATCGGCAATAAGGTAAGTTTTAGGATTTGATTAAATGGGCCGAATGGCTTTTAGCTAAAATATTGCATGTTGGCCAAATGTAAGAACTTGAAATCTAAGGGTCTAAGACACTAGATCGAGTCTCCGGGATTTGGAGCGAATTTGCTAAGTTAACCAGGTGTGTACCCCACACTATTTCTTAATAAGTTTTATGGCAATGTTTAATATATATATATATATATGTGTGTGTGTGTGTTATTAAGAATGTGAAAAGTATGGCTAAGGTACCATACAATGGTACAAAGTACTAAGGTACCTTTTCCTACTCCTACAATGAGTATGATATGGTTTGTTATGCCATGAATGTGATTATGATAAGAATGTGAATTAAGGCATGATATTGCATAATGTGTATGATAGATGGGGCATATGGGATATTATGAAAAGGGAAGTGAATGTGGTGACTCATGTCACGATATAAGAATGTGGTGACTTGGTCACATTATTCGAATGTGGTGACTTGGTCACATTATCTCGAATGTGGTGTCTCATGACACAAAATATTATTTGGTGGTCGTGCCACTAATTTATAAAGGCGATGAGCACGTCGACTGCAGCGACTGCCTTCGATGGTGTGTAGCGGATGGAGGGTTGACTTAGTAGTCCCCACGGTGTGCAGGTTGGTATGGGTGATGTGTAGCGACTAGGCTTGGGCTTGGGAATGCATCATTAATTGTATATTTTGATATGAATGTGTATGATTTGATATGCCTGAATCTATTTGGACTTAGTGTTTGTGTACACATTGAGTCTGTTTGACTCACCCCGTTGTGAGAACATTTTTCAGGTGATGATCAGTAATGGACCGGGTCGGCAGGAGCTTACTGGTGACCATGCTCAGCAAGGAATTATTTTATTTGGACAATTTATTTTATTTAAGTACTTTCAATTTATTTTGGGTATATTTTGATGTAATAAGGCCTTAGTATGAACTAATTATGCATGCTTTTAAATTTACGATATTATGTTTTGAATGTTATCAAAATTAAAGTTAAGTAATATTTTTAAAATGAACTCGTAAACATTATGACATCTAAATACAAATGATTTCAAAGGCAGAATCTTTAAAATTAAATCGGCATATCTTTTACTTAAAGTTTTGGGACTCAATAAAGAAATTTTATAAAAACTTATATTTCACCAAAAGCGAACTAGTTTCCAACTTGAGCCCAACCCAAATCGAGTTTTCTCCCAAAATCACTTAAAGATTTTCTAAAAGGCCACGAATATGAACCGTTTTTACTCGAGGAACATACCAGATCTGGTCGAGGCTCGTGAAATTTGGGTTTGGGTGTTTCACTTGGTATCGAGCTGTTTTAAACTCTCGGCCTTGGGTTTAAGGCCCAAAATGTTTTCAAAGTTAAGCCCAAAAGGAATTTTTGTGAATTAAGCAGGTTTTTCTGGCATGGCACACTAAGTCTCCGACCCGAAGTCCACCAGGTAAGTACCCCTATCTCTTGTGTGATTTATGATATGAATTCTAGAAGGGTAGAAAGGGAACGTAGATTAGCATGATAAGTACTCAAACCCTAAGACTAGGTTACCCCAACAAAATGCATAAAACTTAAATACCTAACCGAACAAACACGTGGTTAAGTCACGAAGTTAGGTGTGGCAACCATGGTGCGCATGTCTAGGATTGGTTTGGTGAGAGCTTGGTATTTAAGCGATCCGTGACTCACCTCCTCTCCACTCAAATCCTACAGTGCGTAGCTTCGGCTCACCCTAACCAAGAGGACTTATTCACGGGCTAAACCCCTAACTAAAACCCGAAAGGGACTAGCCGTATTTTTTATGGAAACCCTAATTTTTAAAATTACTAAATTACCCTTTTGATTTGTAAAAGCTATTCTATAAAATTTTTCTGAAATATTTTTTTAATTTACAAAATTACTAAAATACCCCTAGTGGTAAAATTACAAAAAAAAATGCCCTTGGTTTATGAAATTTCCAAAATACCCACAGTTCTTATCAAAATTTCATTACTTTGTTCAAAAACCCTAAATTTGCAAAATATCAAAATACCTTGATTTTGGAAAAAATTACGAAATTACCCCTAACCTGCAAATTATCGAAATACCCCCGAGTTACAAAATTACCAGAATGACCCCCGATCTTCAAAAATTTCTGCAACAACACTGATTTGGAAAGCAAAATTCTCAAAAACAACCCCCAAGTTTTGTAAATTCCAAAATACCCTTGATTTATTAAGATTTACAAATTTACCCGGATTAATTACCAAAATACCCTCGAATTTCCAAATTTCCCAAAATACCCCCGGGAATGCAAAATTACCAGAATACCTTTATTGATAAAATCACCAAGGAACCTTATTTGATAAATTACGAAAATACCCCTGTAAGACAAATTACAAAAATACCCCTGGGATAGGAACAGACAGAAATGTTTGAAGAGTGAATGTGTATGGAGATACTATGGAATGGATGTGCTTTGCTGTGAATTAGGATAGAAAACTTGAAACTTTGACTGATCGAAAGAACTGCTACTAAACTCTTTTCATAAAACTTTTTCACGAATAATCAGTGAAACAATGGCTAATGCATAAAATTTCTTAATCAGATTAAAGCGCGGTAGTAGAAATGAGCTCCAGGGGACGTGGTCGCAATGTACAAGGACGCGGTCGAAGTAGAATGACCGTGTCGTAACCCGTTGATCGGGTCAAGGATCTGAGAATGAGGTACCACCGCCACCACTACCACCAGCTATTGGTGTTGAGCAGCAAGATCGAGACGGAGAAGATGTCAGATCGCAGTTGTCTTGTGAGTTCTTGAAATGGTGGCTGGTGCTGGAGGGAATATGGAAGCTCAAAAATCTATACCTGAGCGACTCCGAGCCAACGGAGATGAAGTGTTCCGTGGCGTATCTAGTGTGGCACCCAGTACGGCTGAATATTGGTTGGAAGTAACCGAACGCATTATGGATGAGCTCGATCTGACCCCTGAGGAGAAGTTGAAAGGAATGGTGGCATTGCTACGCGATGAAGGATATCAATGGTGGTTAACAGTTCGGGATGGTTCCGTAGCTGAGGATCTAACCTAGGAGTATGTTAAGGCGGCGTATCAAAAGAAGTATGTGGGAACCAGATATATTGATGAGTAAAGGAAGGCATTTCTAGGGTTGGTTCAACGGAACAAGTCTGTAGCAAAGTATGAAGCTGAATTCTTGAGGTTGAGCCGGTATGCTGGAGGAGTAGTGGCTACGGAGCATGAGCGGTGTGTCCGATTTGAGGACGGACTAAGGGATGACCTGAGGTTGTTAGTCGCTCCATATCAAGAGCGGGAGTTTTCTACTTTAGTAGAGAAAGCTAAGATAGCGGAAGGAATTAAGGACTTTGTGAGGCAGAACACGGACCAGAATAAGTAGAAGAGAGGATTTGGGTCGTCTGGATCATATGGGAATGCTCAAAAAAAGCCTAGAGTTAATGGGTCGCGAGGTCAGCAAACTGGTACTAGAGGGCAATATCGTACTTGTGAGCAGTGTGGGAAGAAACACTTAGGCGAATGCTGGAAGAAGACAGGTGGATGTTTCAAATATGGGTCAAAGGACCATATGATTAAGGACTGCCTGATGAGACCAGATGGGAATCGACCAGTAGCTCAGAATGTTAATCAGACTAGTAGAGGTAGACAGCAACCTCAGCGAGGCCGTGGTCTGAATAACAGAGGAAATGGTACTGGTAGAGGACGTGGAACACTGGGTCAAGGTGCTGCTAATACTGAGGTAAGGCAGCTGGGTTTGGTTTATGCGGTTCACCGTATGAAAGAGGGAGACACGCCGGACATCATAACCGGTACGTTTCTTGTATTTGGAAAGCCTTATTACGTTTTGATTGATGTGGGTTCGACCTATTCTTATGTTGCCTGTAGTGTAGTTGAAACACTAGGCATAGCCTCTGAACCTTCTAGTAGGGAGATGACTGTAGTAAGCCAACTCGGTCAAACTGTAGTGGTGAATAAGGTCTTTCGAAGTGTACCTGAAACACCCCACACCCGGCCCACGAGCCTGAACCGGATCTGGTATGTTCCTAAAGTAAACCGGTTTCAAAGATTTTTGTTACTTAGAGAAAATTTGTAAAATATTTAGAAAAATGTTGTTGTGAATTGGGCTTAGATTGGAAACCCATTTAATTAATCTTGTAAGTCCAATTTTATTAAGGAGACAAAATAATTTTTAGGGTTTATAAAAAAAAATATATATCACTCTAACTTTAGTCATATTTAGTTCGTAATATAATAGTAAAAAGTAAAGCAAAGTAAAGAAAATCCACTGGGCCTTATGGCCTTATTACATCAAGTAAAACCCAAAAATAAAATTAAAGGAACTAAACAAAAATAAAGTCCAAATTTAAACGGAATCTTCAAATGAGACATGGCCACCTCAAGGTCTACCGGCCCGGTCCGTCACTGTTCATCACCTGAAAATAATTCCCACAACGGGGTGAGTCAACAGACTCAATGTGCACACAGTACTAACATTCAACAAATCAGGCATACATGTTCATATCAATTTCATATTCAAATAAAAACGATGATGCAACCCAAACCCAAGCCTAATGGTCCATCCGCTACACACCACCCGTACCTGCCAGTCACACCATGGGGACTACTAAGTCAACCCTCCATCCGCTACACACCATCGAAGGCAGTCGCTGCAGTCGATGTGCTCATCGCCCATATAATTTGTGTCATTAGACACCATATTCAAATAATGTAACCGAAGTTACCAAATACAGATAATGGAACCGGAGTTACCATATTCAAAATGTTGTGACCGTAGTCACCATATAACATTGGTGAGACCGAAGTCAACACCTTCTTCCTCTTTCACATAAATCTCAAATGCCCCAAAAATATATATATCATGCATAACATACTTAATTTCATATTCATATACATATATTCACATGTTATAGAATAACATATTTCATAAGCCTATCTAAGTAGGAAACGCATGCACAGTACTTTTACCACATTTGTGGTATTTAGCCACATTCATATTCTTATGCATATTCACATATTAAAATAATTGCCATATGATAAATCGAAGGTTAGTGTGCGTACACACCGATTTGCTTAATAGATTCCTTGAAATCAGAAGAACGATCTACCGATCTAGATTTTTACTCCTATATTCTACCAACCATTAAAATATATTAACAAACTTATTTGGCTTAAAACCAAATCCAAGTAGGATTTGTATTACTTACCTTGTTTGCTTAATTTGGATGTCTCAAATCAAGTCCCAAAAATTGCTAGTATTCCTTTTCCTTGAAATCGGCTAACACTAGCCATGTAACCATGTCGGTTTTCGCTTTTGAAATAATGGGAAATAATCCTAAATATCAAAAAACAAGCCTTGGTGAATATCACCTACCTTACAAATTCCAAATCAAAAGGATTCCTTGCCTTATAGACTTTGTCGACATCCCTAGCATCATATGTTAAATTTAATTTAACATATAGATCATAACCTTTAACCAAATGTATTTATCTTACCTTAGATCCTCGAATTTCCTAAATATTCCTCCTTGTATTCAACTATTGTAAAAGAACCTGAGAGATCCTTATAGATTCGGCCATAAGACAAAAATAGGGATTAGACCCTTCTCTTTCGGCAAATAGAAAAAAGAAAGGACTTGATTAATGCTTAGCCTTACCTTTAATGCTTTGATTGATTGCTTCCTTGCCTATAGTCACAGAGTTTCGGCTATGGAGTTTTAATCAGGGATCAAAGAGTGTTTTGGCTCGACAATAGCAAAGGAGAGGAGAAGAAAATAGAAGAAGAAGAGATGGATTTTGCTTAAAGAGAAATTCGGCAAAGAGGGGGAGAGAGCAAGGGGATTTTTGGCTACTTGGAAAGATGAGAGAAAAAGACCTTGGGTTCTCCTTTTATAGCCGAATTTGCTAGGCCAAGAGTCCTTGACTTGGCCACCACTCTCCCTTAAGATAATATTATCTCCTTTATCTAAAATAAAAGCATTTAATCTATCGATTATCTCCTCAGATAATCCAAATTTAAAATCCCTTATTTATCACTTAATAATCAAGTTTTAATAAAAATAAAACTCCTCCTTTCTACAAAATAGGTGCCGTCCACCCTCTTACTTAGGGAAGCAAAAATAAACCTTCATTATTTGCTTCCCAGGTGACTCGAACTCGGGCCCATTCCTCTTACACATGGCGCCATTTCCATAGGCCCTAAGTGACACATTCAGGCCACTTTTCCAAGCCTGTTTGTGTGTCGAATTTCACCAACTTTTTCTTTTAAGGCCCTCTTGCCCTTATTTCCCGTTTTGAACTTTAAAATTTGTCATTCCGGCATTATTTCTAAGTTTCCTAAAATTTTCGATCGGCTCTATAACTTGCCATTTTTCTTACATCTTCAAGTTTCCAAAATGTTCAGGTTTCCAAAATGTTCAGGTTTCCAAAATGTTCAGGTTTCCAAAATGTTCACTTTCCTAATTTACTTAGGTTTCCAAAATGTTCACTTTCCTAATTTGCTTAGGTTTCCAAAATGGTCATTTTCCTATTTCCAACATAACATTTCCATGCATTCTCGTGTTTCCAAAATCATTCCAAATTTATTCCAAAACACATAAAAGATGTCTTTTTGTACAATTAGGCCAAAATGCATAGGCCCTTTTGAGGATGTTACGTTCTACCCCTTAAAAATAATTTCGTCCTCGAAATTACTTACTATCGCTCATCCGCAGTCTAACTCACCACACTACGCTATTATCACAAGACTCGATCTTAAAGAACTATCATACTTTCTAGGCACATTCTCTAAGTTCACAATCAAGGTTCCATATACTTCATTAGCAACATAAGATCAAACTAATCTTATAGCGAGTAAAGTAATGAAGTATAATCCATAAATAAGAAACTTACTCGTTGTCTCGTCGGCGCGTCACTATCCTCGCGACGGCCGATCGCATAAACCAACCTTGGCGCCTTGCTTCAACCTTCAACACCTCCGCTTGGTGCTCCACGACCTTGGCCGAACCATTACCTCGTTATTCGAACCTTGACCTCGTTGAGGTCATTGTCCTCCCTACCACTGATTAACATCTTTGAGTTCTTTGGTCGTTTGTCATCCGATATTTTGGACATCCTTGAACATATGGTCCTTGACGACACTTAAGACATGCTCTGTCTTTCTCCAACACTCACCTAAATGCTTCTTTCCACAATGCTCACAAGGATGATATCGCCTCGGTACCAACTTGTCGATCTTTTGGCCCATCGATTCTAGGCCTCTTATTCCCTGATGATCCAGACGATCCAAAACCTCTTTTCGGCCTATTTCGATCAGTGTTCTGCTTGATAGAATCCTTAATTCCCTCGGCCACTTTAGCCTTATCCACCAAAGCAGAGAATTCCCGCTCCTGATGCGGTGCTATCAACAGTCTCAGATCGTTCCTCAGTCCGTCCTCAAAACGGACACAGCGTTCATGCTCAGTTGCCACTACCCCTCGAGCATAGCGGCTCAATCTGAGGAATTCCGCCTCATATTCTGCGACAGACTTACTCCCTTGCACCAACCATAGAAAAGCCTTCCTTTGTTCATCGGTATACCTGGTTCCCACATACTTCTTCTGAAATGCCTCTTTAACATACTCCCAGGTCAAGTTGTCAGCCGTGGTACCATCTCGAACAGTTAACCACCACTGATACGCTTCATCGCGTAATAACGCCACCATCCCTTTCAACTTTTCCTCTGGAGTCAGATTGAGCTCATCCATGATATGCTCCGTTGCTTCCAACCAGCACTCAGTTGTACTGGGTGCCACATTAGATACTCCTCGAAACATTTCTGCTCTATTTGCTCGGAGCCGTTCAGGTACCGTCTTTTGATTTCCTGAATTTCCTCCGGCACCTGCCACCAATTCCAAAACTCGCAAAGATGACTGCGACACAAGATCTTTCCCGTCGAGCACTCGCCGCTCAACATTAACTGCTGGGGGTGGTGGTGGCGGTGGCATTTCATTGTCGGACCCTTGACCCGATCTAACGGGTTCCGACACGGTCATCCTTCCTCTACCTCGACCACGACGTCCACGTCCTCTAGAGCTCATTTTCTAACGTCGAGATCTAATTAAGAAATTTTATGAATTAGTCATTGTCCCACTTATTTACCAGCGAAGGAGTTATATGACAAAGGGATTTAAGAGTGGTTCTTTCGTATACATACAAACACACAGTCTTTTCCATTCATTCATTCATCCATCAAACAAGTATGAACTTTCGTTCATTCAAAGAAATGTTGTAGTTTTTATTGTTGTTGTTTTCCACTACCCAGGGGTATTTTCGAAATTTTTCAGAAGAAAAACATTCCTTGGTGTTTTTGTCAAAAATTATTTTGAAAATTTCAAAGTCTCGGGGTAATTTGGAAAAATTTTGAAATCTGGGGGTATTTCGATAATTTTTGACCTCAGGGGTATTTTGGTAATTTTTTCACAAATTAGAGTAAATTTGTAATTTTAATAAATCAGGGGTATTTCAAAAGTTGTAAAACTTTGAGGATTCTTTCCGAAAATTGTTCCTTCAAAAATGGGGATCTTACAAAAAAATTTTGGAAATCAGGGTCATTTTGGTAATTTTGTAAATTAAGGGTAATTTTGTAAATTTTTTTTCCAAAATTAAGGTATTTTTGATATTTTGCAAATTAGGGTTTTTGAATGTTTATGAAATAATGAAATTTTGGTAAAGCTGTTGAGTAGTTGAACATTTTATAAACCAAGGGTGTTTTGGTAATTTTACCACTAAGGGCATTTTTGTAATTTTTGCAAATCAGGAGTTTTTCAGAAAATGTTGTAAAAGTAATTTTCTCAGATTTAAAAGAAAGTTTTAAATTTTTGAAGAACTAGGGTTTGTTGTTTTGTTCTCTCTTTTTTTTTTTAAAAAAATGGCTAGTTCCCTTTCGGGTTTTAGTCATTATGTTTAGCCTATGACCGAGCCCTCTTGTTCGTGGTGAACCAAAGCTACGCACTGTGCAGATTCATGTGGAGAGGAGGTGAGTCACGCTGATTTGCTTAAATACCAAGCTCCCACCGAAACCATTCCTAGACATGCGCACAGAGGTTGCCACACCATTGAGCCCTCTGAGTTAGGGTGAACCGAAGCTACGCACCAGGTAGGATTCCTGCGAAGAGGAGGTTAGTCACTAGGACTGCTTAAATACCAAGCTCTTTCGGATCCAATCCTAGACATGCGTACAGGGGTTACCACACCACTAGCTCAGTGACTTAGCCATAGGTTGGTTCAGTGTATTAAGTCTTATGTGGTTTTGTGTTTGAGTAGTCTAATCCTAGGGTTCAAGTTCCTATCATTCTATTCTACGTTCCATTCCTTTTCTACCTTTATATAAATCACAGAATCACACATAGAGTTAGGGGTACTTACCTGGTGGATTGCCGGTCGGAGACTTAGGGGCCATGCCAAAAGCCTGCTTATTTTCAAAGAAAATCATTTGGCTCGCTTTGAAAATGTTTTGGGCCTTAGCCCACAGGCCGAGAGTTTAAAACTGGGCTCTGATACCAAATTGAAACACCCCACACCCAGCCCACGAGCCTGAACCGGATCTGGTATGTTCCTAAAGTAAACCGGTTTCAAAGATTTTCGTTACTTAGAGAAAATTTGTAAAATATTTAGAAAAATGTTGTTGTGAATTGGGCTTAGATTGGAAACCCATTTAATTAATCTTGTAAGTCCAATTTTATTAAGGTGACAAAATAATTTTTAGGGTTTATAAAAAATATATATCACTCTAACTTTAGTCATATTTAGTTAAGTAATATAATAGTAAAAAGTAAAGCAAAGTAAAGAAAATCCACTGGGCCTTATGGTTACATCAAGTAAAACCCAAAAATAAAATTAAAGGAACTAAACAGAAATAAAGTCCAAATTTAAACGGAATCTTCAAATGAAACATGGTCACCTCAAGGTCTACCTGCCCGGTCACATCCTTTGTTCATCACCGAAAATAATTCCCTAACGGGTGAGTCAACAGACTCAATGTGCACACAAGACTAACATTCAACAAATCGGCATACATGTTCATATCAATTTCATATTCAAATAAAAACGATGATGCAACCCAAACCCAAGCCTAATGGTCCATCCGCTACACACCACCCGTACCTGCCAGTCACACCGTGGGGACTACTAAGTCAACCCTCCATCCGCTACACACCATCGAAGGCAGTCGCTGCAGTTGACGTGCTCATTGCCCATATAATTTGTGTCATTAGACACCATATTCAAATAATGTAACCGAAGTTACCAAATGCAGATAATGGAACCGGAGTTACCATATTCAAAATGTTGTGACCGTAGTCACCATATAACGTTGGTGAGACCGAAGTCAACACCTTCTTCCCCTTTCACATAAATCCCGAATGCCCCAAAAATATATATATCATGCATAACATACTTAATTTCATATTCATATACATATATTCACATGTTATAGAATAACATATTTCATAATCCTATCGGAAGTAGGAAATGTACCTGAGTACTTTTACCACATTTGTGGTATTTAGCCACATTCATATTCTTATGCATATTCACATATTAAAATAATTGCCATATGATAAATCGAAGGTTAGTGTGCGTACACACCTGATTTGCTTAATAGATTCCTTGAAATCCCGAAGAACGATCTACCGATCTAGATTTTTACTCCTATATTCTACCAACCATTAAAATATATTAACAAACTTATTTGGCTTAAAACCAAATCCAAGTAGGATTTGTATTACTTACCTTGTTTGTCAATTTGGATGTCGTAAATCAAGTCCCAAAATTGCTAGTATTCCTTTTCCTTGAAATCGGCTAACACTAGCCATGTAACCATGTCGATTTTCGCTTTTGAAATAATGGGAAATAATCCTAAATATCAAAAAAACAAGCCTTGGTCGAATATCACTTACCTTACAAATTCCAAATCTGAAAAGGATTCCTTGCCTTATAGCACTGTCGACATCCCTAGCATCATATGTTAAATTTAATTTAGCATATAGATCATAACCTTTAACCAAATGTATTTATCTTACCTTAGATCCTCGAATTTCCCTAAATATTCCTCCTTGTATTCAACTATTGTAAAAGAACCCGAGAGATCCTTATAGATTGACCATAAGACAAAAATAGGATTAGACCCTTCTCTTTCGGCAAATAGAAAAAAGAAAGGACTTGATTAATGCTTAGCCTTACCTTTAATGCTTTGATTGATTGCTTCCTTGCCTATAGTCACGAGTTTCGCTATGGAGTTTTAATCAGGGATCAAAGAGTGTTTTGGCTCGACAATAGCAAAGGAGAGGAGAAGAAAATAGAAGAAGAAGAGATGGATTTTGCTTAAAGAGAAATTCGGCAAAGAGGGGAGAGAGCAAGGGGATTTTTGGCTACTTGGAAAGATGAGAGAAAAAGACCTTGGGTTCTCCTTTTATAGCCAATTTGCTAGGCCAAGAGTCCTTGACTTGGCCACCACTCTCCTTAAGATAATATTATCTCCTTTATCTAAAATAAAAGCATTTAATCTATCGATTATCTCCTCGATAATCCAAATTTAAAATCCTTATTTATCACTTAATAATCAAGTTTTAATAAAATAAAACTCCCCTTTCTACAAAATAGGTTCCGTCCACCCTCTTTACTTAGGGAAGCAAAATAAACCTTCATTATTTGCTTCCGGTGACTTGAACTCAGGCCCATTCCTCTTACACATGGCGCGATCTCCATAAGCCCTAAGTGACACATTCAGGCCACTTTTCCAAGCCTGTTTGTGTGTCGAATTTCACCAACTTTTTCTTTTAAGGCCCTCTTGCCCTTATTTCCCATTTTGAACTTTAAAATTTGTCATTCCGGCATTATTTTTAAGTTTCCTAAAATTTTCGATCGGCTCTGTAACTTGCCATTTTTCTTACATCTTCAAGTTTCCAAAATGTTCAGGTTTCCAAAATGTTCAGGTTTCCAAAATGTTCAGGTTTCCAAAATGTTCACTTTCCTAATTTACTTAGGTTTCCAAAATGTTCACTTTCCTAATTTGCTTAGGTTTCCAAAAATGGTCATCTTCCTATTTCCAACATAACATTTCCATGCATTCTCAGGTTTCCAAAAATCATTCCAAATTTATTCCAAAACACATAAAAGATGTCTTTTTGTACAATTAGGCCAAAATGCATAGGCCCTTTTCAGGATGTTACAGTACCTTTAGAAATTCAAGGCGTGGTATTTTCTGCTGACCTCATGGAACTTCCCTTTGGAGAGTTCGATCTCATACTTGGAATGGACTGGCTAGTGGACCATCGGGCTGTGTTGGACTGTGCAGCTAAGTGAATGGAGTTAAGGACCCCAGAGGATGAGGTCGTCATTATGATAGGAGAAAGAAGAAACTACTTGTCTAATGTAGTTTCGGCGCTAAAGGCAGAAAAGTTGGTTCGTAAAGGGTGCAAGGCATTTTTAGCCTTCGTAAGTGCATTAGATGGAAAGGAAAAAGGTGTTAGTGGAGTTAGAACGGTAAGGGAGTTCAAAGATGTGTTTCTAGAGGAATTACCAGGAATACCCCCAGACAGGGAGGTGGAGTTTGGAATTGACTTGCTGCCGAGAATAGCTCCGGTGTCGATTGCCCCTTATAGAATGGCACCAAAGGAGTTGGTGGAACTCAAGGCTCAAATCTAAGAATTGCTGGATCATGGGTTTATCTGACCTAGTGTGTCTTCATGGGGAGCACCGGTCCTATTTGTGAAGAAGAAGAACGGAACTATACGTATATGCATAGACTATCGTCAGTTGAATAAGCTAACCATCAAGAACAAGTATCCTTTGCCAAGGATTGATGACTTGTTCGATCAGCTTAAAGGGGCGGTGGTGTTCTCAAAGATCGACTTAAGGTCAGGATATCATCAGTTGAAGGTGAAGGAGATGGATATCCATAAGACAGCCTTTAGGACAAGATACGGCCACTATGAGTTTGTGGTAATGCCGTTCAGGTTGACAAACACCCCAGCCGCGTTCATGGATATGATGAACCAGGTTTTTCAACCCTACTTGGATAGGTTCATCGTTGTGTTCATCGACAACATCCTAGTGTAATCCAAGACTGAGGAGGAGCATGATGAGCATCTTCGGATTGTGCTGCAAGTGTTAAGGGAAAAGAAGCTCTATGCCAAATTTAGCAAGTGTGAATTTTGGCTTAAGGAGGTTGCATTCTTAGGGCATGTGGTGTCTGCTGAAGGAATAAGGGTGGATCCTAGAAAGATTGAAGCAGTGTTGGATTGGAAACCACCTAAGTCGGTGGCAGAGATTTGGAGCTTCTTAGGACTAGCAGGCTATTATAGACGGTTTGTGGAAAGGTTCTCGTCAATAGTCGCGCCTTTGACAAAGTTGTTAAGGAAAGAAGTACCCTTTGTATGTGTGGATAAGCAACAGGAGAGTTTTGAAAAACTTAAGAGGGTATTGACGGAAGCTTGATGTTGATTCACTCGAGGCGGAAAGGATTTTACGGTGTATTGTGATGCTTCCCATACAGGTTTGGGTTGCGTATTGATGCAAGACGGGAAGGTAGTCGCATATGCGTCCCGACAGTTGAGGCCACATGAGGTGAACTACCCGACGCATGACTTGGAATTAGCAGCAGTGGTCTTCACTCTTAAGGTATGGAGGCACTACCTTTATGACAAAAAGTCGACGATCTACACAGACCACAAGAGTCTCAAGTATCTATTGACTCAGAAGGAGTTGAATCTGAGGCAGCGAAGGTGGGTGGAATTACTGAAGGATTACGATTGTTCTATAAAGTATCACCTGGGCAAAGCAAATGTAGTGGCGGATGCCCTAAGCCAGAAAGTTGTATCGGATCTAAGGGCAATGTCCGCACATTTGAGTTTGTATGATGATGGAAGCCTGTTGGCAGAGTTGCAAGTCAAGCCGACGTGGTTGAATGAAGTGAAAGAGGGACAGTTGGTGATGAGGACCTAAGTGCTAAGCTCTGACAAGTACAGAATGGAGAGTTGGAAGATTATGGCATTAATGGCGAATGAGTGTTGTGTTTCAAGAGCAAGGTCTGTATGCCTAAGGATAAGGAACTTAGGCGAAGGATTCTTTAGGAATCGCATAACAGCCCTTATGCTATGCATCCTAGAGGCACTAAGTTGTTCAGAGACTTAAGAGAATAGTTTTGGTGGCCTGGTCTGAAAAAGGAAGTTACAGAATTTTTCGACAAGTGTTTGACGTGTCAGCAAGTTAAGGCTGAACACCAAGTTTCGTCAGGATTGCTTCAGCCAATCAAGATTCCACAGTGGAAGTGGGACAGAATTACCATAGACTTCGTTAGTGGGCTTCCCCTTACGCCTACTAAGAAGGACTCGGTATGGGTAATAGTGGACCATTTGACCAAGTCCGCGCACTTTATTCCGGTGAGAGTCGATTATTCTTTGCAGAAGTTGGCAAAGTTGTATGTGGCGGAAGTTCTAAGGTTGCATGGAGTGCCGGTGTCGATTATCTCAGATAGGGACCCAAGGTTTACTTCTCGGTTCTGGAAAGCGTTACATCAGGCTTTAAGCACTAAATTGGATTTCACTACAGCTTTTCATCCATAATCGGACGGGCAGTCTGAACAGGTAATCCAAGTGTTAGAGGATATATTGAGGGGCTGTGTGATGGATTTCAGGGGAAGTTGGGAGGAATATTTGCCTTTAGCAGAGTTTGCCTACAATAACAGCTATCAGGCAAGTATTCGAATGGCACCGTACGAAGCACTGTATGGTCGGAAGTGTCAGACTCCTACATGTTGGACGGAATTGGGAGAACGTCGAGTTTTGGGTCCAGAGTTAGTGGCAGAATTCGAAGAAAAGGTTGAGATAATTCAGGCACGGTTAAAAGAAGCATCTGATAGACAGAAGTCGTACGCAGATCTCAAACGGAAGGAAATAGAATTTGAGGTAGGAGATCAAGTGTTTCTTAAGGTTTCGCCTTGGAAAAAGGTAATGAGATTTGGTCGGAAAGGGAAGTTAAGTCCAAGGTTTATAGGACCTTATAAGGTTTTGAAGCGAATTGGACCAGTGGCATATCAGTTGGAATTGCCACCCGAGTTGAAGCAGATACACGACGTATTCCATGTGTCCATGCTACGCCGTTACTGATCAGATCCATCTCATGTAGTCCCAGTTGAAGAGGTGGAGCTAAGACCAGATTTGTCCTATGAGGAGGAGCCGATTCAGATCTTGGAACGGGATGTGAAAGTGTTGCGAAGAAAATCAGTTCCTTTGGTCAAAGTGTTGTGGCATAACCATGGATCGGAAGAAGCTTCTTGGGAGCCAGAAGAAGCAATGCGACAGCAATACCCCCACCTATTCTATCCAGGTAATTTCGAGGACGAAATTATTTTAAGGGGGTAGAACTGTAATATCCTGAAATTGGGCTTATGTATTATTGTTAAAATGTGTGAAATAGCATGTCATTGTGAGTTTGAATGTGTATTTATGAATGTTTGTGAACTTTAGAATAATAGGAAATGCCTTAGAAAATTTTTAGATTTTAAGTCTAAAATAGGAAGCTAAGCAAGGTGGCCTTAAGAAAATTTAAAGGTGAAAAATGACACACAATTGGGCTTGGAAAAAAAATGGCTACAAGGCGCCACTTACGGCTTGGGCAAATGACGCCATAAGCTGGGAGGAAGGTAAAAGGATCGAGCTGCGTGGGAAGCAAAAGGACTTATATTTTTGCGTTAAAAAGGGAACTGGGCTAAGTAGGTCTTAAAAGAAATTCTGGGTGAATTATGTCACAAAAAGCGCCTTGGCAAAGTGGCTCGGGGCGTTACCTGCAGCTTGGGACAAGGGCTCCAGCAGTCTCATGTTTGAGCCTTGTTGGTAGCATTAAGTGGTTTTATTTTTTTACTTTGGCGTCAAGGAAGAAAGGTGAGAAGAGGTTGGAAGGCAATAGGACTTTTAATTGGATGAGGATTAAGCTTGTTCGGCTAGGATAATTGTGATTATTGTTTTATTTTATTTAAAGGTAAGATAAGAGATTATGTAATAGGATTAATTTATTTTATTAAGGTGATAAAGAAGGGATAATAGGAGAAGTATGAAGAATGTGATAAGTAATGATAAGGTGGCCAGCCAAGGGACTCTTGGTTGAGGCATTTGGTCATGTATAGGAAAGGGGAGCTAAGTGCCGAATTTCTTTTAGTAAAAGCATCCAACTCTTTGCTGAAATTCCTCTACTCTTCTCCTCTTTTTTCTTATTTTCTTGTAACCTAAAATTCCTTTCTATACCTTTGAAAACGTGTACCCTTTGACACTAAGAGTGATAGCTGAATATTGAATCTACCATTGTTCTTTGTTGTCGAAAATCTCCAAGCATAAAACCCTCTCCATTGTTGTGGTTTTTCTCTTCACCATAAAGTGCTGAACCACCATTGTTGTGCTCCAAGCTGAATCATTAAATGGGTCGAATGGCTTTTAGCTAAAATATTGCATGTTGGCCAAATGTAGGAACTTGAAATCTAAGGGTCTAGGATGCTAGATCGAGTCTCCGAGATTTGGAGCGAATTTGCTAAGTTAACCAGGTGTGTACCCCACACTATTTCTTAATAAGTTTTATGGCAATGTTTAATATATATATATGTGTTATTAAGAATGTGAAAAGTATTGCTAAGGAACCATACAATGGTACAAAGTACTAAGGTACGTTTTCCTACTCCTACTATGAGTATGATATGGTTTGTTATGCCTTGAATGTGAGTATGATATGAATGTGAATTAAGGCATGATATTGCATAATGTGTATGATAGATGGGGGCATATGGGATATTATGAAAAGGGGAAGTGAATGTGGTGACTCATGTCACGATATAAGAATGTGGTGACTTCGGTCACATTATTTGAATGTGGTGTCTCATGACACAAAATATTATCTGGTGGCTGTGCCACGAATTTATAAGGGCGATGAGCACGTTGACTGCAGCGATTGCCTTCGATGGTGTGTAGCGGATGGAGGGTTGACTTAGTAGTCCCCACGGTGTGCAGGTTGGTATGGGTGATGTGTAGCGGTTGGTAACTAGGCTTGGGCTTGGGAATGCATCATTAATACTTGATATGCCTGAATCTATTTGGACTTAGTGTTTGTGTACACATTGAGTCTGTTTGACTCACCCCGTTGTGGGAACATTTTTCAGGTGATGATCAGTAATGGACCGGGTCGGCAGGAGCTTAGTGGTGACCATGCTCAGCAAGGAATTATTTTATTTGGACAATTTATTTTATTTAAGTACTTTCAATTTATTTTGGGTATATTTTGATGTAATAAGGCCTTAGTATGAACTAATTATGCATGCTTTTAAATTTACGATATTATGTTTCGAATGTTATCAAAATTAAAGTTAAGTAATATTTTTAAAATGAACTCGTAAACATTATGACATCTAAATACAAATGATTTCAAAGGCAAAATCTTTAAAATTAAATCGGCATATCTTTTACTTAAAGTTTTGGGACTCAATAAAGAAATTTTATAAAAACTTATATTTCACCAAAAACGAACTAGTTTCTAACTTGAGCCCAACCCAAATCGAGTTTTCTCCCAAAATCACTTAAAGATTTTCTAAAAACCCACGAATTTGAATCATTTTTACTCGAGGAACATACCAGATCTGGTCGAGGCTCGTGGCCGGGTTTGGGGTGTTTCAACTCAAGCCTAACCTAGGGTTATAACTAAACCCCAAAATATGTTAAATGAACATTATAGACAATTCATCACATGCAACACAAGCAAAATACAGAACCCCCTGTTTTAAGGATGTTACAGTTCTACCCCCTTAAAAATAATTTTAGCCTCGAAATTACCTGATCAGATCGATAACGCCTAAGCATCGAAACATGAAAAACGTCGTGAATCTGACTTAACTCTGCTGGCAGCTCGAACTGATAAGCTACCAGTCCTACTCATTTCAACACCGTGTACGGCCCGATAAACCTAGGGCTTAGCTTCCCTTTCCTTCCAAATCTTAGCACCTTCTTCCATGGCGATACCTTTAGAAAAACTTTATCACCCACTGCATACTCTATATCTCTAAGTTTAAAATCGGCGTAAGACTTCTGCCTGTTCGACGCTTCCTTGACACGAGCCCGAATCACCTTAACCTTATCCTCAGTTTCTGCCACCAACTCTATCCAGCACGTAGGAGTATGACACTTTCGTCCATACAGTGCCTCATATGGTGCCATCTGGATACTCACTTGATAACTATTGTTATAAGCGAATTCCGCCAATGGTAGATACTCCTCCCAATTACCACTGAAATCCAGAACACAGCCCCT
Source organism: Gossypium rotundifolium (assembly GCA_025506655.1). Lineage (NCBI taxonomy): Eukaryota > Viridiplantae > Streptophyta > Magnoliopsida > Malvales > Malvaceae > Gossypium > Gossypium rotundifolium. The sequence goes on along the minus strand of CP106732.1, from coordinate 112,367,487 downwards.
TAGCATGTCCTCCAGAATCTGAATTACCCTTTCAGACTGTCCATCAGATTATGGATGAAAAGCTGTGCTGAAATCCAACCTCGTTCCCAAAGCTTGATGCAAAGCTCTCCAGAACCTCGATGTGAACCTAGGATCCCTATTTGAGATGATCGACGCTGGCACTCCATGCAACCTTACAATCTCGGCCACATACAATTTGGCTAACTTCTGGAGCGAATAATCAACCCTCACCGGTATGAAGTGAGCTGATTTGGTCAGACGATCCACAATCACCCAGACTGAGTCCTTTTTACTAGGCGTGAGGGGTAGCTCACTGACAAAGTCCATGGTAATCCTTTCCGACTTCCACTGAGGAATCTTCACTGGCTGAAGTAAACCTAACGGTAGCTGATGCTCAGCTTTGACCTACTGACACGTTAGATATTTACCCACAAACTCAGTCACTTTCCGCTTCAACCCTGGCCATCAGAACTGCTTTTGCAAATCCCAATACATCTTGCTACCTCCGGGATGCATAGCGTATGGGCTGCTATGTGCATCCTGAAGAATCCTCTGCCTCAACTCCACATCCTTTGGCATACAAGCTCTCCCTTGAAAACACAGTACTCCATCGTGAGTCAAGCTGTAACCTTCCAAACCATTACTCTGTACTTGCAGCCTCCGAGCATTCAAACCCTCATCCACTAACTGTTTCTCTTTGATCTGCTCCACCCAAGTCGGCTTTACTTGCAATTCCACCAACAACCCCCATCATCATACAGACTAAGGTGGGCAAACATCGCTCGCAAGTCTGCTACCACCTTTCGGCTCAACGTATCAGCTACTACGTTAGCCTTGCCCGGATGATACTCAATCGAGCAATCGTAATCCTTCAACAGCTCAATCCATCTGCGCTGTCTCAAGTTCAAATCCTTCTAAGTCAGAAGATACTTCAGACTCTTGTGATCTGTGTAGACCATCGACTTCTCTCCGTACAGATAATGCCTCTAAATTTTCAAGGCAAAAACCACCGCAGCCAAAACCAAGTCATGCGTCGGGTAGTTACCCTCATGCGGTCTCATCTGTCGAGACGCGTACGCCACTACTTTTCCTTTCTGCATTAGTACACATCCCAAACCAGTATGTGATGCATCACAGTAGACCGTGAATACCTTTCCAGCCTCAGGCTGTACCAGAATCGGAGCTTCCGTCAAAATCTTCCTCAACTTGTCAAAACTTTCCTGCAGTTTTTTTGTCCACACAAATGGGACTCCTTTCCTCAACAGCTTGGTCAACGGTGCCGCAATCAGAGAAAATCCTTTCAGAATCTCTGATAATACCCTGTCAGACCTAGAAAACTCTGAATTTCTGCAACTGACGGTGGTTTCCAATCCAACACCGCCTAAATCTTGCGAGGGTCCACTCTAATCCCTTTAGCGGACACTACGTGACCTAAGAAAGTTACTTCCCTAAGCCAGAATTCGCACTTACTGAACTTGGCAAAGAGCTGTTTCTCCCTCAAAATTTGCAATACCACCCGCAAGTGTGTATCATGATCCTCCTCAGTCTTTGAGTACACCAATATGTCGTCTATGAATACTACGACAAACTGGTCCAAGTACTACTAGAACACCCGATTCATCAAGTCCATGAATGCTGCCGGTGCATTAGTTAACCCTAACGGCATTACCAGAAACTCGTAATGCCCATACCGAGTACGGAATGCTGTCTTATAAACATCAACATCTTTCACTTTAAGTTGATGATACCCTGACCTGAGATTTATCTTCGAGAAAACTGATGCACCCTTAAGTTGATCAAACAAGTCATCAATCCGGGGCAACGGATACTTGTTTTTGATTGTCAACTTATTCAGCTGGCAGTAATCTATACACATCTGCATTGTACCATCCTTCTTCTTAACAAATAGTACAGGTGCTCCCTAAAGAGATATACTCGGTCGGATGAAACCTCGGTCCAACAACTCCTAAATTTGAGCCTTCAGCTCCACCAATTCCTTTGGCGCCATCCTATACGAGGCTGTAGACACTGGCACAGTTCCGGGTAATAGATCTATACCGAATTCAACTTCCCGATCTGGAGGCAGACCCGGAAGTTCTTTTGGGAATACATTAGCGAATTCCTTCACTGTTCGAACATTCTCCACTGCTAACTCCTTGGCCTTCAAGGCACACACCCGAACCAAAAATGCTTCACAGCCCTTTCTAATCATTTTCTCTGCCTTCAGTGCAGAGACTACATTCGATAAGTACTCCCTCCTATTACCTATCATCACCACCTCCTCACCTTCCATTGTCCTCAACACCATGCGCTTAGCCGCGCAATCCAAACTGGCCTAGTACTTCACCAGCCAATCTATCCCGAGAATCAGATCGAACTCCCCAAACGGTAGTTCCATCAAATCAGCCAAGAACACAACCCTTAAAGTTCTAGGGGTACATCCCTATATAGTTTACTTACTTCTATAGAGTGACCTAAAGGGCTTATCACAGTTATCTTCCTAGAAGTAATCTCAAAGTCTAAATTCATAGTTTCCACTATGCTACTGGATACATATGAGTGCATCGAACCCACATCTATTAAAGTATTGTAAAGAAATCCAAAGATTAAGAACATATCGGTTATGACGTCTGGTGCTTCACCCTCCTCTCGACGCCTCACTGCATAGACTAACCTAGGCTATCTAGCCTCCGTACCACCTGCACCTCTGCCCAATGCTCCACGGCCTGTACCAAAGCCATTACCTCCCCTAGCAGCACCACGGCCCCTCTGTGGCTGCTGACCATCCCTCCTATTCTGAGTACGGTTCTAATCCCCAGACTGCAATCTAGCTGACCGTTATGGAGAATCCCTCACTCGATGCTCCATCAACCCACACTCAAAACATCCTCTATTTCCAGTCCAGCATTCTCCTGTGTGAGACTTCCCACACCGAGCATATCGTGGCGGCCACTGAGTATTACCAGTAGTAGGCCTAGCAGCTTGATTCGGCCCACTATATCTACCCCATTTCTACTGATTCCCGCTAGACCTAGATGATCCAGCATTCCTTTTATTCCATCCCGATCCTGATTCTGTCTCACCGACTGTTTCACCTCCTCAGCAACTTTGGCCTTTTCTACTAAGACGCAAACTCTCTCTCCTACTGTGGAGTAATCAACAGCCTCAAATCATCCCTTAATCCATCCTCGAATCTAACACACCGTTCATGCTCCGTAGCTATAATGCCCCGAGCATATTGGATCAGCCTTAAAAATTCTGCCTCGTACTCCGATACAGATTTATTCCCCTGAACTAGCCTTAGAAACACCTTCCTTTACGCTTCAATGTAGTTAGACCTCACATATTTCTTCTGATAAGCTACCTTAAAATAGTCCCAAGTGAGATCATCCACCGCTGCACTATCCCGAACCGTGAGCCACCACTGGTATGACTCATCCAGGAGAAGCGACACTATCCCTTTCAGTTTTTCCTCAACAGTCAGGTCCAGATCATCCATGATTCGTTCCGTCACTTCCAACCAATACTCAGCCATATTGGGAGCCACACCAGAAACACCTCAGAATACCTCGGTTCCATTGGCTCGAAGTCGTTCAGATACAGATTTTTGAGCTTTTGTACCCCCACCGGCTCCAGCCACTCTTTCCAGCACTCACAGCATCGCCTGCGACACTGCATCATCCCCCATTTGATCTTGATACTCAACACCAGCAGCTGGTGGTGGTATCTCATTCTCGGACCCTTGACCAGACCTGACCAGTTTCGATACGGTCATTCTACCCCTACCATGTCCTCGCACATTACGACCACGTCCCCTAGTACTCATGTCTATAGTCGCGATTTATCTGTTTAAGAGATTTTTATGAATTAGCTTCTGTTTCACTGATTACCTACGAATAAATTTTATGAAAAGTAATTTGGTAGTGGTTCTTTCAATCATCACATAGTTTTCCGTTCAACTTCCTACCCTCATTCCACGAGTAGGGGTATTCTCGTCATTTCACTACCTAGGGGTATTTTTGTAATTTAACCTATCGAGGTATTTTAGTAATTAAAATAGGGTAAATTCAAAAACCTTTACAAATCATAGCTGTTTCAAAAATTCTAGAAATCGGGGGCATTTTTGTAATTTCATAAACCAGGGGTATTTTCGTAATTTTTCATAATACAGGGGTATTTTCAAAATTTTTTTTCAAAATATTGTTCAAGGTGATTTTACAAAGTAAGGGTATTTTGAATATTTTCACTTCGAGGGTACTTCAGAAATTTTCCCATACTGAGGGCATTTTGGTAATTTTACAAGTCAGGGGTAATTTGGTCATTTTTTCAAATCGGGGTATTTTAGTCATTTCTTAAATCAAGGTTACTATGGCCATTTCAAAACCAAGGTTTTAAAGTGTTTCAAAATAAAACGGCTAGTCCCTTTTGGGTTTTAGTTATGAAGTTTAGCCTGTGAATAAGTCGTCTTAGCTGGGGTGAACCGTCACTACGCACCAGGTAGGATTCAGGTGAAGAGGAAGTGAGTCACTAGGACTGCTTAAATACCAAGCTCCTCCCTGAATCCACTCCTAGACATGCGCACAACGGTTACCACACCTTTGGCTCAGTGACGTACTCACAGGTTTGTTTAGTGGATAATTAAGTCTTATGTACTTGAGTTGGGGTAAACTATTCCTAGGGTTCAGTAATTCCTATTCTACTAATCTACGATCCCGAAATACCCATCTCCCCCACATATAAATCACACAATAGTCAGAAGTACTTACCTGGGCGGATTGGTGCCGGAGACTCGGTGCAATGCTGTTCAACCCATGTATTTCCAACCATGAACATTTAAAAACCTTACTTTAAAATGATTTAGGCCTTGGGCCCACAGTCGAGCCTTTAAACTTGGCTCTGATACCAAAATTGTAACTCCCCAAACTCGGTTAGCACACCACAACCGGATCTGGCATGTCACGGAATGATAACCTTTTGGAAACGAAAGTTTGTCGAATAATTTTCTTTAGAAAACCCTTTTGGAAATCCGTGCTTAAAGTCTAATTATTGTTGTAAGTTTTTGGAAAACATTCAAGTTATCTTTGTTATCCTATTTTAAGTGATGTTACCCAATGGCAATGTTTTAAAGAAAAATGAAGGAGTTATAGTTTTTAAAAAAAAAAACATTGCGTTCTGCCGGTTAATTAATAAAATCATTTATCCCACATAGTTACAATAATAGCAATAATAAAAATAACCAAAACAAATCTTAGCGGCCTTATTACATAACCCAAAACCAAAATTTAAAATTTAAATAGTAACTAAAAGAATTCAAAGTCCCACGAACATGCATGGCCGCCTCGAGTCCTTCCGGCTCCATCTCCGCAATCTACTCATCTGCAAAATATAAGGGAAGGGGTGAGTCACCAAGACTCAGTGTGTAAATCCCCAACCCGATAATGGATTCACTTACACAAACTATCAATAGCAATATGCAAACGATGCAAAACAGGCAACCCATAACCTAGCCATCCCAACACCTTTAACTACCCCGTGTGGTCAAAACCACTGGTGGTCAAAACCACTGGTGACCATAGTCACAATATATCGGTGTGGTCAAAACCACTGATGACCGGAGTCACAAATCAAGTGATGGGGCCAACCCATCGTGTGGTCAAAACCACTGATGACAATCCCGTAAATAATCTCGTGGGGCCAACCCACTGTGGTACCAAACCACTGGGACAAGTCACAAATCGATATGTGGTCAAAACCACTGGGACTTAGTCACAAAATATAATATCAAGACGGGGCCAACCCGTCGTGTGGTCAAAACCACTGGTGACAGTCCAAAATAAATCATCCCCCTCCTCTCATCAAACCCATCATCACGTTCATAACAACATGCCATAGTATCGAATGATCATGCAATTAACATATAACATAGCATCAACGGTTCATGATGATGTATTCTAAAAGTCACATAACAGGGGACTTACCTGAAATCCAAGCACATACCCACAAGGTATAATCACCGATTTCATTGCTAAAACAATATTATGTTTGGCACATTATACTAATAGAGTGTGTAAGCGTTACACACCTGGCTAATCGCAAATCTAAGTAAGAATCCCGAAACCACTCGAATCTAGCGAAAAACCTGAAGCATTATTCCCTTTCCTACAATCGGCCAACATTAATCAGTAATTAAAAAGACCTATTTGGCACAAATAGAAATCCCGAAGGATATGTCGCATGAACCCAATTTCGTACCTAGATCAACCACCAAGTCCTGAAGGCTCCCTGAATTCGGCAATAGCCCTCCCTACAATCGGTTTTGTCACTTCATTTTGAGTCTAAAGGCCATTCGGCCATAATCATAAATCCCAAAAGAAGAAAAGAGTTGCCGCACCCTTACCTTAATAATAGATTCGGCTAATCAAACTCCAATATTCGTCACCCCTAAACAATGTTGAAGGTTTCGGCTCCCTTCAAAGAACAAGAACATACTTTTAATACTTAGATCTAAAATGGAAAAGAAAATAGAAGAGAAGTGGGTTTCGGCATTACCCCCATTGATCAAGAAAAGAAAATGAATAGGAAGTTCACTCACCAGAGTTTCGGCTATGATCCAAAAAAGAGAGATGAGTTTTGACACTTGTGATGATGAAGAGATAACGCAAAAAGAGAGAAATTTGTGAGCACGATATTCGGCTTTTGAACAAAATAGAGGGAAAAAAAGTAAACAAGGTGATTTCGGTAAGAAGAAGTCTAGCAAAGAGTGAACCGAAAAGAGAAGAGAAGGTAGCTATGAGAGTTTCGGCTTTGAGCAACAAGAAGAAGAAAAAGTGAACAATCGGCCAAATGCCCAAAATTGCCCAAAAAGAGAAAAGAGAGATTAGGAGGGGTGCAATTGAGGTTTCGATTTGACAATGAACATAAAAAAAAACAAGACCTACCAAGCTTTGCCAATTTTAGTTATCAACCTAGGCACATTCGGCCACTACCAAAACCCCAAACTGATTGTTTCCCTAAACTCATACCACAACCAAAAAAATTCAGCTAAGTACAACCCACTCTCACTCAAACACTTGCCGTCCCCTTCCATCCCTCCTTGAATTGCTCCCATCCACTCATTCAAACAAGTTTGGATGAGTCCAACACCTAAAATCTCTCCCCTTCATCCATTTAAAATCTGATAGCTTAATCCTCATCCATCAAGAGAGTCCCACCTGAGCACTCCTCTCCTTGCTTGTGGCATGAAAAAGGATAAGCATGAGTGCAATTCCTGCAGCTCAAACACAGGCACTCCCTCTCTGCATGTGGCATCACTCCTCTGACACCCTAGTGGCGCCTCCTTACCACTTTTCCCATTGATTTCTTATGGCAAACTTCCCCAATAAAATCTCTTAACTCCTCTCTCCCTTAGCTCCATTTCCTTAAATGCCAAAACATAATTCTTAGCCCTAACTCAGGCCTAACCTAGGGTTATAACTAAACCCCAAAACATGTTAAATGAACATTATTGACAATTCATCACATGCAACACAAGCAAAACGCAGAACCCCCGTTTTAAGGGTGTTACAGTGACTATGGACTTTGTTAATGGGTTGCCCTTAACACCCACTAAGAAGGATTATGTTTGGGTTATCATGGATCATTTGACCAAGTCTGCTCACTTTTTTCCTATCATGACCAACTATTCTCTATAGAAATTGGCTAAATTGTAGATTTTTGAAATTGTTAGACTTCATGGGGTTCCGATCTCGATTATCTCTGATAGGGACCCACGTTTCACTTCTCAGTTTTGAAAGAAACTTCATGAGGCTCTAGGTACTCTGTTGGACTTTAGTACTACATCCTGTTCTCAGACTGATGGGCAATCTGATAGAGTAATTAAGATTCTAAAAGATATGCTATGGAGTTGTGTGATCGACTTCCGAGGTGGTTGGGAGGAGTTTTTGCCACTGAATAAATTCGCTTATAATAGCAGCTTTTAGTCCAGTATTCAGATGGCACCTTACGAAGTTTAATCTGATCGTAAGTGTTGTACAACTTTCTATTAGACTGAGTTAGGTGAAAGGCAGATTTTAGGTTCTGAGTTGGTTTCTGAGATTGAGGACATGGTTAATGTAACAGCCCGATTTAGGGTCTAGTTAGAATAGTGATACAAGACCACAAATTTGAAGTAGAAATATGTTTTTTGTGAGTTTTATGAGGCTTATGATGTGTTTGCATGATTGTGTGAAAATTTCCTGAGGAAATTTTAGTTATTAGTGATCAATTTGTCTATTAGGACTAAATTGCAAAGAATAGAAAATATGAGAGTTTAGAAGATTTAAGTATAAAATAGCATCATAAAAATTATTAGAAGTCCTTATTTAACAATTAGACCATTAGAGGTTAAGATGGACAAAAATGGACATGGGAAAGAAAAATCTCAAGAAAGGGCCTTAAGGGCATTTTAGTCATTTGGTTTATTAATAAATTAAAAAGGGAAAAATAAGCCAAAATCTTGTCCATCTTCTTCCTCTAAGTACCGAAATTTGCAAGGAGGCATAGCTAGGGTTTCTTCAACTTCCAAGCTTGATAGTAAGTGCATCCTAGCCCTATTTTTAATGTTCTTTGTATTTTTGAGATCCTTGTAGCTCGATTTAGCTATTTCTAGCTATATTTTGAGTTAGGGTTTATGTTAAAAAATTTACCCATGTATAACATGAATGTAATTTGATGTTTTATGGAAGAATATGAAAGTTTGATGTAAGATAAACATCTTTTTCTAAGTAATTTTCATGAAAAATGCATAAAAAGGACCAAATTGTAAAAGTTGTAAAAATGGTCATACATGAGTGAAATAGTAGAAATCAAAGGCTTTTGTAGTTAAGAAAATGATTCGGCTAGGCTTAAGGTACAAGAAAGTTGAATAAAAATCATTTTAGGGGTAAAAGTGTAATTATGTAAAAGTTTAGGGGCAAAACCATAATTTTGCCAAAGTATAATTCATGAGTCAATTTAGTCAATGTGAGTATTAAACAAGTGAAATTGTTATTATAGATCAAGATATATGAAGCCCGGACCGAAACCGAGGCAAGAACAAAGTTTTGGATTAAATAGAACATCTACACGCATTTTGAGTACCAAGGTAAGTTTGTGTGAAATTAAGGTTACATATACTATTGTGTTTAAATTACTTATTATTTTGAGAAATGCATATCATTTCCATGAAATTTATAAATAAAGTTTTGATGAGAAAATGAATGAGAATGTGCTAAGTAAAGTCCCGGTTGAAATTTTGGAATAACGAGGATACCTATATCACGACATAAGATAAGGACGGTCTCGTATAAGACCATGTCTGGGACATGGCATCGGCACCAAATGTAGGTCCCGTATAAGACCATGTCTGGGACATGGCATCTGCACCGAATGTAGATCCCGTATAAGACCATGTCTAGGACATGGCATCGGCATCGAATAAAGTAGGTTCCGTGTAAGACCATGTCTGGGACATGGCTTCGGCACCAAAAGAAGATCTTGTGTAAGACCATGTCTGGGACATGGCATCGACATCTATGTATGATCTCGTATAAGACCATGTCTGGTACATGGCATCGACATCGAGCTAAGAGATCCTGTGTAAAACCACATCTGGGATATGGCATCGACATCAAAAGGTGATCCTATGTAAGACCATATCTAGGATATGGCATTGGCATCGTGATACATGTATGATGAGATTGAGTATCCTCTGATATTCTGAGTAGTTCAACGGGCAAAAGAGCTAAGTATGTAAAGATGACAATGAGCTAAATATTATATAAGGATGACAAAGAGTTCCATTTAAGTTAAGGATGTTAATGATTTAATTCTATGATCAAGGTAGCATAAGTGCTAAATTATGTGTTGAACTGATACAGGTACCTTGAGTAAAATACGAGTGATGAAATCCATAATGTGATATATGATGGGTAAGAATGAGTACGAGTAAGTTTGTCAAAGTACTTGAGAACTTGTGTTGCTAATGTTCCATGATGAATGGATTTTACTATGAGTATTTATGTTGCTATATTAATTCATGCAAACTTACTAAGTTATATGCTTACCCCTCTCTTTTCCCTTTTCCTTGTAATATCGCTAAGCTAGCTCGAGGATCGTAGAATGTCGGAGCTTGGATCACACTATCAATCGTTCTTATGCTATAGTAAAGTTGATTTATTTTGGGTATGGCATGTATAGGAACTTGGTCATTTTGTTCTATGTCATATTTGAGAGCTAAGTGTTGGCTACTAATGTTATACACTCATTTTGTATATGGTCATAGAGAATTGGCCAATATTTGTCAAGTTTCATATTTTAATGATGATAAGTTTTATGAAGGGAAAGTTTGTGCAAATGATAAGGTAAAATGTGAAGTGTTTGAATGATGATTAGTGATTCTTTATAGGGTATTATTGTCTTATCATGTATTGCTTGTGTTGGTAAATGTGTGTTTATGTTTCAGGATGGCAATTGGTTTGGTAAATAGCTTTCTAATTATCCATAGGATCAACCCCCATGGGTGCATTGATAGGCTGTGTGTCCCCTGTATCAAATTGTGGGAATTTGATTCGTCACACGGGCCAGCACACGGGCATGTGCCTAGGCTGTGTGCCCCTTAAGAGGTTGCTGATGTTATAAATAGAATACCCAGGTTTTCACACATGGGTGAGGACATGGGCGTGTCTAAGCCATGTGAGGGTGTGTGGCCCCTGCAGGTTCGAAACGAAAAATAAATTCCACACGGCCTGCCACAAGGGCATGTTCCATTTCACACGGGTGTGTGGCCCCTGTTTAGGCAAAAAAATTTCTAAGTGCATAAAAGTTTATGGTTTAACTCTGAAACCTTCCGGATGTATGTTTAAAGCCTCGTAGGCCCATAATAAAAATGTTATGAATATGAATGAAAAGTTTTAAGTTTGAAAAGAAATGTTATAGCCCGATAATGTCTGTTTAAGCAAGTTAAGCCCAGTAATGCCTCGTATCCTTTCCCGGCGTGGGTCACGAGTAAGGGGTGTTACAGTTAAACTAATTCGGGATCGTCTTAAGGCAGCTTCTGATAGACAAAAGTCATGTTTGGATCTAAAGAGGAGCAATATTGAGTTTTCTGTGGGTGACCAAGTTTTTCTTAAGGTATCCTCGTGGAAGAAAGTTCTTCAGTTTGGATGGAAGGGCAAGTTGAGCCCTAGGTTCATTGGATTAGTCACCTATCAGTTAGAGCTACCTCTAGAGTTAGATCAAATTCACGATGTGTTCCAAGTCTCTATGTTGAGACAGTATCGGTCTGACGCATATCATATTGTATCTGTTAAGATTGAGGTAAGACTATATTTGACATTTGAGGAGGAGTCAATTTTGATTCTGGATTGAGACATTAAGGTCTTGAGGACAAAGACTATTCCTTTGGTTAAGATTCTGTGGCAGAATCATGGCACTAAAGAAGCCACTTGTGAACTTTGAGGATCGATTCAACAATAATACCCGCATCTGTTTGAATCATGTAAAATTTCAAGGCTGAAATTTCATTTATGGGGAGAGTTATAACGCCCAAAAAATTTGAATATTCTATTTGCTAATTTTTTACATAATTAAGTATCTACTTCAATGGTTAAGGGCCTTGATTGTGTGTTTGAGGTCTTAGGTTCAAATCTCACTTTTGGAGAATTTTGTTATTTTTGTCCCTATTACTATCTTGATCCTTATGACATAAATATTATTTTCACTCAATTTGTGAAAGAATGAGCCTGCAGGTTCAGTGGTAAGGTTTCAGGTTACTCTTGGTCTTGAGTTTAAATCCCTGCGTGAGTAAGTGGGATTATTTTTTATTAGTTTTTTTGTGCTGCCTATTCTATGGAATTTTGGTCATATTTGAACTCAGAAGTTGTTGGATGATGGAAAAATTAGTGGAGTTAATGGTTAGATAGGATTTGGTTTTGTTGTGATTATTTTATTTTCTTGTTTTGAAAATTAAAATATTTTCCAAAACGTTCTCCCCTATTCTCATGTTCCTCTTTTCTTTTCTTCTTTTTCAACAATTTTATTTTATTTTATTTTCTTCTTTCCTTTCTTATTCACATGGGTTTCCTATTGGTAAGGTCTCAAATTGTTTCTTTCTTTTTCTTGATCTTTGTTGTACCAAATTCTCTTTGTTCAGCCAACCAAGTTATAGAATTTGTTCTACCAAATTCCAAATTGATTCATGAGGAATTATCGTTTATCTCTTCTTCGTTATGGAAATTTTCTTTCATTGGTTATAGCTTTGTTGAGGTGTGTTGGGGCATTTTATCATTGTTAATTGTTTAGTTTGGTTTAGAGGAAACTAAAAAAATAATAATAATCCGCCGGGAACTTAGGATTTGTGGAGGTGTTGTTCGTCCAAACTTAAGGGGTTTATACCAATTTGGAACTGTTGCGGTTGTTTGGGTTAATCGTTGGTGGGTTGGATTGGTATTTTAGGAAAATTGAGGACTATATCCTCTTAAATCAACCCGCTATTGTTGGCTAATTCGTTAAGTGTATAATATTTTTAGCTGCCGATATACTCGTTTTTGGAACCCATGTTAGAAAACATCTAGGTGTGTAACAAAAACCCGAAAAATTGTGAACAGATGAAAGCAAAAAAACTGTACTGTCAATGCCATATGACTATGTACCAGGCCATGTGTGACATAAGGCTGTGTGCCAGACCATGTGAGCCACACGATCTAGGCCAATTGGACCGTGCAGGCCACACGAGGGTGTGTGAGATCGTGTGTTAGGCAGTGTGGGCCACATATGCGTGTGGGCCCAAATTTTGAATTTTTTTCCTAGGGCCATGTTGATAGTACTAGAAAGAACATATGTTTTCTCCCTACTTATTAGTTAATTTGTACCCATTTAGTTATCTTTAGCACATATTTTAGCATTCTCAATTCAGTAAATTACATTTTATAACTCAGTAGATCTTAGCCTATTTATCATTAATTTTGTCATATTTTGGTACTGATGTCGTTGCATGAATAATTTCAGATTGCACCCAGAATTGTCCCTGCACCTGACAGTTGTCTGGATAAGAACAAAAATGCGTGAGCTATCCAATCTGGTACAACTAAATTGGACGTACAGAGGCAGCATGATTCTGATGAAAGGACACATGGGCTATTTGGGGAAAATAGATAAATATTCATGAAAAGAAAAAAAAATAGCTTTTTGTATCTTCTTCTTCAACTTATCTCTTGAAGCTTTCAGCTATGGTAGCTTAGGCTCTTACAGGTGAATCGATATGAAAAGGATGCATACCAGCTCTTGACGAGGAGCCCTGAGTGCGACAGAAGTAGGAATAGACAAATCCAAGTCGAGTGGTCTAGGAATAGTATTCTCCACTTGTTTATTTTATTTTTCTTTTCTAAACGCTGGTGATTACTTTCTATTTCATGTTAGTATGGAAGTATACATGAGTTCTAGGTTAAATGTTATTCTATTCAATCTTGCTTCTACAGTTTAATCTTTGGGTTTTGATGTTTTTAGCATGGAAGTGTTATTACGGTCATTGACACTGGAAGGTGCAGTGGCAATCAAAGCTAACAAGCATGACAACTAAAGTTGATTGAGGATTGGAGAAATTTAATCCACTTGTTCTTAATAGTGTTCCATTGCCATCATCGGAAGGTGTGGCTAATGTGCATGTTTAAGCCTTAGATTAAATATAGAAGTTAAGCTTGGTAAGATATTCATTACAATTTAATGCATCGACAATCATCTATCCTTTTTTCCTTGTGAGCACTTAGCATTCTGTTAAATATTCACGTTGGGGATCCCAGTTTCTCACTATCATATTTTATCTTATTATCTTATATATTCAAGTTATTTCTTCGACAACTACTCCCACAATTTATTTCATTTTATCTATTTATTGCACTAACATTAATAGACAAAAGACAACCATCCTCGTGGGATCAATATCCGATAGACTCACATCTGTCTACTATATTTGCATCGACAGTGTACGCTTGCACATTATTGCTATGTTGTTAAACAACCGATCAAGTTTTGGCACCGTATCTAGGGATGGAATTTGTTTTTTTATTTCATAATATTTAGTTGCTACTAACTTGTTTTCTTTTTTTCGTTATTTTCATATTTTTTTGAAGTGTTGTATGACTCGAAGCAATTCGAAGTTTATTGACGATTTTGATCTAGAAATTGAAAGAACTGTTTGAAGGAGACTACAAGAACAAAAGAATATGGCTTTGCCAAGAAACACTACAGTTATTCCCCTAATGCAGAACCAAAATGCTAATGATCCACCGTTGCAGCAAGATGGTCAAATACAAAACAGGACTATACGAGATTTTGTAGCACCTGTCTTGGATGGTTTATAATCGGGAGTTGTTAGGCTAGCAATCCAAGCTGGAAATTTTGAACTCAAGCTAGTAATATTCCAAATGCTAAATTCTACTATGCAATATGTTGGGCTACCACATAAAGATGCACAAGATCATATAAAATCATTTTTATTGGTTTGTGCTTCTTTTAGTCAACAAGGCGTTCCTGATGACGCTTTGAAGATGCAGTTATTTCCTTATTCCTTGTAGGGAAGAGCTTGTACATGGTTCTTTGGGTTACTTTCTGGATCAATTACTTCTTGGAATGCACTAGCAACACAGTTTATTTTTCGATTTAACCCACCGATAATGAATTCTCATCTCCAAAATAATATTACAGCTTATCATCAGCTAGACGATGAGAATCTTCATACTACATGGGAATGTTATAAATCTTTGCTTCGACGTTGTCCCATGCACGGCATTCAAAAGGAAACACAAATTGAGATTTTTTATAATGAGTTGAATTCACACACGAGGAATCTTGTCGACGCATTAGCCAATTAACCTTTACTTGATTGTACTTATAATGATGTGATTGGAATTCTTGAGAGAATTGCCCAGAATGATTATCAATACACTATCTCTAGAGCTGCACAAGCAAAAGCTACTCCATGAGTTATTGAACTGGACGCAATATTTGCACTTAGTGCTCAAGTTTCTTCTCTTGCAAAAATGATAAAAAGTATACAAGGGACTAGGGTTGCAGCTATACAAGTCGCTCAACAAGTTGATGTTCCTACCTTTTTTTGTGAGATTTACAGTGACAATCACAGCTATCAAGATTGTCCACAACATGTAAAGAATGCCTTTTATGTTAGTAACATTCGCAACAATCCTTATGGCAACTCTTATAATAATTCTGCACACAATCAACAGTCTTGGAGAAATCAAAATGCCGGAAAAAATGTTGCAACATTATGATATGGGAATATATCTACTCAAGGTAATTATAATTTAAGACAAGGGAATTACAATCCTCAACAACATAACTACAATCAGCACACTCAGATGCATCCACAACAGGGCCATATGCATCCATAGTAGACCCAGACGAAGCCACAACATTCTTCAATACCGAATCAGCATGGTTAAGAAGATCGATAATAACAGTACACGCAGGCTTCTCCTTTTGACCCATTAGCAACTCTTAAAGATTTAATGCAAGACCATATTTGGACGTTGGAGGCACAATTAGGACAACTTGCTTCAAATCTGAATACTCGACCATCAGGCACACTACCTAGTGACATGAAAAATCCCAATTCGAGGGGAAAAGAACACTGCAAGACTATCACACTTATGAGTAGTAAACAAACTGGCGAGCCGACTATAGACTCTACTGTCGCAACTCAAACTATTGTTGAAATGATCCCTAGTGGGAAGGTTGAATCTGAAGAGCTTGTTGATGTACTAGAGAAAGAAGTCCTACAAACTATCACTCATATGCCTAATGTTTGACCCTCGAAATTGTCGATGCAACTAAGGGTGTCGACGCAATCAAATGTCTCTCCACCTTTACCTTTTTCCACAAAGATTCAAGGAGAATGAGCAGGATAAGTAGTACCAACAGTTCCTGAACACACTAAAGCAACTTTAGGTCAATATTCCTTTAGTAGAAGCTCTTGTGCAAATTCTGAATTATGGAAAATTTGAAGGAGCTCTTGTCCAAGAAAAAGAAGCTCAGTGACATGGAAACTATGGCACTCATAGAGGGCTGTAGTGCTCTTTTGACAAATAAGTTGCCCTCCAAAATGAAAGATCCTGGGAGCTTTACTATCCCATGTTCAATTGGCAACCATTATTTGAGCAACGCTTTATGCGACTTGGGAGTTAGCATCAACCTAATGTCGCTATCAACTTTCAAAAAGTTGGGAATTGGTCACATGAAACCTACTGCAGTGACATTGCAACTAAATGATCGATCTTTGGCTCAACCTGAAGGGCAAATCAAAGACATCTTAATCCGTGTAGATAAATTTATTTTTTATGTTGATTTTATCATACTTGACTATGAGGCAGATAAGGAGGTTCCCATAATCTTGGGACGACTATTTTTAGCCACCAGACGAACTCTTATTAATGTTTACAAAGGTGAATTGACCATGCGACTTAATGATGAACATGTTACCTTCAGTGTTTTTGAATCTATTCAAGGTAATAACAAAGAAGAATTCCATACTTTCAATGTACGAGATGATCTAATTGAGGCAAAATTTAATAACCAATGCACAATACTTTCTAAGGAGTTTGTAATGACATCTGACGATGAATTTGTAGATGATTGTGACAACATGGTTGAAGCTAATAATATTGAACTCAGGTATGGATGGCAGATCGAATCCTTTGACTTAGCCAATATAATGGCTCCAATTTTTTAGCCATCTATTGTCGAAGCTCCTATTCTGGAATTGAAACCATTACCTACTCACCTTAAATACATCTTTCTTAGTGATAACAATACTCTTCCAGTTATTGTCTCCGCAATACTGGATGTAACTCAAGAAGAAAAATTGGTTCATATTCTTAAGTAACATAAATGAGCTATTGCTTGGAGTATTACCGATATCCGAGGCATTAGTCCATCTTTTTGCATGCACAAGATCAAGTTGGAAGATGAAGGCAACCAATTGATTGAGCAACAAAGAAGATTAAATGAGAAGATGAAGGAAGTTTTTAAGAAAGAAATTATAAAATGGCTTGATGCTAGAATTATTTACCCTATTGTTGATAGCACTTGGGTAAGTCCAGTGAAATGCGTTCCTAGGAAGAGTGGCATCACTGTGGTTAGCAACGACAAAGACGAATTAATTCCTACATGCATTCCTATAGGATGGCGAGTCTGTCTGGATTATTGTAAACTTAATGCGGCCACAAGGAAGGACCACTTCCCACTTTCTTTCATTAACCAAATGTTGGATAGGCTTGTTGGAATAGCCTATTACTGCTTCTTAGATGGCTATTCTAGATACAATCAGATTGCTATTACACTAGAGGATCAAGAAAAAACTACCTTCACTTGTCCCTTTGGTACTTTCACTTTTCGTCACATTCCTTTCGGTCTTTGCAATGCACTAGCTACATTTTAAAGGTGCATGATGGTAATATTTTCGGATATGATTGAAGACTCTTTAGAGGTGTTTATGGATGATTTCTCAATCTGTGGGAATAATTTTTATCATTGCGCTGAAAAATTGGATAAAGTATTGTAGCAATGTGAAGACACACATCTTGTTCAAAATTGGGAAAAATGACATTTCATGGCAACTGAAGGCATTGTGTTAGGCCATCATATCTCTCGTCAAGGAATTGAAGTCAACAAGTATGAAAGGTATTCATAGTTTTCTTGGGCATGCGGGGTTTTACGAAAGATTTATTAGAGATTTCTTAAAAATTACAAAACCCTAATACTTATTGCTAGAACAGAATCAAAAATTCTTCTTTGACGATGCATGCTTGGATGCATTCATTCAATTGAAGACGCAACTAGTAAATTTACCTATTGTCATTGCACCCAATTGGTTTCAACCTTTTGAAGGTATGTACGATGCAAACGACTTTGCTATGGGTGCTGTTCTAGGACAACATAAGGGAAAAATATCTCACGCCATTTATTATGCTAGGAAAACTCGTACAGAGGCTCAAATTAACTATACCACTACAGAGAAAGAGTTTTTGGCTGTAGTCTTTGCTTTCAATAAGTTCCGGTCTTATCTTGTCGGCGCAAAGGTTATTGTATTTACTGATCACTCAGCATTGAGTTTTGCGAAGAAGGATACAAAACCAAGATTGATACACTGGATCTTACTGTTGCAAGAATTTGAGATCAAGGTAAAAGATAGTAAGGGTTTAGAAAATCAACTTGCATACCATCTATCTCAATTGGAAGTTGGTAGCGTATATGGAAACATACTTCAAATTGTCGACGAATTCCCAGTTGAAAAGTTATTTGCTGTAGATGCAACCCCTTCGTATGCAGATTTGGTTAATTATTTAGTATGTGGAAAACTCCCATTAGGTGTCACAGGCCATAAAAAAGACAAATTTCTTTGTGACGTAGTGAAGTATAATTGGAATGAACCATATTTATTTAAGGTACGCAAGGACAACATTATTCGATGTTGTGTTTCGAAAGAGGAGATGCTTTCTATCCTAAAGCACTGTCATGATACTCCTTATGGAGGTCATTTCAGGGGCATGCGAACTACTGCTAAGGTTCTCCAATCAGGATTCTACTGGCCTTCATTATTCAAAGATGCCCACAATTTTGTGAATTAATATGATAGGTGTCAATGCACAGGTTCTATATCCCGATGCAATAAACTGTTGCAGCAGCAAATTATGGAGGATGAATTATTTGATGTTTGGGGTATGGATTTTATGGGATCATTTCCAAGTTCATTTGGAAATATTTATATATTAGTAGCTGTTGACTATGTCTCGAAGTGGGTTAAAGCTGCTTTCGTCCTAGAGGATGATGCAAAGACAGTGCTTAATTTTTTTCACAAGCATATACTTACTGGCTTTGGCACACCAAAGCCATTGATTAGTGATTAGGGTACATACTTTCTTTGCAACCAAGTGGTAGTTGCATTGAAAAGATATGGAGTTAATCATAGAATGGCTACTACTTATCATCCGTAAACTAATGGATAAGCCAAAGTGTCGAATCGACTTAAAAACATTCTTGAGAAGTTTGTGAACCCTTCAAGGAAAGATTGGTCTTCCAGACTGGATGACGCTTTATGGGCTTTACAGATAGCACACAAAACTCCAATAAAGATGCCGCCACATCAATTGTTTTTTGGGAAAGTATGTCACTTGTCAGTTGAAATGGAACACAAAGCAATGTGGGCAATTATCAATTGTTTTTTGGGAAAGTATGTCACTTGTCAGTTGAAATGGAACACAAAGCAATGTGGGCAATTAAACAAGTGAACATGGACTATGAAGCTGCTGGAAAGAAAAGACTATTGGATATCACTGAACTAGAGGAGATTAGGCGAAATGCCTATGAAAAAGTTGCAATTTACAAAGAAAATACCAAAAGATGGCATGATAGAATTATTTTGCAGCGACAATTTATCGCGGGTCAACAAGTTCTATTATTCAATTCTAGACTGAAAGTGCACCCAGGTAAATTGTGCTCTCGTTCGTTTGGACCTTTCGAAGTTGTTGAAGTATTTCTTTATGGTGCAGTCACAATCAAAGATTTAAATGATGGACACCAATTCAAAGTGAATGGTCAACGATTGAAACTTTATCTTGGGAATATTGATCAAAAGAAGGTAGAGACCATTAAATTGGTTGAACAATTTTAATTTTTCTTTCTTTCTTTCTTTCTTTTTTCTGCAATTTATTACTAGGTAATTTTATTTTATTTTTGCTTCTGTTCAAAATTGTTTTAGTATTTTTTTCAGAATAAATAGGTACCATTGTTGATGCATTTGGGTTCTATTGTCAACACAGTTCGTACTTTTTTACTATCACTTCTGACTCAACAAGAATGAAGGCAACTCAGGAAATTTAGATCCCACCGTTTGATCAAAAGTCACCTAGACATCTGATCTATCTGAGCTAGTGCAATTCTCATTAAATGTAATTATTCCTGCCAACTTTATTTCCCTTCAAAAAATCACATCTTTCCATCTTCTTCTTTCACTCACTATAAACTCCTCTTCACTGTGCCGACTGTGAAACACCCAAGTAACAATTTTTATTCCCTTTCTCTTCCCCAAGCTCGTACCTTTACACCTTTAAACCATCTTCACTTTACAAAAAAATCAAAATATGGCAAGAACGAGAGGATCAGTTAAGAAAGCCACCAAGCCTGTTGAAGAACACTTATCCTCTGCAACTGTAGTTCGTGAGTCGGAATCCTCTATGCCAACAGAGAAAGAGTTGGTGATCTTTTTAACGAAAGCGGCCAAAGATCGATTTCAAAACAACATCTTAAAGAGAAACTTCCACCCAGATTAGGGCATTCTCCTTTAACAACAACAAGATTGGGCCAAACAAATCTCTAGAACCATCTCTAAGTTGAAGTGGGCAAGGAAAATGGAGTTAGTTTATTTGAAGTTTTAGCTGTAGTATTCGTGCATTGCATGTAGCTAAAATTTTCATTTTGTGAGTGAACATTGCCGTTGCATTTTTATTGTCATCGCATTTTAATCTTAGTGCATTAGGGACAATGCGAACTTTAAGTTTAGGGAAATGCATATGGGGTTTGGAAATACATCCACATTTCAAAAAATTTTTGAAACATGCAAGGTTTATTTGTGGCTAATGCAAATGTGTTGAAAATATTTGTTACATTCGATGCTTAATTCTTGAATCATGTGAACTATCAATGAATGAGTTGGATAAATTTGACTTAATGTTGTATCTTCAATTCTTTGATGAATGATTTAGGCTGCATTAGTAATGGATGACTAGTAGCATTCCTTGAATCTTGAATGAATCTACCTTTTACAACTATTCATATGTATATATAGTTATGAATAAGAGACACTCCAAAGTGGGTGTATTGTGAAATGATAAAAAGGGAACACTCCAATGCAAGCGTTAGAAAAATGAATCTGGCCAAAGGCTATCGCTGCATGAGTGTGTGTTGGTGCAATTACGTATTCCCTGAGGGTTCGTTACACTCCATCGTTACGTCTCAGGAACAAAGGAACAGTAATTCAACGATATCCCTTATTCAAAAAAAAATCATATATTGTACAATAAATGTTGTATTGGTAGATAGAATTTAAGATTTAAAGCATGATATTGGTTTTAATGAAGTTGCAATCTTATTCATTCATACTTATGTATTGTTGATGCAATATTCTATCATCTAGATGTAACTCATTCATTGGGATTTTAGGTGATTCAAGTTGCTAGAATGATCAATTGCCTTGGTGAATTCTTGTGTAGCCTTTTTAGTTTTTGTTTTACTTGAGTACAAGTAAAAACTCAAGTTTGGGGGTGTGATAGTACTAGAAAGAACATATGGTCTCTCCCTAATTATTGGTTAATTTGTACCCATTTAGTTATCTTTAGCACATATTTTAGCATTTTCAGTTCAGTAAATTACATTTCATAACTCAGTGGATCTCAACCTATTTATCCTTAATTTTTTCATAGTTTGGTATTGATGTCACTGCATGAGTAATTTCAGATTGCACCTAGAATTGTCGCCGCAACTGACAGATGTCCAGATAGGAAAAAAATGCATGAGTTGTCCAGTCTGGTACAACTAACTTGTACGAATAGAGGCAGTATGATTCTGATGAAAAGACACCTGGGCTATTTGGGGAAAAATAGATAAATATTCACGAAAAGAGAAAAAAAAAAGAGCTTTTTGGATCATCTTCTTAAGCTTATCTCTTGAAGCTTTCGGCTATGGCGACTTAAGCTCTGACGGGTGAACCAACGTGAAAAGGATGTAGACCAGCTCTTGAGAGCCCTGAGTGCGACACAAGGAGGAATAGACAGATTCAAGTTGAGTTGTCTAGGAATAGTATTCTCCACTTGTTTCTTTTATTTTTCTTTTCTAAACACTGGTGATTACTTTCTATTTCATGTTAGTATGGAAGTACACATGATTTCTAGGTTAAATTTTATTTTATTCAATCTTGCTTCTATAGTTTAATCTTTGGGTTTGAATGTTTTTAGCATGGAAGTGTTATTACGGTCACTGACACTAGAAGGTGCAATGATAGTTCAAGCTAACAAGCATGACAATGGAAGTTGCTTGAGGATTAGAGGAATTTAATCCATGTGTTCTTAATAGTGTCCCATTGCCATCATCGGAAGGTGTGTCTAATGTGCATGTTTAAGTCTTAAATTAAATATAGAAGTTAAGCTTAGTAAGATATTCATTGCAGTTTAATGCATCGACAATTACCTATCCTTTTTACTTTGTGAGTATTTAGCATTCTGTTGAATATTCACTTTGGGGATCCCAATTTCTCACTATCATATTTTATCTTATTATTTTCAAGTTATTGCTTCGACAACTACTCTCACAATTTATCTCATTTTATCTATTTATTTCACTGACACTAATAGACAAAAGACAACCATCCTCGTGGGATCGATATCCAACAGACTCATCTGTCTATTATACTTGCATCGACAGTGTACGCTTGCACATTATTACTATGTTGTTAAACAATTGATCACATGTTCATCGTACGAGTCTAAAGTGGGCCTCCTGTACGATTCGTATGGTACAAATTTGGTTGTAAATCACGATTTATGATGTTTTGTTTGCATTAAATATGACTTATGTACACATGGTTAATATGTTATATGTTAAGTATGATTTGTATTATGATAAGTATGATATGTTATTCGTTAAACATTATCTGAATCTGTTATTAAGCATTTATGTCATATACATTTTTGACACATGTTAGTTCTGCATGTACATTGGGGTGAGAATTATGTTTATGGAGGAAGTATAGGTATTTTAATCTATCTATCGTATCTGGTGGCTCAACCACATTATATCTGTATTTGGCGGTATAATGCCTAATGATCTAGTAGCTAGGCTGCATATATTCTAAAAAGTGACATACAGTCACTTAGCGGTGTGTAGGGCTGGATGGGTATTTAATACCCATATGGTGTATAGGGATGGTCAAAGATGGTGTGTAGCGGATTGGGGTAGGACTGTAAATCTACATTTGCTATGTTTTGATTTTGTTTTCGTATATGAAATATGTCTGATTGAAATCTAAAAGTATGTCTGAAATCGTAACTATTGATTTTATTATTATACGTTACACACTGAGCTCGAAAGCTCACCTCTGTTTGTTTACTTTTAGGTAACCCCCAAACCTAGGACGGGTCGGTACGACGGGAGCTCGGTTAAATATTTTTTCGTTAATTATTCTATTTTAGTATGGTTTACACTGTTTTGGAATTGTTGGATTGTTTCAGACATTCAAACTTTTTTGTTTTGGACTTAAATTTTTCATTTTAATCCTTTTACTTATTTTAAACTTTTAATTATACTATCAACAAAATGTTGCATTTTCAAAATTCAAACTACGATTTCCAAATCGAATTTAGCTAAGAGTACCGCTACAATCATAAGTGCTTTATAAATATAAAATGAATTCGACTGAAATAACAAACTGAGTGAGAAAGTTATTTTCTTTTAAAATAAACTGGAATAGTTTTGTATCAAAAGCTTATGCTAATGCTTCAAGCCAACTGGTTTCTGAGATTTTCAGAAGTGAATCATGGTAACTTCTTTAGATCTGACCATAACGCCTAAACCGAGTTTGGGGTGTTACAAAAAATATAATAATATTTAAATTAATAATAATAAAAAATTTTACAAATACTAAAAGATAAACTTACTCAATGATTTGAGGAGGTTGAATATTATAGGTGGGAGAATGAGAACATTTTTTCCTTTTAATTCAAAGGTTTTGTGTGTTGGGGAGTAAATTGATTGACATATGAAACTATCAATGTATAATCTTCTAAAATTTTGAATTAATATTTCATTTAATCCATTTGATGTTTCCAAATAGCTTTCAAGTGATCTGATTTTTGAATTGCAAAGAGAGACGTGCAAGCTTTATTTTTGGCATGCCATAGCTGCAAGTGTGCAAAGATTCTTTGCATACCAAAGCGTTTTATTTCATGTATTTTTTTTCCACTTTCTCGTTGCAAGCTATATTTGATCCAGTTAAAGTAACTGAAATGCAAAAAAGAAGTTGACACCTTGAAGGGACCGACTTCAAAGTCCACACCTCCATGTCACAAATTCTATTGGAATCGGTCCCTCATTGTGCCAACTTCAGCTGGTTGGCTAGATAGATGAGAAACACTACTGCATTGTTAAATAAATTTCTAACTTGTATATATGGGGAAAAAAAAAAGCCTCTTGTCTCACAAATTTCATCATCTCTCTCTCCCTCCCCCTTTTTGGTGTGTTTAGTATTGGTTAAAGCACTAATGAGGTATATGTATTATAGTGACTAAATCAAATTAATCTCTTTATTAATAAATAGATCAATTTAGTCCCTACACTAATAAAAAGGATAAAAACAAGTTCATATTGTAACAGAGTTCACATTTTTTGCATAAAAATGTCTTGAAAATTATTTTGTTTCAATTGTAGTTCAATAACAAAAGATTTCATTTACAAAACCATAAAAACTTTAAAAATATTAATTCAATTAAACAAGAAATGATATTTTTAAAGAATAAATGTTAACTCTATTTCAATTTTGCCCTTATTTGATTCTTTTTAATCGTATGAGACTAAATCGATCTATTTAATAATAGAGACACTAATTTGTTTAGATCCCTATAATAGAGGGACCTCTCAAATACATATATCGCTTATTATCTGAGAAAACTAGAAACTAAAAGGCTTAATGCATAAATTGGTACATGAGTTTGACACTCTTTTCTAATGTAGTACCTATGTTATTTTTTGGTTCAATGTGGTACATTTATTTAACAAAATTTATACATTTTGGTACTTGATAATAATAATGTAAGTTTTTAGTGTCTAATTTCGATTTTAGAGTTGATTTGATAAAAATTCATAATTAGCTAATAATATTAACAATTAACTTTCATCAAATCAAACCCAAAGCCGAAATTAAATCACATCTATTAGACTGTATTTGACAAATTAAACGGAAAATTAAACATATTCCTGATTAGTACTAAATTTATTCTATTAACAAAGTCATAAAAAATCAAAACTAATAATATTAGCAATTAACTTTCATGAAATCAACTCTAAAACCCGAATTAAACTCTAAAAAGTTAACTTCGTTACCTTTGAGCAGCAACGGAGCTAGGATATTAATCTTGGGGAACAAGCTAAAATTAGAAGTGCTATATAACAGTCGATATAAACATAAAAACAATTGATTCAAAAGAAACAGTATTCCAACATGACAATCGATTTAAACATATAAAAATATATTTAAAAGAAACAGTATTCCAACAATTAAGACGAAATAGCTATCATTTGACTCGGTTAACCATTTTTCATTATGTTTTCACAAGAATGCTCAGTACTTCACATTCTATCATTTGACATAATTTTAAACAAAGTGACCAAGGTTTGCTTCCTCCCCTTCCCTTTGGCCAAAACTTACTATAACATTGTCTAACTATTTTTGTTTCATTTTTACACTTTTAACAAGATAGAAACTGTCTCCTAATCATTTTCCATCCAGAAACATACACATTTCACTTAATTTTATAAGCTTCCAAGTTCCATCAATATCCTTTAATGGCAACTTTTAATATACTTGATAAAACAATAAAACTATTGGTATATATATGTAAAACAAGTTTCAAGTATTCAAAATCTATTAAAAGTTTAAAGAAAACATACCTTATACTTCAAATTTAGAGGAAAATGATAAAGAAATTTTTCTTCTTTTCTTGCTAAGCACCAATACTGAAGAAGAAAGATGATAAAAGTCTCTTCATCTATATATATATATATATATATATATATATATTATATTACTTATAAAATATTATTATGTTAAGTAAACTATTAAATAAACATTAATTTATTATTTAACAATAATATCATTCAAAAGTCATCACGAGTAATTTAGCTTCTTTAAAAGATTTTCTCTTTGTTTTTATCAAGAGTAAATTTTTATATTACTTTTAATCCTATAAAAATATTGGAGGGGCCTACTTATATTTTTAAGAGGGCTATAATATATATACAAAGAGAAAAATTACAAAAATCTTAAACATTAGGGGCCTGCTTATATTTTTGGGAGGGCCATAATGTAAATTTACAAAGAACTAAGTTAAAAAATTCCCTCCTAGACCTCAACGTGACTTTACCACTACCTTTAAGTACTAAATATATAGCTCTTATTAAATACAAATATTAAATTGGAGCAAAAATAACACAGGTACTAAAAAAATTGTCAAAAATTGTGAAACTTGAATACAAGTGATATTAATTCTGATAAAAATAAAGAAAAGGAAGAAGTGAAGCGGTTAAAAACAAGGTAAAAAAGAGGAAGTTTTTATGAAATTAAATGAATGTTCTCCCATTAGGTGTTTCTAATTTTTGGATTCCATGCCAAATAGATGAGAGAGAATTTGTTTGCTTGATTTGTTTAGTTTTTATAGAATTAGAATTAAATTGAATTAATTTATAAATATTAAGGTTAATTTTTTAATTATAGTTAAATTAGAAAATTTTATAAATATTGAAAATTAAATTTATTGTTATGTTGATTGTAAAACTGTCACATTATCTTCTTATTATAAAGTTAATAATAGTTAACAAAATTAGACCAAAAGGATATACGATTAATTGCATAATTATTTTATGAATTTTTATAATTAGATTATAAAATAAAAATTTAAATATAATTGTATGACTTGCATTTTAACCAACTAGAAACTTTATCACTGAAAACGTGACGTGATAACCACATATTTAAAAATAAATTTGTGTTTAAAAGTAATATATAATAAATAATTAATAATATAGTTTAAAATTAATTGATAATAACACATTAAATATGTATGATATTAAAATAAAATTAGACTAAATTGTAAGTAAAACAAAATTTAAACTCGTGAACATATCATATTAAGAATATTAAATGAAAATAATTATTTATCATAGTGTTGTCATGATGTTATTCTCAATCTTAAGTTGGTATCAAGTCCATTTGTGACATTATCTTAATAAAAATAAAATTAAAATGTATAAAAATTTAAAATAAATTTTAGTTGAGTGGTAAATTTAAGGTTTTGCATGTTGGCGTGAGTTCAAATATTATCATAAGCATTTTTTAAATAAAGAGATTAAAACAAGCTTGAATAATATAACTTAATTCAAATACGAGAAGATATTTTTATAATTTTTAATCGAATTAGTATCCGATTGACTCATAATACTAACTCAATCGAGGCGTAATAGTATATAGATACAACTTATGGAAATAATAAATTGTATATAGTAAAAAAATGTAAAACTCGTCAAATTAAAATTTTAGTTCAATAATAAATTTATATGATTACCAATTCAATTGGTATAGTTTGAAATATCGTTCTATAAAATAAAATTAAAATAACTTTAAATAATATAACTCATTTTAATTTTAAAATTATTTTTATAAAATTCTAATCGAATTAATATGGGATTGATTTGTTACACTAATACAATTAAAAACTTAAATATATCGGAATTTAAAATAAGAAATAGTACTTAGGATACCATGGCAGGGGTTCAGTAGTCGGACATCGCAGGCATGGATGGTACGTAGCCGATGATAAAACATTGAGAGACTATTGATTTGACAGCTAACAGTCAGTTAATTATTTAATAACCGCAGTACTCACGTGCTTCACCTACAACCAAACCCTAGGTCAAAAATTTTCAATTATTTTCTCATCTCGAAAGTTGTAGTCCACCAAAAAGTCAAGAGTAAAAAAAGAAAAGAAAAGAAAAGAAATAATGAGGGTTGATTTTCTTTAATATGAAAATTCAAGAGTATCTGTTAATAATTACGTAGAAAGAAAGAAAGAAAAGATGAAGAGATGTTAATTTACGGGCAACCGGAAGAGATAAAATCCATTGTTTTAAAAAAAGTACTTATTTGTTAGTTAGTCAATCAATATCTTAGATTCAAAGTTGGATAGCGTCCCATGTGACACGTGAATCTTGAGAAGAAGACAAGGTTTTGTATTAGCAATCAATGGAAAATAATTTGTGAAAACCGAGGTATCCTGTATCTTTTTCAACGACCCACGTATCCACCATCTTCTTCTTTTATTATTTTAATCTTGCCTTTCACTCTATTTTAATATTCTTTCCTTTTTGGCTTAATGCCTATTTTAGCGCTTCTACTATCTATAATATTTTATTTTAGTACCTCAAGAATTTAATCTTTATTCTGTGAAGCTCTTTGATATTGTCCTTTTTTTCAAAAAAGAAAACATCATGTAATAAGATTCCAAGTACCCTTAAAAACAAATTTTAAAATATCAAAAAGTTTTAAAAATCTAAAAATTAGGAATTTTTTAGACTTTTTTTAAAAAATTTTATGAATTAAGCCTAGAAATTCCTTTTTCTTTTTTTACTTTTATGATATTTCTTTAGAAATTTAAGGATTTTACAAAAAGAAAAAAACTGATTACATGCCGTACCGTTTTGTTGGCTTATGTAATGTTTGTTAAACGGCGGGCACCAAAATATTGATTTCTTATGGAGATTTTTTCAGCTCTTTCAACTTAACTACCAAATGCGAACTCTACTTCCTTGTTTAGCACCATTGGCTTCGGCTGGGCTTGGCTGCTCAGGTCTTCTTCCTTCTTTAGCATAATAATAAATGAAACAAACAAAAAAGACCCAGTGAGAGAATGGTGTTGTTGCTCTTTTTCTTTTTTCTTTTTTTCCCAAGCGGTGTGGTGATGAGTTGAAAACAAATATTTTGGTGGGTTTAGTGTCCGGGGAAAGCCACTGACAGTGGTGGAATCAATAGCCGCTAGTGTTTGCTGGGAAGGGAAATAAGATAAAAAAGAAAAGAAAAGAAGAAGAAAGGGAAAAGAGAGGGAAAATGAAAATTAAACAAATAAAAAAATTAATATTAAAAAAAGAAATAATGTTTTTAAACCCGTGACATATTTAACGTGCCACGTCACATTCACGTTAATTGAATAATGACAGTAATGATGGAGTGACAATTTTGTCATAACCTAAAAATATTTGTGTCGTCTTTGTAAGTTTTAAAAGAACAATGACAAAAAAAATTAAACAAAGTTGAGTAACATCTGGTGTAGCTATAATATAAGATATATTACCTATCTGACCTAAAAAATTAATATTTATAAAAATGATCCTAGTTCAAAAATATTTATCCAAATAATTTGAAATGAACAGTAAATTTGGGTTATGCAAATTAGATGGCTGGCATAACTCTTTTTTCTATTAAAAAATAATTTTTAAGGTTTTAGACACTAGATGATTAATACCCACTTTTTTCAATTTTTTTTTAGGTGATAACACACTGATGGCCAGCACATTAAAAAAATTATTTTTTGGAGTGTGTGGTGCTGACCAACAAATGGCCAAAGTCACCTAACAAAAGGGATGGGCATATTGCAACATTAACCCCTCTTTGTTTTCTCATATTTTTTATTTTTCAAGTTTAATTACATATTTTATATTTTAAAATAATATTAAACTACTTATCATGTTTTTTAATTATTATTGCATCACTCACATTATTTTAAATTTAAAATTAATTTAAATTTAATATGCACAATTAAATTAGATTTTTTTATAAAATTAGAACCTACTTTTAAATTGTGCATATTAAAAAATCTAATTTTATCAAAAATCTAATTTAATTGTGCATATTAAATATAAATTAATTTTAAATTTAATAATAATGTCAGTGATGCAATAATAATTAAAAAACATGATAAGTATTTCAATATTATTTTAAAATATAAATATGTAATTAAACTTGGAAAATAAAAAAGATGGGAAAACAATGAGAGGTTAATGTTGCAATATGCCCATCCCTTTTGTTGGGTGACTTTGGCCATTTGTTGGCCGGCATCACACCCCCCAAAAAACAAATATTTTTAATCAAATAAGGGGGTGCTGGCCATTAGTGTGCCAGCACCTCAAAAAAATATTTTTTTTGAAAAAAAAATATGAATATTGGCTATTTAGTGTCTAAAACCCTAAAAATAGTTTTTTTTAATAAAAAATAGTGATACTGGCCATCTAGTTCTCATAATCTAATTTTACTATTTATTTCAAGTCATTTGGGTGAATATTTTTGAACCATGGTCATTTTATAAATATTAAGTTTTTGAATTAAATGGATAAAATAGCCAATAATATAAGAGCTAAAATAGGCATTAAGCATTTTATTTAGTTGTTTTGCCTTATATTCTATTACAATTTCTTTCTTAAAATTGAACATTTTATTATTAATTTCTATATTTATATTAAATTTTAATTGAGTTGTGTTACTAGTACTAACTAATTAAAATTATTAAATACTTTACTTTTGTAAAGGAACAAATATTAAATAAAATATATTTAGGTTTTTCATATTGTAAAATACTACAATAAAATTTTAACTCGAAAACATGAATTTTAAATTTAAACATTTCAATTAAAACCTAAATTTTAATATAATGTTTTTATAAATATATATTTTACATAAGTTTTTCACCCTTAAAACAATATTAAAAAGCCAAGATATATTGTTTTCAATTTCAATAATTTGTTTTTTAAAAAAGTATATACAAATTGTTCTATAAATTTGAGGTGACAAAATACAAGCTAAATTTTATAAATATGCTAACAAAAATAATTGACAAAGGAGAACGCGTCTTGCAGAGCGTGCTTTCACTGCCACATTAGTGAAAATGTACCGTGTAGGACTTTTTTTTTATCTCTCCAAAAAACGCGTCCTATAGTGCGCGTTTTCATTGTGATGTGGTAGTGAAAATGAGCCCTGTAGGACGCGTTTTCACTTAGGTAAAAATTATTTTCTTCTTCTTCTTTTTCTTACTGTTGGAAATTAGAAGTTTGTAGATTGATAGTTTTAAGGAATGTCTGAATTTACGGTGGTGTCGTGGAGTTAGGTGACCTATAAATTTCATCTATCATGTGAGTATGGAGCCATCACTTGGGAAGCCGGATCGCGTTGCAACTCAAGGTCCCAGTTGATGGTGATTATACGGTCTAGGGTTGAAACTAGGACTTCAAGTTTACAAATGTTATGTTGTCAAGTGATGGAGCATAAATGGTGTCGTAGTTGACGGTGGTTATGTGGGCACGACAATGAGTTTCTCATTAGAAAGGATGCTTTATAAAACTCAAATATAAATACAAGGAAAAAACACAGTGGCTTTTCAATACAATCAAGTAAGCGTCTTATCCACCACCATCAAAGGCGATGACCCTGTTATTATAACTTGTGATAGCATTAGGGTGTAACAGGTTATACTAACAAGGTCACTGCCTTCGATAGAGATGGACAACACGAATAATTTGATTATATTAGAAGGCCCTTGTGTTTTCCTTCCTCGCACCTATGTTTGAGTTTTATGAAACAAGCTCTTCTGACGATAATACTCATTGTTGTGCCTGCATTAGCACCATCAACTATGAACCCATTTATGCGTAATCTTTTGACAGCATAACCTTTGTAAATTTGAAGCCTTAGTTACACTTCAACCTAAGACGGTATAATCACCGACAACTTGGACCTCGAGTTGCAAAGATATCCCGACTTCTCAAGTGATGGAACCATACTCACACGACAGATGAAATTTGTAGGTTACTAAGGTCCATGACATCATCGTGAACCTAAACACAACTTAAAACTATGACCACGTCTCCCTCAAAGCGAAAGAGAAATAAATCTTTAAACCCTAAAATTTCAACATGCAAGAAGAAGATAAAAACAAATTAGAGGAGATTGAGATGTGCTGAATAGGGGGATGAGGAATGGACATTTATATAAGGGATAGGGCGGGGTATAAAGGAAAAAAATATTTATCCTAGGAATCCTAGGTTGTAGGGCTCAGAAGCAATCAAGTTGCGGTGGTTAAAATGGATAGAGAGAATATGCTTCCTATAGGGGGCATTTTCATCTGACATGGCAGTGAAAACGCTTCTTGCAGGGTGCGTTTTCCTCTAACATGTCAAGCATTTGACTTGAAAACACGTCCTGTAGAAAGCATTTTATCTCTAGCCATTTTAACCACAAAACTTGATTATTGTTGAGCCCCTGCAACCCAAGATTCCAAGGATAAAGTTGATGGAGAAAAATAATATGTTAAAATCGCATGTGTAGAACTCGCACACCAAAGTTAATATTAATTATTGAAGTGTAGAAGAGAAAATTAAAACACTAACTTAATAGTTTATTAATTAATTTTCCCTGTAAAATAGGGGTGAGCGTTCGATCGAATCGAGTGAAAAAATTCGAGTTAATTGAGTGGACGAGTCATATTTTATCATCCTAACTCAACTTGAAATTTTTTTGAATCTAGTGAAATGAAATTCGAGTCAAGTTGAATTGAGTGCAATTGTTCAAGTTCAATTAAAAAATTAAACATGTTAAATTATAATCTTGTGCACAATAACTAATTTCATGTTAGAGCACATAAATTTCAAAACCATATATATTTGAAATCTTTTTCAAAGAAAAATATATATAAAAATACTTTAGTATGATAAACATGCCAAACCATATATATTTGAAACAATATATTTTTATAGATTTTAATAATGTTTTGCAAATTTATACAATTTTTTAAAAAATCTAGAATGAACTTGGACAAATTGTTGTCCAGATTCCATACATAAAAAATTTAAAATTTTTTAATTTTTTAGATTTTTTTTGCTGGCGTGGCAACTAACTAACATCAACCGCTAGACTAATGTCATTAACAAGCACGTCAATGACATAACTATCAAAAAAGAAAAATATTGGTCAAAGAGCTTTATTGATACAATTTGGGATTCTAGGGCTTAGTTAAGTGTGACTTTTTGTGGAGTAGTTTAATTGATTTTATTTTTTCAAAGTTCGAGGGTTTTTTTTTATTCGTTAAGCCAAAA
Source organism: Gossypium rotundifolium (assembly GCA_025506655.1). Taxonomy (NCBI): domain Eukaryota; kingdom Viridiplantae; phylum Streptophyta; class Magnoliopsida; order Malvales; family Malvaceae; genus Gossypium; species Gossypium rotundifolium. Next base: position 112,334,502 of record CP106732.1, on the reverse strand, counting down.
GAAAAAAGAAATTATAAAACAAAGAATAAATTAAGGATTTAAAATTGCATTTTATGTTTGCTTAGTTCTCAATTTGGTCCTTGAACTATACTTGTTTTCCTATTTTAGTATCTAAATCTTTTTTCGTCTCAGTTTGGTACTCAAGCTATCATTTTGTTACCCAATTCAATCAATTTTTTGTAATGGCAATAAAAAAATTGGGTGACATGTGGCAACAATTAGAATGTGCCACATGGTACATCTAACCAATCATAAGGTGCCACATGGCATTCAAGTTTATTAAAATTTAAAACATTAAATTTAAATTTAAAAAATAAAAAAGAAATTATTATTTAAATATAAAAATACCTTTAATTTTGACCCATTGTTGATTGATATTGGTCGTCGTTGACCACCATTGATCGATGTTGATTGACCATTGACTTTAAATTTTAAAATATTTTTCATAAATATTATTTAAAAATATTTTCACTTTTTAAAAATATTAAAATTTTATAAAAGCTATATATTTTATTTTTAAAAATTTCAATTTTTAATGTTGAAGTTTTTCGATTTTTCAATTTATAGACTTTATATTTTTAGTTCAACTTTTATGTTTTTAAAATTTTGATTTATTGTTTTGAATGTTTAGAATTTAGAATTTTGAAAAATATAAAATTTATTAAAAAATTCTAGAATATATATTTAAAAATTTAATTTTTTTGCATTTTCTAAAATTTAAATAGATTTTTAATTTTATAGTTTTTTAAATATTATATATTATTTTCTTCTTTTAAAATTTATATTTATATATTTTAGAATTTTATAAAATTTAAATTTTATTTAAAAATATATTTTTATTTTCAAATTTTTTGTATATTATATATGATATTTTTAGGTTTTTTTACTTAAATAATATAAAAATTAAATCTTGAAATGAGATAAGGTCTCCATTGTTTATCAATATAGGGAAAATGAACAGTGTACCTACGATGCCGCCTAAGAATTCGGCGGCACTAACCTCCTGACAGCAGTGATTGGCTTGACGATGGTGTGATGATTGGAGAGAGTAAAAATAATCTTTCTTTAGTGCCACCTGATCAATCGACAGCATTGGTATTCCTTTATCATGTATTTATACTGTCAACGATAAAAAAATAATTTTTTAATGGTGCTGTCGACGTGTCAGGTGACATCAAAATTAATTTAATATGTATCTATATTTTTTGTTTTATTAAAAAGATTAAAAAAAGCTAAAATTTTGGGTTTGAAACCAGACCAGATCGACAGTCACATCGGTGGTGTTGTTGGCGATCTTTGATGACCTACCACCAATGTGACCCGTCAGTCACGGGTCCAAATTTTAAAAATCAAAATTTTATTTTTTTAATCTGTTTAAAATATTAAAATTTTCATCATAAAAGGGGGGTTGGTTTATTCTCTCAACCCCCATAACAATATGTTAAGGAAAAAGACAAAAGCTAAAACCCAACCACACCACAAAAAAGAAGAAGAAGGAAGGTCGCCCTGCCAAAAAAAAAAAAAAAGATATTTTAATTATATTTTGTAATATTAGAATTATTTATATTTTAGTTTGTAACATTAATTTTTTTGTAATAATCATTATTATTATTAGTTCAAATTTGTGTTAAAATTCTAGATTTGTATTTTTCCAGTTTTAGAAAAAAATGGAGTTGCGGCTATTCATTTCGATGGTGTTATTTTAGAAAAAAATGTTGATTGTATTTTTGTAGACTCGCCAGAAAATTGGAATGAAGTCCGATAGGAATGTGTCCGTCAACAATATGAAAGATAAGATTAGTGCAAAAATTTCTAGGCGTTATGGAATGAGGATGTTAAAATTATTCTATAAATTTCCAGTTTCGTCAAATCCCATTAAATTTATCAAGATGGAATGTTTAGACAATGATGACGTAGAGACTATGGTCGCATTGTATTGCCTGCCAGAGAGGGTGAATACTGAACAGATTCAGTTGTTTGCTGAGTTAGCTGATGGGGAGCTCGTTGAAAATGTAACTCCATTAAGTCAACAATGGAGTTAAAGACTCGTGTATAGAGGTTCCTAGAGAGTTTGTCGATAGAAGATCGTCTGTGCACGATTTTGACATCGATCTCAACGTTGGATGTTCATATCAGTACAGTGGTGGAGCCACATCAACATGGGTCGAAAATCCATACCATGTTGCTTTATATATACATCTAGTCATTATTGAGACCGATGCACATGGTGAAAATGGATTTAATAAAGAAGGTCGTTTATAGATACATCTAGTTGTTATTGAGACCGATGTCCCGGATGATATCGATAGCGAATGAGTGGATGATGAAAATGATTACGCCCATTCGGTCGGAAACTCGAGTCGTGGCATCGTCATACACAATGATCCTACAGCCCAAATATTGATCATCGATCTCGATGCGACGCATGCTTCTGAGTACCCTGACATAATACCTGCTCATATGATGTTAGCAGATCCTAAATCGGAAGTGTTGTTCGTGGGTCAAATATTCGCGAGCAAAGACGAGTGTGTCACTGCCATCAAGTTGTATAGTATGAAGGTGTCTTTCAACTACAAAGTGGGTGACTCTAAACCAATGATCTATGTTAGTGAGTGTTGGAAGTTGTGTAACACCCTTAACCCATATCCGTTACCAAAATAGGGTTATGGAGCATTACCAAAGTTTACAGATAAAATAAACAGACATTTCATATAATATTACATTCATGTCAGAAATTAATCAATACCAAACATATTGTCCCTTATACGAGCCCTCGGGGCCCGAAATACGCATTAGAAACAAGTCGGGACTAAATCGGGAATGTAACACCCCTAACCCCTATTCGTCGCCGGACTAGAGTTAAGAGGCATTACCGGACATATCGAAACATTTTACGCTCATTTCACAACATCAATCATACAACATCATTTCATAATAATTCATACTCATATAGTCCCTTTAGAAAGTCTAAGAGACCTTAAATATGCTTTAGAGAGGGTTCAAGACTAAACCAATCTCATACGGGAACTTTGCGGAACTTAGAAAATTTTTCTTTCAAAACAGGGCACACGCCCGTATGGCTAGGCCATGTGCCTCACACGGCCGTGCCTTGGACCATGTCTCAGCCCGTGTGCAACACTGACTTGGGTCACACGGTCTGGCACATGCCCGTGCTTCTTGCCCGTGCGATATCCTAACTTTTTTCGAATTGCAACCTTGAGAGACACGGTCGAGACACATGCCCGTGTGCTCAACCGTGTGGGCAAATATAGGCCATTTGTAAGGCCAATTTGCCTCCCAAAATTTGGGTCATACCTACAAGCATCAATTCATGTCTCAAAGGCAGCAAAAAACATACCAAATCATGTACAGTTTGACCTGTAATAACATCATTCATTTCCATATACAAGTCCAACTCAAACATACCAATTCAAAGTACCAACTTCACATAAAAAACATTTGATTCATAAATCATATTAATCCATTTCAATTCGTAGCATATCTCATCATATCAATTTCCCAAATCAACCATGTAACTTACCAAAATTGACCATTTCTTTTGGCCATTCATGAGCACATTAAAACATACCAAATTTTGCATCATATAGCATGCACTAAATTCACTCTATAATCACATTCAGTATCAAGCCATATCACATGGCTATATTTACTCAAATTAGAATAAACCATATTAAAACTAGCTTATACATGCCACATAACCAAAAATTAAAGCTTTTATTTACCGAAACGATAACCAAATAGTGTGATAAGGCTTCTCGCGACTTCCAACATGAGCAAGTCTCTGAAACTCTATAAACATAGGAAAAACACACAGAGTAAGCTTTGAAAGCTTAGTAAGCCATAAGCAAATAAATCATCTCAATGATATTTATAATTCAATTTAACTAGGTCAATTTAGCAAATTTCAACCACATATACATTCATCATACTTGTAAATTCTTATGACCACATTAAGTAACTTCACTAGGCTTATTTATCGATGAATATATAAACCATTCTTTCAAATTCAAATAACAACCATTAACTAATTCATATAAATTAAGCTTGCATAATTTCATTACATAACCAACCGAAACATGGTCATTTATTATCTTTCATGCATAAAAATATATCAATTTCTTTTTATGCACTTCTAAACCCGAATAACAATAACAAATCACACATCAAAACCATGTTCCGCGTTTCATAATTCTCATGTTTGAAACATATGACCACAATTTCATATAACGAGCATATATAACACATCATTCATTATCATATATTTCACATATCGTTATTTGAATCATACTCACATTTCATATCAGAATTTCATATACAAATCACATGTACCTGAATCATATATGGCAAAACTCAGTTGCAATTCCACATTCCTCATATAATTCATTTGATCATAGTTCACTTGCTAATATCCACATCTTATTTTCACATAGATCGTATATCAACTAATCATAAACATACTCACTTTCATTGCTCAATTTCATATATATCGCAACATACTTGATTCGGATACACATTCATATATTCATTTATTTCTCAGAATACCTATTGAACCATTTGGAATCAATAAGGATACTCGGATAGCTCTGAAAGTTCGTACAATGCCAACGTCCCAGACGTGGTCTTATATATAATCAAATATCGATGCCACTATCCCAGACAGGGTCTTACACGAAATCATATACGATGCCAATGTCCAAGACATAGGTTTTACACGTAATCTCTAATCGATGCCAGTGTCCCAGACACGGTCTTACACAATATCTCAAGTCGATGCCAACGTCGCAGATGTGGTCTTACACGAAATCATATCTCAGAATCCTATGTCATGACATGTGTATCCTTTGGCTTTCGGACGTCGTAATTCTATCGATTCAAGCTCGTATCTAATTCTCCAACTCTCAATTCAATTCGGTATATACTCATATATTTATTATAATCAATTCAGCACATAATACACATATACATTCAAATTTAACAGTATTTATTTACTTATGAACTTACCTCGTACAGACGCGAATGGACCGGAACGACTAATCGATAACTTTCGATTTTCCTGATCCAAATCCGATTTCCACTTTTCTTGATCTAATTCAATATAAATTTAACTCTTTTATTCACCAAATCATTCAATTCAATCCATATACACATATTTAGGGTATTTTACAAATTATCCATCATATTTTCACATTTCGACACTTTAGTCCCTATTTCACAAAATCAAAAAATATGCATAATTCAATTCAATCAATGCTTGGACGAATATTCCTACACTTCATATAAGCCCATATATTTCATTTATTTCAAATTTTAGTCCCTTAATTTCTCAATTTCACAATTTAGCCCAAAATTTACAAATTCATCAAAAATTCAAAGACAAAACATATTAATCTATCACATATATTTCATATTTCATCAACTATCATCATAAAGCTTACAAAATCATCAATGGCATAACTTACAATCTTCATCAAATTCAGAAATTGAGACATGGGCCAGGTAGAAGACAAAGCAACGATCTCAAAAATGTATAAATTATCAAAAGCAAAGAACATACCCAAATTTGATCTTCAAGTTGCCGAACCCTTAAACAAATAAAATGGCTTATTTTCTTTCACATAATTGGCCATAAAGATGAACACCCCACTTACATTTTCATATGTTTTATTTATTTACATATTAGTATACTAATTACAAAATTAACCTTTGTAATATAATTATAAAACCATATAACTAATGTCCATTATCGCCCATCTACCATAATAGTGGCATAATTCCATTTTAAGGACTTAGCAATTAATAAACCATAGCTGTATAGTACTTTAACAATTAGTATGCCACATTTTCATTTTACGCGATTAAGTCCTCTTTCCAAATTAAACGTTCAAATGGTAAAATTAATTCACGAAATTTTTACACATATAAAATAATATGCTGTAAATACCAAAAATAATATTAAAATAATTTTACTACTTCAAATTTGTGGTTTCAAAACCACTGTTCCGACTAAGGTCTGAACCTGGCTATTCCAACTCCCCCTTAGGGATTTTCGTCCTTGAAAATTTCACCAGAAAGTAGATTAAGGATTTGTTTCACACAGTACATTTCAAATTCACATATAACTTCGAATTTCATAACTCATTAATCTTACAACTAAGTTTCTAATCTGTTTTTTTGGTTATACGCCATATCAAACTGAATCTGCTTCTAACTGTATTGGGTTACCTTCATTTCTGTTTTATTTCGGTGATGATATTAATCTCATGAATCATTTACTTACAAAGCTCAATCCTGAAATAATGGAGTTAGGTAACTGCCACATACGATACATCATACAATGTCACTTTTATACTTATTTGATAGTTTATCAAACAAAACCAGTCTTTCTTAGTTGCTTTAAAACTCTAAAACACAGTGAAAAATAAATATTCGAGAATTTGGTTTGCATTTCCCGCTTTCAATGCAATTTCATACTCATAGATTATTGTAATATCTCTTAGAATTTCATATGAATTTCATATCTCAATCCAAAACAATGATAATTGACACCATAAGTAGACTTACCAACACAGAAACGAATAACTCAACTATTTTATCAAAAGAAAAAATCAATATGTACAGAGAGATTTCTTCAGACAGTTAACCATATTTCAGATAACTCTACCTTTTTCAATGATAAAGATAATACCGATACAGAATTCATTAACCCTCTATTTCTATAATCAACAAAGTCAAAATATCACATTTCACACTCATCATCGATATCATATCTCGGACTGTTGTGCATCTTGTTAATCCCATATGAATAGATAAACTGCCACCAAGAGTTTCTTGTAGCAGTTGTTGTATATTCGTAGAGCTTTTCAGTATACACACTCTATCTCGAAATAACAAATAATCATCTATTCCATATCTGAAGTTATGAATCAAAAATCAATTTATGTTGAACCCCTTTTTAACTTATAATTTGATAACACATTTCTAAGTTTCACAACTTCACTAAATAAACATTTATTTAGCCTGCCAAGTTCGGATCTTTTTCTGGCATTAAACATTTTAAACTCTTATAGTCATCAAATATGTCACATAACTCTTTTTATGTAGCTTTAATTGTATAGAACCACAAGATATCTCTGCACATTCCTTTATTAGAACACATTTCGAACCATTCCAAAACGTATGACTGAAAATCATAAAATCTTTATTCAACCCAAGCAGAACCAGAACTGACATTTTGGTTGATAACATCTTCGTGCAAAAGAAAGCTTCAACAATCGAACTAACTTTAATTTACCACAACATTTCTCAGATAGAATTTTTTCGATAGGTATAATTCTATATCAAATCTTCAAGAATACAATTTCTTCTTCCAGACTCTCTCTCAATTCACACATGTACATTTAAAGTTTATTTCCAATCCAGTGGATAGATTCAAACACATATAACCCAGTTAACTTTTCAATCAAATAATTCAGATCAGACTAAACTACTGAATCAGTCTTTTCGAAGAAATCTTTTCTTTGCGTTAAAAAGGATAACCCAGACATATCATTATACAGAAGCCACAACCATCAAATAGAAATCATAATGTCATAATAAGACCGATGTCTTACCCGTAACAATAGATAACACCTGACTATTAATAAAGTATTTGAACCCAGAAGAAAATCAAATATGATTTGAACTGCAACCAATGCAGAAGCACAACTTTTATAATTCTGATAACGGTACTGTAGTACTCTGAAATTTCAAAACAGAAACTATGATTATGATAGATATAGCCATTTCCGTCAAATAGATATCTCTTACAGATAATCACATAGATTCACAAGAAAACCAGGATAGTGAAATTTCAACATCTGAAGCTACACAGAATATCGAAAATTACAACTCATATAGAATGATATCAGCCTCGATGATATCCCAAAAAATGTCTAAAAAGAATAATGTTACTCCTAAATTCTGAAATCCACAATAACAGAAGTAATATAATCTTCACGTATTTTCAACAGAACAATAGCCACTAGAAACAAAGTATTAGCATCATATAGATTTTACTTTCAGACTTTTATATCCATACAACAGAATAAAATATCAGATAAAGACATAAAAATGTCGAACATAACCTAAAACAGATTAACGATGCTTTCGTCTATTAATATGTTTAGCTAATGTTATCATACGATAAGACTTTCTTTCTGAAATTAAACAGTCACATATAATTTTGAGGATAAATGTACACATAGAATGCCCAGAAGGAATCATAGTAATTGTCTGACTATAACCATTGCATTCAACCATCAATACAATTCAATCATTATTCAACTGCCTGATTCTGTCATCAGAAATTTTCACATTATCCATTCACTATCAGAAATCAATTCAAAAAAATCTTTCAGTTAATACATTCTTTAAATAACATACCTGAATAGGTTATTTGATCAGAGTTATCTTCTTCTTTAACAGTGATGTTGCATAATCTAAATAGTTTTCAGAACTTTTCAATATCTCCTTTAGAACTATCTTCATTTGCTGATTCATTCTCTTTTCTGACCACATTAGTAATCTTTCAAACACTGATCTCTCTAACTCCACACTCGTGAGCTTATTCATCCCAAAATCTTACAAATTTCACTTTAAAATTTCACTGATAAGGGGGGTGAGGGTAGTAAAGCCTCAAATTTAAGTCTCACATACATGCACATAACATATACTATCACAAATAGCTAGTTCATTTCTAATTACACATTCTCAAAGAATTTAATAATCATTCACTTATCAACACTTTTGTACTTAACACATAGTTCATATGCCAACTCAAATCACTAATTCATAATCAAAGCATTTCATATAGTAGTTATAGGACACATATCACAACTCATATACTTATATCATTATAACATTTATCAACAACAGATATCTTGTATTCTTATTCATACATTTATGAGTCTCAACTCATCACCAACACATTTTCACTCAAATATTTGAGTATTTGCTTTTGTACTATCAGAATTAGCTCAGTTGGAACACTTATCTGTCTCATCAAAATAATTTTCATCAGAGTCGGGAGATATCACACTATCATCGGTTAAATATGACATGTATAGCTAGACTCACATACACTATGGTAGTCCTAGAACCAACTAACTATAGCTCTGATACTAATAAATGTAACACCCTTAACCCATGTTCGTCGCTAGACAAGGGTTAAGAGGCATTACTGGACATATTGAAACATTTTACGCTCATTTGACAACATCAATCATACAACATCATTTCATAATAATTCATACTCATATAGTCCCTTTAGAAAGTCTACGAGACCTTAAATATGCTTTGAGAGGGGTAGGGACTAAACCAATCTCATACGGAAACTTTCCAAAACTTAGAAAATTTTTCTTTCAAAAAAGGCCACACGCCCGTATGGCTAGGCCATGTGCCTCACACGGCTATGCCTTGGACCATGTTTCAGCCCGTGTGCAACACTAACTTGGGTCACATGGTCTGGCACATGCTCGTGCTTCTTGCCCATGCGGTATCTTAACTTTTTTTGAATTGCAACCTTGAGAGACACGGTCGAGACACATGCCCGTGTGCTCAACCGTGTAGGCAAATATAGGCCATTTGTAAGGCCAATTTGCCCCCCAAAATTTGGGTGATACCTACAAGCATCAATTCATGTCCTAAAGGCAGCCAAAAACATACCAAATCATGTATAATTTGACCTGTAATAACATCATTCATTTCCATATACAGGTCCAACTCAAACATACCAATTCAAAGTACCAACTTCACATAAAAAAACATTTGATTCATAAATCATATTAATCCATTTCAATTCATAGCATATCTCATCATATTAATTTCCCAAATCAACCATGTAACTTACCAAAATTGACCATTTCTTTAGGCCATTCATGAGCTCATTAAAACATACCAAATTCTGCACCATATAGCATGTACTAAATTCACTCTATAATCACATTCATTATCAAGCCATATCACATGGCTATATTTACTCAAATTAGAATAAACCATATTAAAACTAGCCTATACATGCCACATAACAAAAACTCAAAGCTTTATTTACAGAAACGATAACCGGATAGTGTGATGAGGCCTCCTGCGACTTCCAACATGAGCAAGTCTCTGAAACTCTATAAACATAGGAAAAACACATAGAGTAAGCTTTGAAAGCTTAGTAAGCCATAAGCAAATAAATCATCTCAATTATATTTATAAGTCAATTTAACTAGGCCGAATTTAGCAAATTTCAAACACATATACATTCATCATACTCGTAAATTCTTATGACCACATTAAGTAACTTCACTAGGCTTATTTATCGATGAATATATAAACCATGCTTACAAATTCAAATAATAACCATTAACTACTTCATATAAATTAAGCTTGCATAATTTCATTATATAATTTGAAACATAGGACCACAATTTCATATAACGAGCATACATAACACATCATTCATTATCATATATTTCACATATCGTTATTTGAATTATAATCACATTTCATATCAAAATTTCATATACAAATCACATGTACCTGAATCATGTATGTACCTGAAAGAACGTGTTACGTGGGACTTCTTTCAGATCGAGTTCTAGAAGAAATACATCAGTAAGAGATTCATTGATCAGAAATGAAAGTAATTTCTAGAATTAAATTAGGGCCGAATAACTATTTCAGAGTATGAACGTGAGTTTGTGACATTGAGTCAGTATGCTCATGAATGATTATCCACTGAGGAAATAATGTACAAAAGATTCAAAGATGGTATTAATGAAGATATTCGCTTATTAGTCGAGATCTTAGAAATAAAAGAGTTTGTTGTACTCGTTGATCGAGCATGCAAAGCTGAGGCACTCGGGAAAGATAAAAGAAAAGCTGAGTTTAAAGCCCAAGATACGAGAAAGAGATTTTCGAGCAAATCATTTCAGTCAGCTTCGAAAAGATTCAGTGATGATCAAAGTTGTTCAAGAGATAATGTGGGACATTTGAACAGAAATCAAGCTAGATCGCAGATGAATTCTAAAATCCCAGCGACTTCAGTGGCCAGTGTTGGAAATGTCTGAACTGAGAGATCTGAATGTAAACATTGTGGAAAAAAGGCATCCGGGAAGTTCTAGACTAAATGATAGAGCTTGTTTCAGATTTGGATCAGTTGATCATTTTATCTGTGATTGCATTGAGTCTGTCGAGCCAGGGATTGTTTAGAATCCGAAACCTGATAATGCACCTGTGAGAGGTAGACCTTCAAAGAATGTAAGAAATGTCAGTAGTAGTTAGAGAACTATGAGAAACACTGTTGCAAGATCTAAAATTAGAGCACCTGCTAGAGCGTATGCTATCCAAGCTCGTGAGGAAGCTTCATATCCAGATGTTATAACGGGTACTTTTACTCTTTATGATACTTCTGTAATTGCATTGATAGAACCTGGTTCTACGCATTTGTATATATGTATGAATTTAGTATTCAGTAAGACTTTTCTTGTAGAGTCTACTGAGGTTGCTATAAAAGTATCGAACCCCTTAGGTAAAAGTGTCCTTGTCGACAAAGTATGCAAGAACTGTCCGTTAATGTTTTGAGATATTTGTTTCCCTGTTGATTTGATGCTTTTTCCATTTGATGAGTTCGATATTATTCTGGGTATGGACTGGTTGACATTGTATGATGCTATTGTGAACTGTAAAAGAAAGACTATGATTTGAGATGTTTGAATAATGAAATTATACAGGTTGAGTCTAATGATTTAAATGGATTGCCTGCTGTGATATCTTTGTTGAAAGCTCAAAGATATATGAAAAAGGGATATGAAGCATATTTAGCTTATGTGATTGATTCGAAAGTGTCTGAAAAGAAAGTTGAATCAGTACCTATTGTCTGTGAGTATTTGGTGTGTTTCTTGAAGAGTAACCGTGGAAGAAAGTATTTCTAAAAGTGTCACTATGGAAGAAAGTGCTTCGATTAGGACGTAAAGGCAAGTTAAGTCTGAGGTTCATCGGGCCGTATGAGATCATTGAACGAGTTGGGCCTGTTGCTTATAGATTAAGGTGGCCCTCTGAATTAGAAAAGATCCAAAATGTATTCCATGTCTCGATGCTTCGTAGATATTGATCTGATCCGTCACATAGAAATACCCCATCTGAAATTGAAATTCAATCTGATATGACATATGAAGAGGAACCGATTCGTATATTAGCTCGTGAAGTGAAAGAGTTGAGAAACAAGAAAATACTGTTAGTGAAAGTATTATGGCATCGACATGGAATAGAAGAAGCTACGTGGGAGTCTGAAGATTCAATGAGACAGCAATATCTGACTCTGTTTAATGATAAGATTTTTCGGGACGAAAATTCCTAAGGGGGGAGAATTGTAACAGTCTGGTTTATACCTTAGTCAGAACAGTGGTTTTGAAACCACAAATTCAATTTTGTATAATATTTTAATATTATATTATATGCTATTGATGAGTGTTTAAGCATGTGTTAAAGTTTCGTAAGCTAATTTGTCCATTTATGTGTTTAATTTGATAAAAGGATTGAATTGCATCAAATGCAAACTAGCATGCTTTTTGTTAAGGTATCAATGTGTTGTGGCTTTGTGAAGGTGGAGGTTTAATATGGAAAATTACCCATTTCTATAGATAGTGGACGGTTAAGGTAAAAAATGACCTTGAATTATATGTTATAAAAATGTTTATTAAATGGCTAAATTGGTAAATTGCATCATAATATGTTTGTAATAAAACAAAAGGAAGAAATAATGGCATTTGTTCATCCATATTGTTGAATTTTGAAAGAAAGAAAAGAAAGAAATCTAGCTAGGGCATTCGGCTATTGTATTGCAAAATTAAGGTATGTTTTAACTTTAGATTTTGATGATCTTGATGTTTTTAAGATCGTTGCTTAGCCTACTATCAAGCCCATGTCTCAATTTTGTGTATTGATGATGTTTGTGAGATATGCCATTGATGATATGTTGAGCTTTGTGATGAGTTTAGTTTTTAAATGAAAGATTTGAGTTAGATGAACATACTTTGTTCTTGAATTTTTGATGAATTTAGCTAATTAGGGATAAATTGAGAAAATAGTAACTTGAGGGACTAAATTACAAATTTGATGAAAAATATGGGCTTGTATGAAATGTATGAACATTCGGCTAAGCATGAGTATGTGATGATTTTGTGAATTTGATGTTTTGAGAAAAATAGACTAAATTGATATATTGTGCAAATGTGAGGGTTAAGTTGGAAATAGCCCTAAATGTGTGTCCTTGAATTGAATTGAATGAGTTAGTGAATAAAAGAGTTAATTCTGAATATGTATAGATCAAGAACCGAGGAAAATAGACTTAGATCGCGGGGAAGCGAAAGTAACCGAGAAGCCGTTTCCATTTCTGTAAAATCGAATCCGAGGTAAGTCATTATGCGAATAAACGTATTTGTTTTAAACTGTGTATGATCATATGACTATTGTTAACTATGAATGCCTATGAGATGATCTGTACATGAATTCTGAGATAAGGCTGACTTAGTGTCGATATTCGATAAGTCCCGTACGAACTTAGGAATAGATAGGATTAGCTATGTCATGACATAGGTATCTGTTCTGTTTTATCATGTAAGACCACGTTTGGGATGTTGGAGTTGATTTGAGATTTCGTGTAAGACCACGTCTGGGACGTTGGCATCGATATGAGCTTTACGTATAAGACCATGTTTGGGACATCGGTATCGTATTAATTCGTGTAAGACCTTATCTGGGATAGTGGCATTGATATCTGAGTACACGTAAGACCTCGTCTAGGACGTTGGCATTGTATGACTATTCTGAGCTTTCTGAGTATCCTACTAGATTCCTATCGATTCAACGGGCAAATTCAAGCTATGATCATTTACGTGAACGTATATTCGTTTCAGATACGTTTGGTATGTACACTAAGTGTGTATAAAAGGTAAGTACCTATGTGATTTTGATTTGAAGAAATGTATGATTGAATATGAGATTGTGAATAAGATACAAGAATTGTTATGAAAGAGCTATGTGTATATAAGATTTATGAATTGATGAATGTGGCAAATAGGGCCAAGAAAATGGATCTAAGCACACATGTGATGAACTTGCTATGAATATGAATTTTGCCAATGTTTCCATATGCTTATATGTTTTTTTTTTCAAGATAGGTTTATTTGTATATGACTTACTAAGGCTTTGGAAAGCTTACTCTGCGTGTGTGTTTTCTCTGTTTTATAAATTGTTAAAGCTACTGAAGGCTCGGGACCATCGAGGATCGTCATCACACTACTCAACTTGTTTTGGTTCATTTTGGAAATGTATATAGCTAGATGTGGCATGTATAGGCTAGTATTTGGTATAAGTTTGTTATATGAACTTGGCCATGAGATGTGGCTAAATATAAGTTGACATGTTACTATGATGAAGATGATATATGATGAATGTTTTTGGCATGGTTAGATAACATATGAGTTGGTTAGGTTTTTTGGTAAGTATGGACGAATAATTCTTGTGTTCATATGAGATTTGTTCTTGTAAATTTGGTATGAATGGTATTGGTTTTTAAGGTATAGTTTGAATGGATATTTTGGCATGTTCTTAGTTGTCAAATGTGCATGAGAGATATTGATGATTGGTTTGTAGGTTTGACCCTAAGTGGGTGGCATTTTGGCCTTGTAAATGGCCTATAATGTCACACGGTTGTGGCACACGGGCGTGCCTAGTGAATGTGTGGCTAAGTCAATAGCTAGTTTAGGGATACACGGCCAGGGTACACAGGCGTTCCTAGTAACCGTGTGAAAAAGTCAGTATATGGCCTAAGAATACTTGGCCTTAGCTCACGGGGGTGTTTGGGAACCATGGAGCCAAGTTAAAATCGACCACGGCCAGGCAACACGGGCGTGCTTGGTGGCCGTGGAGTAAAATCATTTTCGACCAAGGGGAGGACACACGGCAGTGTCTAGCAGCCGTTGGAGGCACACGGCTTGTCCACACGGGGTTGTATCCCCTGAAACTTAGAAAAGTTTTAAATTTCTGTATGTGTTTCGGTTTAGTCTCGACCTGGTTTATAAGCATGTTTAAGGTCACATTGATCAATATAAGGGACACTTCGTTTGTGTTTAATGTATGATTGTACGAAATGTTATGAAAGTTTTGATCAGTCTGGTAATGCCTTTAAGCCTAATTTGGCAACAGATCCGGGATAGGGGTGTTACATTTGGTTGGTATTAGAGTTACAATTTAGTCGATTCTCGGACTAACGTAGCGTGTCAAATTCTAGCTATATATGGCATATATCTAAATTGTGATAGTGTGATGAATCCTGATGTATAAAATGTGATTTTTGTATAGCAATGGATCCCAAAAGAGCCGTAGCTGATGACGTAGAAAGTAATGCGCTTGTTCCCACGCAATGGACAGCGCCCTCTGATCCAAGACTGGCTACGAGCGGTCAAGAGGGAGAAGCTAAACAAGCTTTCTTCCAGACGATGAGTGAGTGGTCCACTTAATTCATAAAGAATAACCTGACTGTTTTGCAACCCCCGCCCCCAGTTAATCCCCCTCAGACATTTGATATACCTCCGACTGCAAATTTGAATTTGTGGAATAAGCTTCCGGTTGACAAGATCCGTAAGTATGGGGCTGAAGAGTTTCGGGCTACTAATGATGATGATGCTGAAAAGGCTGAGTTCTGGTTAGAAAATACAATTATAGTATTAGATGAAATGTCTCTAACTCCAGATGAATGCATAAAATGTGTTGTATATTTGCTCTGAGATGCAGCTTATCAATGGTGGAAAACTTTAATTTCTATTGTTCCAAAAGAACGTGTTACGTGGGACTTCTTTCAGATCGAGTTCCGAAAGAAATACATCAGTGAGAGATTCATCAATCAGAAATGAAAGTAATTTCTGGAATTAAAACAAGACCGAATGACTATTTCGGAGTATGAACGATAGTTCGTGAGATTGAGTCAGTATGCTCGTGAATGTGTATCCACCGAGGAAATAATGTGCAAAAGATTCGAAGATGGTATTAATAAAGATATTCGCTTATTAGTCAGGATCTTAGAAATAAAAGAGTTTGTTGTACTCATTGATCGAGCATGCAAAGCTGAGGCACTCGGGAAAGATAAAAGAAAAGCTGAGTTTGAAGCCCAAGATATGAGAAAGAGGCTTTCGAGCAAATCATTTCAGTTAGCTTCGAAAAGATTCAGAGATGATCAAAGTTGTTCAAGAGATAATGTGGGACATTTGAACAGAAATCGAGCTAGATCACAGATGAATTCCAAAATCCCAGCAACTTCAGTGGCCAGTGTTGGAAATGTCCGGACTGAGTATGTAAACATTGTGGAAAAAGGCATCCGAAAAGTTGTAGTCTGAATGATAGACCTTCTTTGAGATGTGGATCACTTGATCATTTTATTCGTGATTGCACTGAGTTTGTCGAGCCAGATATTTTTAAGAATCTGAAACCTGATAATGCACCTGTGAGAGGTAGACCTTCAAAGAATGTAAGAAATGTCAGTAGTAGTCAGAGAACTACGAGAGACACTGTTGCAAGATATGAAGCTAGAGCGCCTGCTAGAGCGTATGCTATCCGAGCTCGTGAGGAAGCTTCATATCCAGATGTTATAACGGGTACTTTTACACTTTATGATACTTCTATAATTGCAGTGATAGACCGTGGTTCTACGCATTCGTATATATGTATGAATTTAGTATTCAATAAGACTTTTCCTGTAGAGTCTACTGAGTTTGCTATAAAAGTATCGAACCCCTTAGGTAAAAGTGTCCTTATCGACAAAGTATGCAAGAACTGTCCGTTAATGTTTTGAGATATTTGTTTCCCTGCTCATTTGATGCTTTTTCCATTTCATGAGTTCGATATTATTCTGGGTATGGACTTGTTGACATTGCATGATGCTATTGTGAACTGTAAAAGAAAGACTATAGATTTAAGATGTTCGAATAATAAAATTGTATGGGTTGACTCTAATGATTTGAATGGATTGCCTGCCGTGATATCTATGTTAAAAGCTCAAAGATATGTGAAAAAGGGATATGAAGCATATTTAGCTTATATGATTGATTTGAAAGTGTCAAAAAAGAAAGATGAATCAGTACCTATTGTCTGTGAGTATTCTGATGTGTTTCCTGAAGAGTTATCGGGTTTGCCTCTGATACGTGAAGTTGAGTTTGGTATTGAACTATTGCCTAGTACGACACCTATTTCGATAGCTCCGTATAAAATAACACCAACAGAATTGAAAGAGTTAAAGTCACAGTTACAAGAGCTAACCGATAGAGGATTTGTTAGACTGAGTTTTTGCCTTGGGTTGCTCCTATTCTGTTTGTGAAAAAGAAAGATGGCACGATGAGAATGTGTATCGATTATCGTCAGTTGAATAAGGTGACAATAAAAAATAAATATCCGTTGCCTAGAATTGATGATTTATTTGATCAGTTAAAAGGGGCTACTGTATTTTCCAAGATTGATCTGAGATCGGGATATTACCAGTTGAGAGTGAAAGACTCAGATATACCTAAAATTGCTTTCAGAACGAGGTTTGGGCATTATGAGTTTTTAGTTATGCCATTTGGACTAACCAATGCTCCTACTGTTTTTATAGATTTGATGAACAGAATTTTCAGACCGTACCTAGATCGATTTGTTGTGGTGTTCATAGATGACATATTGATTTATTCACGTGATGAAGATGAGCATGCTGAACATTTGATAATCATGTTGCAAACTCTAAAAAAAAGCAATTGTATGCGAAATTCAGTAAATGTGAATTCTGGTTACACGAGGTTAGTTTTCTGGGACATATTGTGTCAGCTTCTGGGATTCGTGTTGATCCGAGCAAGATTTCTGTTATTCTAGATTTGAAACCTTCGAGGAACGTGTCTGAAGTCCGTAGCTTTCTGAGACTAGCTGGTTATTATCGTCGATTTGTAAAAGGATTTTTGGTGATAGCTACTCTGTTGACTAAACTACTTTAGAAAGATGTTAGATTTGAATGGTCTAATAAATGTAAGAAAAGTTTTGATCAGTTGAAAACTCTGTTAACAGAAGCTCCAGTGTTAGTACAACCAGAATCAGGTAAAGAATTTGTGACTTACAGTGATGCTTCATTAAACGGTCTGGGATGTGTTTTGATGCAGGAAGGTAAAGTTGTAGCTTATGCCTCAAGACAATTGAAGTCTTGTGAAAAGAGTTATCCGACACACGACCTTGAGTTAGCTGCGATTGTGTTTGCACTTATGATCTGGCGCCATTATTTGTATGGTGAGAAATGTCTTATGTTTTCAGATCATAAAAGTCTAAAATACTTGATGAATCAGAAAGATTTGAACCTGCGTCAAAGAAGATGGTTAGAGCTATTAAAAGATTATGAGCTTGTGATAGATTATCATCCGAGTAAAGCAAACGTTGTTGCTGATGCATTGAGTAGAAAATCATTGTTTGCACTACATGCTTTGTGTACTCAGTTAGATTTGTCTGAAAATAATTTTGTGATAGCTGAATTAAAAGCAAAACCGTTGTTTATACAGCAGATATGTGATGCTCAGAAATCTGATAATGAATTGTTATCGAAACGAGTTCAGTGTGATTCAAATTCTGAATCTGAATTTCAAATTGTTGATGCTTTCTTAAGATTCTGAGATCGTATCTGTGTTCCAAGAAATCTGAAGTTGATTCAACTGATTTTGAATGAAGCTTATAACAGTCGTCTATCTGTTCATTCGGGAAGTACTAAAATGTACTATGATTTGAAGCGACACTAACAATGGTCTGGTATGAAACGATACATTTCTAACTTTGTTTCGAAATGTTTAGTTTGTCAGCAAGTGAAAGCTGAACATCACGTTTCGTCTGGGTTGCTTCAACCAATTTTGATTCCTGAATGGAAATGGGATAGACTAACAATGGATTTTATTTCAGGATTGCCTCTGAATCCGAGAAAGAAAGATGCAATATGGGTTGTTGGTGATCGATTGACGAAATCTACCCATTTTATTCCGGTAAGATCTTATCACTCACTTGATAGATTAGCTGAGCTATATATTTTTGATATTGTGAGATTGCATAGGGTGCCACTATCTATTGTATCAGATAGAGATTCGAGATTTACATCGAGGTTCTGAAAGAAATTGTAAGAAGCTTTAGGTACGAAATTGCATTTTAGTACAGCTTTTCATTCGCAAACATGTGGTTAGTCTGAACGGACCATTTAGATTCTTGAAGATATGTTAAGATGCTGTATACTTAAGTTTAATGGTTCGTGGGAACAGTACTGCCATTGATTGAATTTGCATACAATAATAGTTTTCAGTCAAGCATCAAAATGGCACCTTATGAAACTTTGTACAGACGTAAATGTCGTACACCTCTGTATTGGACCGAGCTCAGTGAGAATAAGCTACATGGAGTCGATTTGATAAAAGATTCAGAGAAAAAAGTAAGACTAATTTGAGATTGTTTGAAAGCAACATCTGATCGTCAGAAGTCTTATGCAGACTTGAAACGAAAAAATATAGAATTTGATATCGGCGACAAAGTATTTCTAAAAGTGCCACCATGGAAGAAAGTGCTTCGATTCAAACATAAAGGCAAATTAAGTTTGAGGTTCATCGTATGAGATCATTGAACGAGTTGGGCCTGTTGCTTATAGATTAAGGTTGCCCTCTGAATTAGAAAAGATCCAGAATGTATACCATGCCTCGATGCTTCGTAGATATCGATTCGATCCGTCACATATGATTGCCCCATCTGAAATTAAAATTCGATCTGATATTACATATGAAGAGGAACCGATTCGTATATTAGCTCGTGAAGTGAAAGAGTTGAGAAACAAGAAAATACCATTAGTGAAAGTTTTATGGCATTGACACGAAATAGAAGAGGCTACATGGGAGCCCGAAGATTCAATGAGACAACAATATCCGACTCTATTTAATGGTAAGATTTTTCAGGACGAAAATCCCTAAGGGGGAGAATTGTAACAGTCTGGTTTATACCCTAGTCAGAATAGTAATTTCAGAACCACAAATCTAAGTCTGTATAATATTTTAATATTATATTATGTGCTATTGATGAGTGTTTAAGCATGTGTTAAAGTTCCATAAGCTAATTTGTCCATTTATGTTTTTAATTTGATAAAAGGATTGAATTGCATCAAATGCAAACTAGCATGCTTTTTGTTAAGGTATCAATGCGTTGTGGCTTTGTGAAGGTGGAGGTTTAATATGGCAAATTAGCCATTTCTATAGATAGTGGACGGTTAAGGTAAAAAATGACCTTGAATTATATGCTATAAAAATGTTTATTAAATGGCTAAATTGGTAAATTGCATATTAATATGTTTGTAATAAAATAGAAGGAAGAGATAGTGGCATTTGTTCATCCATATTGCCGAATTTTGAAGGAAAGAAAAGAAAGAAATCTAGCTAGGGCATTCGACTATTATATTGCAAAATTAAGGTATGTTTTAACTTTGGATTTTGATGATTTTTATGTTTTTGAGATTGTTGCTTAGTATACTATCAAGCCCATGTCTCAATTTTGTGTATTGATGCTATTTGTGAGATATGCCATTGATGATATGTTGAGCTTTTTGATGAGTTTAGTTTTTAAATGAAAGATTTGAGCTAGATAAACATACTTTGTTCTTGAATTTTTGATGAATTTAGCTAATTAGGGCTAAATTGAGAAAATAGTAACTTGAGGGACTAAATTAAAAATTTGATGGAAAATATGGGCTTGTATTAAATGTATGAACATTCAGCTAAGCATGAGTATGTGATGATTTTGTGAATTTGATGTTTTGAGAAAAATAGACTAAATTGATAAATTTTGCAAATGTGAGGGTTAAATTGGAAATAGCCCTAAATGTGTGTCCTTGGATTGAATTGAATGAGTTAGTGAATAAAAGAGTTAATTCTGAATATGTATAGATCAAGAATCGAGGAAAATGGACTTAGATCACGGGAAAGCGAAAGTAACCGAGTAGCCGTTTCTATTTTCGTAAAATCGAATCCGAGGTAAGTCATTATGCAAATAAATGTATTTGTTTTAAACTGTGTATGATCATATGACTATTGTTAACTATGAATGCTTATGAGATGATCCGTACATGAATTCCGAGATAAGGCTGACTTAGTGTCGATATTCGATAAGTCTCGTACGAACCTAGGAATAGATAGGATTAGCTATGTCATGACATAGGTATCTGTTTTGTTTTATCATGTAAGACCACGTCCGAACGTTGGCATCGATATGAGCTTTACGTGTAAGACCATGTCTGGGACATCGGTATTGTATTGATTCGTGTAAGACCCTATCTGGGACAGTGGCATCAATATCTGAGTACACATAAGACCTCGTCTAGGACGTTGGCATTGTACGACCATTCCGAGCTTTCTGATTATCCTATTAGATTCCTATCAGTTCAATGGGAAAATCTGAGCTATGATCATTTACGTGAACGTATATTCGTTTTAGGTACATTTGGTATGTACACTAAGTGTGTATAAAAGGTAAGTACCTATGTGATTTTGATTTGAAGAAATGTATGATTGAATATGAGATTGTGAATAAGATACAAAAATTGTTATGAAAGAGCTATGTGTACATAATATTTATGAATTGATGAATGTGGCAAATATGGCCAAGAAAATGGATCTAAGCACACATGTGATGAACTTGCTATGAATATGAATTTTGCCAATGTTTCCATATGCTTATATGTTTTTTTTTCAAGATAGGATTATTTGTATATGACTTACTAAGCTTTTGGAAAGCTTACTCTGCGAGTGTGTTTTCTCTGTTTTATAGATTGCTAAAGCTACTGAAGGCTCGGGACAGTCGATGATCGTCATCACATTACTCAAATTGTTTTGGTACATTTTGGAAATGTATATAGCTAGATATGGCATGTATAGGCTAGTATTTAGTATAAGTTTGTTATATGAACTTGGCCATGAGATGTGGCTAAATATAAGTTGACATGTTACTATGATGAAGATGATATATGATGAATGTTTTTGGCATGATTAGATAACATATGAGTTGGTTAAGTTTTTGAGTAAGTATGGATGAATAATGCTTGTGTTCATGTGAGATTTGTTCTTGTAAAATAGGTATGAATGGTATTGGTTTTTAAGGTATGGTTTGAATGGATATTTTGGCATGTTCTTGGTTGTCAAATGTGCATAAGAGATATTGATGATTGGTTTGTAGGTTTGACCCTAAGTGGGTGGCATTTTGGCCTTGCAAATGGCCTATAATGTCACACGGTTGTGGCACACGGGCGTGCCTAGTGACCGTGAAGCTAAGTCAGTAGCTAGCTTAGGGACACATGGCCAGGGTACACGGGCGTGCCTAGTAGCCTTGTGAAAAGGTCAGTATATGGCCTAAGAATACACGACCTTAGCTCACGGGGGTGTTTGGTAACCGTGGAGCCAAGTCAGAATCGACCACAGCCAGGCAACACGGGTGTGCTTGGTTGCCGTGGTGTAAAATTAGTTTCGACCACGGGGAGGACACACGGGAGTGTCTAGCAGCCGTGGGAGGCATACGGCCTGTCCACACGGGCGTGTATCCCCTAAAACTTAGAAAAATTTTAAATTTCTCAGAATTTCTGTATGTGTTTCGGTTTAGTCCTGACCCCGTTTATAAGCATGTTTAAGGTCTCATTGATCAATATAAGGAACACTTCGTTTGTGTTTAATGTATGATTGTAATAAATGTTATGAAAGTTCTGATCTATCTGGCAATGCCCTTAACCCTAATTCGGCGACGGATACGGGATAGGGGTGTTACAGAAGTAGTCTTACATATAATCAAATATCGATGCCACTGTCCCAGACATGGTCTTACATGAAATCATATACGATGCCAATGTCCCAGACATATGTCTTACACGTAATCTCTAAACGATGCCAATGTCCCAGTGAAACAGGCCGATTATGACCCTAATCAGAACGGTGGTTTCAGGACCACGAATCCAAGTTAGATAAAAATATTTTAATATTATATTTGATATCTATGATATATGTTTGAGCATGTGTTAAAATATCGTGAGATAATTTGAATGTTTGTATGTTCAATTCAAGAAAAAGGATTAAATTGCATGAGTGGTAAAATTACCCATTTACTTGATTGGAAGATTAAATCAATGTGTCTTTTTAATTAAGGGGTTTTATGTTGCAATTATCCCTATTATTATTATAGTAGACGGCAATGTGGCATTATATTTTTTATATATATATATATTATATTATATGTTTGTTTGTTTTATATGTGAATTATATATTAATGATATATTATATTTTATTAGCATAATGGAATAAAACAGAAAAAATAAAGAGAGCCATTGCATGTTCATCACTTTAGCTCTCTTGGCCGAAACTAGCAAAAGAAAAAGAAAAGAAAAACCCAACAAGGGTTTGGCACTCAATGACCAAAATTAAGTAAGTTTTAGTTTTGGATTTTTGATGATTTTTGCATTTTTGAGATTGTTTTTCACTCTACATTCAAGCCCATGTATTAATTTTGTGTATTGGTCATGTATGTGAGATATGCCCTTGATGATAAGATGAGTTTTATGATGATTTTTAGTATTAAATGAGAGATTTGAGCTAGATGAAGATATCTTATTCTTGAGTATTTGGTGAATGTAGCTAATTAAGGATTAATTTGTGAAAATATTATCTTGGAGGGTTAAATTGAGAAATTTATGAAATATATGGACTTATATAGTCCTTATGAAGATTCGGCCCTAAAGGATGGTAGCCAAATTTTGAGTAATTTGTGAGTTGTGTATTAGGGACTAAATTGTAAAAATTGTAAATGTCAGGGGTAAAATGGTAATTTGCATAATTATGTGTTTTTGGATTAAATTGAATGAAAATGTATTTGAATGAGTTCAATTTGAAATTATTTAGATCAAGAACAAAAGGAAACAGGATTGGATCAGGGAAAGGCAAAGTTGAACGAATAGCCGGGAAACCATAATTCGACAATTTTCGAGGTAAGTTTTTAAGTAGTTGGATGAAATGAATTTAATAGTATATTAATACATATATGGATATAAAATGTAAGCATGTTGAATTCCTTATTGCCGAATGTGTCATGAAATAAAATGAGATGTGTATATAATAGCCGAATGTGAGTTGGTACATATGAGTATATATGTATAACTATCGAATATATGAATTGGTTAAATATATGTGTTTGTGTTAAGGAATAGATATGTATATATATGGGAATGGAAAGTGAGTAGTGATGGTAATTGAATAATTGGATTTTGTGCATGTATATGTTTGAATTTGCCGAATGTAATGGTAAGTGAAAAAGGTAAATTGAGTTGTTGATAAATATATGTATGTTACAAATAGAGATATGTAAATTGAGTATGCCAAATGTGTTGGTATTTGAAATAGGTAAATTGAGTATGTATGGATGGGAATGGAATTATAAATGTATTGAAGAGCAAAGAAAATGTCTGTTAAAAGGGCACTAAGTGTGCGAACTAAAGTACCGAGCACTGTGTGTGCAAAATCGGTTAAATGGCACTATGTGTGGAGATTAATAAGTAATGGCACTAAATGTGTGATACATTACTGTTAAATAGCACTATGTATGCTGATTAAGAAGTAATGGCACTAAGTGTGGGATACATTACTGTTAAATGGTACTATGTGTGCTCTTTCTCAAGTAACGACACTAACTGTACGATACGTTACGTAATTTGCACTGTGTGTGCGGGATTACAGAGACTTCGGAGCCATAAACTATTGAAGGGAGAATAATGAGAAAATGATACATCAATAAGTGTTGCATGGTAGCTTAATAACCAGGTATTAGTGAGGTAAGTTGTATTTGTTAAGAAAATATAGAATTGAAATGTGATTGTTACACTTTGAGCTTGTTCGAAAAGGGTATATAGTTTTTGAATATTTGATATTTGAGATACATTAGGTATGGTGGATGTTGAATGGAGACTTGATTTGCATATTGTACTTATGAATTCATTATTAAGCCTATTGGATTAATTAGATTGTATATTAGTTAGCTGCATATTTTTACCATTGGTTAAAAACTTACTAAGCTATGTAGCTTACTCTATGTGTTTACTTTACTATTTTATAGATCTTAAAGTTAAAGCTCGAGCTCGGGGATTCATTCGTCAAAGTCAATCACACTATCGACTATTTTTGGTACTCTTTTGATGAGTTAAACTTTGAGAACTATGGCATGTATAGTCTAAACTACTCTTTTGAGCTTATATTTTGAATGGGATGTAAATAATGCCATGCAAAAATGGCTTTATGATTATGTTTTAGTTGGTTATATATATATGCTTGAGGTTTGGCATATGTTTGTGCATATTCGGACATAATAGAAGTTTGTTAAAGTATATGTAATTTATGAAATTATGGTAGAAATATTATGCATATGTTTAAGTAGATATTTCATGCACATTTTGTGGAGTTAACTTAAAATTTGATTCATGTTATGTTAGGTGCATTACTTGGGTATTGACTTTGGTTGAATAAGGTTATAATACATTTTGGATAATAGATAAATTTTCACTTGATCTGCACGCACTTATAAGGCAAAACATGAAAGAATAAAAGAATTTGGTGTATCAATGATATATTGGATTTATACTCACTTTTGAAATATTTATTTGTGGCATGATCTTAGTTGGCTTTATAATTATTTTGGATTGCTTATATATATATATTCGGTCTAGAAAATTTAAGGGTTAAATCATTGATATGAATAACTAGTTATGTTTGCATGTGATTGAATATACATGTGGTATATCGGTTGATATAAGTTGACTTTTGATAACCTATTTATATTCGGCCACACTCTTTAAAATAACCAAATGAATAATGCTCTGTAGTTTGAACGAGTTTACTTATTTTTTTGTATATAATGCAATTGATATTGTTTTTGTGATGACTTGTTTATCGTAATATCATTTCTTAAGTATTATGATTCATGTGATTGAATGAACTTGGTGGTTAGTTGAGTAACACCTCGTAACCCTAATTTGGTGACGAATACGGGTTACGGGTGTTACATTTGATTGGTATTAGAGTTACGATTTAGTCGGTTCTCAGACTAACGTAGAGCGTGTGAGTCTAGCTATACATGCCATATTTTATAATGTGATAGTGTGATGACTTCTGACAGTGAAATGTGTTTGTTCCTTTCATATAGTAATGGATCCTGATCCCGAGCAAGCTATAGCTGATGATGTTGAGAGCGTGGTGCCTGCTCCCGCGTAAGGGACCACGCCGGAGGAATCTCGACCAACTGTGAGTAATCCCGAAGAGGGGGCCAAACAATTGATGAATGATTGGTTCAATCAGTATATATGAGCCAATCCGACAGTTCAACAACCCCTGAATTCGAATGCTCCCCCTATAGTACCAGTGGTACCCCCAATAATAAATCTTAAGAGGGCAAGCAAGCTTCCAATTGACCGAATTAGAAAACACGAGGCTCAAGAGTTTAGAGCCAAAGATGACGATGATGCAGAGCGAGCTAAATTTTGGCTCGATAATACCATTCGTGTCTTTGATGAGCTATCATGCACACCTGATGAGTGCTTGAAGTGCGCCATATCTTTATTACGGGACTCTGCCTACTATTGGTGGAATACTCTTGTATTAGTTGTTCCGAAGGAGCGAGTTACCTGGGACTTCTTTTAGATGGAATTCTGTAAGAGATACATTAGTCAGCGATTCATAGACTCCAAAAGCAAAAAACTTCTTGAGCTTAAGCAGGGTGGTAGGACCGTATCTGAATACGAGCGCAAGTTTGTGAGACTTAGTCGCTATGCTCGCGAGTGTGTTTCGTCCGAGGCTGCTATGTGACAAAGATTTGAAGAAGGGCTAAATGAAGGCATAAAAATACTGGTCGGCATACTTGAAATGAACGAGTTCGTAGTACTTGTTGAGAGAGCTTGTAAAGTCGAGGAGCTAGGGAAAGAAAAGCGAAAGGCCAACTTTGAAGCTAAAGACTTTCGAAAGAGACCTGCGGGTAAATTTCCTCAAGCGTCGACAAAGAATTTCAAGAATGAAGGTAGCCAGTCCAAACCTAACACTGAAATCTCTATACGAGAACGACCACCAGTGAGTTTGTAACATCCTGAAAAGGGCCTATGCATTTTCGGTTTAATTGTACGAAGTGACATGTTTTATGTGTTAAGAATAAATTTTGAACATTTTTGGAAACCTGAAAAATGTATGGAAATGCTAAGTTAAAAAGAGGAAAGTGAACATTTATGGAAACTAGGAAAATGATTTAGAAATGATTCAAAAGAGGAAAGTGAACATTTATGGAAACTAGGAAAATGATTTAGAAATGATTCAAAAGAGGAAAGTGGACATTTCTGGAAACTAGGAAATGCAAGGAAATGTCAAGTTTAAAGAGCCAAACGAAAATTTTTGGAAACTTAGAAATGACTTAGAAATGTCGAGTTTTAAAGTTTAAAAGAGGAAATTAAGGCACGGTGGCCTTCAGAGAAAAACTATGTGAAATTTGACACACAAACAGGCTTGGAAAAGTGGCCTGAAGATGCCACTTAGGGCCTCTGGAAATGGCGCCACATGCAAGGGTGTTGGGCCTGAGTTCGAGTCACATGGGAAGCAAATAAAAGAAGTTTTATTTTTGCTTCTAGAAGCACAGAGGTGGATGGCACAAGGCTTGCAAAAGAGGAGTTTCATTCTCTTTTAAATTCGGCTAATTAGGGGATAAATAAAGGATTTTGTTTTAGATTATTTTCAAAGAGATAATTGAGGGATTATTCTTTAATTTTTAATTAAAGAGATAAAGCTATCAAAATAGAAGAGTGATGGCCAAGTAAGGGATTCTAAGTTAGTAATTTCGACTATAAAAGGAAAAGAGGGCCATTCATTCTTTCTTCTAACTCTCTCTTTGTCAATTCTCTCTAGCAAATATCTCCTTTCTTCATCGTTTTGCTGTGAAAATACACCTTGTGTAGCCAAACTTCATTACCAAATTGCTCAAACTCTTTTTCTTCTTCTTTCATAATCTTCCAAAAGTGAAAGTTTGCTAAAATCAAGGCCATAGTAGAATAGTTTTGAGACTTCAAACAATGGGTTGTCGACTTACGTATTAAGGGTAAGAACTAGTTATCATTCGATTTTCATCCTTTTCTTGTAAGATATGCCAAAATCTAGGACTAACCCCATTAATATCTTATTGCCGAAACTTTGAAGAGATCTTTCGGGATTTACTAAGTGTCGACTACAAGGAAGGAAAAGTTCTTTTCCCGAAGGTACACCATAGGCTGCGTGTTCCCTAGTTATTCGGTGATTTTCGGGATTTAAAATCCACAAGGTAAGTATCTATAGCATTCGACCAAGGCCTGTATTGATAGTAAGATCTATTTCTTACATGTTAAAAAGCCGAAACTAACCTATGTAGAGATCCAGTATTTGGCCGAATACAAGGAGGAGAATAGCAAAGTTTTCGGGATTTGAGTAATAAGCAAATCGATATTAAGGTAAGTTTTAGTACACAAATCTTACTAGGATTTGGTTTTATGGCCGAATGTAGGGAGTTAAAGATCTAAGATAAAAAATTTGGGATTTCAAGTGAAATCGTTAAGCGAATCAGGTGTGTACACCACACTAAATCTCAATAGATTTAAGGTTTTAATTCATTATATGTGATAATATGAAAGTGTAAGAATATGGCTAAGGTACCCCACACTATTTCTTAATAAGTTTTATGGCAATGTTTAATATAAGTATGTGTATAAGAATGTGAATATGGCTAAGATACCATGCTATGGTACAAAAGTACTCAGGTACATTTCCTACTCCTAATAGGATTATGAATATATGTTATTTTTAACATGTGAAAAGTGATGAGAATGTGAATTAAAGCATGATATGCATGATATGTATGATATGGGGCATATGGGATATTATGAGAAAGAGGAAGTGAACGTGGTGACCTAAGACCACGATATCTGAATGTGGTGACCTAAGACCATGATATCTGAATGTGGTGACCTAAGACCACGATATCTGAATATGGTGACCTAAGACCACGATATTTGAATGTGGTGACCTAAGACCATGAATTTTATAAGGGTGATGAGCACGTCGACTGCAGCGACTACCTTTGATGGTGTGTAGCGGATGGAGGGTTGACTTAGTAGTCCCCACGATGTACTGGTTGGTACAGGTGATGTGTAGCGGATGGTATATAGGTTTGGGTTCGGGTTGCACCATCATTATTTCCTATCTGTTATATGAATATGCATGTAATATGTGAAAATATGCCTAAATTGTTAAATGTTAGTGTTGGCTACACATTGAGTCTGATTGACTCACCCTGTTGGGGAACTTTTTCTTCCAGGTGACGATCAGTGATGGACCGGGCCGGCAGAAGCTTAGGGAAGGCCATGCTCAGCAAGGAATTCATTTTTATTCAGACTATTTTATTTTAAGTATTTTGAATTTAAATTTTGGAAATTATTTTGATGTAATAAGGCCATAGTTGAACTACTTTATTATTCTTTTAATTATTATTTTACGAATTTTTATCAATTAAAGATTAAGTAAATTTATTTTTAAAACAAACCCTAAACGTTTTGTCACCTAAAGTAAGAGATTTTTAATAAAATGAACTTGTTTCCAATTCAAGCCCAACCCAAACCAATCTTTCTTACAAAACACACAAGTTTTTCCTAAGTACAAAAGAATTTTGAATCGGTTTACATCGAGGAACATACCAGATCCGGTCAAGGCTCGTGGGCCGGGTTTGGGATGTTTCAGTTCGGTTTTCAGAATGCCTTTATTGCCCTATTTATTATAGAGCTAGTTCGTTCTTGTATTGCTAGTGAATGGTATGAAACCTTGGATGTGAACTTTGGAATTGTGCATAAGAGATGTGTTAGTTTTAAGATCAGAGTGCACAGCAGTAGTGTAGTGTGGTGAGTTAGGATGTACGATTATTTAAGTAATTTCGACGACGAAATTATTTTAAGGGGGTAGAACTGTAACATCCCGAAAAGGGCCTATGCATTTTCGGTTTAATTGTATGAAGTGACATGTTTTATGTGTTAAGAATAAATTTTGAACATTTTGGAAACCCGAAAATGTATGGAAATGCTAAGTTAAAAGAGGAAAGTGAACATTTATGGAAACTAGAAAATGATTTAGAAATGATTCAAAAGAGGAAAGTGAACATTTATGGAAACTAGGAAAATGATTTAGAAATGATTCAAAGAGGAAAGTGAACATTTCGAAACTAGGAAATGTAAGGAAATGTCAAGTTTAAAGAGCCAAACAAAAATTTTGAAAACTTAGAAATGACTTAGAAATGTCGAGTTTTAAAGTTTAAAGAGGAAATTAAGGCAAGGTGGCCTTAAGAGAAAAAGTATGTAAAATTTGACACACAAACAGGCTTGGAAAAGTGGCCTGAAGATGCCACTTAGGGCCTCTGGAAATGGCGCCACATGCAAGGGTGTTGGGCCTGAGTTCGAGTCACAGGGAAGCAAATAAAAGAAGTTTTATTTTGCTTCTAGAAGCACGTAGGTGGGCGGCACAAGGCTTGCAAAAGAGGAGTTTCATTCTCTTTTAAATTCGCTAATTAGGGGATAAATAAAGGATTTTGTTTTAGATTATTTTCAAAGAGATAATTGAGGGATTATTCTTTAATTTTTAATTAAAGAGATAAAGCTATCAAAATAGAAGAGTGATGGCCAAGTAAGGGATTCTAAGTTAGTAATTTCGACTATAAAAGGAAAAGAGGGCCATTCATTCTTTCTTCTAACTCTCTCTTTGTCAATTCTCTCTAGCAAATATCTCCTTTCTTCATCGTTTTGCTGTCGAAAATACACCTTGTGTAGTCAAACTTCATTACCAAATTGCTAAAACTCTTTTCTCTTCTTCTTTCATAATCTTCCAAAAGTCGAAAGTTTGCTAAAATCAAGGCCATAGCCGAATAGTTTTGAGACTTCAAACAATGGGTTGTCGACTTCTGTATTAAGGGTAAGAACTAGTTATCATTCGATTTTCATTCTTTTCTTATAAGATATGCCGAAATCTAGGACTAACCCCATTAATATCTTATTGCCAAAACTTTGAAGAGATCTTTCAGGATTTACTAAGTGTCGACTACAAGGAAGGAAAAGTTCTTTTCTCGAAGGTACACCATAGGCCGCGTGTTCCCTAGTTATTCGATGAGTTTCGGGATTTAAAATCCACAAGGTAAGTATCTATAGCATTTGGCCAAGGCCTGTATTGATTCTAAGATCTATTTCTTACATGTTAAAAAGCCGAAACTAACCTATGTAGAGATCCAGTATTTGGCCGAATACAAGGAGGAGAATAGCAAAGTTTTCGGGATTTGAGTAATAAGCAAATCGATATTAAGGTAAGTTTTAGAACACAAATCCTACTAGGATTTGGTTTTATGGCCGAATGAGTTTTTCATTAAATATTTAATATGGGCGAATGTAGGAGTTAAAGATCTAAGATCGAAAATTCGGATTTCAAGTGAAATCGTTAAGTTTAATCAAGTGTGTACCCACACTAAATCTCAATAGATTTACTGGTTTTAATTCATTATATGTGATAATATGAAAGTGTAAGAATATGGCTGAGGTACCCCACACTATTTCTTAATAAGTTTTATGGCAATGTTTAATATAAGTATGTGTATACGGATGTGAATATGGCTAAGGTACCATGTTATAGTACAAAGTACTCAAGTACGTTTCCTACTCCTACTAGGATTATGTTAAATATCTGTTACAACACACTTATGACATTATAAGAATGTGAAATAAGAATTTGGCATGTTAATGCATGATATGTATGATATGGGGCATATGGGTTGTATGAAAAGGGGAAGTGAATGTGGTGACCTAAGACTACGATATCTGAAAGTGGTGACCTAAGACCACGATAACTGAATGTGGTGACCTAAGACCACGATATCTGAATGTGGTGACCTAAGACCATGATATCTGAATGTGGTGACCTAAAACCATAAATTTTATAAGGGCAATGAGCATGTCGACTGCAGCGACTGCCTTCGATGGTGTGTAGCGGATGGAGGGTTGACTTAGTAGTCCCCGGTGTGCGAGGATGAATACGGTGGTGTGTAGCGGATGGCATATAGGTTTGGGTTGGGTTGCATCATGTTGTTTAAATGCTTTATGAACATGCTTGATATTGTATGCCTGAAATATTAAATTTTAGTGTTGGTTACACATTGAGTCTGTTGACTCACCCCGTTGTGGGATTACTTTTCGGTGACGACCGGTGATGGACCCAATGATGATGCTTAGTGGAGGCCATGTGATGTTCAAATTTCTTTTATTTGGACTATTTTACTTTAAGTATTTTGAATTTAAATTTTGGGAATTATTTGATGTAATAAGGCATTAGTAGAATTATTTTATTCTGTTTTTATTTATTAAGCTTACAAACTTTTACTTATTAAAAGATTAAGTAAATCTATTTTTAAAACAAAGCCCAAACGTTTTGTCACTTAAAGTAAAGGATTTTTAATAATGAAATAAACTTGTTTTCAACTCAAGCCCAACCCAAAACGATCTTTCTTCCAAATCACACAAGTTTTTCCTAAATAACAAAAGAATTTGAAACGGTTTACACCGGGGAACATACCAGATCCGGTCAAGGCTCATGGGCCGGGTTTGGGTGTTTCAAAGTTCTCAGGCTACATCAGTTGCTAGTGTTGGAAATACCTGACCGAGTAAGCCAGAGTGTCAATAGTGCGATAGACGCCATTTTGGTGAGTGCTGGGGTAAATCTAATAATCGCACTTGTTACAAGTGTGGTTCACAGGATCATTTCGTTCAGGATTGTTCGGAGACCACTGAAAAGGGCATTATTCAGAGCGCGAGACTAAGCAGTACTATAGTTAAAGGTAGACCATCTCGTAATATGGGAGGTAGGAGTGGCGCTTAGAGGGGGATGTCAGATGTGGCTGTTCGATCAGAGGCCCGTGCACCGGCTAGAGCTTATGCTATCTGTGCCAGAGAGGAGGCTTCATCTCCAGATGTCATCACCGGTATTTTTACTCTCTTTGATACTAGTGTAATTACCTTGATTGATCCCGGTTCAACTTATTTGTATGTGTGTGAAACATTAGTATCCAGCAAGACTCTACCTGTTGAGTCTACTGAGTTTGTGATTCGGGTTTCTAACCCCTTGGGTCAGTGTGTACTAGTTGATAGAGTGTGCAAGAATTGCCCTTTAATGATTCGAGACTCATGTTTTCCAGCTGATCTGATGTTGCTACCATTTGACGAGTTTGATATTATCCTTGGTATGGATTGGTTAACTGTACACAACACAGTAGTGAATTGCAGACGAAAGACTATTGCTTTGAGGTGCCAGAATAACGAAATAATTCGAATTGAATTTGCGAAAATAAATGGGCTACCAGCTATGATATCTTCGATGTTGGCTCGACAGTATTTGAGAAAGGATTGCGAAGCTTATCTTGCGTATGTGATTGACAGTAAGGTAATCAAAAAGAAGATTGAATCTGTACCGGTTGTTTGTGAGTATCCGGATGTGTTTCCAGAGGAATTGTTAGGATTGCCACCTGTTCGGGAGGTAGAGTTTAGTATTGAGCTAGTGCCAGGGGCAACTCCGATTTCGATAGCTCCATATAGAATGGCACCGACTGAATTAAAAGATTTGAAGGTTCAGTTACAAGAATTGACATATAGAGGTTTTGCACGACCGAGTTTCTCACCCTGGGCTGCGCCAGTCCTATTTGTGAAAAAGAAGGATGAAACTTTGAGAATGTGCATCGATTATCGAAAACTTAATAAATTGACGGTAAAGAATAAATATCCGTTGCCGCGTATCGATGATTTATTTGATCAGCTTAAGGGAGCTTCGGTATTTTTGAAAATTGATCTGAGGTCAGGTTACTATCAGCTACGAGTTAGAGACTCGGATGTACCAAAGACTGCTTTTCGGACGAGATACGACCATTATGAGTTTTTAGTGATGACATTCGGACTCACTAATGCCTCTGTTGTTTTCATGGATCTGATGAATCGGGTATTCAGACCGTATCTAGATCAGTTTGTGGTTATATTCATAGACGACATCCTGATATATTCATGCAACGAAACTGAGCATGTCGAGCATTTGAGACTAGTGCTACAGTTTTTATGTGATAAGCAGTTGTACGCGAAATCCAGAAAAGGTGAGTTCTGGTTGAATGAAGTTAGCTTCCTGGGGCATGTTGTTTTAGCATCGGGTATTCGGGTTGACTCGAGTAAAGTTTCGACTATACTTGATTGGAAACCTCCGCGGAATGTTTCTAAGGTTCGTAGCTTTCTGGGACTTGTCGGATATTATAGACGCTTTGTGAAAGGGTTTTCTATGATAGTAGCACCGATGAAAAAACTATTACAGAAAGACGTTAAATTCGAGTGGTCAGAAATGTGCCAGAAGAGTTATAATCAGCTAAACACCTTGCTAACTGAAGCTCCAGTGCTTGTTCAACCTGAGTCAGGTAAGGAATTCGATATTTTTAGTGATGCATCCTTAAATGGGCTGGGCCGTATTTTGATACAAGAGGGTAAAGTGGTAGCCTACGCCTCGAGACAGTTGAAGCCGCATGAAAAGAACTATCTGACGCATGACCTTGAGTTGGCCGCCATAGTTTTTGCTTTGAAAATATGGCGTCATTATCTATTCGGTGAAAGATGTCATGTCTATTCAGATCATAAGAGCCTAAAATATCTAATGACTCAGAAGGATCTGAATTTGAGACAACGATGGTGGTTGGAGCTATTAAAAGATTACGAGCTTGTGATTGATTATCACCCGGGGAAAGCTAATGTGGTGGCTGATGCACTCAGTCGAAAGTCACTATTTGCTCTACGTGCGATGAATACGGATATAGCTATGACTGATGATGGTGTGATTATTGCAGAATTGAAAGCGAGACCATTGTTCGTACAACAAATCCGCGAAGCTCAAGAGGTGGATA
The DNA here is from genome assembly GCA_025506655.1 of Gossypium rotundifolium. Lineage (NCBI taxonomy): Eukaryota > Viridiplantae > Streptophyta > Magnoliopsida > Malvales > Malvaceae > Gossypium > Gossypium rotundifolium. Next base: position 112,299,393 of record CP106732.1, on the reverse strand, counting down.
ATGATTTAATAGCTAAAAGGCGTCAGTGTGATTCGAGCAATGATTTAGATTTTGAGATAGTTACTGAGGGATGTCTACGGTTTAAGAATCAGATATGTGTGCCTAAGAACCCTGAGTTGATTTGAATGATTTGTGGTGAAGCTCATAATAGTAGATTATTGATTCATCTGGGTAGTAAGAAAATGTATAACGACCTGAGACAACATTATTGGTGGCATGGTATGAAACGAGACATTTCAAAATATGTGTCGAAGTGTTTAATATGTCAACAAGTGAAAGCCGAGCATCATGTGCCATTGGGACTACTCCAACTGATTATGGTACCTAAGTGGAAGTGGGATCGAGTCATGATAGATTTCGTATCGGGTTTGCCGTTGACGCTGAGTAAGAAAGACTCAATCTGGGTTATTGTTGATAGATTGACTAAATCGGCCCATTTTATTCTGGTACGTACGAATTTCTCACTCAATAAGTTAGCTGAGTTGTACATATCGCAAATCGTATGATTGCATAGAATACCTAATTCTATTGTTTCGGATAGAGACCCGCGGTTTACATCACGATTTTGGAAGAAACTGCAATATGCTTTACCAAATTGCATTTCAGTACTCTTTTTACCCTCAGTCGAATGGTCAATCCGAACGTGTTATTCAAATACTCGAGGATATGCTGAGATGTTGCGTTCTTGAGTTTGAGGGTATGTGGGAACGATATCTACCTTTGATTGAATTTGCGTACAATAATAACTTTCAATCAAGTATCAAAATGGCACCCTATAAAGCTTTGTACAGTCGTAAATGGCATACACCCCTATATTGGACCGAGTTAGGTGAAAACAAGATACACAGGGTTGATTTAATCAAAGAAACTGAGTAGAAAGTTAAAATAATCTAAGAAAATTTGAAATTCGCGCCAGATTATCAGAAGTCATACGCAGACTTGAAACGAAAGGATATAGAGTTTCAGGTGGGTGACCGAGTGTTTTTGAAAGTCTCGTCGTGGGAAAAGATACTTAGATTTGGTCGTAAAGGAAAGTTGAGTCCGCTATTCATTGGACCGTACGAAGTTATCGAACATATTGGGCCGGTTGCATATAGACTTATGTTGCCATCTGAGCTAGACAAGATTCACAATGTTTTTCATGTATTGATGCTACGACGATACCGATCTAATCCTTCTCATGTGATTAGCCCAACAGAGATTGAAATTCAACCCGATTTGACTTATGAGGAAGAACCAATTCACATCTTAGCTCATGAAGTGAATGAGTTGCGAAATAAGAAAATCTCGTTGATTAAAGTTATGGGGCATAACCATGGGGTTGAGGAAGTGACCTGGGAAATCGAGGAATCAATGAAAGAATGCTACCCACAATTATTCAACGGTAAGATTTTTGGGGACGAAAATCCCTTAAGGGGGGAGAGTTGTAACAGCCCGATTATGACCATAATTGAAACGGTGGTTTCGGGACCACGAATCCTAGTTAGAAAAAATATTTTAATATTATATTTGATATCTATGATATATGTTTGAGCATGTGTTAAAATATCGTGAGATAATTTGACTGTTTATATGTTCAATTCAAGAAAAAGGATTAAATTGCATGAGTGGTAAAATTAGCCATTTGCTTGATTGGAAGGTTAAATCAATGTGTCTTTTTAATTAAGGGGTTTTATGTTGCAATTACCCCTATTATTATTATAGTGGACGACAATGTGACATTATATATATATATATTATATGTTTGTTTGTTTTATATGTTAATTATATATTAATGATATATTATATTTTATTAGCATAATGGAATAAAACATAAAAAATAAAGAGAGCCATTGCATGTTCATCACTGTAACACCCCAAACCCGGCCCAAACACTCTGACCGGATCTGGCATGTCACTAAGAAGTTTTTGTAAAACATGTCACATATTATTATTATTTTTTTGAAAAGCATAGTTTAAACATTTATACGGGAAGAACTGAATAATTTGATAATTTGTAAAAGAAATAAATTTCAATTAATGCCTTAGTTCCAATTAATCATAAAAGCTAAGCGTATGAAAACCCGAAAACGAAAACATAAAACCAATAAACCATAGCCAGTGGCCTTATTACAATAAAATATAAAACCAAACAAATTGAAAATATTAGGGAAAAATAATTAAAACAGCATCCTTTATTGAGTCGAAAAAATCCATGTATGGCCACCTTGCGCTCCTTTCCAACCCGGTCCGATGCACTAAGTGCTACCTGAAAAATGTTAAACAACGGGGTGAGTCACAAGACTCAGTGCTCAATCCCCCTTGCACCATCAGACGGGGCCTTAGCCCCACAGAACAAAATAACAGAATGTCACATATCAGAATTAAGCAAAGCCCATCCCAATCCTAGATCCATCCGCTACACACCACCCTTACCTGCCAATCACACCAAATAACAGTTAGCTGCTCATCGTTAGATTTGTGACATAGTCACCAGAACAGATCGTGGCGGAGCCACTACAACAGATCGTGGCAGAGCCACTACAACAGAACACTTCCCTTTTCATATATATCAATCACCCAACCCCGTGCAAGCATAGAAAATGACATGCATGTATATCATATCAACTCAACAGAATTATTTTACTCAAAGAAAATCAGAGAAATCACTAACCTGATGGGTGGCCCTTTACCCTCCACGGGTTTCCAAAATCATCATGCGAGATTTGAGATTTAATGTAATATAAATGATTTATATATATACTAATAGACAACAGAGATGGTGTGAGAATGTAACATCCTTAGTTAGGGGCTATTATGTTTGCATTAATTTCATGTGAATGGCTTGATTTTGTTGTTAATCAAGGTGTCTTGGGGTCTAGGTATGAGCCAAGAGGAGGCCCGAACTATAGGAAAAATTTTATTTTCAAGCATTGGTCTGAGGGAGTCAAGGAGCTAGGGGTTAAGAATATTTTGTGGTAAATCAGAGCACAAGAAAAGCCTTGGTAAAGTGGCAAGGAGGCGCTACTTAGGTCTTAGTCGGTGACGCCACAAGTAGAGGAAGGAGCCGAGGTTCGAGCTGCGTAAATCCTTCTCGCTAACTCTTTTGGACTCAGAGAGGGAGGAGTTGTGCTCACTCAAACTCGATGGATAATCTGAACAAGTCAACAGATTTAAACCAGTGGAAAAGAGAGAATTTAGGATTTTGATCAATTCAAACTCATTTGAATGGTTGGCCAGGAGAAGTTTGAGGAGTTTTCCGGAATTTGAACTCTAGTGTGAGGAAGAGTAATCGGTTGGAAGACTAGGGGGAGTGCCGAAATTCCTTAATCACATTTTCAGCTAGTCAATGCCTTGGTGCATTCGGTTGTGAGCTAAAGCCAAAACCCCTTAGCCTTGTCAATTTCTTCCCTTAATGCACCATTTGAATCAAAAGCCGAAGGTTTTTAGGCTATTGTCGATTTTCCTCTAAAGCATCTAGCCGAATCCCCAGAGGAACCATTTGAGCTTTTCTTTATTTGGAACCGAAACCACTTTGGCCGAATCTCCTTCTCCCCCATTTCTTACTTTTCTTTCTCTCATATTTGTTTCAAAACCCCATCAACATCTCTTCTTTTCAAATCGACAACATTCTTTTTCTCCTCATCTTCTCTTGTGCCGAAAGTTTATCAATCTTTTCTTGATTCCTTGCAAAGCCGAATCTCTTTTGCTCTTCTTTCAAAAGCCATAACTGAAACTCTTTTGATTGTTCCACCACCATTGCCGAAATCTCTCTCAACCATTGAAGATCTCTTCTTTTCCCTCGTTGCGTGGTAGATCTCTCGTGTTTTCTGCTCTAGTCGATTTTGGAGTGGGTAAGTGTTCTAGGCCGAATCTCTATCATCTTCTTCTTTTCTCTCTGTCGACGTATATAGAACAAAAGCCAAATTTTGGCATTTGTCTTGGTTCTCATTCATCTGTGAAATCAGTTTCTTCTAGGGTCTCTGGGATTTTGAAGTAGTGGATCGTGATCATCTATTCTCTATCAAGCGGTTTCGTTAAAGACTATGGTACGGTTACATGTCGACTTAATCTTTCTCTTATTCTTTTGAAAAGTCGAAGGCTATTAGTTATGTGGTTTAAGATCTTGGCCGATTGGAGGGAAGGCCCTATCTCGTATATCTCGGGTTGTGACTGGTGATCAAAAAGCGCTAAGGTAAGGATGGTTATTAGATGCGTTAACTTTTCAGGATTTACAAGTGTAGCCAGATGGCTTTTTGCTAATAGTTGTCATTGGCCGAATGTAGGGAAAGAGGGATCTAGTGCGTTAGATCTTGATCTTTGGGATTCAGTAGTCGCGTTAGTAACCAGGTATGTAACTTACACACTTCATAATCGTTGTAAACTTGCTAATAACCTTAACTTGTTAAAAGCTGAAAACTGTGTAGATTTCGATATAGTACCTTTATGGGTATGAGCAAGGATTTCGGGTAAGTCCGTTTTGGTTGAGATTATGGCACATGATTTCTGATGATATTATCTATGTTATGTTCGATATATGTTTAACCATTAAGCATGATGGCATGATTTTTATGTGCATGAGCATTAATGTGGGTGACATGAGAGGAGGGGGAAGATTGATATCTGTGACTTTGGGTCACCAGTGGTTTGGCACCACCAGTGGTTTAGTACCACAATTGATATTCGTGACTTTGGGTCACCAGAGGTTTGGCACCTCATAGCGACTCGTCCCAGTGGCTTCGCACCACAGTGGGTTGGCCCCACATTTGATAAAATGGGATTGTTGCCAGTGATTTGGTATCACAACGTGGGTTGGCCCCAGATATGGATTATTCGTGACTTTGGGTCACCAGTGGTTTGGCACCACATTATTATCGATATCAGTGACTTTGGGTCACCAGTGGTTTGGCACCACCAGGGGTTTAGTACCACACGTGGTAGAAAAAGAATTGTGGATGGTTAGGTTTGGGTGCATGATATGTTTGCTTGATTATGACCTGTGTAAGAATATTGCTATAATCGGGAGGGGGATTATGCACTGAGTTTTGGTGACTCACCTTCTCCCTTATCTTTTCAGGTGACTCGTAGATCGCGGATGAGGAGCCGGGTGGACTTGAGGTGGCCATGCGACATTCATTTTCGATTTTACATAGACCTTTGACTTGGGTACTTTGCTTTAAAATTTTGATTTTATCTGGTTTTCAAGGCCATTAGTATTTTTATTTAGGGTTTTATTATATTTGCTTTAGTTTTCTAAATGTTGCTAAGTAAACGGTTTAACATGTTTTAAATAACCTGATAACCAAAGTTTTCGAAAATTATTCTACATAACGGGTTTTTTAAATCTTACCATCGGGTAACAATATTTACAAGAGGATAGCAAAGTTAACTTAAATGATTTTCAAAATCTAAGTTTTCCATGCTAAAAATCAAACGGTTTTAAATTAACTAAGTAAGAAATCAATCCGGTTTCAATAGAGTTTAACGTTTTTCTTAAGTAATGAATAATAAACGAGTTTTAAAAAGCCTTTTGGGATTTCAAGGCAACTTAACGATTTCAACTATACATGCACCGGGTTTCTGCAAACACAAAAACAAAGAGCTTTTCGCTGAAAATAAATCGGCAACTTGTTTCCTTCAAACGTTTTCACTCTGTGACATCTGGATTCTATTCGTGGTGTGTTGACCGGGTTTGGGGTGTTACATTTTGTATCGAGCCAAGTTCAAAGCTCATTGTGGGCTCGAGGCCCAAAATGTTTAAAAGTAGGGTTTTGAAAAAAGTTTTGTGGGAAATATATGGTTTGGGAAGCATGGCACCGAGTCTCGGCACTAATCCGCCTGTAAGTACCCCTAATCATTGTGTGATTTGTATGTGGAAGATCGATATTAGTAGATTAGAGCTATTGAACCCTAGGATTAGCTTAATCCAACACAAAATTACATAAGACTTAAAGATCAATCAAACAAACACGTGAGTAAGTCGCCGAGTTAAGGGTGTGGCAACAGTGCGCATGTCTAGGATGGATCTGGGGAGCTTGGTATTTAAGCGGCCCTAGTGACTCACCTCCTCTTCGCTTGAATCCTACCAGTGCGAGTGACGGTTCACCCTAACCAAGAGGACTTATTCACAAGCTAAATTCAATAATTAAAACCCGAAGGGACTAGCTACACTGCTTTATAAAACCCTAGTTTTGAAATCACCAGATTACCCTTGATTTGTAAAAACTACCTTAGATCTAAGAAATTACCAAAATACCCTGATTTCTAAAATTTTTGAAATACCTATGATTTGTAAAGATTTCTAAATTAACCCCGATTTATTACTAAAATACCTCGATAGGATAAATTACGGAAATACCCCCGGGTAGTGAAATGACAAGAGTACCCCTACAAGTGGTGAGTGTGTGTGGTGGATGTTGTTGATGAATGAGTGTGATTCTCTGAATTAGGGTAGAAGACTTGAAACGAAAACTTTGTAACGATCGAAAGAACTACTACTAAACTTCTTTACATAAAACTTGTTCGTGGGTAATCAGTGGAACAGAAGTTAATGCATAAAATTTCTTAAAGCAGATTAAATTACGATCATAGACATGAGTTCTAGGGGATGTAGTCGTAACGTGCATGGGCGTGGTAGAGGCAGAATGACCGTATCGAAACCAGTTAGGTCTGATCAAGGGTCCGAGAATGAGATACAACCACCACCAGCTGCTGGTGTTGAGTATCAGGATCAGACGGGGGATGATACAGTATCGCAAGAGATGCTGCGAGTTCTTGAGAGGGTCGCTGGAGCAGGTGGAGGTATAGGAGCTCGAAAATCTGTATCTGAGCGACTCCGAGCCAATGGAGCTGAGGTATTCTGAGGTGTTTCTGGTGTGGCGCCCAATACGGCTGAGTATTGGTTGGAGGCAATGGAGCGAATCATGGACGATTTGGATTTGACTGCTAAGGAGAAACTGAAAGGGGTAGTGTCGCTTCTCCGGGATGAGTCATACCAGTGGTGGCTCACGGTTCGGGATAGTGCTGCAGCGGATGATCTCACTTGGGATTATTTCAAGGCGGCTTATCAGAAGAAGTATATTGGGTCAAGTTTTAATGATGCACAGAGGAAGGCATTTTTGAGGCTGGTTTAGGAGAGTAAGTCCATATCGGAGTACGAGGCAGAATTCTTAAGGTTGAGCCGGTATGCTCGAGGTATCGTGGCTACGGAGCATGAGCGATGTGTCAGGTTCGAGGACGGACTGAGGGATGAGCTGAGATTACTGATTGCTCCACAGTAGGAGTGGGAGGTTGCCGTGTTAGTAGAGAAGGCTAAGGTAGCCGAAGGGGTCCGGGAATCTATGAAACAGAATTCATATAGGAATAGATAAAAGAGAGGTTTTAGATCATCTGGATCAGTAAAAAATTCTCAAAAAAGGACTAGGCATGGTGGGCTGAATCAATCTGGGAGACCTGTTACTGCTAATCAGGGACCAGCGTAGTGTAATCAGTGTGGAAAATCTTATTGGGGAAAATGTTGGACCGGTGGAAAAGGATGCTTTGAGTGTGGGTCGCTGGATCATCATGTGAGAGACCTGCCCACTGGTTAGCCAGATTCACCGAGGGATGTGGTCGTGCTCGGCCTGTAAACGAGGGACCGCAACCGCAGAGGGTCGTGGTTTTGGTAGAGGAGGTAATGGTTACTGGGTCATGAATTTGCGAACCTTTAGGAGTAAGTGCAGCAACATCAAGCAAGACAACCTGGATTGGTCTATGCAGCGAGGCGTCGAGAGGAGGGCGATGCACCGGACATCATAATCGATATGTTCTTAATCTTTAGACTACCTTATACTGCTTTGATAGATGTTGGTTCGACGCATTCGTATGTTTCCAATAGCATAATAGAGACCATGAACCTAGAATTTGAAACTACTTCTAGGGAGATGATGAATTAGCCCTCTAGGTCACTCTGAGAAGTAAATAAGTCAGATAGGGATGTACCCTAGAACTCCAAGGGTAGTATTTAAGGTGATCACTGAACCGCCGCTTGGGGAGTTCGATCCGATTCTTGGGATGGATGGTGGTGAAGTACCAAGCGAGTTTGGATTGTACTGACTAAGCGCATGGTTTTGAAAGCGGTTGAGGTGAAGAAGTGGTGATGATAGGTAATAGAAGAGATTATCTATCCAATGTAGTGTCTGCTTTGAAAGCTGAGAAGATGGTCAGGAAGGGTTGTGAGGCGTTCATGGTTCGTGTGTGTGCCTTGGAGGCCAAGGAGTCAGTTGTAGAGAATGTCTGAACAGTAAAGGAATTTGCCGACGTATTTTCAGAAGAACTTTCGGGTCTGCCTCCGGATCGTGAAGTTGAATTTGGCATAGATTTGTTACCCAGAACTACGCCATTGTCTATTGCCCCGTACAGGATGGCGCCAAAGGAATTGGTGGAGCTGAAGGCTCAGATTCAGGAGTTGTTGGACCGAGGTTTTATTCGGCCAAGTGTTTCACCTTGGGGAACGCTAATGCTCTTTGTTAAGAAGAAGGATGGTACAATGCAGATGTGTGTAGACTACCGCCAGTTGAATAAGCTGACGATCAAGAACAAGTATCCGTTGTCAAGGATAGATGACTCGTTTGATCAGCTTAAGGGGGCATCGATCTTCTCGAATATCAATCTAAGGTCGGGGTATCATCAGCTTAAGGTGAAAGAGGCTGATATCCACAAGATGGCATTTCGCACTTGATATGGGCACTACGAGTTTTTGGTAATGCCGTTTGGATTGACTAACACGCCGGCAGCATTCATGGATATGATGAATCAGGTGTTTCAAAGAAGATTTGGACCAATTTTTTGTGGTATTTATAGATGACGTATTGGTGTACTCAAGGTCTGAGAAGGATCATGATACGCACTTGCGGGTAGTTTTGCAGATTTTGAAAGAGAAGCAGTTATTTTCCAAGTTTAGTAAGTACGAGTTCTGGCTTAGGGAGGTGACTTTCTTGGGTCACGTAGTGTCAGCTGAAGGGATTAGAGTGGACCCTCGCAAGATTGAGGCAGTGTTGGACTGGAAACCGCCTAAGTCGATTGTAGAGATTCGGAGTTTTCTAGGTCTGGAAGGGTATTACAAAAGATTTGTAGAAGGATTTTCTCTGATCGCAGCATCGTTGACCAAGTTATTGAGGAAAGGGGTTCCATTTGCGTGGTCTGAGAAACAACAGGAAAGTTTTGACAAGTTAAGGAAGATTCTGATGGAAGCTCCGGTTTTGGTTCAGCCTGAGGCAGGAAAGGAATTCATGGTCTATTGTGATGCATCACATACTGGCTTGGGATGTGTGCTGATGCAGAAAGGGAAAGTAGTGGCATATGCGTCTCGACAGTTGATACCGCATGAGGGTAACTATCCGACACATGACTTGGAGTTGGCTGCAGTGGTTTTCACCCTGAAGATATGGAGACACTATTTCTATGGAGAGAAATCGATAGTCTACACGGACAACAAGAGTCTGAAGTACCTTTTGACGCAGAAGGATTTAAATTTGAGACAGCGTAGATGGATTGAGCTGTTGAAGGACTACGACTGTTCAATTGAGTATCATCCGGGCAAGGCTAACGTGGTTGTAGACGCGTTGAGCCGTAAGGTAGTGTATCGGACCTGAAAGCGATGTTTGCTCATCTTAGCTTGTATGACGACGAGAGTCTTTTGGCAGAATTGCAGGTTAAGCCGACTTGGGTAGAGCAGATTAAAGAGAAATAGTTAGTGGATGAGGGTTTGAATGCTCGGAGGTTGCAAGTGTAGAGTGGTGGTTTGGAAGGTTACAGCTTGACTAGCGATGGAGTGTTGTGTTTTCAAGGGAGAGCTTGTATGCCGAAGGACGTCGAGTTAAGGCAGAGGATACTTCAGGACGCATATAGCATCCCATACGCTATGCATCTTAGAGGTAGCAAGATGTACCGGGGTTTGCGAGAGCAGTTTTGGTGGCCTGGTCTGCAGCAAGAAGTGACTGAGTTTGTGGGTAAGTGTCTGACGTGTCAGTAGGTCAAAGCTAAACATCAGTTGCCATCGGGTTTACTTCAGCCGGTGAAGATTCCTCAGTGGAAGTGGGAAAGGATCACTATGGACTTTGTCAGTGGGTTACCCCTTACGCCTAGTAAGAAGGACTCAGTCTGGGTGGTTGTGGATCGTTTGACGAAATCAGCTCATTTCATACCGGTAAGGGTTGATTACTCACTTCAGAAGTTGGCTAAGCTGTATGTGGCAGAGATAGTAAGGTTCCACGGTGTGCCAGTGTCGATTATCTCAGATAGGGATCCCAGATTCACGTCGAGGTTCTGGAAAGCATTGCATCAGTCATTGGGTACGCAGTTGGATTTTAGTACTAAGATTTCATCCGCAATGGATTGACAATGAAAAGGGTTATACAAATCTTGGAAGATATGTTGAGAGGCTGTGTTTTGGATTTTAGAGGTAGTTGGGAAGAATTTCTACCGTTAGCTGAATTTGCATACAACAATAGTTACCGGCAAGCATTAAGATGGCACCATATGAGGCATTGTATGGTAGGAAGTGTCATACACCTACGTGCTGGACAGAGTTGGGTGAGCGTCAGATGTTGGGACCAGTGTTGGTTGCTGAGACCGAGAATAAAGTCAAGTTGATTCAGGCTCACCTGAAGGAAGCTTCAGACAGGCAGAAGTCCTATGCCAATATTAAGCGAAGACATATAAAATTTGCAGTAGGTGACAGGGTTTTATTGAAGGTCTCGCCATGGAAGAAAGTACTGAGATTTGGAAGAAAAGGCAAGCTAAGTCCAAGGTTTATTGGCCCATATAAGGTGTTGAGACGAGTGGGACCAAGAGCTTATCAACTCGAGTTGCAAGCGTAATCGAGTCGATACATAATGTATTCCACGCTCCATGCTTAGACGCTACTGCTCGATCCATCGCATGTTGTATCGATGGAGGAAATTGAGGTGAGCCCAGATTTGACCATGGAAGAGGAACCAAAGATGATTCTAGATCGGGATGTGAAGGTTTTGTGCAGGAAGTCAGTTCCATTAGTGAAGGTGTTATGGCGGAACCATGGCATAGAAGAAGCTACGTGGGAACCAGAGGATGTGATGAGGCAGCAATACCCTCAACTCTTTTGACCAGGTAATTTTGAGGTCAAAATTATTTTTAAGGGGGCTAGAACTGTAACATCATTAGTTAGGGGCTATTATGTTTGCATTAATTTGATGTGAATGGCTTGATTTTGTTGTTAATCAAGGTGTCTTGGGGTCTGGGTATGAGCCAAGGGTAGGCCCGAACTATAGGAAAAATTTTATTTTCAAGCATTGGTTCAGGGGAGCTGAAGGAGCTAAGGGTTAAGAATATTTTGTGGTAAACTATAGCATAAGAAAAGCCTTGGTAAAGTGGCAAGGAGGCGCCACTTAGGGCCTTAGTCAGTGACGCCACAAGTAGAGGAAGGGAGTTGAGGTTCGAGCTGCAGAAATCCCTTGCTGCTAACTCTTTTTGGACGCTAGAGAGGGGAGGAGTTGTGCTCAGCGCAAACTCTGATGGATAACTGTTGAACAAGTCAACTGATTTAAACGAGTGGAGAAGAGAGAATTTAGGAGTTTGATCAATTCAAACTCATTTGAATGGTTGGCCAGGAGAAGTTTGAGGAGTTTGCCAGAATTTGAACTCTAGTGTGAGGAAGAGTAATCGGTTGGAAGACTAGGGGGAGTGCCGAAATTCCTTAATGACATTTTCGGCTAGTCAATGCCTTGGTGCATTCGGTTGTGAGCTAAAGCCGAAACCCCCTTAGCCATGTTGATTTCTTCCCTTAATGCACCATTTGAATCAAAAGCCAAAGGTTTTTAGGTTATTGTCGATTTCCCTCTAAAGCATCTAGCCGAATCCCCAGAGGAACCATTTGAGCTTTTCTTCATTTGGAACCGAAACCACTTTGGCCGAATCTCCTTCTCCCCCATTTCTTACTTTTCTTTCTCTCATATTTGTTTCAAAACCCCATCAACATCTCTTCTTCTCATATCGACAACTTCTTTTTTTTCCTCATCTTCTCTTGTGCCGAAAGTTCATCAATCTTTTCTTGATTCCTTGCAAAGCTGAATCTCTTTTGCTCTTCTTTCAAAAGCCATAGCCGAAACTCCTTTGATTGTTCCACCACCATTGCCGAAATCTCTCTCAACCATTGAAGATCTCTTCTTTTCTCTTGTTGCATGGTAGATCTCTCGTGTTTTCTGCTCTAGTCGATTTTGGAGTGGGTAAGTGTTCTGGGCCGAATCTCTATCATCTTCTTCTTTTCTCTCCGTCGACATATATAGAACAAAAGTCGAATTTTGGCATTTGTCTTGGTTCTCATTCATCTGTGAAATCGATTTCTTCTAAGTTCTTCTGGATTTTGAAGCAGTGGACCATGATCATCTATTCTCTATCAAGCGGTTTCGTTAAAGACTGTGGTAAGGTTACATGTCGACTTAATCTTTCTCTTATTCTTTTGAAAAGCCGAAGGCTATTAGTTATATGGTTTAAGATCTTGGCTGATTGTAAGGAAGGCTCTATCTCGTATATCTCGGGTTGTGACTGGTGATCAAAAAGCGCTAAGGTAAGGATGGTTATTAGATGCGTTAACTTTTCGGGATTTATAAGTGTAGCCGGATGGCTTTTTGCTAATAATTGTCAATGGCCGAATGTAGGGAAGGGGGGATCTAGTGCGTTAGATCTTGATCTTCGGGATTCAGTAGTCGCGTTAGTAACCAGGTGTGTAACTTACACACTTCATAATATTTGTAAACTTGCTAATAACCTTAACTTGTTAAAAGCTGAAAACTGTGTAGATTTCGATATGGTACCTTTATGGGTATGAGCAAGGATTTTGGGAAAGTCTGTTTTGGTTGAGATTATGGCACATGATTTCTGATGATATTATCTATGTTATGTTCGATATATGTTTAACGATTAAGCATGATGGCATGACTTGTATGTGCATGAGCATTAATGTGGGTGACATGAGAGGAGGGGGAAGATTGATATCTGTGACTTTGGGTCACCAGTGGTTTGGTACCACAGTTGATATTCGTGACTTTGAGTCACCGAGGTTTGGCACCTCATAGTGACTCGTCCCAGTGGCTTTGGACTACAGTGGGTTGGCCCCACATTTGATAAAACGAGATTGTCGCCAGTGATTTGGTATCACAACGTGGGTTGGCCTCACATATGGATTATCCGTGACTTTGGGTCACCAGTGGTTTGGCACCACATTATTATCGATATCAGTGACTTTGGGTCACCAGTGGTTTGGCAACACCAGTGGTTTGGTACCACACGGGGTAGAAAAAGGAGTTGTGGATGGTTAGGTTTGGGTGCATGATATGTTTGCTTGATTATGACCTGTGTAAGAATGTTTCTATAATCGGGAGGGGGATTATGCACTGAGTCTTGGTGACTCACCTTCTCCCTTATCTTTTCAGGTGACTCGTAGATTGCGGATGAGGAGCCGAGTGGACTCGAGGTGGCCATGCGACATTCATTTTCGATTTTACATAGACTTTTGACTTGGGTACTTTGCTTTAAAATTCTGATTTTATCTGGGTTTTAATGCCATTAGTATTTTTATTTAGGGTGTTATTATATCTGCTTTAATTTTCTAAATGTTGCTAAGTAAACGATTTAACATGTTTTAAATAACTTGATAACCAAAGTTTTCGAAAATTATACTACACAACGGGTTTTCTAAATCTTACCATCGGGTAACAATATTTACAAGAGGATAACAAAGTTAACTTAAATGATTTTCAAAATCTAAGTTTTCCATTCTTAAAATCAAACGGTTTTAAATTAACTAAGTAAGAAATCACTCAGGTTTCAATAGACTTTAACGTTTTTCTTAAGTAATGAACGATAAACGAGTTTTAAGAAGCCTTTCAAGATTTCAAGGCAACTTAACGATTTCAACTATGCATGCACCGGGTTTCTACAAACACAAAAACAAAGAGCTTTTCGCTGAAAATAAATCGGCAACTTGTTTCCTTCAAAACGTTTTCACTCTGTGACATGCCAGATTCGGTCGTTGTGTGTTGACCGGGTTTGGGGTGTTACAGAGAAATTACGCACCTGATTACTCTCAACACCTAACTATCAAAGTCGACACTCTCCCTAGCCGAAATCACGACTATCAGACCACTATTCTAAATCGATTAAATCCCGAAGTTAGTAGACTTGGATTGAAACGTTGATTGCACACCTATACCAAAACCAAATAAGATTTGATCTAAAAGAGATTTAGTTTAGAGAAGATGACCTTTCGGATAACAGGGAATATGGGTCCCTCCTTCACCAATCGGCCAACCACACCAACCACTTACCTTCGACTATCTTCAGGGTTCGACACAAGCAGCCACAACAGTGAAGATTCAGTGTTTAAGAAAAGAAGAATAGAACCACTTAACAAGATTTAAGAGACTATTCTGCCAAAAAGGAGAAAAGAAAAGAAAATAGGAAATAATAGAGAACTTACCAAAATATAGAATAGGGATTCGGCTATGATGAACACTTCGGGAAAAGGAACCAAATGGAATGGTGCTGAGACTTAGAGATTTCAGCTACAAGAACAAACAAGAGCTTAGTTTTGGCTTTTAGTGAATGGGAGAAGAATAACAATGGGGATCAGAAGATTCGGCTAAAAGGAAATTTCAAATAAAAAGAAAGGGTGTGGGAGGTGGTGATTTTCGAGTTTTGGAAGAGAAAAGATGAGAAAAGAAAACAAATGAGATGGCCTTCAAATTTTCGGCACACCCCTTGCCATACTAAACCGATTTTCTCCCCCCTCTCCTGTGTTTGATTTTCGGCCAACTCTACAACCAAATGATAGCTCCTATCTTTCTTCCTTATCTTAATCTACTAACTCCTCCAAAAGAGGCCTAATTAGCACCAACTCCTACCTCCTTTATCAGCATAATATCCACATATTTTAAAACATTAAAAACCCCTAAATTCTAGCCTTGATGCCGTCCAACCTTACCCACCTAAATGCCAAAATTTAGCTACTTTAATTTAAAAGAATTGGGCTTCAAGTGACTCAAACTTGGGCCCTCTTCATCTGCTAATGATGCCACCTCCTTGCTCTCTAAATGGCGCCATTTACCACTGGGCCACAAGCCCACTTGTGTTTAAAACACATATAACATCTTGTAAGCCCTTATCTTATCAGGATTTCCACTAGAGTGTCTAATCAGAGAATTCAATTAAGGTCTCGGCCCAATTCCTAAGCCCATTTGTGTCCTCTCTTCTCTTAATCTGCTTATGAGGCCTCATGCCTGAGACTAGAGTCCACTAAGTAAGGAAAATAAATTTTTCCTATGGTCTCCCCTAACTCTAAGGCTTCAAATAATCCTGATAATACCTTAATATTATTATTCTAAGTGCTACACATGCATATTAACTCCCACGCACAGAAATTAAAAGTTTCGAGATTTTTGGGGCGTTACAACCCTATAGGCCCAAATCTACTAGGCCCAAATTTGGGATGTTATAGATCTACCCTCTTTAAAGAAATTTCGTTTTCAAAATTTTCAGCTAACTATCAATTGTACTACCCCAGTCTCACCACTACGCTTTGGCTGCGCACTCCAATTCTAAAAATAAACACTCAATATACTACAGTAGGGTACATACCGTTATTCACATATGGAGCGTCTTCGTCCCCTTGGCAATGTGCTGCATAGACCAAGGCTGGTTGCCTTGCCTCAGCATAACCTGTACCTCTACCTGGTGCTCCACGACCGCGTTCATTACCAATATCGCCCCTAGCTGGACCACGACCTCTCTGCGGCTGCTGACCTCCTCTATTCGGCTGAGTATTTCCCTTTCTTGTGGGTCCTACATCACCCCGTGGCTGTGGACAGTCTCTAATCTGATGATCCAGAGATCCACACCTAAAACACTTTCCACTACCTGTCAAACACTCACCTACATGGAATTTACCGTGATCGAGCACACTACGTGTCGATTGGCAAGAATGTGTCTCCCTACAGTTCATCCATCCGACCTAGGTCTTTTTCGAAAAGGCCACCGCCCTTGACGATTCAAAATTTCTCCTACTTCTGCTCCTATCCCTATGCCGGTTCAGTTTTTTTGTCCTCTTCACCTCCTCAGCTATCTTAGCTTTTTCCACGAGCATAGTAAATTCCCGCTCTTATTGTAGAGCTATCAACACACGTAGATCATCCTTTAGGCCATCCTCAAAACGAACACATCGCTCTTGTTTTGTGGCCACTATCCCTCGAGCATAACGGCTAAGGCGTAAGAATTCTGCTTCATATGCCGCTCATCGACCTACCTCCCCGAACCGTATTCAGAATGCTCATACAAGATCCACATAGCTTGTCCCAATGTACTTACTTTGGAACGCCGTTCTGAAGTGATCCCAAGTGATAAGATCAGCTACGGTACCTTCCTTAACTGTAAGACACCATTGATATGCTTCGTCCCAGAGAAGAGACACCACTCCCTTCAACTTCTCTTCATCCGTGAAGTCGAGATCATCCATTATACGCTACATTGCTTCCAACAAGTACTCAGCTGTACTAGGAGCTACACCAGAAAATCCCTTAAACACCTCTGCCCCATTGGCTCTAAGTCACTCTGGTATAGACTTCCGGGCTCTTGTGCCCATGCTTGCCCCAGCAACCCTCTCTAAAACTCGTATCATTGCCTGAGATACAACATCATCTCTGGCCGTCTGATCTTGAAATTCTGCCTCCACAGCTGGTGGCACTGGTACCTCATTCCCTGACTTGTGACCAGACCTTACGGGTTCTGACACAGCAATCCTGCCTCTACCTCAGCCACGCACACCACGTCCCCTAGTGCTCATTCTACCGTTCGCGATGTATCTGATTAGAAATTTTATGAATTATTAATAATTCTTTCTTCTACTGATTAATAACGGACAGTCTTATGAAAAGTCATTTCGATAGTGGTCCTTTCAAATTCAAATTTATGTCTACAGGTTCTAGTCTCAAGTCTACTCCTCCTAGTTCTGGGAGCTATATACATTCAACAATCAACATACAAACAACGTCCATGAACCCACATTCAACACATAGGTATCAGAACACCCCAAACCGGCCAATACACCACTAATAGAATCGGTATGTTACGGGAAAACGATTTGAAAGGTTAGATTTACGGATAAAGGTTCGATGAAAACTCTTTGCCGATTTTGTACTTGGAAAAATCTTGGGCATGATTGTTTAGAAACGGTAGTGCACTTTGCTAACCCTAAGTTTTAAAACTTAGTGGAATCCAATTGCAAAACTAATTTATATCATTTGGAAATTGAAGTTATTCCTTTTTAGTTGCTTAAAACATTTTGATTCAGTTGAATTTGAAAAAACATTTGAGTTGCATTCATTTTAAATTACAGCGTGATACCCGATGGTAAAGTTTAAAACATATCGCTTTGTAGTTTTGAAAACCTTATCGTTCCAAGTTTTATCGAATATTACCCAATAATTTGTTAAGGCATATCTGAAATTAAATTTAAGCATAAAAATAACCAAAGTAAAATTTTAAAAGGCCTTTACAAACCCAACAAACCAAATGGAAATGAATAGTGTAAAGTACCAAGGTTTTTTTTAAACAAAGGCAAGTCCCAATTATTCATGGCATGGTCACCTCGAGTCCACATTGCCCGTGTCCGCGATCTAAGTGTCACCGAAATGATAAGGGAGAAGGTGAGTCGCAAGACTCGATGCATAAATCCCTCTCCCAAAGAATGCAACATACTAACACACATCATAACAAAGCAATACAATTAATGCACCGATCCTAACCATCCATAACACCTTTTCTACCCCTGTGGTACCAAACCACCGGTGGTGCCAAACCACCGGTGACCCAAAGTCACGATATCCATCAATGTGGTGCTAAACCTTTGGTGACCCAAAGTCACAATAATCCATATGTGGGCCAACCCACGTGTGATACCAAATCATGGCGATAATCCCAGATCTCAATAGTGGGGCCAACCCACGGTGGTACTAAGCCACGTGGACGAGTCACTATGAGGTGCCAAACCTCCGTGTCCCAAAGACATAATTGTGATACCAAATCTTTGGTGACCAAGTCACGATTAGTCGGGTTGTGGGGCCAACCCACGGTGATGCCAAATCACTTGGTGACGATCCTTAATATCAACTGTGGGGCCAACCCATCGTGGTACTAAGCCACCGACAAGTCGCTATGAGGTGCCAAACCTCCGTGACCCAAAGTCACAATAATCGATCGTGGTGCGAAACCATTGAGGTGCTAAACCTCCGTGTCCCAAAGACACGGATATCATATTCCCCCTCCTCTCATATCACCCATAAACATACCATACTGATGCAAATCGTGCAAATCATGCAAATCATGCTAATATGTTTAGTGTAGCATCTTATAACACATACATCATGGATCATGATATCATATCAATAACAGAACTCGTAATGGAACGGACTTACCCGAATCTGTGCACATACCCCATAAGGTATCATATCAATCAACCATACTATTTTGGCTTTATTAAGAAATCAGGTTATTAAGCATATTGCTAAGTAAAGAGTGTGTTAGTTTACACACCTGTTAATATGCAAGCCCTAATCCAAAAGAACCGATCTAAGACCCTCGATTAGCTTGCTCCTATAATCGGCCAAATAAAAACATTAGGACCAAGGCCATTCGGCCAACCCAAACAAACTAAAGGGTTAACACTCAAACCCTTTATTTTACGAATCGATTTGGTTTCCTACCAAATCCGAACCAACAGATGGTTCTTCCGACAATCGGCTACACCCTGTTAAGAAGAATAATTAATCCTTGAAGACTTTGGCTTAACGAGACTAAGAGAATCAACCAATGAAACCAACCCTTACCACCACTTACCAACCGATCACTCTCAAGCGAAGGCTTCGCTTGACTGCTCCGAAATCCCGGAGATCCTATAACAAAATGATTCCAAAACAATCGATTAACACATCTCCAAACAAAAGCCGAATCAACCCTTACCTTGCAAAAATCGACAGAGAACAGGGAAGGAAAGAAATAGGCATTCGGCCTAGCAGTAACCTTTCTCTAAAAACCCGATTGGAGAGAAAAGAGAAGAGACCACCCCCTTGCTTGTGATTCGGCCAAGACTTAAACAAAAAGAGAAGGAGATTCGGCTGTGTTTGCTTAAGACTGTCAAACAAGGTTCGGCTATAGGTGTTTAACACCACCTATGGTACGGCTTGAGTGGTAAGAGAGGAAGAGAAGGGGTGAGATGGAGATAAGGTTTCGGCAAAGGGTTTTGAGAGAAGAGAAAGAAAGTTTGAGGGGACAAGGTGAAATGGTTTTGGCTCAAGTGAAATGGAGAGAAACAAGTGGAGAATTCGGCTACAGTTTGGAAGTAGAAGCAAAGAAATGCTTAAAGAAGAAGGGAGAAACGGCAAAGTAGATTAGAAAAGAAAGAGAGCAAATTCGGCTAAGAAGGCCATATGTATTTTGGGACAAGTGTTCTAAGAAAGAGAGAAATGAAAGTATGAGAAGAGAGAATGCTGGTTCGGCTTATCACCAAAAAAGAACAAAAGAAAAGGAAGGGAGCATTCGGCCACACACACAATTTAGGGGGCAAATTTTGGCAAAGGTATGGGTTACTTGGGGTTTTTGGTTTTTAATGGAAAACAAAGGAGAGACTTCTTTGAAAACAATTTGGCTAGGCACTAGACTAAAGCTGGCCGAAAGTCACACAAATTGCCAAAAAAATTCCGGCACTCCACACCTACTCACTTACCAAACCGGCCACTCTCCCCCCATGAAGACTCCAACATACGACCGCCTCCTAAGCTCACTCATGGCCACTAATTCAAACCAATTATAATTAGTCAATCCTTAATTCACTCCTTAATTCACTTATTGCCCACCATTTGAATTATTTGACTTGGTCTATGGCAGAGTTTGAACTGCACACAACTTCTCCCCCTCCATGCCGTCAAAATGGAAGCAAAATGTGTGGCTTCTGCAGCTCAAACACATGACCTCCTCCCCTTGCAAGGCGTCACACACACAAGCTCTAAGTGGGGCCTTTAGCCACTCCACTAAGGCTCCTCTTGTGCTAAAATCCACCGAAAAATACCTATAACCCCTAGCTCCTTCAGCTTCATTCACTTAAAGCTTAAAAATTAAAATTTTCTCTACCACTCCAGCTTACACTAGGCTTTCAACTAAGTCACAAAACATAAAAAACAACCATACTGCAGATCAAACACATGCAAACAATGCAATAACAAAAATAGCCCCTATTCCAGGATATTACAGTTCTACCCCCCTTAAAAATAATTTTGACCTCGAAATTACCTGATCAAAAGAGTTAAGGGTATTGCTGTCTCATCATATCCTCTGGTTCCCACGTAGCTTCCTCCACGCCATGATTCTGCCATAGCACTTTTACCAGAGGAACTGACTTTCTACGGAGAACCTTCATATCCCGATCTAGAATCTACACTGGTTCTTCCTTCATGGTCAAATCTGAATTCACCTCGATATCTTCCACTGCTACGACATGCGATGGATCTGAACGATATTGCCTAAGCATCAAACGTGGAATACATCGTGAATCGACTTAGCTCACGGCAACTCGTCGATACGCTACCACCCCACACGCCTCAAGACCTTATACGCCCAATAAACCTCAGACTTAACTTACCTTTTCTCCCGAACCTCAACACTTTCTTCCATGGCGAGACCTTCAGAAAGACCCTATCACCCACGGAAAACTCTATATCTCTACGCTTGAGATCGCCAGAAGACTTCGTCGTCTCAAGCTTCCTTCAATCGAGCCTAAATCAACTTAACCTTGTCTTCGCCTCAGAACCAACTCTGGTCCCAATATCTAGCGTTCACCCAACTCCGTCCAACATGTAGGTGAGCGACACTTCCTACCATACAATGCCTCATACGGTGCCATCTTGATGCTAGTTTGGTAACTATTGTTGTAGGCGAACTCAGCTAATGGTAGAAACTCTTCCCAACTACCTTTGAAGTCCGTGACACAACCTCAAGCATACCTCTAAGATCTATATAACCTTTCCGACCGCCCGTCAATCATGAAAGTGAAATGCCGTGGTTGAAATCCAAACACGCACCTGAGCCCGATGCAACGCTTTCGTAACCTTGATGTAAACCGGATCCCTATCCGAGATGATCGACATCGCACACCGTAGCCTCACTATCTCCGACACACTGACTTCGCTAACCTCTCAAGTGAGTAATCCACCCTCACCGAATGAAGTGAGTGATTTAGTCGACGATCCACAATTACCCAAATCGAGTCCTTTTTGCTAGGCGAAGAGGTAATCCACTAACGAAATCTATAGTTATCCTTTCCCACTTCCATCGTGGAATCTTCATCGGTAAAGCAACCTTGACGGAATCGATGTTCACCTTGACTCACCGACATGTCAAACACTTCCCTACAAGCTCTCACTTCCCTTTTCAAACCCAACCACCAAAATCGCTCTTTTAGATCCCGATACATCTTACTACCTCCAGATGCATAGCGTAGGGATCTGCTATAAAGCGTCCCAAGAATCTTCCGCTTAACTCAATATCCCTCGGCATACAAGCTCTCCCCGAAAACACAAAGACTCCATCACTAGACAAATCAGAACCTCCAAACTACCATTCTCGCACTTGACCTCAAGGCTTTCAAAACCTCATCCTCTAACTGTTTCTCCTTAATCGCTTCAACCCACATAAGCTTAACTCGTAATTCGCTTAATACTTTCGTAAATCGCCATACAAACTCAAATGGGCAAACATCGCTCTTAAGTCCGCTATAACCTTACGGCTCAACGATACGCCACCACGTTAGCCTTGCCCGGGATGATACTCAATCGAAGCAATCAGAATCCTTTAGCAACTCAATCCATCTCATACGCTTCAAATTCAAATCCTTCGAGTCAAAAGATACTTGAGACTCTTGTGATCTGTGTAGACTATCGATCTCTCTCCGCATAAATAGTGCCTCCAGATTTTCAAGGCGAAGACTATCGCCGCTAACTCCAAGTCGTAAGGCTTGATAATTGACTTCATGTGGCCTCACCGCCGAGATGCGTAAGCCACAACCTTCCTTCTCAGATCAACACACAACCCAAACTCGTATGTAATGCATCGAATATACTGTGAATTCCTTTCCGCCAAAGTTGAATTAGAACCGAGCTTCACCAAAATCTTCTTCAACTTGTCGAAACTCTCCTGCTACTTCTCAGCCCAAACGAACGGAACCCCTTTCCTTAACAATTTGGTCATAGGTGCTGCGATCAATGAAAACCCTTCTACAAATCTTGGTAGTATCCCGCCAAGCCCGTAAAACTCAATCTCACCATCGACTTAGGCGGCTTCCAATCCAAAATCGCCTCAATCTTTCGAGGATCCACTCTAATCCCTCAAATTTACACTACATGACCCAAGAAAGTCACCTCTAAGCCGTAACTCAGACTTACTAAACTTAGCATAAAGTCGCTTTCTCCTCAAAATCTACAACACAACTCAGAATGCGATTATGCTCCTCCTCGTCCCTGAATACACCAAGATTTCGTCAATAAAACCACGATTTAACCGATCCAAATATCTTGGAACACCCTATTCATTATATCCATGAATGCGCGCCAGCGTTAGTCAACCCAAGCGGTATACCAAAAATTCATAGTGCCCATACCGAGTATTTAAATGTCGCCTTGCGATATCCGCCTCTTTCACCTTTAACGGTGATACCTGCATCTTAAATCGATCTTCGAGAATACCGATGCACCTTCACCGATCAAACAAGTCATCTATCCGTGGCAACGGATACTTATTTTGATCGTCACTTATTCAATGGCAAGTAGTCTATACACATCCGCATCGTTCCGTCTTTCTTCTTAA
Organism: Gossypium rotundifolium; assembly: GCA_025506655.1. Lineage (NCBI taxonomy): Eukaryota > Viridiplantae > Streptophyta > Magnoliopsida > Malvales > Malvaceae > Gossypium > Gossypium rotundifolium. Next base: position 112,276,494 of record CP106732.1, on the reverse strand, counting down.
CAAAGAGTACCGGGCGCTCCCCAAGGTGAAACACTTGGCCCGATAAAGCCTTGGTCCAACAACTCTTGGATCTCGAGCCTTAAGCTCTACTAACTCTTTGGTGCCATCCTATACGGACAATAGACACCGGCGCAGATTTGAATAATGATCTATCCCAACTCCACCTCTCGATCCGGTGGCAAACCCTAAGCTCCTCCGAAACACATCAAGAAATTCCTTAACTGTTTCGGACCTCCCCTACGGCAGACTCCTCAACCTCCAAGGCATACACATGAACCACATATGCTTCACAAATTCTTCCTAACCATCTTCTCATTTTTTCAGCGAGACACCACGTTGGACAAGTAATCCTTCTATTACCGATCATGACCACCTCATCACCCTTAGTCATCCCTAGAACCATGCGCTTAGCAGCAAGAATCCAACCTCACCTGGTACTTGACCAACCAGTCCATCCCAAGAATCAGATCGAACTCTCCAAACGGCAGTTCCATCAGATCAGCTTCAAACACTACCCCTTAGAGTTCTAGGGGTACATCTCTATACAGCTTATCTACAATTACAGAGTGACCTTGAGGGCTAATTAAGGTCATCTGCCTAGAAGATATCTCAGAGTCTAAATCCATGGTCTTCACTATGCTACTCGCAACGTATGAATGCGTTGAACCCACATCAATCAAAGTAGTAAATGGAGAACCAAAGATCGAAACGCATCGCTTATGACGCCCGCAGGTCGCCCTCCTCTCGGTGCCTCATTGATACACTAACCCCGGGCCGTCTTGCCCGAGAAATACCCGCACTTCGCCTCGATACTCCGCTGCCCACCGTAACCATTACCCCTCGCCATTACCATGACCCTCTCGTGGTGGCGGTCCATTATCTCAAACCGAGCACGGCCTTGACCTCGACCAATCCTAGCCAACTTACGCAGATAGTCCTCACACGGTGGTCTAGCTAACCACACTCAAAACATCCTCTTCCAACATCCAACATCCTCCCCAATGAGCTTTCCCACAACAGTTACATCTGTGGGGCCCCTCGATTAGCAAAGAATGGACCTACCAGACTGATTCGCCCACCTCGGTCAAGCCCTTTTCTGAAGATTACCTGACGACCCAGAAGATCCAAAACTCCGCTTTTGCCTGTTCCTATCCACATTCTGCCTCACAGACTCTTTAACCCCTTCGGCTACCTTAGCCTTTTCTACCAGGACAGCGAACTCACGCTCCTGCTGTGGAGCAATCAGCAACCTTAATTCATCTCTTAGACCATCCTCGAAATGAACACACCTCTCGTGTTCAGTAGCCACCATGCCCCTAGCATACCGACTCAGCCTCAAGAACTCGCCTAATACTCAAACACGCACTTACTCCCCGCACCAAATTTCGTAAATGCCTTCCGCTGATCATTAATGTAGCTAGCTTCATTGTACTTTTTTGATATGCACCTTAAAATAATCCCAAGTAAGATCTTCACAAAGACTATTAGGACCGTGAGCCACCACCGGTATGACTCATCTCAAGAAGTGATACTATCCCTTTAGTTTCTCTTCAGCATCAGTCTAAATCATCCATGATCCGCTTTCTGCCGCCTCCACCAATATTCACCATCTTTGGAGCCACACCGCACACACCTCGAAATACCTCGGTCCGTTTGCTCGAGTCGTTCAGTGCTGATTTACGAGCTCCTACGCCCACCTACTCCAACTACCCTTTCCAAAACTCGCAAGATCGCTTATGACACTGCTGCGTCGTCCCGATCTGTTCTAAACTCACCACTTCCGGTGGTGGTGGTACCCAGATCTTATTCTCTAACCCCACTGATCCTACGGGTTCGTAAACCGTCATCCTACCCCAGGCCCGACCACGACCACATCCACCTCGAGCGCCATGACTAAAATCTCGCCTTGTCTCGATGAAATTTATGCATCAAGAATGTTCCACTTGTCTTTAAAGGCAAGAGTCTTATGAATATCTCTTATTAAAGAAGTTTTGTTTTTATGAGTCCACAGAGTCCTATCGATTTCAGCTTAAAGTAATTTACTACACTAGTCATCCAAATACATCACATCAAAATCTCAAGCAATAGTAAGGGTACTTACTCAGGCGATTTAGCCGAGTCCTGTGCCATGCCTCTTAAACCATATACTTTAAAACCAACACACTTAAACCAATATTTAAACATCTTGGGCCTCGGGCCCACAATGAGCCTTTGAACTTGGCTCGATACCACAATTGTAACACCCCAAACCCGGTTAATACACCACTAATCAATCTGGTATGTTACGGAAAACGATTTGAAAGGTTAGATTTCTGATAAAGGTTTGATGAAAACTCTTTCAGATTTTGTACCGAAAAATCTTGGGCATGATTGTTTAGAAATCGATAGTGCACTTTGCTAACCCTAAGTTTTGAAAACTTAGTGGAATCCAATTGCAAAACTAATTTATATCATTTGAAATTGAAGTTATTCCTTTTAGTTGCTTAAAACATTTTGATTCAGCTTGAATTTGAAAAAACATTTGAGTTGCATTCATTTTAAATTACAGTGATACCCGATGGTAAAGTTTAAAACATATCGCTTTGTAGTTTTGAAAACCTTATCGCTCCAATTTTTATCGAATATTACCCAATAATTTGTTAAGGCATATCCAAATTAAATTTAAGCATAAAATAACCAAAGTAAAATTTTAAAAAGGCCTTTACAAACCCAACAAACCAAATGGAAATGAATAGTGTAAAGTACCAAGTTTTTTTTTTAACAAAGGTAAGTCCCAATTATTCATGGCATGGTCACCTCGAGTCCACCCTATTCGTGTCCGCGATCTAAGTGTCACCGAAATGATAAGGAGAAGGTGAGTCACAAGACTCAAGGCATAAATCCTCTCCCAAAGAATGCAACATACTAACACACATCATAACAAAGCAATACAATTAATGCACCCGATCCTAACCATCCATAACACCTTTTCTACCCCTGTGGTACCAAACCACTAGTGGTGCTAAACCACCGGTGACTCAAAGTCACGATATCCATCAATGTGGTGCTAAACCACCGTGACCCAAAGTCACAATAATCCATATGTGGGCCAACCCACGTGTGATACCAAATCACCGCGACGATCCCAGATCTCAATAGTGGGGCCAACCCACGGTGGTACTAAGCCACGTGGACTAGTCGCTATGAGGTGCCAAACCTTTGGTGTCCCAAAGACATAATTGTGATACTAAATCACCGTGACCAAGTCACGATTAGTCGTTGTGGGGCCAACCCACGGTGATGCCAAATCACCGGCGACGATCCTGTAATATCAATGGGGCCAACCCAATCGTGGTACTAAGCCACGGGACAAGTCGCTATGAGGTGCCAAACCTCCGTGACCCAAAGTCACAATAATCGATCTTTGGTACGAAACCACTAGAGGTGCTAAACCTCCGTGTCCCAAAGACACGGATATCATATTCCCCCTCCTCTCATATCACCCATAAACATACCATACTGATGCAAATCGTGCAAATCATGCAAATCATGCTAATATATTTAGTGTAGCATCTTATAACACATACATCATGGATCATGATATCATATCAATAACAGAACTCGTAATGGAACGGACTTACCCGAATCCGTGCACATACCCCATAAGGTATCATATCAATCAACCATACTGTTTTGGCTTTATTAAGAAATCAGGTTATTAAGCATATTGCTAAGTAAAGAGTGTGTTAGTTTACACACCTGTTAATACGCAAGCCCTAATCTAAAAGAACCGATCTAAGACCCTCGATTAGCTTGCTCCTATAATCGGCCAAATAAAAACATTAGGACCAAGGCCATTCGGCCAACCCAAACAAACTAAAGGGTTAACACTCAAACCCTTACCTTACGACTGATTTGGTTTCCTACCAAATCCCGAACCAACAGATGGTTCCTCTGACAATCGGCTACACCCTGTTAAGAAGAATAATTAATCCTTGAAGACTTTGGCTTAACGAGACTAAGAGAATCAACCAATGAAACCAACCCTTACCACCACTTACCAACCGATCACTCTCAAGCGAAGGCTTCGCTTGACTGCTCCGAAATCCCGGAGATCCTATAACAAAATAATTCCAAAACAATCGATTAACACATCTCCAAACAAAAGCCGAATCAACCCTTACCTTGCAAAAATCGTCAGAGAACAGGGAGGGAAAGAAATAGGCATTCGACCTAGCAAGAACCTTCTCTAAAAACCCGATTGAGAGAAAGAGAAGAGACCACCCCTTGCTTATGATTCGGCCAAGACTTAAACAAAAAGAGAAGGAGATTCGGCTGTGTTTGCTTAAGACCCACAAACAAGGTTCTATTATAGGTGTTTAACACCACCTATGGTACGGCTTGAGTGGTAAGAGAGGAAGAGAAGGGGTGAGATGGAGATAAGGTTTCGGCAAAGGGTTTTGAGAGAAGAGAAAGAAAGTTTGAGGGGGCAAGGTGAGATGGTTTCGGCTCAAGTGAAATGGAGAGAAACAAGTGGAGAATTTGGCTACAGCTTGAAGTAGAAGCAAAGAAATGCTTAAAGGAGAAGGAGAAACCAAGAAAGTAGATTAGAAAAGAAAGAGAGCAAATTCGGCTAAGAAGGCCATATGTATTTCAGCACAAGTGTTCTAAGAAAGAGAGAAATGAAAGTATGAGAAGAGAGAATGCTGGTTCGGCTTATCACCAAAAAAGAACAAAAGAAAAGGAAGGGAGCATTCGGCCACACACACAATTTAGGGGGCAAATTTTGGCAAAGGTATGGGTTACTTGGGGTTTTCGATTTTTAATGGAAAACAAAGGAGAGACTTCTTTGAAAACAATTTGGCTAGGCACTAGACTAAAGCTGGCCGAAAGTCACACAAATTGCCAAAAAGAATTTCGGCACTCCCCACCTACTCACTTACCAAACCGGCCACTCTCCCCCCCATGAAGACTCCAACATACGACCACCTCCTAAGCTCACTCATGGCCACTAATTCAAACCAATTTGAATTAGTCAATCCTTAATTCATTCCTTAATTCACTCCTTGCCCACCATTTGAATTATTTGACTTGGTCTATGGCAGAGTTTGAACTGCACACAACTTCTCCCCCTCCATGCCGTCAAAATGGAAGAAAAATGTGTGGCTTCTGCAGCTCAAACACATGACCTCCTCCCCTTGCAAGGCGTCACACACACAAGCTCTAAGTGGCGCCTCTAGCCACTCCACCAAGGCTCCTCTTGTGCTAAAATCCACCGAAAAAATACCTATAACCCCTTGCTCCTTCAGCACCATTCACTTAAAGCTTAAAAACTAAAATTTTCTCTACCACTCCAGCTTACACTAGGCTTTCAACTAAGCCCCAAAACATCAAAAACAACCATACTGCAGATTAAACACATGCAAACAATGCAATAACAAAAATAGCCCCTATTCCAGGATATTACAGGTACTTTCATCATTTCACTACCTAGGGGTATTTTTGAAATTTTATCCTATAGGGGTATTTTCGTAATTTTTTCAAAATAGCGTATCTTGGTATTTTTTTCAAAACTAGGGGCACTTTAGTAATTTTGTAAAAATAAGGTGGCTGGTCCCTTTCGGGTTTTAGTCGTGGCTAAGGTGAACAATCACTACGCACCAGGTAGGATTCTAGCGAAGAGGAGGTGAGTCGCTAGGACTGCTTCAATACCAAGCTCTCCTTGGATCCAATCCTAGACATGTGTATGCCCGTTGCCACACCCTAACCTTGTGACTTGTCCATGGACAGGTTTAATTAGATTAAGTCTTATGAGGTTTAAGAAGTTGTTTAAGCTAAGCCTGAAGTCCATCAAATTCTAATTAAAATGATCTACGTCCCATAAAGCCCATCAGCCCACGTACCTATATAACACACAGTGAGTTCAGAATACTTCGGCCGGAGATGCAGGTGCCATGCCGAGAAAACCATCCTGTACTATTTATAAATATGTATATTTCCAAAACCCATCTTTAGAAAATGTTTTGAGCCCAAAACCCCAAAGTCGAGTTTTGAATCGGGCTCTGATACCAATTTGTAACACCCCAAACCCGACCCAAACACCCCGACCAGATCTGGCATGTCACTAAGAAGTTTTTGTAAAACATGTCACATATTATTATTTTTTTTTGAAAAGCATAGTTTAAACATTTATACGGGAAGAACTGAATAATTTGATAATTTGTAAAAGAAATAAATTTCAATTAATGCCTTAGTTCCAATTAATCATAAAAGCTAATCGTATAAAAACCCAAAAACGAAAACATAAAACCAATAAACCATAACCAGTGGCTTTATTACAATAAAATATAAAACCAAACAAATTGAAAATATTAGGGAAAAATAATTAAAACAACATCCTTTATTGAGTTGAAATAAATCCATGTATGGCCACCTTGCGCTCCTTTCCAGCCCGGTCCGATGCACTAAGTGTTACCTGAAAAATGTTAAACAATGGGGTGAGTCACAAGAATTTGTGTGCAATCCCCCCTTGCACCATCAGACTAGGCCTTAGCCCCACAGAACAAAATAACAGAATGTCACATATCAGAATTAAGCAAAGCCCATCCCAATCCTAGATCCATCCGCTACACACCACCCTTACATGCCAATCACACCAATGGGGATTTCTACAATCACCCTCACCGCTACACACCACCGATGGCGTCATCTTTGCAGCTTAGTCGCTCATTGTCGATTGTGACATAGTCACCGTAATGCATCGTGGTAGAGCCAAGAGAATGATCGTGGCAGAGCCACTACAACAGAACACTTCCCCTTTCATATACATAATCACCCAACCTCGTGCAAACATATAAAACGGCATGCATGTATATCATATCAACTCAACAGAATCATTTTACTCAAAGAAAATCACAGAAATCACTAACCTGATGGGTCGCCCTTTACCCTCCAATCGGTTTCTAATACCATGCCAGATTTCAAAGATTTAATGTAATATAAACAGATTTATATATATATATATATATACTAACAAACAATAGAGATGGTGTGAGAAATTACACACCTGATTACTCTCAACACCTAACTATCGAAGTCGACGCTCTCCCTAGCCTGAATCGTAACTATCAGACCACTATTTTAAATCGATTAAATCCCGAAGTTGGCAGACTTGGATTGAAACATTGATTGCACACCTATACTGAAACCAAATGAGATTCGATCTAAAAGAGATTTAGATTAGAGAAGATGACCTTTCGGCCAACAGGGAATATGGGTCCCTCCTTCACCAATCAGCCAACCACACCAACCACTTACCTTCAACTATCTTCAGGGTTCGGTACAAGTAGACACATCAGTGAAGATTCACCTTTTAAGAGAAGAAGAATAGAACCACTTAACAAGGTTTAAGAGACTATTCTGCCAAAAAGGAAAAAAAAAAGAAAATAGGAAATAACAGAGAACTTACCAAAGTATAAAATAGGGATTCGGCTATGATGAACACTTCGGGAAAAGGAACCGAATGGAATGATGCTGAGACTTAGAGATTTTGGCTACAAGAACAAACAAGAGTGTAGTTTCAGCTTTTAGTGAATGGGAGAAGAATAACAATGGGGATCAGAAGATTCGGCTAAAAGGAAATTTCAAAGAAAAAGAAAGGGTGAGGGAGGTGGTGACTTTTGACTTTTGGAAGAGTGGGTAGTGATGGTAATGGAAATGTATATATATGGTAATGGAAAGTGAGTAGTGATGGTAATTGAATAATTGGATGTTTGTGCATGTATATGTTTGAATTTGTCGAATGTAATGGTAAGTGAAAAAGGCAAATTGAGTTGTTGACAAATATATGTATGTTACAAATAGAGATATGTAAATTGAGTATGCCGAATGTGTTGGTATTTCAAAGAGGTAAATTGAGTATGTGTGGATGGGAATGGAATTATAAATGTATTGAAGAGAAAAGAAAAGGTCTGTTAAAAGGGCACTAAGTGTACGAACTAAAGTACCGAGCACTGTTTGTGCGAAATCGGTTAAATGGCACTATGTGTACGGGTTAATAAGTAATGGCACTAAGTGTGCAATACATTACTGTTAAATAGCACTATGTGTGCAGATTAATAAGTAATGGCACTAAGTGTGCAATACATTACTGTTAAATGGTACTATGTGTGCTCTTTCTCAAGTAACGGCACTAAGTGTGCGATACGTTACGTAATTTGCACTATGTGTACGGGATTATAGAGACTTCAGAGCCATAAACTGTTGAAGGGAGATGTAATATCCCAGACTATGGCTTATGCATAATTGCTTAATTGAATGTGAAAGCATGCCTTTATATGTATAAATGTGTTCTATTAACCTTAGTGAGTAGGTGAACGCTTTAGAAATTATTTAATTTTAAGTCTAAAAGAGGGAGTTAAGCCTGATAGGCTTTAAGAAAATAAATGGAGGAAATAAAACACACAAATGGGCTTGGAAAAGTGGCCCGGAGGCTCCACTTAGGGCCTCTGGGAATGATGCCACCAGCAGGATAGATGGGCCAAGGTTCGAGTCGCATGGGAAGCTAAATGGCAGCTTTAATTTTTGCGGCAAAAGAAGTAGAGATGGACGGCATAGGGAGACTGAGGAGAGAGTTTAAGATGAGGTCAAATTCTTTTGGAATTTTGGCTAAGGTAGGAGAATAAGTGTTGGCCAGCCAAGGGACTCTAGGTTTAGTAATTTAGGCAAGAGGAGGAAAAGTAAGGCTATTATTCTTTTCTCTTTTGAAGCCTCTGCCGAATTCTCTAGCCACTCTTCTCTTTCTCTCATACTTTATCAAAAGCCGAAAACACAAGTAGTCATAGCTGAATTTCCACTTTACCTCTCTCAAAGTCTTCTTTTTCTTTTATCTGTTCTAGCTGAAACCTCCTCCTCCCTAGTTCATCTTTGCCGAAACCCCTAAAAAAAGATTCATACCCTTCCCCTTGTATTCCTTAAGATAGCCGAATATCCTATTTCTATTAGGAGACAAAGTCAATCTCCCTATTATCATCTAGTCAATCCTCGTGGTGTCGTGCATAGGTCTGTGTCGATTTACGTGGTAAGGGTAAGATCAAATACCAATTCTTTTCTTTTTCTTTAAACCGAAAGTTAAAGACTAATACCATTATGTTTTTTAGCCGAAAGTTTGAAGGGGTTTTGGACTCCTTTTATAGCCGATTTCAAGAGGGAATCTTTCGGGATTTCTAACCCAAGGTAAGTCATTCGGCCAAAGGCCATCTATTATGTTTAAGGTTGGAATCGGATCTAACATATACCCTATAGGTATTTCGACATCTCCTCAAGATAAGTGACAAGTTTTCAGGATTTCAAATCACAAGGTAAGCACATTGGTACATTCGGCCAAGGTCTATTAATGATTTAAGATCTAGTTCTTATTTACTTAAAAGCCAAAAACTAACCAAGTTGAATGATCTAGCATTGGCCGATTGAAGGAAGGAATAACACAAAGTTTTTCGGATTTGATTAGTAGTGAAATCGGCACCAAGGTAAGAATTTGATTACAATAATCCTATTAGGATTTGGTTTTATAGCCGAATGGCTTTTTACTAATAAGATTGGGGTTGGCCGAATATAGGCAGTAAAGATCTAAAGTAGTAGATTGGATTTTCGGGATTTGGAGTGAATTTGCTAAGTAAATCAGGTGTGTACCCCACACTATCTCTTAATAGATGTAAGGCAATATTTAATATATATGTTATAATAATGTGAATGTGGCTAAGTTACCATACGATGGTACAAAGTACTCAGGTACGTTTTCCTACCCCTACTAGGAATATAATACGATCTATTATGGCACATAAGTGCAACTATAAGAATGTGAGTAAAGTATGAGACATGACATTTGCATGTTTTGCATGACATGGGGCATATGGGTGAAATGTAAAAGGGAAGTGAATTGGTGGTTTTATACCCCAATATATAAATGTGGTGACTTATGTCACAATATCCGAATGTGGTGACTTATGTCACAATATATGAATGTGGTGACTTATGTCACAATATATGAATGTGGTGACTTATGTCACGAATATATATCTGGTGGCTATGCCACAAAATTATAAGGGCGATGAGCACGTCGACTGCAGCGACTGCCTTCGATGGTGTGTAGCGGATGGAGGGTTGACTTAGTAGTCCCCACAATGTGATGGTTGGTACGGGTGATGTGTAGTGGATGGTTATATAGGCTTGAGTTCGGGTTTGCATCATTTATTTAAATGCTATGTGAATATGTATGATTTGATATGCCATATCTATTGAGACTTAGTGTTGATTGTACACATTGAGTCTGTTTGACTTACCCCGTTGTGGGAATATTTTTCAGGTGATGATCGGTGATGGACCAGGTCGGCGGGAGCTCGGTGGTGGCCATGCAAAGCTTAAACTGCTTTCATTTTATTAGTTCTATTTAAGTTTTGAATTATTTCGGTTTTTATTTGATGTAATAAGGCCAAAGGATTAAATTGTTTATGCATGCTTTCAAACTTCTTAGTATGATACGTTTATTATCTAATTAAAGTAAATTTCTCATAAATACTAGAGTTGAATGTATTAACATCTAAACAACACGGTTTTTTTTTAATTTAAGCCCAACCCAAATCAACTGTTTTCAAAATCACATAAGTTTTTGGCAAAGCCCAAATAGACTTTGAAAGATTTTTCTTTAGAAGCATACCAGATCCAGTCAGGGCTTGTGGGCCGGGTTTGGAGTGTTTCAGGAGAATAATGAGAAAACGATACATGAGTAAGTGTTGCATGGTAGCTTAATAACCAGGTATTAGTGAGGTAAGTTGTATTTGTTAAGAAAATATAGAATTGAAATGTGATTATTACACTTTGAGCTTGTTCGAAAAGGGTATATAGTTTTTGAATATTCAGTTAGCTATATTAGGCATGGTGGATGTTGAATGGAGACTTGATTTGCATATTGTACTTATGAATTCATTATTGAGCCTATTGGATTAATTAGATTGTATATTAGTTAGCTACATATTTTTACCATTTCTTAAAAACTTACTAAGCTATGTAGCTTACTCTAGGTGTTTACTTTACTATTTTATAGATCTTAAAGTCAAAGCTCGAGCTCGAGGATTCATTCGTCAAAGTCAATCACACTATCGCCTATTTTTGGTACTCTTTTGATGAGTTAAACTTTGAGAACTATGGCATGTATAGTCTAAACTACTCTTTTGAGCTTATATTTTGAATGGGATGTAAATAATACCATGCAAAAATGGCTTCATGATTATGTTTTAGTTGGTTATATATATATGCTTAAGGTGTGGCATATGTTTGTGCATATTCAGACATGATAGAAGTTTGTTAAAGTATATGTAATTTATGAAATTATGGTAGAAATATTATCCATATGTTTAAGTAGATATTTCATGCACGTTTTATGGACTTAACTTAAAAGTTGATTCATGTTATGTTAGGTGCATTACTTGGGTACTGACTTTGGTTGAATAAGGTTATAATGCATTGTGGATAATAGATAAATTTTCACTTGATCTGCGCGCACTTATAAGGCAAAACATGAAAGAATAAAAGAATTTGGTGTATCAATGATATATTGGATTTAAACTCACTTTTGAAATATTCGTTTGTGGCATGATCTTAGTTGGCTTTATAACTATTTTGGATTGCTTATATATATACATATATATATATTCGGTCTAGAAAATTTAAGGGTTAAATCATTGATGTGAATAACTAGTTATGTTTGCATGTGATTGAATATACATGTGGTACATCGGTTGGTACAAGTTGAGTTTTGATAACCTATTTATATTCGGCCACACTCTTTAATGAGTTTACTTATTTTATTGTATATAATGCAATTGATATTATTTTTGTGATGACTTGTTTATCGTAATATCATTTCTTAAGTATTATGATTCATGTGATTGAATGAACTTGGTGGTTAGTTGAGTAACACCTCCTAACCCTAATCCGGCGACGGATACGGGTTAGAGGTGTTACACCTAGACATAGTCTTACATGATATCTCAAGTCGATGCCAATGTCCCTGTAACAGCCCAAACCCAGCCCAAACGTTAGGACCGAATATGGGTCGTTACGGGAAAACTTTTTGAAACCCATTTAAAAGTCCAATTTAAGTTTTGTTGAAAACAACTCGTTTTGGTTATCTTGTTGAAAAACCTTCTTGGACTAAATTCGAAAATCTAGTTAAGTCAAGTTATTATACAAACTTCAGACAGTTCGATGGCACGATAAAACATTTTTGTGTTAATTTTAAGAAACGCGTGATTCAAATTTATAGTAAAAATAAAAATATCCAACACATAAGAAAATAACTAAAGTAGAGTATAATGAGGCCTTGTTACATCCAAAATAAAACAACCCAATAACCAAATTTGAAATAACTAAAATTAAAGTCCATTTAATTTTAAATCCACAGCATGGCCTCCTCAAGTCCCTCCGGCTCCATATCCGCGATCTAAGCATCACCTGAAAAAAAATAATGGAGAAGGTGAGTCACCAAGACTCAGTATGTAACCCTTCCCCCGTTTTAAAACATTTTTCATACACAACAGATAACAATTAATATGCGTAATATTTAATTCCCGACCTAGCCATCCAAACGCCATCGCTCACCCCGTTGTGGTACCAAACCACCGGTGGTGCTAAACCACCGTGACATATAGTCACAATGTGTTACCAAAACACCGGTGTCCAGAGACACAAATCATTTGATGGGGCCAACCCATCGTGTGATACCAAATCACCGCGCATTTATCCCATATCTCAAGTGGGGCCAACCCACGGTGGTGTTAACCACGTGGATAAGTCGCTATTGAGGTACTAAACCTCCGGAGGTACCAAACCTCCGGTGACATATAGTCACGGTGTGTTACCAAAACATCGGTGCCCGTCGGCACGATTAATCCGCCTCCACTCATCAACCCACATCACAATCATAACAGAGATCATACATTTATCACATGTATTAAATAAATCATGCTTCCCAAAAGCATCATAATAATCTCATATAAATAGAGACTTACCGAGGTCCTTGCTTGTACCATTTAAGGTACCAAATCCAAATCTACATCAAGCGATTTACAAACAACAAATATTTATCACACATATTAATCGATATAAGTGTGTATGTACACACCGTCACCACCGAGTGATCTAAATCCCAATGAAGGAGTCGACCACCTTAGATTTCTTTGTACCTACATTCGCCAACCATGGGGTTAGCCCTATGGCCTATTCGCCAAATTAAACAATTTAAAGGGTTCTCCTTTTGAACCCGAATCCTTACCGAAAGTCTTGAGTATCACCCTTTGCTTCACCACCCTAAAATCAGACTTAACTAAATTAGTAGCCTTGCTTAATCGATTAACAACTACTTAACTAAAGTAGATCTTACCATTACTTACCAACCAAATATCGAGGAAGGAGGGTTAGATCTATCGCTTATGAATCCTTGAGTTCCTAGATGAAATCGGCCCAAAGAGTGGTTAGTTCTCGCTTGCAAATGCCGAATTTCGCTTTTCTCCAACCCACAAGTCGAGAGAAAGGAAAAATATGAAAAGAGTGTTCGCCATCACTTACCTTTGCAACAATCGAATATAGGAGAAATCCCAACCACTACACTATTCGACCAAGTAGAGTTTAAAGAAAAGAGAAGGAATTTCAAGCACCTTGATAGGTATTAGATTAGGCTATGGTCGCCTAAATAAGGCTGGATTTTTAGTGAGGAAAAGAAGAAAGGTAGAGGGAATTGTTGATTGGCTAGTAGGAAATAAGAGAAAGAAGATTTAAGAATGGGAATTTCGCAAGGAGAATGTTGTTTTTTTTTTCCGCTTTTGAGAGTTTGAGAAGAAAGAGGAAAATCAAGAATGGGAATTTGGCTATTTGAAATTTGGAAGAAAGAAAACAAAAGATGGAGGATGTGCCTATAAGAAATTGGCACTCCCCTCTTCCACCGATCCCTGCAGTCCACTCCACCTCAACAAGGAGTCCAAGATTCATCCCACTTCCTTAATTCACTCTAGGCCACCCATTTAGTTTAATTCAAATTAATAGGATTTAATTTCTAATAATCTTTATTAATCCACAATATTCATCCATTATCCTTAGAATAAATAAAATCCCTTATAATAGCTCATATTATCTTTTATAAAAATAAGAGTTTAAATGGAGGAAGACTCTCCTATATGTGCCGTCCAACATAATGCCAAAAAGAGGGATTTTTGTGACTCGAACCAAAGCTCTCCTTGCTCCCTTGGTGGCGTCACATGTAGCTCTTAAGTGGGCTTACTTTGCCACTTAGTCTAGGCTCATTTTATGTCCAAATTATCCCCATTTATTCTTATAACACCCTCTTGCTAAGGCTCCCTACCTTAAAAGTTAAAAACTAAAATTTCCTACCAAATCGAGCCAACACCAAGCCTTAAATTGATCATTATTATTCCATAAATAATGACACAAGTAGCTCATACATAAGAAAAATAATTAAATTCCAAATAACCCCATTTTGGGATGTTACAGATTCTACCCCTTAAAATAAATTTTGTCCCAAATTACATAACTAAAAGCAGATGAGGGTATTCACCAGATCACATCCTCGTGTTCCCACGTAGCTTCCTCAAAGACCATGGTTCCGCCATAGCACTTTTACTAAGGGCATCGACTTCCCACGTAGAACCTTTATATCTCTATCCAAGATCCGAACCGGTTCCTCCTCAAAAGATAAGTCTGCGTTAACCTCGATTTTCGCCACGTGCACCACATGTGATGGATCCGACCGATACCGCCAAAGATCGATACATGGAAGACATTATGAATTTGACTTAACTCGATTAGCGATTCGGTGATAAGCTACGGTCCTATTCGCTTAATATCAGATATGGACCAATGAATCTTGGGCTCGGCTTCCCTTTCGTCCAAATCTTAACACCTTTTTCCAAGGCGACACCTTTAGAAAGACCTTGTCTCCCACAAAGATACTCCATTTCCTTGCGTTTGAGATCGGCATAAGACTTACGCCTATCTAATGCTTCCTTGAGACGAGACCGAATCACTTTGACTTTGTCTTGATCCTCGCTACCAATTCTGGGCCCAACACTTGTCGCTCACCCAACTCCGCCCAACATGTCGGGTTCGCATTTCAATCCATCTGAAAGGCTTCAGATGGTGCCATCTGAATACTCGCTTGGTAGCTATTGTTGTAGGCAAACTCAGCCAAAGGTAAGGATTCCTCCCAACTACCTCTAATTCCAAGACACAACCCTCAAAGATATCTTCTAAGATCAGATGACCTTTCTGATCGCTCGTCCATTCGAGGATGGAAAGTCAGTCTTTGAAATCCAACCGCTGCACTCCAACGCTTGATGTAACGCTTTCAAAACCTCAAGTGAACCTTGGGTCCCTATCCGAGATAATCGATACGGTACACCATGCAATCGACTATCTCGCCACATACAACTTTGCTAGCTTCGGAGTGAGTAGTCCATTCTCACCCAGATGAAGTGAGTGATTTAGTCGACGGTCACGATTACCCAAACCGCATCTTTCTTCTTTGGGTGTAAGGGTAGACCAGCGACGAAATCCATAGTGATCCTCTCCCATTTCCATTGAGGAATCTTTACCGGCTGAAGTAGCCCCGATGGTGGCGGTGTTCACCTTAACTCACGACACGCCAAACACTTCCCTTTAATTCCGTTATCTCACGCTTCAACCTGTGCCACCGTAATCGTTTCAGAGATCTCCATACATCTTGCTACCTCCGGGATGCATAGCGATGGGCTGCTATGAGCATCATGGAGAATTTTCCGCCTCAACTCCATGTCCTTTGGCATACAGTACGTCCTTGAAAACATAACACACCATCACCGGTCAAACTATACCCTTCTAAACCACCATCCCGAACTTGCATTCTCTTCACATTTAAGCTTTCATCCACTAACTGCTTGTTCTTAATCTCCTCGATCCACGCTGGCTTAACTTGAAGTTTCGCCAAAAGGCTTCCATCGTCATATAGGCTCAAGCGAGCAAACATTGCTCTTAAACCGCCACGACCTTCCGGCCAACGCGTCGGCCACCACGTTAGCCTTACCGGATGATATTCGATGGAACAATCATAGTCCTTTAATGTACTCAATCCATCTACATTGTCTCGATTCAGATCCTTCTATGTGGAAGATACCTCAAACTTTTGTGGTCCGTGTAAATTACCGACTTCTCCCCATAAAGATAATGTCTCCATATTTTAGTAGGCGAAGACGATCGCGGCTAACTGTGTCGTGAGTTGGATAGTTAACCTCATGTGGTCTCGGTGACGGACGATAGGCTACTACCTTCCCATCTGCATCAACACACACCCCAAACCCGTGTGAGATGCATCACAATAGATCGTGAATAATTTCCCGCCTCGGGTTGTACTAAAATCGAGCTTAGTCGTAATCTTCCTCACTTATCAAAACTTTCTTGCTACTTCTCCAACCATACAAATGGAACACCTTTCCTTAGCAACTTAGTCAATCAGCACACTGCGATCGAGAGAACCTTCCACAAATCTTCGATAATACCGCTAAACCCGTAAAACTTCAGTATCTACGCCACCGACTTAGGCGGTTTCCACTCCAATACCGCTTCAATCTTATGGGATCCACTCTAATCCTTCCACCGACACTACGTGACCTAAGAAAGCCACCTCCTTAGCCAAAATTCGACTTCATCAATTTGGCATATAATTGCTTTTCCTTAACACCGTAGAACTATCCGTAAATGCTTGTCCTGCTCCTCCTCCGTCTTAGAGTAGACCAAAATGTCGCCTATGAACACCACGATGAATTGGTCTAGGTAATCGTTGAAATACCCTATTCATTAAGTCCATGAACGCCACGGGCATTGGTCAACCGAATGGCATCACTAGGAACTCGTAATGCCCATACCGAGTTCGAAAAGTCGTTTTGTGAACATCGGCCCCTTCACCTTAAGTCGATGGTAACCCGATCTAAGGTCTATCTTTGAAAACACCGACGCCTTTTCAATCTGGTCAAACAAGTCATCGATTCGAGGCAATGGGTACTTGTTTTGATCGTTAACTTGTTTAATCGACGGTAGTCGATGCACATCCGCATAGAATCGTCCTTCTTCTTGACAAACAATACTGAGCGCCCCACGGAGATATACTAGGTTGAATAAACCCTTTATCCAGAGCTCTGAATTTGAGCCTTCACTCCACCAATTCCTTTGGTGCCATTGGTAAGGTGCTATAGACACAGTGCCGTTCCGTAGCACGTCTATACCGAATTCGACTTCCCGATCCGGAGGTAGACCCTAAGTTCTTACGGGAACACATCAAGAAATTCCCCAACCGTTCGGACCCTTCCAACCATCGACTCCTTAGCTTCCAAAGCATGATTGAACCAAATACGCCTTACAACCCTTCTTGACCAACTTTTTCGCCTTCAAGGCAGACACCACATTGATAGGTAATTCTTTCTATCACCTATCATAACCACTTCACCACCTTCACCGCCTTAAGAACCATACGCTTAGTCGCAAGAATCCAAATTACCGATACTTAACCACCGGTCCATTCCAAGGATCAAATCGAACTCCCGAACGGTAGTTCCATCGATCGACCGAATCGACCCTTGGAGTTCTAGGGTACGCCTCTATAAAGTTTGTCTACCACTACAGAGTGACCTAAAGGACTCACTACCATCTCCCTAGCGTTAGCCTCTCGAGTCTAGGTTCAAAGTCTCTACCACACTACTTGCTACGTATGAATGTGTAGACCCCACATCAATTAATGCATAATAAGGAAGACCAAAATTAGAAACGCACGGTTATGACATCCGGGCCACACCCCTCATGACGCCTTGCGATAGACTAAGCCAGTCGCTTAGCCTCAGGTCGCCTGAACCTCCGCCTCGAGTTCCTCGACCTCGGCTAGGACCATTGCTTCCTCTCGCCATTACCACGACCCTCCGTGGTCCCATATTTCTATCCTGCGCAGACGATTACGCCCCTCGGCTGATTTCGAGCTCACTTCCGGGACAATCTTCGACCGATGTTCTAAAGACCCACACTCAAAACATCCTCTATCACCGGCCGAGCAACCTCCCAATGGGACTTCCACAACGATTACCTTGAGCCGGCCTCGATTAGTAGCTACGGGCCTTGTCACCGATTTGGCCCACTGCCTAGCCTTTTTTCTCGATCATTACCACTTCGGATCCGGTGACCCAAATCCTCTCTTTGATTATTTCTACTATAATTACGCCTCACGACCTCCTTGATCCCTCGGCTACTTTAGCCTTTTCCACAAGAGATGAAAACTCACGAACTTCTTTCATGGGCAATCAAGACTTCAAATCATCTGAGTCCGTCCTCAAAGCGGACACGATGCTCGTGTTCAAGAGCTACGATGCCTCTAGCATAGCTACTCGCCTCAAAACTTCGCCTCATATTACGCATCGACTTGGTTCCTTGCACTAACCCGTAAAGGCTTTCCTCCGAGCATCAGATAATCGGTGCCCACATACTTCTTCCGATAGGCGGTTTTGAAGTAATCCTGTGTCAAATCATCCGTCAGAAGCGCCATCTCGAATCGTCACCACCACCGACACGCCTCATCCTTTAGAAGCGTCTGACCCTTTCGCTTTTTCCCCTCGGTCAAGTCAAGATCATCCATTATCCTTTCAGAGATTCCACCAATACTCTGCTACACTGGGTGCCACTCGACACACCTCGGAACACCTCGGCTCGTTGGACCGAATCCGCTCGGAACAGATTGAGCTCCTAAATTTCCACCATTGACCACCAATTCGAGGACTCGCAACACCGCCATGGCACCGCCTCCTCCTCGCTCGATCCTGCTCCTCCGCTCCAAAAGTTGGAGGTGGTGGTGGCGGTGGTACATCGCTTTAACCTTGTCCCGACTGACGGTGTTCGGAATAACCGCATCCTACCCCTACTGGCCCACGGCGCCCACGCCCTCTAGAACTCATTCTATCTACTACGCTTTTAACTGATTAAGAGAAATTTTATGTATTAGCGTTTGTTCCACTTCATTACTCACGAAGAAATTTTATGAAGAAATTTTAGTTAGAGATTCTTTCGTGCAAACAAGGTTTCAGCTTCTATCTTAGTTCACACAAAGAAGTTCTTGCATCCATTCCTTAATACTTTCCCTACCTATTCGCCTCGTCGGACATTTACGCCCATTTCTAACCTGTGGGTATTTTCGTCTTTTTCCTCTGTGGGTATTTTCGTAATAAAAGAGATTTTAAAACCTTAGTAAAGTAGGTTGTTTTTTTTTGCAATTCCCAACTTTGGAGGGTATCATTAGAAATTGATAAGATTTGAAGTTATGGCGTTATTTCAAAACCGGGGTATTTTGGTAACTTTGTCCATCAGGGGTAATTTTGTAATTTTTGTGAATCAAGGGTGTTTTAACCATTGTAAAACTCTGAGGGTCCCTTTTGAGAATTTTCGTTCTTAAAACGGTGATGTTGCAAAGATTTTGTACTCAAGGGCGTTTTGGTAATTTTATAAGTTGAGGCGCTTTCGTAATTTTTCCAAAACCAAAGTGTTTCATTGGGGATTTCAAAGTGAGTTGAATATTTGAGAAGTAGTTAAAATTTTGGACTAAATCATTGAGTTGATGTTTTATGGACCAAGGGTATTTTAGTAACTTTACCCCAAGGGCATTTTCGTAATTTTCCACAAATCGAACTTTTCGAGAAAAACATTGTAAAAAGAGTTGTTCTTACTTTTGAAGGGTGATTTGAAAAGTTTTAAAACCAAGTTTTGTTGTTTCATTCATTTTTTCAAAATCAAGGCTAATTCCTTTCGGTTTTAGTCATTATGTTTAGCCTATGATCGAGCCCTCTTGGTCGTGGTGAACCCAAGCTACGCACTGTGCGTGTTTCGTGTGGAGAGGAGGTGAGTCACACTGACCGCTTAAATACCAAGCTCCCACCGAACCTTTCTAGACATGCGCATGAGGTTACCACACCATCGAGCCTCTCGAGTTAGGGTGAACCCAAGCCACGCACTGGGTAGGATACTGCCAAGAGGTGGTGAGTCACTCTGACCGCTTAAATACCTGTGCTCTTCCTGCTCCAATCCTAGACATGCGCATGGGGTTACCACACCCTAGCTCAATGACTAAGTCATAGGTTGGTTTCGTTCTTTAAGTCTTATGTTAGGTTTGTGTGTTTGAGTAATCTAATCCTAGGTTCAAGTTCCTATAAGTCTATCTACGCTCCATGCTTCCTACCCTTCTACTGTAATATAATTCACACAGAGGTTTAGATGTACTTACAGGCGGATCGGTCTTGGGAGACTCGGGCCATGCCGCTTTAAAACCCAAAATCAATTAGTAAGGCCTACTAAAACATTTTTGGGCCTTGGGCCCCACAAATGAAGTTTTGAACTGGCTCGATACCAATTTGTAATAATTTCAAACCCGCCCAAACGTTAGGACCGAATATGGGTCGTTACGGAAAACTTTTGAAACCCATTTGAAAGTCCAATTTAAGTTTTGTTGAAAACAACTCGTTTTGGTTATCTTGTTGAAAACCTTCTTGGACTAAATTCAAAATCTAGTTAAGTCAAGTTATTATACAAACTTGAGATGTTCGATGGCACGATAAAACATTTTTCGTGTTAATTTTAAGGAACGCGTGATTCAAATTTATAGTAAAAATAAAAATATCCAACACATAAGAAAATAACTAAAGTAGAGTATAATGAGGCCTTGTTACATCCAAAATAAAACAACCCAATAACCAAATTTGAAATAACTAAAATTAAAGTCCATTTAATTTTAAATCCACAGCATGGCCTCCTCAAGTCCCTCCGGCTCCATATCCGCGATCTAAGCATCACCTGAGAAAAAATAATGGAGAAGGTGAGTCACCAAGACTCAAGATGTAACCCTTCCCCGCTTTAAAACATTTTTCATACACAACAGATAACAATTAATATGCGAATATTTAATTCCGACCTAGCCATCCAAACGCCCATTGCTCACCCTGTTGTGGTACCAAACCACTTTGGTGGTGCCAAACCACCGGTGACATATAGTCACAATGTGTTACCAAAACACCGTGTCCGAGACACAAATCATTTGATGGGGCCAACCCATCGTGTGATACCAAATCACCGCGATTTATCCCATATCTCAAGTGGGGCCAACCCACGGTGGTGTTAACCACAAGGATAAGTCGCTATTGAGGTACCAAACCTCCGGAGGTACCAAACCTCCGGTGACATATAGTCACGGTGTGTTACCAAAACTCGGTGCCCGTCGGCACGATTAATACCGCCTCCACTCATCAACCCACATCACAATCATATGAGAGATCATACATTTATCACATGTATTAAATAAATCATGCTTCCCAAAAGCATCATAATAATCTCATATAAATAGAGACTTACCGAGGTCCTTGCTTGTACCATTTAAGGTACCAAATCAAAATCTACATCAAGCGATTTACAAACAACAAATATTTATCACACATATTAATCGATATAAGTGTGTATGTACACACTGTCACCACCGAGTGATCTAAATCCCGAATGAAGGAGTCGACCACCTTAGATTTCTTTGTACCTACATTCTACCAACCATGGGGTTAGCCCTATGGCCTATTCGCCAAATTAAACAATTTAAAGGGTTCTCCTTTGAACCCGAATCCTTACCCAAAGTCTTGAGTATCACCTTTTGCTTCACCACCCTAAAATCGGACTTAACTAAATTAGTAGCCTTGCTTAATCGATTAACAACTACTTAACTAAAGTAGATCTTACCATTACTTACCAACCAAATATCGAGGAAGGAGGGTTAGATCATCGCTTATGAATCCGGAGTTCCTAGATGAAATCGCCCAAAGAGTGGTTAGTTCTTCGCTTGCAAATGCCGAAATTTCGCTTTTCTCCAACCCACAAGTCGACAGAGAAAGGAAAAATATGAAAAGAGTGTTCGCCATCACTTACCTTTGCAACAATCGAATATAGGAGAAACCCAACCACTACACTATTCGCCAAGTAGAGTTTAAAGAAAAGAGAAGGAATTTCGGCACCTTGATAGGTATTAGATTCGGCTATGGCTGCCTAAATAAGGCTGGATTTTTAGTGAGGAAAAAGAAGAAAGGTAGAGGGAATTGTTGATTCGGCTAGTAGGAAATAAGAGAAAGAAGATTTAAGAATGGGAATTTTGCAAGGAGAATGTTGTTTTTTTTTTTTCCGCTTTTGAGAGTTTGAGAAGAAAGAGGAAAATCAAGAATGGGAATTTGGCTATTTGAAATTTGGAAGAAAGAAAACAAAAGATGGAGGATGTGCCTATAAGAAATTGGCACTCCCCTCTTCCACCGATCCTTGCCGTCCACTCCACCTCAACAAGGAGTCCAAGATTCATCCCACTTCCTTAATTCACTCTAGGCCACCCATTTAGTTTAATTCAAATTAATAGGATTTAATTTCTAATAATCTTTATTAATCCACAATATTCATCCATTATCCTTAGAATAAATAAAATCCTTATAATAGCTCATATTATCTTTTATAAAATAAGAGTTTAAATGGAGGAAGACTCTCCTATATGTGCCAGTCAACATAATGCCAAAAGAGGATTTTGTGACTCAACCAAAGCTCTCCTTGCTCCCTTGGTGGCGTCACATGTAGCTCTTAAGTGGGCTTACTTTGCCACTTAGTCTAGGCTCATTTTATGTCCAAATTATCCCATTTATTCTTATAACACCCTCTTGCTAAGGCTCCCTACCTTAAAAGTTAAAACTAAAATTTCCTACCAAATCAAGCCAACACTAAGCCTTAAATTGATCATTATTATTCCATAAATAATGACATGTTATTCATACATAAGAAAAATAATTAAATTCCAAATAACCCCATTTTTGGGATGTTACAGTCCCAGACGTGGTCTTACACGAAATCATATCTCAGAATCCTATGTCATATGTATCCTCTACTATTCCTATGGTTCGTATAGGCTTTCAGACGTCGTAATTTTATCGATTTAAGCTCGTAACTAGTTCTCCAACTCTCAATTCAATTCGGCATATACACATATATTTATTATAATCAATTCGGCACATAATACACATATACATTCAAATTTAACAACATTTATTTACTTATGAACTTACCTCGTACGGACGCGAATGGACTGGAACGACTAATCGATAACTTCTGATTTTCCCGATCCAAATCTGATTTCCACTTTTCTTGATCTAATTTAATACAAATTTAACTCTTTTATTCACCAAATCATTCAATTCAATCCATATACACATATTTAGGGCATTTTACAAATTAGCCCTCATATTTTTACATTTTGACACTTTAGTCCCTATTTCACAAAATCACAAAATATGCATAATTCAATTCAATCAATGCTTGGCCAAATATTCCTAAACTTCATATAAGCCCATATATTTCATTTATTTCATATTTTAGTTCCTCAATTTCTCATTTTCACAATTTAGCCCAAAATAGACAAATTCATCAAAAAATTCAAAGACAAAATATACTAATCTATCACATATCTTTCATATTTCATCAACTATCATCACAAAGCTTATAGAGTCATCAATGGAATAACTCACAATCTTCATCAAATTCAGAAATTAAGACATGGGCTAGGTAGAAGACAAAGCAACGATATAAAAAACGTATAAATTATCAAAAACCGAGCAAAGAACATACCCAAATTTGATCTTCAAGTTGCCGAACCCTATAACAAAGAAAATGGCTTATTTTCTTTCATATAATCGGCCATAAAGATGAACACCCCACTTACATTTTCATTTATTTTATTTATTTACATATTAGTATACCAATTACAAAATTAACCTTTGTAATTTAATTATAAAACCATATAACTAATGTCCATTACCGCCCATCTACCATAATAGTGGCATAATTCCATTTTAAGGACTTAGCAATTAATAAACCATAGCAATATAGTACTGTAACAATTAGTATGCCACTTTTTCATTTTACGTTATTAGGTCCTTTTTCCAAATTAACCATTCAAATGGTAAAATTAATTCACGAAATTTTTACACATATCAAATAATATGCTGTAAATGCCAAAAATAATATTAAAGTAATTTTACGACCTCGAATTTGTGGTTCCGAAACCACTGTTCCGAATAGAGTCCAAACTGGGCTGTTATAGGGAACTCAAAGAATTTTTTTGAAAACATTAAAAATTTTCAAGGGTGTAAGGGACACACGCCCATGTGGCTAGGCCGTGTGGCATTCGAAATAGGGGCACACGCCGTGTCCCAGCCCGTGTCCATACCCGTATAACTCTTTGACTTGGGTCACACGACCAAGTCACACGCCTGTGTACTAGGCTGTGTTGAACATACTGACTTGCACAATTTTAAAGGTACAGGGGACACACGATTGTGTCACATGGCCGTGTGTCTCACATGGCTGAGACACACACCCGTGTCTCTACCCGTGTGGACAAAAATAAGCCAGTTTTCAAGCCACATTTCTCACCCAAATTGACATCAACCTAACTTAACATTTTTACGCAACAAGAAGCCATAACAAGGCATTCAAATCAAGCTAAAATCAAGTCTTAAACATGAAATATCATCACATACAACCAATATACCCTTAGGCACTTCCAATAACAACTTATAAATGTCAACCAATTATCAAATTTAACTAAATAACCAAACACACATATATGCATTGAAACACCCCAATCCCGGCCCACGAGCCTTGACCGGATCTGGTATGTTCCCCGGTGTAAACCATTTCAAATTCTTTTGTTACTTAGGAAAAACTTGTGTGATTTGGAAGAAAAGATCGTTTTGGGTTGGGCTTGAGTTGAAAACAAGTTTAATTCATTTGTTAAAAATCCTTTACTATAGGTGACAAAAAGTTTAGGCTTTGTTTTTTTAAAATAAATTTACTTAACCTTTAATAAAATAAGGTTTGTAAGCTTAACAAATAAAAACAGAATAAAATATTCCTACTAAGGCTTTATTACATCAAATAATTCCCAAAATTAAAATTTAAAATACTTAAAATAAAAGAAAAGTCCAAGTCGTAAATTTCTTGCTGTGCATGGCCATCCCAAAGCATCTGCCGGCCTGGTCCATCACTGGTCGTCACCTGAAACATGTTCCCACAATGGGGTGAGTCAACAGACTCAATGTGTACACAAACACTAAGTCTTAACAAATTCAGGCATAACAAATCATATTCATACATATCATAATTTCACATTTAATGATTCAAGATGATGATGCAATCCCGAACCCAAACCTATATGCCATCCGCTACACTCCACCCGTACCATCTTGCACACCGTGGGGACTACTAAGTCAACCTCCATCCGCTACACACCATCGAAGGCGATCATCTGCAGCTTGACGTGCTCATCGCCCATATAAAATTCGTGGCATAGCCACTCGATAATTGTGTCATGAGACACCACATTCAGATAATGTAACCGGGTTACCACATTCGAGATAATGTGACCAAGTCACCACATTCGAGATAATGTGACCAAGTCACCACATTCGAGATAGTGAGACCAAGTCATCACATTCACTTCCCTTTCTCAAATAACCCAATGCCCCATATTATTCATATCATGCATATCATACTTAAATTCACATTCATGTCACTTTTCACATGTTAAGTATAACATATTTCGTAATCCTAGTAGGAGTAGGAAAACGTACCTGAGTACTTTGTACCATAACATGGTACTTTAGCCACATTCTTACACTTTCATATTAACATATATATCAAATTTAAGCCATAAATCTATTAAGATTAGTGTGGGGTACACATGGTACCTTAGCCATATTCTTACACTTTTGTATTAACACATGTAATGAATTAAAGCCGTAAATCTATCAAGATATAGTGTAGGGTACACACCTGATTCGCTTAACAATTTCACTTGAAATCCCAAAATTCGATCTACTGCCTTAGATCTTTAACTCCCTACATTCGGCCCATATTAAAGGTTTAATGAAAAACTAATTCGGCCACAAAACCAAATCCTAGTAGGATTTGTACACTAAGACTTACCTTGATGCCGATTTGCTTATCACTCAAATCCCGAAAACTTTGCTTTTCTTCTCCTTGTATTCGGCCAAACACTAGATCTCTACATAGGTTAGTTTTTGGCTTTTAAGATAATAAGAAAATAGATCTATGTACTAAACTAAGGCCTTAGCCGAATGCTATAGTGCTTACCTTGCAGATCTTAAATCCCGAAACTCACTGAATAACTAGGGAACATGCGGCTTATGGTGCACCTTCGGGAAACAAATTTCACCTTCCTTGTAGTCAACACTAGCAAATCCCGAATGATCTTTCCAAATTTTGGCAAACAAGATATTAATGATATTAGTTCCTATGTTGATGGCTATAAAATTCTTACCGTTAATATTGAATTCGACAGCACCTAAGCTTGAAGCCACTTGATATATTCGGCTATGGCCTTAAAAGGCTTACTTCCGGCTTTTGGAGGAATTAGAAGGAAAAGAGAAGGAAGAATAAAACTGTAGGAATTTCGGCAGAGAGAGGAGAATCTGCTTAAGAAATTCGATAAAGGAAGAGTGAATGAATGAATGAATGGCCTTCTCTTCCTTTTATAGCCGAAATTACTAGCTAGAGTCCTTAACTTGGCCACCACTCTTCCTATGTGATAATTATCACTTTATCAAAAGAATTAATCCAGCAATTATCTCCTAATTAGCCGAAATTCTAAAGGAAATAAAACTCCTCTTTTAAGAGCCCACATGCCATCCACCTCTCTGCTCTTTGTAGCAAAATAAAACTTCTTTTATTTGCTTCCTAAGTGACTCGATCCTTGGCCCAAATACACTTGCATGTGGCGCCATTTCCAGAGGCCCTAAGTGGCATCTTCAGGCCACTTTTCCAAGCCTGTTTGTGTGTCAATTTTCACATACTTTTTCTCTTAAGGCCATCTTGCCTTAATTTCCTCTTTTAAACTTTAAAACTCGACATTTCTAGGTCATTTCTAAGTTTCCAAAAATTTTCGTTTGGCTCTTTAAGCTTGACATTTCCTAGGTTTCCAAAATGTTCACTTTCCTCTTTTAACTTAAGTTTCCAAAATGTTTACTTTCCTCTTTTAGCTTAGGTTTCCAAAATGTATACTTTCCTCCTTTTGAAACTTAACATTTCTAAAGCATTTCCTTACATTTCCAGGACATTTCCCTACATTTCCTTACATTTCCCTACATTTCCTTACATTTCCATACATTTCCTTACATTTCCATACATTTCCATATATTTCCTTATATTTCCATACATTTCCATACATTTCCATACATTTCCTTACATTTCCATACATTTCCTTACATTTCCATGGTTCTAAAAATGCACACCACATATCACCGTAAACATGCTATTTCATAAAATTAAGCAAAAATGCACACAATGGGATTCGAATCTCTTCCCTCAAAGTACTTCACTTGATGCCATAACCCTTGCACCTTAGGTGGCGTCCCTTGCCACTTTTCCACATCACTTCTTGTTTTAACTTAAAACCAATAATTGTCCAAAGCTTTCTTCCATCCTAGGATTTTAAAACCCTTAATTCACTTCCAAACACTGCCAAAACCTACTACTCATGAATTATGCACAAATGCATAACCCCTAATCTAGGATGTTATGCATATTTGTACAAAATATACTATTTCAAACCAAATCATCAATCTGCCTATAAATTATCCATCATTCAACCATATTAAATACACATCAATTATGATAAGGCCACTTATATACACATCAAAATATGCCAAACACAAGCCATTCAAATGGCTAGTTTCAACAAAACATTTATATACCAACATTGACCAAAATAACTTATACATGCCATTATAACCGAAATTAATTTACTGAAAATACCAAAGGAGTCGATGGATAGTGAGAAATAGCTCCGACCAACTTCCAACATGTATGAGCTTCCGAATTACTATAAAACATGGAACATAACACAGAGTAAGCATTTAAGCTTAGTAAGTTCGTATAACATGAAATTTAACCTACCATTTAATCACATTTAAGGTAGGCATACAAGACATATTCAAACCAATTTGGCCAAAAGCCTAAACACATATCCTCAACATGTTAGCCATGTAAGCACATATAATAGCCCATAACCATGAATGAACATAATTACTAAGCAAGTTCCATATAAATGTATCATCCATATCATATTTCAATATATCATGTAATAGCATTCCCTTGTATTTCATGTATATACCGATAATAGATCGTACCAAACTCATTTTGTCTAATAACAAAACATTGCCCGCTGAACCATTTAAAATATCATTGGATACACGGGTAATACACATGAAGTGTACAAAACTATAATCCGTCAATTCATATACATGTATGCTCATATGAGCTGTAAACGGGAAGCTCCTCCGAGCTGAATAACATGAAGCTCATGTGAGCTAAGTAACGAGAAGCTAATACAAGCTAAATATTGAGAAGCTCATGCGAGTAAATATCGGGAAGCTCATGCGAGCTATGGTGTGTCCGTAACACATGCAGGACGACAACCAAAATGGTAACCCTAATGACAAGTTATTTGTATCCTACGAATTTTCTAAGGTTCAAATGGGACACGATATTTGTCGGAAATGTGATCAATAATTATATATGTCATTTATACAAATAACACACTATAATATTCAATTTAAAACATATAAATGTACAATTTAATTACAGGAACTTACCTCGACAATTGTATGTAGATACGAGGGCGACTAGTCAGATATTTTCTCTTTGCCTTGATCTAACTCCGTATTAGGTCTATCCGGATCTATATGAATGAAATTAACTCAATTTAATACAATTCATATTCAATTTAGTCTAACACACATTTTTGAAAAAAATTATTATTTTGCTCCTATACTTTTAATTTATTATAATTCAGTCCCTAGGCTCGAAAAATAAAATTCATACAATTTAATCCTTACTCAGGCCTAGACGATTTTCATACATATTAGTAGCAGCCCATGTATTTCACAAAATTTAGAAATTTACCATAAATTTATCATCTTTTCAATTTAGTAACTAATTGATAATTTCATCAAAATTCTCTTTACAAAAGTTGTTTATCTAACAACAACCTTTCATTTTCTATCATAAAACTTAAAAATTCAAGCATACTCATCAATGGAAAAACTCTAATACTTTAACCATTTTGCAAATTAATCCCCGAGCTAGCTAGATTAAGCTATTACGATCTCAGAAATATAGAAATCATTAAAAACGAGACAAGAATACTTACCTAATTGAGTAAAATAAGTTTGCTAAATCTCAAACTTCCATGGCTAGGGTTTTCTTTTATTTTTGGTGGATAATGATGAAAATGATAATAGTTTATTTTATTTTATTTATTTATCATCATTTATCATTAATTTTCCAAAATTAACGTTAATAGCTTATTAAATTTCCAATGATGAATAATCATTCTTATCCATTAACTACTCTAAATGGTCTATTTACTATATAAGGACCTCCAATTTACAATTCCATAGCTATTTAATACCTTTAGCCATTAGAATTCAACTTTTCACTTTATGCAATTTAGTCCTTTTATTAAATTAGACATGTAAAAGGTAAAATTTCTTAATGCAATTTTTATATGATATTTCTATCATATTGTAGACCATAAAATAATATTAAAATAAATTTTCTTCCGAATTCAAATTTGTGGTCCCGAAACCACTGTTCGATTTCACTGAGAACGGGTTGTTACAAGTTGGCAGAAGGGTGTAGGTGACAGGTACAAGCTGCATTTATCCAAAGGTCCTAGCAGTGGGGGATATGAAAATATGTTGAGCCATGCACTTCTGCAGAAATGATGTAGAACCACCGTAAAATTGATTCAAAAACCATCTGCAACTGCAACTTGCCAATAGTTAAAGACATGTCCATCATTACTGTATCGGTGATGATTGCTGAAGTGCAAGAATGGTTCTAATACCAAGTTTCATGCTGGAAGGTATGGGTGGCTAAATAGATGGTCATGGATCAGTTGTACAATGATTGAGATGCATCGTACAATGAATTCCAAGGGTGGATACTTGTAGTGCGAGAGTACATTCTAGGGACTGTCGTTGAGTTATAGGTGTCGCCTTATTACGAGCAAGATGAACAACTAAATCTGGGAAAAATAATTTCTACCCGATGTTTTGGACATTCGATCCATGGATCCGGGCTTTTCCCACTGTAAGCTACTTATACAGGCAGATGAGACTTGGTTATATGAGAAATATACGCAGATCCTCCTCATTGTGGTGGCATAAGATGGGAACCGAAACTTGCTATCGGTAGCGTTTGCCATTGTTGAGTCAAAGAACATGGAGTCGTGAGAATTTTTCTTGATGATCTTGTGGAGGTATGTTGTCACGCAAGACAATGTTTGTATCATTCTCGATAGATCAAAGGGGTTAATTATTGCAATTTTGCATTTGAACGATAGAAATGTGCAAGTATACACAATCGCAACAAGTAATAAAATAACAAGAAAATGTCGAGTTCTCGTATCCATAAGGACTGTGTAAGAAAATATTTATGAAATGCAATTAAAAACACTTTGGTGAAGGAAAATTTTTGTTTCGAAAGAAAAAGGGTTTAATAAAATAGATTTTAACTAAGAAGATTAACTAAGAAAATTAAAAGATAAAAATTCCAAAGCACGATTTCTGGAAAATAAGTTTAATCAATATGACACAATTGTGTTAGATCAACTATATTTCTTAACTTAATAAACAATGTTCATGTTGTTACAAATAAATTCATGGCAACTTGGTAATTTGTTAACTATGGCACATACAGACTTACTAAATTAACTAATCTCTTGAACATATTACTATGCCAATTCAAAAAATTAATCAATTTTAATAAGCAAGTAAAAGATTAAGTGAAGTAATAATATATTCCTACATTTAAACAATTTAATCACAATAATATTGCAAGTTATGCAACGCTAATGTACTTTTTAATACCGTCGCTAATTTAATCCTTAGCTACCTTAGAAGATTAAACATGCAATCGATTAAGTATTATGTCAATTAATTAAAATTTTAACACGATTAATAATTAATTCATTAGTTACCTTACAATTATAATGCAAGTATAAAATAATCATGATTTTACTTAATCAAACAATTTATAAAAGACCTATAACAACATAAACATGATTTTAACAACTTAAGTAGACAAAATGCAATCAACCTAACACGAATTAAATTTAAGCCATGTTAACTAAATTTAGAATAGCAACATAACAAATATTCATAGACATGATCATAACAACAAGAAAATTTAAAGGAAAGGAAGCTAGAAGCAAATCTAGTTTTTCTCCGAAGCTAGACTAGTGATCGTGTCAAACAGTCGAGTTTTAATATTTATAAAAGAGTGATCAAACCTGATGACTGACTACGACAATGATAGAGGGAAATGCACCTATCGAACAGTAGTATAGCTCAGGGAAGAATATCTTATCGAACCCAAGGGAACCTAAAAGTACTACTACTCACTTTCTTTTTATTATTTAGCCTAAAATAAGGAGTGATTGGATTATTAAACTAACGAAATACTTAGACTAAATGCAAAGAAAAAAGATTGAATTGGAGAAAGACTTTAGGAAAACTCAGTTGATAAAGACGATACCCTCAGGAAGAATCCACCTATGACTTCACTTATTATTTATTCCCCAAACCATATGATTTCTTTACTTAGCTTTATCCGTGATACTCCCTAACCTATATTAAACCCTCTCTCGAGGCGAATAACGTCTAACCTTAGGTTAATTAGTGGAACTCTCGTTCTCTTATAATAACCCCCTAAGGAAGCAGTAAATTGATCAATGGATTCCCATATTAGGTTTCACCCTAATCTGGCAAAATCTCGTAACCCTATCTCTAGGCTCCCGATCAACTCCGCTCAATTATGCTAGATCTACTCTTAGGTAGGGTCTATTCCTCCTCCACCTAAGCACATCAGATTGAATTAAGCAACATAGTTAAGAAGAAACCAAGTACTTATCATATAATTTAGAAATCAAATAACAAAATCCATCATAGGTTTCATCCCCTTCAGGTATCTAAGGGGTTTAGTTCATAACTAAATACGAAAACATCTCAAGAGTAAAGAATAAACAAGACATAAGAAATCCCTAAAACCCCTTGAAGGAATTGAAGGAGAGATCCTCCGTCTTGAATGGAGTTTCGACTTCTTGAGATGGATCAACTGGCTATCTTCAAGTGATTCCCTAAAAAATGAAAGCTTCGGCCAAAAGCCTCTGCTAAAAGCCCCTCTTTAATGTCTGCCTTGGGTTGTTTATATAGGCTTTGGGATGCTATACTCGGCCACTATAGACTTTGGGATGCCCGTGTGCCAGGCCGTGCCAAACCTGTAGGGTATACTAACTTATGCAACACGGCCAAGTCACACGCCCGTGTGCTAGGCCGTGTGCCAATTAGGGATATACTAACTTGTGCCACACGGCCAATCACACGCCCATCTGTGAGGCTGTGTTAAGCATACTGACTTAATTTCAATTTTCACACCAGGGGATATACGCCCATCTGTAAGGCCCGTGTCTCTGCCCGTATGGAAAAAATAGGCTATTTACCAAGCCATTTTTCCACCCATTTTGCACATGCCTAAACCAGCTCAAAAGGTACAAATCCATAGCATAAATAACATTCAATTCAGCCATAATCAAGACTAATCCATAACATTTTCAATACCAATATTCAACATGCTTATAACCTCAAACCTTAGTCCATCAAAACATACCAATTCAACTAATTATACCTTTACTAAACATACATTATTTTTAACCAATTCATAAACATAATTCACATCTAATATCAACCATATATTTACATATATGCACATAACCAAAATTCACCAAATTAAGCCAAATCTCATACATATATATTTACAATGCCAACTCATTTGGCCAACATCATTACCAAAACATAATCAACATGACTCAAATACCTATACATTCCATATACTTAAAACATAGTTTCAAAAATACCAAAGAGTCAGTAGATAGTGTGGTGAAGTTTCCTTCGATCCCCAAATTCAAGCTAGCTTTGAAATCACTATAAACACATAAAAGCAACAAAGTAAGCTATATAGCTTAGTAATCTTGTATGTTAACAATGAGCAACTATCATCATTCATTAAACATTCATATAATGGAAAACAATGTACAACAATTCTATTAAATCTCAAACTATCAAATGATCATTCATATAACTTACCAAGAAGCTCATCAATTTCATAGTTTTCAATGCTCAATTCATATCTGTACGTACCTGTACTTTCTCGTATCAATCTCATATTCAACCACTTCCTTCTTTTACTCATTGAACCATTCAGAATAGAATTCGGAAACTCAAGGTCTCACACGATAAGTACCTATACTGTGGCCCGAAGCCAAATCAAGGTAACTTATCTGAAATTTCGATATCATGGCTCGAAGCCAAATCGGTTTATCTCGCACACATAGTCCTAAATCATGGCCCGAAGCCAACTTAAGCATACCTAATGACATGTCACTAGCACCCTAAACTATTCTTAAGGTTTAATAGGGTGTCCAACTGTCGAATCTTCATTGAATCATTTTCGAACTCGTACGTAATCACATAAACACAATTCATGATGTATTGAAGCATATAAAATACATTTGAAATGAATTTATAACATACAAACTTACATCGGATGTTAAAATAGAGAATCGAGTCGATTAGTCGATAACTTTATCTTTTCCCCGATCCAAGTCTGTATTTCACTTTTCTTGGTCTAAATATATTCAAAATTAACTTATTTAATCATCTATTCATTCAATTTAGTCCAAAACACTCTTTAAGGCACATTTATACTTTTACCCCTAAACTTTCACATTTTTACAATTTAGTCCTTATTTCATAAAATCTAAAATTAATGAAATTCCAAATATACTCATGCTAGCCGAATTATTATACCCCTAGAAGCCCATATTTTTCATTTGTTCAAACTTTAAACCACCACATTTCATATTTTCTCAATTTAATCCCTTTTTGACATTTTTGTCAAAAATCACTTTACAAAAGCTATTAATCTAGCAGTAAACCTTCCAAATCTATAATAATTCATCAAATTACCCAAGCATTCAACAATGGAAACATGATAAATCCTTAACAATTTTAAATTTAAGGTACGAGCTAGCTAGAATACGAAGCAACAATCTAAAAAATGTAAAAATCATTAAAAACGGGATAAAAACCGTACCTTAATGAGTAAAATTAGCATAGCCGAATGAGAAGAATAACCATGGCTTCTTCTAGCCCTAGTTATCAGTGGCAATGACTTAATGAAGATGATGAATTTATGTTGTTATTATTATTACTTAAGTTATTTTACAATGACTATATTAACCTTAATATAAAACCAACTAAAACAATTAATATTTGTCCATATATGTCCACTCAAGCTATTTATGGTCTAATTACAACATAAGGACCTCCTATTTAAAATTACATAGCCATTAGGCACCTTTAGGTAATAGAACATCAATTTTGCACTTTACTCGATTTAGTCCTTTTTACCGAATTGACCATTCAAACGATAAAATTTCTTAACGAAATTTTCACACAATCATTCCATCATACTATAAATGTTAAAATAATAATAAAATAAATATTTTGGCATTGGATTTGTGGTCCCAAAACCACTATTCCTATTTGACCAAAAATGGGCTATTACAATGCTCCCTCTTTAGGGATTTTCGTCCCCAAAAATCTTACCAGTGAATAGGTTAGGGTACTATTTTCTCATAGCTTCTTTGGGTTCCCACGTAACCTCTTCAACTCCATGTCATTTCCAAAGTAATTTATGAGAACTATACATTTATTTCTCAATTGTTTGATCTCTCAAGCCAAAATTTTGATAGGTTCTTCATTGTACGTCATATCAGGCTGAATCTTAATCTTTGAGGGAGAAATCACATGTGAGGGATCTGATCAATAACGTCGCAACATCGACATGTCAAACACATTATGGATCTTTTCTAACTCTGATGGTAAAGCTAGTTGATATGCCACTGGTGCTATTCTTTCGATGATCTCGTACGACCCGATGAATTACAAACTCAACTTGCCTTTTAGACCAAATCTAAGGATTTTCTTCTACGGAGATAGTTTCAAAAATACTTTATCACCGATCTGATATTCAATATCTTTTCGTTTCAAATCCGCATACGATTTCTAACGATCTAGAGCTGCTTTAAAACAATCGCGAATTACCTTTTACTTTCTCTTCGGTCTCTCTAACCAAATCAACCCCGTGAATCTGTTTTTCACTAAGCTCGGTCTAGTATAATGGAGTTTGACATTTGCGACCATACAAAGCCTCATACGGTGCCATCTTAATACTCGATTGAAAGCTATTATTATATGCAAATTCAACCAGTGAAAAATATTTCTCCCAATTGCCTTCGAATTCCAAAACACAACATCAGAGCATATCTTCGAGAATCTAAATTACTCACTTAGATTGACCGTCAGTTTGCGGATGAAAAGCAGTACTGAAATTCAATATCGTACCCAGAGTTTCTTGCAATTTCTTCCAAAATCGTGATGTGAATCTCAAATCTCTATCTAAAATAATCGAAACTGGCGCCCCTTGCAGTCTAACAATCTCAGCAATATACAATTCAGCTAATCTATGGAGTGAATAGTCAATACGTATCGGAATAAAATGTGTTGATTTCGTAAATTGATCAACAACAACCCAAATTGCATCTTTCTTTTTCAGAGACAGGCGTAATCCCGATACAAAATCCATAGTCACTCTATCCCATTTCCACTCCGGTATTATCACAGGTTGAAGCAAACCTGAAGGCACTTGATGTTCGACTTTCACTTTCTGACACACTAAACATCTCGCTACAAATTCAGAATTGTCTCATTTCATACCCGACTACCAATACAATTGTTTCAAATCATTTTACATTTTAGTACATCCAGGATGAACGGATAAACAACCACTATATGCCTCATGTAAAATTTTTTGAATCAACTCCGGATTCTTCGGTACACAGATTCTATCTCGAAACATCAAACAATCATCAGATCTAATTTGGTACTCTGAATTACTAGTCGACTCACACTGAACTCGTTTGGCTTTTAATTAACTACCACATTTCTGAGCTTCGCAAATTTGCTGAAGAAATACTGGTTTAGCTTTTAATTCAGCTAAAATCGAACCATCACCAGACAATGTCAAATGTGTATTCATTGCTCTCAGGGCAAACAACGATTCCTACTCAAAGCATCTGCGACAACATTCTCTTTCCTCAGATGATAATCAATCACCAATTCATAATCTTTTAGTAGCTTGAGCCATCTCCATTGTCGCAAATTCAAATCTTTCTGAGTCATAATATAATTTAAACTCCTATGATCAGTAAAGATGTGGCATTTTTCACCGTACAAATAATGACGCCATATTTTCAATGCAAAAACTATAGCAACCAACTCTAAATCATGCGTCGAATAGTTCTTTTCATGCGGTTTAAACTGTCTAGAGGCTTAAGCCACAACTTTTCCCCCTTACATCAATATGCAACCCAAATCATTCAGTGGCTCATCGTTATAAATCACAAATTCTTTACCCGACTCAGGTTAAACCAACACTGGTGCCTTAGTTAACAATACTTTTAATTGATCAAAGATTTATTGACATTTCTCAAACCATTCAAACTTCTAACCTCGGATACATTTCTAGGTGGTTTCCAATCAATAATTATATATATTTTGCTCAGATCAACTCGAATACCATCCGCTGAAACTATATGTCCCAAAAATCCAACCTCTCAGAGCCAAAACTCAGATTTGTTTAATTTAGCATCCAGTTGCTTATCTCTCAAGGTCTACAACACAATGCTCAAATGCTCGGCATGTTCTGACTCATCTCATGAATAGATCAGAATGTCATCAATGAACACAACAACAAATTTGTCTAAATACAATCTAAAGATCTGATTAATCAAATCCATAAAAATGGCAGGAGCATTAGTTAGTCCAAAAGGCATAACAAGGAATTCATAATGTCCGTACCTCATTTTGAACGTAGTTTTTGGCACATCTGAGTCTTTAACTCGCAACTGAAAATAACCAGATCTAAAATCAATCTCTGAAAACACTGTTGCACCTTTCAATTGATCAAACAAATTGTTTATTCTTGGTAATAGATATTTATTCTTTATCGTAACCTTATTGAGCTGACGATAGTCAATACACATTCTAATGGACCCATCTTTCTTCTTAACAAATAATATTGGTGCACCCCAAGGCGAAAAAATTGGTTTCACAAAACCTCTATCTATTAACTCTTGCATTTGAGCTTTCAACTCTTTCAAATCTGTTGGAGCCATTCTATACGGAGCTATAGATATTGGTGAAGTTCTTGGTATTAATTCAATAGCAAATTCAACCTCTCTTATAGGTGGCAACCCTGATAATTCTTCAGGAAACACATCCATATATTCACAGACAACTGGCACTGATTTAATATTTGATTTAGACACTTTTGTATCCAAAACATAAGCAAGATAAGCTTCGCAACCTTTTCTCACACATCTCTGAGCTGACATAGACGAAATCACAACGTGCAATTCATTCGATTCATTTGATTCAATCTAAAGAATTTCATTATTCTGACACTTCAATTCTATAATCTTTTGTCTACAGTTAACAACAGCATCATGTAGAGTTAACCAATCCATCAAACTCATCAAATTGTAAAAGCATCAAGTCAGCTAGAAAATAGTAACCCCGAGTCATTAAAGGATAATTCTTGCAAACTTTATCAACTAAAACATATTTGCCTAAGGGTTCGATACTTTAATCACAAACTCAGTAAACTCGACAGGCAAACGTTTATTAAACACCATATTCATACATATATACTAGTGTGTCGATCTAGGTCAATTAAAGCAATCACACTAGTATAATAAAGAAAGAATGTACCGGTAATAACATCTGGGGACGACGCTTCTTCGCGAGCATGAATAGCGTAGGCTCTAGCAGGTGCTCTGGCCTCAGATCTTACAGCTGAGTCCCTAGTTATACCTCTACCACTGTATACATTTCTCGTATTTCTCGGTGGTCTACCTCTCACAATCGTAATGCTCGATCCTATATTCTAAACTTTTTCTTTCTCAGATAACTCTGGGCAATCTCAAAAAAAGTGATCTGGCAAACTACATTTGAAGCAAGCTTTACTACTTTTATTACAGCATTCTCCAAAATGTCGTCTCCTACTATTGACACTCGGGTTTGTTATTTGTCACGCTGCCAACACTCGAGACAGAGGTAGCTTGAGCTTTAGGATTTACATGTTAATTTCCACGATCTCTATTCTGATATCCCACTGATGCATTCGATCAACTATATAAATCTCGAGATTTCTTTTGACGAAGAATGATAAGGCTTACTCATCAGTCTTTTCTTCAAATCTCTAGCCTCTGAATCAGCTTTCTTCTTTTCTCAGCTAAAATCTTCGGCTTTGCAAGCTCGGCCAACTAACATAACAAATTTTTTTAAATCTAAAATGCCGACCAGAAGTTTAATGTCTTCGTTCAGCCCATCAACAAACTGCTTGCACATTATATCTTTAGTAGAAACATACTCTTGAGCATACTTGCTTAATCATACAAATTCTCTTTCATATGCTGTCATGATCATTCGGCACTGTTTCAACTCTAGAAACTCTTTATGCTTTTGATCAAGAAATCGCTGACTTATATATTTCTTTCGAAACTCTATATGAAAGAATTCCCAGGTCACTCATCCTATCAGCACTATAGACACCAAGGTATTCCACTATTGATACGCAGAGTCTCTCAGAAGAGAAATAACACACTTTAAGCATCCAGTTGGCGTACACGAAAGTTCATCAAACACTCGGATAGTATTTTCAAGCCAAAACTCATTTCTCTCAGGATCATCATCAACATTAGCATTGAACTCTTCAGCCCCATGTTTACGAATCTTATCAACTGGGGGCTTGTTCAATCTTAAAAGCTCGACTTCTTGAGGAGCTACGAGTACATGTTGGGGAATAGGAGGGGTGGAGGTTGTTGAGCAGCCAGGTTCATTCGAATATATTGAGTGAACCATTCATTCATCATTTAAAAAAAGGCTTCTTTAGCCTCTCCTCCCCGGCTACTCATCTCAGGTTTAGAATCAGATAGCACTGTCCCTTAAGCGGAAGCAGGCATATTACTTTCAACCTTATTAGCTATCGCTGATTGGGATCCATTTGCTATATAAAAATACATTTTTAAATGTCAGGAGTTATCACACTATCACATTTTATATATGACGTGTATAGCTAGATTGTCACACGCGCTACGTTAGTCCCAGAATCGAATAAACCGCAGCTCTAATACCAATAAATGTAACACCTTCACCCGTATATAACACTGGAATAGGGTTACGGAGCATTGCCGAACTTACAACGCTTTAAAACACACATTTCATATACTATTTATCATTTCAAATACAATTCAATCACAACCAATGATAGTGTCCCTTAAATGAGCCTACAAAGCCTTAAACATGCATTAGAATTGGTTCGGGACTAAACCGATAAATCAAAATTTTTTTGTGAAACATAGAAAATTTTGCTTCAAACAGGGGACACACGCCCGTGTGGCTAGGCCGTGTGCCTCACACAGCCACCAGACACATCCGTGTTATAGACCGTGTGAAAATAAGAGATATATACTGACTTGGGTCACACAGCCAACCACACGCCCATGTGTCTGGCCCGTATGCCCTTCGAAGTGGCCACACACGCCGTGTTCCAGGCTGTGTGTTAGGCCGTGCAAAACCTATAACATCCTGAAAATGGGCCTATGTATTTCTGATTTAATTATACGAAATGGCATGACTTATGTATTAACAATGTATGATGAACATTTTTAGAAACTTGGAAAGTGAACATTTTGGAAACTTGGAAATGTTAAGTTAAAAGAGGAAAGTGAACATTTTGGAAACTTGGA
Organism: Gossypium rotundifolium; assembly: GCA_025506655.1. Taxonomy (NCBI): domain Eukaryota; kingdom Viridiplantae; phylum Streptophyta; class Magnoliopsida; order Malvales; family Malvaceae; genus Gossypium; species Gossypium rotundifolium. Next base: position 112,236,365 of record CP106732.1, on the reverse strand, counting down.
AATGTTAAGTTAAAATAGGAAAGTGAACATTTTTGGAAACCTAGAAATGTAAGGAAATGATTTAGAAATGTTAAGTAAAAGAGGAAACTAAAACAAGGTGGCCTTAAGAAAATTAATAGAAGAAATTTGACACAAACATAGGCTTGTTTAAGTGGCTTGGAGGCACCACTTAAGGGCCTAGCATGTGACGCCACCTATATATGAAATTGGGCTTGAGTTCGAGCCACAAGGAAAGCAAAAAGAAGTTTTATTTTTGCTACAAGATAGGTAGAAGTGGACGGCATTAAGGCACTATAAGGAGGAGTTTGTTTTTTTTTAGAATTCGACTAGATGAGGGATACTTGTTGGATTAAATTTTATTTTTGAATAAGGTGATAATTAAAAGATAAATGAGAAGATTAATAAGGGATTTGATCAGAGTTGAGGTGGTGGCCGAATAGGGGGCTCTTTGGGATTGGTATTTTCGGTTTTGAAAGGGGGCTTAAGTGCCGAATTTTGTTATTTTCACCCCTAAGTCCCTCTTGCCGAAATTATATAGTCAAGAAAATCCTCTCATTTTCTCATTATTTTGATAAGGCCGAAACTCCATTAGCATCCTCTCTTGCCGAAATTCTTCTCCTCTTTTCCTAATCTTCTTTCGTTTCCCTCTTCCAAATTCCCTTGTAGCCGAATCTTAAAGCTTTCTTCACCTCTTTTCTACTCTTGATATCGTAAAGGGCCGAACCACCATTGTTGATCTCAAAGCCGAATCTTTGAGAGATTGCCAGCAAAGGTGCTGTCGATTTCTTCAAGCAAGGATTGCCGATCTCTAAAGTAAGGGTAAGATCTCATTCAGTCTCATTCTTTTTCTTCTAGGATTAAAACCGAAACCAGGAAATCTAAGATCTCATTGAGTCTCATTCTTTTTCTTCTAGGAATAAAACCGAAACCAGGAAATCTAACCCCATTATTGTGTTAGTCGAAGCTTGGAAAAAAGGCTTCGGGATTTAGGAGTTATCAATTACCAAGAGGAGATCTTTCAGGATTTAAAATCCACAAGGTAAGTCCATGTGAATATTCGGCCAAGGCCTATTTTTGGTGTTTAGATCTAGTTCATATTTATTCAAAATAGCCGAAACTAACAAGTTAATAGATCTAAGGATCATCCGATTACGAGGAAGGAGAAGTTCTTTTCCCGAAGGTACACCATAGGCCTCGTGTTCCCTAGTTATTCGGTGAGTTTCGGGATTCGAGAATCACAAGGTATGTGCCTAAATACAATCGGCCATAGGCCTGCCTTGATAACTAGATCTATTTCATAATTGTTAAAAAGCCAAAACTAACCTGTGGTATGATTTAATGTTTGGCCGAATGCAAGAAGGAATACAACAAAGTTTTGGGACTTGGTTTTTAAGTCAATCGGCAACAAGGTAGGTTTTAAGTACAAATCCTACTAGGATTTGGTTTTATAGCTGAATAGGCTTTATGCTAACATATTAAGGTTGGCCGAATGTAGGGAATTGAGGTCTAAGGCTTTAGATCGGATTTTCGGGATTCAAGTGAAATTGTTAAGCGAATCAGGTGTGTACCCTACCCTAAGTTTTAATACGTTTATGGCTATGTTTTAAATTAAATGTGTTATTAAGAATGTGAAAAGCATGGCTAAGGTACCATACAATGGTACAAAGTATTAAAGTATGTTTCCTACTCCTGCTAGGAATATGAATATATGTTATTTTTAACATGTGAAAAGTGATAAGAATGTGAATTAAGGTATGATATTGCATGATATGTATGATATGGGGCATATGGGTTATATGAAAAGGGGAAGTTAATGTGGTGACCTAAGACCACGAAATCTAAATGTGGTGACCTAAGACCACGATAACTGAATGTGGTGACCTAAGACCATGAATTTTGAATGTAGTGACCTAAGACCACGAATTTTATAAGGGCGATGAGCACGTCGACCGTAGCGACTTCCTTCGATGGTGTGTAGCGGATGGAAGGTTGACTTAGTAGTCCCCACGGTGTGTAAGTTGGTACGGGGGACGTGTAGCGGATGGCTATCTAGGTTTGGGTTCGGGTTGCATCATTATTTTTTTATTTGTTTATGAACATGTATGATCATGTATGCCTGAATTGTTAAATTTTAGTGTTGGTTACACATTGAGTCTGTTTGACTCACCCCTTGTGGGATTACTTTTCAGGTGATGACCAGTGATGGACCGGGCCGGCAGATGCTTAGGGATGGCCATGCACAGCAAGAAGTTCATTTATTTTTATTTGGACTATTTTATTTTAAGTATTTTGAATTTAGATTTTGGGAATTATTTGATGTAATAAGGCCATAGTAGCACTACTTTACTTTGCTTTTATTTATTAAACTTGCAAACTTTTATTTATTAAAAGATTAAATAAATCTATTTTAAAACAAGCCTAAACATTTTGTCACCTAAAGTAAAGATTTTTAGTAAAGAAATAAACTTGTTCTCAACTCAAGCCCAACCCAAAACAATCTTTAAAAACACACAAGTTTTTCCTAAGTAACAAAAGAATTTGAAACGATTTTCACCGGGAAACATACCAGATCCGGTCAAGGCTTGTGGGCTGGGTTTGGGGTGTTTCAATTTGGTATCAGAGCTCGGTTTTAAACTCTCGGCCTTGGGTTTAATTCCCAAAACATTTTCAAAGTTAAGCCCAAAAAGAATTTTTGTGAATTAAGCAGGTTTTTCTGGCATGGCCCACTAAGTCTCCGACCCGAAGTCCACCAGGTAAGTACTCCGATCTCTTGTGTGATTTATATTATGACTTGTAAAAAGGCTAGAAATGGAATGTAGATTAGTATGATAAGTACTTAAACCCTAGGACTAGTCTACCCCAACAATTACATAAGACTTTAATGCACAATTAAACAAACCTGTGTCCAAGTCATCGAGTTAGGGTGTGGCAACCGTTGTGCGCGTGTCTAGGATTGGTTTCAGTGGGAGCTTGGTATTTAAGTAGTCCTAGTGACTCACCTCCTCTCCACTCAAATCCTACCTGGTGCGTAGCCTCGGTTCACCCTAATCAAGAGGACTTATTCACAGCTAAACCCTAACTAAAACCCGAAAGGGACTAATGTATTTTATGGAAACCCTAGCTTTAAAATCCCTATATTACCCTTTTAGGAGTAGCAAAAGATTTTTGCGAAAATTCTTCCAAAATATTTCTTACTTGCAAAATTATTAAAATGCCCCTAGTGGTAAAATTACAAAAATGCCCTTGGTTTATGAAATTTTCAAAATACCCACAACTCTTATCAAAATTTCATTACGTAATAAAATGTTCAAAAACCCTAATTTGCAAAATATCAAAATACCTTGATTTTGGAAAATTACGACATTGCCCCTAACCTGCAAAATTACCAAAATGACCCTGATCTTCAAAAAATTTCTACACAACACTGATTTGGAAAACAAATTCTCAAAAACAACCTTCAAATTTCGTAAATTCCAAAATATCCTTGATTTATTAAGATTTATAAATTTACCCTGGTTAATTACTAAAATACCCCTGTAATTTCAAAATTTCTGAAATACCCCGGGATTTCAAAAAAAATTACCAAAATACCCTTATTGACAAAATCACCAAGAAACCTTATTTTGACAAATTATGAAATACCCTTGTAGGGCAAATTATGAAAATACCCATGAGTAGTGGAAAAATAACAACAATGAAAACTACAACATTTCTCTGAATGAACGAAAGTTCATAATTGATTGATGGATGTATGAATGTAAAGACTGTGTGCATGTATGAATATGAAAGAACCACTCCTAAAATTCTTTTCATAAAACTTCTTCATGGATAATCAGTGGAATAAGGGCTAATTCATAAAACTTTCTTAAATCAGATTAAAGCGCATCGTTAGATATGAGTTCTAGAGGACGCGATCGTCATGGACGCGTAGAAGCAGAATATCGTGTCGAACCCGTTAGATCGGGTCAAGGGTCCGACAATGAGTTACCACCGCCACCACCCCCATTTGTTGGTGTCGGCGACAAGCTCAGACGGGGGATGATCTTTGATCGCAGCTATCTTGCGAGTTCTTGAAATGGTGGTGGTCTTGGAGGAATACGGAGCTCAAAATTTGTACCCGGCGACTCGAGCCAACGAGTGAAGTGTTCCGTGGAGTATCCGTGTGGCACCCAAAGATCAATTGAATACTAGTTGGAAATAATCGGCGCATTATGGATGAGCTCGATCTAACCCCTGAGGAGAAGTTGAAGGGAATGGTGGCACTGTTACGCGATAAAGCGTACCAATGGTGGTTAACAGTTCGGGATGGTGCGACAGCTGAGGATCTGACCTGGAAATATGTTAAGGCGGCATATCAGAAGAAGTATGTCGGCACGCGTTATATTGATGAGCAGAGGAAGGCTTTTCTAGGACTGGTTCAAGGGAACAAGTCAGTAGCAGCGTGTGAAGCTGAATTTTTGAGGTTAAGCCAATATGCTCGAGGAGTAGTGGCTACGGAGCATGAGCGGTGTGTTCGGTTCGAAGACGATTTAAGGGATGATCTAAGGTTATTGATAGCTCCACATCAGAAGCGGGAGTTTTCTACGTTAGTAGAAAAGGCTAAGGTAGTCGAGGGAATCAAGTACTCGGTTAAGTAGAGCTCTGATAGGAAAGACCCAAGAAGGGTTATGGGTCGTCAGGATCGTCGGGAAATGTGTAGAAAAGGCCCAGAGCTGATGGGCCGCAGGGTCAGCAAGTTGGTACAGGAGGGCAGTATCGTCCTTATAATCAGTGTGGGAAGAAACACTTAGGCGAATGCTGGAAGAAGACATTTGGGTGTTTGGATGTGGGTCAAAGGACCATATGATCAAGGATCGCCTGAAAAAACCAGATGAGAATCGTGAGAGCTCGTAATGCTAATCAGTGGTAGAGGGGACAATGACCTCGGTGAGGTCATGATCTGAATAATCGAGAAATGGTAGAGGACGTGGAACATCGGTCGAGGTCTGCTAATCTTGAGGTAAGGCGGTGGGTTTGGTTTATCTGATTCGTAGTAGGAGGATAGAGGCGCCACGGACGTCATAACCCAGACGTTCTCATTCATGGCAAGCCCTATTTTGCTCTTATTGATGTGGGTTCGACCCATTCTTATGTTTCTGTAGTGTAGTTGAAACACTAGGCCTAGACTCGAACTTTCGATAGAGAGATGATCGTAGTAAGCCGTTAGGCCAAAGCTGTAGTGGTGGATAAGATCTCTGAGTGTATCCCTAGAAATTCAGGGAGTGAGCTTTCGGGCTGACTTAATGGAGTTACTCTTCGGAGAATTTGACCTCATACTTGGTATGGATTGGTTAGTAGAGCACCGAGCCGTGTTGGATTGTGCAGCTAAACAAATGGAACTAAGGACCCCGGAAGATGAAGTGGTAGTGATGATAGGAGAAAGAATAAACTACTTGTCTAATGTAGTTTCGGCACTAAAGGCTGAAAAGATGGTTCGTAAAGGGTGCAAGGCGTTCTTAGCCTTCGTAAGTGCACTAGATGGAAAGGAAGAAGGTGTTAGTGGAGTTAGAATGGTAAGGGACTTTGAGGATGTGTTCTCGGAAGAATTACCAAGAATACCCCCAGACAGGGAGGTGGAGTTTGGAATTGACTTGCTGCCGGAAACAGCTCCTGTGTCAATTGCCCCTAATAGAATGGCACCAAAGGAGTTGGTTGAGCTCAAGGCTCAAATCCAAGAATTGCTGGATCGTGGGTTTATTCGACCCAGTGTGTCTCCATGGGGAGCACCGGTCCTGTTTGTGAAGAAGAAGGACGTAACTATGCGGATGTGCATAGATTATCATCAGTTGAATAAGCTGACCATCAAGAACAAGTACCCCTTGCCAAGGATAGATGACTTGTTCGATCAGCTTAAGGGGGCGACAGTGTTTTCAAAGATTGACTTAAGGTCGGGATATCATCAGTTGAAGGTGAAGGAGGCAGATATCCATAAGACAGCCTTTAGGACAAGATACGGTCATTTTGAGTTTGTAGTAATGCCATTCAGGTTGACAAACGCCCCAACCGTGTTCATGGATATGATGAACCGGATGTTTCAACCTTACTTGGATAGGTTCGTCGTGGTGTTCATCGATGACATCCTAGTGTACTCCAAGACTAAAAAGGAGCATGATGAGCATCTCCGGATTGTGTTGCAAGTATTGAGGGAGAAGAAGCTTTATGCCAAATTCAGCAAGTGTGAATTTTGGCTTAAGGAAGTTGCTTTCTTAGGATACATGGTGTCTGCTGAAGGAATAAGAGTTGATCCTAAGAAGATTGAAGTAGTGTTGGATTGGAAACCACCTAAGTCGGTGGCGGAGATTCGTAGTTTCTTGGGATTGGCAGGCTATTACAGAAGGTTTGTAGAAGGATTTTCGTCAATAGCCATGCCTTTAACAAAGTTGTTAAGAAAGGAAGTACCCTTTGTATGGTCGAATAAGCAGCAGGAGAGCTTTAAAAAGCTTAAGAGGATATTAACGGAAGCTCCAGTGTTGATTCAGCCTGAGGCAGGAATGGATTTTATGATGTATTGTGATGCTTCCCATACAGGTTTGGGTTGCGTATTGATGCAGGACGGGAAGGTAGTCGCATATGTATCCCGACAGTTGAGGCCACATGAGGTGAACTACCCGACGCATGACTTGGAGTTGGCGGCAGTGGCCTTCGCTCTTAAGGTATGGAGGCACTACCTTTATGGGGAAAAGTCAATGATATACACAGACCACAAGAGTCTCAAGTATCTGTTGACTCAGAAGGAGTTGAATCTGAGGCAGCGAAGGTGGGTGGAATTACTGAAGGACTATGACTGTGCGATTGAGTATCACCCGGGCAAGGCAAATGTAGTGGCGGATGCCCTAAGTCGGAAGGTGGTGTCGGATCTGAGGCAATGTTCGCCCATTTAAGTTTGTATGATGATGGAAGCCTGTTGGCAGAGTTGCAAGTCAAGCCGACGTGGTTGAATGAAGTGAAAGAAGGACAGTTAGCTGATGAGGACTTAAGTGCTAAGCTACAACAAGTGCAGAATGGAGAATTGGAAGATTATGGCATTAATGGCGAAGGAGTGTTGTGTTTCAAGAGCAAGGTCTGTATGCCTAAGGATAAGGAACTTAGGCGAAAAATTCTTCAGGAATCACATGGTAGCCCTTATGCTATGCATCTTGGAGGCACTAAGTTGTACAGAGACCTAAGGGAACAGTTTTGGTGGCCTGGTCTGAAAAAGGAAGTTACTGAGCTTGTTGGCAATTGTCTGATGTGTCAGCAAGTTAAGGCCAAACACCAAGTTCCATCGGGATTTCTTCAGCCAATCGAGATTCCGCAGTGGAAGTGGGAAAGAATTACCATGGACTTCGTTAGTGGGCTTCCCCTTACGCCTACTAAGAAGGACTCGGTATGGGTAATAATGGACCGTTTGACCAAGTCCGTGCACTTTATCCCGATAAGGGTTGATTATTCTCTTCAGAAATTGGCTAAATTATATGTGGCAAAAATTGTGAGGCTACATGGAGTGCCGGTGTCTATCATTTCGGATAGAGACCCAAGATTTACGTCTCGATTTTGAAGGGCACTTCATCAAGCTTTAGGCACTAAGTTGGATTTCACTACGGCTTTTCATCCATAGTCGGATGGGCAATCTGAATGAGTAATCCAAGTATTGGAGGATATGTTGAGGGGTTGTGTAATGGATTTCAGAGGAAGTTGGGAGGAGTATTTGCCTTTAGCCGAAGTTGCCTACAATAACAGCTATCAGGCAAGTATTCGAATGGCACCATATGAAGCGCTGTATGGTCAGAAGTGTCGAACCCCTACATGTTAGACAGAATTGGGAGAATGTCGAGTTTTGGGACCCGAGTTAGTGGTAGAATCTGAAGAGAAGGTTAAGATTATTCGTGCACGGTTGAAGGAAGCATCTGATAGACATAAGTCATATGCAGATCTTAAACGAAAGGAAATCAAATTCGATGTGGGAGACAAAGTATTCCTGAAGGTTTCGCCTTGGAAGAAGGTGATGAGATTTGGTCAGAAAGGGAAGCTAAGCCCAAGGTTTATAGGACCCTATCAAGTGTTAAGCGAGTTGGACCAGTGGCATACCAGCTAGAGTTGCCACCAGAGTTGTAGCAGATGCACGATGTATTCCATGTATCCATGCTACATCGCTATCGATTGGATCCATCTCATGTGGTTCCAGTTGAAGAAGTGGAGCTAAGGCCAGATTTATCCTATGAGGAAGAGCCGATTCAGATCTTGGAACGAGACGTGAAAATATTACGGAGGAAGTCCGTTCCCCTAGTTAAAGTGTTGTGGCCCAATCATGGATCGGAGGAAGCTTCGTGGGAGCCAGAAGAGGCAATGCGACAACAATACCCTCATTTATTTTAGCCAGGCAATTTCGGGGACGAAATTATTTTAAGGGGGTAGAACTGTAACATCCTGAAAATGGGCCTATGTATTTCTGATTTAATTATACGAAATGGCATGACTTATGTATTATAAATGTATGATGAACATTTTTGGAAACTTGGAAAGTGAACATTTTGGAAACTTGGAAATGTTAGGTTAAAAGAGGGAAGTGAACATTTTGGAAACTTGGAAATGTTAAGTTAAAAGAGGAAAGTGAACAATTTGGAAACTTGGAAATGTTAAGTTAAAATAGGAAAGTGAACATTTTTGGAAACCTGGAAATGTAAGGAAATGATTTAGAAATGTTAAGTAAAAGAGGAAACTAAAACAAGGTGGCCTTAAGAAAATTAATAGAAGAAATTTGACACAAACATAGGCTTGTTTAAGTGGCTTGGAGGCACCACTTAAGGGCCTAGCATGTGACGCCACCTATATATGCAATTGGGCTTGAGTTCGAGCCACAAGGAAAGCAAAAAGAAGTTTTATTTTTGCTACAAGATAGGTAGAAGTGGACGGCATTAAGGCACCATAAGGAGGAGTTTGTTTTTTTTAGAATTTGGCTAGATGCGGGATACTTGTTGGATTAAATTTTATTTTTGAATAAGGTGATAATTAAAAGATAAATGAGGAGATTAATAAGGGATTTGATCAGGGTTGAGGTGGTGGCCGAATAGGGGGCTCTTTGGGATTGGTATTTTCAGTTTTGAAAGGGGGCCTTAAGTGCCGAATTTTGTTATTTTCACCCCTAAGTCTCTCTTACCGAAATTCTATAGTCAAGAAAATCCTCTCCTTTTCTCATTATTTTGATAAGTCCGAAACTCCATTAGCATCCTCTCTTGCCGAAATTCTTCTCCTCTTCTCCTAATCTTCTTTCGTTTCCCTCTTCCAAATTCCCTTGTAGCCGAATCTTAAAGCTTTCTTCACCTCTTTTCTACTTTTGATGTCATAAAGGGCCGAACCACCATTGTTGATCTCAAAGCCGAATCTTTGAGAGATTGCCAGCAAAGGTGCTGTCGATTTCTTCAAGCAAGGATTGCCGATCTCTAAAGTAAGGGTAAGATCTCATTCAGTCTCATTCTTTTTCTTCTAGGATTAAAATCGAAACCAGGAAATCTAACCCCATTATTGTGTTAGTCGAAGCTTGGAAAAAGGCTTCGGGATTTAGGAGTTATCAATTACCAAGAGGAGATCTTTCGGGATTTAAAATCCACAAGGTAAGTCCATGTGAATATTTGGCCAAGGCCTATTTTTGATGTTTAGATCTAGTTCATATTTATTCAAAATAGCCGAAACTAACAAGTTAATAGATCTAAGGATCAGCCAATTACGAGGAAGGAGAAGTTCTTTTCCTGAAGGTACACCATAGGCCTCGTGTTCCCTAGTTATTCGGTGAGTTTCGGGATTCGAGAATCGTAAAGTATGTGCCTAAATACAATCGGCCATAGGCCTGTCTTGATAACTAGATCTATTTCATAATTGTTAAAAAGCCGAAACTAACCTGTGGTATGATTTAAAGTTTGGCCGAATGCAAGAAGGAATACAACAAAGTTTTGGGACTTGATTCTTAAGTCAATCGGCAACAAGGTAGGTTTTAAGTACAAATCCTACTAGGATTTGGTTTTATAGCCGAATAGGCTTTATGCTAACATATTAAGGTTGGCCGAATGTAGGGACTTGAGATCTAAGGCTTTAGATCGAATTTTTGGGATTCAAGTGAAATTGTTAAGTGAATCAAGTGTGTACCCTACCCTAAGTTTTAATACGTTCATGGCTATGTTTTAAATTAAATGTGTTATTAAGAATGTGAAAAGCATGGCTAAGGTACCATACAATGGTACAAAGTATTAAGGTACGTTTCCTACTCCTATTAGGAATATGAATATATGTTATTTTTAACATGTGAAAAGTGAAAAGAATATGAAAAGTGATAAGAATGTGAATTAAGGTATGATATTGCATGATATGCATGATATGGGGCATATGGGTTATATGAAAATGGGAAGTTAATGTGGTGACCTAAGACCACGAAATCTGAATGTGGTGACCTAAGACCACGATAACTGAATGTGGTGACCTAAGACCACGAATTCTGAATGTGGTGACCTAAGACCACGAATTTTATAAGGGCGATGAGCACGTCATTGCGATGTCGCCTTCGATGGTGTGTAGCGGATGGAGGGTTGACTTAGTAGTCCCCACAATGTGCAGGTTGGTACAGGGGACGTGTAGCGGATGGCTATCTAGGTTTGGGTTCGGGTTGCATCATTATTTTTTTTATTTGTTTATGAACATGTATGATCATGTATGCCTGAATTGTTAAATTTTAGTATTGGTTACACATTGAGTCTGTTTGGCTCACCCCTTGTGGGATTACTTTTCAGGTGATGACCAGTGATGGACCGGGCCGGCAGATGCTTAGGGATGGCCATGCACACCAAGAAGTTCATTTGTTTTTATTTGGACTATTTTATTTTAAGTATTTTGAATTTAGATTTTGGGAATTATTTGATGTAATAAGGCCATAGTAGCACTACTTTACTTTGCTTTTATTTATTAAACTTGCAAACTTTTATTTATTAAAAGATTAAATAAATCTATTTTAAAACAAGCCTAAACGTTTTGTCACCTAAAGTAAAGATTTTTAGTAAAGAAATAAACTTGTTCTCAACTCAAGCCCAACCTAAAACAATCTTTAAAAACACACAAGTTTTTCCTAAGTAACAAAAGAATTTGAAACGATTTTCACCGGGAAACATACCAGATCCAGTCAAGGCTCGTGGGCCGGGTTTAGGGTGTTTCAAAACCTATAGGGTATACTGACTTATCCAACACGGCCAAGTCACACGCCCGTGTGCTAGGCCGTGTGCCAATTAGGGGGTATACTAACTTGTGCCACACAACCAATCACACGCTCGTGTGTGAGGCCGTGTGGAGCATACTGACTTCATTTCAATTTCCACACCAGGGGACACACGACCATGTAATTTGACCGTGTGTCACAAACGGTTGAGACACACGCCCGTGTCTCTTCTGGTGTGGACAAAAATAGGCTATTTACCAAGCCGTTTTGCCACCCATTTTGCACATACCTAAACCAACTCAAAAGGTACCAATCCATAGCATAAATAACATTCAATCCAGCCAAAATCAAGACTAATCCACAACATTTTCAATACCAATATTCAACATGCTTATAACCTCAAACCTTACTCCATCAAAACATAAAAATTCAACTAATTATACCTTTACTAAACATACATTATTTTGAACCAATTCACAAACATAATTCACATCTAATATCAACCATATATTCACATATATGCACATAACCAAAATTCACCAAATTAAGCCAAATCTCATGGCTATATTTACAAACAAAAACATATACATTTACAATGCCAATTCATTTGGCCAACATCATTACCAAAACATAATCAACATGACTCAAATACCTATACATGCCATATACTTAAAACATAGTTTTAAATGTACCAAAGAGCCAGTAGATAGTGTGGTGAAGTTTCCAATGATCCCCGAATTCGAGCTAGCTTTGAAATAACTATAAATACAGAAAAGCAACAAAGTAAGCTATATAGATTAGTAAGCTCGTATGTTAACAATGAGTAACTATCATCATTCATTAAACATTCATATAATGGAAAAAATATACAACAATTCTATTAAATCTCAAACTATCAAATGATAATTCATATAACTTACCAAGAAGCTCATCAATTTCATAGTTTTTAATACTCAATTCATTTCCGTATGAACCTATACTATCTCGTACCAATCTCATATTCAACCACTTCCTTCTTTTTACCCGTTGAACCATTCAAAATAGAAGTCAGTTGTAACACCCCTAACCCGTATCCATCGCCAGAGTAGGGTTACGAGGTATTACTTATCAAAAAATATCATTTAACATACACTACTCATACATTTATGCATTCATACTCAATACCATTCAAGACAATTCAATTTGTCCCTTATGAGAGCCTACGAATTCTTAAACATGCTTTAGAAGTGGTTCAAGACTAAACCGATAACATACAAAATTTTTGGAAGAAATTTACAAATTTTTCATCCATACAAGAGTCACATGCCCCTGTGAGCAGGCTGTGTGCTCACACGGCTCTAGACACACTCGTGTCTCAGGCCTTGTGGAAACAGGGCATACATACTTACTTGGGTCACACGGCCGGCCACACTCCCGTGTGTCTAGCCTGTGTGCCCTTCGAGGTGGCCACACACACCCATGTGCCAGCTGTGCCAAAATTGTAGGGTATACTGACTTATGCAACATGGCCAAGTCACACGCCCGTGTACTAGGTCGTGTGCCATTTAGGGGGTATGCTCACTTGTACCACACGGCTAGTCACACGCCCGTGTGTGAGACCGTGTGGAGCATACTGACTTCAATTTAATTCCAACCCCAGAGGACACACAACCGGGCAACATAACCAGTAAATAGGTTAGGGTACTATTTTTGTATAGCTTCCTCGCGTTCCCAAGTAGCTTCTTCAATCCCGTGTTTATGCCAAAGAACATTCACTAGGACTATGCGTTTATTTCTCAATTATTTGATTTCACGAGCTAAAATCCTGATTCGTTCTTCGCTACATGTCAAATATGCCTGTATCTCAACATCTACCAGAGAAATCACATGTGATAGATTGGATCTATATCGACGTAACATAGAATCATGGAAGACATTATGAATCTTTTCAAGTTCTGATGGTAAAGCTAGTCGATATGCTATATGCCCTATTCTTTCAATGATCTCGTAAGGTCCAATAAATCGCGGACTTAACATTCCTTTATGGCCGAATCGAAGGACTTTTTTCGACAATGACACCTTTAAAAATAATCGGTCCTCGACTTGAAATTCAATTTCTTTACGTTTCAAATCGCGTATGATTTCTGTCGATCTGAAGCAGTTTTTAAACTATCACGAATCGTTTTTACTTTTTCTTCAAATTCTCTGATCAATTCAACCCCATGAATCTTTTTCTCACTTAGTTCAGTCCAGTATAGAGGAGTTTGAAATTTGCGACCATATAAAGCTTCGTACGCTGCCACCTTTATACTCATCTGTAAATTGTTATTATACGCGAATTCAATCAACGGCAAGTTTTTTTTCCAATTGCTTTCAAACTCTAAAGTACAACATCTCAACATGTCTTCTAGAATCTGAATAACTCTTTCGGTTTGACCGTCTGTCTGAGGATGAAAAGTTGTACTAAAATTCAACCTCGTACCTAAAGCTTTTTATAGTTTCTTCCGGAATCATGATGTAAATCTCGTATCTCAATCAGAAATAATAGATAATGGCACCCCGTGCAATCGAACAATCTCAGAAATATACAATTCAGCTAATCTGTCAAGTGAGTATCTGAGCGTACCGGTATGAAATGAGTAGATTTCATTAGTCGATCAACGACAAACCAGATAGCATCTTTCTTTTTCAAAGTTAGGGGCAATCCCGACACAAAATCCATTGTAAATCTATTCCTCTTCCACTCGGGAATCATCACAGGCTACAGTAAACCAGATGGTACTTGATGTTCAGCTTTGACTTGCTGACAAATCAAACATTTATAAGCAAACTCTGATTAAAATTGTTTCAAATAATTATACATTTTGGTACTTCCTAGATGAACAGATAAGCAGCTATGGTGTGCTTCGTGCAAAATCTTCTAAATGAGTTCTGAATTTCTAGGTATGCAAATTCTATTTTGGAACCTTAAACAATCATCTATTCCAATCTTAAACTCTGAATCAAGGATATTCTCACATTGAATCCGTTTAACTTGCAATTCACGATCCTTTTTTTGAGATTCATAGATTTGTTAAAGAAATATCGGTTTAGCTTTTAATTCAGCTAAAATAGACCCATCATCACAAATCACCAACTGGGTATTCATTGCTCGTAATGCAAATAAAGACTTTTGCCTTAGGGTTAGCCTTTCTCAGGTGATAATCAATCACAAATTCATAGTCTTTCAATAACTCAAGCCATCTTCGTTGTTGCAGATTCAAATCTTTCTGTGACATCAGGTACTTTAAGCTCTTGTGATCCGTATAAATGTGGCATTTTTCACCGTATAAGTAGTGTCGCCAAATTTTTAACGCAAACACAATTTCAGTCAACTCAAGGTTGTGCATTGTATAATTCTTTTCATGCGGTTTCAATTGCCAAGAAAAATAATCTATAACCTTTCCTTCTTGCATCAGAACACACCCCAAACCATTTAATGACGCGTCACTATAAATCACAAATTCTTTCCCCGATTCAGGTTGAACCAAAACTAGTGCTTCAGTTAATAGTATTTTCAACTGTTCAAAACTCTGTTGACACTTTTCTGACCATTTGAATTTCACATATTTTTGAAGCAATCGTGTCATCGGTGTTGCAATCATCGAAAATCCTTTCACGAACCTTCAGTAATAGCCTGCTAAGCCTAAAAATTTATGGACTTTAGGCACATTTCTCGAAGGTTTCCAATCAACAATAGCAGAAATCTTACTCGAGTCAACTCTAATACCGTCAGTTGAAAAAATATGCCCCAAAAATCCAACCTCTCATAGCTAAAACTCACATTTGCTGAACTTTGCAAATAATTGCTTATCACGTAGAGTTTGTAACACAACTCTCAGGTGCTCAGGATGTTCAGATTCATCTCGCGAATTGATCAGAATGTCATCAATGAATACAACAACAAATCCATCTAAATACGGTCTGAATATCCGGTTCATCAAGTCCATAAAAATTGCTGGAACATTAGTTAATCCGAAAGGCATAACAAGGAATTCATAATGTCCGTACCTCGTTTTGAATATGATTTTTGGTACATCCGACTCTTTAACTCGCAATTGATAATAACTCAATCTCAAATCAATCTTTAAAAATACAGTAGCCCTTTTCAACTGATCAAATAAATCATCAATCCACGGTAGAGGGTATTTGTTCTTTATAGTTACCTTATTCAACTGTCTGTCATAGATACACATTCTAATTGTGTCATCTTTCTTTTTAACAAATAATACCGGTGCACCCAAGGGCAATAACTCGGTCGTGCAAAACCTCTACCTGTCAATTCTTGCAACTGAGCTTTCAACTCTTTTAATTCTGTTGGAGCCATTCTGTACGGTGCTATTGATATTGGTTTTGTTTTCAGTACTAATTCGATACCAAATTCAACCACTCTGATCGGTGGAAAACCTTGTAATTCTTCTGGAAATACATCTAAAAACTCACAAACAATAGGTATAGATTCAATATTTGATTCAAACACCTTAGTATCTAATACATATGCAAGATATGCATCACAGACCTTTTTCATACATTAGCATAGACGATATCACAGTAGGTAATTCACTCGAATCATCAGACTCAATCCGAATAATTTTAGCATTTTGACATTTCAATTCAATAGTCTTTCGTCTACAATTCACAACTGCATCATGCGTAGTCAGCCATTCCATACCCAAAATCACATCAAACTCATCAAACGGTAGAAGCATCATGTCAGCCAAAAAATAGTAACCCCGAGTCATCAAAGGACAATTCTTACAAATTTTATCACCTAACACAGATTTGCCTAAGGGGTTCGATACTTTAATTACAAACTCTGTAGACTCAACATGTAAACTCTTTTAAATACTAAATTCATATAGATATATGAATGGGTTGATCCAGGATCTATCAACGCAACTATATCAGTATCAAAAAGAGAAAAAGTACCCATAATAACGTCAGGCGATAATGCTTCCTCCCATGCACAGATAGCATAAGCTTGGGTAGGTGCTCGTGCCTCGGATCTCACAGCAGAATCTTTCGTAGCACCTCGATTACCACTCGTATTTCTAGTATTTTAGGGTGGTCTCCCTCTAGTAACTGTATTACTCACTTTCGCTTGTTGATCTCTTTCAGCTATAGACTTTTCTAGATAGTCCCGGAGATAATGATCAATAAATCCACATCTAAAACAAGCTCTACTCACTATTCTGAATTCACCGTAATGTCACTTGTTGCAATGCTTACATTCAGGTACAACATTTCTATCATTACCCATACTTGCAGCAGATGTCGCCTGAGGTTTAGAGCTGAAATTTCTTGCATTTGTATCTCTTATCGAAATCCCCGCAGAAGTAGTAGAACAATGATGATATTCTTTAGATTTCTTTGATGCTAACTGATGTGATTTGACCGCAAATCTTTTTCTAAAGTCTCTAGCCTCAGAATTAGCTTTTCTTTTCTCTTTGCTAATCTCTTCGACTTTGCAAGCTCTGTCAAATAGAACAACGAACTCTTTCAGCTCTAGAATCCCAACTAAGAGTCTAATTTCTTCATTTAACCCATCTTCGAACCTTTTACACATTATAGCTTCAGAAAAAACATATTCATAACCATATTTACTGAGCCATACAAACTCTATTTTGTATTCTGTTACCGATATACAGCCCTGTTTCAATTCAAGAAATTCCTTTCTTTTTTGATGTATTTCTTTCTAAATTCAACTTGAAAGAATTCCCAAATAACTCTTTCTCAAGGAACTACGAATATCAAGGTATTTCCCCACTGATACGCGGTGTCTCTCAATAGTGATACAGCACATTTTAAACATTCTTCAGGTGTGCAAGATAGTTCTTCAAATACCCAAATCGTGTTCTCAAGAAAAAACTACAAGGCTCGGTTGGGGAATAGGTGGAGGTGGAGGTTGTGGAGTAGCCGGGTTCGTACGAATGTATTGTGTGAACCATTCGTTTATCATTTGGAAGAAGGCTTTTTTAGCCTCTCCTCATTGGCTACCCGTTATGAGTCTAGAGTCAGATAGCACTGTCCCTTGTGCAGGAGCAATCGCGTTACTCTCGACCTCATCAACTACAGCTCGATCAGGATCCATTTACTATATAAAAGCACATTTAAAATGTTAGGATTCATCACACTATCACAGTTTATATATATGGCATGTATAGCTAGACTTACATATGCTAAGTTAGTCCTAGAATTGACTAAACCGTAGCTCTGATACCACTAAATGTAACACCCCTAACCCATATCCGTCGTCGGAGTAGGGTTACGAGGTATTGCGAATCAATACACATCATTTAATATACACCACACATACATTTATGCATTCATACTCAATACCGTTCAACACAATTCAAATTTTCCCTTATAAGAGCCTATGAAGCCTTAAACATGCTTTAGAAGTGGTTCGGGACTAAACCGACAACATAAGAAATTTTTGAAAAAAACTTAGAAATTTTTCATCCATACAGTAGTCACATGCCCGTGTGAACAGGCCGTGTGCCTCACAGGCTCCAGACACGCCCGTGTCTCAGGCCATGAGGAAACAGGGCATACATGCTGACTTGGGTCACACGGCCGACCACACGCCCGTGTGTCTAGCCTATGTGCCCTTCGAAGTGGCCACACACGCTCATGTGCCAGGCTGTGTACTAGGCCATGCCAAAACTGTAGGGTATACTGACTTATGCAACACGGCCAAGTCACACGCCCGTGTGCAATTTAGGGGGTATACTGACTTGTACCACACGGCTAGTCACACTCCCGTGTGTGAGACCATGTAGAGCATACTGACTTCAATTTAATTCCAACACCAGGGGACACACGATTGTGCAACATAACCATGTGTCGTACACGACTGAGACACACGCCCGTGTCTCTGCCCGTGTTGACAAAAATAAGCCATTTATTAAGCCATTTTGCCACCCTATTTTTACATGCATATACAAGCATAAATTACAATACTTCACAACTCAATTGGCAGCCAATCCATGACATTTCATACACATTTTATACCATTTCAACATAGCATTCAAATGCCTAATAAATAACATGTATTTTCCATTCAAATACTAACCACATATCAAAATAACATTTGCATATTTCCATTCCATCTATTACTAGCCAAAACATACCATATTTTAATACTCACGCACAACCAAAATATTATACCAAATTAAGCCAAATCACATGGCTTAACATTATACCATCACATGTACCAAAATTACTAGTTCAAGTAACCATAACTATTATCTCAAAACTAGCCTATACATGCAATATTTACATGTATCCACAAATTCATAAGTACCAATCGGCAACTGGATAGTGTGATGCGTAACTCCGACTTTATCCAAACCGAGCGAGCTATCGAACATCTATAATACACGAAAAAGAAACAGAGTAAGCTTTACAGCTTAGTAAGCCCGTATAATTCAGAATTAAACTTACCAATTTTATAATATCAAAACAATAAATAAGGTAAACTCAATTCAATCTCCAAATGCCTAACACAAGCATTCATCAACAAGTTAGTCATATAAATACATGAAATCATCCATTCTCTCAATTTAATACTCAATACATTGTATCATACCAAATTCATATATCATGTACATCATATTCAATATTTCACTCTCAATTATATAATCAATAATTCATTCAATAATGATACTTATCGTAAAAAAATATTTATGTTCGTTGAACCCATTAGAACTTCAAAGGATACTCGGGTGGTATACATCGAGAATCGATCCATTCATTATCATTTTGCTTTTCAAGTTATGATCGAGAAGCTCCTCCCGAGTTGATGGACGATGAAGCTCTATTGATTTGAAGCAGTAGCTCTAACGAGTTGAAAGCGATAGCTCTTACGAGTGATATATCGGTAATCTCATACGAGCTGTGGTGAGTCTGCAACAAATGCAGGAGCTCGACCAAAACGGTAACCCTAGTGACATGTCACTCATATCCTACGAATTCATACTGTTCAAACGGGGCTCGGTAACTATCAATCTATATCAAATAGGCATTCATATTCCAAGTATATCAATTACTCAATTATATACATACATTTCAAATAATTACAAGTATTTAAAAGTTCGATTCTAATTATACGAACTTACCTCGAGTATGAAAACGGCGAAATGAATTAATTACTCGATAATCTTACCTTTCCCCCGATCCAATTTTGGATTCCTCTTTTCTTGATGTAAATATATTCAAAATTAACTTATTTAATTAACCATTCATTCAATTTACTCCAAAACATACGTTTAGACTTATCTGCACATTAGCCCCTAAAATTTCACAATTTTACAATTTAGTCCTTATCACATAAAATTGAAAATTCATGCAATTTAGTACAATTTCATGCTAGCCGAATATACTACATGTTACTAGCAGCCCATATTTTCAATTTATTCACACTTCTACATAATTTTACATTTTCACAAATGAATCCATTTTCGTCATTTTTGTCAAAAATCACTTTACAAAACATGAAAATCTATCATTAAAAATTCATATTTCATCTTCAAACACCAAAGAACACATAAACTCATCAATGGAAACTCTCAAAACCTTTAACAGTTTCAAAATCTAAGGTATCTAGATTGAGTTGCAACGATTAAAAAAACATAGAAATCATTAAAAACCGAGCAAAAATCGTACCTTGATTGAACAAAATAGCTTGGCCGAATGAAGGGAAAAGAAATGGCTTTCCCTATCCCTAACTTCCGGTTGAACAAGATGATAATAATGCTTAATTTAACTTTGTTTTATCAATTATATGATAAATAATCAAATTACTTAAATATCCTTTAATAAAACATTTAAAATCAGTAAAATGGTCTAATTACCATTTAAGGCCACCATAATTAAAATCCAAAGCTATTTGACACCTTTAACTAATAGAAAACAACTTTTGCAATTTACGTAATTTAGTCCTTTTTACCGAATTAAGCATTCAAACAGTAAAATTTCGTTACGAAACTTTCACACAATATTACTATCATGTTGTAAACTTTAATAAAATAATAAAATAAATATTTTTGCCTCAAATTTGTGGTCCCAAAACCACTGTTCCGATGTGACCTAGAAATGGGCTGTTACATCGTATACTCAAGGTCTCACACGATAAGTATCTATACCATGGCCCAAAGCCAAATCAAGGTAGCTTATCCGAAATTCTGATATCATGGCCCGAAGACAAATTAGCCGATCGATTTATCTCGCACACATAGTGCTAAATCATGCCCCGAAGCCAACTCAAGTATACCCAATGACATGTCACCAGCATCCTAAACTATTCCTAAGGTTCAATAGGGTTTCCAACCGTTGAATCTTCATCGAATCATTTTTGAACTTGTACATAATCACATAAACACAATTCATGCTATATCGAAGCTAAAATACATTTGAAATGAATTTATAACATACGAACTTACCCCGGATGTTAAAACGGTAAATCGAGTCGATTAGTCGATAACTTTATCTTTTCCCCGATCCAAGTCTTTATTTTGCTTTTCTTGATCTAAATATATTCAAAATTAGCTTATTTAATCATCGATTCATTCAATTTAGTCCAAAACACTCTTTATGGCACATTTACACTTTTACCCCTAAACTTTCACACTTTTATAATTTAATCCTTATTTCATAAAAATCACAAATTAATGAAATTCCAAATATACCCATGCTAGCTAAATTACTATTATACCCCTAGTAGCCCATATTTTTCATTTATTTACACTTTTAATTACCACATTTCACATTTTCTTAATTTAATCCCTTTTTGACATTTTTGTCAAAAATCACTTTACAAAAGCTATTAATCTAACATTAAACCTTCCAAATCTATCATAATTCATAAAATTACTCAAGCATTCAACAATGGAAACATGATAAATCTTTAACTGTTTCAAAATCTAAGGTACGATCTCGCTAGAATACGAAGCAACGATCTCAAAAACATAAAAATCATTAAAAACTGGATGAAAATCGTACCTTAATGAGCAAAATTAGCATAGCTGAATGAGAAGAATAACCATGGCTTCCCCTAGCCCTAATTTTTGGTGGCAATGACTTAATGAAGATGATGATTTTATGTTATTATTATTACTTAAGTTATTTTACAATTACTATATTAAACTTAATATTAAACCAACTAAAACACTTAATATTTGTCCATATAAGTCCACTCAAGCTATTTATGGTATAATTACAACATAAGGACCTCCTCTTTTAAATTTTATAGTTATTAGGCACCTTTAGCTAATAGAACATCAATTTTGCACTTTACGCGATTTAGTCCTTTTTACTAAATTGACCATTCAAATGATAAAATTTCTTAACAAAATTTTCACACAATGATTCCATCATACTGTAAATGTTAAAATAAATATTTTGACATCAGATTTGTGGTCTCAAAACCATAATTCTGATCTGACCAAAAATGGTCTGTTACAACAACGATTTCAGCCACACTTTAAATTACCCTTAATTTTTTTTTCTTTTCTATGCCTTCCCTATCACCTAACCTTAATACCTACCTTACATCACTTTTGAAGCTGATTCCACAAGGTTTGTTGCTTAAGTCTAAGGAAGTCACATAAGAACTTAGAGACAGAGTAAGAGTGGTAAAAGGCAAGAGTGTGGAAGAGCATTAGAGGGATTAAAAGCTAATAACAAGTGTAAAAATGAGAGGATTGAACATTTATTTTTGTGAGTATCAATGAGGTTTGTTTGTGAGAAAACATCATGTTTTAAAGTCTTGAAAGAGACAATATTAGTGGTGGTGTAGTGCGCCTCGAGAGGAATAATGTTGGTGGTGGTGGTGTGCCCGATCTAGTATACCAAGCTCTCATTCGTGAGATGAACAGAATGTTGAAGCGCCAATTGTAGCCAATGTAAGAATAGTTGGAACAATTGGAGGAAAGAGCCTAAAGGGGACGTTCTCTTCAAAATCAAAGGAGGGAGCGAGGTCTTCTAAGGCCGAATCAAGAAGATTACCATGATCAGAGTGAAATGGAGAGTGATCGAGCCTGTAGTTGTAGCTTGAGGCATCGAGGAAAAAGAAATCGAGGGTCGAGGGAATGAATTCAAATAGATGATAACCTTAGAAATATTAAAATGGAAATCCCTCGATTGGAAAATATAGTGATGAAGTTCTTTGCGACGTAGTACCAATGCATGCTGGTCACTTATTGTTGGGGAGACCATGGCAATTTCATCGTTGAGTATTGCATGATGGTTATACTAATCGGTATACCTTCAAACACCAAGGGAAGAACGTTACTTTGGCACCACTTACTCCCAAACAAGTTTATGAAGATCAACTCCAATTAAGAGAGTCTTATGAAAAATCGAGAGTAAAAGAAAAGGAGGAAAAAAAATAAGAGTAAGAAAGACAAAAAAAATACAAAACAAGAAAGGAAAGAATGAGTCAAAAACAAAAGAGAAAAACAAAGAGAATGAGGTAAAAACACGAGAGAAAAATGAAAGTGTAAGGGCCAAATTTCGTCCGGCCCACACAAGAAACTAAAAACAAATAAACTAAAGAGTGTCCATTAATTAATAAAAGTCCACTTTAGAAAAAAAAATTGGACCAACTACCCAATGCTTAGGAGCTCAAATACAGACCCAAGCCCAAGATCCTAAATTTCCCTAACAAAAAACCCTAAAACCTCTAGCCGTCGCTCCTGCCACGTCAGCAGCACGCCATCCGAGGTCCCAGCTATTACCCGCGCCCCTACGACTGCCCTCTACCACCATTTCACCAAAATGGTAAGGAGATCGTCTGCCACCATTATTGACTCAGCCTCCTTGCCACCACCACCATGCTGCCTGCAAAAAAAAAAAGGATAAAGATAGAGACAAAGGCATAGAATAGAAACAGAGAGAAAGAAAAAACAAAAAAATATTGTAATTAATTCGCTATAAAGGTCGAACCCCCTGTAATTTTTTATCTATCAACAAAGGAAATAGAAAAGAAAAATGGAAATGGAATAAAAAATATATATATTGAAGGTATTTCCCATTTCAAGTTTGTTTAAAAAAACTAAAAGGAAAAGATTCTTTTTTTTTTTGCTCGTGACGTTTCGTACTCCTCCACCACTGTGGGTGGGGGAGGTCTCCGTCCCCGAGGAAGGGCAATCATCTTTGACGTGAAGGGCCCTCGAATCCATTGGGATTTTTCTGGAGCCTTGTCGGATAAGAAGAAACTGAACGGTGATACTTGCACGGATGGGGTGAAATTTATTAAATTCCAATCACCAAAGCTGCCAATTCTCAGGCTTGGGAAATTAGTATACTTCCAATGACTTTTTGGATGGGATCCTAGAATTTTTGGGTTGAGATGTCTTCATGATGTTTGAATATCTCTCTCTTAGCTTCAAAACTCATTTTTAATCGCTTGATTTTGAGTTTGGGAGCTCAAATTATGACTGTTTTAGTGAAGACTACGCGAGTAGAATTTTTGAACGGGATTATGATGGGAATTACAACTTTCGGGATTTTAATTCGAGTTTAAATCATATTGTGTTCAGGTTTTAAGCTTAATTTTTATTATATATGAATCAGCTCTTATTATTTTTATTATTTTATTCCAATTTTTTTTATAATTATTAAGTATTTTAAGTTATTTAGGAGTTTTATGTTAACAAGAAAGTTTAGTTTAAAACTACTTCTTGTTTAGATTAAATTATAGTTCTAGTATACTTAAGAGTTTTATTTAGATTTAATTAGCTAGCTTATATATAGGCCTTTGTGTTGTACACAATTCAGGCAATTCATTATTATTCTATTTCTCTTTTGAGCTGATAAATTCTCTCTGAGTTTTTCTTTTCAAGAATTTCTCTTGAGTTTCTTTTAGAAGAGTTTTAACAATCTTTTTAAATTGTAGGGATCATCTTCAATCTTTTTCTTGCCAAGGTTTCTATCTTGGAGGGGAAATTAGAGTCGCTTGAAGGGGGTTGTGGATTCTTCGTGTTTTCAAGGATTCTTAGGGCTTCTGCACGCCACATTTTATCTTTCCATTTATCTTCTTTATTTGCTACCTTATTATTCTAATCTTTGATTTATTTTTTATTTTAGTTATTTATTTTAATTTTTTTATCTGACTTGGATTCAATTTTGTTTTAGGGTGTGTCAAAATCTAAGTTTCTTTCCGAACGTATAGAACCCTAAGTCAAATTCGTGACTTTGACAAACTTTACGATTTGTTTTTGCTTTCATCTGTCGTTTTGGCTTCCCTAAACCCTAAACCCTAAGAAAAAAAAGGAAAACTTATATAGCCCTCAGAAACGGTGTCGTTTTGGGCATGGTTTTAGACACCCAAAACGGCGTCGTTTTGATGCGACTCAAAGATCCGACCTATGTAACATCCTGAATAGGGCCTATGCATTTCCAGTTTAATTGTATGAAATGATAAGTTTCAAGTACTATGAATAAATTTTTGATACTTTTGGAAACCTAGAAATGCATGGAAATGGAAATAAAAATGAAAATGGAAATGGAAATGGACATTTTTGGAAACTTAGACATTTTGGAAACTTAGACATTTTGGAAACTTAGACGTTTTGGAAACTTAGACATTTTGGAAACCTAAACATTTTGGAAACCTGAACATTTTGGAAACCTAAACATTTTGGAAACACGAACATTTTGGAAACCTAAAACATTTTGGAAACCTAAACATTTTGGAAACACGAAGATGTAAGGAAAATGGCAAGATTCTGAGCATGCTGAAAATTTTAGGAAACTTAGAAATAAGGTAGGAATGACAAATTTTAAAGCCCAAAATAGGAGACAAGGGCAAGAGGGCCTTAAAAGAAAAAGTTGGTGAATTTTGTCATACAATCGAGCTTGGAAAAGTGGCACGAGGTGTCACTTAGGGTTTATGGGAATGGCATGAGTTCGAGTCACTTGGAAAGCAATTTTGAAGGTTTAATTTTGCTTCCCAAGGCTAGGGGTGGACGGCACTTGGTAGCTAAAAGGAGAGAGTTTTATTTTAATAAAGCTGTTAAATTAAGTGATAAATAAAGGATTTATTCTTCTAAGATAAATGAGGAATTAAAGGATGGATTAAAGACTTTTAATTTAATTAAGTGATAATTAAAGAGATTAAATTATCACTTGGGAGAGTAGTGGCCAAGTTTTGGACTCTTGGTCTAGCGATTTCAGTTAAAAGAGGAAAATAGAGACTTTTCTCCCATTCACTCTCTTTCTTAGAAATTTTGCTCTCTTCTCCCTCTCATTGCCGAAATTCCCTAAGCAAGGACTCCATCTTTTCTTTCCTCCCTTTGCCATTGCCTAGTCAAAACTTTTCTCTTCCAAATCTCGATTAGATCTCCATAGCGGATCTCAAGAACCCAAGACAAGGAAACAAGTGATTAAAGGTTTCAAGGTAAGTTAAGCCATTCAATTTCCTTTCTTTCTAGTTGCCGAAAGTAAAAGGCCTAATTCCTATTCTCTTTGATCATGGCCGAATATACAAGGGATCTCGGGTTTCCACAATCGTTGAACATAAAGATCAAGGATCCAAGGTAAGAACAATTGATTCTTGTTCTTTTAAATCGTTTAAATCAAGGCTTAAGAAAATAACCTCTCTTTTGTCTATGGTAGAATGTCGAGGAGGAGTTTTGGGATTTGATTCGAGGAAAATTAAGGTAAGACACATTGGCTAAAGGCCAACTACCAC
Organism: Gossypium rotundifolium; assembly: GCA_025506655.1. Taxonomy (NCBI): domain Eukaryota; kingdom Viridiplantae; phylum Streptophyta; class Magnoliopsida; order Malvales; family Malvaceae; genus Gossypium; species Gossypium rotundifolium. The sequence continues at coordinate 112,210,437 of CP106732.1, read as the reverse complement.
TTATTAAAGTTAGATCAAATCTAACCTATGATCTTTAGGGATTTGACGGATATTCAAGACAAAAAGGAACTTTCGGATTTGGAATCTCTAAGGTAAGCCTCAAAATATTGACTAAGGGTTGTGTGAGTATCTAAATCCATTCCTTAATTTTTGAAAAGCGAAAAACTAACCATATTGAACTACAAGGTTGGCGAATATCACGTAGAGGAAAACCAAACTTTGGATTTTTATAATCACCAAATCGACAAAGGTAAGTTTTTCCTTACAAATCCTACTAGGATTTGGTTTCGTTTTAAGCCAAAATAGGTTTATTAATGTATTTATTTGGTGAGCGAATATAGGAATTAATAGATCTAAAATTAGATCGGATTTTCGAGATCTCAAGGAATCTATTAAGCGAAGCAGTGTGTACCCTTACTATCCTTCGATATTTTATGGCTAAATATTTTAATACATAATTATGAATAAGAATGTGAATGTGGCTATGTACCACAAATGTGGCAAAAGTACCAGTGCGTTTCCTACTTCCGATAGGATTGTGAAAATGTTATTTAATAACATGCGAATATATGATTATGAACATGAATTTAAGTTATGAAATTTATATATTTTTGGGGCATTCGGATTTATGTGAAAGGGGAGAACAGTGTTGACTTGGTCTCACCAACGAAGGTGTTGACTTGGTCTCACCAACGAAAAATGTTGACTACGGTCACATGCGAAATTTTGGTAACCGGTTACAAAAGGTGTCTAATGACACAACGTTTAAATTTGATTATAGTGTCAAAAGACACAACGTGGAGAGTAGCGGATGGAGGGTTGACTTAGTAGTCCCCACGGTGTGAATGGCGTGTCTGGTGGAGAGTAGCGGATGGACCATTAGGATTGGGTTTGGGTTGCATCATAATTTCATTATTATATGGACTTGATGATTTAAACATGAATGCCCGATTTATTGATTGATAGTATTGTGTGCACATTGAGTCATTGACTCACCCCATTGTGGGAATTATTTTTCGGTGATGAGCAATGACGGACCGGTAGGTGGACCAAGAGGAGGCCATGCTACATGCGAAAATTTCATTTATTTTGGACTTAAATTTTATTTTAGTTACGTTTGTTCTATTTTGGGTTTTATTTGATGTAATAAGGCCTTAAGGCCCGATGGATTATACTTTATGCTTGCTTATTGTTACGTTTCATGCTAAGAACTTTATTGAATATATTTAATTAAAAGGGCTTACAAAATCAAATAAATGGGTTTCCAATTTAAGCCCAACTCAAAATAATAGCTTTTCAATAAAATTTACAATTTTCTCTAAGTATCGAAATGATTTTTGAAATCGGTTTACTTTAGGAACATACCAGATCCGGTTCAGGCTCGTGGGCCGGGTGTGGGGTGTTTCAACCTAAATCCCCTCAGGATTTGCGTGTTTTTGGATGAGAGGTCTAATTGTTGCCTAGGCCCTTCCACTTTTGTCTCTTTTTTAATTTTGTCATGTATTTTCTTTTATTTATTTTATTTTTACCCATTTTATTTTATTCTCTTACATTTCAGTCCCTTGACCCAATGTTGACCCATTAAGGGAGCGACACGTATACTAGGCTTGGGAGAATAACACTCTGGGTCCCTGTACTTTTTAGTTTATTTTATTTGAATCCTTTATTTTCAGTTTCTTCGTAAATTATTCTTTAAATTTTATCACAATTTTAATTAGGTCCTTTATTTAATTTAACTCATTTACTTTTAGTTTTTTTTTAAATTTTAGCATTTTCAATTTTATTATTTACATTTTTGCCCTTTCAATTATGTGATTTTCACTTTCACCTTTGATTTATTATTTTATTATTAAATATGGTATTTATCATGTCATAATCTTTATTATTATTATCATCGATTGGTGTCGTTATTATTATTATAGTTGCATTATTACTATGTGACTATCATGATCACCGATTAATTTTGTTCTTTTATTATTATTTTACAATGGTCGTTTCATTTTTCTCATGTAGTTATTTTATTTTATTCATCATCATATTATCTATTATTTTTAGATACATTTATTCATTTTACACTACGCATAAGAAGTAATTAAAACCAAGATGATGTTCTTTATTTTGGGGATTTGAGGAGTTGTGCCCCTAACTTATGGAGATGACTTTCTTTTAGAATCGAAATAAGTAAATATCCTTATTAAATTTAGAAACATACAAGATTTAGGTAATACGTAAATGATGAGTATTCTTATTTTCGAGGATTTGATATTGTTATTCCCTAACTTACGGGACAAGACTTTTTCCTCTTGATTGACTAAAAATAAGAAAACCTTCTCCACAAGACTTAATTTAGATAATGATATTTTTGAATATTATTGAATAACATCATGAAAGGGTCACATTTTAAATTCTCTTCAAATTCTCAATTTTCGACACTAAGACATCAAGTAATCAACTAGGTACCAATTTTGGACGTTATGAGGGTGCTAATCCTTCCTCACACGTAACCGACTCCCTGACCCGCTTCTTAGATTTTGTAAACCAAAATTATCATTTTAATAATTTTAACCCTCTATTAAAATGATTAAATTTCGAGGTGACCTAATCACACCTAATAAAAGGATTAGTGGCGACTCCGTCTTTATTTTAAAATAAAATCGAGAGCAAAAGAAAAGGAGGAAAAAATGAGAGTGAGAAGGACAAGAAAATACAAAAGAAGAAAGTAAAGAATGAGTCAAAAACAAAGGAGAAAAACAAAGAGAATGAGGTAAAAACACAAGAGAAAAATTAAAGAAAAGAAGAGAGTGAGTTGGGAAAGTTAAGTGTTTTTGCAAAAGAAAGACAAATCAGAAAGTCTTTGTTTTGAAGGAAAGTATGTTTAGTACTAATGATTTAGAATGCACTCTTCCTTCTTCTATCATGTCTTTGCTACAGGAGTTCAAGGATGTGTTCCCGGAGGACATCCCGAGTGGGTTGCCACCCATTAGGGGCATCGAGCATCAAATAGACTTTATTCCCGAAGTCACTATCTGGAATCAGCTAGCTTATCCAAGTAACCCTGAGGAAACCAATGAGCTACAAAAGCAAGTTACCGAGCTACTGGAAAACGGGTATGTTCGAGAAAGCCTAAGCCCATATGTCGTACCTATGTTGTTGGTACCTAAGAAAGATGGCTCTTGGAACATGTGCATCAACTGTCGCCTAGTTAATAAGATTACCATCAACTGTTGACACCCGATCCCGTGCTTAGATGACATGTTAGACGAGCTAAGAGGAGCTCGCATTTTCTCCAAAATAGATCTAAAAAGTGCCTACCATCAAATAAGGATGAGAGAAGGAGACGAATGGAAAACCACATTCAAAACCAAGCACGGTTTGTATGAATGGTTGGTTATGTCCTTCGGCCTAACTAACGAGCTAAGCACCTTTATACGGTTAGAATCATGTTCTTCGATCCTTTATTGTTAAATTTTGTGTAGTGTATTTTGATGATATATTTATTTACAATAAGTCTTTGGAAGATCATATTCATCATTTAAAATTCGTGTTGGAAGTATTAAGGAAGGAAAATTTATTTGCAAACATTAAAAAGTGCTCCTTTTGCACTAACAAACTTGTTTTTCTAGGTTTTGTGGTTAGCTCAGAATGCTTCGAAGTCAATCAAGAAAAGGTAAAAGCAATCTAAGAGTGGCCTCGACCTACTAGCATAAGCCAAGTAAGAAGTTTTCATGGTTTTTCTAGTTTTTACTGAAGGTTTGTCCCTAAATTTAGCACTATACCTACTCTTTTAACTGGAATTATCAAGAAAAGTTCAAACTTTCATTAGGGTGAGGAGCAAGAGAAGTCTTGTACTTTGATTAAAATTGCTTGAAAAATGCACCACTGTTATTTTTACCTAATTTTACGAAAACTTTTGCGATTGAATGCGATGCTTTAGGAATAGGATTGGAGCCGTTCTAACTCCTATAGCCTACTTCAGTGAGAAATTGAATGGTGCTGCCCTCGATTACCCAACAAACGATAAGGAGATGTATGCATTAATTCGAGCATTGGAAACTTGGCAACACTACCTATGCCCCAAGGAGTTTGTCGTTCACACTAATCATGGGGCATTAAAACATCTCAAGGGGAAAAATAAGTTCAACAAGAGACATGCCAAATGGGTGGAATTCCTTGAATCATTTCCTTACGTGATTAGATACAAGAAAGGTAAAGAAAATGTCGGTGCGAACGCATTATCAAGAAGGTACGCACTTCTTAATAAAGTAGACTCTAAATTGCTTGGCTTTGAGTATCATAAGGAACTTTATGAAACTAATGCTGATTTTGGTGAGATCTAAAAAGCTTGTGAAAAGGGGGCATTCGAAAGGTACTATAAGCATGATGGATTCCTCTTTAAAGAAGGTAAATTATGTATCCCTCAAGGTTCCATTCAAGATGTGCTTGTGAAAGAGATCGTGGAGGTCTTATGGGGCATAATCCTGCGACATCTAGGTAGGGCATAGTGCATTCATCTGGTCAGTAGCTTGGACCATGACCATGCGGCCTCAACATTCAATATGCATCCTAATCATATTAAATTACAACATCAGTTAAGATCTCACAATTAAATAAAAAATTACGTGCAACTATATGTATATACTCGTGAATAAAAAAGAGAACATTTTTTACCAGCAAATGGATCGTCCTTGCTATGTGATCCCCTGTTGTAATTAAAGAACCCATTTCAAACAATTAAAATTTTAATTATCGACTTAAAAAATTAACAATATAAAAATAATGACAATTATTTTCTTCAAAGCCATTTTAAGTAATCAACACAAATCTAATTATTCAAACAAACATATAATGTTCACTTTTATATCTTAAAATATACAATTTATTATTAAAATATAAAAATATACATTAGTCAAACCAATCTTAATATTACTTTCAACATAAATTTAATCATTCAAACAAAATATAATGATAAATGTGATATTTAAAACTATACAAATTATCATTAAAATATAAAATAAACATTCACTACCAAAACTATCTTAATACACAATTCTAACAATTTTAATAATTCTACTAAAATCACTACCAAATATATCTTAATAAACATACACTACAAAATAAAATAAACATACATACACTACAAAATAAAATAAAAAACTATTTTTACTTTTTAAATAAATATAATAATACATAAT